>CP099842.1:24940806-26213306 GCA_030062745.1 Capitulum mitella | reverse complement strand
AGACTTGCAGTTGACGTTTCGTATTGGATGAGTCATTGGCCAGGTTCACGCGGTGTGAGTTGTAAACACGCGACGTTACCATCTCTTCATGGTGCGAAATGAATTACAGTTTCTCTTTATTCCGTATTTATGGTTTGCCTCGCGTATTTAAGTCCTCCGTGCTGCGTAAGAGTTTTATCTCGCGTATAATATACAGAAGGATGTTTCCTGTCATCGCAGCTACATTGTTCCGGGGATTTCAGTACGCCCTTTTCTAGTCAGTCTGATTGGATGCATCCTTCAGGCCCGAAGGACAGTGACCGGTATTTCTGGCTACTGGCATTCAATGAACCAGGCTTTCTGAACCAGGGCAACTCGTCCGGAGCGTGCATGGAAACCATTTGCGTGCAAGTGTGATCGAAACATTGCAGTTTTTAAGGCATCCCGTTGTTTTGCATATGCGTTTTTTGCCGATATCCCACTGTATCCCGTATTCCGCGCACAATTTTTTGTGTGTTTGGGTGCCATTTACGTTTTCCTTGAGGTAATTCCAGCCATTCCTAGCCGGTGTCTGTATTCTGCGTTGCGATTGGGCACCGCGGCTTCGCGCGTTGCTAAGAAATCGATCGGTATACACAACATGACGTTTCGGGCACGTCTATTATGACAGAAAGCCCTAGGGTCGTATGGGCCACAGTATTGATGTACGCCGACACGTCTGTACTGGCGCTTACAAAGGAACAGTAGACTCTGTCGCTTTGATACCCAGCGCAGCCGTGGCCAGGCCCAGCGCCGCCCCACCGCCGTCCCAAAACTGTCCCACCGATTCCGCCGGTCCGACCGGCTCCAACGACTTTCTCAACGCGCTTTCATCGTGCAACGCGCTTTCACTGTGCGACGCAGCTTAGTGGCAGCGGCGGGGCGGCACCGCTGTTCCGTGTACGTACCTGGTGTCTTGCCGCCGTCATCCTGTCGGCCCCAGGACCGCCCGGCCGGCGAGCCGAGACCGGAGCGCCGAGCGCTGCTCGTTACCTGCGACAGGTGCCGGACCGGCCGCCAAACGAGCGACAGATGACGCCGGCCGAGAGAGCGGCCGGCCACCGGCCGGAACTGCCGGGACTGACGGCTGGCCGTGACCGGGACAGCTGTGTAGAGGTGGACAGGTCAGGCCGGTCTGCCGGGACCGACGGCTGGCCGGGGCCGGGACAGCTGTGTAGAGGTGGATAGGTTAGGCCGGTCTGCCGTGACCGATGACTGGCCGGGGCCGGGACAGCTGTGTAGAGGTGGATAGGTCAGGCTGGTCTGCCGTGACCGATGACTGGCCGGGGCCGGGACAGCTGTACAGGGTGGATAGGTCAGGCTGGTCTAGCGGTACTGACTGTTGGTCGTGGCCGGGACAGACGTGTAGAGATGGACAGACCAGGCCGGTCTGCCGATAATGACGGCTTGCGTCTGTGTGGAGGTAGACTGACGACAGGACAGATGTGTAGAGGTGGACAGACAAGGCCGGTCTGCTGGGACAAATGACTAGTTGTGACGGGGACAGCCGTGTGGGAATGGACGAGGCCATCATGTATGAGCACCAGTTATAAAGTGGGTGGAAATGCAGTAGGCGCTCCATTACGTGACAATGGTCGAAGTTTATCTCCGGTTTGTCCGAAATGGCTGCATTTTCTGCTTTGATTTCTATGCGGGTATTGTCTTCAGTGTGATTCTAAAATAATGCGTCCTAAAGGATGCCAATGCGTCCTTACGAATGGAGACAGCAATAGCCAGAGGACACGCAGAGTAGGTAGGTCTTTCCAAGCATCGACGGATACTCGTACTGATTCAGCTGATTCAGCTGTCGAATTGACCGGCAGCTCGCGGGGGAAGGCAGACTGGGACCAGCTGCGTACATACCTGGCCGTCGAAAACAGCATGTTTACGTAGGCGCCTGCACGGCTGCCGGCGACGCTACGGAGCGAGTCGCGCATGACACGGCTGTCTCGATTAGCGGGCGCGAGTACGGTCCGCGCTCGAAACGCCAAGCGTTTCCGTCTCGATCTGGCCGGCCCTCGAGGTCTGAGGTCTGACCTGCGAGGTCTGAGTCCGGCCGCCGTCTGGGCGCCGCCCGGCGTGCGGCGTGCGCTGCGCTGGGGACCATGTTCGGTACCGCCCCGTCGCCGCTGTGTGGAGCCGGCTGCCGGCGGCCTCGACATAGCGGGGCATTGCGCGCTGCAGGGTCGGGGTCGTGGCGTTGAGCTCTTTCGTGATTGTAAACTCTGCCCTTTTAGCAATGTAGTGTGTCGCGCAAAGCCAGCATAGCTTCGTTACGCTGGTAGATTCCAGGAGTGAAGACAGATACGTGTAGTTGGTATGTTGTTTCATAACCTTCTTTATTCATGGCTTTTGTCTTTGGTGAGCAACAGATGCGCACACTGCAGGCGCAGGTTCTTCGGAACTGACCCGGTCCTTTCCATTGCGGGCGCCGTCCGCATAAGCGGCTGCGATGGTCGATTTATGAGGACGGCCGGCATCGGCCTCTCCAATACCGTGAGAGGTGCTCTCGTACGCCGGCGACGGCGCGGCGCCGCCGTCGTCCCTGCTGAACTCCTCAGACGGCGTCGCTGCGTCGCCGGCGTCGGTCGGCGGCCTGGCTCGCCCGCCCGGCTCCGGTGTCGGAAGCGACGAGGGCCGGCGCCGAGCGTCGGCCGCCGCCGGAAGCGTTCGGCCGCCGGGCTCGGGTTCGAGTGCGGGCGCGTCCCCGGTCCCGGATCGGGTCGCTCGGAGCACGGGTGCGGTCCGCTCGGAAGGCCGCCGGCACGGTCGGGCGGGGTGGCTTGGCGCTGCCACTCGAGTAGACGTAGGCATTCGTTGCTTGATCGCCCTTCTCCAGCAGGGGCCTCGTGGATTTATTTCTTAGCTCGGCTTATGGACGTACTTGTGATGATCCTCTTCAGTTTAAAGTGTGTGTGTTTTTTTTTTTAGGAATGACGTGGCTTTCTTGCTCATCAGTCTCTCCCTTGCCCGTTTTTTGGCAGTATTTTTCCGCGAAAGCGTCACATTCAGTCCTCATCTTCAGTCATAACTGACTGTCTGGTTACTTTCCGCCAGATTGATTGTTCGGATGTGCTGTGGGCCGAACCTCAGACTCTCTTCTCTTAGATTGATTGTTTGGATGTTCTTCTCAGCATTCGCTCGATTGGGTCTCTGGGAAATGACTGGTTGGTTCTATCGGTGCAGGCTGATGACCTTGGTCCGCTCGTCATGAGCGGCTCGGCTCGGTTACTCGCTATTGACGGGTTGATTTCCAGTCGGATTGATTGTTCGGGTGCTCGACGCTGTTGCTCAGCAGCGACTGGTCGCGTCTCCTCCCCAGCGTGGTGGTTCGTTGGTTGGTTATTGGATTGTTTATCGACGCTGTTAACTGCCGGGGTCGTTTCGCGTCACATCCTCTCCCGCCATTTGACGCGGGGGACGGCGAAGTGTCGGCGTTACCCGGACTCGTGTCAGTCGCAGGGCGAGCGTGGTAACCACTACACCACGCCGGCGCTGGTTTCCAGGAGTGACCCGCTGGGTGGACGTCTGCAGCCTGAGGAGTGCCGGCCGCCTCCTGCGCTACTCGCTCTCCATGATCACCTACGGCTTCTTCGGCGACGTGCTCAAGGATAGCGAGAAGCTGCGCTGGCTGGGACCGATGCGCTACAACCTGGCAGGTCAGCCGCCGGGACCCGGCATGCCTGCGGATGTCGGCACCGCGTTGGACGGGATGTGCCGTTCTGCGCTGTGGGCGATATCATAAATCCCCTAGCACCCATCCGTGTGCACTGTGCCGTGTGTTTCCTCGCGTTGGACCCAACGGGACCGTTTTGGGCCGGGACTTCCCGGTGGAGATTTCCGCGTCGTGTGCTCCGCGGTTTCTCCACCAACTGCTCTGTGCCAAGGATTAGCCGTGGTGTGACAGTCCGTGGCCGCGACGCTGGCGGCTGTGTTTACCCTGATGCCGGATGCCTCGCTTGCTCTGGCAGTTTGTGGCCCTGCTGCTCGCCGCCCTGTGTGTCTCGGGAGTCCTCCGTGCGTTCTGACAGTGCGTGACCCCGATGCTGGTGCTCGTGCCCGCCTGTTTCCCCGTTCCGGCGGAGTATACGCCTTTGACGATTGCGCTCTCCGTGCCTCAGGAGTGGGTCGGATATGGCGAAGTCGCGCCTACCGCGGCTCGGTGGCGTTCCGCACGGGACCGGGCGCGCTGGCGCCGCCCAAGGCCTGCTTCGCCGACTGTGACGTGTGCCTGCGCGAGCCGCCGCCGGCCGACGCCGAGGCGGGCGCGGCCGCCGCCGAGCGGGAAAGTGCGGCAGGTGAGCCCCTCGCCTGTCCCTCGGCGCTGTGTGACGTCAGAGGCTTCACGGAGTGGGTGGGAGTTATGCTTTCGGGCGTCTCGAGTTCGGCTGGCGATTTAGGGAGACCGAATTAGTTTAGGTTCCCGGAGGACGTGTATGATCTGATACTGACAGAGACGCGTTGATGTAGATGTTATGTTTCGCTGTTGCGTGCGTCATAGAAGACTTACTAAACGCCACTCACACCTCACACTGGCAAGGGTAAACACTGCGGACGGGCATATAGGCACAGTCAACTGGACAAATGCAAGCATTTTTGCGAGGAAAAGCACATGAGACAAACGTAGAAAAAACATCCAGACATACGGTCAAACGCCTCGAATAGATAAACACCACGGAAAGCCAGACGAACACATCGAACAGACCAACATACCGAACAGGTAGAGACAAACTCTTGAGCTGGCGGACCCCTCAGATCTCGGCCTCACCCCGCTGCGTCCCGGCACCGGTTCAGTCCGCGGCGCCGTTCCCAGGCGAGTGGCAGCGCGTGGCTGGCCCCTTCCTGGTGGTGAGCAGCGCCAACGTCAGCTGCCGCTGCAAGATCACGCCGGAGGGCATGTGTCCGCGCGCGCACCTGTCGGACGGCTGGGCGCACCTGATCCTGGTGCGGCGCACGTCGCGGCTGAACTTCCTGCGCTATATGTACCGCTCGGCCAGCGGGAAGAATCCGGTACGTGTCGGCGCCTCCCGCAGTCTGTCCGTCCGTCCGGGAGACGGACGGACAGACTGTATTGCCGGCCACGTGCATTAGGTGGGGTTATGTTACGCTGTGTAGACGTCGTATGTCGTGAAATTGGTGATTGCTGGATCTTGTATGTTTCACTGTTGCGGAATTTCTATTTTGTCACATGAGTTTCAGTGCATTTGTCATTGCGAGTCCCGTGGGTACGAAAATGGGAGTCCCATTTTAAAACAGTCCATATTAGCAGTTTCTTCTGTTTTGGGTAGAATTGTTGTAGATAGAATTGGTGGATATTCAACCCTGATACAGCATTGTTTCTCAGGGATTTTTGTCTTCTTGACAGATTAACATATACATAAGTCTACGTTTCCCAACGCAGAT
The DNA here is from genome assembly GCA_030062745.1 of Capitulum mitella. Taxonomy (NCBI): domain Eukaryota; kingdom Metazoa; phylum Arthropoda; class Thecostraca; order Pollicipedomorpha; family Pollicipedidae; genus Capitulum; species Capitulum mitella. Next base: position 26,207,885 of record CP099842.1, on the reverse strand, counting down.
TTTCTATCGGAATGGTAGTTAACATCGTACTATCTTGGTTAGGACTTTGTCTGGTGTGCCGTTGTTTGTGCCGGTCCTAAATTACCACATCTGTAGCGTCTTCCATGGGCGCCTCTGTACGCGGTGCGGCCGGTCCTCTGCGCTGAGGTCTGGGTGCACTCCGCCCCAGTCTGACCCCGCCCCCTCCCCGCCCGCGCTGCCAGTTCGACCTGCCGTTCGTCGAGTACTACCGCGTGCGGGAGTTCGAGCTGCTGCCGGAGGCGTGCGGCGACAGCCAGCGCCTGCTCTGGGAGACGCACGTCAACTCGGCCATGTCCGTCGACTCGGCCGCCGCCGGCGACTGGGCGGCCTCCGAGGCCGAGCTGGGCTCGCCCGCCGCCGCCGCCGGCGACGCCGACGCCGCCGACGACCGCGACAGCGTGTGGAACTGCGACGGCGAGGTGGTGGCCCAGCCCCGGCTCAACCTCAGGTGGGCGGGCGGCGCCGGAGATGGGATTTGCCGTCCTTCGGGTGGCGAGACTGTGGTGAGGGACGGTCCAGGGGGTGTCGCGGAGCTGAGCTGAGCTGAGCTGAGCGTCCTGACAGCTGAGCGCTGCGGCGGACAAACTCCGTCCTCGGCCTTCTGTGACTGGCTCGCCGCAGTCCTTCGTCGCGTTACAGCCCGGCTCGCTACCGCTGACTGCAGCACTGCCGTCCGATTGGTTTACTAACTACGCTTGATTTTGTGGCTCATCTGAGTTACGGGATAGCGGGTTTCATTAAGGTTTCACGGATTTGGAAACCTCATCAAAGGGAGTGGAGTATTGATTTGTGTGAAATGCGGGGATGGTGTGTAGATAGTTCATATATTTGTGATGGCTATGCGCATAGCCTTGTGTACTGGGCATGCCCAATACCTTACAATTTCTCTGGAATTGATGCAGGAGTCGGTCCATTGGCAGGCACGAAGACCGCAGTCCACGGCCGTCTTGTTTCTGTCACTTGACGGCAGGCACGAAGGCTGTAGGCCCCTGCCGTCCTGCCCCTTTTACATGATGCTGACCCTGCAGCCTCCTGCCATCCTGCCTTGTGACTTGGCGCTGAACCGGCCGCCCCTGTCGGCAGGGTGCACCCGCGCGCCGTGCGCATGTTCGGCCGCGGCGTGGAGCGCGTGGAGGAGACCGGCTGCTGCGGCGGCTGCGGCGGCCGCACCAAGAAGCACATCTGACCGACGGAGTGGCCGGCCGGCGACGGCGCGGCGCCTCCCGCCGAGCCGCTGCCGGACGCGGTCATCTGAGCGGCGGCCGCCTCCGGACCGGCCGGGGCCGCCGGTGGATGCGGAGGCTCTGCGGCAGCTGGTTCGCCGGAGACGCTGGGCGGACACGCCGATCCCGGCTCGGACGCGTTCTGGAGGCCGAGGGTGGAGTTGTCGTAGGCTTCGTGGGCGAATTAGGCCACCGAGGGAGGGGGCGCCGGGCGCCGGCGTGCGTCCTGTGGCTCGGTCGGCTCATCTTCGGCAGGTTTTTGACGCCGACGCTGTGTTGGGCGCCGGCTGGACGGAGGAGGGATGCTCCGGGACTCCGGTCGCTGCAGCACTGTCGGCCCATCTGGCACGTCTCCGAGAAGGTTGGAGTAGGAGGGTGGGATCTGTGTTCGGTTCGGGCGACCCGCCGCCGCCGGTGGCCGTCGACGACGACGTGGCGGCTTGCTGCGTTTTGCCGGAGCCGCCGCAACGACCCGGGCCGCCGTCTCTTCGGCGCCCGGAGGAAACGTCTGTCACTTATCGAGCGACTTCTCGAAAAGTTTGTTTCGTTTCCCTCATGCGTTCCACGGGTGGGCAGCTCAGTCTTCTTGGGAGTCGCACAGGTTTAATCAGGTTTCTTCTTACGTGTCGTACCAGGGTGTTATCGGACCAGTGTTTTTTACGGTAAATTTGTTTGGTAGCTCTCTGGAGTGCATTCTGCGGCACTGTAGGAGGTGCCACAACAGATGTTCCGAAGTAGGTTTGTCGACGTAAGACCGGGCGTACTCTCAGAGTATTTGTACGCCCTTTGTCGTCTGTCTTTCCCGACCCAGTGCGCCCCCTGAGCTTACAAGGAACGTCTTGCATACTGCATTTGCTGCTCTATTTTGTTGCAACGGGTTCTTGTTCATTAACCATGTTTTTAAGGTTTGTGATCTTTCTGGATTCCCTTTGGGATCAGTTCGAAGTGATGCACCGTCGCTGAGAATCCTAAATTGACCGACTTTGTTGACCACAGATGCTGTCTTTATAAAGGTTTATGGACATATGTCCAAAGGCCCGAATCCGTTAAGTTGTGATTTAATGGAATGACTATCATTTGCATCCTTCACTAGCATCCTGTACGTCAGGCAGCTTTTTTGTTAGGCATTCGGTGACCCGGTTCTTGCATTGCTCAACTTGCCTTTTGGGCGAATTCGCATTATTTAGCTTTTGCAGTTCCGACTCATCGCACACTAGGTACATTCCGCTCAATGGCGTTCCTTAAATAGCGCATCTGCATTGATTTGTAGACATTGTGAACGACTAGGCAGCAGGCCAGTGATGCGGGTGACGAAATAATTTGGCTCGACGTCCTATGCCAGTAGGTGACTGCGTTAGTCAGTTCGACTAACTTGGTCCATCACAGGCCACCTTAGACCATCTACAAATTTTAGACTAAATCAGGTGCTTAAGTTTGTGATCCACCATGCGCGAAAGGGAATCCGGATCGCTGTCGCAGTCCGGGTGTGGTGCACGGGCCTTCAGTTTCGCGAATGGTATCGCGTGTATTGACGTTACCCAGTGCTCCTGCCCCGGATTCCCCTCGTTCAGGAAGCGCGCGTGGCGCCGTGCAAAAATCATGTAATCCGACGTGACGTTCGTCCTGCGTTTGATTCTAGTCGTGATCAGAGCCAACGGGCGGCCGCGTGTCGCCGTCGCTGATTCCTCGCGCTGCTGGTCGGACCGCGCCGGCGTCCCTGTCGTCCGGCCGCTGGTGCGGGCGTGGGCGGCAGACTGCGCCGTCGCGTGGTCTGGCCGCCGCCTGGGCCAACGGCGGGACCACTGCCAGAGACCGCCGTCGCCCCTCTTGTGTCCGGTGATGGGAGTAGGGGGAGGGGCGTCTCCCAGGGGCACCTCTGCCATCCCGCCGCTGTCGCTTGGTGAGGATAGTTGGCCGACCTCCTTCCCGCTCCCTCACCACCTTCCAGAGGGCTTCTGTGTCCTGCTAACCTCTCGCGGTGGGTCGAATCTGGGAAATAGCGCCAACAGGTGGTCCGGATGCGAGATCCCCGCCCACTGAAGCGATGGAGGGAGGCGGACTTTCCGGCCCGCTCGTGGCGTCACCTGTCGAGCTGTTCGACCCACTCTGGTGTGGGAGCCGGGCACAGAGGTGGCGCCACGGGTTGGGTCCCTCTTGCTTTTGCCGCTGGTTTAAGAGCGGATGTGCAGCTGGGCGCGTTGCTGTGTGTCCTGCACTGGCGCCGGGGCGCTCGACGTGACGTGGCGTGACGTGACGTGACGTGTGCTCGGCTTTGGATGCCTGCGTGATGGACCGCCGGGCGTGATAACCTGCCAATGTAGGTGTCTATTTACCTGGTTGATGAGGGACCGAAGCGGTAAATTACGTATGAATAAATCAGCTATCTTTGTCCGGTGTGTGAAGCAACGTCTTGCAAAGGCCGAGAGGAGGTTTGGGTCAGCGACTGCGGTGCTGAAACGGAGCGCGGGCGGAAATGAGCCGGTTATTTGGTTCCCTAGTGTGCCGCTCGCTGAGTGGAATCAGCTGTGACGGACGATTTATTGGTCACGAGATTATTCCGCCGGAAGCGAGCAAGGCGTTACATCAGCCCCGTTGCCGGTAAGCGGGTTCAATTTATTATCGGACTGATGCTTAGATTTCGGTTAAATAATTGACTGGTTCGTACGAACTTACTGAACGAACTATAAAAGAAGCAGATGACTCGTTTCCGCATTTTTGGGAACTAAAAATGGGAACATTTTGTGGACCGTGCGTAATGAAAAAGGTTGGCCATAAACATACGAACCTTTCATTGGCGCGCTTAGAGCATTGGATGCTTTGGGTTTTTGGTGGGAAAAGAACGCAAACTGGGCAGAATAAGTTCCATCACCGTCCTACCGCCGCCTTTAACGCCCTGCTCCGCTACGAAGCCGTGGTGTCACGAAAAGAAGCCATGACATCGAGAACCGTAACTACGTCGATGTGCAACGAACAGGGAGCGCCAGAATGTCCGTATAGTTAGCGACGACATCGGCGACATCAGCGACAACTGCGACGACACATGTTCCGCCAAGACTGGATCAAATACCATAAAACTATCCGACTGATATTTTTCAGGATTCTCTTGCGAAAGGTATAGCTGGCATTTTTATCGTGGTCCAAGGTCAAGGTCGAAGGCCAATTTGAATTTTTGGTGCTTTCTCCTTTCTGTTGAAAATAATTTCCAGATATCAGTGGTGGCTCAAATCACGTGCAAGGGCGAGAAGTTTGTTGATTTTTAAGGACAGACCTATCACGGAAATGGTCAAACGTAACCATGAAATCTTTGGCACCATCTCACTAGTGTAAAAATGGGTTTTAAAATCGCTGCTGATGGTTCAAATGCCTTGCAACGGCGAGAAGTTTGTTGATTTGTCAGGGTTAAGGCTAAGATTTGTCAGGGCTAAGGCCAAATGCTTCCTGTAAATCTTTGTTACCCTGTCATTTGGGTGAGATTGGCATTTAAATCGTTGTATGTGGCTCAAACGACGCACACTGGCGAGTAGTCTGTTGATTTTTAAGAATTGGGAATGAGAGGGTACCAGAGATTTCAAGATCATATTTGACCTTGATTTGCCACCTTGACAGGTCTGTCCTTAAAAATCAACAAACCTCTTGCCAATGTACGTCATTTGAACTGCCCTTGATTTTTGGAAATTGCTTTTCACAGAAATGAGAGCAGGGGCGGCCAGGATTTCCGTAAGAGGGGTCGAACCGGAGCTCAGAGTGAACTGAAATCGCACGAAAACCGCCTGCCGGGAAGACAATGTGCAATGATTTTCACACAAAGCGCGAGCCTAAGGGGGAGGGGGACCGGCCCTTCGCCCACTTGGCTGCGCTTGTGAATGAGGATAACGAAGGTTAAAAATTGTCCTTTGATCTTGACCTTTTACCGCGATAAAAATCTCGCTTGTACCTTTCGCTAGAGTATCTTGAGAAATGTCAACTGAAGAATTTTCACCTTATTTGATCTAGTGTCGGTGGAGTTATACGTCGTCGCTATTGCCGTCGCTAATGTCGTCACAGATGTCGTCGCTAAGTACACGGGCATGTGTCTAGGCTGATATCCTTCATACTAGTAGGAAGCGCTAGGCTGAAAGGTCTCCCGCGCCGTGACGACAACGTCAGCGGGAGGGGAGGTGGGCATAGAATGTGCTGACCGATATGTTCCTTCAGTTACCAACCGGGCGTCAGTCAGGTACCAGCGAGGAGGGAGATGACAACAGGGTCACGGCCGCTTCGCCGTTCCGTCCTCGACCACGGAACGGACAGAATCGATCGCCGAACGGGCCGCCAGAAGAAAAACACTGGTGCTGCGGCCCCGCCTTGGATCTCGTCTGAGGCGAGCCTCCTGTCCTTGACTTCCAGAGAGCGCGGGCGCTACACTGTCAGTCGGATGGCTGGTTAGATGCTGCCGACTGTGTGCTCTGTTTCGGGACAAAAGCATTTCCCGCCCTCGCAACGGCTTGGCTGTAGATTGTTTTCCCATTCCTCGTCACCGATGGTGCGCAAGACATAGATGCTGCATTCGTAACGTCTCACTGTATTTTGCACATTACTTTACAGTGTATCTAGGTAGTGATTAATATCTCTTCTGACAAAAGTGTATATATATTCATGTATATGCATACGCGCTAAGATATATGTACAGAAGAGCAACTGGCTATGATATATGCCTAACAAATAACGAAACAAAGAATCCGAAAACGAATCCACTTCACGGGACTCGAAACACGCAATAGCTTATCACCAAACAGTAACACGAACAAGATACCCTTTGAAAGGCGCTCACATAATAAAAAACGGCGATAGCTTCATTCTTCCGGGACCGTAAACCCTTGCGGTACACTACACACCGGGACGGGCCCTGGGTGGTCTTCTCGCCGGGCTCGCGTCGCGAGCGGGTCTCAACCCTAGCCATGGTCGTGGCTCCTTGGACGAGCTGAAACCGTGTGGTTCGACTTCGAGGGACGTCAGCATCCAACCGGCACGTCGAGCCGTGGAGAGCGCCAGCACCGGGAGAGTGACCGCATCGGCTCGATCCGGCGCCGGCTGGGGAGGTTCGGCCCGGCCGCGGCCTGGCGTCCTGCTGACCTGAACCGACCCAGGAGCCCGTCCCTGGCGTGGACGCCTCGGGCCGCGCCGACGGAGTCCGTGATATGGGAACGGCCGCCAACGCCGAGCGACGGGACAGACAAGAACGAGCGAGAGCTGAGACAGAGAGGGGAGAGAACTGGGAGGTCAGAGGGCGCGGGCAGCCGCCGCAGCAGTCAGCGCCGCCAGTGAGGGTACAACATCGAATCCGCTCGCCAACCGTTACAAACGCGTGCGCTCCGGCTCCGGCTCTGCGCCCGCACTCGCCCGCTGCCCCGACCAGCGCCGCCACGCGCACCGCCACGGCCTTTGGCACGGCTAACTGCGAACAGATTGCGTCTAGTCGCTGACACCACCAAACCAGACCGGTCGCCTCGAGCCGGAGACGGCGCCTCTAGCCACTGCGGCACACACACATCGACTACGCGCGGGCGGCCGCCGCGCGACGGCAGCGAACACTGAACTAACAGGTCACGACCAGATGTGAGTAATCGTACACAGGGTGGCCGGGTGGCCCGCCGGCGGGCCTCCGGCGGTGGGGCCGTCCGGCTGGTCCGCGCGTGGCGCGCAGGCAGGGGACGCGCCGGCCGGCCGACGGCGCCGGCAGCGCCGGCCGCTGCCGGCCGACTCGGGACGTCGCTGCGGGCGGAACGGGCGGTCAGCGCTCCGTTGCGGGTCTCGGAACGATGCTGCAGCCGACCAAAAAAGGAGAAGAGCAGAACGGCCAACAGGGCTGCATGCCATGAAAGAGCAGTACACAAGTTGGAAAATGTTTGAAACTCGAAGGCGGTGAAATGATTTGAAGTGATCTACGTTCTGTTTTCGTTTTTTTGTAATTTAAGCTGACGGTTACGTTAAATCTTGACACCCCGCAGAGGCAGTCAGTATTCTTGAGACTAAACGTCAAGAAAATCCCTCTAATGGGAAGTATTTAACGTTACCGCACGAATGAGCAAGCTCCGGGGGGTACCACCAGCGGCTCCCGAAGCGGCCTGTGGCGAATAGCCGCCACCGGCCAGCACGAGTCGCACCTTAGTCCTTCTTGTCGCCATCCTCCGGGTCCTTGAGGGTGTGCCACTGGGCGATGGGCCGGCGCGGAGAGGCCAGCATGTCGGACCAGTGGCGCAGCTCCGTGCCCGATGCCGTGCAGCCCAGCACGCACTTGCCGATGGGCTCAGAGGTGCCGATCCGGTCGTAGTCCACCACGGTCACCACCAGCTGCACCTTCTGCTCGGCGCAGGGAGGCTGGCGTCAGGCCCGCGAGCGAGGAACCGCGTCGCCGCCCGGCCGCGTCACAGGTAACAGACGCCTCGCCACCGGACGGCGCCACACAGATCGCGGACATATCTCCCACAGGCACGCCACAAATAGCGGGCATTGCACCAGCAGACGGCGCTACAAATACCTGACGTCTCACCAGCAGACGGGACTACAAATAGCAGACGACTCAACAGCAGGCAGCGCCAGAATAGCCCAACCTTCTCCACCAGATGAGGTCACAGAAGATTACGTATGAGGAATATTTTTGTTGACATCAGGAGCAGACGCATCGCACTAAAGAGTTAGTACAAGACAGAAGCCATTTTCAGTTAGTGCGGTGAAATGCATTTGGGGCTAACGTTTTTCTTTACATGGGTTTCTTCAGCATGCACGTGTCCTGTTGCCCGGGTCAGTGTTTAACGTAGACTTTTCATATCGCAATGAACGCACCTGCTGGTGGCCGGCATGGGACCTCAGAATCTTACCTGGATCTGTTCGAATGGCACCTCGAACGTGAACGACTCGTTATAGTATGGATTCAGCGTGCACTTCTTGATACTCGTCTTCTTCTTCTTCAGGCGTTTACCGTTCTGCATCAGCGCTATCTTCACGTACGGGTCTGAAATCCCGCACAGCACATCACGCGCGCATCAACCGACGTCACACCAGCAGAACCCAGAAGCTCGGCCATCAGGCGGCGTGTGTCTGTCTGCATGTGTGTTCGAACCAAATATCCCCGATCTGAAGTACAGTAGCGACCAAAAGCGCAGTTAGGGTTTGGGACGTCCCAGCAGAATGGAACCGGGTTCAAACGGAACATCCAGGTAATGTCTTATTAATTCGGCTAAGCACCACCACCAAACTCATAAGCTATACATGCATTTCACTGCTGTATGGTGCGTTCCTCTGCTTGTTCTAGGACGCAGATAAAGTTAGCTGATGAAGTTATCAGCTGCTTGCTGCGTTAAATTTTCGCCAGGTTCAAAGCGTATGGTTCAGCCAACATGTCGACATTAATATGTTCAACGAAAACGACATTTTCCTCTTGACGAATGTCCTGCGTCTGTATATCACCATATCGATTATTCCGACAGCAATGTCTCAGCCGTAATTCCTTATATTATCTCGCGAATTTTTCGGGACAAATCGTTGTTCCTGTACATATTTGCGACCTGCAAATCTGAATAAGCAAATGCATCCTGCATGGCGTCCAAAAAGGATATTTCATCCCTATCAGGTTCCAGTTCTTTCTGGGTCTCTTGCAAACAGCTCCGTTTGTTCAACTTTTCGGGGCCAATAAGACGAAATTCCCCACGGTGTTCGCAGGCAGAAAAAAACTCCATAGTGTTGTCGCTCAACTCAAACAGCAAAAAGGGAGTTCGTTTCAGGTTCCCATGCTGAACGCACGCCACACCACCCGATCAAATCACATCAAATCTCAACCCTGGATGAAACATGCCGAGCGCCCAACAACTTTTTGTTGATACCTCTATCTGAGTTTTGGTGATGTTCTCGAACGTGAATCTCTCGTTATAGTACGGGTTAAGTGTTTTCCATTTCACAGAAGTCTTCTTCTTTTTTGGTTTCCTGTTGCCCAGTCGCAGTTCTAACTTAACGTATGGATCTGGAAACGGCGAGCGCACGCATCAAGTAGGAGCGAGAAGCCTGAGGACAAAATCTCATTTACAACGTTGCACGAATTACGAATACATTCCTATGATATTTCTTGAACGTTGTGTCTTTCAAAAGTTTCCAAAATGCGTCTTCAGCAGTCCTCAGTTTCAGATGTCACAGCGTGATCATTTGTCGGGTAATATCGCAAAAGTTTGGCGAGCAACAGTGTTTTGTCTTTCAAACATCTAACGGAATATAAAAGTTTTGCCGAACAAACGCCAATTGGCACATTTCTAAGTTTTTTTTAAGATTTATCCTTCATATCTCATAAAGAACAGCGACAATACCCACTCACGCATGCAGATATAAAGCCTGCTTTCGTTGAACTCGGTAAACTCGATTCTCCCAACTGATATCTTTTCAGCACTTCTTCATTTTTCAGCGGCCTTATACAGCCCAGAGGGCGATGTTGACGCATCAACTGGGATGCGTCTGAGCAGATGCGTGACTCCAGCTTTGCTCAGTGCAGTCCAGGTATTACTCACCCGACAATCCGCCCACGTCCATCTTCTTCAGGTTCTTGGCCTCCAGGATGACCACGGTCAGCTTGCCGGCCGTGGGGACGTACCGCAGCGAGAAGCAGATGTCTCCCAGCTTGTTTTCCTACAGGATGAGTGTGGTTGTCGTCAGCAGTGCCTTCGTTCAGAACGTTCGGAGAACAATGACGCACTCGCTCTATGGTCACTGATGCTTCAGATTTGTAGCAAGACCAACGGTCTTTGGAATAGTGAGATAATTTCGTAACGAAGACTGCATAAGAAACTTCAAGAGACCTGAGATGAAGCTCAAAACGAAATTCCCCGATGTTCCCGTAAAGTGGTGAAGTTAATTATTATGCATTCTCAAAGGTAAAATAATTTAACTGTGTTAACTGTGAAATAAACCACTGACCGTGTGGAAGCATCGCTAACCCATCTCATGACGTTGTGTTTCAAGATTCGGTGTTTTTAATACGTCAATTTGAGCACTGTTCAACCGGTCTTACATTCTCCTGAAACCCTTCCCTGTTATTACAAATAGAGCGACTTCGTTCTGTTTACCTTTACAGTTCCCACACCAATGACGCATCGCTACAGCCTAGCACAATTGCTTCCATTGCCTTGAGAGCACTGCGTCGCTGTCGCCGGCGACAAGACGCAGTTCCCAAAATGGCCGCACCACCCCTGACGCGTCGGCGGCCGGATATTGCGCTCCGAGCGGAGAGGTCAGCCCGAGCCGGCGGCCGCCGGGGCCCCAGACGATCACCGCCGGGCCGCCAGTCGCAACAGCACTCCGCGCTGAGCAACGGCGGCCCGACTGAGTGGCGGAGAGGACGTCCTCTACCGACGTGCGGCGTCCCCAGAACGGACGGTCGCCAGCAGTCCGCTGACGTCAGGGCTCGAGTGACGTCAGCGCGGCGCCCCGCTGTCGGCCTGGTCTGGGTCCGCGTCGGGCGATGGTCCTCAGCTGTCAGGTGGCGCCCCCAGTAGCCCCAGCGTCGGCTAGCGGTGTCACGGTCCGTCCCGGACGATAGTCCCAAGCTGTCAGGTGGCGTCGCCGCGTCTTAGCGCTGGAAAACGCGTTCTGGGGTGGTCTTTATAGATATCCCTACCCACGAGTCTAGGCCGCGTACCGCAGCTGAGCTTGTGCACGGCTTCTCAGGGCTATTGGTCGGATGAATTTCGGAATATGCTTGCAAAATGACAGACTTAGTTTGTAAAGGCATAGGCAGTTTTCGTTAGAGTGCCTAAAAAATAAAGAGAACACGGGAGCACTTACACGTGCCACGCATTTGAAATGCTGAGGAATGCCCTAAAACATTGTACTGTGAGTGCCCGACTGAAACGGGAACCTTGCAACCTTGGCCAAACTCATTCCATAACGTTACTTTTCAATGCTGCAAAACCTTAACTTTCGTGTTTTTTTATGGACGTTCAAAGCGTGCTCAGTACGAAAGGCTACGTCCCAGAAAACAATCCTGATCAATAACCCCTGACTTGACCAAAAGGGCTGTTTCACCGCATGGCGTGACATTCAACCTGACATCCGCCCTGGGGCGAGGCGTACCGCGCCGGAAGGCAATCACCAGACCTCAGCTTCGCAGGTGAATAGGTCATCTTGCACCGCTCACTGGGTCTGAATCCCCTGACGGAGATCCGACGTGGCTTTGACCGACGGCGAAGTCGCGGAGCTGCTGGCGAGGTCGCGGACGTGCTCTATTCGTGGAACGCCCAGGATGTCGCAACCAGCTCTGGTCTAATGGACACAGTGGGCGGGATAACTGGGGTCGTTTGGGGAGCATGGGGGGACGGGGAAGACTGGGGACTGGACCGGGGACTGAGACTGGGGCACTAGAGGGCGCAGTGGGGAGGGTATCAGGACCTTGTCCTTTTTTTGCTGGAAAAGGAGAGCATCATGTCTTTGGCCCCTAGGATGGAAAAGTGCATTTTTTGTTTTCGAAATATGTCTTTAAATACATGTCAATATTCGAACATGGCGAAACAATGTGGCGGAAATCCGGGTCAGATCAGCATATAGGGGTAGGTTAGGTTACACCGGCGGAGATTCCCCCCCCCCCCTTACTAGCACATAGTCTGGATCCACTTTTCGACTAAGGAGTGTGACGGAGGACAGCTGCCTCACGTAAAAGACAGCGTGGAAGGAGCACAGGTGAGGGGGTGAGAAGAGCACAGCTCAGCCGGGGGAGGCTGAGCGACGCTGGGGACGACCACGGAGGCTGGGGATGGCAGGGGAGGGACGGAGGAGAGCTGGCCAAGGTAGCAGGTGTCATGCGCGAAACATGGGCCGGTTGGTGGAGGCTGGAAAGCCCAGGAAAGGTCGGGGAGGCTGAGCGCGTTTGGGAAGGCCGGGACGAGTGCGGGAAAGGCCATGACCAGGACCTTATATCTATTGACCTTTGTTTCCTGACACTGCATTTGGAGTATGAGCCCTACCATGGAGACTGAGTAAACCTCGAAGAGACTGGGCAAGGCATGGAAAACGGAGGTCGAGAAAACCTTTGAAGAGGACTAGATGGCAGCTGGTCTCGGGTACAGGGCAGCGTGCTCCGAGCGAGGGTCGGCCCCGAGGTCGGGGGAGGGAGGCTGTGCAGAGGCCGCGCGACAGCTGATGGCAGCTCTGCACCCCACCGATCGATGACGGCGTCACGGAGACGCGCGGCGGCCGTCTCAGCACACGCCGGCCCGGACCGACCGTTCTCCCCGTCTGCCGCAGGTCGTGTGAGAGCGTCCGGTGCTGCCCGCTGTAGGTAGTCTGCTGGGAGGGGCTGTTCGTCGCAGGTCGTCTGCTGGGAAGGGTTGTTCGTCATAGGCTGTCTGTTGGGAGGAGCCGTTCATCACAGGTTGTCTGCTGGGAGGAGATGTTCGTCGCAGGTCTTCTGCTTGAGAGGGCTTTCTGTCGTTGATCGAGAATCCCAAGGATCGCGTTGCTGTCACGATGCCAAAAGGCCCTTTTCAAATAAATGCAATTTTCGTTCTGAGTAAGGCTGGGAAAACATTTTGGAGTTCGAGGCCATTAGGTTTGCTGACCAATATGGTGCCTTGTGAGGCACATGACGAGCGAGGATTACTGCGTTTCTCCTGGAATTTGGTGTTGCATTTCAAAATATCTCTTGGGACATTTATTTCCCTTGATGTATTGTGCAATATAATCGGGCTTCATTGGCCTTTTTAAATATTTTGCCACCGAGGCATTGCAGTCTTTAACGTCACGCACACCCCTGATGTTATTCGCTGTCATTACTAAGATGCTCGAAAGCACCCGAGTGAAAAAGCCTTAGGGCAAAAATATTGCTTCCGGAATAATTAGGGCAGAAAACTTGCAGGCGAACGCACTGCAAGTGGAAACGCATGAAACGTTAACAACTGAGCTATTTTTCTGGGAGGGGGGGGGGAATTTCATGGTTTGGTATCAAGCGGTTGCGAAGTTATTGTTCTACAGAAATCAGTATAGCCGTCCCTCGCAATGGGCAGTACAATTTTATTTTTCTTCTACCAGCTGAAGTAAGACTCACTCGACCCATGGCTTCGCTAATGATAATCATCACTCTGGACAGCCATATAACTGCACTTCGACCTGGTAAGGCCTGCTGACAGAAGGCGTCTGTCCAAGAGATTTAAAAGACAGACGTTTTGGAGATGAGTATGCATTGCGAAAAATTCTGTGAATAGACAGACAGCACTTTACAACAGTAATCAAAGGCTGCAAACTGGCAGCTTTTTGTACTTTTTTGGCCAAATATTTTACTTTGTCCTTAATCATTTATGCGTCTCCAAACCTTCAAGCCGACCAGTATCATTTCAAACCCGTTATAAAGGATATCTGCAACATTTAGATTTAAAGGCATTGACCCATTTTAGTCACTCCAACGGCAAACCCACTACTCATTTTCACTGCCACGTAACGTATGTCTGCATCGATATGGCAAGAACTCAACTTCTAATACATGAGAAAGTCATTGTAAATAAATGTTTTCGTAAATAAAGTTTGCCCTACAGTAATGAAGTGGTGAGTCTTGTGTCGCGGTTAAATTGCTGCCTTTCACTGATTTCAGCCTCCGCGAAATATGCAGCTACACGTTCTACGAGCAAGGACATTTAAGTGCATTAACGACACCAACATCTAGTCTATTTCCGTCTCATTAAACACAATATGAACCGACTTCAAAGGTTTCTACGAACTTTTACTAAAATGCGGACCAACAAACAAATCAACACTAAGTCATTCTTTTGCGATGTGCTCCGATAGTTCTGCCGAACAACCTCCTGCAGTTGGCGCAATCGCTGAATTACGACGCGCAATGCTAACCAATTTCGTGATTTCAGGGTCTGCCAGTTTCACGACGTCGATTAAGCGGGCCATCTCAGCGGCGCCGCCGCGCCGCCGGCGGTCGTCAGTCAGCGATTGCGCCACACCTAGCCACACACAAAACGTCGCCGCTGTCTAGACTCCTGGCGGGGCTCCGCAGCTACCTATGCCCTAGATCACATTGCACTAGCACGACTGTTGACAGCGCACGTCCTACGGACGCGTCCTCGTTCTCCGTCGGCGGCCTGACGGCCCGAAGCCTAGCGGGGGCGCCGCCCCGGCGGCGGCGCCCACCCGCGCAGTCTAGACACAGATTGCCTACCGGGCCGCGCCCGTAGGAGGAGCCGAGAGGTACTCACAGCACGAGGCGGCGGTCGAAGGCGACGACAGACACGGCGCAAGAGACGCCCGGGGCGGGGGGCGAACCAAGACAGGTCAGTCAGGGCAACAGAAAAGGAGGCCGAGACAGAGTGGCAGCGATCGTGTACCGTTGTACAATGCCGTGAGCTGCTCCGACTAAACACCAACTTTTCAAGATGATAAATTGAGCGATGCAATGACGGCAAACGAGCTCTGTGACATGCAGTACGACTTCAGCTGATGCAATAGACAAAACGATTTTAATTCCGAGACTACCGGATTTTTTTTATTCATCCCTGATAGTTTTCAAGTTCTCGGATTCCATAAGACGATTTCTGACTATAAAAATTCACTTTCGATGCAGATACATTCGTAGCAGAACGACATGAACTTATCAATGAACATTTTGCAATCTGAATTGACGCCTGGGGAAAATGCACCAGATCTGGAACCACCTGGACATTGATTCCAGGCTCTGCACAGCAAGTTTTGCTTTGTATGGATATTACTTTTCAAGTCGTTAATAAAAACGGCCAGATCTGTTTTCCATTTTCAGCAAGCTGGTCATCCCGAGACATCCATGCCAAGACTGGCGTTTGAGCGTCCTGCTCCCCGGCCGCCCCTCTTCAGAGCAATCCGGTAGCCTCGGCGAGGCAAGAGAATCAAACGTGAAAAAGAAGCGGACTTACTGCCTACAGGGTCCGAGCAGGCGTGTTGAGTGCGCAGACGCGGACGGGTGGGCGTGAGCCAAGACAGAAACAGAGAGAGACGACCAACAGGACGGTTAGAAGCCACGACAGAGTGGGCTGGACGACGACCGCATTCCGGGCACTACGGACACTATGGTGCCAAACCGGCAGGGCAGGGCGACGGACACGGACACCGACACGGTGAGACGATCTAAACGGACGGCTCGTTACGTTGGCATTCGTGGCGCGGTGAGACCGGCGGTCCCCGGGAGAAGGCGGCCTACGGCGGACTGAGAGCGATCGTACAGGGCGGTGCTACCGGCGGGAGGGCGGCGGGCGGGGCAACCGAAACGAGCTCTGTTCACGGCTAGACACGCACGGCGCTAGGGTCTATCGGCGGCCTGCCGGCGGCGCCGGGCCCGGCCGACGGCCACGGCGGCGGCGGAAACAGTCACGAACGGAGCCCGGCCGGTGAGCCGCCCGCTGTCCCGAGACACGCGGTCCAGGGCGCTGCGAGCCGGCCCGCCGGGCGGCCCCCGCCGGCGGCGCGGCGCACTGACCTGGCCGCCGTCGCCCTCCACGCTGACCAGCTCGCGCCACTCCTCGATGGTCTGCGCCAGGTCGATGGTGCACAGCGGCAGCTTGACCTCGCCGATCTGGTCGTGCTTGGAGAAGCGGTCGAAGTCGTAAATGGCGAACACCAGCGTCTTGCCCATGGCGTCAGCGTAGGGCACCTGCAGCGGCGCGGCCAGTCATCGTCAGTGGTCAGGCGCGGGCGGGAGGTCACGGCGCATGCGCAGAGGCTGAGTTTCGGCCGGAGATGAGGCAACGGCTCCCACACGAACCAACCGTAGCGGAGCTCATCATTGACGTGGTCTGCGTATTAAACCCAAATGCCATCGTCGACTTACGGAGCCCTGGGCCCGTCACTGAGGTCCTTACAACTTACAGCAAGTAAATGTGATATTAGTGCGAGAAATCTGGGCATGCCCGTGGTAAGAAACGACTGTCATTGTCGGTGCTCGAGGGGTCTAAACGTGCTGATGGTCACGGCGGCCGTGCCTGGCCTACTCGGGGCGTGCTCTCGTCACCAACGAGGTACGACACGGCACCACGCCGCAGGACTAAATCCAGAGCAAACCACTGCAAGTTCATGCGTCAACTCCCTGGTTCGACTCAGGCTCGGCTGTTCAACTGGTTATTTCGGGAGATTATTGATCGCATCCAAGCCGCCAGATTCCCAGCGGCGGGCCAGTTTTGTCTCGTAGATGGAGACTTTTCCAGCCGGGAGGGCTCAAACCACTGCGCAGGGCTCTAGACGGGCAAATCAAGGATAACCAAAACTGCTGCGGTTCACAGTCTAATAATGATCTGATACACATTGTTCGTCACGGGCTTGATAGCCAAATGTGGCGCGCATGCTTGCATCCAACAGAATATGGAAAGGGGGAACTTATAGAAATCACTGGGCCTAAATGAAAAGTCATTTGATTACCATGTACAGCATGTAGCATGTAGTTAGCATTCCAAATGCGTAAGCCTCCGCTTTCTTTGGAATAATGCTATGAACTAGCCAAGGACCATGCGTAAAAAGGCGTTTAGTGCTGCCTAGTCAACGCTGGCGTTGCTGAATCTATGGCAGTGCGCTGTGGTCAGTCTGTACAGCTCCAGTGCGCAGTGGCCAGCGTAGTGCATGTTCGCGCGCTGCGACCAGCGTCTGTATATACAGGCTTACTGCCCTGTCGCCAGTCTGTACATTGCGCAGCACCAGTGATCTGTCATCAACGTCTGTGACATCGTCGAGGAGAAATGAGCTTATCAATATCGACTGCGTCTTCGCACCTGTTCAACAGTATAAAAAGGCAGTCACAACGGTCTCTGTTTGTTCATGCCAATAAATTTTTCCACAGCGTAAAGCTAATGGGATCCAAGGAGCATGGTGGGATTTGCTTCCTCCAGTGTCATTTTGCAGTAAAATGTCACGCGTGAAAATTAAACAGAGCACAGCCGAACGTGATTCTTAGATCGTTTAAAAAGTCTGCGTCGTTTTCCCACGCTATCGTCTGACTGTTTAAGTCGGGCTGCAAGCCACTAGCAAAGCTGCAATTTCAGAACCAGTCGTCGGGCAAAGCTCAAGCCAAAGCCGGCCAACCCAAGCCACCCATGGTGATGGCCAAATAAATGGACCCCGGCCAGGGTAACGGCTGACGTGGGTCCGGACATTCCAAAAATGTAAAATCAGAATGGATGCAAGACGGAAAACACTTACGTTCTGCTCACGATGAAAGAACAACCAAACGATTGTTATAAAGCCGTACATCACAATATGAGGATTTCTAGGATGTCAGGCAGCGGGACGAACACTGAAATCGCTTAACGATCAAAGCAGCTGCTTTTCAAATATGGTTCCACCGTAAACATGTTATTTACTGGTTTCGGTCATGAACCATGATGTAATGACAAGTAATGTCGTCCCTGCCGCACGAACATGTTCATCACGCATTAGGAGTCAGATTACAGCTGAATGTGCACTTGCCATTGGCAGCGTTTTTTTATATACCTTTGTGGGGGGCTAAAGCCGGCACTCTCAAATATTGATTTTTGTCCTTTATAATGCAACATTTAAGTTAAAATTAAAAACAAAATGAGGCGTAAAAACTCCTCTGGGTACCCACATGATTTCCGTAAAGCTCCATCTCTGGCGCCTGTTCAGTGAGATATGTTTTCTACTGTTTGCACCAAAAGTACGGCTTTTGTCGCAGAAAGCTGGACAAAATATCGTACAAGAAGGCAGCATAAGAGAAAAAAAAATGCGACTTTGCATATGTGAAGGTTTTCCACGGTCTTGATAGCTGGGGACTGACAGTCTAAGCTCATTATTAGTTGAGATTTTACGTTTGCCGGAGGGGCACTTTTCAGCCATGATAACCATCGAGGACTGGACATCGAAATCCGGTTCGTACATTCACATATCATAGAGGCCCTTCCATTTTCCACAACGTTTACCTTGCAGGTTTTATCACGTCCATTGAACAGATTTATAACCTCCATGTGCAACATAACTCTAAAGCAGTTGCCACCCCAGTTTAGTTAATTAAGTTGCTTTTTAATTCAATAGTTGTTGCCGTGGCCATAGAAGGCACCATAGCTGAAGTCATAGAACATGTAGAAGTGATAGGGTATCTAAATTACCTTGAAAGTGAATGTTTCGTTAAAAACTGGGTTCAACGTCTTCCGATGGACTTTGGTTTCAAACTTTTTCTTCTTGTCTGGCAGGAGGTAGACCTTAACGTAGGGATCGGAAGTGCCACCCATGTCCAGGGCCGGCAGCTCCTCGCACTGGATGACTGTCACCGTCAGGTTGTTAGAGTTGAAGTCGTACTCCAGCTGAAAATCATGACAGTTGTAAGCTGGACTCGTTGGAAAGCTTTTCGCTTAGATGAGGCGACTATGTTTCAAAAGACCTGCAACGATGTTTCGTCTACAGCACCCGAGACATGGACGCCTTAGAAATGCATTTCTGCGATGATACTTCAAAAGTTGACATTAGAGCACTGAATTTTAACTCAGGATTACTAGTGATCGAAGACACGGCGGCAATGAGAGGCATGGTTTCTAAATCCCTTTCATGTCCCCCTAAGCCCTTGGATTCTGCCCCAGACGACGAAACGCTATTGCCGTATCACTAAACCTGACAGCGTCTGAACCGAATCCCTCTCGAGCCCGGCGGTGACGACGCAGATGTCCCCCGGCTGACCTTGAACTGCAGCCGTCCGAGTTTCTGCTCCGACTGTTTGCTCTCGCCCTCCTCGGCCATGTCCTCGGCGTTTTCGGTCAGCTCCTCCATGTCCGGCTGCACCTGGATGACAGGGGGTCCGCCAGCGGCCCCGGTCAGTGGCGGCTCGGTCGGGGGCCGCTCTGACGTCCCGCTGCCGTATGTAGTCGGAACAGGGCGGCCTCAGGTTGCAGGGTGGTAGCGCGCTCAGCGGCGCCGCCCGCTGCTGGCGGCCGCCAGAGCGCAGGCCGTGCCGGGCGGCGCAGGGACAACATGCGGATGGGAACGGCGCCCCGACGGCAGGCGCTCGGGCTTCAAACGTCGGATCAAACGGCAAGGTGGCTGGGATGTTCCGCAACAATTCAGCTGACGTGCTTGCGTTTTACATTTTTTTTTTATTTTTCTGAACCTACGTCAAAAGTTGCCTGTTCATCTTTCTACAGCAATTCCGGAAAATTGTGCCAGATACCAAGCATTGCGGAGTTTTATTTAAACTGCGCATATTTGTGTTTGAAAAAGGTACAAAGATCTGGAACGCAATTTATCTGTTCGTTGACAAGTGTGCCAAACGAGCGATAACTTGCAATTCCGACATATCCTGACATGTTCTATGATGGCGACTGGCGGAACCTCAGCACTGTACATGCCACGCGAGCATTGGCTCTCCTCAGACCTAATAAAGTTCAGCAAAAAAACATGCATTCAAGTCGGGCTGCACTGGGGTACCTTAACTGAGTGATACGTTTCGCATGGCATCAAATGTTGAACAAAGCTGGCCAAACTTTTTTCAGCTAGCACACGGTGCAAAACTGGAAACAAATTGTGGGCAAGCGTGTTATTCACTTGTCAGAACATTACCTCTCCATCTTCCCCGTCTTTCTGGAGAAGTGAAGCATTGTAATCAATCATAAATACTTTAATTGCCAAATCATACCATGAAGATTAGGTAAGTAACACAACTATGAAAACGATCCGGCGGTTTCATACTGCTGAATTACTCATAATGCTAAATTACTCGGACATAATAGAATAACCCGAAGACAAATCCGGCCGACCATCGTGAGTGGGACCAAACCAGTTTTGATGGGGGAAAGCCGTAGAATAGGCGGTAATATCTTTTAAAACGTATGACATCAAAGTATACAGCACTTCGTGTGTGTGTGCTTGCGAAATATATCTGATGCATTTTGGTTAAAGACTGGTTTTGGTCGTGAGCGTTGAAGACGGCGAATGGCCGAAACGTCCGATCTAATCCCCAAACTTGTTAGAGCGGGAAACCCAAGCTCCTTTCGCTGTGGACAATGGCGGCCGAAAAAAAAACAGGGACACTACATCAGCCAAACCGCCGTACCGCACAAGTGCTCTCTACACCTACAGGTAAAATGTAATTCTCTGTGGTTTTGAAAACATGGAGTTTCTGCGTGGCCTGACCCTACGACGTGCCTCATACCGCTTAACACTTAATAGAAAGAACACCGGCATCAGTGACAAAAACCAGCGATTTGTGACGAAACAAGTACCAGCACCGAAGACAAGGGATGCCCCCTCAAAGCTAACACTTCTTTAAATTTTGTGTCCGCCATGTTGCTACTACCCATTTCCTGATGTTCAATGTCTGTCATCGGCGGCAGAACTCAGTAAGTGCGATGTGCTTGTCATGTTCCACCACAGTAGTTTACCACATCAGGTGACACCACTGCGTTTTCACACTTGTTCCACATACTGTCATGCAAACACTTGACAGCCTACTCATAGCTTCCGTCAATGACTGATAGTTCTTTGGTGTTTTCTATACGCAAGACAATATCCAGATGCCTACCTTTTCCTTGTAGGCACTTCCCAGGAGCTGGACAGATTTCATGTCCACGCCCTTGCCGCCCTTGCCCTTGACATCTTTGCTCCGGCGCTTTCGGAAGCATCGTCGAATGCAGCAGAAGCAGATGCCAAGGATGAGAATCCCAATGCCTGGGGAGAAAATAGCATGCAAATTTATTTTCCAAATATTCCGACAATAACTGCAAACTTCATGAGCCCGGTTCTCAAACCTCCGTAAAGTTATCGCGAGATGATGACGACGCCAAATGTGAAGGCTGAAAATGGGTTACCGCTGAGGTTTAGACCGGCGTCATCCTTTTCACGTCTCATTTTACCATTGATTTTACCCCATGTGAGGAATGTTTAGCGATAACTGTTGTATTTTGGCCTGTAAGGATATATTTTTGGTGAACTTCGGCGCCAGGTTTTTGCTCATCTTTCCTGTAAATGTCCCAGTACTCCAAATACAGGGTGAAACGCTACAGAAATAATGCTCTTTAGTCCACGCACAAGAACAACAAAATAATCGGATAGTCTAAGTTTGCAATAGGTCCTTGTTTTGCTTAAAATGCCAGGACACGCCAAACACCGGATATTGATCAAACGTGGAGTTTGGCAAGGCTAGAAACGGACGGTTTACACACATGCAAAAAAAGTTTCGAAGTCAAAAGCGCAGGAAATGCTTGGCATTGACGGCTAAATCATGGGTTGAGCTCTATGTAGTGACGTCGGAGATAATTGGGGACCCAGGGTTTGTCAACAATCGCTGCAGTCACAACAGGCCAACCAAGAAGTATTCCGCAGAACCAACTGCACCAGAAAAGTGCGAATTATCACGCAGTATCTACAGTGAAATACTAGAAAAGTACGATGCCGTTTCTTAGACAGCATAAGTGGCAAACTTCTGGTGAGTAGAACTACCCGTCTGTGAACATATGTGAACAGGTTTATTTATTGGCTCAATTGTTCACAAATCCGTGGAGTCCATCACAAAGCATAAGCATCAGTTGCCCGTCTAACGCGTACATACGCCGTTATCACGCGGCATCACACCAAGGATCTACTGGACATCGATTATGCTAGTGCACGACGAGTATTACACATATTCATGGGGGCTGATTTGTGAGGTGATGCGCAGGGCGGTATGCATACAAACACCTCGAACACCTGCTGAAAACAGATGGTATCGTCGATGAGTAAACGTGAGGGGAAGGGAGGAAGGGAGACGCATTTTGAACAGGTGCCACCAGTCAGTTCTCTTGGTGCTGTTATTGTAGACCTGCCAATCTACGCGAATGCAGTGATCAATGGCCGCTCCAGGCGGTTCATCCTGGATGGTGTCTAAACAAACCCAACCTGTCCGTCGAAGGAAGGAACCGGCTTGGATCACTGGTCATCTGAGTCTGTATTTTGCAGCCAGTGCAGACGAATGAAGCCATCCGGGAGAATGTGACACACCTGTCCCTGATGCTGGCTCAGTTCACCTCAGGGAGTGGAGTGCCGGTGCAGGCTAGACCCGAACCGGCTTTCGTGCGATCCATCGGATGCCCGCAGTTCACGACGCCGCGAAATGAAGACGCTCCAGGTCTGCCGATGCCCACGTCATGGGTGGACTAGTCATATAGAGAAACACCAACCACTCGACAGGCTGTCGCAATGAAAGCCTTATTTGGCTCTCTGGTGGGATAAAACGGAGGTCTTGGGTGATTCACTGATCTGACGTAATGAAGGCTGTTAGGAACCAATTACTGTCCGTAATGGAGGTTCTGAAGTTTCCTGAACAGGTAATGGAGGCACCATGGGTGTGGTTGACTAGCAGTAATGGAGGCTCTGGGGTCTTCCTGCCCGGCAATGTTAGAGATGTGGAGGTCTCCCTTCCCGGTAGCGGTGAAAAACGAGCTCAGCCGACCGGCCGTGGAGTGGGTTCTGTGCTGGTGGAAGCTCTGTCTCCCGACATCAATGTTGGAGAGCTTGATGTCATCCTGGCGGTCGCGGTGGAGGCTCTAACGTTTCAACATCTGTGTCGGAGGCAACGTGCTGGTAGGCGTTGCGATATTTCCCAAACAACCGTCCTAGTCTCTGATGTCGTCCCAACAGTCGTGGTAGAGGCTTTGTGTTCGTGGAGACTTTGAGGCGTCCCTGGCAGCCACAACGGAGGTCCCGATATTTCTCTGACCAGTCGTGATGGAGTCTCAATGTTTGCGGAGGCTCTGACGTTTCCCTGAAAGTCGTGATGGACGCTCCGGTGTCTCGCCAACCAGCCGTGGAGGGGCTCTGTGTTTGCTGTGTCTCTGATGTCCCCTGACAGCCGTGGCGGAGGTCCCGATGCCTCGCTAACCAGCCGTGATGAAGGCTGTGTTTGCAAATGCTCTGATGTCTCCCTGAAAGCCGTGTTGGGAGCTCTGACGTCTCCCTGCCCGGCCGGCTTTCGACTGCCGGGCGCCGCCGCCCGTTCAGCAGGTGACGTCGCTCGTGGCACGCGCTGCCGTTATTGATTGCTGCCGCGGCCGGCGCGGCGGCGGCGGCGGCGGCGGCGGCGGCGACGACGGAGACCGCCCTCCGTTGCCGACCGCCCGCGGCTGTGTATTCAATAGCGGCGAGCCGCCGGCGCTCACGACACCTGCGGCCCGCCGCACTCCGACCTGTCGAGGCCGTGCGGCAGCTGCGCCGCCTCGAGAGGTGCTGTTGCGCCGAAAACGCCGGAAAACTCCGCGCAAGGTCACCGAAACGCAGCTGTAACCCGATGCCCTTAACCGTGAGATAGAAACACAGTACAAAATTATGGTTGTGATAATTGATAGCTGTTTATTGTCTTGATGTAGAAGACGTTTGTCGTCTAGGAAGTGTTTTCCAATTCTTTAAAGACAAATAAGAGGCCTGCATCAGAAAGGTCTTTTACTCCTTTAGGCCCAGCATCCTTTTTTCGTCTTGCTTAGGATGCTCCTACGCCTACAATGGCGTAGGAGCACCCAGGAAAGTGTGTATGGTGGGGAGGGGGTTCCAAAGCCGTTTTTCCCCTTATGGCTCATGTCAAGTTTCCCAAAAAGTGCGTATGATTGGGGGGCAAGACCCCCGCCACCCGGTTCCTACGCCCATGGTCTTAAATAATGAACGTAACACGTTTTGCTTGCACAGGCTGCAAGTTATGTTTCGCTTGCAGCTTTATGTTGCGACTTAAGATAACAGAAAAGGCGGCCAGCATAGCGTGTAGGTGGCTACTTTTGAACATAAATGGATTCCGGAGCAATGCTTCATGACTTCAAAACACTGGGTCTGTCATGTGCTAGTCAAGGTTTCAAAATTATGGGTAAAACAGAATGGCGTGGAAAGGGGTATATACATGTGATGACATGATACTGTTCGTCGACTGAAGGAGAACTTTGATGGGCAATAATAGCTGTCTTCGACGGTCCACCCACATGAGACGTTGGAAGGAGAGGAAGGAGAGGATGTGAGGATAACGCTAAATCACAAAGGGCACACATAAATATCCGCCGCCTGCCTTGCCGTTCATTGTAGCCACTCCTTCGAAAGATGGCGTCAGCGCAAACCGACGCCAACGTCTCCCTCACCTATGAGTATGGCGATCAGCGCCGGGAAGGGGATGCCCATGGACTGGGCGATCTTGCGCGTGGTGGCCTCGATTTGTTTGCCGGTGATCTCGGCCTGCGACTCGGTGGTGGTGGTCGGCTCGGCGGCGACCGTCGCCTGCTCGGGCGCCGCCGTGCTGGGCGCCGGCGACGCCGCCGCCGCCGCCGCCGAGTCGGCGGCCTCCCCGTCCGCGGCGCGCCGGAGCCGGGCGCGCATCGTCAACCCTGCTGCGGGAGAGGTCGGTCAGGCACTGGCGGCCGCGGTCAGACACCGCCGACAGACACCGCCTGAGGCGATTCGGCGACCGAACCCTGACTGCCGAACCGACGACCGGACGCCGCACGGCGGCCGCCCGCCGTCGGCGCCGACAAGACGTCACCTGGCGCCTCCGCTGCTCGCCGCCGGAGGTCGCGCGGCTCAGACGCCCGGCGAGGAGGGGAGGGGGAGTGGTTCACGGGGAGACGGCGCGTGACTTAGTGCAGACACCTGACGGACTCGGACAGGTCACAATGATAGCGCACAGTAGGTATAGCACGTACGCATACTACACGCAAATAACCTATATGTATTTCGCATGTGCTGCAAAATACATATAGGCTTACAGGGAAGGAATATCCTGAGTCCCAGATGAGATACTTACTATAGACATCGAATGGGAACCCAGACTAAACCAGCGTTTTGCGCATGCCCTCACTTCTCTCATAAGGGCGCCACAACCCTGCATGGTCGGTTTATTCAGCTGTGCGTCTAAGACGACGCGGGTGTATTTAGCGGTATTGCTCTGTCACATGTTAAAAAGGCCCGCTCTTAACCTGTCGGTTAACCCGGCACTGCCTAGGGTATTTGGCTGCCTCCCAGTTAGCCGCCACCTTTTTCCGCTGTCTGTCTCAAGGACAATAATCTGGTTTCGACGATTCAAACGGCAATCGATGGCCCGTCAATCTGAGATCCCGGACTTCTCCTATTTGTTAACCTAAATGACATCAGTGACGTCATATGTCAAATCCAATGCGTACGTTTGACGATTATTGGCAGGACGCAGAAGGAGCAGGTTCGCTGTGGAAGAATCGTCGGAACCGGTCATATATGAATGAATTCATTTCGCATGCCGAGAAAAAAGGTTTCAAGGAAGTGACCTATGGCGAACCTAAGTCACACGGTCAAATCGGGTCATGATCTGACCTTTTACCTTTTACCTTTTACATCCTTCTTGTGTGGAGTTTCACGAGAAGCCAAAAGATGGTAATTGTTTCCTGTATAGCAAGGGTTTCGTCGCCATTGCTCTCACAAGCAGGTCAAATTAAAGTAGCGCAGAAATAGCCACTGACCGTTCTTGACCTCTTGTAAAGTCGCTTCTAACTTCCGCCACCTTGTATTTTGCCTGGTGTTCTATTATGTTACATGACTTATATGTGTTATTATCCTATCTCTGGTGAGTTTTTCACTAGCCTGTAAGAAAGGAAAATACAGATACCGAAATCCAAATAGCAACTGGAAACAGCATCAGTGCTTCAGATGCCCCGGTATGACGTTATATGACCTGATCTATGGTGACCTGGTCAGTTATTGTCACAAGGTGGCTGTGTTTTTTAGGCTGTGATAATGAAAATTTGAGACCGCACGTTTCTGTTGTACGGAAGTAATGCGGGAAAACCAAACAGGCAAACATGCCCCAATAACTCGCGGGCCATGTTCCTGTGCTGTGCTAAAAAGCGCACTTTCCCTCATCAGGTTTCAAGCTCATTACGTGCTAACAGTCTACCGTTGAAGGGATTGGGATCTTTCGGATACCCAGTTCCTGTTGCCCAGGAGTAGGTAGTTCAGCGAGGCTGTTGTTTTTGCCCTTGAACAAGTATAAGTTAAACATTTTCTCTGACGCTCAAAATATTATTTAGCTTTTCTCTGCGTGAATGCTGAAACATCTGTTAACCCATACACCTTGTATTGCAACTTAGGTATTGTATGTTGTAACTTAAGTATTTCGTTTTTGTCACTTAAGCATTGCTTTTGATGACAGAACGATAATATCACGTTGTGATTCGAGCGACGTTTTGTTTAATTTATGATTTGTAAGCAGCAGGTCGTCTAAATTCTTGTTTGGTTGTAATTTCCTGCAATATTTTGCCATTCCAACACTCAGAATAGCAAATGCTTCGTACTAATCTGAGCACGAAAGTACGATGAAATCGTTGCTAGCAAAGTTGGAACCATCATTCTTTTGCTAATGGAAAACTGATTAAAAACGTGATTGAAGTGCATACACATAATGGCATGAAATGAAAGCGACATGTGAAACAGCAAAATTAATCAAGAGAGAAGTTTTCAGCCCGGCAGTGTTTGCGATATCAAATGTTGGAGCCAGACAGCAGGCTGCCATGCCAGATAACGGCTGCACGCGAGAAGTTTGATCAGGAATTTGAGCCTGTTATCGCTTATGAAAAACTTTTTTTGTGCACCTCAATAGCTCCTTTTAAATGGCATATATCCTCTTTTCAATGGATAGCCGTCGTAAATGAGGAACAGAGCCCCCGCGGCGGACAAAAGGCTTGACTTTGAATTTGGAAGCTCATCAGATTTACATTTCATGGTCGGCGGAAATTAATTCATCTGTGGGACCTTCGAATTCCTTTGATCTTTACGATGCTGCGTTTTATGGAAATGCTCCGCGTTATGGAGTTATAGTAAACTAGTTCTAATATTTGGGCTCATGAGATAAAGTAATCGTTCAAGGTCTGTTTCCCAGACGGAAAGCTTCTCTGTTATATCCGCCTTTCTCTCTCTCCCCTCTCTCTCTCTCTTTCTCCCTCTCTTCCTCTATCCCTCCCTCCCTCTCTCTGTCATTCTCCGCCCCTTCTTTTCTCTCCCCCTTCCTTTCTCCCTCCCCGTCTCTTCTCTATTAGCAGACTTGTCCTTGACTTCAGTTCGTGGGAAATCGATCCCAACTCCGACTCATGCCTCGCAGAACTGACTGTGATTCTGACTCAGCGGTTTTCCAACGCTGAATGGATTTCCATTCCCATCCAAAATGAAATGAGTCGATTTCAGGATCAATTCCACATAGATCATTTTAAAAAATGTTCTATGCCTGCACACAAAATGCACTACGAATAATAATGATAATGATAATAATGCACTACGAATAATAATAAGTTATTTTGTGAACAAGAAAATATCATAGGTGGAAACATCAATGCATTTCTGCAAACATAGACGCAGGTGTTCCATATCCAGATATTATTCGGTTGTTTTTACTTTCACGCCATCAGTAACAAGCAGAAGGCAAGCAAATAAAATAAACACGTCACAGCACTGGGCTCACTACATGGGCTTTTGTCAAATTCATTTCCAAATAAAAAAATCTGGTGCACGTACCCAAATGTAGGGGTGCCGAAAAATATCTGGTTTGTCTAAATCTGACGTTCCTGTGGAACTGCATAAAGGCCTCGGAACCGCCAATGATAAGAAATTATCAAGCTATTTCCAATTCTCAATACATTGCGCTTATGGAGTCAGACTTTGTCATTGAGATCGTTTCCATTTCTGATTTTGGAGACAACAATGTGATTCAAATCCGATCTGGTTGCAGTAGTTTCCAACAGTACTGATTCCGATTCTGACTCTGGCCAAAACGCAAACAATTGCGACCGTTTAAAACCATCGAAACCAGAGTCGATTCTGGTTTCGATGGAATCGAGCACAAGTCTGCTCTCTTCCTCTTTCTTTTATAATGCCTCTATTCCCAATCTCCGTCTCCCTCCCTCTATTTTCGCAACTGTCAATGGTCACAATGCAAACGTTGGCTACATTATTGAAGTCCCGCGACTTTCACAAACAACATCAAGAGTCAAGCAGTTACTGCTAAGACTGGTTTCAAATGCAGAATGTTTCACTGAAACAGTGATATCAACCGCGTCACTTACTTGCCTGCATAGCATGACATCAGACTGCTATAAACGGCTCCAAAAAATGAGTATTTGCAATATAATTCATATGCCAATCTTCCACAAAGTGTCGCTCTTAACGATTTAACCGTAGATAGCCTTAACCATATAACCATATACCAGGTGAACTACTTTGAGCAATGATTATCGGGCATACGTTATTTTTCCTGAACGTTGGAACAATTGAGTAAAGTGGTTATCTTACGAAATTCGGAAAGCATCAAACATATTCCCCATTCCGACGTGCAACATGCGCCTGTTTTTTACTGCCCATTGAAGTGTTGTACATGTTTTAAACGGTCGCAATTGTTACACCTTATCGTGCAAAAGTGAGTAAGAGACACGTCCACCGCGTTCCCTTCTGGTTGAGCCAACATATATGGGCGATACGCCGCTGAATAGAACTTGCCCGTGTGATGTGAGGAAACAAACGTCGGTCCGAAACGCTTCAAACCGAATTCGGCTAGCCCGGACCAAGCAGATGCTGCCACAGACGACTGTCCGAGGCGGCGCGGTACGGGCGCGGCAGCCGTGCAGGACCCTGGGGAGGGTGGCGGGCCCCAGACGCCGTCTGTCCGGCGCACTCGACCGCGTCGCCGCCGGGACGTCCTACCTTTGTGCTCGGACGCCGCTGGAAGGTGGTAAATCGGCTCCTACTGGCAGCGCATACCCGTGCCGGCCCGGCCACCCACTGCCAAGATGGCGCAGGGGAAAATCAATATAGGCGCTGCGCAGGGCCGGGCGCTGTCCCCATCGATAGCGGCCGGCGCGGCGGCGCGGCCGGCCGCCGGCCGCCGGCCCGCCCACGCCGACGCCGACGCCGACGACCGCCGCGGCGGCGGTCGGTTACCTGACCTGCGGCGGCCCCGGAGGACGGCGGGAGCGGCGGCGGCTGCGGAGGCGCGTGCCTCTGAGAGCTCAGCGCGTGGCGCACTGCGGTCCGCCGCGGGGCGGGTGGTGATGGACGCTGAGCCCGCGCCTGAGGGGTCGCGCACGACGGGCCCATGCAAATGCGGGTCGGTCGCCTGTCAGCCGTGCAATTGACACAGATTGTCGCCCGCCATCGTAAATCAGCGCGTGGTGCATTGGACCCGGGTACCGTGGGCCGAGAAAGCTGGAGACAGGAAGCCTGCGGGAGACAGCTGACCTTATGATCGCGAGTGGTCCGGCTGGCAACCCGTGAACCATGGCCTGTCGCGCACTAAGCCCATATTTCCCACAAGCCTGGGGCTCAAGGTCTGTTTCGGGCAATTCAGTCAGCTATTGCCTGAGACCGTCGTCTCTGGCTGCTAGTGTTCTTTGAGGCTTTTAGAGTCAAAGACGCGGTCGCGGCATACGCCGGCATGAATAACTTCTGAAGAGACACGCCGCCGCGTAACAAAGACCACAAACACTAACGAAGCGAGGCGAATCCATCACAGACCCGGCTTTTTCCCGCCCGCTATCGAGCCGTCCGTCCACGGACTCTTTCCTGCTGGTCTCCCCCCCCCCTCTCCCCGGCGGCCGGGGAAGGCCGGTGAGACCGGCCAGGGGCGGCGCGGATCGTTTGATGGATGCGGGACTGGCGGCCGGCCGGGCCCGGCCTGGCGCTGGGCCGCTCCAGTGACCCAGTCTGCCGGAGCGCGCCGGCGCAGCGCGCCGGAACTGCCGCCGGCGCCGGTACCCGCCGCAGATCGATGGCGGCGAGTGGCCACTCGGCGCCGCCCGGCGGAACGCCGACCGGCTCGGAGCGTGACGTGTTCTGGAGGAGGGCGCTGCGGCTCCAGCCCGTGCCTCGGCATAGCAAGAGACTATTGCTCTGAATACGTCATCGTACTGAGGAAAGCTATGGGGTGTCGTCTCTTGTTGGTTTTTAACGACATGTCAATGAGGCTCTTCTGTCATGATTTCTGTGCGGACTTCCCGTACAAAGTGCTCTCGTCATATCACTACAGCTTCTATCCACTTTACTCCCTGGCACGTCCACTTGCCAATTTTGGTCCCAGTACTTCTGACCCAGTTAGTGGGATCGGAATTTCATGGGCATCATAAAGCATACTTCATTGTTTTAATGGTGTTACCGAACTGAAATGACACATATTCAGCATTGCGGCTCATAAAAGCAGTAACAGCGCCAAACTGCATCGGCTAAAATTCTGACAAGCATAAATCATTCAGATGTTATTCCGACCACTTTGTTGAATGAGAGACATGTTTTTGAAACCTGCAAAGAAAGTACGTCTTCTAATATTTTTTTTACGTTTCATTCGATATGAATAGAGATAAGCTTGTTCTTCGATCAGAAATGGACGACAGCTGCGAGCCTACCCTCATGGGCATTTGAACTTGAGCCAGCCATAACTGAAGAAAGGGAAATATTGCCCGTATCAAATTTTCGAGACATCCGAAAAAAACAGTCACTTCATGCTTCGGTCATCATAGGTCAGATATTTAATTTTATCATTCTAATAGTGTCAACTGACATAAAATATGGGTTAAGATGGCTATTTGAGGGTTATGTGTCACTTCGTCGGGACTGCATGATACATGGCTATTGAATGACGTGCGTCTTAATCGAATCGGATCGGTAGCTCCTGAGATAATACACCGTCAGACATTGACCCCATCTGTCTACAATCTGTGATATTCACCCGTGCATTGATCATGCTGACTTGCATCATACGTTTGAACTACTAAGATAATTGTGATCGGGTGTGAATGAGATGTGACGGCATCGTGCATTGCCCCTGCGATCAGCTTAAAAAAGTGGCATTATTGCTCGCAGTTTGTGTTTTCAAATCCTGATGTCGCATGACATAGGGTCACCGAATGAAATTTCAGTTATTCACATCCGATCAATAAAAGAGGTACCCTAGGGAGCAATATTTCCCTCTTAGTTAAAGGCGTTACGTCAGATACACCACGCCGTGTGGTCAATGGCGGGTTAAATTTGACAACGATGAAGTAATGGAGTGGATCGCAATGTTTTGAAATGATGTCGTTCAGTCACACCCGTTAATTCTTTCGTGGGCATTCTTTTTTGGGGCATCTAAAACAACTGTGCAGCTGTCCCTAACCGCTAGTCAGGTAAATAACCTGGAACGCTACCGCTTTGCGGTGCAGTATCGAGTGCCAGTCCCTACCAATCGGGGCAGCATATCTATGTTGAGGTTCCTTTGGACTAAAGGTAAGGCTGTGGGAGGTGCCACAGCATTTACGGATGTCCGCTTTTTGAAGAAAAAATAAGCCCCGAACAATGGGTCGGGCTGTACCAGCCCATAGCGCAAGCAGGAGACAAATACATCAACTTAAGCAGATTTGACTTTGCTCTAGGTGGTGCAAATTTGGTGCAGCGTGACAAGAATTTGCCTCAAAATGGCTCTGGCTCATGAAATTTCGAAAAATTTCATTCCTGTATCCATGCTAGGAATAATACAGTGGGTGATTATCATTATAAAGGAAGGAGACCGTTAAGTGATTTAGTGTTTGTAGTCTTTTTCTTCACAGTTTTTTTAAAACTCATGATGTGTATTAATTAACTGATTTAAAATATTTTCCGAATGTCTGCACATCACCTGCGATTCGTCTTCATCGACGAAAGTCCATAAGCTTCTTTTGTTTCTAAATGTTTTAATAAATGTACACTTTACTTGATCAATACGACCAAAAATGGCTTAAAAATGATGCATCAGAAAACACGGACAAATTATGCCTCGATAATAATGTTGCACGTTGATTTTTGTGGCCAAATCAGTTGAGTCACTCGAATCCACGTGTAACTACCTGTAAAAAGCAGCACGTACATTCTTCGGAGCATGCGGTATTTTGACGGCAATCTTTCTTTTCCGTAATGGAAGCAAATGGCGTAATAAATGGCGTAAATAGCTTCCAGGCGAGCGATGGAATGCAATAATGCAAATGCAGCAGTCGGCAAGCAGGACGCCTTACAAAAGCAAAAATGGCAGACATCTGTTGTGAGAATCAGGCCAGGGTTGCTTGTGTGCATGGGTTCAGGGAAGTTCAAGTAAGTCAATGGTGGCTTCTGAGCGCTTCTTCTTGGATTCGAAAACCGATAGTTTTTCAGTTACTTCTTCAAAAAGCACATAACGTCACAAAGTAATGATAATGACATTAAGTCTTAAAATGCGATAGCTTTGAGCTAGGAGCCAAGTTGTGATGTTCTTTTGGTTCTTAAATTGGAATAATGCAAAATACTATGGAACGCTTCCGCATGACTACCTAGCATGACCTCTGTGGACATGAAAACGCGCGAATATTGATAAGCGTTTTAAAACTTATCGCAAGATGTTTTAAAAACCATACTTGTTGATTTTCACAGTACATCTGACAACAGGTCTCGACACTCAACTTCACAGACACACATATCGAAGTTTTGTAATTACGCTGTCATGGCTGACGTTTCTCCATCTTGTATTCAGGACGAAAACAAAACCAGGCAGAAATATTTGTGTGAGCACGCTACACAGGACATGTTGTGCAGATATTGAAACCTACCTAGAAACGGTGGTCTCTTATATCAAATAAAAAAGTTATGTGCACGCTATACATGTGGCTGCAAACATCCACGTTGGTTAGGCAGATTGTATTTTGGATGAATTATTTCGCTAGCATGAAACTAATCAAACTAATAGTCTTCGTTTTCTTCGCCCTCTCCCTTCGACTGAATCCAAGCCAACCTCCTCGAAGTCCTTCTCCAGGGCCGCGAGGTCCTCGCGGGCCTCGGAGAACTCTCCCTCCTCCATGCCCTCGCCGACATACCAGTGAACGAAGGCTCGCTTCGAATACATCAGGTCAAACTTGTGGTCCAGCCGAGCCCAGGCCTCGGCGATGGCAGTTGTGTTGGACAACATGCACAGAGCGCGCTGCACCTTGGCCAGGTCGCCACCGGGCACCACTGTCGGCGGCTGGTAGTTGATGCCCACTTTGAAGCCAGTCGGACACCAGTCGACGAACTGGATGGTCCTCTTGGTTTTTATAGTGGCAATCGCGGCATTGACATCCTTCGGGACGACGTCGCCTCGGTACAGCATGCAGCAGGCCATGTACTTGCCGTGGCGCGGGTCGCATTTGACCATCTGGTTGGCCGGCTCGAAGCAGGCATTGGTGATTTCGGCTACGGACAGCTGTTCGTGGTACGCCTTCTCCGCCGAGATGACCGGCGCATAGGTAGCTAGAGGGAAGTGAATCCGCGGGTACGGCACCAGGTTAGTCTGGAACTCGGTCAAGTCGACGTTTAGGGCTCCATCAAAGCGCAGAGAAGCGGTGATGGAGGATACAATCTGGCCGATCAAACGGTTCAGATTTGTGTAGGTTGGTCGTTCTATGTCCAGATTCCTCCTGCAGATGTCATAGATTGCCTCATTATCGACCATGAACGCGCAATCCGAATGTTCCAGCGTGGTGTGAGTAGTCAGAATAGAATTGTATGGCTCAACCACGGCTGTGGCTATCTGAGGAGCAGGATAGACAGCAAACTCCAACTTCGACTTCTTGCCGTAATCGACGCTCAGGCGCTCCATCAACAAAGAAGTAAACCCAGAGCCGGTGCCCCCTCCAAAGCAGTGGAAGATCAGGAAACCCTGAAGACCAGTGCACTGGTCGGCTAGTTTCCGGATTCTGTCCAAGACCAAGTCGATTATCTCCTTTCCGATCGTGTAGTGGCCGCGGGCGTAATTGTTGGCCGCGTCCTCCTTGCCAGTAATTAGCTGTTCGGGATGAAACAGTTGGCGATAAGTGCCCGACCGCACTTCGTCCACTACAGTAGGCTCGAGATCCACAAACACGGCGCGAGGCACATGCTTTCCGGCCCCAGTTTCGCTGAAGAATGTGTTGAAACTGTCGTCGCCGCCGCCAACCGTCTTGTCGGAGGGCATCTGGCCGTCCGGCTGAATGCCGTGCTCCAGGCAGTATAGCTCCCAGCAGGCGTTGCCAATCTGGACTCCTGCTTGGCCCACATGGACAGAGATACACTCACGCATCTTGTGTGTTATTCGGTTCGAAACTGAAGAGCGGCGAAAACGATCGTTCAGAGGAAAGACGCGTTACGGAGTCTTCACTCAAAAGAAAATCTGAAACGAAGTGTCTCGAAATGAAAATGAACTTAAAATGATTTTGGGCTGCGGGAAAAATGTGTAATTTTTTACAAAAAGTCTCGTGAATTTTGATGCTGTCGCTCATTGGCGGAAATTTCCCGCGTTGCCGGGATCATCTTTGGCCAAGTCTAAATCCTTCACGAAAGCCTCGTGCCGTGCCAGTATATACTCTGTATGCAGAATCCAGATTATGAAAAATACATGTGTGGTTGGAAGTATGGGAGGATTTCGTAATGCCGAGGAAGGCTTCTTTTATATCCAACAAACAATGCACATTACGCACTCAACAGCTGCGGCTTTAAACTATCTCCAGGAGTGTACGTAGTTTCACGGTAGATGATGGATATATCATATTCGTGTTGAAGTATAAGTTGGCCATATTCATGTGAAAATGCGGGAGGCCATTGGACTTTCCTTTCTTGGCACTCTATTTTCACGTCGTTTGTATCCATGCTGCATTTTGACTGCATGCTGTAAATACGGTCTTTTCGCGAGGAAATTTCTGCATATTTTATTGGATTACACATACGCTATTCGAATGTGAAAAGATCATCCTCCTGCATCTGTTTAAAGTCTATAATCACGTAGCGCCGAACGACCGGTCTCCGATTCATGGTTCAACGATATTTACCTTAGCGATGGCGTTGGGGATACAAGATCTATCCTTATCAAATCTGATTTCATCTGCGCTGTAGACCGAAGCAACTTAGCAGGGATACGACTTTTTCGCAGATAAGAATTCTGTTGCTTATACCGAAGCAAAAAAAAAAAAAAACGCGAAAACTGTACGTCACGGCGAAAACTTACAACCCCTCCCCCTATTCATGGAAAAATCCGCCACCGAAATTCAGCCCACAGTGGCTATTTTCAGCTTTAGAAGGCAACATGTTATTGCCGCTAAAACGTGCAGATCCAAAGAAACCAAAACATTCGGTCATTAGTACTGAGTACATGCAGAGTTAAGGTAACGACGCGGTCTCCATCATACATTTAATCAGCAAGAATCGACAAGAAAATGGTCTCGACAGACAACTTCACGTTCCAGCAGCATTTGCGGGAACACCACGAGGGTTCGCCTGTATTGCTTCTTAGAACGTCCTGAGATGGCTTCCACTGAGTGGGAGCGGAAGTTCTCCTTGAAATGAGAGATCGAGGAGTCGTGAGAGACTTCACAAAACGTTTTCTATGGATGGACTGAGCGTTCGCCATGGGTGGGCTTCCCATATCAGGAGAGACACAGAGCAGTTACTTAGACAGGGTCTGTGAGTATGTGTGTGGGAGGGAGGGGGCACCACAACGGAAATGACGACAGGAAGGGCTTTACCGGAGACCAGAGACCCTTCACTGAAGCGCCAGTGAAGGAATGGGTCCACAGAGCCAGAGCGTTGCGTCTGGAAAAGATGACTGTCTAAGGGAAAGGCTTCAGACCTTCGTCACCACACTTTCGTGTTGCATGTTTTACAGCCTCCTCGTGAAATTTTATTTCCGGGAAGAACACTAAAGGTAGATGAATAAATGATGACAGTAATTATGAGGCGATGTCTTGAGAGTTATCAGAATGATGCTTTTTTTGTTCTAGTCTTCTTCGTAATCTGCATCGTTGTGTGGTTCACTGGAAGGGTCACCGTCTGACTAATTACTAGTATATTACACCGGACACGTACAAACATATCCTAGGAAACCACAATACCTCTACTCGCACATACGCTGGAAATCTTATCAATGCTCAATACCGTACACAACATTTGTGAACAGTTTCACCCGAAACCGGCTAGGACGAACGAAAGAATGGCTCGACCAGAACATGGTCAGTGGTAAGATGGAAACAAGACAGTACTAATCCTGCCAGGTCAGATAACACACCATGCAAAACGTGTCTCGAAAGGATGACTTAAGCCAGATGCATGAGCGGCTATTATGGATGAGCTGTCATGCCCTGAAATAGTGTCTGTCTTGTCTTCGACTGCCGACAGCAAGTCTGAGGTTGGTGATAGGAAGTACTGCATCACCTCCCGCCAGGTTTTGCTATCTGTCTGGGAGGTTGGCATGGGCAGCGCAGGTTTTTGTGCAAACGTTCGTTTACATGCATGACCAGCAAACACCAGTTTCTATGGAAAAAATCACAAATATGTTGGATACTTCGGCTGGGTTTCACGGAGAGCTCGAAAGAATTTTCACCAACGCAGGTTCATGGGCCTCTAAAACTTAAATGATCACTCCCCTTCCCGAACGGGCCTATATTGAGGACCTCAGGAGAGGAACGGGTCGAGAACCCCATTATGGATCGTGCCAGTTCTGAACCGGTGAAGTTAACCCGCGCACGACCGTCGGTCTGTTACAATCATGCGCGACTGGGGGGGCTGTTGGCCGCCCCCCTCTAACTCGCGAACGGTTGGTCGCACGATAAGAATTAGCACGCTGTTGGAAAGCTTGTGACGAGTAGAGCTCGAAACTAGTCTCATTTTTAGTTTTAGATAATATGTAAGCAATTTACGCCCTATATATTTTTTCTCATAGCCGACTGCATGAGACCGAGAAATGGCCTGAATCTTAAGGGCTGTGACTAATAACGCATAAATAAAGGCAGCAGCGCACAAGTAAAGGTCCGAAAATGCCGATACACATCTTATTTCTCAGATTTGTTCAATATATACGCCGAAACATAGAGTTAAAGACACGGCAATTCTCGCGCCGGCTGTCGGCATGCGCCGCAGCGGTATGGAGAAACAAAATGACGGGAACTAATTTTAGCATTCCTTTGTTTTCGCGAAAAAAGCCTATCCATGTAAATTTTATTGGTCTTAGTGGTTTTGTGATGTTTTTTCATACTTAAACTTTGGTAAAATTCATTAGTTACCAGTCTACACAATTGGTAAAGCTTTATTCGCGAGAGC
This sequence comes from Capitulum mitella, assembly GCA_030062745.1. Classification (NCBI taxonomy): domain Eukaryota; kingdom Metazoa; phylum Arthropoda; class Thecostraca; order Pollicipedomorpha; family Pollicipedidae; genus Capitulum; species Capitulum mitella. The sequence goes on along the minus strand of CP099842.1, from coordinate 26,170,632 downwards.
CTGTTTATCTCCAAAATGCGCAATTTTTTCCAAACTTTTTGAGGTTCCTGGTATTACTTCCGTCTTTGCAAGCTAGTTTTGCCATTTTGTACCGATTCTGAGTAATTCATCGCCGATTTTGACGCTGGTACATTTTGGCTCACTACAGTTATTCGTGGCCTGATCTCAGGTCAATGGCTGGAAGTCATTGATGCCTTGCCCAATGACGGTAACTAGATGTCTGCTTCACTCCACACTAAAAATGTTATGAAATATTTCGTCAATTTCCGAAAAAACGACGACATGTCATAAAAATGGGCTTGACCTTAGGTCAATGACCAGGAGAATTCCGAAAAATCTGAGATAGGATATTTGTTGCATCTATCACGATCACTAATCCCTGAAAGTATTATTGAGATATCTTGTTTTGCAAAAAAGTTACAGAGCGCTAAACTTTTTTAAACATAGGTCTGTTTGACCTGACCTAGGTCATGTACCTGACCTGATCTGAGGTCAAAATTTTGACGCAAGATGTGCAAATGATGAAGCAAAAGGTACACAAAGTTTTGTGGCTCTGTGTTTGTTCATTCTCTCGCAATTGCAGAAAAATCTCAGGGGGGCTGTCAACAGCCCCCCCAGTCGGGGCGGGTTAAGTTATTTATGGACGCGAGAAATTCGATTACGCGTATGACCTCTGCGGTAGGCTGCGTTGAAACAACTTGGGGATCTAGCGAAACATGACACAGACGCGGAAAATCTGTCTATCGATTAGCTCGCGACAATAAACGGGTCGTTTGTGGCAAACCGCCAAATGAAGCACAGGGGCATGGCGCACAACCACTGGCTGCACCTGTCCAGCCCTAGGACCGAGTACGCAGGGAGTCACTTAACATACCAACTCTACTCTACGGCGACTCTCCTGAACTTTCTGTCGACGAAGATCTTCGCCATTGATGTTCCGCTTCGGTTTCGTGTGCTTGTATTGTAAGATGGTGATATGTACTTAAATTGTTTCTCCCCACCGTTTCTGTAACTGGGTGGAAGAACAGCCGTCATGTTCCAAGATCATGAGCCGTTGAATTAAAATTGTATTTGAGCTGTGATTACATAATTTTATTGGGAATTATACAAGAATCGGAACAGCACATAAGAATTAAAACTGAACATCATCAACGACAGGGGCGTCATTTTGTATTCTCTCAAGGGAGCACGTGCCTCCTTGATGTTGATTTCTCCCCCCAGTGCCGATTTTAGCCCCCTCAGTGTTGAAGTGGGGCCCACCATGCCATGATGGGGCCCATGGTTGAAATGACATTTCAGTCTGGTGGTGGAGTAGATCCAAGGGGAGTGGGACGATGGGTAGGGGCGGAGCCAGGGGCTCTAGGGGTCCCAGGGCCCCCGAAAAGCTTGAAGGAGGTCCACCCCTGCTAAGGTTAGGAAATTACTCCCATGAAAACCGAATTATTGCCAAAATGTTTTAACCACGCGCACTGGAAGGATGGGGTCTTTTTGTGTCTCCCTCCACCTGTTTTTTTCTGGAATATCTCAAGAACGAATCGGAGCTGGTTGCTGCTACTTTGTGGCATTTATGGCAGTTGAATAAATCATCGATTAACGCAGAAAAATCCGAAATCGTCTGAAAATTTTCAAGTTTCAAGCATCTGAAGTCAGACAAACATAACGGAAATAACTGTTGTCGCTGACAAATGGGAACTCTGCAAAAGGACTAGCGTTCTACGTAAAATTACCGTTTGAACATCATCAGCCGACATCATCCGGGCATAAATGATAGATGTACTAAGACCAAAGTCAAGATCAGTACGGGCCAAGTTCATCAAAGATCAAGGTCAACCAGCTTGTGAGTTAATCCAGATTTGCTTTGCAACATGTCGGTTTGCATGAAAAATTCATTCAAAGACCCCATTAATAGCACGTTTGCGTACACTGACACGCTTACATATACCAGCGTCAGTGGAGGTCAAGCTCATCAAAGGTCAAGGTCGACTATCTTGTGACCAGGTCCGGACTTGCTTTGCAACATGTCGATTTATATGAAACATACATTCAATCTAATCAAAACACGTGTGCGCACATTGATCCGCTTATATATACCAGGGTCAGTGCAGGTCAAGGCCATCAAAGTTCAAGGCCAACTTTTTTGTGACCTGGTCCAGATTTGCTTTGCAACATGTCGATTTGCATGAAACATATATTCAAGGACCCTAATAAAAACACGTTCGGTAGATTGATACACATACATGCATACATCCACACATACATACATATATATATGTATACATATACGAATACATAATTCTTGCGTTTTATAGCAATCAAATTGTGTAATTGGGTTCATAACGGCATTAACGCAAGCATTGGACATAAAACTTACTCTAGGCTAAAAACTTCATTCAAAGTCAGTGCCCTTGCTTCACATCTTTTGACCTGGCGGAGGTTAGTAAATGCTAGAAATGATCAAATGTACGGTGTTGGCTATCCTCACTGAAATTAAGCCAAAAAATGCATTTAGTGCCTTTATTTATACTCAAGCTATACCAGTATCCCCTGTTGCTTGGAATCTGATCTGCAAGAAATGAAAAAATGACGCCACAGATCAATGACCTGACATGACCTGGACTCGAAATTCTCAGTCAGAACGCCAAATGAGTGGAAATTGTTGTATGCCACGTTTGAACGCTCAAACACGCACTGTTTTCTCCCTTCGTTCGAAAAGCCGCACGTGATTGCCTGCACGAGCCGAGAAAGTATCAAAGGTTGACCTTTTCGGCCCTATTTGACCTTGAAGATTGAGGGCCATGAAAATTGCGCACTATGTATATCTTCATGGCCCTATCCCACCCATAAGATTTCATGTCTCCATTTCTGTTTCCGAGATCAGAGGGAAGCACTTTTGTGCCCCACTCTGATCTCGAAGGGGGGCACATCAGGTTTTGGTACAACGTGCATGATGACTGGAACAGATTCTGTGGAGTAATTCGATTTGCTTGATTCCTTATGCAAAAAAGATAGTTAAGAGCAAATGGCGACATTAGACGTCACAGGCGCAGGCAAGGGGTCACGGGGGCCTGACTCCCTCCCTCCCAAGGCCAGAATTTTTTGTAAAAAACATTTTACGTCGTCTTTCCGGCAGGCAGTTTTTATGACTTCAGTTCACACTCAGTTCCGGGCCCCCTCCCCCATTAAGAAAATCCCGGCTGCGCCCCTGTTAGACCTTACAAAAAAGTGTGTTTTTATTGTTTTTAGATTAGGATGCGTGACCAAAAACAACGCACTTTATCACTGCAGTGATAACTGTTATAAAGCGCCCTGCACCTCCATCTTTATCGCTACTTTGAGCAAGATGAAATATGATATGCTTACAGAGAGGCAAGTAACTTATGTGACCTGAGTTTTTTTTACTTCAGTATATTTATGAATCTTTCCAACACGTGGATTACTGTCTGATTCATTCATTTCAGTGCAGCACATGCACAACAATCATACAGATAAAACTAGGCAGTCAGGCACGTCAAGGTATAGGAGATAGCTCGTCAAGTTTGCATACAAGCTCTCCACGGGTTCGAGAGGCGGTGTTGTCCGGCGGCAGGCGGCTCCAGGACGAGGCCGCGCGATGCGAAAAAACTCTGCGGGCCACACACAGACGGAAAGTCGGCGGCTCCAAGGCGCCGGCCGCCGACGCCCCGATGGCACTCTGGGACACAGCGGTGCGTGGAGTAAACAGGACTGGACAACCACCGGAGCACGCGAGTCGTTCAGGGCTCGGAAGACACAAATGCTTTCGCGCCTCGCAATTAGGTCACGTACGGCGCGCCAGCCCAGCGTCTTCAAGGTCGCCGACTCCGAATCCCGCTTACGAGCCCTGAAGACGATCCTGGCCTCAAAGTTCACCACTATCTGAACTCCGCTAAGGTGGCACGACGCGGCCCCGCTGCAGACCGAAAGACAGTAAAGGATGTGGGGGGAAACATGTGACTGGATTAGGACCGTCCGGGCCTCGGGCGTAAGGTGATGACGTATGTTACAGAAACAGAGCAGGATGGAGTTACACTTTTTGGTAACCTTGGATATGTGTTCCTCCCAGGACAAGGAGTTGTCGATAGTGACCCCCAGCATCTTCACGGACGGAGAAGGGGTTAGTATGTGGCAGGTAACGTTAAGATGGAAGGATGTGGTCTTCTTGAGGTTATGGGCTGTGCCGACAAGGTGTTTTGAATTAAATAATTTTCAAGGAGTTGAACGTAAAGGAGAATGTGACGGCAAGAAGTCTCTTCTTGCCGGGATTTTACGATGGATAAATGATCAGGATGTGCGGAGTCTAGCAGCTAGGGTGTCATCGGCATAGGATACTAGACGTCCGTGAGGCAGATAGGATGGAAGGTCGTTCGTGAAGATGCTGAAGTGGATAGGACCGACAATGGACCCCTGCGGAATACCATGGGAGAGAGGAAGGCAGAGAGAACCACCTCGCACCACCTGCTGCCGACCAGCCAGGTAGCTCCCGAACTACCTGGGGTCAATGCCATACCACTGGAGCTTGGTCAGGAGGGCGTCATGGTCGACACTGTCAAAAGCTTGACTGAATTCAATCGAGGTGACGGCGGCGACGTGGCCACCGTCAATCCGACGCACCATCCATTCAACAGCGTCAACCAGGGCGTCCTCCGTCGAGTGACAAGGTCTATATGCATATTGTGATGGAGCTAAAAGATCGCAGGCAAAAGATGGCAGGTAAAAAGATCACAGAATAAGAATACAGTTGTGTGCACACGATCTTTTCACATATCTTCGACAGCGCAGGTAAGACAGATATGGGTCTTAAACTGCTGGCGATGTCAAGCGGGCCTGATTTGTGAAGAGGAGACACAGAGGCCATCTTCCAGGAGGAAGGGAAAACATTAGTGGCGATAGAGCTGTTAATTAGATGAAGTAAATGTGGCCCGAGAACGGGGAAACATTTTCGCAGCGCATATAGTGGCACGCCGTCATGTCCTACCGCCCTCGACGATGACAAATCACTCACAGCTCTCGAGAGTTCAGGGAGAGTCGCAGGACACAGACTTAGACTTGATGTGGTCACGCATTGTGGTCTAGGTGGGAGCGAGGTGCCACCGTGGCTGCCCGCTGCCAGCTCGGCAGCAATACGAGGGCCGGCGGACGCAGGGTGGCGGTTAAGGTCATCAGCTTGCTTAGCGAACATTTCCCCGGTGGCACTCCCTCCTCCCTTGGCGGGATGAAAGGCGAAGCGTTTCATGCCCCTCCAAAAACTGGCACGCTCGGGAAGCATAGTGTCACACAGGAAATCGCGCTTAGCCTGAGCGAAAAGGCTCTTAACGCTGTTACGATGGCGTCGGTATGCGGCCAAATCGGTCTCGGTTCGGGATTGACGCCACTTCCGGTACGCGTCGTCCCGCTTCTGCATCATCTGCGTCATCACATCATCTGAGAGCGCTAAAAGATCTTTTGTGACTGCCAGAGGGCCCCTGAGGCGGCAAAAAATGTTTTGGGACGCAATGCAAAAAAAAACAACAGAAATAGGCGGCAAGAGGGGCAGCTAAGACAACAGGGAGCAAACTGAAATTACAGGAGAGAGGCCTTTAAAGACTGTTAGTTGGCATTCTCTAGCAATAGGGACCCTGAGACGACCAGAGGGCCCCTGGAACTATTCAACTCTGAGATATGCAGACAGTTCCTGATACGGCCAAAAACCTAGGGAACTGCCAGAAACACCTCTGTCATGCCAGAAAGAGACCTATAAAGGGTCCTTGCTACTGCCTGAGGGGCTCGTAAGACAACAAATATGTTTCAGGGACGACAGGAGGACCCCAAGATGGCCGAAGCGTTCCTGACTTTGCTAGACAGGTCCCTGAAACTGTCCAAGGTGCCCCTGAAACTGACAAATGAGCACGGGTGTCGATTTCTATAAATGACTGGAGAGAAGGGGGCCGAGCCGAGGGCCCAACAGCCTAACCTCCCCCAAATGCGGGTTTCTCAACGGATTATATATATATATATATATATATATATATATATATATATATATATATATATATATATGGATAGATAGAGATAGATAGAAAGCTATAGATAGAAGATGAGAAATAGATAGATACATCGCTTTAGACTTCATTTCTTACTTTCTTCCTATCTGTTATCTGTTGCGGCCGTTCTTTTCGTTATTATCACTCATTTCCCTTTAAAAACGGCAGAAAATATTGGGAGGGAGGTGAACCAACATTGGAAGGGCCCAAGTCCACGTTGGGCGGGCCAGGGCCCTCTCAACAGAAACAAGTCGACAACCCTGCAATGGAGCGCCTGAGATGTCGCGAGGGACGCGTGCAGTTGTAAAAGGAATCTGAAACCACTTGAGGGCCCTGGCACTGCAGACGGCCTGAAACAACCAAAAGTGCCCCTGTAACTGCCAGAGGGAATCTAAGCTAAACAAACCTAAGTTGACGAAATGTTTCCAGAAACTGTGAGGGCCAGGGAGGATCCTGGGCTGTCCCGACCACGTATTTAAAAACTGTCAGATACGGAAACGGGATTTCAAACAGAGGAGGGTAGGCAGTCGTCTGAAATCTCGCTGTTTTTGTCACATTTCTGCTACTTTGTACGGCAACAAAGCGCATTTTGTAAAATAAGGTGATGCGCTTGAATCTTTTTCGGCTAATCATTTTCGGTAACGCATGCAAGATTATATCATTTCCCCTGAGCCTGTGCAGATCCAAATTTCTTTCACATCTGTAGAGCAAAAAATGGAAGATAAACAGGAGAGGTACCTACCCTGACCATTCTTTCCCACTGGCGACATCTTGGATGTGCCTCTGATTTGATGAGATATTTTGTAACTTTACCTTTTCTATTACTGGATACCAGATTTTACGGCATAAAGATTTAGTACGAACAACTTTCTTTTTCATCCAAACTACGAAACGAACGCGGCTGCGACATTTTCTGCGCAGCGTCCGCTGGAAGGCGCACGTATATATATATGGCCGATATTTATTTCGATGAGTGTGAACGCGAAAAGGAAGAATTGAGCTTTACATCGAGCAGGAAAACCCTTCAACTTCAATCACAGCAAGGCAGTTTTTGTTCGCTGAGATACCACCAGCTGTGAACTGACATTCCCATCGCTTTGCGCTGCAGACAGCCCTGCTGGAAAGCTGACTATATTGCAAGTCTGAAAGTGGTAAATGTCCATGATCATTACAAATATTTTTTAGTGGGATCAGATTGCATCACTAAAAATGGCAGAAGAAGCTTTGTTTGAGTTCTTGCACAATGAGATTGTGGCTTTTATTGTGAAAAGTGAAGAAGAAAACAAGAAAGAAAACGGTAGTCAGAATGCAGTTTCGAAGCTGGAAAGAATTGGCTTTGCCACAGGATACAGAATTGTGGAGAGACTCACTCGTGAATGGCCCAGATTCAAAGATGAGCTGGACACCATGAAGTTCATCTGCAAGGATTTCTGGCTTGCTGTTCATCGGAAGCAAATTGACAACTTGCGCACAAATCACCAGGGTGTTTATGTGCTGCTTGACAATCGTTTCAGGTTTCTGGCCAACATGTCCAGTGGTAAACAGTACCTCGAGTCAAGTCCCCAGTACCTAGCTTACATGTGTGGGATGATGAGGGGAGCACTGTCAAATCTGGGACTGAACTGTGTTGTTACAGCTGAAGTGACACATATGCCTGCTTGCAAGTTCCACATCCAAGTACAGAGAAGTTAGTTTGATGCTTCTTGGCAAAGCAAGATGTTTTCCTGCCCAAGTGTCATGTGTTTGTATGAAATTTGATCTGTTGAGAAATTTGGTGATGCCCATCAGCTTTGCTTCCTCTATTATTTTTTGCATTGTTATCACTAGAATTGTGTTTCATGTAGCCATTGAAACCTGTTAAACTATTTTCCTCATAAAGTGCTGACTGCCATTGTATTTCCTCACTGTGCATAGTCAAAACACCAATTTAGTAGGTTTCTGTCCTTGGTATTCTGACAAAAATGCTTGTTATTTTGTTACATGCATTTTTTTAAATTTATCCTGTCTTTGTGCTGGCTTCAAAAATGTCCTTGAAAACAGACAGATAGGTAATATGTCTTCATGACTCCACATATAAACTTTGAAATAAACATGGATGAAAAAGTGTGCTTTTGCCCAACCATGGCATAGGTCAAGTAATTATTCTGTTTGTACCTTGATATTTCAGTTAGTAAGTGATTTTCTATTTAGAAATTGTAATAGTATAATACATTATAATAGGACTATCTTTTATGAATTATAGCTTGTTTTTAGACCTTCAGAAGACCCATTATTAGGGGTAGAAATTATAACCTTTTTGTGTTAGCTCTGTTTATCTTTGCATTGATACTGGTTATGATTTGTTTTATCTGTTATGGAGTTGGATATAACAAAATTTTTCCTTAGCCAAAGATCAGCTGAAATAACTATTCAGGAAGCAAAGGAATATCCTTTTATCAGATACTAAACTTGGTGGGTGACAATGTCATGGCTGACTTTTCATTCATTCCCAACAAAGTTCTGTAATGAAAACTGGAGGGAAATGATATAAAGCAATTGATAACTGCATGAAAGCCATTCAGTTTTAAAAGGTCATGCCACACCATTTCTCAGTGACATTTGCCCACCTTAAAACCTGGTGGGAGTCGTGGCAAAGCAAACCTAAAGCATCTATGCTCGTCGATGCCTGGCGTTCTTCCGGACCAAGTAAAGAGCAGTCATTTGGTATCCAGCTCGTCCAAGAACGCGTTGATGGTATACGGCTCTGCTACTCCGGGAACACGCCCACATTTCCTTTCATCCTTGCTCGGCCCCACAAACGCCAGCTAACTCGTGGCCTCTGGTATATTGAACCTCGCCGCAGTCGCGCCGGCCACTTCAGAACCTCTTCATTTTCTGCTGGCGGGCGGGCTGCACCTGCGGCCCGGACCGGAACAGGCACTGGTAGAACACCAGCAGCGAGAACACGCAGACGGCCGTCAGCATGGAGACGTACTCGGCGCGGTTGGTGAAGGGCACGCCGCAGGCCGTGTACCAGCGCGCGCCGTGCGATGGCCTACGACCGCCCGGCAGGCACTTGAAGTCGAAGTAGCCCTCGTCGTAGTCGGTAGCGCATAGGTACTTGCGCTTTTTCAGCGTCTGCAGGCGGCCACAAGGACGGGTCAGATATGGCGTAGGTGAAATTGACAATGTATTCGCCACGGAACATTTTTGAAGTAGTGCCCAACATTTTCGTTATTTGCTGCATTGGAATAGGCTCTGCCTCCGCTCGTTTCTGCATCATTTCGGAACTGCCAATGAAACTACTGTAGGCACCAAACTCCTGTCTCTTTTCAACAGGATCAAATGATGTATATGCTTGCATGTGCTGTGGTGGTGACGGGCCTTGTCGTAGTCGAAGATTCAAAATTTTGGCCATCAGCTGATACTTGTAGTCTGTTCTTGGTTTTAGCTCGTTGGCCTTCTAATAACATGCTATTTCGAAATAGCATTTACGATAGCTTGAAGTGTAGCAAAAAGCAATGTGACGTCTGCACGCAATTCAGGGATACACTCATGCTTCAGCGCTGTCTAAAGGGTAAGATATCAGGCTGCCAAAAAACCTGCTGTCGGCTTTTAGGTGACTCAGTCATTTGCCGTAGAACCTCGACTGACACTCACCATGCCGAACGCAGTGTGGACATCCTGGTAGACATCGCACGGACCGACTTTCTCGTGAAGTCCAATAGAGATCTCGTCTTCCGGGTTAAAGAACACGGCCATACACCAATAGACGGAGTAGTGCAGCAGCAGGCAGAAGGTGATGAGGTATGGGCGGTTTCGCTGACCTGTCGTGGAGGACAAAACCGTTTGAAAACGTCGAAATCGGACGAACCCTTGCGTGAGTACCGGAGAAACGAACCATCCGGTGATTGCCGTACGGAATAATTGGACTGCTGCTACTCCTGAACAATCAACGGTTCCGAGTAATTCGCAGATTAAAGAAAACCAGGACCAAAATGTCTTGGTGCGCTGTCGCCCATTTGTCCGCTCCTTCGGCGCAGGGTCAGCTGGGATCGGCTGACAGCGCCTAAGCTGGTGGTAAGCTGGGTACGGCTGGTGCGGTCTCCGTGCTGTGCAGCGTTACGTCATACAGTCCCATCGGTGTAGCCGGCCTGATACCCTTCTGCTGGTACAGGCTCGATGAAATAGATGAAATTGGCTGATCCATCCAGGCGCATCTGGATGGCGCAGTATGTTACTGCACTGGCTAGCAACAGTCGACTGTCGCGGTCAAGCACATGTAGATATTACAGTTTGCTGCTGTTCTGTGCAGGCACACATAGCTGGTCCAGTCAGGTGCTCCGGGATGGCCACGCGCGATCAGCCGATGCGGCCAGTCAAGCCCATCTGAACGGAACATCCCTCCTGCGTAGTTCACGTGCCGGCCGCGGGGCGGCACCATCCGTCTGACCTGGCCGGGGCCGCGAGCCGTCCTCCGCCTTGCGGTCGGCGCACCACACGAGCAGCGCGTACAGGCCGACGATCATGAGCAGCGTGTTCTCCGAGTGCACGCCGCACAGGTCGTGCAGCGGGTGGTACAGCGGCAGGAACTGCAACACGCCTCCGGGCATGCCGCAGAAGCCGGCCAGCACGGCGCACAGCAGCTCCTTGCCGAACCTGGCGGGACACGGCGACCCAAGGGAGGCGGTCAGCGCTGGGCACGCGGCGGTCGCTGCTAGGGCTGGTGAGACACCAAGCTGCGCTCTTCGACAGACCGGGACGCTGAGCCGACGCAAATCAAAACGGCCATCGATGTCATAACATTGTCGGAGGTAATAAACCAAGACAGCAACGACATGTCGACCTGCCAATCTTTATGACGGGAATTTCGACTGAGCAACAGCTGAGTGTTGATGCAAAATCTGGCTGACAACAGCTGAACCACTTACCAGTCTAAAACGGACAGAACAAACGGAGAGTATCCGAATGTATATGACGGGGTATATACTGCGAAAACGAGACCGAGTGAATAATGCTGACACCTCCCAGTGCCGCACCGATACCGGTACCGTACCTGTGACATGCGTATCACATGCAAATGCCGCGTGACGTCCTCGTGAACGTACCCGCCGTGGTGGCCATGGGAATCGTCCCCGGTGAAGACGCGCCTCCACAGTTGCAGGAAGAAGTAGAAGGACACGCCGAACGACAGGTGGAAGTAGTAGGAGTTCCACGGCACCCAGTAGTGCCGGTCGTAGATGTTGGGGTCCGTGTCATGCCAGGTCCAGTGCAAAAACCGGACGCACATGATGTCGTACGGCAGGTCCATCAGCACCTCAAGCAGGCCGGCTGACGACGCGAAGGAATGGAATCAATCAGACGTGATTTCAAGCGAGACAGCGCATCACCATGCTGGCCACATCCGGTTTAAGCGTCTTCAACGAATAAAGGTTTCGCGCAATGAGACGAAGAAAATGCATTGTGTCTGAATGAATTGCTTCGCAATATGGATGACCCAGTTACATTTCACATAATGAAACGCAAATTTTGACCATGGTAATAACCGAGTTAATACCCCTGGACCCTCGATGCTGATAATTTATTTGCGTGAATATGGACGTGACAGCGAATCACGCTGTGCACCGCCTTTAGACGATCTAAACGTAGACGTCTCGCCGCTACCAACTCAAGCATTTTAACGTCCGCAGTCATTCGAAGTACTGTGCAGTCTCGCCAATAAAATGCCTGGAAGTATTTGCGCTCACAGTGCTGCCAACCGACTCACCCGGGGCGTTTAACACGTTGGCGGGGTTCGAGCGCAGCCCACAGACTCACCCATGAGGGCCTGGGCGTACCGGGGTAACCGGAGGTGAGCCACGGCGTAGTGGGCGGGATACTCCATCACCGGGTCTGCATCGCACAGACGTCAGAGCACGTCACAGTGGCAGCGGCCAGCACCAGTACCGACTGTGGTGTGCAAACAAGTGACGTCGCAGTTGTTCAGGCATCATGAGTAACAGGCACAAATAACACACGAGAATCGGGAAAGATGGCCGGGAAAAATGAATTCATTGCTGCACTTGTCGTTGCAGCGAAAGGGATCCAAAAATACCTTGGTTACTCCGGTTCCGTTACGCAAGACAGACTGTTCCACTGTCAGCCTAGTGAAGAGACACACCCGCTAAATGAAAGTCGGCCTTGTAAATTTAATCAGTGCAGGTCACGCACGTATCCAGGATTTTTCCTCGGGGAGAGAAGAGAAAACATGTCAAATTTTGTCGTATGCCTCTGGCATATGGCAGAATTTATAGGAAAAGGAACAATTTTACCATTAATCCCGTATTTAACACGGGAAAACATCTAATACTTACTTTTCTAGCATATGCATGGTCATTTTTCTGCATTCCTGCGAAATAGCTAAAGATCTAGTGTAGACCGCTTGACTCAGGGAGGGAGCCATGATCCCATGCCTCTCCTCCTAGCTAGGTGTCTGACGTAGATGCTCCGGCACATGTGAATGGAGTCGCGCGATTCACATGAAACCAACTGCTAGGGTAGCGTCACCGCGTCAATCGTTGGCACTGCCGGTCCGTGCCATCCTCACATATGAGCATGATGTGAAGAGGCAGCTTCCTGCCCAGAAAGACGATGGTGGTCTGCGACTGCCAGTAGTTCTCGATGTCCGGTATGTTCATGGAGATGTTTTCTATGACCAGTCCGTGGAGGAAGGATCCCAGCCACATGTACGGCCAGCGACCGCCGAGGTAAAGCGCTGAAGCATACCGCGGAGGTCAGACAGGGTCGTAACAGAGCAACCGGTCCCGGACACAGTCCAGTGTTGCATAGAACATTAATGAGTGCATGCTAGTGGCTTACATAACGAAAACAGCAGGGGATTTAAGTCGGTCTGCGAGACTCATTAGCAAATGTATTTTAAGTCACAAACAGGGCTGGTGTAAATGTAGAGATTAGCTCCACTTAATCTGGCTTAAAGCACAGCTTGGACACGGCAATCAGACATTCAAAATAGCTGGACGTGCTCGATAAGTGACCACGGGTGCATGTCACCGTTGTTTGTGACCGCAGCTGACTTTATTTCCACCAAGACCTCGCGATGCATAGCGTACGCTTGCGCTGATACCCCGGTCGGGACTATGAATGGGAGGCGAGAGGCGGCGCCGCACATAGTCCCGCGGGGTAGCCGGTGACCAGAGCAGCGGCGCCGGCCGCCGGCCAGGTGCCTCACCGTGGCCGAGGGTCAGCACGGCCAGCACGAAGTAGGCGTACTCGGAGAGCACGAAAGTGGGCTGTGCCTCCCAGGCCTCGGTGATGGGCCGCAGCGCCACGAACCAGTCCAGGAACTGCCGGCAGACGGGGCAGGCGTGTCAGGCAACGGCTGCGGCGGCACTGACGGCCCGCTGAGTCCAGACATCCCCTGCACATGTCATGGACGCGTTCCGCCACGACGAATACGCAGAGGAAACGGAGCTTAGCCAGGTCCTCAGCAGTTGCCGTGTTATGCTGATGTGGTGGCATCCGTTTGCTGGAATAGGGATGATGCCCCTGAGGTGTGGTATTGGCAATGATCATAAACGCGCGATTTGTTTCACACTGTGACTGCCCATGTATTATCGCACCCTGGAATGCCGAAGTCAGAAGCAATAGAAATATCCTATTCAGCGGCAAGAAGCAAAATGAAGAGTTTTACTTTGCCTGTCTGCTCTTCGTCTGCAAACCCCAGCACTGCGACTACCAATAAAATCCGTCGCTGCTCGTACGACGGTTACACGCCACGGTGTCGGCATGCATTCCATGACACGTATTTTGTCTTCCGTGCACGAGTCAGGCCAACTGCATGAAGGCGCCTAGTTATCGTTCCACGTAAGCAAACGCTGAATGGTGGCCCCATCGATCAAAATCCAAACACGTCATCACGAGGTGACTGAAAAGGAGCTTCGGGGGAGCACCCGGCGGTGGGGATGGTATTGGCGATGCGGGTGATATTTGGCGCGTTCCGCTTGTTTTCGCAATCTGTTCCGGGACCAAAGCTCTCACTCTGTTTATCGTTGCCAGCCGTGGGTCGGTGAAGAGGGTAAAGGGCAGTTGCTATGCCAAAGCAGGCTGTACGGACATCACCTCGGCGTGATCCGCCATAGGCGGTGCAATGAAACAGACCATGGCTGCAAAGCGAAGCAGAAATTGACGGTTAATGTGACGGTCAAAGAATGGGTCAGTGGGTGATTTAGGTTTACTGTCATACTGTTTCCGGTTACTGTTTTGTTACTGTTTTCTGTTTTCTGTTCTGTTACTGTTTTCTAATGCTGTTTTCGACTTGGAAACACCTCATCGCAAAAGCCAGGATCATGAACGGCAATGTAAAATGAAATCATATCTGTGCGAACTTCCAATCTAGAGTGGAATGGTTGCCAGTCGTTGGCTAAAGGCAAGGATGCCGGAAAACATGGAGCTCTCAATTCTCGTCAGGTAAAACAAACAAACAAACAAAAAAACAGTATTCTGGACCACAAGTTCTCACGCAGTCGCATGGTTGTGCTGGCGCGTTGGCATTGCAATGTGAATCATATTACTTACGTTTTCATATTTCAGTTCCTTTATTTCGACGCCGAAGCCGGGAAGATGCGATTTGTTCAGCATCTTGGCGCACGTCTCGCGGCCTCGCGTCTGCCACCGCACCTCCGCCCGGGAGGTGATCGCGCGCCGCACTGCTATATCTGTCCCGAGTCCGGCCGGCCAGCAACCTATAGCTCCGGTGGGCAGGGGCGCACTCAGGCACGACATTGATGAGTCGTTCGGCCAGCGGTGCCGAGGGCCAGCTGGGGCAGATTTAGGTGGCCCAGTTCGGCGGAAGGTCCGATTAGCAAGAGCTTATCAGAGAAACGGGGGACGAATGGTGAACCACAAACAGTGCCACGCCCGGGCGCCGGTCCCATCAGCAGGCCTATTATTTAACTGACGCCCAGTAGCGACGAGAAGGCGCTTCCAGCGACAGTTTGTCCGCTCGGCAGATTCAGTGCAACAGGTGTGAATGATCCGTGCTGGCAGAATAGAAGTGTGCTGACGGCACGTGAGCGACCAGTGCTTTTCCAAACAGTGGACTGGATTGGGCATATCGGATGGGGATGGGGAAGTCAGATGTCGCGGTACGGAGACCAACACTCCAAATAGCGCCGGCCTGCAGACGCAGTGAGTGGACCAACACATGCCTGTGCGTCGAAGCCTGAAATTCATTAGCGTTATGAGCGCGACAAGAGATATATATATATATATATATATATATATATATATATAAACGGAAGAATTACAAATCATATATTAGCGATATTAAATAAATCGACATTATATAACGGTATAATTATAATTGTAAATTATACAAATAAATTATAGTTGCTTGTATTTATCCGCACGATATTATGAAATTGGAAGAAAATTACGATCGATCTTCATAGTGCCTTCCGACAGTACCATTAATACACCAATAAGCAAACGAATGAACCGATGAATAAAACATGCGGGCAACAGTCAAGCAGCTCGCAAGTATTTAATGCCGCCGCGTATTGACGCCATTTGCTGGGCAAATCTGGACTCTGCCACCATGGGTGTGAGTTGTTTTGACACACGTCACAAAAAAATTCGCCATCTGTTTCTCCGACTGGCTGTCAAACGTGGCCGGCACCTGGCCACGCGGGCAACAGCCCCAGTCGATTGAGGCGTTCACAGCTATACGCCCAGGCAGGCAGCGGCCCTCCCGAACAGCTGCCGGCGACACCCAAAGCCCAGTCAGACAGATTCGTGAGGACCCCTCACGACGGCACGTCCAGCCGGCGGCCATTTTCCCGAGGAATTCGCTGACGGCAGGTCGGCCGCGCGGGCCCGGGCTCGTTATTTGTTCAGAGCGTCGCGGCGGCGAACTTTGACCGGACGTGTTCCGACTGCGGCGACAAGGCCGCGCCGCCGCGCCGCCCGGGACTCAAGATTAGAGACCGCGGGGCAACGCGGCGGGTCCATCGGCTGACCGGCCCCTCCCGGTCAGGCGCGAAAAAACGCGCGAAAACGCGAGCCGTTGGTGACACTCGAGCGGAACGCATCAGTTCCGCTGGTTTTCCGACCCGAGCGGTTGCGTGCAGGTGGTGTATTGTATCCATCGTCCGCCAACGCATCGAGTCGCGGACATCACGTAGGCCGTCAAAACGCCCAAATATCACATCCACCGCCGCGGCGCACGGGAGAAGGATACCCGTCTCTCTCCAACACTACCCAAGGGCGAACGTAAGCCCGCATGCCACCAAAACAGCTGCACATCGGGAATACAAGAACACCGTAACGCAACATAAGGAACACGAACACCGATAGGATCCGAATCTAAACGCAGAACTCCGAAACCAAAACAAGATGGTGCAATGACCCAGCCCGTGTACAACACAGAGTGCTGAATACAAACGCGCGCTGAAATTCAACGATGGGCTTTCACAACGAATTACACTTCTGCAAGAGGCACACCGCAGTGCCTTTTAAGCGCCCGTACACCAGGTAACCAAAACTGGCGAGCAGTGAAAGTTTTTCAGTGCCAACCGACACATCTAATAAACGGCAGCTCCTGGTTCCACGCAGTCACCAGTGGCCAGCAGGAACTCAGCAGACTTCACCATTACCTGGTACTCCGCGTTTCGAAGCCCCCCCCCCCCACAGTAGACCACCAGGTTCTCAGCCCCTCGCAGACCACCAGGGGCTTCAAAGCTCCTTCGCAGACCAACGGGCGCTCCGAGTCCTTCGGTCAACCAACGACTGCCCCGCAGTCTCCACGAATCCGGCCGTCCCCGTAGCGGCCCTCACTGATAGACGAGATACACGGCGGCCGCCAGGACGGCCAGGGCGGCGGCGACGGCGGCCAGCCAGCGGCCAGCGCCGCCGCCCGTCTCCACGGCGGCCACCTCCCGGCGTCGGCGCTCCCGGCGCCGGCCGCCGCCCAGCTTCCGTTCGAGCTCCTCCACCTCGCGGCGCTGGCGGGCGGCCTCCTGCTCGGCGGCGGCCCGCTCCTTCTCCTCCCGCTCCTGCCGCGCAGCGACACACGCAACACGTCAACTGCACGTCCTCCTCGGCGGCGGCCCGCTCCTTCTCATCCTGTTCCTGCGATACGGAGACGCACAGAACATGCCACCTGGGAGGGCTGTAGACGTGGAGATAAATGGTGCGTGCTACTGATGTCGCTGCTGTACACGTGAACAAAGAGGAAACCGTCAACAAAAAACCATCCTGTACATGTGGGAACACCCGGAGTACGTCACCGGTCAACGTTCTTGCACACGTGGAAACATGCAGATAATGTTAACGGTAAACGTTCCTGTACGCGATGGAACACAGGGAGTACCTTAACAGTAAACGCTGCTACAACACATGAGTGCCAACGATTAATCTGTCCACTGCCAACGGTAAACGCCCTGGAGACGTGGGAACAAGCAGCTGTCAACGGTAAACGATCCTGCATACGTGGAAATGCACGGAATATATCAATGGTACACAGTCCTGCAATAGCATGTACAAAAGGGGATGTCAAAAGAAAATGATCCAGCCACGGCACGGCCAAATGCACCGTGTCAACGGGACCATGGCACCAAAGCATGTAAAGCTTTCTGCAGTCTTCCCATCTACATAACGTATAGTCTCCCCGAATACAAAAGGTTGTAACCACCCCCTCACTCTTCGTTGGAAGCCTTCGTTAGTAGCAGCCTTGGTAACGTAGCGAAAAGGATAGCGAGCGGTTTTTTTTCCATATCTTCACAGCAACACCTGCCGTCACAAAGGCTGTACCAAAACGTGATGTACCCTGTAATTCATTCTACCTATGTCGGATCTCGTGGCGCTCGTACCGGCAGAGCCGCAGCCTTCACATGCGCAGACGGCCCGAGCCTCTCCAAGTCACCCCATACCTTCCGCAGCGCCTCCTGTTTCTCCGCGCAGGCCTCGTCGCAGTCCAGCTGCTGGGCGTCGGCTCCGAGCTCGCGGCAGAGGACGGTGCGGCCGCGGCGGCCGCACGCGCAGCGCAGCCGCACGCGGGCCGGGCAGCCGTCCGCGGGCAGCGGGCAGTCGCCCGAGTGGCAGTCAGAGACGCAGCGGTGGCCGCACGCCAGCTGCGACAGACAGACCGACGGCCGGCGGTCAGATGAGCGCACGGTCAGGCGGTCGGGAGGTCAGGGGTAGAGAGTCTGGCGGCCAGGTCAGTGGGACAGAGGAGAGGGGCAGGCAACACAGGATAGGGGAACGACGGTCAGACGGATAGGAATACAGGGAGAGACGGACGGTCAGACGGTCAGGACAGAAGGACAGGCGGTCAAAGGGGCAGGCACCCACGGAGACAGGGGGCTTGGCGGTCAAAGTGACGGAAAGTCATATGACAGTCTTACTGTCAGAATGCCAGGACAGAAAGTCCGGACGGTCAGAGCATCAGAGCGTCAGGTGTTCAAACGGTCGAAATGTTAAAGCTTCTAGCATATATACGCAAAAGGAGAACAAGATGGACGCACCAGTTCGAAATACCTCCAGTCGTCACATCTCACCTGTTTCGGGCAGGTGTTGCCGCACGAGAGCAGCCGTTCGGTGTCCTCTGGTGTGGCCTCAGTCAGCTCATGGCAGCGCACGTGCAGCAGGCCCACCTGGCAGTGGCAGCGCAGCCGGCGGTGTTCACGGCACGGCGGGCACTCCTGCACGTGGCAGCCGCGCGGACACGTGTGCTGGCAGCCTTCCGGCCGTGGTTTGGTGCATGGCAGCTGGCACGTGTCGCACGAGCGGCCCGCCTGAAGAGCGCAGAGATGAAGGCGTCACCAGGGCGCCACGGCTCGGCATGGATACGGTTACACGCCTTCATCTTCGGACAAGGGCTAACCACGTACCTCGGGCAGCTAGTTCGCGTCAGTTAAGAATTTCATATGTCTTCTAAGCGGAGTCTGCATAAAACCGTATTTCGTGTGGAATGTTTTTAGTACATTAATCTCGGTTGAATCGCAATCGAAACACGGAGAGAATCATTCTTGAAGACAGGTGGCATGATGACCCGACGCGAGCAGTTATCAACATTACTCACCACCCTTCCACATCAGAACACTAGACGTCCCGGCAACACACAGCACCACCTACGCCCGTCGCCCGCACACGGAGTTCGGGCCTGACCGACCTGCTCGGCGTCGGGGGCGTCCTCCACGACGTGGCAGGTCTGCTGGCAGGTGTGGTTGCCGCAGGCCAGTCGGCGGCCGCACGGTCGGCCGCACGACTCGGGTCGCGCCACCTCGCACGGCATCGGGTACTCGGCGTGACCGCCCAGACAGGGCATCAGCACCGGCGCCTGAGGGCGGACGGCAACATGTTGATGTCAGTATAGAGGCAGCTTCACTGACGTCCAGACAGGGCATCAGCACCGGCGCCTGAGGGCGGACGGCAACACGCTGATGTCAGAACAGAGGCAGCTTCATTGAGGTCCAGACAGGGCATCAGCGCCGGTGCCTGAGGGAGGACGATATCATGCTGATGTCAGAACAGAGGCAACTTCACTGACGTTCAGACAGGACATCAGCAACAGCGCCTGAGGGGGCAGTCAGGCTAAGGCCAGCACAGACAGATACACTGCGGTCCACAAAGACAGAACGCACCGCCGTCCACGCAGACAGGGCATCAGTATCCGCGCCTGACGGTGGGCAGTCAGGCTAAGGCCAGCACAGACAGATACCCTGCGGTCCACACAGACAGAACACAACGTCCTCCACAAAGACAGGGCATCAGCACCGGCGCCTGACAGGAGCAGTCAGGCTGACGTGAACACAGAGACAGCGTTGCTGACGTCCACAGACACATCAGCAGCAGTGCTTGAAGGGAGACGGCAACACGCCGACGCCAGCACAAAGCAGAGTCACTGACATCCACAGACAGGGCATCAGTATGAGTGTCTGAGAGAGCAGGCAGCGTCATATTGATGTAAGCGTCATATTGATAGAAATGCCCTCACTGCCGTCCACGGGACGGAGATAATAATGCCTACCAGACAAGCTGTACCACTTCAATGAACGATTTCCGAAGATGAACGACATTTCGAGCCGAGTGTTGAAACAATAAGACAGAAAATCTGTTCGTGCTCAAGGGAGGATTAAGTACCATCCGTTCACACACCAACACCAAATTCACCTAAACCAACTGGATAAGCACCGGCAAATCAATCCGGTGGATAATTTGCTACGACCGACAATGACTTTCTCATGCGTCACCATGCTTCTTTTTACCGATCACAAAAAACCGTGTGTCCTCCCACAAACATTCAATGCACAGCACGTCCGGCCTGCCTCCGGCTGTTCACCTGACACGGGGGGCAGGGCAGGGCGACGGTGACCAGCTGCTCTTGCGTCTTCTCCCAGGGCGTGGCGGCGCGTTTCTGACTGACGAAACGCTGCGTCACCTGCTGGTGACAGGGCCGCGGGCAGGCGTGGCCGCGGCCGCAGTCCAGCGCGCGGCCGCACACCTGCGTGCAGGGCGGGCAGGCGCCGGCGTGACACGGGTGCCGCTGGCGGGCCGGGTGGTGGCAGTCCGGCGGCGCCGGGCAGTCGCGCCGGCAGCGCGGCGGCCGCGCCTCCCGCTGCCGGCCGCAGGGCACCGTCAGCCGCGTCCGGCCGCACGGGCAGCGCAGCTCGGCCGTCAGGGCGCACGGGTAGCACGGGCCCGTGTGGCACGGCGACGCGCACTTGTGCTGGCGGCACGGCAGCGTCTTGCCGCAGGTCAGCTCGCACGGCGGGCACTGGCCGGTGCAGCACTGTGGAGCGAGCGGAAAACGCTAGCTATGAACTCGGCAAAGGAAGTTCGGGACTCCGCACACACGAGCAGTAGGCGAGATGTCGAAACACGACACCGAATGCCAGACCGAGCGCATTGTCCAACGGTACGGCACACATGCGAATGGATGAAGGTTCATGCCAGGACATTTTGTTTAATTGAAATAGAGTAACCGATTTCACCTTGCCCAAAAGTATTTGAGAACAAAAGATTTTACGGCATGCAAGCTTTGAAAAGCACCAAAAAATCCGACCTTGTCACAACGACCAGATCAGCAGTGAAGCAAGCAGACGATCTACGGGCAGACCAGGTGATGCTACAGGATCATCAAGATTACCGTTCGGCAAAAGACCGTTGCTTTTTGATCCTGAACATGCACCCGCACAAAAGGGCTGCTTCCCTCCTCTTCAGAACATGCAAAGAGCCCACCTTCCTGTTGCAGGTATGTCTGCCGCAGTCCTTGAGTCGTTTACACTTGAATTCGCAAGTGAACTCCTTGTCGCAGACCATTTCCTTCTCTTTACGGCCGCATCGGCAACGCTTCATCCGCAGCTGCAAGCACTGCCGGTCGGGACGGGGAACCATCAGTGGGGCCAAAATATGGACAGAGGAAAGAGTCACCACGGGAAGTCACAACACAGAACCAACAGGAGCACCAGCAGATGATGAAAGAAACAGTGAAACAATGAAAATTGTGGTGCGCCAGAGAAAATACCAGCTGCGACAGCCAAAACTTTCTTTCACAATGCAGGCCAGCTTAAACGGACGCCCACACCGGCAGTCTGTCTACAACTATTCAACACGGCAAAGTAATTTTTCCAACACCAACAAAGTCCCCAAATCCAACGTCGTCTTCCAGCCACTCGGCGGCAGCCCCGCCCAGAGTCAGCGGAAACTCCGACCACGTCCAGCTACTACCATCAGCTCACCCGGCCACAGGCGCCGGCGTGGCAGCGGTCGGCGCAGCGGTGCACGCCGCAGGCCAGCCACTTGTCGCACGTGTCGCCGCACGTGGGCACCTCCTGGTGGCAGGGCTGCTCCACCTCGGTGCGACCGCAGGGGCAGCGGCGGCGGCCGGCGCGCGGGCATGGGCCGCACGGGCCCGCATGACACACCACCTCGCACTGGTGGTGGCCACACTCCAGAGGACGGCCGCACACCTGCCGGACGGACATGACGCCCGTCAGTCGCAGGCAGCAGACTCGAGAGCCCAGTCACCGGTGGCGGGAAGAAAATGACAAGGAGCCACTGCGTCACAACAGAGACTTGCGGTCTCTTTTAGTAAGGCACGTGGCACGCGAGATTCACCATACGACAGTGACCACAGTTCTTCTACGTCGGTCTGCGACCCGAGCAGAAGAAAACATCTCACCCAATTTTCCAACACGACCGTGGCAGCTGCAGGGTGCTGCATTAGCAGGCGCCACAATTCACGCCGTCACCACATTTATTCTACGACGGTTTGCGCCCCAAGCGGACGCAAACGACCCGCCCGATTTTCCAACACGACCGACTGAAGTGCAGCGCCCGCAGAGGACCATCACCTTGTCGCACTGCCAGCGCGGGTTGGCGCAGGGCCGCTGCTGGGTCTGGCTGCCGCAGTTGCACGGCTGCCGGCTGGTCTGCGGACAGGCCGGACAGTCGCCCGGGTGGCACGGCTCCGGGCAGCTGCGGACGCAGAACGACGTCAGCGCCAGCCGGCCGGACAATGTTTCAGAGCCATGACATAAGACAGGCTAGAATATGGAGGTACTTTAATACATATGACCATTACGTCACAAACGTTTCGAGCACGCTTTCAACGTCATCGAAAAATCCCTTTATTTACCAGTGCCTTCAATGAACAATCATGTCTTCCACTCAGCCTGCAAGCAACGCAAATTTATTACTATTTCAGCGGACTCAGTGGCCGCGGTCTGCCGGTATTACACACGGTCCATCGTACCGGTGGGTGTTGCAATCGAGCGGTTTGTTGCACGGCTTGCGGCAGGACCAGATCTTGTTGCCGCATCTCCTGACGTCCGGACCGGAGGCGCCGCAGAAGCAACGCGTCTTCACCGTCACCGGACACGGCGGACACGGGCCTGGAACGGCACCGGACAGTGGGATGACGCAGTAACGGAAATCGCGACAGAGGAACAAGCGACGTGGAGAAAGGTCCCCAACAAAGGCCACCAGTGTGAAGCTGGACGTCGAAGGAGCGCAAACGTTTGGTGGGAACAGGAAATGCAGCCGACTCAAGGCGGACGCACTGTGATGTAAATCCAGCATTAAAAAGGTCGTATGTACCCGTTAGAAGACCGCTCGCAGAATAATACATTTTAAGGTAACTGGCAAACAGTCAGACCGCAGCCATATGTCACAGGAGAAAAGTCGAACAGATACGGGAAATAAGTTAACAAACTGACATCTCAGAAACTACTAACGACGATCACACGTCGCAAACAGAGATATGATATAATGGGAACATCACAGAGGGAGTCACAACAGTGAACACCACAGGCAATCAGCAAACCGACGACCGTATCAGACAATAATACAAACTGCAGTGTACAAACACACACGCCCACATACATACGCGGAACGTGAGCTCCGCCGCGCCTCACCCGGGTGGCACTGGAGCAGGCAGGTGTGGCCGCAGTCGGGCCGCAGCGGCCGCTCGCAGCGCTGGTCGCAGGCGTGCGGCAGCAGCCACGGGTCCAGCGGCGGGTTCACCTGTTTGCCGCAGTAGCAGACGTACCGGCTGGGGATCTCCGCCCGGCTGTACGAGCAGCGGCAGTTCGGGCTGCCGGCGACAGGCAGGAGTCGGGTCAAGGCGAGTATCAGACGCATCGATGGCCACTACAAGGCTCTAGAAATCAACATTCGATCGTTCTACGTAAACACGTATGGCGCCAAATACTGGGCAGTACAAAAAATCATTAGACGTTTTGCGGAAAGACAGCTCTAGAACCCTTGTTGCCCAGGCACCGCATGACGACAAGACATTTGGCTCCTCTGTATACTGATAAAACTATAACATAATTTTTCTTCATGGTGTTAGGTCCACAAAAAATTATGATCCACTAGACAACCGAGGACCAGCGGTCACCATTTCCAGTCGAGCTGCGCTCGGGTCTTGGCGTCGCCGTCGTCTAGTCGCAGCTCCTGCTGGCTGAGGCTGTCCCGGGCCCACGTCTGCACACAGGACAAGTGGAACCCCACGTAGCAGCCGGAACAGCACCAAAGCTGCCGGCAGAGACGACAGCTGGTTAGCGCACAGACAGGGAGTGTGCAGCACACAGCTGATGCTTCAAAGTTCGTATGACTTAAGTGCATGTATTACGCCACTGTCTCATCACGAGTTCACAGCCAGCAGGTGGGTTCAATGTAACAATAGCACAGTTACATGCTACATTGCACATTCTAACATCAGCTTCACAGCAGTTCACTGATGGCACGCCCTGGTAGCGAACAGAAGAAGCTAACCCAGTTGCATCAAACTATTTCACCCATTTTGCAATGCCAGTCATCTCTGCACCTGGCCAATTTAACCAGTTTTGGCTCGGTCAGTTTTCTCTTTTTTATTCCCCCCAATGCTGCATCCTGTTGATCGGCACAGGCTCACCGCGTCGGCCCGCTTCACAGTGCCGATGCAGATCAGGCACGTGCTGGCGTCAGCGTTCAGAGCGCGCTGCAGGTATTCAGAGGTGTTGCCCAGTGCGTCCTTGCCAGAAAATTGGCCGTAAAATTTGCCTGAAACAATATTTTCGTAAATAACGCAAATCGTGCCATCTTCATTTGTTGCAATTAACAGGTCGTTACTACTTTTAAATCACAAACTGACAAAAAGAACAGGTGGCATTTGCCCCCATCCAATCCTCCAGAATCCATCAACTTGCCTAAACCAAAAGAACTCACCTCGTTCGTTGCTTACAGAAACTGGGTAAACAGGGAAAGAAGACGGACGTACAGAAGCGCCCGAATGCCAACAATTTGGAGGAGAACTAGGATTAGCACTATTTATGTCTTCAAATTCCACGTGTCCGGCAGCGCTTACCGAGGATCTTGTCCCGGGTGTCGTCGTCCACCTCGTCGTACTCGTCCTCCGAGTCGGACAGCTCGTACTGCGCCACGTGCTTCTCGGAGGCGGCTCGGATCTGAGCGCACGCCTCCGCGAAGCGCCGCTCCGTCTGGGCCCGGTCGACGGGGCCGCCATCGGCGGGCGGAGGGCCCGGCTTGGCCCGGCCGGCGGCGGCACGGCCCCGCCCCCCGGCCGGCTGGCCCCGCCCGGAACCGGGCAGACCGGCGCCGCCCCAAGCGGCCGGCGGCCGCGACCGACCTGAGCCACGGCCAGGCATCGTCTGCTGAATGTGCAAGGGAATATGTCACACTTCAGACACCTAAACCTGTCTGGTGTGCAAAACACAACATTCTGAACAGAGTTCAAAACTGCAGCATGAGGGCTGATAACATTTGGGTCAGACCACATCATGACTATAAGTAAAGAAGGCATGCCACTTGACAATACAGACAATGCAAGCCATTCTGGAATAATTCAGTCTGGCTAAAACTCACAAACATACTTATGGGCAAAAGGGATTGGTCATGTTTGCAAAATATTTTGCAATCCACATAAATGCACTGCTTTCCCAAAAACTGAAATACAGCTCCACACCTCTGCAGTTGTTTCCCTTCTTTTTTGCAAGAGCATTTACCACAATCCACCCAGTGCTATCTAGTCAAGGTAGTTACCATACTGGGTTCCAAGGAAAATAACATGAGATCATGACTTGCTGGTGAAAAAGTTATATAGAGTACATTAAGCTAAAACAAGTCTACTGTATCCCACAAGCCAACAATGTAAAAGCTGAATATGAGCTTTAAACTACAATGAAAAACTACAGTGGGATGCTATGGCATCCTATGGCAGCCTTCTATAAGATCCCAATAATCTAAATGTCCATAGTTGATTCTAATGAGCCCCTACAGTAATCTACTAGTTAACATTCATGTACAATAGCCCAAGTCCACTCTAGTCTAATTCACTCTAATCTCATTCAACCCATTCCATCCAGCTCAATTTAATCTAATTTAACCTGGCCATCATATTAAGATTTCTTGATCCAGTACAACTGCATGTCATATCATTCAATGCTCTTGGGAAAAAATGGCCAGAATATTATGGTTTTCTTATTTAGAATAAAACTTCTCTTCAAAAACAATGGTTGAAATATCATGTTTTCCACAATGAATAGCACTTTGTCTTTCCTGCTATGCAATACTGATAATAAAAGTGGTCTGCAAACAGGTTGTTACATGATGTAATGCTCATGCAAAGCTTGTTTTCTTTGTCATCTGACCAACAACCAGTACAAAGAAGGGGCAATGAGCCATAAAACACACTTAATGGTAAAACTGTCACATGACAGGTTGCATTCTGGATCTACCAAAACCACCATAAGTGATTTGGAGATCATTTCCTTTCATTCCCAACACATGGTCTTCTTTCATGCCAAGGCTGTAAAGTGCCCCTTTAAGAGTTGTAAAATTTTATGAAATTCTGGCTCCTGCTCTAGCTCCAGTCATGACATACATCTACTGGGAAATACTTGGATTCCACATGGCCTGATATGGACACAGCTGGTCACTGCCCAGCAGTTATCATGCAAAAATATCTGCAATAATTTCGAGTTTATAATAACTGGAGTAGCTGTACAAAAATATCATACATGTATGTGCTAAGTGATAAACTATTATTGACACCACAAGTTTCACTCAGACACCGGCCCCGCTGGCACGGCGCCGTGCCTAGGGTTCGCAAAACTGGAACACCAGCCCTTTCAAAGCATTTTATGAGCATCACTTTTGGCACCATTGCTGGAATGTCACATAACACATACCAATATCAGAACCCAAACGTATTTGGTGGACTACCTTTCCAACCGAAAACGTAACACGACAAAACAACAAAGCCAAAGTATCTCGACACTCACAAACACGGCGGAACGCCATAGGGAAACTTACCCGGGTGATTCTCAGTACCGTCTGTAATCCACAACTATTGTCTACAATTCATAGGGTGAATACGTTCCATCGAAATCGGAGTCCCTACAAAGGAGTTTTCAAAACAGACGGCGTTAATGCCACTATAAAGACTTTTTCGTTTCATCTTAATTCATACAATTACCAGTCAACGTATTCCAATAGCTATTTTGGTTGAATTATGGATTTCACTCTTGAAAATAAGCCACCAGCAAAAGTAAATCACTACTAATAATGCTACGTGGATGACAATAAAGTGCGCCACAGCTGTCTTGCCCGCATTCACCGGCCGCTCGGCAGGTATGCTCTAGTTTTGGAATAATTTCTGCTTATGTATATCCAAGGGTACGGAAAGGGAGGGGCAACCCCTAGCACAACTGTTCTGAAATTTGTCATTGACCCTATGGGGGATGACTGGAAAGCATTGACCCGAAATCCTTCGTTGTCTCCCAACGCCCCCTCCCCCAACTGTGGAGGAGTTCCTGGGCCCTGTTTATGTCTCACAGAATCAGGGAATATACTGCAGGCTGGCACAGCTTCTTAATAATGTGTACTTATTTTGGTCTTCAACATACTTTCCTTCTTCAGTGGATTCTGGGGATTCCTTAGCTGATTCATCTGGGAAGATCACCTTTTGCACAGAGAATCCAATGCAGGTGTTGGTGTAAAATGTTTGTTTTTCACAACATATACTGACATGGCAAATATTATTGTGTCCCTAAAATAACAGAAGAAATCAAATGATGGGATGCCGAAAAATAGATATTTCAGCCAAATTGCAGTCCTGGGAAACTGGATCATATGTTATGGATGCTCTCCCACATTGCAGATGTAATAGGGGATCAGTTGTATATGCATGTTTTTATCCTATGCATGGATCAAAGGATTTCTGCATTTTGAATACAGAAGTTATGCATTACAACTACTTTAATTGACTGACATAATTTTTGCTTGAGCTTACCACAAGTGCCATGAGGAACAGATGAATAAAACCATGCATAGGGTACAGATCAGTTGTGTGATCATCCATATCTGTTTCCCACTAGTGTATGGGTGAAAGGCTTCCTTGTATACAGTCAAACTTCTTCAGAAGCATTTAGTATATGCCAGTCTGAAAGGCAACTGGAGAAAAGCAAAGTAATACATGCTGAATACTCAGCAAGAATAGTTTAAATCATCAGTTTTTCATGTTGCATAATTGTTTGATTGTAAAAGGCAGTAATGTTGAGTTTGTTTTGCTTAAAGCATTTGACTAACAAGCTACAGTTGTTAATATCAACCACAGTATCCCTGTTCAATGTTTGTGCTGCCAGTAATGATACCATGGATGTGGATTTGATTGTTTCAGCATATTTTTATTTAAACTTAAGGGTGCTTTTTACTACTTTCAGCCATAAAGCAGAGTAGGTAAATCATGTTTATCCCAGTAATTGAGTTCCTGGTATGCATGACTTAAATGTAAACACCAGTTCATTGGTTGAACATATTGGCATGTGCCTGGGCCACTTAACAGTAGAAATTAAAACAAAAACAACTTTGGACACTGTAACATCTGTATCAGGCCAAATGTAAAAATATCCCATTTTGGTATAGTTCTGACAGCTGTCCTTGCACCCATTGAAGAAATTACAAGTTTATAACAGCTGCTTTGATGTAAGAGTATGGGGATGAGTTTGGGTTAGAACTTTATCATTGATTAAATAAGTGTGTATAAACAAGTGTAAATAAATAATCATTGATTAAATAAGTGATATGTAGTAATGGAACTTTTCCTCATCCAGGTAATTTGTTTTCATGCCTTCCATGGTGCAGGAGAGGCTGCTTGACCCCCTGGCATTTGGGCCAGAAGCCATCAAGCCAGAAGTGCAAAATGAAAAGAGCCTGTTGCCATCATAAGAATCATCAATGGTATCTGGTTTTAGGGTTTTAGGTCTACTAGTGACCTCCCAGATCAGGTCATTGGCCTGAAATAGGGAAAAATTGCAAAACTTTTTATTTTGATGACTACAGAATAAAAAGTTGTGCCATAAGAGACAGAGACTGGACAAGAACTAGAGGACTCCTTAAAGACTTTGAAAATAAATGGCTCCTTTCATCATTTCTTTTGGTCAATGGCACAAGTGAAGTCAGGTCAAACCTTGTGACAGGCTGCAGTGGCATAGATTCTAGAGCCCTCTGTTGGCCATGAAATGGTGATGAATGAGTGGAAGTGTTGTAAAACATGTGCTGAATTAGAATTCAGTGTCTCAAAATACCTTTAGCCCACCTGAGGCCAAACAAGGTCATCTGAGATTATTCTAGGTCATTGGGCTCAGTTGATCTTGAAAGAGTCACAGATGTGGTAGAAATCAGAGCTGCAATGCATTTACACCTTGTTTGACTCTAACTCATATTGTCATTTTTGGTTTTAAGCCATGAGAATCCACAGATTCATAGCAAAGTGGTCAGAGATTGTGCTCTTTGTGCCATCATAATTCCATGACCTGACATGACCCTGAGTTTATTTTGTTATCAAAAGTTGCAGAATTAATGCCCTAAAGCACACTGAAAGTTTGAGGGAAATGTGGCCAATGATGTAGAAGTTATTGCTGAAAAATATGGGGAAGGTGTTGGATTGACCCCAGCACTGCTGAGCTGAATGTTAGAATATAGTAATCAGACTTAAAGACTTTAAAAATGTGAGAAAAGCAGGAATGTTGTTTTTAGTTGTTTTTAATGTTTACTTTGACCAAAATGTTGTGTGGGATAGAAGATGTTGAGAAAAGCTATCAGTTTTTTTTTGGTGTTTAACATCAAATTGATAACCAGGTCATTACATTCATAAATAATTGGTATTTTTGTTTCATGAAGAGGTGGCCAGTGGCTGTCCATTTAGCATTGTATCATAAATATTTCATGTTGTTTCCAGTGCTGCATATTAATACTTTGTACATTAGTTTTTTCTGTGGTACAAATAATCAGAACATTTTTCTGGGCCCTGGATGATATTCATCAGTTTTGTTTTGAGCAGTTCGGATTAGATCTCTTTGTTTTGGAGAACCAAAGAGCAAGACAGTAATTAGGGAACTAATCTTTTATGGTATACCATCATTGTGTGAAATAGCCAACACCAGAATGAATTGATGCCAATCCTTTTGCAGTGTTAAGCTGGTGAGTGAACCATGGCAACAGAACAGCCTTGCTACACTCTGATTTCTTCACCTAGTGATGCTGAGCAGCCCAGTGAACAGCAACTCAAATCCGATTTAGGTAAGTGTCCTTGCAGGGATTTCAGGTACTCAATACATTTATGCTTGATGTACCCAGATATGAAATTTCCACATATAACTTTTTCAGAAATATTGAGTATTGCAGTAAAATATTACCACCTGATGGTTGTAAGTTGGAAAAACCTTTGCATAGCCTGTTTAGTTAGAGCTTTGTCCTACTCACTCCCAGTCACATTTGTGTTGAGACTCCTTACATGAACCCATAATTTTCAGAGAAGGGTGACATTAAGACAAAAACAGAAGCACTGAAGAAATGCATTCACGCCATCCTGTCCGGGGAGAAGATCCCTGGAATTCTGATGACGGTGATCCGCTTTGTGCTGCCTCTGCAAGATCACACCATCAAGAAGCTGCTGCTGATCTTCTGGGAGATTGTGCCCAAGACACTGCCAGATGGAAAGCTCATGCAAGAGATGATTTTGGTGTGCGACGCCTACCGTAAGGTGCGTGACTCACTGCAGAATGTCACGAGAGGTCTCCTCTTAACTGCAAACCTGTGAATCTTGTCGGATCTTGAATTAGCATAGTGTGCAATCCCCTCTTGTGAGTGTGGCTGTTATGCTGTTTTTCACTCAGCGCTCAGCATTCGCCCTGCACTCAGTATAACTCATTAAATGCCATTCTGGGGCCATGACAAAGAGTCTGGTGACATCGCCGCGTTTTCCTGAAGTGCTTGATTTGACGCAGTGACCTGCCCTACCAGAATAGCACCTTTGCATTACAGGACCTGCAGCACCCGAACGAGTACATCCGCGGGTCGACGCTGCGCTTCCTGTGCAAGCTGAAGGAGCCCGAGCTGCTGGAGCCGCTGATGCCGGCCATTCCAGGCCTGCCTGGAGCACCGGCACTCTTACGTCCGGCGCAACGCCGTCATGGCCGTTTTCACCATCTACAGGTGTGCAGGGCGTACCAACATCCTGTGCCACTGTTGCATAGTTTTTTGTTGTGAGAAGATGACGTAAGATGATGTTGAATGTGTTAAAGATTCTGTTGCATAGCGAAGGTCGTTTTCTACGATGATCCAGTCGAGGGAAGACTTCTTTTGTTTTATAACTGCGTTAGTTAACAAGGTATTTCTGCTCACTCCTTATGTTTTTCTATGGTACGTTTTGGCTGATAATACTTGATTGAGAGCAATTACTTGGTACACATCCAGTATGTTGGTATCTTAGCCTTGCCTTTTTGTCGCTGACTGTGCGTCTGTGCGTTCAAATGCCGTTGCTTGACCCTGATTTCGTTGTCCCTGCCCGCCCAGGAATTTCGACTTCCTGATTCCGGACGCACCGGAGCTGATTGCCAACTTCCTGGAGGGCGAGCAGGACATGTCGTGCCGACGGAACGCCTTCATGATGCTGATCCACGCCGACCAGGACCGCGCCCTGGCCTACCTCTCCTCCTGCATCGAACAGGTCAACACGTTCGGCGACATCCTCCAGCTGGTCATCGTCGAGCTGATCTACAAGGTGCGCCGATGGGCAGTTCTGTTATGCTAGATGTTGGCTTATAGACCTATGGGATGGGTTGCATTGTATGTTGTGTTCATTTATCAGAAGATGGCTGTGCTGAATGGTAAAAGAACAGTTTTGTCAGTTATGGTAGTTTTCCCAATCCCCTACCAAATGCCGTACAAATGCACGTGCGTCGTGGCGTTGTTAGATTGAACTGTGCTCCTGTGGATTTTGAAACATGCATATTTTTCAGGTCTTCCAAGTCTTGCATGACCCGACTACTTCCTATGTCACTGGAGCCCCGTATAACCTCATGCCGCCTCCCAGGTGTGCCACGCGAACCCGTCTGAACGGTCGCGTTTCATCCGGTGCATCTACAACCTGCTGAACTCGAGCAGCGCGGCCGTGCGCTACGAGGCGGCCGGCACGCTGGTCACCCTCAGCTCGGCGCCCACCGCCGTCCGGGTCAGTGACGCAGGCCGCTGCAGGGCTGAGTTCGCGGCTGCCGTGTCGTGTCCGCTCGGAGGCCTGCTCGCGGAGATGTGGTGGAAGTCTGAAGCCGCAGTACGACTGGCACAGAGCAAAAGCAAAGACACGTTTTCTCCAAGGTTTTATCCATATTGTGTAAGTTAATGGGAATTTGAAAAACTGGTGGACATGTGATGTTCTGCTGAATCAACCGGGTTTTCGTCGTTTACGCCATTGGCCGAGTTTGCGATTTTTCAGGTTCTGATATATTGTTCTAATTTACAAACTAGCGGCCACGATTCTGCCTTTTTCAGGCGGCCGCCAGCGCCTACATTGAAATCATCCTGAAGGAGTCGGACAACAACGTGAAGCTGATCGTGCTGGACCGTCTGGTGGCGCTGAAGGAGCACCCGAGCCACGAGCGCGTGCTGCAGGAGCTGGTGATGGACATCCTGCGTATCCTGGCCACTCCCGACCTGGAGGTGGGTCCGTGGTGGGGGCGCGGTTTGAATCGGTTTCATTGCTTATGGCAAACGTTCTAGGACGTTATGGTTTGGTTTGGGCTGTGTATGATAAGCCTCAGGAGAGTTGTATGACCTGTATCATAGGAGGATGCAGCGCAGAAAGTGAAATTTTGCGATGTCTGGTTGCAGTCGTTGCTCATTTTAATCATCATATGATCTCTGTAACTGATGAAAATGTTTTGACCAGTTTCAACTCTTCTTCTAGGTCCGTAAGAAGACGCTGGACCTGGCCATGGATCTCGTAACTTCGCGCACAGTGGAGGAGATGGTTTTGGTGCTGAAGAAAGAGGTCACCAAGACTCATAACACCGTGGAGCATGAGGATGTTGGAAAGTGAGTCTTCTGTAGTTGGGCTGTTGGTGTCCATACTGTCCATTGTGAGTATGTGTGTGTGTATATGGGTATGGGTATGTGTGTGTGTGTGTGTGTATATATATGGGTGTCTCTAGTGAGTATGTCCCCAAATTTTGCTAGTATTTGCAGTTGTGGAACTGCCTCGTCGATTAATGCCCGTGCTGAAATTAAGGGCGTTCTTGCTCGTCTGTATGACTGGGCAGCTAGGTTATACTGACACCTGCTGGTGTGGCCTGTACGTCATTACATGTTCATGACGTCATCACCCTTCACACGATCTGCCGCCAGCTACGGGTCGACTATCTGCCGTCAGTAGCTGCTCATAACCCCGACTCAGCGGCCATCAGGTGCTGTCGGTCGCGGGCCCGCCATCTGCCGCCAGTAGCTGCTCATAACCCCAGCCCGGCGTCCGTCAGGTACCGGCAGCTGCTGGTTCGCACGCTGCATTCGTGCTCCATCAAGTTCCCGGATGTGTCGGCCACAGTGATCCCGCTGCTGACCGAGTTCCTCTCGGACACGAACGAGCTGGCCGCCTCCGACGTGCTGGTGTTCCTGCGCGAGGCCGTGCAGCGGTTCGACTACTTGCGGCCGCTGGTGCTGGAGCAGCTGCTGGAGGCCTACCCGCTCATTGGGTTAGTCTGCTGGAGGGGATTAACCCTATTTCCGGCAGGGGAGGCTGAATCCGCCCCTCCGTCGGGTGTTTTCTTGCCAATTCCAGGGTTTCCATCACAACGTCACGAAACTTTTTCAGTCAGTTTTCCTTCTCATTCTTTTTACGTACTTAAACAAAATTTGTATATTGGAAGGCGCACAATATTGGAAGCCGGAAACATCCTTGGTACTTGGAAGTTGGGCTGTGGTGATACCGAGTAGAAGCACTGTTGTTTGTTTTGCTCATACATTTTTATCTACCATTTGGATTTTCTGCCTGCAGGTTATCTCCTTTGTGATGTTTGTTTTGATTGGTTTCGGGACCAAAATATGCCCCGTCACCCAAACCTTATGCCATTTAGTGCCATGTATCGTGTTGTAAACGTGATGCATCGCCCTGTAACCATTGTATTGTATTATAACCGTGCTGTTACTCGTGTGGCGCAGGTCAGTGCGCGTGCACCGGGCGGCCACCTGGATCCTGGGCGAGTTCGCCGCCAGCGCCGACGACGTGCAGACGGTGCTGACACAGGTGCGCCAGGCGCTGGGCGAGCTGCCTCTGGTCGAGGACGAGCGCCGCCGCGCCGCCGGGGAGCTGGCCGACGACGACCCGAGCATGCAGCAACAGACCGTGCAGAAGCTGGTGACCGCTGACGGCACCTACGCCACCCAGTCGGCCTTCAGCACCGCCCCGTGAGCGCCAGCCGCCCGGTCGGGGGGCTGGAATATGGAGTGTCTGCACAGGACGACCTGTGACTCGTGGCACGGATATTAGAGAATAGCTTTTGCTTTGGCGTTGTTTACTTTGGCGTTTCTTTACCATGGTCATATGCTGTTGTCTGATTTTTTAGTGTTCAAACCCCTTAACTTGACTCATCGGTTATGGTTGGAACAAATGCAGTCAGATGTACACTAGCATTCTTAACGTTCTGTTCCCTGTCGTCCTCAGCTCGGCCAAGAAGAAGGAGGCGGAGCGGCCGCCGCTGCGCAAATACCTGATGGCCGGCGACTTCTTCGTGGGCTCGGTGCTGGCGGCCACGCTGGCCAAACTGGCGCTGCGCTACTGCCGCCTGGTGGCGGCGCCCGTCAAACAGCACCGGCTGCGCGGCGAGGCCATGCTCATCATCGCCAGCGTCATGCACCTGGGCCGCTCCGGCCTGCCGGAGAAGGCCATCAGCGACGACGACCTGGAGCGGCTGCAGCTGTGCCTGCGCGTGGTGGCCGAGCCCAACCCGCTGCTCGAGAAGATCTTCCTGGAGGCGTGCAAGGAGGCGCTCTGCTCCATGCTGAAGGTCGGTGGAGGGACGGCGAGTTCTCAGGGATAGGACGAGGCTTAGGGATAGGCGCTCGTGGGCATTGCGTGGTCTCATAATATCGTGATGAGCTCGTGGAAGTAGTCCTTCGTGGGTATTGCGTTGTCTCATATATCGTGAACAGCTAGCATTGCATTGCAGTTAAATGGGCGGAATATGTTGTGGTGGCGATTATGAAACTCGGATCTTATAGCGAAATGATAATCACTATGAGGCATGAACCAACCGACAGCCTCGGACTGAAGGCACTCCGCGTCCCCCGCCTTATCTGACTTGCGTGCGCGACCAGGTGAAGGCCGAGGCGGAGGTGACGCACCAGACCAAGGACGCGGCCGCGCTGACCGTGCAGCCGGACGCGCCCATCTCGTTCCTGCAGCTGTCGGGCCGCAGCGAGCTCGGCGGCACCGAGAACGTGTTCGAGCTGTCGCTGTCGCAGGCCGTCGGCGCCGTCAAAAAGTCGGCGGCCGACTTCAGCTCGTCCAAGCTGAGCAAGGTGCGAACTGCGGCCGCCGTTCGCCGCACGGCTGATGCGTTATCCGGGTGCATGCATTTATCTCGGTGTAAACAGTATTGCAGTTCACTACACGTACTTAGCGTTCCATTTTTATTACAGCATATTACAATGTGCTTAACATACAGCACACATTGCCGTGCATACATTAGCATAACATTATCAAATCACTATCGCATTTCTGCTCTGATTTGTCGCGAATGGCTTAGATGCGTTCGTTTATGTGAAGTCGTCACGAAAATACTCTGTGGTTTCGCCATCTTCATCGTGATTTGCTGATTCTGATCGGCCATGCCCAAGCATCTGAAGAGCGTGGCCTTCTCGGGTTTTCTCTTTAACTCTAATTTGACACCATATGGTCGTGTCCGAATTCGTTCAGCTCCGACTGACACTAATGCCCGGGCTATGTGCCTCTGAAGCGCCGCCGCTCCGCTTCGCTCCGCCAGGTGACTCAGCTGACCGGCTTCTCGGACCCGGTGTACGCCGAGGCGTACGTCAACGTGAACCAGTACGACATCGTGCTGGACGTGCTGGTGGTGAACCAGACGTCGGACACCCTGCAGAACTGCTGTCTGGAACTGGCCACCCTCGGCGACCTCAAGCTGGTCGAGAAGCCGGCGCCGCTCGTGCTCGGCCCAAAGGACTTCGCCAACATCAAGGCCAATGTCAAGGTGTGGACGCACCTCGCGTCAGTGGTACTCGTTTGGTAGGGAAAGGATTGCTCCTGCTGGACTCTATCCAGAAGTGGTAGGTGGTCCGCGAATGCGCCTGTCATATCAAGCCTGAACTGGGAGGGCTATGGCTATTTTATCGGTTCTTTTTCTTAGGAAAGTTTGGCTCATTGCAGCAAAGTGACTATCTTGCCTTTTCATTACAGTATCATGATGTAAACAATATGTTTTATGATCTTGCTGAGCCTTCTGTCACGTTCTTCATACACGTGTGACACGCCTTTCCGTCCCCCAGGTGGCCAGCACCGAGAACGCCATCATCTTCGGGAACATCGTGTACGACGTTACCGGTGCCGGCAACGACCGCAACGTGGTGGTGCTGAACGACATCCACATCGACATCATGGACTACATCGTGCCAGCGTCCTGCAGTGACCAGGAGTTCCGCCAGATGTGGGCCGAGTTCGAGTGGGAGAACAAGGTGCGCCGGCCGCGGGCAGGAACGGACTAGGATTGGCCCTTTCGGAGAATGTGATGTGGCCGGCAAATAGGTCCTGGTGGTGTTCCCGTGGGGACGTTTATGTTCGGGTTTCAGGCTGCATGGTTTTGTTCGGACTGTTTGCGTTTTATTTTGATATTCGACTTAGTGTGTCAGAGCCATGGTGGTTATTGGCTGCTGAGAATAGACCCATGGAGGTTTTTGTTTACAATTGGTTAACATATTCGAGTATTTTCCTTCCCGTAGGTTTCCGTAAACACCACTCTGACGGACCTGAACGACTACCTGACCCACCTGATGACTTCTACCAACATGCGCTGCCTTACGCCGGAAAAGGTAACTTCGGAGACCTGGACCAGTTCGCATCATCAAACTCATCACTCGTTTCGGTTCGCTTTGTGCGATGGCCAACTGTTGTTCTGTTGTAGTTCATCTGTTGGAAAGAGTCCACTCTTTGGCGGTGCGTGCAGTAAGACTGAAACAGTGTTGAGAAGATGAACATGTTGAACGTGCGGTTCTCGTGTAAGCGCAAGCATGGGATAGAACACGCCTTTTTAATTAGAAACGCGCAAGATTATGCGCTGTTATAATTGGTCATGTAGTTTGGCTCGTTGAAATCGCCACTCCATCAAATTTCATGAAATACTGAGTGCGAATTCAGTCGCTGCTCACGGTCTTCGTGGCGTCGTAAGCGGTCCTCTCTCAGCGTCAGTCCCGTTCAGACGACAACAGCCGGATGACAGGCGCCCGTGGTGGCGTTGCAGGGCCTCTCTGGCGACAGCGGCTTCCTGGCGGCCAACCTGTACGCCCGCTCCATCTTTGGCGAGGACGCGCTGGCCAACCTCAGCGTGGAGAAGCCGTTCAACAAGCCGGACGCGCCCGTCATCGGCCACATCCGCATCCGCGCCAAGAGCCAGGTCAGTGTCTGGAGCCGGGGGGGAGGGGGGTGGTCATTATTGCTGTTCGGTCGACAGGCAGGGGTTGTACCGACAGCCGGCTCGCTGTGGTCCGGAGAGTCACTGGCGGTCCTCTGTGCTCCGGCGAGCTGCGTCGCACTCTCACCGTGCCGCCGTCTTTTACCGCATTCTCCGTTCCACTGCCGCTCGTCACGCCGTCCGGGGCTGACGTCGGTCGGCGTCCTCTGTCGCAGGGCATGGCGCTCAGCCTAGGGGACAAGATCAGCCAGGTGCAGAAGAAGGCCCGCTCGGCGGCACCCACTGGCGCGTAGGCGGCTGGCTCGGCCCGGCCCAGCTCGGCTGGCATTCCAGTACGGCCGCTACCGCGGCCCCCGCGGCCCAGCCGGCTGCCGTTACGCGAAATATGGTTATCGTGGAATACGTTGCGGGCGGACCCGAATGGATCGTTCTGCGCACTGAATCGTCGTATGTTTGTTCTTTTCTGCTGAAAATATAAGGGGATGAGGTATGTCGTGGTGTTAAGCTGTTTTCGAGAAACTGAACCTGGATTTCCAAACCCTTGACAAATGTCTGTTTTGAAAAAGGAATACAAGATAAACTATTGTTTTTGTGGACTTGATCTTGAGTTCTCTGTGGAGGGAAACACACACGCAATGTTTAGATTGAATATTGCTTGAAATTGAAGTCATCAAGTCACACCGAAAGACCAAAGGGTGATATGATGAAGATGATTATGGTGAAATGGCTTAAGCTCCGTGGATGCCTGGATTCGCACTGAAATGCGCCCTCACTGGGGATCTCACAGGCTAATGCGATGAGATGACTGACAGAAAGCGGATGCGTCATGCTTGTTTTGTCAGTTGTACTAATTATGATATCCTTACCGCAGTCACGGATGCCGTGATCGATTCGACCTGTTGATAATGTATCCACCGCTGTATCTACCGTACCGCTTCATGTAGCATGTCTAGATTACAGCCAAAAATATTTATATTTACCATCCAATAGTCGAAAGACGACGGACTTGATTAGCCGATGAACCCCTGAAGTCATCGCGCATCAAGAACAGGCAAAAGTATACGATTTCGAAGTTCTGCGTGCCCGCTTATAACTATTCCTTTCTACGTGGAAATTCCAATGTTAAACGTAGTTTCGCCCAGTTGTCGCCGCACGAAATCACTGCCGGTGAGCAATTGGTTGAGTGAGCAGCAACGTCTCATCACTGGTCACAGCAACGCTGGTCAATGCGCTGAAGCTAAAGCCGTTCACGGCCGTTCGCGGCCGTTCTCTGATGAGTCACGTGGATGACGGAAATGGAAATCGGACCTCGCGACCCGACCGACTACACGAATGCGAATTCCAGATCGGTGATTTAATAACTTCCCCAATACCCCAAAGTGCATCTTCAGATGGCATGCATTGTTCTCTCGTGTTCTGCGATTGACATCCCAATGTCATTATGCCGCAGCTGGGCGGGGTGATAGCCTATATGGCAAGAGCAAAGAGCCAAGACGTACGTTAAGATGTGTCAGTGGGATCAGAGCCATGGTTGGCTTCAGGTCTGCTAAAACACAACGCTTCGTGTCCAGGGTTAGATGAGTAAGTGGCTCCTGGGCATTCACTGTTGCTGGATGAAAATACACGCTATGCAAGCACTGCGTCTCCAGTCTGGGTAATATAAACTAACTCCAGTCGCTTCAGTCGATTCCTGTCTTCATCTTCAGCCTCCAGTCGCTTCGAAACAAAGCGCAATGTAAACACTGTCAGCATATATTGCACGTGACTCGTGAGTATCGACAACTCTGCTGGACGCAGAAAACTACACATCTAAAAGCTCAACCGTTCCCAGGGCTGAGAAGGGACAAGTGATGACAATTCAGCTATGAAAGTACAAAGCTTGCTGGCAAGGGTCGTTTCCCTGCCACGTAATGATGCTGTCTTGCCGATAATGTTAAGAAGACCTAGCGACGGGATGTTGTACTTGGGTTCTGTCGATCCTGAGCTACACTGGTAATCACTGAAGTACCGCATATCACCGCAGAGAACGTCATACAGTTTACAACAAGGACGGGCGCGTATAAAACAGCGCATTGCACCTCCCACACTCCCTCATTTTCCTACATGGCGATGACACAGGCGGGGATGCCACTCCCGATGCGTCGGGGTACCTCCCTGCTGCCGGCCCTGTTGTGCGCCGCGCGGCGCCTCACTTGTACACGTACTCGGAGTACAGGCTGTCGGCCGGGTCGCGGGCCGCGCGGTCGCGGTTCTGGTAGCGGCTGAGGCGCAGGTACAGCGCGCCGGCCGTCAGCAGGGCGCTGGCCAGCAGCAGCACCAGCAGCACCAGCCCCAGCGCCAGCCCCACCTGCGGCAGGCAGACGCGGCCGGCCGCCGCCGCCGCCTCGGGCTGGCGCAGCGCGCGCGCGCCCACCGAGAACGTCAGGTCCTCGGGCGAGACGACGCGCAGGCGGCGCGCCATGCTCAGCGTCAGGCTGCGCGGCTCCGTGACGCGCCGCTTGGGGCGCCGGCGCTGCCGGCCCAGGCGCGCCCCGAACCTGCTCTCGGGCGCGTACGACACGCTGAAGAGACTGCGCGTGCTGCCGGCCGAGCGCATGGTCGAGAACTCGTCCTGGATGCCCGAGATGGCGCAGGCGGGGTCGCCCATCGCGCACGGGCGGCCGTCGCGCGGCGAGCGCAGGCGCTCCAGGATGTCCTGCACGGAGCGCGGCTGCGGCAGCGTCGTGCCCACGTCGGCGCGTGGCTCCGGCGCGAAGAACGTCCGCGGCCGCGCGCTGGACGTGCTGCTGCGCGCCGTGGACGTGGACGTGGACGTAGACGTGGACGTGGACTTGGCCGTCTGGGCGTTCGCCTCGGACGTGGACGTGCCGCCGCCGGTCATGGCCTCGATCATGTTGCAGATGGGGTCGTCGCCGGCGCCCGGGCACACCTCCTGGATCTGGAAGAGCGCCACCATGTCGGGCGTCATCTCACCCGTCCGCAGCATCTCGCTGACCGCCTTCGGGTCGCGCATGGAGCGGCGCATCTCCTCCATGAACTCCTGGTCGGCCATGATCTCCTTAATGCTCGGGTCACGCATCAGCGCCAGCAACGAGTCGGCGGTGGACTCGGAGCCGGCCGCCGCCGCCGGCGTCGCCGTCATCGCCGCCATCGCCGGGAACGTGACCGTCATCCGGCGCGTGGCCGGGCGCGCCGTCGTCGTCGAGTCGGCCGTCATGGCGGCCGTCGTGGCGGCGGGCGTCGCGGTCGTCCGGCGCGGCGGCGGGCCGGTCGTGAGGGTCGGCCATGGCCGGCGCGTCCGCCGCGGCCGCCGCCGTGGTCGGGAAGGACGATAGCCGCAACAGGGTGTGGCCGGGCGTCACCGTCGTCCGGTCCATGGGCGCCGGCGGCTCCTGCTCCATGGTTGTCGCCGGGGTGGCGCCGTCGGCGGCGGCGGCCGCGGCGGCGGCAGCCGCCGCGAAGTCGGCGGTGGAGCTGGCAGTGGTGGACGCAGTGGCGGTGGACGCCTCCTGGGCGGCTCTCACGCGCGACATCATCTCTCTGACGCGGCTGAGCGCCGTCAGCGCGGCCGCCGTTGGCATGCGCTCGCGCATCGGCGGCGCCTCCAGCGAGCGAGTCGTCGTCGTTGACGGCCGCCGCGCCGGCAGCGTCGGCACCGGCGGCCGGCGGCCGCTCATGCGCAGCGCCGCGAAGCTGTGCGGCTCCGGCTGCGGCTCCTGCTGGGGCTCGGCCAGCATCAGCGGCTCGCTGCGCACGCCGCCGTCCCCGCCGGCCAACTCCTCCTGCAGGCCGCGCGGAGCGTCCTCGCTGTCGCAGCCCTGCTCGCAGCGGCCCTTGCAGAACTCCACCTCGCACGCCAGGAACACGTCCATCCGGTCGGGGAACTTGAAGGCGTTCATCCGCGCGTACGAGATGATGTCGGCGCCGCTGCTGCCCGTCAACCGCGTCTTCAGGAAGTAGCGCATCAGCTTCGGCTTCAGCAGGCAGCCGTCCTCATCGGTCAGCTGCAGCACAGTGGTGCGCGGGTCGCTGATGTTCTCGTCGTCGTAGGCGTAGCAGTTCCTCACGGCCATGTCCATCTGGCCGGCGGCCGCCTGCGCCAGCACCACCACCGACAGCTCGTCGCCGATCTTGACGATGCCGTCCACCGACTCGGCGAAGGGCCCGCTGCCCAGCTGGATGTCCATCCAGCAGGTGACGTCGTCGCCGGCGAATCGCGCCTCGGTGGCCTCGAGCGTCTGGACGGCCAGCGGCTTGAAGGTGACCAATTTCTCGACGCGGTCGGGCCAGTCGCAGCTGAGCCGGCGAGCCGAGTCCCACTGCTCCTGTACCACCTGGCGGCCGCGACCGGAAACACTGACGCCGACTGCACGGAAAGCGGTGAAGTACATCAAAGGAATCTCTCATAACAAAGTTCACCCTTTTACCCCGTAATACTCACAGTGCTTGTCAGTCCCGTTTTGCCAGCACTGCATACGTCTTAGTCAAACCTATAATCGTTAATTGCAGAGCTCTAAAACAACCAATGTTCGAAAGAGGTCCAAAGAATAGCGTAAGTTGCCATTCTTTTAGGATCGTGGACGTTATTTTCCAATGGTGGTGTACGTTAGGCATCAGGCGGCCTACCTCCTCCGACTGTATGATCATGGTGTTCTCGAAGCCCATCCGGCCCGTCGTCAGTGATGGCTCTGGAGCCGCAGCCGGTCATCGGAATGTCGAAGGTGTAACTCGATTCTCCGCTCTGGAAAGGGACGTACCTGGCGGCGGGGACGGGGTGCAGATCAATATCAGGTCAATTCAGCAGTCAGTTCGGAACACAGAGGTACAGCGATTAGCACAGCATCGTCTAGCTGTTACAACAGCTCGTAGACGGCACAGGGTCAAGTGCAGGGATGATTCTAACTAGCTAGACTAGACAACTACAAGGATATCGTTAGTTCTACATTTTGGTACACTAAATGAACACAGTCCACCAGATTGTTTAGACCCGGCCTGAATACCGCACGTGCAACAAATATCACGATAATCAACCAGACTGACCTTGAGATGAGCTGTGTAGACATTCTGTGTCTCTGATGTCGTATACGGGACCGTAGGATATATCGTCGTTGAAAAGAAAGTGTTTTACCTGGCACACCTTACCCGAACGCACAATCCGTTGCTACACGGGCAATAATGCTTCTCAGGTAGTAGGATAATATAAAACTATGGTTGTATTCTACGAACAACTGGTTCACCTCAGTTATACCACTCTCACTGAAGCGAACAACTGCACTAATTGTGACGCATCGCCTGATCTCATCTCACACAGCGCGGAAAGAACATGTCCATTTCCACTAAGGGACAACTCCGAAGCCTTTTCGTTTGGTTCCTTTCATTCTTTCCTTGCCAGATCTAATCAGACCTCCTCACTTCACAAAACAAAGAAAACTACGCGGTGCCAGTATTAAAGCCACCGCAACACGCCCACTCTCACGTCTAGCCAAAGAGCCCTAGGACTCCACATCGCTCTAAAACTCTTGAACTCCGCGCTCCCGAAAGACTGTACCGCCACAGCAGAGGCCAGGACCGGACCCCTGAGGACGCCAAACATAACCAACAATCAGGCCGCCTCCGAGCCGTCTCGGCGGCCGCCTCATTACCGGCGGCGATAGAGCTTCTCCCGCGCCGTCAGGGGGCGCGGCGCGCGGTCCCGGCGGCGGCGGGCGCAGCCGGCAGCCGCCACGCACAGACCGAACATCACGGCCGCGCTCAGCACGAGCAGGCTGAGCGCGAACGTGCCCACCGACAGGCAGACGGTCTGTTGGGGCTCCTGGTCAACCGGCGGCGGCGGCGCCAGCTCCTCCTCGGCGGCCACGTACACCTGCCGCGAGAGACGGACGGGGCGGATCTGCGGTAGCGGCTGCGGCGGCAGCGACCGCCGGCCGCGGCCCCGGTTAAAGCGGCCTCGGCCGCCGCGCGGCCGACGTTTGTAGCCGGCCAGCGGCCGCCGCCGACCCTTCGTAGGCTTGGTCGCCACCAGGAAGATGGGGATGGTGGACGGCGAGGTGCCCGGCGGATCCGTCACCACCTCGTTGACGCGCGAGGCGGCCGCGTCGTCCGAGTCGAACGAGATGAAGTTGGTGGCCGGTGCTGGCGACGCCGTCGACGGCCGGTAGGTGATGGGCGTCAACGAGGTGCCGCCGAACGGCGCACTGGCCTGCGCCGTGGCGGCGGCGGCGGCGGCGGGCCGCGGCGTGGTGCCGCCGCCGCCGCCGCCCACGCGGACCGTGGCGGCGGCCGTGGCGCGCGGCAGCAGCGCGGCCGGCACCGTCACCGGTCCGAACGGCGTCTGCACCACCTTGACGTCCTCGGCGGCC
Source organism: Capitulum mitella (assembly GCA_030062745.1). Taxonomy (NCBI): domain Eukaryota; kingdom Metazoa; phylum Arthropoda; class Thecostraca; order Pollicipedomorpha; family Pollicipedidae; genus Capitulum; species Capitulum mitella. Next base: position 26,126,781 of record CP099842.1, on the reverse strand, counting down.
GGCCGCCCGGCGCCGCCAGTCACCCGGCTCGCCACCTCCACGGTCGGTCGCGTGGCGGCGCTAGCGGCGCTGGCGGCGCTGGACGTCGGCGCCGGTGCCGGCGCCGGCGCGGCCGTGACAGGGAAGGCCGGCGGCACGGTACCGCGCCGGATTCCCCCCGGGACGCCTCGAGGCCGCGCCGGCAGTCGTCCCAGCTCGATGTTAGCCAGCTGACTGAGGATCTTGTCGGTGCGCGCGCGGCCCTCATCCAGGGCGTTGTAGCTGGGGTAATTCTGCCGCGTGCCGCCGCTGTAGCTGGGGTAGCTCTGGTTCTGCTGCGTGCCGCCGCCGCCGGCTGCGCTGCTGTAGCTCGGGTAGCCGTTCGGAGACGCCGTGGCTGCCGTGCTGCCGGCCAGGGACCCGCTCCGCCTGGTGGTGACGGCCGCTCTCGTGGTGGTGGTAGCGGTGGTGGTGCTGCTGCTGGTGGTGGTGGTGGCGCGGCGCGTCGTCCTGCGTGCATTGGTAGTCGGGACGGTGCGTCTGGTCGGCCGGACGGTGCGTCTGGTGGCCGGCCGCAGGGTGACTCGCCTGGTCGGCCGAGTGGTGCGCGGCGCCGGCCGCCGGCTCGGCCTCACCGTCAGCCGGCGCGTCGGCCGCGAGGTGATCGGCCGCTGCGAGGCCGCCACCACCAGCGAGTCCCGGCGCACGCACGACTCCGGGCACAGACCCTTGCAGACCTCGACGTCGCAGCTGAAGTGCACCTCGAGCACGTCCGGGAACTTGAACGCCGACAGGTAGCTGTAGGCGACGACGCGGTCGCGGCCGTCCACGCGGCGCCGCGTCACCTGCAGGTCCGTCATCAGCTTCCGCTTGAGCACGCAGCCGGCGGCGTCCGTCAGCTGAACGCTGCTGGCACTGGCGAAGTCGGCGCTGCTGTAGGCGCGGCACTCGCCGACGCGCAGGTCGAGTCGACCGTCCGGATCCTCGGCGTACATCAGCAGGGAGAGGTCGGAGCCGACGCGCACCATCTGCGTGACGCCCAGCGAGTCCGGCCACCGGCCCACCTGCACGTCCATGCCGCAGCTGACCGACTCGTTGGCGGCGAAGCGCACCTCCTCGGCCAGCATACCGGCCACGGGCAGCGGCGAGAAGGTCACCGTCTTGCGCATCTGCGCCTGCTGCCAGTCGCAGGTGATGGTGCGCGCCAGGTCCCACGCTTCCTGGATGGTCGGGTCGTTCTGCAGGACGACCGTGTTGCTGAAGACGGTGCCGCCCTGCACCAGCGTGCCGCAGCCGGTCATGGGCACGGTGAAGGTCAGGCGGCGCGAGCCGGCGCCCGTCCCGCGCACGTACCTGCCAAACGAGAGCCGGGGTCAGGACGGGTCAGGTCAGGTCAGGTCAGGTCGGTGTCGGGGCGGCAGGGTGACGTCAGTCGCAACGGCCGTGCGTCGTTTGGGAGGGTCTGTGTCCGGGGGAATTTGTAGGTAACAACAGTTATTGATCTCCCTTAGCCGTCGACGCCGGTTGGAAACAGACTACGCACGGCGTACGGCAATCCAAATTTATGCAGCGATAGCGGTGAACGCCAGATGAAAGTGATGTCTCGAAAACCAAATTTGGGATTCGATATGCTGACGCAGTTTTTAAAGTGGTTTTTGGAAATATGTATGCATATTTTATTCCGTATTTGACCTTCAATAAAGTCGCCTTTGTCGTTCAACGTTATCGCGCAGTGAGCTTGGTCTCTTGTCTGCTCTTTCTGTGAATTTTTTTTTCTTGATCGGCGTCAGCGGCAATGGGAAGAACGATATCCGAATATTAACCTATGTGTCTCAGGACAGGGATTGTCACGTTCTTTCCTCTCTTTTCTTTTAGTGCAGCGAAGTGCGTTGTGCGCATTAGTTCAAGTGATTAGTGCTCCCAGTGCGAGACAAGCAGTTCAGTGTTCCTTGCTGTCACCGGTGTGTTTGGTCCATTTTGCTCATATCGAAAAGAAGCTGCCTCCTGACAGAAATTGATGAAAACGTCCACAATCTAGGATCCTCTCTTGTGAAAGTCGGCAAGAGCGTGAATGTGACTCAAAGCAGGGACGATCGGGACCGGTGTGATGGAAAGTGTAGTTTCCACGTTTCTGAGCGAACATTGTTCGACATGTTGAACGCGTTCGACCGTGACTCGAACACGCAGGCTATGGGCTATGGGCTATGGGCACTATGGGCCGATTTCCTCTCCAGTCGGGGTTCAGGTCTCCGTGGCCGGGAACAAGGCTGGGATAGGCGGCTCCGTTTGACAGGCACAGTGACGAGAGATTTCCGGTGAATTGCTATTATCTGCGTCACGTTTTCGGCAGAGCACAGCTTTCCCGTCCCCGAAAATTTGCCGTGTATGAAGGCAAGGAAACGTTCTTCAGCAACATCATGTGAAAGAAATCGTGCGATTTCTTCTCGTTCGCTATCTAATACAAGCTGACACACTTCACGTGGTTGGCTCAAAGCTCATGATCACGGCAAACATGAAAACGCCAAGTCGCGCCACTGTGAGAAACACGTGTTGAAGTTTTCCACAGCTGTTTTCGCCACTATGATGTTGTTAAAACTCAGTAAATTTTAATCGTTCCATGTTATCATTTTAGTTAAAGTCCTGAAAGAACGCTAACGTAGGCACTTTCAAAACGTATGTGTTATAAGGAGTTTAGCCGTAAAGTCTCAATTTCTCAATAGTGCTTCTCAAGAATTTCTCAGTGAAACTTAATTCCCGATTTTTTTCCGGATGGATATGCATGAAACTAATCATTCATCCTATTGATCACCTGCCTCTGGCACTCAAAAAGGCTTTTTACGGTTCATCACTGACCATTCTCACATGGCTTCTCAGGAACTTCTTCGTGAAAATACGCAGAGAAAGTTTTTATTTGGACGGGTATAAATGAACTTATCTAACCATTACACTGATGAACAACGTTGTCTGGGAAATGGCCGTGATGAACGGCCGCAGCAAATAAAAAGCGCCAGATTCCCTTTCTTGGTGTAGCAACCAGCAGGCCTGGTTGAAAAAGTTCGTTACAGGATTTTATTGATTACTGGGCGATGAATTCGTTCGCGATAAGGCAACAGCTCTCGTAAACGAAGATTTTCTTCGGGTACGTCATCGGCTTGACAGTGTGAGGATGAGTTAAGTACCCGGTCCGGGATCAGTCCGTGCTTTGGGTCACGTTCCGGTCATGCCTCGGTCACCTGTCACCGGGTGTCACCAGTTCACCAGGTGTCACCAGTCGAGAAGCAGCGTTACACCAGCTGTCCGCTTACCTTCCCAGAGAGGGTTATCTGTCTGGGGGCGTGCCAGGTCAGGTGTCTGCGTCAGGATGGGTCTGTGCAGTTAGTCACCGAGCCAGGCAGACCCCGAGCACGAGGTCAAACACAGGTCAGTCAATCATCACTAACAACATGAAATGTCAGAAACATAGTGACAAAGTCGTGCTGAAGCAGAACATCCAAATGACATAGAGCAGCTTAAATAATCTAATATGTCACTAGCATTTCCAGTGATAGACTAACCTGACGATTTTACGCAGTCAGTTTGTATATAAGCCAGCTAATTGTAAATGGAAGCTGTAATCGAGTATCAACAGCTAGTTACGCATAATGACGGCAGCCAGGATAACAACAGCCTATATTTCTAAAGAAACGTTACTTCGTACGGTATTACCTTCATGTTGCAGCGCTGGCCTTACCTGCAGTTGGGATCGGCAAAATGGCCCTTGCTGAAGATGATGCCGTCGAAGCGCTCGGAGAACTGGATCTCAACCCGCATGCCCGTCTTTTCGCACTGCACGTCGATATCTGTGACGGTTGGCCCGCCGGGGTTGTCGGCGTTCTGCGCTGTCACTGCCTGCGGGCGGAGACCCGTGCGACCGTGGCCGTCACAGGCGACCTTCACACTGGCACTCACTATACGAGAAGCACCGCCACGTAAAGCTGTAAAGCTAAGTGAACCGAGGAAGTTTGGGATTAATATTCCGCCTACATGTATCCCTCTTCTCTCTCCGCCTTTTCTTCTCCCTCTCCTTTAATTTATCTTTCGCCCTCTCCACCCTCTCTCTCTCTGTACTCTCCCTTTTCTGCTGGCTCTCCCTCCTCTTCTGACTCTCCCACCCTCCGCCTGCCGCGCTCTCCCTCTCTGTTCCACTCTCCGTGCCAGATGTCTGAGGAGCAGGGCGACATCGGAGGCGATCCACAGACGTAAGATCCGTCAAGCTCGCAACAGGCGACTGTCCGCAGCCAGACATGCCTCTCGTGCGTCTGACGAGGACAGATTTCCTCGGCCGCAGCACTGGCAACTTTTGGGTGTGGAAGTAGGAAGGTTCCAATGAGGCGTTTTTCGCCCGATGATGTCAGACAAGGTTTAAGATGTTAAATATTTTCCCGCAACATGACTTTGAGCACGTTGAGCTAATTGGAAGATCTCGTAATGAAACCATTAAAACTACGCCGGAAAGCAAAAATTAGACGGAATTCCGGTCTTTCCGTAACTGAGAAGTCGCGTTCCGGCGATGTTAGGTTCAAGGGAAGAAAATCACACTTCATATACCGTTATCATGAATTCGACCCGAAGCGTTCAGGATATAAAGACGGAGCCGCTCGGGCCCATCTTTCGCATATTTCGCACTGAGCTTTGCATCAAATCAATAACCAAAAGGCAATTTGGTGTGTGATGACTACGATGAAGGTTTCCGTCCGCGCTGAACTTTTTTATTTCGATGCCATGCATATTTGTGTGATATAGCTCACCAACGATAAGATACATTATGCCAAAAACTGCACAAAAAATAGTTTCCAGTTTGGTGAATAATCTCCGTATACTACTGCTGAATGTGTGCTTTTATCATCATTATCACGGCATTAGCCACGTGGGCTGAAATGAAAATGACTAACTAATGATGGAAGGGAGCCATAAATAAGATTTCTTGTATCAGGAAAGTTTATGAATCTTATCCCGTGGACAACAATTATCAATAGTAGTTCAGACGTCGTTAACCGCGGAGGGTCGGACAACAGATGTGTTGTCGTTTTCACCTTCTGTATCGTAACAGTGCACGGGCTGTTTGTCAGACAGTAAATGACACTGACGTTAATTAACGACTTTTGTCTCCGAGTTTCTCCTTTTGCTAAGTCATGCGACGTGTGCAGCACCTCAAGACATTGGAGCGTGGTATGCCCCAGCTACTGAATAAGCACTCTAAGTCACAAATATGAGTGCAGTGACATGCTTCAGCTAGCGGGGCAGAAGATGAACTCTTCGTCTTTCAAACTGCACATGACTGAGATACAAAAATAATCGTTTGCGACTCAATGTACTGTATGGTTTTACATTTCTAGGACGTCAGAAAGAGGGTCTTTGAGGACTTACTCTGAGCTCCTTTTTAACCCATCTACGTAATATCGGTGTCTACGCGATAAGTCCTTTGTTGTGCAAAGTACGATATTTCCGGAAATCCCATCATGACATCCCGCCAGCAGACTCTGTGCCAACACATCGCCTCAGCGCCGCCACTGACACAAGCTGCCTTGTTCTGCCCGGTTGTCCGTGGATCGCACGGTCAGCGGGCGCCAGAGGAGCGCCGGACTCTGCTGTCAGTGGTGACGCGCGACGCGTGGTGATTCGATAAGTGTGACGCATCTCGCGCTCCGCTTCACTGCGCAGCGCCGGCCAGGACCGCCGCGCCCGCTTTCACTTTCCGGTATTCGCCGGGGGACGGCAGCTGCAGTTTTCAGAGCAACGCCGCCGACAACGCGCGTTTGGAAATCGGATTCGCTCCTCCCGGTGTCAACGCAGACTCTGCTGTTACGAAAAAGCTGCGCTGAAAAGTCCGCCCGTAAAGGTCCCAAGGCCAGACGTAAATCAGGGATTCAACCGGCCGAGCTAATGCTGCTAGGTTACAGGAATTACGTCACGTCTTGTTCCGGGTGACTGGGCACTGACTGGGACGTGACAGATACAGCCACATGAGGTAGATAAACACAGGTTCAGGACCTTATCACCTGTCCGACACAGACAGCACCACAATACAGCTATGACCGTAGAGAACTTAGTGAATGGGTGTTGATCCCCATGGAGCAGGTCTGGCGGAGTACTACAACTTTGAGTAGTTTCATCATTGTCCATATGGTTTGGCATGAAAGGAAATTACTTCAAAATGTCTCAGGCACCATCAGCTTTAGAACCTCCTTACATCTATGGGACGGTAAATACATGCCGCCCATCCCCCAAAAAGTAACTAGTATACTAACTAGTACGTTTGTCACCTCACTTGCTGAAACGGTGAGTTCCCTTAAAAATGGTACAACAAGGAAATGCGTCACAGTTGTGAATACAATTGAAATGAAATATACAAAGGTACCATGTATACGTTTTCATACTGTGCAATAGATAATATAATACACATAAGGGTACATGAAGTGTTTTGAAACAAATGGAGAAGACTGGGGCACCATGGTGTGACTTCAGCTCAAGTACTGTTTCAATTCTTCTGAAAATGTTAACAATATTTGTTCCAACTTTGCATGGAATCATCAAGAGACATATGAGACATTGCCCAAATGTGCATCCATCTGTATACTTCTGTGTTAAAAGTACCTCGCGATTTCGTGTTTAGTGGAGCCGTAGTCTAATACAGTGTTTCGTAAACAATCTCCACCTGCCCACCTTAATTAGAGCGTTTGCGCCGATTTGCACAGAATTCCACGACCCGCACCAGCGCGGCGCGATTGTCTTATGATTACCCAATGCTGCGTAACTGCAGTTTTCCGCTTGGTTTCGCGTTACGTGTTCGGCCGGGCGAAACCGGCGGCGCCGGCGCCGTCTGCGATGACACCCGCCCTGCGCAGCGAAACGGTCGAAACCGAGAGTGGAGCGCGAGCATATGGCGCGGGCGGGGCTGGACAGAGGTTTCACTTGTCCCGGGGCCTCGTGCGCGCCATGTGTCAACGGAGAGCAGCCGGGACATGAGCGCCCGCGCTGCTAATGACGCCGGGGAAACCGCCGTTGCATGTGCTGCGGGCGGGGATACTATAGTTACGTCGGGGAGACGGCCGAGATCCTGGAGCCGCTCTCACCAGACGCAGAACAAAAGAGCAGTGCAGGTATGAATGCCGCAAGCCGCGCTTCAGTTTCATGTACCGTCAAAATGACTTGCATGCAGTTCATTATAGGTGTCCGGGATCCTTGCCGCCTAAAATGCTATCACGTCAGTCCGCAGAAGTGGTCCATGGCGAGGCTACTTCATTAATAAGAGAAGTCTGGCGATGGTAAGTAGCATGACCGGCTGAATGGCAAATCTTCTCGTCTCTCTACCATGCTCCTGCCGATTGCAAAGCCAATATAAAGTGTAAATGGCGAATGCTATCGACCAACTGGGACGAAAATGGTCCTGGTGGAGTCGTGGATGACATCGCTGTGCTTGACTTATTCACAGCTGAAAAAAACGCGCGACGAAAGGAAACAAATTGCAAACGTCGAAATTGCAGTATTCAGCAATGGTAAACGTTTTCATTCATTGTTTTCCGACAGTGTGAGACATCCATTCTCGAAAAAGGATCAAAACGTTTTTCGCCACCAAATTTGCAACCGCTTTTGTGCAAGCCTAGGACGAGCTGTAATTTACCCTACTGGTGTTAAAATTACGCTTACTACGCCGTAGAGTATACCTAAACGCACCGCCCATCACATGACGTTAATACTACCTCTCGGACCACATGTTGGGCCGCCAGCGGGGAAAGTGGTCAGTACCGCCACGCCCAGGCGGTCTGAGGTCCCCCTGACTGAGGGGCGCGTGGCACGAGTGTTTCTCCTGCCGACTCGGCGGCGCCGCGCTGGTGGCTTCACCAATTTGGCGGCAGGCTAGGAGGCGCGTTTTCTAAACGGCCGGCGTTCCCACGGAGGCGCAATTACGGTGAAGACGCTGCCGAGTATGTTATCATCAGGATCCACTCGCTCCACGCGTCACACCCGCTCGGATGCGGTTATGTCTCCCTTCGATGGGCTGAGACACTAGGAATAACCTGCTTATGACATTAGTTTCATGAAGGCCTCGTGATGCGCAGCCACAGACATCAATTCTGTGCCCACAATTGTTTTAGTATTATCATAACGATGGCGAAGCGACGCCCGAAAATGTAAAACGTATAAGCTGAGAGAAAATCGAGGCGTCTGGCTGATGTAGAGTGACGTGTCCCATATCCCGTATAAACGATGTCCTACGGTTACGCCATAGTTACCGCTGGTGTCTCTTCCGCCGAGAGCGCAAGTGAACATAACACTTACTTCACTGGCACCAGATGCCTCCAAAGGACCATTGTTAGTTATGTAACGGTAATATCTGTAATGCTACCATACACTCCAACAATGTCCGGGTACGCGTTAACATGTCACTTAATGTCTACCTTGCGTGTGACATTTTCATTTCGCCGACGTTTGGTAACCGGACGCATATGGTGTGCGAAACGTTTCACGACTAACGTAGCAATTGTGCGTTTGCACATACAAATCGCTGATGGTATCAGTAATTTCCATTATTGCGCCTTTTCAAAGCAAACTTACGTGGCTTTGTCGCATTCTTAAAGTTGTGAATGGCGCTATATTTAGCACACATTGTTCACAACAAGAGTTCTTTTGTAAAATACAGGTAGCCACATTGCACTGCCACTGGCTCACACTTCAGGATGAAAAGAAAATATTCTTTTATACATAATGATAAATAACCTTGAACACAGTGAGCATTAAAATCCATTTAAATATAAGGCGTGTAGCACACTTAATGGCTTGCAGCTAGCCGAAAACATTGAGAAACACATGAGCATTTTAGTTCCTAGTCCACTTACCATAATGAAGACAGCTAGAGGCAAGGCCAACCGTGAACTTGTGCTCGTCATCTTGTTGCCCTGGTTGTTCTGAAAAACGTGTTTTTTCCAGATAAACGTTTTTTAGATACTTTTGTACATGCGAAATGAAAGTATGAACATTGCTAGAAAGCTCTCATTACCCACCATTTTGTAAGTAAGCCTACCATAACTCATAAGCCACTCATAACTCATGCCTTTACGGAAATATTATTATTACTGTTATTATTATTATTAGCATTAATAAGTTTTCAGAGAAGCGTTTAAGGCCATGTAAAAATGACACATCGTGGCAGCATCAATCAAACAGAAGCAATGATGACATTTGATGACTTTTATGGGGAGAGCTTAACATGTGAATTGACTGGGGAACGCCAAATCATTGAGAATTTGTCGGGCCCCACTGGGCCTCATGTATCTATATACAAACAGGGGCCCAAGTGAAAAATGAGGGCAATGGAGTCCCTCAAATGCATGCAAAGTACCATCCCGAACAGAGATGCTATAAAGATGTCCTCATTATTGATGAACTAAACGTTGTTTTTGCCCGGTTCATGCATTATGTATCATAAACATGTTAGTAAAGATGGCGAATAAAGTTGAATTACATTCTTTATCATCTATCCAACGCCAAAATAAGGATCAAAAGCCAGTAATGTGAAATGACGTCGCATACTTGAACACCATATGGAAGCATCCGTCACAAATCTGCTTAGGCACCCGAACCTTCGTATCAGTAACAAATGTCAAACACCCTGCAGAGCCAGCTACACAGCTAACCAACAAAGGGCGTGGATGGCGATGATTTGAAGTAGAAGCAATGACGGGTTCTTCGTTGTCATGGAACCGTCCGAAAAAAATGAACTCCAACATGCATTGCTGTCAAGAGTCCATCGCTCGATAACCTGAGCAGCGCCAGACTAAGAAACCCATGTATTTTGTAGGCGTGGAACCCAGAAAATTCTGAAAGACACTAACATATACGATGTACAAAGCAAAACTTTCTTTAGCTCAAAATCTATAAATCAGGTTTGCAGGGTAAGGGTCGTATACCCCGTCCCGCCTTTTTTGCGCTCATAAAGGAATATACCGGACAAGACAATGTGGAACAAAGCGTTCGGAGAGCCTGACGCGATTGCCATGGCAAATGTCGAACAAACATATTACAGTTTCCGATTTGAACAATTACTTTGCGCGCGTTCGGCTTCTTGAGGATACCGTTTTAGGCCTCACACCCGCCAGCAGAGCGGAGCGGAGGGCCCCTGAGCCGACCCTTTCCACCACCGCTGACCTGCAAGAGCGGGCTGAATACGGAGAACGCCTCCGCCCGCTGAGTTTCGTCCTCCCTGTGCCGGCTGGCCGGCTGTGCGCCGCTCCTCCGGGCAGTTCTGCGTCTGCTGATGTCCCCGAAGACGGCCGTTCGCGCTCAGCAGCACCTCACAGGGCCGATCGTGTCGCGCCTCTGACCAGCAGACTCCAGTGCCACAGACGCTGGCGTCGGCCGGCCGGCCGGCGTACTTATAACCTGGCCCGGAACGGCGGCGACCGCCCGCCAATCGCAGGCCGCCGCCGACCGTCAGGTTTCCCCGGCGGAGGCGCTGGATGTGACGCGGCACGCTCTCAGGGGGCGGAGACGGCACAGGTGGAGTATCACGTCGGTGTGAAAGATAGAATGTTTGTTTTTCGGGCTGAGATTACCGGGGCGACCTGAACATGGTCTGGGTCAAGGCCATTGTTTGGGTCGAAGTCTAGTGAGTTATGATCCGGGCATTATTATATGCCGACTACAGTGACTGGCTTTGAAACGTCACAGGAGAAATTTACGCCCGAAAATAAAACGCGCATCCGGCATCACGACATCCACCTCGCCCAGCACGTCAAAGGGTGCCAAGGTTCTGCGTGCGCGACCTCGATTAGTTTCATGGGTATGCACCAAGCAGTGGTTTATGTTTGGCATTTCTGTAGGCATAACGTTAGTGTTCACAAATGAGCTAACGATCAAATTACACAAAAAACTCGGCACAGATTTTGGCCAGCTGTGCCCTTTGCGCCACTGACCGAATGAATGAAATTAAATGAAAATCAGAATGCTGGTTAAAAATGCATCACTTGAGAAATCGAAATAAAGACGAAGCTTTGGTCCAAGGAAACGACAGCATTTTTGCACATGCACATGATGACGCACCTGTTCAACTAAAATGTGTGAAGGCGGTGGTCAAAAACCACCAGAGCAAAATCTCAGTTACATTGTCCTCAAGGTCCCATGGAACGTTATGTTTATGTGCCTGAAAATTATAACCGATATTTCGCCCTGGCTGTACTCTACTACGATATGATTATGGATACAAACCAGGGACGTAGCCAAGGGGGTGCTTTGGGGACCATGCCCCTCCCCCTCCCTGAGCCAGGTGGTCTACACCAGATACATGGCGATTTCGCAGGAATACGTAATGTTGATCATATATAGTTGCGAAAGCAAACATTACATGTTTCCTGTACATTAAATATGAGGTAAATTGCCTAAAATTGCTGCCTTTTCTTGTAACTTTCGTCATATGGCTGTGGTATATGACAAAATTTGACATTTGCCCCTCCCCCTGAGGAAAATCTTGGCCACGTGCCTGATACAGACAACCTTCTTTATGCTGGGAGAAGCTGGGTTTAACAAGTTAAAGATATCTGTCTACATTGAACTCAACGTTCCGACATTAAACCATCTTCAGGGGTTTTCTTCGAATTCAGCTCCTGAAGATGGCTGAACCATACTCCCATAACCACAGCGCTAGGGCGCATTCCCGTGTGGGGGGAGGCTTAGTCGGCCTTCCCCCCAGATCTCGAGATCCATTCGTCCGGTTTCATCGCAACAAACGAGAATCGATTCACCATGGCGTAAACTGCGTAAAGGAGGCTTTCAAAACCTTGAAACGGATGGATATGGAGGGGGGAATTAACCCGTTCCCGACTGGGGGGGGGGTTGACTGCCCCCCTGAGGTTTTCCGGGATTGCAAGAGAACCAACAAACACAGAGTCAAGAAATTTTTTGTACCTTTTGCTTCATTAATTTTACATCTCGTGGCAAAATTTTGACCCCAGGTCAGGTCAGGTGCGTGACCTAGGTCAGGCCAAACGGACGTCTGTCCAAAAAACTGTAGTGCCCTGTAACTTTTTTAGAAAACAAGATATCTCAGTAACACTTTCCGGGATTAGTGATCGTGATAGATGCAATAAATATGCTATCTCAGATTTTTTTTGGAATTTTCCGGGTCATTGACCGAACGCCAAGCCCATTTCTAAAACATGTCGCCGTTTTTTCGGAAACTGACTGAATATTTCATAACATTTTTAGAGTGCAGTCAAGCAGACATCTAGTTACCGTCATTGGGCAAAGTATCAATGACTTCCAACCATTGACCTGAGGCAGGTCACGAATAACTGTAGTGAGCCAAAATGTACCACCGTCAAAATCGACGATGAATTACTCAGAATGGGTAGAAAATGGCAGAACTAGCTTGCACAGACGTAAGTAATACGAGGAACCTCAAAAAAGTTGAAAAAGTAGCATATTTTGGAAATAAACAGACTCTCGCGAATAAAGCTCCGCCAACTTTGTTAATTGGTAACCAACCAATTTTTCCAAAGTTTAAGCATGAGAAACCATCACAAGAACCACAAAGATCAATAAAATTTACATAGATCGCCTTTCTCGCGAGGAGATAAAGGAACGCTTAAATTAGTTCCCGTCAATTTGGTACCGCTTACGGCAGCGGCGCACACCGACAGCTGGCGGGAGAATTGCCGTGTCTTTAACTCAACGTTTCGGCGTATATATTGAACAAATCTGGGGAAATTAGACGTGTATCGGCATCTGCGGACCTTTACTTGTGCGCTGGTGCCTTTACCTATGCGTTGCTAGTCACAACCCTTGAGATTCAGGCCATTTCTCGGTCTCATGCAGTCGGGTATGAGAAAATTGCCTCACATATTATCTAAAACTAAAAATGAGGCCAGTTTCGAGCTCTACTCGTCACAATCTTTCCAAAGGTAAGCTTATTTTTATCGTGCGACCAACCGTTCGTGAGTTAGAGGGGAGGGCAGCCAACTGCCCCCCCAGTCGCCCATGTTCGAAACGGACCGACGGTCGTGCGCGGGTTAAGAAAGTGAGCTATTTTTGACTTGTTATAACTTTGCTACTTATGGACCGATGTTGATGCAACTAGCACAAGTCGAGACCTATTCGATGGGATTCTTCCCATTGGCCTCTTCGTTTGGAGTATTGAGGGCGTTTTTCTCGAACTGAATTAACGTGAAACTTAATTTGTTTTTGGCTTTTACTAGTTATGTTGTACTTCAGAAGTTTCAGTGCTACAAATCATGTTACATTGTATAATGTTGGCATAGGAGGCGCCAGGGAGATGAAAAAGAGGAACTGTCCTCGCCGCACGTTCATCAGGTCAGAACATCACCTTTGACCTTAAATGACCTCAAATGACCTCAGTGTCACAAAAAATAACCTTGAGTTCATTTCATTATGTTTGAAATCGCTTTCACTCATCTGAATCTACTTTATTTTTAAATGTCCTGTTTATGACCGTCGTGATGTAGGGTGCGCGCACTTTTCACTTTAGGTTATAGCCCCGAGACCCCACCTAAAATTAACCTGAAACTTTGAAAGACAAGTAAAGGGCACTGTTGTAAGTCACATGCGCTTCGGATTTTGTCTTTTAAAGATTAACGCAAAAAATATTACTCTAAGACAAAATTTGACTTTGGACTTTGACCTGACATTGTGAATGAACACATATATTTTGTATGTTTACTCGTTTATTGATCTACACACCCATAAAAGTTAAAAGCTCTATCTCAAAACCGTATTTTCGGCAGCCATTTTCTTTTTACTTTCAACAGTGCCAAAAATATCATGAGGTGTCTCCATAAAGCTTGGCCTGGCTCCGCCCCGGAGCAAAATAAAGTTATCAAAATCTGGCATAATACGTAGGTAGATTAGGCACGAAAATTCACTTCGTTTCGTAAAGATGCTTCAAAAACCCTGAAAACGGCTAACAAAGAGACCGGAGGGGGCTTTTGAGGTCCCTCCCCACCCTCTTTACGCAAATATAGGTTAATGCCGAAATAATAAATCTAAAATCAATGGATATCTTTGACATGCATCACTCAGCATCTCCTAACATGCAGTTGTGATTTGGTTTTCATAATCATGCCAAAAGCCTGGGAGATGACCATGACCATTTTCCGTCTTTATTAAGTCCATTACGTTATACAGGATATCCCGAAATGCTTCATCGATAGAAAATAAGTCAACAGGAGCCGTGTAAAACCGTGACCTGTAGGACGGTAAATATCAAGGAAAATGTTGCAACAAAAGGACGTACAAACACTAATGTGATGAGGAGGCAAAAGAGACAAAAACAAAGCATCGGGTGCGTGAAGACAGAGACCGTTGTGCTGGACGTAAACTTAGTGCGACGAGAAGTGAGGGACAACGATTCAGACACAGTCCAGCTATTGCAGCTCACGTCAGACACCCATGTATGTCAGCAATCTTTTTGTGGATGAAAACCACCTCCCGAAGATTCTCGTGGTACAGACGTCCCTTATATGCAGTATGTCGGCCAAATGGTGCAGGTGAAGGTCTTCGTCTTCGACTCGTATACCGAAATTCTCAAGAGGAAGAATAAAACGTCGTCCTTCCACATTACCCAATCGTCATGCTAATCAACTTTGACACCAAATCTTAAAGGAAAAGAATGCTAAGTCGCATAGCAAGAAGCAAGCGTCAGAGTTTCGAGGCTTTTGGTCAACGGCAACATCCCGCCATGTATAACCTGCGTCAGTGATGCCAGAGGATTTCGTTTGGCGTGGGCCATTTGAATCGGGTTCGTTACGCAATACCGAAAGTATCCCAGTTATTACAGTCCCCATCTTTGGCGCTGTTAAATTATTAGGTTCAGTGCGATTGCACTGGGTGCGAATTGGCTCGGTTTCTCCCACGCACGTGTCGACATATTCGTTGGACGCACGGGGTGTTATCCCAGATGCGTTGTGAACGACCCGGGAGGGCGGGGGGGGGGGCATCACAACTGCTGCGGCAGACATATGCCGGGCAAACAGCTCGGATAAAGGAAGTCGTACTTGCTGCAGATGTAGGGCTTTTTTCAATGATTTCTTCAATTTCTTGTGCATTACTTAGCCAATTACTGTTCAAACGTAAAGACTATGTCTTCATGACTATCATGTTTGAATGAGTTTAATGCTGCTGAATTTCGTCTTGTTTTTCGGTAGTTTTTCAGCCTATTTAAAAGGCTGTGAGACAAAAGCAATAAAAGGAAATCATAAATACATTTTTTGTGCTTCCAGCTTGCGCAAATGTATTGCTGGTGAGTCATGAACCTTTAAGCAAGACAGCAATGATTTTGGCGTCGACACACGAGTGTTACACAAAGCATATGCGCGAAACTTGTTGCTGTATATCATTATTTATGTTCTTGGTGTCCGTCTCTGTGTTGGTTCTTAGCATCTCCCAACGTCCTTCGTTCGCTCATTCCTCAACAATGTCACTCGTGACCAAGCTCTGGTCTGACTTTCATTGTGGCACCAGCCACGCGGCTAAACATCTCTGCGGCCGTTTTCGAGTGCGGCAGTCTTTTTAACGGTCGACACGACGCGGCGCGAGATCGTGTCCGCCTGCCAGGCTCTCTTCCCGCGACATGAGGAGCCGTAAGCGAGGTCGCAGTATCCAGTATTGTTCGCTTGGGTGGTGAAACGCTTTTCAGGACCTTCTCAAGTTCCCACTTATATAAAGCTTTTTGGTAGGTGCCTTCGCGGGGTCTCATGACGCAGAGCGGCTTTAGCAGTCTTTTTCACGTCATTGCGGGGAGAGATCTCTAGTAAGAAGACGATAGTGCTCCTGAGATATATTATGGCGAGTGAAATGCCATGGGAGCGAGGGAAACGTGGTTCCGAAGCAAGAGGTTTGCATTAGCTTGGTTGAGGGATAGAACATAATCGTTTTTAGCTGCTTTCCGTCTATGTGTGTAGAAGGCCATAAGGCTGGAAAGGCGACAGCTCAACCAACCTGACGGCGGCCCTACCAACTCTGGATGATTTTAACACCAGCTGTAAAATATTGTGTGGGACAAGATTGCTTCGGAAGGGATTTGGCTTTGCTACCTTTGGAAATGCTCCTGCACTAATGCCCCTGCCGACATGCCTTTCACAGGAGGGAGACAGAAAAATATGGTCCGGATCGTGACTTTGTTAAACGGTTACACTTATGGCTACGACATACCTTGGACGAGGCGAAATGAAACACGGCAAAAGACGAAATAAGATACAATGTTCCAGACATTGTACGCCGAACTATCCAGAAAATCGCCACCTGCAATTTATTCTTTTGTTATACATTTTGCGATGCGCTTTTTCGTCTTATTTTTTGACAGTGGTATTGAATGGTCTTACCTTACGACCTTTCCAACTCTTTCATGGGTGTTTGCTTTTTACAAGAAGTGTTTGTTGTGAGACAGAGCAACAGTGACAGAGTGGATGCAGCGTAAAATACCAACGGGATCGTAAAATATCCACTTCTTTCATTTAAGCACCAGGTCGCTCTGTGCCCATATGTTAAAAACTGCTGATGGCAGCCACAGTCGGTAGGATCGCCCCATACACTCACTGAATGGGTCTAGCAGCCCATGAGGAGTAAGGCCTAAAACTTGTTGCCGGCCTTACCAACTCTGTAAAATCGCAACATTACTCCTATGGTGCTACATGAGCAAACATATGCTAAAAATGGATCTGGCGCTTTCAGATTTGAAAACCTTCCTATGCCAATACCTATGCCGATACCGATACCGATACCGTTACCGATGCCTACGCGCTCTAAGGGCTGCTATATCCATGTGCAATGCATTATCTGACTGGCTGGCTGTTCATCGGATTTGCTTATCGACTTTTTTGCCGTCTGGATTATTTTGCGTGGAAACTTCTGATGTCGGCTGTCGCGAGAGAAGGCGAGGTGTCACTAACACGAGGAATAAAACCAGGGACATTTCGGCACTAGGTGGCCATCCTAACTGCGATGCAATGCCACCCCCGGCGGCAGCAGCGCGGTATTCCAGCGGATGTCCAGTGACAAAAACCATATGACTCGATGTCCGGCCATACCAAATCTGTCAGACCTGGTCTCTAATGAAAGCAAACTACCCTGCGTTGAAACACGAAAATGGTGGGCTTATTCCACTGCCGTTTTTCCTTTAGGAGATTCAATAGCGGTTTGACCTGAGCACATGTCATTGGCCTTTCGCAAACGTTTTCCCATTCACGATATTAAAACTCTGTGTGCGTTGCTTCCTGGACATACCTACTAATGTGTCATATGAAGCACAAGTTTTAAAGTACCAGAACAACAGTATTAAGCCCTTGTTAATTCAAGCTGATCATTTACATTTAAAAGATGATTTAGCCTTGAAAAAAACAGTGGCTTTGGTTAACGTTTTTATTTCTCATGTCCATCATTGGAAAGTCACTGGCACATGACTTAACTATTCATAACAAAACGGCCTTGCTTAACCCTATTCCTGGAAAGCTAGACGGTATGGTCGATTTCCGGCAGGGGGGCGGATTCGCCCCCCCCAGATCTCGAGAACTAATCGTCCGATTTCATCGCAACAAACGGCAATCGATTTGCCGTCACGTGAACTACATTTTTATAAAAAGAAATTTTCAAAATTTTGAAATTTGTGCATACAGGGGGGCAAAAATGTCAAAATGGGGGATACTTTTGGACTTCTTATAACTCCGTTGTTTATCGACCGATTTCAATGAAACTGGCATAAATCGAGAGATTATGGAAAGGGCTTTTACCATGGGTGCACAAATCTGAAATTTTGAGAAAATTCATGGGCGTTCACAGGGTTTCAAAAACAGGAGGATTAGTTTTCTAATAAACTGAATGAACAAGAGTCAAACACCCTTTTTTGGCTTCTGCTAGTCATGCTATGCTAAAGAAGCAAAAATCGCATTACAGTGTTTGTATAATGTTAGCATAGGCGGTGCCAGGGACATGAAAAAGGGGGAACTGTCATGGTCACACGTTTCTCAGATCAACTTGTGACCTTTGACCTTAAATGACCTCCAGTGACCTTGGGGTCGCTTGGAATGATCTCGTGTGCATTTAATATTATCTGTCAACGTTTTCAATCATTTCAATTCACTCTATTTCAAAAATTTCATTTTATGGCTATTGTGATATAGGGTACGCGCACTGACATTTTAGGTCATAGCTCCGTGACCCGACCTGATATCAAGCTGAAACTTGGTATACAAGTAGAAGGCACCCTTCTACGTCACATATATTCCGGGTTTGGCATTTGAAAAAAAAACGGCGCCGAAATTATTGCGAAAAAACAAATTTTGACTTTTGACCTTGACCTGACCTTTGAAAATGATCTCAGGTAAACAAAATTACATTTGTTACATACCCGTTATTAATTATACATACCCATACATTAATTACGTATTGCACATTGCCCAACTATTTAGCTATACATCCATGTAAAGTTTTAAGTTCTATCTTAAAAACTCTGTTTTTGGCAGATATTTTCATTTTACCCTCAACAATGCCAAAAATGGCATGAGGTGCCTCCCAAAAACGTTACCTGGCTCCGCCCCTGAGCAAAACAGAGTTTTGAAATTTTGTCACGCCACGTAGAAAGAATAGCTAAGAAAAGTGACGAAGTTTCATGAAGCTGCGTTAAAAAGCCTGGAATTGGCAAGCGAAAAACCCGAGGGGGCGGATTCAGCCCCCCTGCCGGGAATAGGGTTAAACATGGCGTAATTCAGCGACCTACAGACATGACCCGATATCGATATATCGATATAATACATGGATGCATAATGTACCGATTTATTGTATATATAGGGCTTAATGGGTTGTCTATCAGGACTTGCCGCATATACCAAGCTTAAGCTTTTTAATTCAACTTCCAGAAACATCCGGGGTTCCGCGAACCCCCGACCGAGGGGTGCGCCCGGAACAACAACCGAACACCATGGCGTGCTGCCACCCCCGCAGTGGATGGATGCTGGGGGAGCCTACCTGCCTGGTGGAACATATCTGAACCTTCGGTCCATGAATGCGTTGGACTTCCGAAGTAAGACAAAACCGCAGCCTTATTGCGTCCTAACGTTTGCACGAACCCAGTTTCTTGCTTCCTCTCCTTTGGTCAGTCACCCTCTGAGTTATATCACGTCGGGAAAACATGAATTTTTTATATGTTTTGGCACATTTATTTTGTCTCCGGCTAAGCAAGTTAAATCCCAGACTCATCTAGGTTCTCCAGGTTCATCAGGTTCTGTATCTCGTTTCATCTCCTTTGATCACTTTTACCTGCCTCAGGTCAGGTCAGTCTGGGCCAAGCCATGAAGGGGACAAGGGCATATAGCACATGGGAGAGCCACTGATGTCTTAATGTGTAATGACCTATCAACATGACACGTCAGATTTTAGGCATGACATGATTCAAACACTCAATATCGCGTTTACCAACACCAATACCGCGCTTGTTTTGAGAAGGCGTCACCAACGCCTAATACCGATATACCAATACCACAAAAGTTAGGAGTCCAGGATACATGCGTATGCAATGCGAACTTCTTTATCATAAACACACTCATTACGAGCTTTCTGGATACGTTTATTATAGAGCTTACGAGATGGAGATGTCACAATGATTCATTTCAGATCCGTCCAGACCGTATAAGGATGCAAAAAAAAGACACAAAGGCACGCAAGGTGCACATCGTCTCCCGCTTAAAGGTGATTCCTGGCTACGCCTATTGGTGTCAAATACCAATGCAGTATTGAGAGTCCGAAGACCTATAGGCCTTGTCACATATGCAACCGCACAGGGATGTCGATTTGTACTCTTTTGAGAGGGCCTTGGCCCACCCAATGTTGATTTGGGCTCACCAAATATTAATTTGGGGCCCTCCCAATATTTTTGCCGGTTTTAAAGGGCAATGAGTAGTAATAACGAAAAGAATGGCCGCAACAGATAACAGATGGGCAGAAAGTAAAGAATGAAATCTAAAGCGATGTAACTATCTTTCTATCTATTTATCTATCTATCTATCTATCTTTCTATCTCTCTCTCTCTCTCTCTCTCTCTCTCTCTCTCTCTCTCTCTCTCTCTCTCTCTATATATATATATATACATATATATATATATATATATATATATATATATATACATATACTCTGTATACATATATATATATATATATAGAGAGAGAGAGAAAGGGAGATAGATAGATAAATAGATAGAAAGATAGTTACATCGCTTCAGATTTCATTCTTTACTATATATATATATATATATATATATATATATATATATATATATATATATTGTCCGTATACATGGAGATCAATTCGATTTTTTACTTGGTAATTTGTTACAGGAAGACTTATAAATTTCCATTGGTCAAAATAAAGTGGGCTAAATTCACTGAAAGACCAATATTTGGGGGAGATTAGGTCGTCAGGTCCTTGGCTCGGCCCTCCCAGTCATTTTCAGAAATCGACACCCCTAATCTGCACACAAAAAAAAAACACTGGCTGACGTCAGATCATTTGATGGTGACGGATTGCTATGAGGCAGAATGTCCTTTTTTCGTATAAAGAACAATTCATTATCAAATCGGGCAACACAGATGTACCAAAATAATGAAAGGACCTTTGCGAAAAAGACAGAGGCCACAGACAGAAGAGACGTAAAGAACGTTGAAAACCTATAAACTTCAACACAAACAGAAAATTAAAAACAAAGGAATCCTGGCGCCGCGACAAAAGGTTCTGCGGTTAACACGAATGTCCACGTGACATCTGATCACGATCTCAGTCTCGGCGCCAGGTCTTGCAAGTTTTATCAATGCCAGTCCGCCATAACACTTTTCAGACTGACAGCAAGCAAACGGACAAATGCACTAATACGACATACTAGCATTTTCAGCATGATGCAGTAAGACCTATCCGGACAGTTCGCCCATACGCCTCATTATGCCTCAAGCCAGATAAGTTAGCTACATACCGCTTTGTAACCATATCATATTTCATCTTGCTTAATAATAGCTATATCAATAATAGCTGTAAGGAAGGAGCCGCAAGACGCTTTATAACAGTTCTTGCTGCAGTGACCAAGTGCGTTGTTCTTGATCATGCATTTAAATCTAAAAACAGTAATAACCCATTTTTGTAACGTCGAACAGGGGCGCAGCCGGGATTTTCTTGGGGGGTGGAAACGGAGCTCAGTGTGAACTGATGTCATAAGAAAACCGCATGCCGGGAAGACGATGTGCGCTAACGCGCAATGGAAGGGAACATAGAAGTGCCCCTCTGCTCTCGGAAACGGAAATAGCTAGAGACATGGAATTTTGTGGGTACGGTAAGGCCATAACGATTTACGTCGTGTGCGATTTCCAAGACCCTAGGGCAATGTCGTCAAGGCCAAATGGGGTCGAAAAGGTCAACTTTGGACACTCTCTCGGCCCGTACAGGCAATGCTATAGGGCTTTTCGAAAGAAACGAGAAAAGGGCGCGCGTTTGAGCGTTTGAGCGTTAAAACGTGGATTACAACATTTACATTCATTTGGCGTCCTGACTGAGGATTTCAGATCAAGGTTATTTCAGGTCAATGGCCTATGGCGTCATTTTTCTATTTCTTGCAGACCAGATTTCGAGCAACACGGGATACTTGTGTAGCTTGAGTATAAATAAGGGTGCTAAACATATCTTTTGGCGCATTTTCATTGAAGAAAGTCATCGTCGGTACATTTGATCACCTCTAGCGTTTACTAACCTCCGCAAGGTCAAAAAAAGTGAAGCGAGGTCAGTGACCTTGGATGAAATTTTTGACCCAAAGTAAGCTTTATGTCACCTGTTAACGCTAAAGTCGTTATGAACCCAGTTATACAGTTTGCTTGCTTTAAATGCGCAAATTATGTATACATATATACATATATTGATATATCCATATGTATGTATGTATGCATATCAATGTGCCGAATGTGTTTTTTATTAGGGTCCTTGAACGCATATTTCATACAAATCGACATGTTGCAAAACAAATCTAGCTCAGATCACAAAATAGGCAACCTTGGCCTTTGATGACCTTGACCTTGGCTGACCCTGGTATATGTATAAGCGTATCAATGTGCGCACACGTGTTTTATTAGGGTCTTTGGATGCATTTTTTTCAAACCGACATGTTGCAAAGCAAATCCGGATCAACTCACATCCTGGTTGACCTTGACCTTTGATAACCTTGACCCTTACTGACCTTAGCTTTGGTCCTGGTACATTCATCAGTTATGCCCGAATGATGTCGGCTGATGATGTTCAAACGGTAATCTTACGTAGAAGGCTAGTTCTTTTCTGAAAGTTCCCATTTGTCAGCGACAACCGTTATTTTCGTCATGCGGCCATTTTTCGATTTTTGCGTCAATTGACGAGTTATTCAATTGCCATAAATGTCACGAAGTGGCAGCGACTAGTTCCGATCCGTTCTCGAGATTTTCAAGAAAAACAGGTGGGAGGGGCACTTTGTTACTGGAAGGGGGACTTTGTGTCCCCCTTCCAGTGATGTTGATACAATCAATATTTAGAATGTCAGCCATCCATTACAAATGATGCCAGCATCAGCATACAGCTGTCATTTATTTGCACCCCATGTGGCAGTTTCACCGCCGTGATCGACGTCGTCCTACCATCATCAGCCGTATTTCTGGTATCGGTCAATCACTGGCGACTAGAACCTGTCTGTTATTCCAGCTCTGTAGGCGTTACTAATGTGGTTATTTTTTACCAGGATTATGTACTGCTCTGTGACGAGCAGCTGCTGCGATAATTCCTCATGAAACTTTCCACATCTGTCCTGGCCGGCTTTCGGGTCCGCTTTGATTCCCGACGACGCACTACGCACACAGGGGCCGAAACAAACCAGCGCCGACATCAAAACGAGCAAAGTTCTGACGAAACAAACGCGGAAAATTAAATCGGCCGAGCCTGATCAGGTGCCAAGACAACATGAGATTGCGTCACGTACGAGATCGCGTAAACTGTCACACCTCCGACTCGCACCGTCACCAGACGGCGCCCCAGCCCCGTGCAGGCATCCAGACGACGGCCCATATCCGCGTCACCGGATGCCTGCGGCTGTGGTCGGATCTCGCGCCGCGGCCGGCCCCGCGTGCGCCGGGTGCGTGATGGTGTAACGGGTGCACAGGCGCCGCCCGCCTGAGAGGATGAAAGTGAGTCTGGCCGGCCGCGCGGCCACGCCGCGGCCAGTGGAGCGGAACAGAGACTGCCGCCGCCATCGGCAGGACTGAGGGGGACCCGCCAGTCCTCTGCAGGACTGAGACGGACCCACCAATCCTCTGCAGGACTGAGACGGACCCACCAGCCCTCTGCAGGACAGGGATGTACCCGCCAGTCCTCTGCGGAAATCAGATGGACCCACCAGTCCTCTACGAGACTGGATACCGGGACGGCGATTTTGGACAGAGGCAGGCACAGATTCCTGGGGGGAGGGGGGGCCACCCCTCCCAATGCCATTTTGGTGTTATTGCCCGGATGAGATGGGTAAGGGCGCCAAATGCAAAATCCTTAGCCGCCGAAGGTGGGAAGAGTATGGAAGCCGTACATGGAAGAATGTTGTCCGTAGATAAAAAAGCTTTAAAGTCTTTAAAGATCACACATGTGATAACGTGGAACCTTGCGATAGTAAATGGGCACACTTATATTACAAACTCATGTAACACAGAAAAGGCGGCCATAATTTGGTTCATGTGCGTCCCGTGCTTAGAAGCGGGCCGTCAACAAAAAAATATGTGACGCAGACAGAAGGCGGAGGACAAAGGGGCAAAAGTGTATGGGCGCCCATACGTTTGCGAAGGTGTATGGGCGCCCTGCCGTTGAAAAGGCGCCGCTGTGACACAAAGGGAGCGTCTCTGAGATGTGGCTTGGCGCCCTCAAAAGGGCGCCCAGATGACATCGAGGAGGCGCCCACGCTGTGGTACATGGATGCTCTTTTCGTTAATATGACGTCCGTGTCACACAGAGGTCCTTTTTGGATGGCATAGCATTCAAAGGCGCCCCCCGTGATTAATCACGATGCCGTATCATTGGAAAAGTCACCTCGCTGATACTGAAAAAAAGCATCTGTGTATTAGTATGAATATGTACCTCTGCCATTCAAAGACCCTGCTGTGACATCAAGTGGACGCCCTGACAATGGTGTATGGCTGCCCCTTTGGTAAAAAGTAAAAACGCGGCCCGTGGCACCAAGCATGTGCCCCTGTGATGCTGTATGGACTCCCTGTCGTTCCTGAGGTCCATGTGACATCAAGAGGGCGTCCTGTGATGGGTCACCTGTCAGTCAAATCTCTGTGACACTAAGGTGCCGCCCCTGCGAAAGAGTATGGTGACGCTGTTGTTCAAAAGATGTCAGCTACGCCTGCAACACCAGGAAGGCGCCTCTGTGATGGAGTACGGGCGCTGTGTCGTTCAAATGGCGCCCCTTGACACCAAACAGGATACCCATATTCCATTAGATGGGCGCCTGTTCGGTGTCAAGAGACGCTATTTGAACGACAGAGCGCCATACTCCATCACAGAGGCGTCCTCCTGGTGTTGCGGGTATTGATGACATTTTTGAACAACAGCGTCACCATACTCTGTCACAGGGGCGGCACCTTAGTGTCACAGAGGCGCCTTTTGATTGACAGATGACCCATCACAAGGCGCCCTCTTGATGTCACATGGACCTCAGGAACGACAGGGAGTCCATACAGCATGACAGGGTCGCGTGCTTGGTGCCACAGGCCACGTCTTTACTTTTTTTACCAACAGGGCAGCCATTGACCATCGTAAGGGAATCCTCTTGATGTTACAGGAGCGCCTTTTGAATGGTAGGGATACATATGCATACTAATATACAAATGCCTTTTGAATGTCAGCGAGGTGACTTTTCAAATGATACGGCATCATGATTAGTCACGGGGGGGGGGGGGCGCCTTTGAATGATATGTCATCCAAAGGACCTCTGTGTGACACGGACGTCATACTACCGAAAAGAGCATCTACGTACCATAGCGTGGACGGCTCCTCGATGTCAGCTGGGCGCCCTTCTGAGGGCGCCATGCCCCATCTCAGAGACGCTTCCTTCCTTCGTTCAAAAGGCTACATGAATACACGAGGGCAGCCCGGTAGAGGACCATGGCGCTTCATTTTTCAAAACAACGTCCCAGTAACATCAAAAAGACCAACATTTTAGTAATAGGCGTCCCTTTGTTAGAAAGGCTGCGTTGTGACACAGAAGCACAGCGCCAGACATTACGTTCCGACTGGTGCTCGATTCAGTGTTTCAGGGATGAATTTTTTCCGTTGATACAAAGGCACTCTATCGTTAAAGAGCGCACGAGACATCGCGCGCTCTTGTCATAGAATGCTCTTCTGTGAAAAAGGCGCCCTCGTGACATCGAAGAAGAGGCCATAATATGGCACATATGTAATGTACATGTACATGCACATGCATATATGCCCACATATGACATGGGCAAGCTACGAGTCAAAAGGCTTTCATGAGTCGTTTTGGCGCCGCCCGTCACATACAAGTGAACGTTTCGCGTGATTTACGCGTCACTACGATAAAATCTGGCCCCCTCCCGGCGAGATTTCGGCGCCCTTTCGGCACGATTTTGGCGCTCCTAGAGTATCGTTTTGGCCCCCCCCCCCAAAAAAAGAAGTCTGCTTTCTTGGCAAAACCCTGGATCCGTCCTTGGATTGAGATGGAAGTGAGAAAGCAAGGACCGAGCTGAAAAAAACTACGGGGGCCCACGGCGACTGCCGGTCAGTGGAACGGCGGGAAACTGCAGACGAGGATGGAAACAAAGATTCAGAAAACTGTACGACTCGGACTGCTGCTACTGGATGGAGGCACTTAGTCGGGCGCTGAAAAAAAGACTGCAATGGCCGCTGCGCGACGGAGACAGAGACGAGTGAAACGACTGAAACGCCATGACTATCCCAGTGCCAAGACACCTGTTGAGGATTGAAGCAACAGCTGCAACGGAAAAGCAGATATCGCCACTACCAGAGGGTGCACAAGAAAAGGATATCATTAATATTCGATGGCTTTACCTTGCGGGCAGAAAATGACGTCGGGAAACTATTTCTCTTAGAATGGATACTTTGTCAAACCGTCGACGCGTAGAAATGCTACTCACAAAAATCATTAGACAAAAGTATCTAGTTTCCCCTCCCAATGAATAAGACATTCAGTGGCGTTGCTTCCTAGTATTTGCATTAAGCCTGGAAACAGGTTACGGCTGTATCAGCCAGCAGGTGCCGAAACGACATAGAGCAGACTTGTTCAATGTTTGGCGTTTCATGAGCTGTAAAATATTTCGTGGGCTGTAAACAAACAAACATAACAAGACGCTTAGATAATTCTGACTGAAAGGAACGCCCGTCGTACCTGGACGTGATCGAGGACGACATGATAACTGAGCACCCGTCGCTCCACGTCGAGTCAACATCCTCGTTTTGCAGTCGGTCCAGCTGAGCCAATGACGTGTCGGCTCCGTCACGACTTCGCTAACAGTCAACAGTAACATTTATCGTAATGCCTGTAATCGAACGCCGTCGTAACAGTCTGGCCAGTTTGTCCATCTCCCTGAGAACCGGAGCGAAACGCCTCCGGTGAAAACAACAGCAGCTCCCGTGCAAATTTTGCGCGCGTGCTTCGACGCGACCTTCACTTTCCTCGCGGAGAAAATGGTCCACCAGCCGGCGTCAGGTGTCCCGCGTAGATGGGATGCCGCCAGAGTCCATCCACGACAAATGGCGCGGGCCTTTTCTCGTCGGCCGCCGCCGCGGGACGGCGGTTTCACACGGCTCTTTTAAGCTGTCTTGTCCGGAGAAAATCGACGCAAACCTGTTAATTGAGCCGGCAGGTTGAGGCGCTCGGGCGGGGGACCACCGTGATGGCTGACGTTCATCAAAGCGCCACGAGACACGTGCCATTCGGGTGTTAATAGCTGTACTGTTCAGAGGCGGATCTAGATCAAGTGCCAAGGGGATCAGGTCTCCATGTATGTAACCTAACCTACCTGCCTGAAGGCCTAAATGCTGATTTCTCCACGGATTTCGGGATCTTTATTTCGCCATTTCTGAAAACTGAAGTTTATTCAGTTTTTTTGTTTAAAAAACAAACTCTTCGCAGTCTTCGCTGGAAAAAGGGGAACCAGGTCACGTTATCGGGAGTTTGTATCGAAAGAGGAACCAAGGCCATAATGGTTCCTGAGTTCCTACTGGAGCCATTACCCAATCCCTAACCCGATCTCCTGGGTCCGCTAGCGGAGCGGCCATAGCGCATATCAACTCATCTACCTCAGTATTAGGGCTAACACCGATGACATCTAAACGGCTCTTTAGGCAACCTTTTTGTCACTCCCGAAATTAAAAGAATCTCATCATGCTCCAAGGTTTTCCCCTAGGGGTGCTAAAATGACTGATTTCAAAGCTATTGCTAAGCACGTTTTGAGCCGAACGCTGTACAAGCACGGACATGCTGGAATGCTGTGATTGCCGACAGCGTCATGAGAGAACAAAAGCCGTCGCCCATTACCGGCACAGCCTCGGTGACGCCACGACAATACCAAGGAACAATGCAAAGGCATTGTGAACAGACCTTGTGTTTCACAATAATCAACCCAGACCCCCAGTGCAACAAACGCCAGCTTTGTCCAGTGCTAAACTCGCCGAACGTAGCAGACGGACATACGACAGACATTTAATGCTAACGAGAGTGTGGGAATCACACGCATGACTACAGGAACATTTAAAGTCGGGAGACTCAGCACAACAGCAGGCCAATCTCAGTCACGTTTAGCGCTACATCTTTTGTGTTACAGTTATTGCAAATTGTCATGGCCGTCGCCCTATCAAGTACAACATTAATGACCGCAGTCATGCTGCGCAGATTTGCAAAGCGACACTCCCGCAACCTCGTGAATGCAACGTCTCACTCAGTAGCGAGATATCCGGAGCTCAAGACAAAAACGCCCCCGCTGACCGAAGAAAACAATGTCGGCAAATGTCCGCAACAAGCAGCCCCCACTTAACTCCTAAGACCCCTTCAAGCGGAGCAAAGCTCGCCACTGTTCTACCGCCTTGTCAGGAAGCCGGTCTTTGTTCCCGACGAAACAGAGGTGTATGAAAGAACAGCAACAGAAGCCGACCAAGCCATGTTCCCTAAACCAAACCCCTATAGCCGAGGGGTCCTCTGGCCGTATATAACGGCCCCTGGTCTCAGTCATGCCACAACGAAGGCCGCCCGCGTCACAGCAGCTCGCTCCATCTCTTCATGAAGACCACAACCATGTTCCGGCAGTTCGTGCTGTGTAGCTGCCTGGCGGTGGTGCTAGGCCGAGTTAAGATAACGCCCAGTGAGTATGTATTTGAGGTTCATTCTTGAGGACACTGCTCTGGTTTGGAAACAAAGGATTGTTTTTTTTTTGGGGGAGGCGGTAGTTCTCGATGCTTTCGTTGTCAGAGTCATTTGACTTCACAACCTCTCACGCTGACGCTGTCTCACGCTGACTGTTGTCGCTGACTGACCAATCGCCATGAGCTCGCTTTTTCCTCTCAGTTTTTGAAGGACGGTTTTTTCTTAACACTGGCAGGCCTTCCGTGCGTTCACGTGTTTGTCTCTTGGTGAACACGACGTTGTAATGTTAATTTGGGCGCAAGGACTAAATTCAGTCGTCTCGGTAATGTAACGGGACGATTGCCTACCAGCGCGATTTCAGTGCTCGACGTCCCACCTTGCACAGTGCCATTTTCGCAAGTAAACCTAAACAGGAACGATTATTCCATCACTTCACATTCCCCATCAAGAGCTGCCGACCAGGCGTCGATGTAACGCCCCGGAGCACGTTTCAGATGACCCTGAAAACGACTCCAAATCACACATCAGCACAGAGCAGAACCAGAAAGTTCCATCTGGCTTCGGGGACGAGTTCGGCGGCGACAGCGAGTTCAGCAGCGACGACGAGTTCGGCTTCGGCGTCGACGCGCCGGGCGGCGGCGGGGACACGCCGCGCGCCATCGACGTGCAGCTGTCGGCGGTGGTCGCGGGCGTCGGCCGGCTGGCGGCCGAGCTGCAGCTGCTCGAGAACGACACGCTGGCGCTGGGGCGCTCGGCCGGGTCCGGCACCACAAGTCGCGCCGTTACGAAACTGGTCACGGACGTGTCGCGGCTGCAGGTGCGGCGCGACCAGGCAGATGCAGCGGCGCGTGCGCCGGCTGCGGCGGCAGCTGGCCGAGATGCGCGGCACGCTGCAAGAGCTGCGCGGCCTGGTCGCCGCGCTGGAGATGGCGCCGCCGCCGCTGGCCGCCAACCAGAGCGACCTGCTGCCGCGCCTCGTCGCCTTCTTCCGCGCCCTGAAGGAGGACTCCGCCGAGGAGGCCCAGCAAATCCCGCTAGCGCTGATCTACGAGGCCGGCTACGGTCTGGCCGACATGCTCGACTTCCTGCCGAGCGAGGCCAAGGTCAGCAAGGTGCTCGACGTCAACATCGTGCACCCGAAGCTGTAGCTGGCGCCTGTCGTCCGCTGATGCCGAGGTGGCGGTCGGCCCTTCCGTCCTTCCTCAGCTAGACGCCATTCGAGTGACACCTTCACTTCAACGTCAGCCATTCTGGGTCTTCTAGATAGAAAACTTGCAGGGAAATGGGTCGTATCGTTAACTTGAAGAGCTCGGACCAAATTAGTGACATAGTCTACGCCTAGCGGAATGATCGAATCCAGGTGGCGACACGGTGAATCATGACAATATATCCTGTATGCACTTCGACAGCATCTTTTGCGACGCAGAACATTTGGGTCGTTAAAAATAACTCCAGCACAACACAAGATCAGACAAATGGTTATTTTCACATTTTATTTCTCCACCATGAAAAGAATCTGTCCTTAAACCCCGCAAAAATATATGGAATAATGTTTATCACAAAACGCCATTAACCAACTCCATATGGACCTGCAAGACGGAAGGTCATCCTTTGGCTGTATTATGCCCGTCTAGAACGTAAGATTCGGCACAGATGTAACGACAGTAACAGAGATTTTGAAAACACCAGAAAAATCGTCTGTTACAAGCAGCACGGAACCACACATAGCTTTAGGTTGTGTCTTTCTACCGCACTTGATCCCAAACGACGGTCACGGATGTTTTGCACCACAGACATTAGATGTCTGCCGGCCGCCGCATACTTGTTCTGACGTTCAAACCGCTTTCCCATTTGAATGAAAGCTAAGTGCGCGGCTCAGAATTTCCAACGTATTCACCAAGCCACCCACAACGTCTTCCCTGGCATCTGCAGTCCCTCCGCTGAGACTCTATCAAAGAATGCCACCCGCCGCACAGGGCGCGACGACGCCACGTCACAGCTGCATTTGTACTGGGCCTAGCCGCCGGTGACGGCCGCCGCCAGCTTTTTGAACTGGTCCGCCACCAGCGCGGCGTACACGGGCGCCTCGGTGCGCATCAGCTCCCAGGCGGCGCAGCTCAGCTCCCAGGCGGAGCTGGCGGCGCGGCAGGTCAGCTCCCAGGCGGCGGCCGCGTAGCCGGGCGCCTCGCGCTGCACGGCCGCCCAGACGTCGCCGGCGGCGCGGCGGGCGACGGCGGCCGCCTCCAGCAAGGCGGGGCCGCCGTCCCGGCGCAGGCGCGCCGCCGCCTCCAGCGCGCCCGCCTGGGCGGCGGCGGCGCGCTCGGCGGCCGCGTCCCAGAGCGGCGCGGCCGCGTCGCGCGCCGCCGCACCGCCGGCCTCGGCCAGCTCCCAGCCGCGCCGCGCCGCGTACGCCGCCAGCGCCAGGGCGCTCTCGCCCGCGCTGCGGCCGAGCCGGCCGGCCGCGCTCCACGCGCCGCCGACCGCCGCCTTGGCCGCGCCCCACTGCTCGGCGTAGTTGTCCGTCAGGTGGCGGTCAAGCGCGGCCGCGTGGCCGCTGGCCCACTCCCAGAGCGCCAGCGCGCGGCCCACCACCAGGTCGCCTGCGCTCGTGCCCAGCTCCGACGCCCGCTTGAAGACGACCAGCGTGACGTCGAACGCGCGCCGGCCCTGCCGCTGCGTCGCGGCCGCCACGGTGCTCAGGCTGGCGGCCAGGTTGTCGGCCGCGCGCGACAAGCCCGAGCGCGACACGTCGCCCTCGGCGTGCAGGTAGACGGCGCCGCCGGCCAGCGCCAGCGCCGTCACCAGCAGCGCCAGGTTCAGCTTGGCCAGGAGCGACCAGCCGCCGGCTGGAACACGCAGCGCGGCCGGCGTGAGCGGGTGGCCCGAGACCGACGCACTCTCGTCCCGCCGGTGTACGGCATCAGCGGATGACACGCCTGTCCGGCCAGAACGCGGACTGCGGCCAGTGTTAGCAGCGATCCGGGGTGGCGGCGGAGCACACGTTTACGTTGTGGAGCAGCGGTGGATCGTAGTCCCATCACGGGACAAGGCGCCTGGCCATCCCCATTCATAGCCGTGCGATAAATTAGTGCCCACAATGGTCACTGTGTGTGAGGTCGTACACGACTGCCAGCTTACCTTTTACATCCTTTTGGGTCTTTGCGTCCTGGGATTTCAATGGCGATGATGACTTCATCAGTCCTTCAGCAGGGTGGTGAGGGTGAATATTTTCCACCTTTTTCTGGTCTCTCAACTCCTGCTTCCTTTTCTCCTTTTTCGCCTTTTTCTCCAGTCTTAACCTTTCTCTCTCTGCCTCTTCTGCTGCCTGTTTCGCCTCCATGAGTTCTGCAAAACAAAATGGTCAATAAATGTCATACCAAAACAAGACCCAAACGACTACACGAATCCACAACTGCAAAACATCGAAATATTACGACATGGCTCACAACTGGGCGGCATACACATGCTTCCCAATCCATGCAGACTACAACCAGCGCTAAATGTACCAGTTACTATCCACAACACATACGTCGAAACGAACTTTCTGGTCACGTCATGGCGTCATCAATTCTGTGCGCTTTGTGGTGCGAACAGAAATGACGCACCGACGATCATTTCACTGCCGGACCGATACGCCAAACCCAGCCCTATCCCTCCACACCGCATGGCGCCGAAACACCGAAACCCAGTCCAACGCGCGAACCGGACGATAGGTGTCACCTTTCTCGTGCTGCTGTCGCCTGATGCGTTCCTGGTCGTAGTGCTCCTTGACGCGGCCCATGAACTGGACGACACGGCGCGCGCACTGCTCGCACTCGCGAGGGTTCAGGCACTCGCCGGCCGCCTCCGCTAGCTGGGCGCTCAGCTGATTGTTCTTCAGGTCGAGCCATCGCAGCGACGTCAGCTGGTGGAAGCTCAGTGGCAGGTGTGACAGCTGAAAGGTTCATGTCAAGCGTCGGCCAACGGAGCGTCGGGCTGGGCTACGATCTATAGCGCGCTGACACCATACTGCACATCATGAGCAGCGTTTCCATTGTGCGAACCACTAGATCTCTCTCCTTCTAATCGCCTGTCACCATGGCGAATTACACTGCTGAAATCCCCCCTAAAATGAAGTTTGTCATCAATCAAACCTGATGGCATTACGACCATCCCCATCCCACATGCATCTGATGGCACCAGTTTTTTGTACTTGTTCCACATTTTATTTTATCTGTCATTTCTCCATATTTATATTTCTGCACCTTTCAAATTTCTGTTTACTTCATCTTTGCACACAACAGTGGTAATGCAGACCCTCCATAGCATGTCTGTATCCCAATAGGAAATGACCATAAAGGATCCATACCATCATTTAAGGGTATGCACACCATTTAAGGGTGTGCTACGATATTCAGCATTGTGCCATAACAAGATATACAGCAATTTACAACCAATAATCATCCATAACCTTCTTGTTACTGTACTGCTAGTCATTTAAAGATGACATCCTAATAGGCGATGGTATCATCTAGACTCAATATGCCAAACTGAGAAATGTACTTAGTTCATAGCCTGTCACAGATGGAGCATAATGATAGGATTATATGCAACATAGTTAAGTAAATAGCTTTTCACAGCAGATACAGTTCTGCAGTGCATAATCTTGTCATATGACTGAGCTCTTTCCTTAAAAATTACCTGATTTCACCTGCTGGATGTCTGAAGACACAAAAAAACACAATGCTAAAACATCTCCATTATACTCTATTATTCTTATTATTACTCTATTACAGAGTATAAGATACCCAAAGGTGCTGCATGATAACATGTCAAATCACACACTTAAGATTGTTAACAAGTGCTACACATTGAAAAAATCCCCCATGAACAAAAATAGAGTCAAAATGGCTGATCAGACTCTGCTGTTCATTACAAAAAGATCAGCCACCCAGAAAGGCCATATAATAACAAACTGAAACACAATTTAGCTTCCTTATTTCAATAACTTACCTTATTGTTGTACAGATCCAAGTGCTTGAGGCGGTGGAGCTCTCCAAAGTTGGATGGAAGTTCAGTGATGCAGTTGCAGCTGAGATCCAATTTCACCAGATGTGTCAACGTTGCAAAGGATTTCTGTAGAATGATGAGAGAGATACAATGCATAACCAACTAATCTTGGATTAAAGTGCATTAGGAATATATCTCAAGAATATTTTTGGCCAAAAATGTTTGCAAAGGCCACAAACATACCCATACTGTCCATCACTTCATAAGGTCCATTTTAATTTTCACAGAATATGAATACAGACTTAACTAGGTACTTACTGGCAGCCCAACCAACTTGTTGTTAGATAGGTCCAATTTTGTTGCCCTCTTCAACAAAGCCTGTAAAAAAACATTACCTCAATGCAATGGAAACTACACTGATTTAACCCTCCCCTGTACAGGGTCTTTTGCATAATGTGGACGAATGGGGGGAGGCTGGTGTAACCCTTCCTGATTTCCATACTAGGCATCCTACACTGCCATGGAAAAGAACAGTGCTGTGAAGGGTGAGATTTTGTGACTGGTATCCTTTTATAAGGTCTGAAGTCAATGGGCAACCTTCCATGTCCAGTCAAATGTAAAAAACTGGCAGAAAGTGGTACTTTTTTGAGCCCATGCACATATCAATGTCAAAGAACAAATGATGATGAAACAAAATGGATATCAGAGTGTCTATCAATCAATCATGAGTCCATCTGTATCAAATATGATTGTATTTCATCTATGGAGTGTGATCCAGGTAATGCTATGTCAATCCTTGTCATGCAGGGCTGCACACTTAAATGCATATTCATAGCTTAAGAAACATTTCTTGTTGTAAATAATAATAGATGCTGAACCCCAATAAAGCATCTGAATTAACCATAATTAATGCTGAATGACATATAAAGGTTATCTTTGGTTACCCAAGGGTATCTTAAGCCAATGACCTAGAGTGGCTTCAGATTAGCTACAAAATGTGACTTGGATGTGTTAATGTGTTTTTGGAATTGACATTCAACACAAAATACAATTTTAAATATGCAGTAGTATAAAGACTCATCAACCTACATCCAGCATCACTTTGCCTGTCGGAACAAGTCACGTGCTTGCTACATTCTGCCCTCTTTTGATGAAATAACACAAATTGCACCAAATTTATATCATTCCATTCCTTACACCTCAAGCAATCTGAACAGACAGGTTGTTTCACAATCCTATTCCCTATCTCATTACCAGATAAAAAGTAGCATGTTTCCTGCTGTAGTCTGTGAGCTCAGTTTGCATCCCCAATTCCTGGCAGTGAGAATAAGCCTACTAAATCTATGTGTACTGCTACTGAACACACAATTCAACTGTCAACTGATCTATATCCTATCGTACCAGTGCCCTCCATCCATCAAACAGTGAGAAGAAATTGGGACTGTTAGAAATGTATCAGCACACAAACTGCTGACATGGCTCCTGTTGACATTGCAGTTTGTTTCTATAGCAATGTAGAGGAAATTTTCTCATCATAAGATGCAGAAAAGATGTCCTGAAGGTTACGCCAAGTTTCAGATGGCTCCAGCATGGCCATTCTTTCTTTCAAATTCAGTAAATTAGGTGTCAAGGATGTAGAATGAAATCCATGCTGTCAGACTTGTTCCTGCCATGGCTCTGAATCACTGCCACTGGTTATTGGTTGCCTCTCCACTGAACTTTGTACCCTTTGCAAAGCCAGATCTGCCTGTCTGACTGACACTGCATGGGGGCAGTTAGACACCAGCTCAACAATGTCTGCTGCTCAATGCTGATTGGGTGGTCTCAGATAAGGGGAGGAGCAATGCAGCTGCAAGGAAGCCTAACAATAGAGGGATCCAATGTATGAATCCAATCCAATCCAAAGCATGAATTATTATTTACATCCTTGACACCTAACTGGCTGACTGGCCATACTGGAGAAATCAAACAAACCATAAAGAAGTTATCATTAGAAACCCTCACAGGAGGTCAACTCAACCCATCTCTTTACATGGGCTGGTGTTAACCTACCCTGCATGGCAACATTGCACACAAAGCACACATAAACATATATACAGTAAAGATTATCAGCTACAAATCATGTCAATATTAATTACACACAGATGATTCTATACTTCCAGTGTGTTTTTTAACAAACCCAAACAAAAACATTAAAAGCAAGAAAGCCTACAATGAACCAAAAAGAAACCTTGAAGTGCAGAGCATTCCCACAATACTCTGTTCACTTACTACGACATGGTAACCACCAAATGCCTTTGACTCAAAAATGCCACAAACAGCCAATGAATGAACATCACCTGTTTAAAAATGTGTGTTTCTATAAGAACCTATTGCAATACAAGTGGATATTATGTTTAAAGGCACCTTGTATGTAACCACCATGTGTCTACTTTTATCCTGCATGTTCATATCTGCATTTTATTGATGTGAGGGCCATAATAGCCACATGTGCTCTGGATGATCAAATAAAGTACTTCACTTCACTTCACTCCACCATAAGCAATTTACTTGAGTATTACAGACTGCAGCCTTTTGGAAGATACCAAGGACTAATAAGACCAGCTGTAGCATTACAGACTTACAATGTCCTTTACAGGCACATCTCTGTCTGCAAAGTTGCTTATGCTCAGGTCCAACTCGTCATCATTCAGCTTGTCCTTCAGAGGGTTCTTGTTTTCGGCCATCGCAAAGCCAAGCAAAATAGTAGCTACTTTCGCAATTGCAGCAACTCTTCCGACAGTGTACGCAATTGATTTAGCGTAATTTGAAGAATCCTATGAATTTAAATGCAAAATATAAACACACAGCCATGCATAGGGCTCCTTCGACGGACACTATT
Source organism: Capitulum mitella (assembly GCA_030062745.1). Taxonomy (NCBI): domain Eukaryota; kingdom Metazoa; phylum Arthropoda; class Thecostraca; order Pollicipedomorpha; family Pollicipedidae; genus Capitulum; species Capitulum mitella. Next base: position 26,090,512 of record CP099842.1, on the reverse strand, counting down.
CACACATCAGCACTCAGCAGCGTGCGGATACGTGGAGCAGTTTCATAGATTGGTCTCAATGCATCGTTATTGTGTGCAAAACATACGACTCGTAAAACAAAAAACCGCAGCCAAATTGAAGACCGCCACTACACATTGCGGAAAGCTTGGAAAACTAAATGTTGCTTTAAGCTAATAAAAGAAATATCATATTTCCAGCACACGAAACGTTATATGTAAGCATTCTTCTGTCTGCCACTATAATATAATACAAGTTTAGCACAAAGCAGGTCACAACTGGGCTGCCTATTATGTGGGGAACCAAGGGTGCCTTCCATATTCATCTTTAGTTTTCAGAAAATGACTGGATTCCGACTGTGCGATTTATTATCACCGTCGAAAACAAATCGAAAACGCGGTATGCGTTTTTATATTGCTACAGAGGCCTTGCCAAGAGGGTCAGGGGAGCCATTGCCCCTCAAGCACACCCACGACTAACTGAACTGAATCAGACTCAGAATTAATGACCTCCGTGACTGAAACTCCCGCTTCAATGTTTTAGAAGTTCCAGAAATTAAATTTCTGAATGGCAAATAATAGATCTACTACTCTAAAATGATCGATGAGTCAGATATGTACGCGAAAAGTGGCATTTTGTATAGCTGGTGAGGCTCTCAGCGGTAGCAATGTCTTTTGCACTCTGACGGAAAACGTTCCCAATAGCAGCATTAATATTTCACAGCCGATTCTTTCCACATCGCAAGATTAGCTCCTCTAGTGGCGGAATCTGTGACACGATTTTGTATTTGTGATTCCATTTTTGTGCTACAGTTCAGGGCACATGGAGTGGGTACCCTCTTCGTGGAAACGTTTCGTGCTGTTTCATCACTATCAATACCCAGCCTGAGTTTCAAGCAAATGCGAATCTATTTGTGAGATGATTCAAACCTTATGTTAATGCTGCGTAAGAGTGCGTACTTAAGCCCACGACTCATGCGTATCTTCTAAAACGCATCCTACGATCAAGGGCATACGGGACGGCTACCCATCAACGGGAAATTTGAACTGCCATCATAAAAACCCATTGTATTGCACGTATGCGTGTCGTAGTGATGCATGGGCACCACGTTTACTGACTGCGTGCTGATTACATAACGAACCAAAATCCGACACTTGTATTGGAAACAAAACGAGGTGTCGACACGCCCTGGTGATGCCTCTACGAGCGAATGTCACCGACTACCCGACGTCCATCGCCGTGCAGCCCGCGACAATCCCCGCTCCCCCAGCTCGCTTCAGAGGAGAGTCCTACCCCACCGCCGGCAAACACGCCACCACCGAAAACCGTGTATTGGACGGCGCGCGCGTCAGGGCCCGTTCGCCAGCTGGGTCATCATCTCCATCTGGGCGGAGACGACCGACTCGAGGCTGTCGCGCGTGGCGGCCAGGTTGGTCTTCCAGGCGGTGAGCACGTCGCGCAGCTGCTGCCACTGGGGCCGGCCGAACGTGCGGTGGATGGTGGACGAGACGTGCACCTTGCGCGCCGCCTGGTCCATCCGGCCGCGCACCAGCCGCGTCCGCAGCACTGCCGGCCAGCGCAGACGGCGTGGTGTAGTGGTTAACGTGCTCGACCGGCGACGACAGGTCGCCGGTTCCAATCCGCGCGATGGCGGTATTTCGACGCGATGATCGGCATGAGCAATTGCGTTGCAGTATTGTCCTGGCAGTCGAGGGTGTCGATAAATCACCCAATAACCGACAGACCAGGCAGCCGCCGGCGCGAAAGGGGAAGGCGGCCGCCTGCCGGGTGGCTGGGGCAGCGGTGCAGGCCAGCAGGCAGAGGACAAGGCCGGGAACAATGGACAAGAGGACAAGGAGTGGAACAATGCCGCAACAGTGACCGAGACGAAACATATCGGACCGGAACGACGTAGGTACTTCAGAAGCTTAAAAAACGCACTGTGGGCAACAGAGATCCTGCAGACAGGGGGGGGGGAAGAGCCTATCATAGTAAAAACAACACTAAGCTTAATATATGTTTAACCCGTCCCCGACTGGGGGGGCAGTTGACTGCCCCCCTGAGGTTTTTCTGGGATTGCAAGAGAACCAACAAACACAGAGTCACGAAACTTTGTGTACCTTTTGCTCCATCAATTCTACATCTCGTGTCAAAATTTTGACCTCAGGTCAGGTCAGGTGCCTGACCTAGGTCAGGTCAAACGGATCTATGTCCAAAAAAGTTTAGCGCCCTTTAACTTTTTCGCAAAACAAGATATCTCAATGACACTTTCAGGGATTAGTGATCGTGATAGATGAAACAAATCTGCTATCTCAGATTTTTCGGAATTTTCCGGGTCATTGACCTAAAAATGGGCCTGACCTAAGGTCAAACCCATTTTTAAGACATGTCGCCGTTTTTTCGGAAACTGACGGAATATTTTATAGAGTGGAGTGAAGTAGACATCTAATTACTGCCAATGGAAGAAGTATCAATGACTTCCAGCCATTGACCTGAGGTCAAGTCACGAATAACTGTAGTGAGCCAAAATGCACCACCATCAAAATCGACGATGAATTACTCAGAATGGGTAGAAAATGGCAGAACTAGCTTGCACAGACGTAAGTGATACCAGGAACCTCAAAAAGTTTGAAAAATTCCATATTTTGGGAATAAACAGGCTCTCGCGTATAAAGCTCCGCCAATTTTGTAGATTGGTAACTAATCAATTTTTCCAAAATTTAAGCATGAGACAAGATCACAAGAACCACAAAGATCAATCAAACTTACATGGATCGTCTTTTTTCGCGAAAATAAAGGAATACTAAAATTAGTTCCCGTCAATTTGGTACCGCATACGGCAGCGGCGCACACAGACAGCTAGCGGGAGAATTGCCATGTCTTTAACTCAACGTTTTGGCGTATATATTGAACAAATCTGGGGAAATTAGACGTGTATCGGCATCCGCGGACCTTTACTTGTGATCTGGTGCCTTTACCTATGCGTTTTTAGTCACAGCCCTTGAGATTCAGGCCATTTTTCGGTCTCATGCAGTCGGCTATGAGAAAACATATAAGGGCGTAAATTGGCTTACATATTATCTAAAACTAAAAATGAGACCAGTTTCAAGCTCTCCTCGTTACAAGCTTTCCAACGATATGCTTATTTTCAACGTGCGACCAACCGTTCGTGAGTTACAGGGGGAGGTAGCCGACTGCCCCCCCCCCCCAGTCGCCCATGTTCGAAACGGACCGACGGTCGTGCGCGGGTTAATGCGGGGTAAAAAGCGACCGGATCGTAAAACTCGCGAACAATAATAGCAATCTGCGGCGTTCGGGAAACCGCAACATTTCACGACATAAGAAATGTCTATGTTGTTTGTCCGTTCAATTTAGCCACCACGACATAAGACAGAAATGTTCACTACGGACAGGAACACATCCCTGAGCCACCAGGCGTTCCCTACCCTCGATCACGAACTCCTCCACCTCCTCCTCGGGCACGCCCAGCTCCTTCACGATCAAGTCGAACGGCATGTCCGAGTGCGCCTGGGCCAGCGTCATGAAGGTCAGCTGCCGCATCTTGGTCTCATTGTTGGCGTGGTTCATGCCTGACGGCGAAGCACCGGTCTATTCAGACAAGGTGCCGTTTTGGGTCGCGTGCAGCCAGTGCCGGCGTCCCGTCTGCTCAGTACGTTCACAAGTATCTTGGCTAGGAGCATGTTATGGTTCTGGTAAAGTGATCGGCACGAGCAGCATTCACACAGCAAACCATTACCGCCAACTCCGACCACACCATAGCAACCGTCGATTGTTCAACCCAAGCATGTGAAACAAAGGACGTAATGCCCCTAACGTCCGACCCGGCTTCTACGACCCAGGCTGTTGAGCGGAACATGATCACTGGTCCCACCTCGTCGTGCGAGGCGGCCCGCGGGCCTCCTCTCACCCCAGCTCTCCACCAGGTCCTTGTGCTTGGCGTAGAACCGCTGGTACTCGGTCAAGCCCTGACTGACGAAGATGGTGAGTAGGTCGTAGACAGGCGTGCCCTCTAGAGACTGGACCGGCTTCAGACTGAGCAGGTGGTCCAGCAGGTAGGTGTCGGGGTCGGCCAGGGCGGCCAGCACGCAGCGCTGCGCCTCCTCGCGCGCCTCCGAGGCCGTCTCCTCCGAGTAGGTCCGCAGCAGGTCGATCATCACGACGGCGGCGGCCTCACTGCGGCGACAGGTCACCGGTCAGGGGCGGTCACTAGTGAGGGTGGGTCACCGATCAGGGGCGGTCAGTCGTGAGGGTGGGTCACCGGTCAGGGGCGGTCAGTCACGGCGGCCGGTCACCGGCCAGAGGCGGTCAGTAGTGAGGGTGGGTCACCGGTCAGAGGCGGTCAGTCGTGAGGGTGGGTCACCGGTCAGGGGCGGTCAGTCACGGCGGCCGGTCACCGGTCAGAGGCGGTCAGTCGTGAGGGTGGGTCACCGGTCAGGGACGGTCAGTCGCGGCGGCCGGTCACCGGTCGGAGGCGGTCAGTCACGGCGGCCGGTCACCGGTCAGAGGCGGTCAGTCGCGAGGGTGGGTCACCGGTCAGAGGCGGTCAGTCGCGAGGGTGGGTCACCGGTCGGAGGCGGTCAGTCGCGGCGGCCGGTCACCGGTCAGAGGCGGTCAGTCGCGGCGGCCGGTCACCGGTCAGAAGCGGTCAGTCGCGACGGCCGGTCACCGGTCAGGAACGGTCAGTCGTGAGGGTGGGTCACCGGTCAGAGGCGGTCAGTCGCGGCGGCCGGTCACCGATCAGGGGCGGTCAGTCGCGGCGGCCGGTCACCGGTCAGAGGCGGTCAGTCGCGGCGGCCGGTCACCGGTCAGAGGCGGTCAGTCGCGAGGGCGGGTCACCGATCAGGGGCGGTCAATCACGGCGACCGGTCACCGGTCAGGGGTGGTCAGTCGCGGCGGCCAGTCACCGGTAAGGGGCCGCCAGTCGCGGCGGCAGCCGGTCACCGGTCACCGGTAAGCGACAATCACCGGGTCGTCAGAACTGACAGGATTTACGGCCATGGAGGATAATGCGTTCCACCTTGACGTCTTCGCCTGTCAGTGTCATTTCACGTTGCAGCATCTCCCCCGTTTTCTTACGAGAAGAGGCAATTCAGTAAACGACTTGTCCCTAAGACATTTGATGAGAAAGCCGTCACACTATGACTAGACTACGCTTTTCCCATGGCAATTAAAACCATATTGAAGAATCTCCACCAAAATCGAAGAAAAGCGAAAAAAGAAAAGAAAGTTGCCAGGTGATTTCTATATGCAACTTTTCCCGTTCACTACTCCTTGGGACCTAGCAGGAAATGACTGGTGTATCACCTGTGCTTGTTGTTCAGCAGTTCTCTGTAGATGAGTCGCAGCAGTTTCTGTTTCTGCACCACCGTCAGGTCGGAGCCCAGAGAGGCCTCCATTTCCGGAATGGACGTGAACACGCTGTCGATCTGAGAGACAGGCATTAGTTCATCAGGACAACGCCAGGAAAGATCAAGACTGTCTAATGTCACGGCTGTTTTACCGTCTATGGGAAGAAAACCGAAATACACTTGTCCGCAACATGGACTACTGGATATACTTATATCATCTGCTTCCTCTCAGCAAGACGAAACGGAGCGGACCTTACAAACGTCCTTAACTCAGAAAATGAATAAGTGATTTTCGTACGACCGTCACAGTATACGTTACGAATGGAACGACCACCCAACTAAAAAAAAAAGCCAAACACACGCATACAACGACCGTACGATATTCCTAAGGACGCCAAAGAAAACCGCATGGACCAAAAACGGCCTCTTTCAGACACTAATGTCACGAACACGAGAAGAAAACCGCATTTTGAATGGCTCTCTTCCCAGTATACAAAAGTTGGCAATGTGTTTATGGTTTTTCCGAGGGAAGACTTGTGAAAAAATAAGCGCTTGCCCCTGAGGCACACCAAACGGTGCTTCCAATCATGTTGCATAAGGTTCAACAATATGGCTTTCCGAAGACTTTCAAATCGCTTTGAAAAAAGGCACGTTCTTATTTACAATAAACCTCAGCTGGCTGATGTCGAAGTTAGTATTTTATCGTGGAGCGGTACACTTTTGACGGAAGATTCAAATGAAAAACTACCCGTCCCGAAAATGTATTTACAGTTGCTAAATGAAGCCTCAGTACCACTCATAACTGTAAGCTTGATAAATGGAGAAGAGGACATGTGGGCTGATATATGGATACGTGTCATGGTCAGAGTTGGTCAAATAACTGTCTATGAGTAACTGAACAGCAAAATATCTCGGTTTGTCGACTATTCAATTACCAAATCAAATAGTCAGATATTGCAGATATTTAAATATCTATTCACATTTAAATAGTTGGAAGTATTTCAAATCCTTTTTGTACCACCCATCTTCTTCATTACATATTCTGAGCAACATCATGCAGAACTGATACCAGTTGGCACATATGAGTATCTAAAAAGCCTTGGGGAAGTAGATACCATTTAACTCGCTGCCATTTTTCCGTTCCCGCCAGGAGGCGGACAATGCAGAGTTCTACTTATATTCTACGCCTGGTTAGCGAAGTTGTCTCCACGCTTTGACCACGTGGATTTCGGAGGTCGGGAGTCGGACGGAGTTGAGAGAAGAGTAGAGTATGTTACAGCGGTGGCGGAACGATTCTCGGTGGGCGGAACAAGTTACCTTGCCCACTGCCCCGCAAGCAAAGTCTCATCCTGGTCTAACATCCGTAGGCATTTTCCTCCTTGAAAACGAAGGATCTAGGTTTAGCCACTGGTGCAAAACAAAAATACCTTTTCAGACAGGTCATGCTGACTTGATGGCAATTTGTACGGTAGAAATATACCTTTACAGATCGGTCACGCTGACTGAAGTGAATATGTACGGACACACTGTCCGCCAGTGCAGAACACCGCAGCATGCAGCAAAACGTTTGGTTCAAATAAGTCAGGAATTTATCTTGATTACAAGGGTACGCAGAGGAGGTCACCAGGGGTATGTGACTTCTATCCCTCCGCGGATTTTCCCGTGTTGAGTGCTGTGTACCGGCAGGTCACATGACTGCTGGCCTTTAGGTGCTTCTGACATGCTGAACCCAATCGTTAGCTAAATTCTCGGTAGACCTCTGGGGACCGGTGCCGCAAGCTGACCAACCCCAAAGACGTGCATACACGCTCGGGAAAGAGTGGCTCCCAACCGGGAAAAACGCCAGATAGTTGTTTTTTGTTTGTAAAATTTCTCCATTCATGCATAGCTGTAAAAATGTTCGCCTATGACAGTGTGAACAGACTAACATCGAGCATCCTGAAGCCGAAGTAACAGGAGATCAAAATGGGCCGAAAAAAACCAAGGAAAAATGCCCAGTCCATGTCATTTTTGTTATATACATATATCATTTCTCCATTCTATGTCAAACTGTAATTTCTTTAGTTACCGGGGTTTTACAATGCTTGTTGTCGCTTGCCGCTCTCGTCGTCATCGTCGTAGTTTTTTTTTCATTCCGGCTTCAAAACCGTGTTTTTTTTTTAAGCACTTCCGTCCTTGAAATCAGCAACAAAAAGACCCAATGAATCTGGTCAGAGCCAATTCTAGGCAAATTATTGTCAGTAACCTCACTCAAACTCCAAGAGGTCACTGAACCGGGGTTTAAAAACCCCAAATATACTTTCTTATGTACGTTGAGTCCTGCATAAAAAAAAACTGATCCAATATCTCGTCAGGTTGATAAAGTCGAAAACAAAACGTCGCTTAGATCCAGAGATCCAGAAAAAGGACTTGCAAGCCCTCCATAATGACGCCAGAACGCAGTGACCTGATACAACCTCGAAAAAAACATCAAAAGACGTGCAAAAGAGGTTAAGTTTAATACCGCAAATTTCAGCTTCCTAACGTAAGCTTTTTACCGGCAATCTACGCAAAACCTAACGGGCGTGACAACCACCCCCTCCCCCGTCTGGCGAAGGTTAACAATGCTAGGAGGCAGTCGCCGACTCCGGGTGCGGCTGGTCTGCACAGTCAACATCTGCCAGAGGACGTCCTGTTTAGGGCCTCTCTTTAACTAAACTAAGTAAGAAAGGAGGCAATTTTGAGCCAAAATCGGGGCATCCTTACCATTCGCACATTCTGTATTGGAAAGGTACCTATGTGGAATCACACCTACATATGAGAAGCCACACGACGGAGAATCAGGTTTTCCTTGTCGGGAGAGCTAGGCATTGCAAGGGGATTGCGTCGGGCAACTAAATGTCAAATGATATATACTTCCACATAAGTCTGGACTGTGGCATAAACGAAGTCGGAGTTGTGCCATAAGTTGGGGTGCAAACAAAACTTACCTGATCAACCTTGCCAGCCAAGGACACCAAAGAGTAGTAAACATCATATTTGACAGGAGATGATGGTTTGAGACTGTTAAACAGGAGGTTCGTGACCTTCAGGCAAACTTCCTGGAAGACCGATGCTGATGACAGCTTCTCGCAAAACTGGATGATCAGCTTGTTATGATCTTCAATTGTATCCTGAAAATGTAGCGGGGACTTAGCAAGTACACTAATGCCAGCAAAAATGCTATTCGTCTTTAAGAACTTGAGTTCAGTGGCCTTTTCTGAAATCCACAACAACAAAACCTAAGGTGTGGAGTAACAAGAAGTGTTCCATGTGTGGAATCGCGTTACCGAAGGAACATCCCCACGGGTGGCATATGGTAGGAAAAACGAAATCTTACCAGTATTATCATGGAGACTATGCTGTTCAGGACTGCCTCAACATCCGCTGCAGCGGATGTGGCGAAGCACACGTCACATGAATCGATGATGCGACTAAGGTCCTTGTGAAGGTCATCAGATGATGATGTTGGTATATCCGCTCCCTTTGACTGAAGATAGGATTGCAGCTCCTGAGCCTGGAATAAGCAGAAGGCATATTTATATTATGCTTTCTGTAAGAAAACCAAGAGCATGACACTGTTACCAGATAGGTAACCAGATAGGTTACCAGATAGGGTTCATAAGGTCACTAGGGTCACTAGGGCGACCCCAATGATAGGGTCTCTAAGGTCGCCTTTCTTGTGCAATGGAGTCACAGTGACAGCCTTTCGCTGGTGCGGCACCTCAATGCTAGCAACCGTGCTGTTGATCACTCGGAGGAGGTGGGGTCCCACCACGGGACAAATCGCTTTCAGCATACTGACGGTGAAGCTGTCCGCTCCATAAGCACGGGATGGGCCCGTCCACCGCAGCGCCGCGGACAGTTCGGGGAACCTAGCCGGACGCAGGGCGAGAGCGCGCTACGCACGCGCGCCGGGCGCGGCGGGAGAGACTCCTCGACGTGGAACGCGGCCAGGGCGCCCGCCACGCTGGGGTCCACTGATGCGAAGAACTGGGTGAGTTTGTTGGCCAAGCGTGGTTTTTCTCTGCCGGATTGGTGGTCATCGGCTCCGGTTTCTTGAACGCGACTAGGAATCGACCAACGTCTCTCCATGTTGTAGATCTGGAGCGCTTGAAGGAGGTCAGGAGGTACAACGAGCACGCGCAATTTAAGACGGTTCTGACAGACTTCCGGCGAAGGTGGAACTTCCCCTCGGTCTCCTCGCATGTTCACATGTTCACAATGAGTTCGTTCCTTGTCGGTGCGTGCCTGATCACGGGCTTCCTTGGGAGCTCTGACATCGTCGTCTTGAACCCACAGGTGGGACGGGAGCTTGAGCTGTGTACTGTCCAGTGGCATATGGAGTTAATGATTGGGTCCTTAGCGGACAGCCACTTCAGGGTCCCACTTCAGCGGAAGTGGAACACTTGGACACTCTTATTTCTCGGTACTGGATCCTGTCCCATGGACTGAGTTCCGATCTGCTCGAAGAAGGCCCAGACACAGGGAGTCACCCTTGAGGCGTGCAACTGAATCGTGGACCGGACGGATACTTTCCGTCAGTTCTGATCAGGCTCTGGCAAGGCCACCGACACTGAGATCAGGTCGTGGTCGCCGATGTTGAAGACTTGCACTCGCATGTTGGATGCTAGTTCCGGTTTGTTGGTGATGATATGATCAATCAGGGCTAAACTGAATCCAGGTTGAGTCGGTGACGTGATGATTTGACTCAAACAGAGATTAATGAGCAGCTGAATGAACGATGCTACCCCGGGTCAATTTGGACGTAAAGTGTGGATGTTTGTATCGCCTCAGGCGAAGTCTGGCTTGCCACGTAACATGATGTGTTTCAGCTGGTCCCGCAGATCATCAATGACTGGGGTCGTTGCTCCACTGACTGGACGGTAGACGACACCAGCGATCAGAGGCCACCGGCAGTTACGCTGGAGCCAAAGACTCCAGTGATATGTCCACGGATGTGATGCACAGGACTCCGTGGATATCGTGTCAAGGTGGCTGATGGCGACGCCCCCGCCAGACCTTCCCAACCGTCGATCCCTCCTGCTTCGGACGTATCCCGGGAACAAGAGCATGCGGTCGCCAGCCATTTCCGTGAGCCGCGTTTCTTCGAGGCACAGAACGTCCAGTCGCTCAGTCAACAGCAAGTTATTCACGTCATCCCGATGTCCGGCGAGGGATCGCACGTTCAGGAGGCCGAGCTTCAGCGCAGTGCCGGGGTAAAGCGCGGAAATGTTTCGCATCCTGGCTTGTCTTGTTTGATGGATCGTCAGGCGAGGTGGGCGAGAAAGGTGGCGCACTGTATATCTCCCCGTAAAGAATGTCACCCGTGCGGCACAGCACCGTATCAACAAGCACTTGGACACATGTTGCCTTGAGTTACATAAACTTAGGGTCTAGATACACAGGAGAGACTGTAAACAGCGGGGCGCTCTTGTGATATATTCTCTGTGATATATCTCACTTGATACATCCCAAATATCTTGTACCCTCGGCAGTACTGTTTTCGCCCCGACCACTCCACCGAGGCGGCGCTGCTCAACGCTATCACGTACAACACCACCGACAAACCGTGGGGTATCCGAATGTTAACCTGCGAATGACAGGGGCGTTTAACGTCCCATCCCATGGTGCATTCCCCCAGATATCTCCAAACGAATAAACACAGCATCCTGAAACTTTCCGTGCCTTTACTTCCATGAACTGTACGCAATGGGCACATTTCATGTAACTGTGCACAATGAGCAAAATTCATAAAATGATATTCATTCATACATCACACAAAATATTTACTCATCACATGTGCGCTGCCAATACTAGTATAAAATTAAGAAATGAGACCATTTAATTTACCTGTTAAATGACGTCATAAAGAAAACCATGTTTTGCGATCCAACGTTCAATTTTACTTCGCTGTCATACTGTCGGGACTTTTACAATGTAGGGGGCTGGCGTGCAGTGCATATCAGCATGACCTGAGAGTTAACTATGGAGAACCTTGATTTCATTCAAGATCACCCTAGGTCAAAGATGTTTTTCTATTTTTCAGGTCCAGTGAGAACTGTTTTGGAAACAGGACCAAATAAATTGATTTTTTGAACAGCCAGGTGTAATACCTAATTTCCTTGGCAAAAAACCGCTTGTACAACTTATGCACTAGCTTCTTGCAACAATGCAACATTTTCTTCACAGGCTGAACTTAAAAAACTGACGGTTTTGTGCAGATTTTAGCTTAGCAAGTAAACCGGTGAAGTCTGTTTGATATCTTGGAATGACCAGTATGGAGATATTGGTGTATGCTATGTCATATGACATTCCATGGAAATGTGCAACAAGGTAAAAATGACTTATAGGGCCATGCAGTATGTCATATACTATAGGCCATTAACATGCTCGTGGTACTCCAAGTTTGAAACTATCAATATTGCAATACTGGACATGCACAATAACTAGGGCAATTTCAAGCCTTTAACCCGTCCCCGACGGGGGGGCAGTTGACTGCCCCCCCCCCCGAGGTTTTCTGGGATTGCGAGAGAACCAACAAACACAGAGTCACGAAACTTTGTGTACCTTTTGCGCCATCAATTTTACATCTCGTGTCAAAATTTCGACCTCAGGCCAGGTCCGGTGCCTGACCTAAGTCAGGTCAAACAGACCTATGTCCAAAAAAGTTTAGCGCCCAACTTTTTCGCAAAACAATAATACTTTCAGAGATCAGTGATCGTGATAGATGCAACAAATGTCCTATCTCAGATTTTTCGGAATTTTCCGGGTCATTGATCTAAGGTCAAGCCCATTTTTAAGACATGTCGCCGTTTTTTTCGGAAATTGACGGAATATTTCACAACATGTTTAGTGTGGAGTCAAGCAGACATCTAGTTACCGTCATTGGGCAAAGTATCAATGACTTCCAACCATTGACCTGAGGTCAGGTCACGAATAATTGTAGTGAGCCAAAACGTACCACCGTCAAAATCGACGACGAGTTACTCAGAATGGGTTTCAAATGGCAGAACTAGCTTGCACAGACGTAATTAATACCAGGAAGCTTAAAAAGTTTGAAAAAGTAGCATATTTTGCAAATAAACAGGCTCTCGCGAATAAAGCTCCGCCAACTTTGTAGATTGGTGACTAATCAATTTTTCCACAATTTAAGCATGAGACAAGATCACAAGAACCACATAGATCAATGAAACTTACACAGATCGTCTTTTTTCGCAAAAATAAAGGAGCGCTAAAATTAGTTCCCGTCAATTTGGTACCGCATACGGCAGCGGCGCACCGCGACAGCTGGCGGGAGAATTGCCGTGTCTTTAACTCAACGTTTCGGCGTATATATTGAACAAATATGGGGAAATTAGACGTGGATCGGCATCCGCGGACCTTTACTTGTGCGCTGGTGCCTTTACCTATACGTTATTAGTCACAACCCTTGAGATTTAGACCATTTCTCAGTCTCATGCAGTCGGCTATGAGAAAACATATATAGGGCGTAACTTGGCTTACATACTATCTAAAACTAAAAATGAGACCAGTTTCGAGCTGTACTTTTCACAACCTTTCCAACGGTGTGCTTATTTTTATCGTGCGACCAACCGTTCGTGAGTTAGAGGGGGGGCAGCCAACTACCTCCCCCCAGTCGTCCGTGTTCGAAACGGACCGACGGTCGTGCGCGGGTTAATATTCATGACCAAGGCTGTTTGAAAGTGTTCTTTTTAATGTCCAGGTGTCAAATAGGCCAAAAAAACATGCACTGCACAATACGTTACAAAAGACGTCACATCTGCCCCAACTTGTGACTCTGATCTGGCATGATTTTGGGTCAAGCGGCACTTAGAATGGGAAATTTATCTGCAAGGAACATATTGCCAGCCATCTATCGTCACTGTCCGCTTTGAGTTACGATTAAGCGACTCTGGAGAAAACGGTCACTTTGTTGCGTCTGACCTGGCTCGTGACGTCATCAGTGGCCCAAAATTAAAAGAATGCATAAGTGGCAGCACTGCAAGGATCGGCGTTATCGCTAACTTTTTAAATCAGCCAAACTGGATGACTTATTCTTGAGGGCAGTGTTACACGTCCCCCTGCAAAATACCCCACTCAATGCTTGATAAAGTTAGCCAAGTTCATGGTTCATATTATGTTAATTATGTAAGCTTGATTCTTATCGTTTTCATTTTATTAAGCCTCACATGCGTATCAGGATGATACCATGACATCATTAGATGACAATGTAGGCCACCATTCACGAGATTTGTACGTGATTCACAAAACTGGGAACCAACTCAATTCTGACTGAATTGGTTCCCAAAAGATTTATTCTAATTCTGGTTCTGATTCACAATGGGAAACACAGAATCGATTCGATTCTGGTTCAAAGACCACACTTAACAGCAAGGAGTTGATTCAACTCATGATTCCATGATTCATGATTCATTTTTGTGCCAAATAACAAAGACCATTTGTGTCTATTTCTATTTTTGCCATAAATGCAATTACCCAGTACTGGGTTCCTGTGCTATCCCACAGGCCTACTATAGACTATAAGACACTGTATGGGAACAAGGGTGTATTATGCACTGCATGCCATATTTATGCATAACCATAGAGCACCATATCCAAATTCAATTTGCACTGAGTATCCAGATGTCAAAAGAAATCCCAAGAGGAAAACAATACACTGGTGTCTCAAAAAATGGGTGAGAACAAAAATGACTGTCAACAATCACCCAGAAGTAAAATTTATTGTATTGGTGTTTATCAGGAAATCACAACAGTAAACAAAATATTTCAAATTACATTGTATCATAACTGAAATTTTCATTTCATTTTCTCAATTAATCATGTCTCTACCAATAGACTTCATTGTTATTCCTATAAATATTGGCAATAAATGCCCTCAATTTTTACATAGACAAAACATGCATTCACAAGAATCAAGATTTGTAAATCAGTTTTCTCAATCCATTCCAAAATTGAAAAAGTGTCAATTTTTGGTGTTCAAGAACCTTCAGAAAATGTGTACCCCAAAAACATCTTACAGTTCAAAAGTCTGCATTTTACACCTCATCCAAAAGCTGAAAAATTGCTGAAAATTATTAATATAAAATTAAAAAGGCTGAAAAATTACTAACTCTGCAAAGAATGACTCTGTCTCCATTCAGAAGGGCACAGGTATGATGTCATAACTGACTGACACCAAGAACAACAATGTAAACCAGTCTTACTGTTGGAAAAATTTTGCTCTCCAAAACAAAAATTATACTCCAGCACCAACAACTAAAACCAAACTTCTAACCCCTATCCATTCCAAATGACTCTGCCAATAAGTCTGGTTCTGACCCCTGAACCAAAGTGACTCTGATTCTGATTCCAATTCATAACAATCAAAAATGGTATCAAACCACATTCTGATTCACAAGAGCAGTCAGTGAATCAGAAATGATTCTGATTTGATTCTGAACTGGTTACAAGCCTAGCTAGAGACCAGTTTTGGGGAAGCTAAAAGAACATTGGAGCAAACTACTGAAATTGGGGTAACTCAGGGTATCTTGGGTTGGACAGAGACACACACAAACATAATATTTTTTTTAAAATAAACACTGTCCAACAAACAGAAACAGTGTCCCATTTATCTCAAATGCATCATGTTTCCTTCTTAAGACTGAAACTACAGTGGCAAAGGTTAATCCATCTTAAATGGATCACAAAATATAATGGCCTAAGTATGGCAAGAAACTACTTTATGGGGACAATTAGATTCATGAATTCTACTCCAGCATGTCACTGATCCCTGCAACATGGTTTGCAGACTTGATGATGTAACCAGATCATGGTTGGAAAACGTGTTGTTTTTTTTGGTGTTGAAGAACACCATGAAATATGTTCCCCCAAAGAAACAATTCATACTCCAGAAATTTACTCTTGTGCCTCAATCAAAAAGCTATGTTCTAACCATGATAACCAGTTTTTTAACTCTGAAAACAAATTTACACAATTAATGTCTTCATTCAGTACAGAAGCAGGTGTGATGTTATACCTGACTGACATCAAGAGTGCCAGCCTGAATTGGTATTACTCTGCAAAATGTTGTGCTTCAAAACAAAGATTCTGACTTCAACACCAGGAACCAAAACCAAATTTCCAACCCTGCACCAAAGCTTTCAATATCACTGGCAGATTGCTTTTGCCTAATGGCAATGCACTACCAACTTGATTTTCATTACTCTTGGCCTCAAGATAAATATATAAAACAGCATGGCTAAATTCATTTTGCAATGAATGTCAAGATGTAGAAAAAAATCAGAAGATTTCTAATCACAACAGCAAAAATAAAGGTCATCAACAGCTGCAATGTTTCAAAATTTATTACTGATTATGCATACAGATGCAAAAAGTGCTGAAGGATGTCAAAATCCCAGAGGGAATGGTGCATTATACATGAATTCATGCATGATTCATGCATTATGCATGAATCCTGCATCACAAAGCTGTAATACAAAGAATTTGGGTGCATGCAATTTGCTGCCACAATGTTGTTCAGATGTAATATTTCCACAGTTGGATGTATCTATTTTCAAGCTTAGGTGTCATTTTCTACCCAAAATTGCAAATCTGGTCACAGTATTATAAAATGTCATGCATACATTTTCCAGCCAAGCAGTGCAGTTAGCCAAAACCTAATCAAGCTGTCAGTAATGGAAGTTAATCTTGCCACATTATTCATTGCCAGTTGCAATTTCAATTCACAATAAACTCCACATACCTTTCATCTCCTTTCCAGCACATGTTCCTACTAGCTTCAATAACACAATTTCATTCATCCTGGCCATTCCAATGTATTTTTTTGGAGAAATGGAAAAGTACCATGAGAAGTTACAAAAATAACAAAATATAAAAGTAGTAATTAAAACAGTGGGATTGAAAGTCAGTCACATAAGCAAAGATAGATAGGATTATGTTAGGCATTTCAGGCCATGTTAAGTTGGGTTTGGTTAGGCTAGGCTAGGCTAGGCTAGGTCAGGTTAGATAACACAAAGTATATTGCCTAAAACTTCAGAAGAAATGCAATAAGTATTATCTTCTGTTGATGTGCAAGGTAGAGTATTGAGCACAAGCTAGACTTCATCACAGCTGATATTTTGGTGGACAGTTTGCAAATTGGGCATGCTCACACAATATGTAAAATTGTTCCGAGGACAAGATGGTTCTGTTGGTAGCAAAAACTTTGGTAATCCTTACCGATCGCACACCATGCGCAGAGTCGAGGGTAAGGTTAACGCGCGAGTGTAGTTTCCGATTTCGCCACCAGGGTGATATTCGTTCTTTTTCTCGCCGCTAGGAAGAGTACGTAAAAATACTGACATTCGCTAGGATGGTTCCGCTCAAGAACGCGCGAGTGTAGTTTCCGATTTCGCCACCAAGGTAATATTCGTTAGGTTAGGTTAGGTTAGGTTAGGTTAGGTCTGAACGAATTCATCTGCTTTCCATCGTGGTTCGGCAATTCTGGAGAAAGTGGTCCTTTTTTCGTGATTGACCTCACCTGTGACGTCATCAGCGGGTCAAAAGTAAAAGTGTGTAAGTCACAGAAACGAAACGTTCGGCGCTATCAACTGGCGTTCGAATCAGCCGAATGGAACTATTGGTTATCATACCATCGGTTCTTGAGCGGAACCATCCTAGCGAATGTCAGTATTTTTACGTACTCTTCCTAGCGGCGAGAAAAAGAACGAATATCACCCTGGTGGCGAAATCGGAAACTACACTCGCGCGTTAACCTTACCCTCGACTCTGCGCATGGTGTGCGATCGGTAAGGATTACCAAAACTTTTCCCTGGTGGAAAGGTTTTGGAGAAAATTCCTCCATAGCCATTTTTCAATAAGTTCCATGCATCAATAAATGCCACATTTCGGAGCACATACAACACATAAAAACACAGGTGTACATGGCAACCACAGAGATAACTGATTATTACAATAATAAATGCTTTCCTTGTACCTAGTACCATGATCTGCCACAAAGATTGATTCATTGTGATTTTTTAAACCCCAACCAGTAAGTACAGTTTAACCTTGGAGTTTTAATATGACATCCATTTCAACTTAGCACACATTAACATTAAAATGTTGAAGAAATGATGCATCCACACAATTTTAGTTCTGAAAACCAACCTGATCAGTCAGTTCAATCTTGATAAATGCTAAAAGCTGGTTGGGTTCTGCAGTACCAACAGCCATCTCAGACAATATTCAGCAACTTGAGGCCAAAACACGAGGAAATACAGATGCTGTACGGACAACTATGGGAACCGTAACAACCCACAAACGGTGTCCGCACGAACTACACACTGCACAAGAATCGCATATGGCGAGTCAGCGCTATGCACGCGTCTCAGCCGGAAGGACACAAACCAAATGCAACAACGACGCGTTGGTGCCGAACTCACCGCAAATCTCAAAAGCTTGCCGTAGCTAAATTGTAATTTCCAGGACTATTGGTCGAAGAGCTTTGTGAGCAACAGCACATGATGTACTGTGAAGCAAAAGTGGAACTTAAATGAGATTCCGCGAGTAACAATTTCCCTAAATTTTCGATACATCTAAAAAGCTGTGTACGGGAATGGTTAGGAAGAACTAACCAGAGGTCTTGATTTCCTCTTTCATTGATTTAAAAGTCGTACTCCCGTTTAATATTTACCTTTACCATGCAGGAATAGCCAGACACGGTCAATGACATAATCAAAGGGGGGCCAAAGGGTCCATGGCTCCCCTGGAGGAAAAGTGGGGCCCCTGGCAGCCGAGCCGGCCCCCCTGAGGCCGAAGGTCCCAGTTCTTTGGATAGCGTGAAGCGCCCGCAGGAAGTCTTATGCTGTTCGAAACAGACAATTAAAGCAAAATAAGAATATTCTAAACATTAAAGAAGGCTTACAAACCTAAAGAAAACGTACTCCGAATATATATTAAGGTTTTGCGTGCTATGAAGAGAGGCCCGTGGTCTGAATGAGAGTTTAGGGGCCACTGCTAGCTTGTAAGGGGGGTTCACTGCTTGTCTGGGGAGGGCCCCCTGTCGGCCCATAAAGGGCCTCTGTCAGTCTCTGAAGGGACGTTCTTTCGGTCTGGAAGAAGGCCCCTAACCCTGCCTCCAGAGGCGAACAGGCGGATAGGGATAGGCGGAAAGGGTGCCCTCTACAGACAAGCAGTGGCCACCCCTGGCCAACAGGGGCCCCTGCTTTCCTGTAAAGATGTTCCTGCCAACCTGTAAGAGGCACGGCAGCAAAATCTTTACAGGCGACCATGGGCCCTCTTTACACTTCAGCGGAGCCCCGTTACAAACCGACAGTAATCTTAACTATATGGGGCCCCACTGATTCCGAGGGCTAGGCGCGAATCCAAAATGGGGAGCAACTGGGGCGATCGCCCTCTCCCCCGAGGCCTGAGGAGGAGACCCTCTCAGACTTCAAAGGAGGCCCGAAGAGGCCCCGTATGAGCTTCATGGAATCTGTATAAGAACCTGACGGGCTCTTGATGCAGTCAGAAAGGCCTCCTGGAGGTTTAGATGACCTCTGAGACGCATAGAGGGCCCCTGGAGCTCCCGAAGGGCCCCTGAGACCACAACAGGACCCCAACACGACAGAGTGTCCTTGAGACCTCCAGATGGCCCATAGTTCCCCTGAGACGGCCAAGATGAGGAACGAGTCCCTACGGGGCCCCTGTGAGTGAAAAGCTGAAGATTCTTGATGTAGTTGGAGGGCCTCCGGGAGGGTTAATGAGACCCTGACACGGCAAGATGGCCCCTAAGATGGAAAAGATGGAAAGAAGGGCCCTTGAAACTCTTCAAAGGCTCGTGGGACCACAAGGGGCTCCAACACGTCAAAGGGTCCATGAGACCGCTAAAATTGCCAGGGAGGCACCTGAGACGGAAAGAACTTAAGAGGGTGCCTAGCACGGCATAAGGAGACCCTGGCAAGCCAGAGGGGTCCCCTGAACGGGGATTCGTCGGTGACCTCCTCAACTTCGAGAGGAGCTACAAATGGGCTACACCGGGCCGTTTGAAACCTTGAGGGGTTATTGATGCTGTCGGGGACCCCCGGGAAATTCAGGTGGCTTCTGAGACGGCAAGATGGGCCCGTACACCACAGATGACCCCTGAGACCGCCAAAAACGTCGCAGGGTCCCTGCGAGGCAAAGACGATAAAAGGGTCTCTGAGACGGTATTTGGGTTTTATGGGGGCACTGGCCGGCCAGCGGGTCCCCGAACGTGGTAAGCGGGCTTTTCGTACGGGCAAGGTCCCTGAGACTACCAGTGAGGCCCCTGAAGGGCCAACAAAAGTCCCTTGTTACGGTTAGAGGGGCCCTAAAAGACTGTCAGGTATGCCTCATATAAAAGAGGAAGACTTTTGATGCAGCCATGGGGACCACCGGAGGCCTTCAGAGGGTTTCCGACACTGCACAGGGGCCCTGAAATTGCCAAAAGGCCTTTTGTACCTGCAAGAGGGCCCCTGAGATGGCAAAAATGTTTCCCAGAGGACGATAAGAAGGGTATCCAGGACCACAGGTGGTTCACTGAGACTGCTAGGAGAGGGACTTTTGAGACTGCTAACTGGAAGTCTCTAGCAACAGGGGCTCTGAGATGACCAGAGGGCCCCCTGAAACTAGGGATGCACTGGATCGGATTTTTACGATCCTGCCGGATACCGGATATGCCGGGTTGGGGTGACGGATATCCGGCGGGATGCCGAAATTATGCTTACGTATTCCATTTACTATTTTTACTGAAACAAAGTTAACAACAAAGACTAAAAAACTGAAAAAGGAAAGACCTAAAAATTGAGAGAATATTAAGTAAAATGTTAACAGTGTGAATCATTCACCCTAGTGCCTACTCTTACGGTTAGGTTTCCATAGGTTTCCTTGTATAAAATTATTAAATCGGTCAAGAACACAACAGCCATAGCGCAGCTCATCATCTCTCACTGCATGCAAAGGCAATGGTGTTACAACAGTTCAGAAACTGGTGGGGGGGACAAGCTGGCTGCAATCCTCTAGGAATAGGCTGAGGGGGGGTTTAAAAATCACTTTTTGCAGTCGTTGCATGATAACATACAGTTGAAATTCCTTTTTTCTATATTTCCAAAGTCCAAGAAATTGTGTCACCAATGGGAGAAACCTACTTGATACCTTAAAAGAAAGGGGGACAAATCACCACTTGTAAAAAACTATGTGAGACATGCCCCCGCGGCCCCCGCAGAGACTACACCCATGGGCAAAGGCTCTAGAATACTTAGAATGCCATTATAGCGCCTTGTCGGAACTAGAATACCTGCCTTGATAAGCATTCTTTACATATACTTAGGTATGTCTCTTGAAGTATACTGTCCCTTAACCCGGCACCGCCTGGGGGTGCCAAACATCCCCGTCGGTTTTTCGTAAATAACTTCTGAACTTTTAAGGCCAGCGCATCCAAACATTCAGTACCTGTTTATCAATCAATTCGGTATATCTTGACATCAAAATCATTTCCATGCTAGTTCAGGTCATGGGGATGTGACGTCATGAACGAACTCTTGCATGCATGTTTTTGGCTCTTTGGATCGTGGCGCAAACATGCTTCGGTTTTTTGATAATATTCGCGAATATAATGCATGGATGATTTGGATGTACATAGACCACGGTCCCCAAAAGGATGTACAACCGTGACACGTCAACAAAACAGGTCATGCTCTGTCACATGCATGATGACAATTGGATTGATTTGCATTATGGGTGACAGAAGTGGTTGCCGCTGACCTTCCCCAGCGTTCAAGCCAGACAAACAAATCTATGTGCGCCTCTTAGCAAGGTGCACCACATACAACGTGAGGTCATGTCAGGTCACGCCACAGGCTGATGTCAAAACGAATGAAATAAAACAATGACTGCGGAAGATCATTTAGTAGCACCCGAGAGTAATTATTGTTCCTAGTCAGAAAAATAAAAAATGACTTTCTGTCCTGACCTGGCTTAACCTAGACCCGATGCAGACGGAGGAGATTTAATTATCATGTAATGTCATTTCAGTTCCGTACTTACGCAACTAAGAATTCCAGGCAGTAATTATTGCTCTTTGTCAGGAAGAGAAATGCAACCTTATCTGAACTGGTCTATAATGACCCTGACGGCGTAAAAAGCAGGAATGCAAAACTGGTCATCAGAAGGTTTCATTTCCGTTCGTTTTGTCACGTGTATTAAAACAGCTGCGAGTTAATATCGATCTTCGGCATGTAAAGTAGGATCAGTATTTCACGTGACCTAGGTTGGTCTTGACCCGACATTTTAATTACATTTTTGCACGTTTCTGATGTAGGAGATCGTGGTCTTTTGTTTGATATCCAATTGATGGCTTTAAGATCAGTATCACCGATGATATGATGTACGAACGGGTTTAAGTTTTTCCGACGTCGTGTCATGCGTTTTGCGTGACCTGAGAGGTCATAAGTCGTGTGACCAGGGTTAACATTAGTTTTCTGAACTGCAAGTCTCAGGACTATCTATTGGTGGTAGACCCCTTCAGATCCGACCTTTAGATCCGGAGATAAAACGGGTGCCCTTTTTTAAAACCCTAGACGGCTCGCTGGTAAAAAACACGCCAGGCGGTGCCGGGTTAATGCATTGGTATCCGAGGACTACAGAAGGATAAATGTTTGAAAAATAGGAAGATAGTAAGCCGAAAAATGGGCTGCTGAGGACATGCTGGCTATTGTTTTACAGTTTTGAGCATCAGTCCCACTCTTGCAAAATATGTCTCAACCCTTCCAGACTAAGAAGGAAAAGTGGTGTTCAAGACGGACCTTGGAACTGCCAGTTACATCCACAATCTAGGAAACGAGGCACATTTTCCTGAGACGGTTTTGTGGACAGACATGAACGACTTTTAGACAGACAAGGACAACGTCTTGCTCGTACTCTGGGAGGTAAAATATCCGGCAATATCCAGCCGGATCACGGAAATATCCGGCTGGATACCGGATACCGGATGATCCCTAGTGTACGGTCAGATATGCGGCCGAGCCGAATACCGAATATCCGGTGCATCCCTGCCTGAAACTACTAGACCTTGAGACGTCCAGACTGCTCCTGAAATGGCCAAAGGACCTAAAGGATTGCCAGAGGCGCCTCTGTCACGGCAGAAAGAGACTTATAGAGGGCCTTTTTTAGTGCCTGAGGGACTCCTTAGACGGCAAAAACGTCCCCGGAACGACAGGAGGAAACTTGAGATGGCTTAAACGTCCCTGAAACTGCCAGATGGGTCCCTGAGACTGTCCGAGGTGCCCCTGAAACTGCCAAAGGAGCGCATGAGACGTCCCGAGGGGACATGTAAAACTGTAAAAGGAACCTAAGACCACTAGGGGGTCCTGGCACTGCAGACGGCCCTACATATCAAAGACCACTTTCAAACTTGCCCAGTAAAAGCTATAATTTGACGCTGTAGATTGTAATCTAAGATCGCCCGCACCGATTCGTGTCCCGATCACGACTTTTCAGAGTCGTGACGACCCACTCATCAAAGGCTGCGCTGAAGATTTGCTACGCAAACGCACCGACCCCGAAAAGTTCCTTAATTATCACTGTATAAATAGAATCGAAATTATAACTCGGCACACAAGCTTTTAATTGGCTGGTCGCGAACCGTTGCAAAAGTCGTCCTCCAAACGTAAGTCAGCACTAAGGCCTTGCTCATTGTGCACCCGTCTGTGTGAATAGAAATTTAGCTGATCGTACGCAAATGAAGCAAAAGCAAACATAAAGGAGATATGGAATTAAATTGCGTATGCTATCACCACTCATTATATTATGCCAGTCGTTGGAGCGCCCAGTATATCGTCCATATAGGAGTAAGGCCAAGCAATTTGAATGTCCGTTCCTAGCAAATATGTGCCTGTGCCGTCCTTGATCTGTTATGTCAAATACGTTAGGCGTCGTAACCCGCTGCTCGGTCGTCGCCTCAAACAAGAAGCCGGCCATAAAAGTGCCAGCGCTGGTCGATATACCTTGTTCAGCGATGTTGCCTTCGCACTAGGGTATTGTCATGGTCGATAGACCTAATTAAGCTGCGGTCAAAAGAGAAAGCATTTGTGGCCCAACGCGGCACCGGTATACGGAGTATGCACCGTGACCCCTCTTCACACATCTGCGCCATGAAGGACCGGAGCTCATTCTGCTTTCAGCGGAACGCCACTCGCGTTAATTCTGCTAATGGGCAGGATGGCGACGGCAAAATGCGTTTGGCGTCCGATGGCATTCGGTGTAACGACTGCGTGCCGTGCGGCCGTCTACTCGCCAAGTCAAAGGCAAAGGGAGCTGCCTCAAACAGAAGTCATCACAGCACCGACGGCACCAGACGTTTCAAGAAGCAGAGATTTTGAGATTGCAGAATCTCCGGTGCGGTAACTCGGCCGCCTGAAGAAGAAGCGTCTGAGCTCAGTGGGATAACCGTTTCGTCGGCGAGCCGCTGTTCACGAACCAATTTCTCCGCCCCCTCCCAACCGCAGCATGACTGACCACGCCCGGCTGCTGCGCCTCGCGCTGCTGTTCTCCTCCGTGTTCGCCCTCAGTGGTCTGCACGTGCAGCAGAGTCGGTCGCCGGCCGTGTGGCGGGCCGTCCGACTGCTCCCTCTCACCCTGGGCCTGGCTTCAGTCGTCGGCAGCACGGCTTACACGGCCACGGTCGACGACACCGCCCAGCTCTTGTACAGCCTGACCATCGGCACGACGTTCTACCACTCCCTGTTTGTGCTGGTCTACCTGGTCTGGAGCCGGCGGAAGCTGCACTCTTTGCTGCGGCAGGTGTCTCGACTGGAGGAGTCCACCGGTTTCTGCCGCCGCCCGGCCGACTACTCGTACGCGAAGCGACTGTCTGCCATGGCATTTGGCCTGTCAGCGCTGCCTTGCGTGATTTGGTGCGTGGGGTTTTACGCACAGGGTAACTTCGCCCATCCCAACTACGTGTTCCCGGTGCTGGTGCCAGAGATGCTGAAGAGTCCGACCTGGCACCAGGTGATCGTGCACTTGCAGACTGCCATAACTTTCGCCATCATTGCGATGCAGACCACGTTCGACATGATTCTGATCATCCTGGCCGACGCCGTGAGTATCCACCTCCACCGTCTCACGAACCTTATCCTCCGTCACGTGGACGACGGCGGCCGCAGCGGTGAGTCTCCCCTAGCGCTGGTAAAGACGATCAGCACCAACCAGGTGGCCATGTGGGCCGGAGAAGCAACAGAGACGAGTTTGGACTCCGCGCCGGACAACCACACCTCCGACCAGACGCAGCCGTCGGAACCTGAGGACCTGAACGACCCGGCGCAGCTGCTGCCGCTGCTGGAGGACAAGTACCGCGCCGTGTGCCGGCTCGCCTCGGACGCGGCCCAGTTCTGCTCGCTGCCCACGCTGAGTCTGCACTCGATCGTCACCTGCAGCCTGCTGCTGGGCTGCTACGTCAACATCGCCCTGTACCGCGGCGGCACGGACAGCATCCAACAGGCCATGGCCTTCAGCCTCTTCATGCTGTCGATCTCCATGCGGATCATGGCCGTCGACTGCAGCGGCACTCGCCTGATTCAGAAGAGCCAGGAGCTGCACAACACGTTGTCCCGAGTTCACTGGCCGTCCAAAATGACGGCCACACTACGCTTCTCGCTGCAGATGATGATCAATCGCACGCGACAGCCTTTGGAACTCCATGGCTGGGAACTTTTCATCGTAGATAAGAAAACCACCCTGTCCATCTTGAGCTTCGTTCTCACCTACTATGTCATCATGGTTCAGATGAATGTCTGAATGCAATGTCTAGGATCAGTAACGACGGGACATTTTCCATCGTGATGGCAGAATTGTAAAACTGTTTCGTTTCTCTCCATGCTGTTGTGTGTCGTCAGTCTTGCTCAGGCGTATGTGCGTTCAAGTGTCCGTGACGCGTTTCCGTCGTGAGACCTTCAGCACGCGATGTGACTGTTGCACGTAAGAGCTCATCTTGTTCCAGCTGCTGCCCTTCGTGTGCTTAAGATTTTCCTGTTCTGCCATTCTCTTCACATTCCTTGATCCCGCGGCACCGTCTCACCAGCGCCGTCGTTTCTGGCTTTACAACTTGTCTTCTCCCTCGATCGCAAAGTCGCTCATTTACTCATCATGGACAATATAAACTATGCCATCAAGTCATCCGGCACGTTCAGCACTCATTCGCGGAGGCCAGCTGCCATGTCCGCGAACCCATGCGGAAGCATGTTGTCGCGCCGACAGGCCGACGCTCGCGGCGCCAAAACGCGCCGTCTAACCGCTGTTGACAGATGTTTTGGCCGTCGATTTCAATGGGTTCCGCCCAATGATGCCATTGACTGTGCAGAGTGTGACTACTAGATGTTTCCTGATAATACAGAAGATGAAAAATAACAACCAGAATTATTAATCCGTTGCTGCTGACTGCTGACCAGAAGAAACAGCTCACTCTCTGTATTTTTTCTACACATCTTTTTAAAAATACAGCTAAAGCGACGTACTTTCGCCTGCCTTCCGTACATTCTTAGCCAGCCTTTTGCATTTTCAATTTTAAGTCAGATCGCAACATTATCCCCTAATGTCCAATGACTTCGGGATGCCAGCCGGACAGCCAATCTATGGTCGATAGTGGACGGACCCCCATGCTGGACCGTAAGACCGGCGCTGTATTGCGTAACGCGTGTCGTGTGGCGCGGCAGCGGGTGCTGTTGTTCAGTCAATAACAAAACCCTGTTTGAGAGTTAGCGTGCGTTATGAATTTACCCGAAACATAGGCAACTTAAGCTAGGTGCATCGAGGCAAACCGAAGTTAGATGTTCAGTACGAGACATTCGGACTTTTTTCCATGCCCATTCAATCGTCGTCTACAGAATTTTGTAACGATGCAGTCCGTTGGACAGTTAACCTGAATTGACCTTGGTTGATTTAACCTCGTCTTCTTAAAGGTGTGTTACTTGCGGGGGCATAGCCAATGGAGAAAAGAGCATGGGGGCTATGATCCCTTCTTGAGGATTGAAAATTTAACGTTTTGTTGCGCGTCAAAAATAAAACGAATCCAAATTTCCAGAACTTGAAAAATACAGCGGCCGAGATCCGAGGAGCGCTGAGTTTTGAGGGGTCACGTTTGTCCTGATACCCTCCTTGGCGAAATCTTGGTTACATGCAGCATTACCGTACAGATCACGGGATAACGTGAAACAAAAGTTGGTTGTAATCTGTTACTAGATTCGGAGAAAAGATGTGATGCTCCATATCCTGCATTTCGACTGGCAGTGTCAACGCATTGTCAGATCCCGCATGCACCACCAAGGGAGTGTCACAGGTTCAGCCGCCCTTGGAGGAAAAAAATAGACAGTGAATAGAAAAACAAAGGGGAGGAACCGGCCTGCAAGACATTCTGTAAATAGTCTACCTGCTTACTTTCTACCTCTCAGCCCCCCCCCCCTCCGCTCCACGTTAGGAAAATCCCGGCTGCGTCCCTGTCCCTGACCCTGGCCCAGGCTCCGTTCACTTTGGCATGTAAGATTCATCGCACACACACCACAGAATTTCGCCACCAGTGATAGAACGAACCGATAGATAGAATGCGGCGAAATATGTGCCCCTTGCAATGGCTTCACATTTGCAAAAGCTTCGAAAATGAAGCAGCAAACTGCTCGGTTACTCTTATTCCGTCCGTCAACAACTCTGGCGTCAAGAGCTCGGCGGCCTTTAGTCCGTCGTAAAAACACTGGAGTTAATGAGGGCAACATACTTCCCCGTCTTTGTATTGATGTCCATCGTCACAGCCTGGCATGCATGGCTACCTGATGCCCCCAATATTTCACGTCATGCAGTGCTACACATCAGCACTGAATCTTTAGCTATTATTTCCATTAGTATTTTTGGAGGGCAACTGAGTGGTAGCATTTGGCCGCATACAATGTTGGAAAAACTTATCGTAGAAAGCGGAAGCACGGCTAGCTTTGTTCCGGAGGTCATTCGCCCAAGCCTCATATCACACGTGGTGCCACCGCCGTCGACCACTCAGTCCCAGATTGTTTATCACTGGAGCAAATACAAGAGTCTGAATAGCAGATAAACCGCAAAGGGACCGTCACCGGGCAAACTTGCCATTTGGGAGGATACAATGCGACTATGACAGTTTTGATGTGAAACAAAAGCTGCAGACCATATTCTGCTGATCTTCCACCACACTACCAAACGCAGATCAACAGTGCAAACGTAACACTCGGACTACTGCTCGATTTCGCTCGACGGGCGCCGGGCCCGAAACCTGACACTTTAGTCCACAGAGCAGGCCGGGCCTCCCACTGTAAACACTACGCGCTTGGCGAATCCAGCGCCGCCGCTGCGACACAGCTCAGCGTCCCGATCCCAGGCCGGCTCTGAGCTGTCCGGGAAGTGTTCAGTTGGTCCTGATCGGCGCCGGGTCTCGGGCCGCTTCCTGCCGTGATGCGGTGCGCCGTGCTGTGCGTCTGCGCGCTGGCGCTGGCGCCGTGGCGGCCGGCCAGCGGGCGGTACCAGCCGACCTGGGAGTCGCTCGACACCCGGCCGCTGCCCGGCTGGTACGACGAGGCCAAGTTCGGCATCTTCATCCACTGGGGCCTGTTCTCGGTGCCCAGCTTCGGTGACGAGTGGTTCTGGGAGTACTGGCAGGGTGAGTCCAGGCTGCTGTTGCTGTGGTATGGGCAGGGTGAGTCGGTCGCTGGGTATACGACCGCCCGTTTCATTCAGAAGCTATAAGGAGTGCTTGGATGCATGGAATGGTGATGCTGTTCACCACCATTGAGTCTATTTTCAGCGCAGTAATTTAGCGCGCGGCGTCAGATTTCAGGAAATGCCGAGACCAAAGTTTCGTGTCCAAAAAGAACGCATAGCAGTTGCCACCATCGCTGACAGGTCAGGAAAACGACCCGGGCTACATCGTCGGGAGAGGTCATACGTTGTTGACGAACAAGTAAAAGCGAAATGGTGTGGTCGCAACACGTGGCGCCGCGGACTGGACTTATATGAACAATCGACTGCATTTTTGAGCCGTTCACATCTTGTTTTGAAGCACTGAGAAGTGTGTTTAGAAAACGACACGACATTCAAGAACTAAAAGATGCAGCATAAGAGGTCCCTGGCTTGTTTACAGAAATGTCACCCGACATGTCGGCCTAAGAGATGCGACTAGAATACGCCCTGGTTTGGCTCAGTCAGCAAGATTCAAGAACATGAGAACATGTCGAAATGTCAGCTTAAAAGCAAAGACTGCTGGCGCACCACGCTTTTTCGCGAGGAAACCGTGACCCAGGCTACTGAATATCGGCCGTAATTGTCAGGCGTAGATCCTGGGCTTTGAAAACGGGGAGTTGGCGGCTTTGTTTGTAGCCTTTGCGCCACCTTATTCGCCCAAGTTTTCCGACCGGTTCCTCTGTCCCAGGTCGACAGAAGGTCCTCACGCCTTCATTCACATGTCCTTGAAGGGAGCATGACGCACTCAGCTGTGGCGAAGCCGCCCTCTGCGGCGTCAGAAGCTGACGGCGTCAGGTCAAATTCCCTTCACAGACGAACCGCAGCAGCTGGCCGGCCATCACCGACAGCGTGCCGTTATTCACGTGGTAGTTCTCGTGAATGCACACGTGGAGTTCCTCCGGGTCCACCTTCGGCATGAGTCCGAGGCAGGTGCGCGTCCAGAACTGCGTGACGATGCTGGCGGCCGACGTCCAGACCCGCACGCCGGCCGCGCGCCGGCCGCCGCCGAGCAGCTCGACCATCAGCGCGTTCAGCACCAGCGAGTCGTCGTTGTAGCTGCGCACGTCGGTGCTCGGGTTGGCCGGCTGCTCGAGCAGCCAGAGCACGCGCACACCGCGCGCGGCCAGCCGGCGCAGGTGGGCGGCCGCCTCCTCCACGTGCATGCGGAACACAGGCATCAGGTGGTCGAAGTTGCCCCTCGCCATGAAGTGCAGGCCCTGGCCGACGACCAGCACGTCCGGGCAGGAGAGGTCCTTTGCGCAGGCCGCCTCGGCGCGCATCAGCGCGTCCAGGAAGAGGTCTAGGCTGTGGCGCCAGCGGAACTCGAGCTCAACCCGCGGCCCGACGGCCACCATCGAGCACCAGGCAGCCGCCGGCTGGCCCGCGGCGCGGCCCTTAGGCCACACGCCCATACAGGTGGAGTCGTTGTCGGCGAAGTGGTGCCAGGGCGGCAGCAGCAGCCGGTCCACGAAACGAATCCGGCGGCCGGGCTCGGCGCGCGTCAGCAGCCGCAGCTGCAGCCGCGCCGTCAGCTTCTCGAACACCTGGCGCGCGCGCGAGTGGCCGATGAAGCCGATCCGGGTGGGCCGGCCGAGCGCCGCCTGGCGCCGCCGCAGGCAGGCCTCCGTCTCGGCATCGGTCAGGTCTGGCGGGAACCCGCCGTCGGCCCGGCTGGTGATGGTCAGGGGATCATCGAGCTTTTCCGCGCTGAAATCGGAGGTCAGGGCAGGTCAGCGTGGCTACAGTCGAGCATGATCTCAGCAGGGTGGCGGTAGAAACGGATCTCAAGTCACCCCGAAATTCTACGTAGCTGACAAAACAAATAAGAGACGGAGATCTGTGTGCTCTTTGGCCTTCCTCTGAAGTGATATGAAAATTCGCTTAAGACCAGCTATCGCGATTTGCATTTCGTGGTGCCTTCGGTTGGTCTGACCAGTGAACAAAATCTGGTAGTGAATATATATATACATATCTTCGTACAAAGTTGGCTCGAAGTGAATCTTCATGCGTACTCAGACTCAGAGAAAATCCGAGAAAAGTATTAATCACCATTCAAAACGTGAGACAAAGGCATCAATGGCAACAAACATTCTAGTCGCGGATGCCGATTTAAAACTCTTTACCAGCATAAATATCATGCAAGGGCTTCTCTTACATTGACTCGTCCTCTCAACAGACCAACTATCCGTTTAGATTTTACCCATGACCATCAGTTACACGCTGTTAAGGCAAAAATGAACCAAATGATCAGGCCCAAGGACAATAGCGAGAGCACTAGTACTTCTGAAAACAAAATGTCATATCAGAAGCCTAATTTCTTTCCCGAGACTGCGTCGATCAACGGTCTATTTCATTGCCTGTCGTCGTTTCCATAAGCGGCTGTTCGATTACCGAAATGGGTAAAACGGCAGGGGTATCCAGACTGTGATGGTATTCAAGCATGTTTTTCATTGAAGCGCAAGAAAAGACCTTCTAAATACATGTTTACAAACGATGCATTAAAAAATCAGCTTACCATTTCAAGTGTTGGTGCTGTCCCGTGGTGGTGAGGGTCACCAGCAGGCCGGTGACGAGGGCGACCAGCAGGCATGCCAGGGACCCGCCCCTCCAGCACCGTCGGGCTGTCGCAAGGGGCATCCGCGAACCGCCCATTATCACCACTCGGGAGGTGTCCCGGCGGGAGCGCTGGCTGCGAGAGCCGCCGGCTCAGCCGCAGGTGACCCGGGAGGTCAAGGCCATCAGGTCACGGGTTAGCGGCGGTCTGAGCACACATATTGCCGCCGGCGCCGACTTCGTCCCAGCCGTCCTCCACTGCCGATCACGACGGCCAATCACCGCACCACTTCAGCTGGCGACTCCCTGCGTCTGGACGGGTCCACCGCTACCCGGGACCTGAGCGGGACGGAGCCAGGCCGCCAGAAAAGCCGCCGGATCGGCACCTTGGGTCCGTCTGTCCCGGCGACGCCGTGCCCGTCTGGCCGCGCCGGCCACCGCGGGCGCCACCTGGACGCGGTGAATGACCTGAACGTGGCGCCGACGAAAACCGGCCTCTCGGGCGGAGCAGAGAACGGAGAGCGGAGCGAGGGCATTTCATGATGGCCGGACGCCGCGGGTTAATTGTGTTGCTGGATGCTGCGGAACGAATGTACTTCACCGGAATCGGCGACAGGCTACGCCGTCAGCCGTGGAATGTAAAGCTGCTATGAGCGTTAGTAGGGATAATGAAGGCGGCAAGGTTTAACGTGCTATGAATGTGCACTGTGTTTATTTTATGCGGGGGAATTTCGGCGTATTTTCATCTCTCATTATCAAAAGCCGACCATACATAGGTGTACTAGTCGAACGTCGAGCAGCACATGGGCCTAAGCCGACGACACGCGAGCAAACATATTTGCCGTTCTTCCTCTACGCTAATGATCATTGAACACTTTGCTTTGCTGTTGTTTTGAACAGGGCGAAAATGGAAGATGTATGTGGATTTCATGAAGAACAACTACCGGCCGAACTTCACCTACGCCGATTTTGCACCCCACTTCACGGCAGAGTTCTACAACCCAGACCAGTGGGCCAACATCTTCAAGGCATCTGGAGCTAAGTATGACGTTTGACTTAACTTTTTTTTTTTTTTTTTTTTTTTTTTTTTTTTTTTTTGGTTTTTTTTTTTTTTTTTTTTTTTTTTTTTTTTTTTTCCTTGGGAGGGGGGGTAATAATATATAATAATATATATATATAACTAATATATAATAATAATAGGAAGGAAATCCTATTCCTAGTCCTGACCACAAAGATTATATTTAGTATTACGTGTAGTCGTAACAGTCGGAACAACAATGAACGCTTACCGCATTGGTGGCAGATTGTTCGTTACCATTGTTGCGGTACGCTCCTGCCTCCTCAAGGCACACGCATGTACAGGCAAGAGAAGTCGAACAGATAAACATGATACCAAGACTGCCAGCATTTTTCTCGCTGCAAGGCAGCCCTTCAACGCACGTTGCGCAAGCTAGCGTATATTCGATGACGTTTACTAGTGCTGTCGATGCACCAGCCACAAGACAATTGTCAACAATTTAGATTGCCGAACTACATCTCGCCATCAGTCGAACGTCGACATCCTCAGTATCGTGTATGTGTCCTTGAACTGTCTCCGTCGGGGCCTAAGGTACCTCAGGCTATGATGCTCGTCGGACGAGAAATCGAGGCTCTGAATATCGTTTTCAGGATATTGGTATGACTTATTTTATCGCCCCAGAAAACAGTTTATTGCATCGATGGGACGTTCACTGCAAACGCTAGTAATAGCTACGTGCCTTTACAAGATAAACGACAGTTTGTGCTCACACAATAGTTTGATGCGCTTAATCGGTGTGGTAATGCACGGCACGGTAATGCTAAATGCGCAACTAAATCTCTTGGTCGTTGAGTGCATGTGCAAGACAAACAAGTCCTGGTTTAATACGCTGTCACTACAACGACGGTTCGTAGATTCTTCTGTTGTTTGCGGCGGCGTACAAAAATGTTGGCTTTTTCGCATACGACTCAGAAACTGACAACACAGTTCTATTGCCCAGGTACATAGTGCTTACGAGCAAACATCACGAAGGGTTCACCATGTGGCCATCGAAATACGCCTGGAACTGGAACGCCATGGACGTGGGACCCAAACGGGATCTGCTGGGTGAGTTCGGTGGGCTTATGACGCTGGAATATTGTGGATATACGATGACGTCAAATTATTCCAGCGTGTCTGCTGTAATCCAGACCGGGCACAAAACAGGTACCAAAAATTGGGACCTTCAGAATCGACGCAATTTGTACAGTTACAGCTATTAATGGAAGGAAACGTTATGATAGTCATCTTGCCATAGTGTAGTAATTTGTGTTCAGATTAAGATGCCCACTTTTCTTATGGCCAATATAATTGGGATCTTAGAAAGGTACATGTTATGATGCAAACTTAAAACATTTTTATTTTTGTATGCGGTGCTTCGCAGTTTCGTCATTTAGCCGCTTAATTGAATATATATATATATATATATATATATATATATATATATATATATATGCATTATCTTCGCTCACGCGGCACTAAAGCTGTTCTTTTGGGTATCGTCCGCAGGAGACCTGGCTAAATCGATCAAGAAAAACACGGACATCAAATTCGGCGTCTATCATTCACTCTTCGAATGGTTCAACCCTCTCTTTCTCGAGGACAAGAAGTCAAATTTTACAAGGAAGATATTTCCGCACGCCAAGACCATTCCTGAACTATACGAGTTGGTATGTCATGTTCATTACCGTACTGTTTTGCCTAATAAAGGGCATACACATTTGCATTGTATTCCAATGCATGATTAGTAGCTATTGCAACATCTTTATTTAGGAAATTGGTGATTTATACCCTCATTTTTTCCGTACGTATACGAAGCCGGATCTGACTTCGCTTTACTGCTTACTCAGCTTAGGACGTCTAACCGTGCACAAGGTTGTCACTCTGTAGCTTCTGCGACTGCCACTCGATTACATCCGATCAATGTTCGCCCATTACTCGGACAAAACTGACTTAGAGCCCAGCCACTGTCGGCAGATGACCGCCTCGAAGTCCCGCTGGGCTAGCCGACCCACGGCATCAGCCTTCGCAAGAGGCAAAGTTCAATGGTCCAGCACAGATCGTTGCCCAGATGCAGCCACGTCACGTTGATGGCAGCCGTGTACTTCTGGTCCACTGTGGCGGCCTGTCACCCCAATATGTCCCCGTCCTCTCACAGGTGAACAACTACCGGCCGGACGTGGTCTGGTCGGACGGCAGCATAGCTGCGCCTAGTTCCGACTACTGGGGCAGCAAGGAGTTCATCGCCTGGCTGTACAACGACTCGCCCGTCAGGTGAGACGCCCTCTGGTGAGCTGGGGCGTGTTGAGGCGTCCCGGGGTCGTCGGCTGCCTCCTCCATCGCCTGCTGTGATATCGGAGAGACGCGATTGTTGTTGTTTATGGGTGTTTTCGGGCGCGCCGACTACTGAGGTCATTTTGCGCCCATAACGAGGGGAAGCCGGGATTGGTTTTTGTCAGAGGCAGGTAATCTTGGTACGTTTTCCCATGAGCCCTGTTTCATGAATGCGCGTTATTTCCCTCTTGGTTCCTATGAGTGTGCCTTAGTTTACCCAGCTCGCCGATTAATTGCACGAGGAGTAGCAGGAAAAGTTGCTGGATTCTTCCTGTGCAGAGTCCCGAGGATCTCCGTCCCGTAGCTCAGTCTATACATTGACTACACTGTCGCGGCTCGTGTTGCATTTCCTTGGCGTAAGGCGGCGCCACTGTACCAACCGTGACCGCCGAGCGGCGCGCCTCAGTCCCGGCCTCCCGCACCATCAGGGATACGGTGGTCACGAACGACCGCTGGGGGCCCGACGCCAGCTGCGCCCACGGCGACTTCTACACCTGCCGGGACCGCTACAACCCGGGCGTGCTGCTGCCGCACAAGTGGGAGAACTGCATGACCATCGACAAGAAGTCGTGGGGCTACAGGCGCGAGGCCGTGCTCGCCGACTTCCTCACAATGGACGACCTTACCAAGGTGGGTAGCCGCTCTCTCCGGCCCTGTACGGGCAAGGAAAGTACGCAGCGTGAGCCAGATCGGATGCTCTACTTCAAGTTGTCTTAGTACTGCACCAATTGCTAGTCATTGTGATAACAGGAAGCCGATATCTCGGTAATATGACGCTCGCTGTTGATGATCCAGCTGTCCCGCTAGTAAAACAGAAATCTAATTCACTCCTGGCAGAGGTGACTATCAGCCCTGCGGACGATGCCTATGGCTAGTCTCAACATATATGCATGTGAACTGAACGGGAAATATCCTGCGTTCAATCCCACACAATGGCCCCGAGCAGGAGCTGCGAGGGCAGGCGGTCGCTTGACATTCCTGCCGCCTGACCTGGTACCTCCGGCCCGCAGGAGCTGGCGGAGACCGTTAGCTGCGGCGGCAACCTGCTGATGAACGTGGGGCCGACGCACGACGGCCGCATTGTGCCCATCTTCGAGGAGCGCCTCCGCCAGATGGGCCACTGGCTCGACATCAACGGCGAGGCCATCTACAGGCGAGTGGCGCAGTACACGGAACGGGGCTGGGCTTGGTGCTATGAACCCGTCCAGTGCCTAGTCAGGGGACAGCTTGAGGGATCCGACAGGACGTACAGAAGTTAAACTGGCGAGACGCAGCATTGGAGCCAGCATTCCAATTTACGTTTCCTAGTGCGCACATGATACAACCGAGTTTTATAAATGGCATGCTTTTGCTCCACTACTGAATGTCATTTGGAGTCATTTCGGTGCCAAGAAGTAGGCCTTCAACCGCATTGTTGCGTCTGGCTCCAAACAGACACATCCGGGACAGGCCGCTCGTCCGTCAAACGGGACAAGGTGACACTCACGCGTGCTCATATTTGCCCACAAATAGCACGGTGTCGTTGGCCTGATAGCCTGACATCATCAGGCTCGCCAACGCCGCTCCAGGCTTGTCGGGGCTGCTCAGGCGCCCGCGGGCTGCGTTAGACTGGCGCAGTTTATTGCGTTTGCCCAGGGTAAACAGGGAGACCGACCAGCCCGATAATGATCACGAAAGACATCCAACAGACCAGGTCTCAGCAACAGTACAGAGCTGCCCGAACTCCTCTGGTGACACGGCATTTTTTTCTGCTTGCGACTCATTTGTCGGTGTCAAGTCTTGCATTTTCTTTTGAATGTCGCAGTTTTTAATGTCGTGTATTTCCCCTTTTTCAAGTCGCATCGCCCGCCGTGTCACGCCGCCGCGCGTCCTGTCCGCAGCTCGAAGCCGTGGCACCACCAGAACGACAGCGCCACCAGCGGCGTGTGGTTCACCCAGCGCGAGGGGAGCGTGTACGCCATCGTGCTCGACTGGCCCGAGCAGGACATTCTGCGCCTCGGGTCCGTGGAGCTGGCCCCGGACGGCAAGGTCTTCATGCTGGGCCACAAGGATCCGCTCAAGGTGACCACTGGCACAGAGCTCATTCCTGGATACGGCCCTGCCATTGAGGAACGTCGTGTCAATGGCAGGGTCGTTAACGGTCAGTCCGACCTTGGCCTACCCGTTAAAACATTGCGGCTTTCTTGCTACTTCCACCGAGTAACGCAGATGGGAATGGAACCGTATCCAGGACAAGTTACTTGGAAAATGTTTCTAATATCAAGGGTTAGGTTACGAAATATGACTGGTGGTGGAAAGCCAGGTCTCGGGTCGAGCTCACACCGACGCCGCCGTTGTTTTAGTGGACGAAGGACGGTCAGCATCTGCAGGTGAAGTTCCCCGACTTGAGCCTGGTGAGCTCCCGCTGGGCCTGGGTGCTCAAGATGGACGCCGCCTCGCCCGCCTCCCAGCGGCTCAACGCCATAACCGGCCGCTGGAAGTAGCACCCCACGGCTGCGCCGAGACCTTCGAGCACATGGATGGAGACTACCCCTCACGACGGGGACCCGTCGACCCGCAGAAATGAACTGTACGTCGATGACTGGCGAACGACATCTGTTTTCGGCAGTCACGATGACGCAGCACGACCACAGGCGTCAGTTCACGTGCTTATGCCAGCTCGCGGGGCCCACCGGGCCACCGGATTGCAGAGCATTATCTCCGGCCCCTGGGAAGACTGGGTCACCAGATTGTTAAGCATTATCTCCGGCCCCAGCGGTGACCCTGGGTCACTGGATCGTAAGGCATTATCTCCGGCCCCCGGGTCACTGGATTGTAAAGCATTACCTCCGGCCTCCCGGAACGGCTGAAGACGACGCCATCCCGTCCAGGACGAGCGGACCGTGCTGAGGACTTCGGACGATGCGGCAACCATGCGGCGTGCCACGCGTCAACGCCCAGAACCCATCAACCAGTTTCGGTCACTTCTCAGACTGTTGAACCTCGCTGCGTGACTGCTCTACGCAGTATTACACGAAAAGTGTCTGAATGGGACCTATTGCGTCTTCGCTCAGAGGTCCCGAGCAATTAGGCCCGCACGAAATCTTTCAGATTTCGTCGATTCTTCCCGAAACCAGCGCACCGTATGTCAGTGTGGGTTTATCAGTTAAGAAACGAATTCGTCTCTACTGCTAAGCATTTGACATTTGTCTTCCGGTTTCAAAGCAGTCTCTAATCTTTGAGAAAATTATTGTAACGCGCCAATACATTTAGTGTATTATCAGCTACAATGCATGTGTATGCAAGCCTTCGTTGAAAAACCACACGGTAACTTCGCCATTGACGTACTTCCCCAAGCAACATCTTCTTTCCACTACTTTCTCCCTCAACAATCACTGTCCAAATCACCAGAAACCATTACAACCGCACCCACCACTGCACACGCCCTGAAATTCCGGCATTCGAATACTTTGAGCCCAGCAATCCCACCACGGATGTCATGTGGGAACACCGAATGCGAATGTGGACCGAAGGCGATGGACACCATCTGGAGAGCTGTGCCGACGCAGCTGAACTCGACACCTCTGCTGGATGTGTTGGCAACACCTGTCAGCAACCTGACGCCGGTACTCAAGCTGGCATCCCCCCGCGAACTGATGTGTGCGCCACGCTGAAGACGCAGACCGGACGGCGGCCGAACGTCGGTCAATGGTGAAGAAGGCTCGTGGTGATGTACGGTGGACACGCAGTCCCGGTCCTTTCTAGCTGCGGCTGCGAGACCTGCAACAGCGTACACGTATGCTTCTAAATAACCTGTTCACTACAGCGTTACGCACTGATTAGGTGGCCACTCACAAAAGCATCATTATGCATTGCAATGTCATGACTACGAATGTAACCTGTTCTTCATATTAATTTCGTAATGACACCGAACACAACTCACTTCCTGAGCACAACGGCAAGATAAATAACAGGGCGACAACTTGGCCAACAGACCGCAAGGATGCAACACGTCCACGTAACGAAGATCGCACATTAATATTTCCCCGAGACGGGGCCGGTCCACCGACCGCCCGAGCCACCCAGATCCTCGGAAACCTTTTATCCCTTCCAATGAGTCTATTGAGAGGTTTAGGAACTTTCATCAGTACTCCATTCGTGGTCTGACGAGACCTCGGATGAGTTCGACCGCAAGCCTATCAATGACGGCTGCGAAGAACAGAACAGCTGGGCTGAGACCTGCCAACCCCCGCCCCTCCAGTCAGTCTCCAGACCCAACTCCAGCGGTGACAGGCCGATGTAACGCCGCAGATTCGTGCGCGAGGTGGGGATGCGGGGGGGGGGGGGCAGGTTCGCACTTCCCGTGCTTCCAACACTTTTATGACGACATTCCATGACTAAACCTCGAAAAATTCCGGGTTCAAGAATTACCCTGCACCATTCTTTCACACCGTATCCCATTCGCAAAAACCAGCATCGACGCCCGTAAAGGACCATTTTACAAGCTTATTATACATCGTGAGCCGAACAAACTGAGGAGACCACCTATCAATGACTACGTCATCGTTTACAGCAGCCATGACTGGCCCGGAGCGCCGGCCGAGCTGCGGCGCCACTGACCTGCGGTAGCTGTTGTAGACGGGCGAGGCACGCGGGCTGCGGCTGCGGCTGCGAGACCTGCGCAGAGAGCAGACACACGGGCGTCACTCGGCAGCAGCCGGTGCCCCATGCAACATGCAACACGGGCAGCGCCACGGAACGCTAGGGTGCTCGGAGACCTAATGGCCGGGGAGCGTGATGAACGGCACGTTCGTTCTCGCTGGTCTTTGCCATGTCCGTGACATCAAGCTTTACGTACACCATTCCCATCGCACAACGCCTCCTCAATGATCCTACAGGGAGGAGGTTTTTGTCGATCGACCACATATTGCCGGAAGACATGCACTGTTTCCTACGAAGCTACCGATGTGCTTCTAGCAATGCTTATCGTTACTTGGTCCCGTAAAATTGCCTACAGACCACTGCCGAATAACCCGTCTAGGCAGTGCGAGTTAGTGCCAACAGCTTTTTGACAGCGCTTGTAATAGGCTCCAGGCAGCTCTACGATTAACTCATGGTTTCCGATCTGTGAAAATATTGATCGATGGCAACATTGTAAATGCCCCGCGTCATGAACGACCGCCTTTCAGTGCCGCGAGAACAGACAAACGCGCCCGGCAACCATGCAGACAGACATCCTTCCCAGCCGCCTCCCGACCCACGTGCTGCCGCCGTGTCGCCGCATCCGTCTCTGGGAGATGCAGGCCTTGCTGGCATGCGGGCAGTACTTGCTTCGAAAGGACAGTGATAAGAAGGCTGCGTCCATCTACCCCAGATGGAGGCAGGACCAGCATTGGGAACTCCAATGTAGGAATGTCCACTGACAATCGAGATCAGAGCGGACGGGAGACTACCTCCACCATGCGAACCATCTCCGCGCATACGGAGATAGAACACAGGTAGCAGAACATAAGCTGGATGCGCGAAGAGCGTCATGCACGTTCTGACCTACGACCCGCTGTTTTACCATGTCAGCAGTGACATTCAAGACCGGACCTCAACCAACCGAACACTTAGTGGTGGTCGCACTGTAACCTAATTTCTCTTTCTAAAAACCCGTCCATACTTGAGAACAACGCATCCTACACAAACTGTCACGATTCAACTGGCAAACTCGGTTCATTTAACTCACACGGAAACACACCAATGGACGAACGATTTTATTGGCGCCAGACCGGCCGGTGAACTACGTACCGAATGACAGGCCAAAATTCGCGACAACCAAAGTCCGCAACATGCAGTCCAGCGCGTCACTAAGCTTCAAGATCCGGGAAATGCCGAGAGGCTGAGCGCCGATGCGTAAGATGAACAGAGCTCATCGCGGTGCGGTGACGGAGCGCAGTTCGGTGCCATCAAGAGGCACGGCGCCGGCGACACGCGCAGGGGATCAGGGGACCAGCCTGTCCCGCACACTCCACGGCCGACACCTGACGGGCGGACGACGCACCGGCCGGCGGAGGATGGGGCAAGGCGGGAGCCCAGGGGACGCGGCGCCG
Source organism: Capitulum mitella (assembly GCA_030062745.1). NCBI lineage: Eukaryota > Metazoa > Arthropoda > Thecostraca > Pollicipedomorpha > Pollicipedidae > Capitulum > Capitulum mitella. Next base: position 26,050,336 of record CP099842.1, on the reverse strand, counting down.
CGCACTGGACAATGGGAGAGGATCAAGGAACGGGCATTCCCCCGACGATGCAGCTGGCCGGTGTCTTAGTCCCGGCTGCCAGATCTGGGGCCAACAGCAGTGCATCAACGACCCGAATGGGGGACAGTCACTGGAGCGAGGGTAAAGACGGGAACAAGCCTACCGTTTGACCTAAATCAGCACTGCCACCAAAACTGGCCATCAAACAATTCGCCATACTGTCAACCAACGTTTCGCTGCTGCTGCGCCGCAAGCAGACCAAAACACACATCCCATTAAACGCACGACAAAAAACTTATTTATGCGACTTCCCACACAACCACGACCCCTCAGTGTGGCAGCCAAGCGTCCGCAAACCAGCATGCAAAGCAGCAGCGTCCCGAGAGCGTCGCGCTACGGTACGGCGTCCGGCCTGCGCGCCAGCGGCACTCTCACCTTCTGTATCTGCTGTAGACGGGCGAGGCGCGCGGGCTGCGGCTGCGGGAACGGCGCCGCGGCGAGGGCGAACGGCGGCCCGGCGACCTGCGCAGACGCCACGCCGTCAGCACCCGCCCCCACTCACGTCCGCCAGTACCGCCACACACGTGGATCACCTTACAAACGCCAGTCCAGAATGCACGTAACTCACGACAGGTCGCTATGTAATCAATAGTGCAGACCGGGCCCCTGAAAATCTGCAGGACCATTAGACCATTACAGTTCAGGAGCAAGCTTCATAAAATCAACTGCCACTGGAAATGTGCTACACTCCATTCCACGTGACTGACTGCCACACGAATTCCCCTGCAGGTAGTGACGATTATTAGACGAGACGGCCACTGGACGTGCACCGCATATATCAGATATTCGTTAGACGATCTAACAGACCAATGAGCTTCATATGCTTGGCGAACCAAAAACATCCATGTCGTTTTCAGCTGGGTGGTACGGGCCTGACTGACTGAACTCATACTTACTTGCTTCAGCTTTAATCGGAGGGAGCGAAGCGAAGTGGAGCCGAGGCGTGACCCAAGAAGCAAGTACGTAGCCAACGCGGAGTGTAACGAGCAATCAACGACAGGACGCGATGAGGCGACGCGACGAGGCGATGCAGCGAAGTGTGAGATGCAAGATGGGGGTGAGCCGCAAGTCCCACGATGGGTCGGATCAGATCGGGCCAGGGCTGACCTGGACCTCACGTGACCAACACAGAAGGCGATGGGTGTTGGACGGAGACAAGGGATGATTGAGTGGCGATTGCAGATCTGTAATACGGGCAGCAGCACGTTAGGGTAATGCAGGGCCGCACAAATCCGAGTGCAGATCAACACTCCAATCCGCGCCCGTTCCCGAGCTTCGGCTGTGCAACTGAACACCCTGCATTACCTTATCCAACAACCGCAGGCAACAGCACAACTCTCAGAGTATTGCAAAAGACCGGCCGACCCCGGCCCACGGGGCACGGGTTCACTGACCTGCTCCGGTACGGGGCACCGCCACCACGGCCGCTCATACCGCCGCCTCGGTTACGGCTCTTTCCCGACGACATCTCAACACGGACCCGTTCACCGCACATCCGTCTGGAAGCAAAGCATTGGTCAACCATCATATAATACCATATGACCCTGCTTTAAAATGTGCACAACAGGTTTACTACAAGGAATGGTGGCAACTGAGCACTAGGTGATGAAATTCGCCCACAAGGGCCCAAGAATGTGGAGGAACATCACAATGCACAGCATTAATGGGCCAGAATTGCACTGTTGCATGAGCTTTTTTGTACACCCCAACACCTCAATATATGAACAATGCCAGAACAAGGATAGAATAACACCTAATCTAGCACCAAGCAGTGCTGCAATGAGAGAACCTGATTGTCATGTTCAAACATAGTTAATCAGCCATTAATGCACCAGAACAAGAAAATGAATAACTGCTGTAGTGCAACAACTTCATCAACAAAAGAAAAAGACTGATAAGAGGTGTGGTAGAATATTCAAAATGTTTGTTGAAATTGGCAAATGCACTACAATGCTGCTTTGAATCAATGCTAGCATTTGCATGGACATTTTCAGCAATTACAACAAACTTGAGCCCTCAAAAGGTCAAACTGAACAAATCTTCAATTTGCACTGGTCTCAAAATATGTAAATGCATGATTTTTGCAACATTCCCATCCACCATATGCCCATACTTACGTTCCATCCAAACCACGACAGGCATCCTCTGCATCACGTGGGTCTTCAAATTCCACAAAGGCAAAGCCTGGTGGGTTGCGGGCAATCCAGACATTTCGCAGGTTGCCATATTTACTGAAGCATGCTTCAATTTCATTTTTGGCTGCGCTGTTGCCCAGATTGCCAACATACACCTTACATTCCAGATTCCAGTTGCGAGTAGCCATGACAAAAGTCTGTAAGGTGGAAAAAAGACAAATGACATTTCTGATCATGAATAGCAGACTACTTCCTCGGTCAGACAATGCAGAGGTCAAAATCCATGTCATTAACTGAAACATAAAAAAAACATGGGAATATTGTCCTCATTCAGGGAAAATTCATCACAGTGATCTCCACTTTAACATGACTCACCATGGGTAGACAACTACACAGTTATACAAGGGTTAATGATATATTTCTCTTTCTCATCCCTAACAATGTTTTCTTCAAAAGGTAAACAACAGGGAATAAGATCACAACTAGCCATTCTGCACACATCACAAACAACTACTGATCATGGACACATGGCTAAAGAACAGTAAGGTGGGGACTGCCACTGAATTCTGGCTTCACTGTCATGATTTCATCTGGATATGTATGGTGATTTGGTGGTGCATCACCACTTACTGATGCGAATGAAAATTCTTCTTTCCATTAGTAGTGCTTTGTGTGAAAAAGCTGTGTCTGTGAGGCACAATGTTTCCAGGCTACTAAAAATCAATCTCAAGAACCTAAAATGAAAATTCTCAGTTGTATCACTCTTCACTAGCATCATGCAATATTTAAAAAAAAAAACAACTGGTTTCTTTCATACAGCTTGCCAGATATGGGCTAAGCTAAACCAACTTGGTTTCCAACACCAATTTCTGTGCTATGCAAGCCATGACATATATATATATATATATATATATATATATATATATATATATATTCCTACTAGCCTCAATATTAATATCTCACTGGTACTTGCAGCTTCCTATGTCATTCCAAACCTACATTAAGTTTAAATTTTGAGAACAGAAAACTGGGAGTTTTGCTGTGGTGTCCACCATTCAGCTCTGATGGATGCACCAAGATATGACAGCAATGATGTATGAGAAAAATACCTAGGTTAAGGGATTTTTCTATCAATTCAAGCACGTGCACTAATTAGAGAAAAATCTCTTGTCAGTCCAGCAGGTACAGCCAGGTCCTTATACTGAAAAGTGAAACTGGGTGAAGTTAGGTTAACTGAAACCCCATGGCACACTGCCTAGACCTACACAAGATCAGGCACATTAAGCATTGTTTTGCAAACTATGCAGATGCAGAGGGGAATGAATGCCATTTGGGTCATAGCTGGAGCTTGAACAGTGTCCCCTGGCTTGGCACAGTTACTTAATCTCAGAAGCATGCCTGGTTTATGTTTTGTGCACAGGATTCTGATGCTGGTAATAACAAACTCTGCATCTCTCCACTGCCATATCTGAGGAAGTCCACAAGTTACTACACACTAGACTTGTAGAGAAGAAACAGGGCAATGGACAAGACTTATCTGAAACAATTTTTTATGTCCCTTTTACCATTTTCTTTCTTTTCTTAGGACACCTTTACCATTTTTGCATTAGGAAACAATCATAACAGTCACTATGACAGTGTGGCACAGTTCCTGACAATGCATACCAACAGGAACCTGTGAGTACACCAGTAAGTGCAAAATGCTCAGGTGAGGGAAACTTGTGTGCATGATCTCCCTTTATGGGATGCAACCAAGAATTATGCTGAACCTTATCATTTCAACATCTCCCAAAGTAAATGCCTCAGTAATAATGACCTTTTTGTAATGAACATCTTGTAACACAGACATGTTTACACATACCCCACCCAAGCCCTATCACCTCATTCCATATGAGCAAAATAATGTTTCTGTGCAGTTTGCACAGCAATGGATTGCAGCTAGTCCTGCTATTGCTAGATAACAGCTGACACACATGCCAAGATACACACTATGCCCTGACTAGCCACAGGCATGCCCTAGGAGACAGCAGATAAACCTAGCACATCTTAGTCACATTAAGACTATCACATTAAGACATTAAGACATCACTCTGCTGTCCATGATTGCTGAAAATATGTTTTCTTCCATTTCCCCACTTGTTCTGATTTTTGTGTCCATACATTTGGCGGACAGTCTACACCACAGTCTGGAGTCTGCAGTGATAATAACATCTGCACTACCTCCCACTTCATGTCAATGACAACCATGGACATCTGCACAAATTGTTTAGACCTGTGCACAGGACCAAACCTTATCAAGATTACCATACTTTGCATGTTGGCATAATAGTATGCTCAAATAATGGACAATTCACCTCTGTCTGTCTGCCTCGAAACAGAAACATTCTTATCTGATTTTCGTGTCTACACATTCGGTGGGCAGTCTGCTCCATAAGCATCCAATTAGCAAGGCCCTTGCTTTCAAAAATTCTGGGCACATGGCAGAATAAGGTGAACTAAGGTTATCACACTTACCATCATGAAATATGACACATGATTTTAATACTTTCCTTAAACCTAACCTGGGAACATTTGAATCAAACACAGAATGTTAAGCAAAACTTATCAAATCTTCTGTTGGCAACATTTCCTGACAGAGATATGCAGAACAACATGCCAAACAAACAGAATTACTCTGGGAGAGAACAACATGATCCCAACACATGAAACAAAAGGATGACACTATCAACTTCCTTGTCACGACTTCATGAAGCATGCTGAAAGTATCCCATGTATACTACTGCAAAACTACCCACGTATATGAACACAAAATTTCCCCGCAAAGGAACAAAGAACCCTTGTGCCAGAACCGGAATTCCGACTTCACAGTGCAGTTTAAGGTGCGCGATAACTTATGGTTGGAACACACATTTCATTTTATACAAATATCAAAACCCTAACACACATACCAATGAGCGATGGATAGTTTTTCGGCAGGTAGCTCAACCGCTAACGCAAATGCTCACGTACGCCGACTACACGGAACAGAAAGTCGCCGGTCCCACTCAAAATGGCGTCCGTCTCCAGCGGAAGCAGCTTGTGCGCATGCGCAAAAGTAAATATATGAGAAACATAAAATTTGCATGCTTGCTCTTACGAACTAAGTCAGTTTATCTTAGGATGACAATAAGCCCCTAAAAGCTTTTTTTCTAAGGAGATTTTTGTATTTTTCGTTCCAGATAAGGCTTGCTAATTTTCTGGTAAGCAACATCTCTGGGAAGTGCCAAACTGAAAGTGACGTCAGGCCCGTAGCCGAGGCTTTTCCTCAACAGTTATGTCCTCGTTTACGTAATGATTAGATTCGAACGCATGATAGCAACGTTGTGAATTCAAAGCTCGACGCACTTTGCTCTCTACTGGTGACACGCATGGTGTAGATTGGACACCGAACGCAGCCCAAATGGTTGTGCGCCTTAACGAAAACCAACCAATCAACCTCAACAACTGTACGCAGTACGAGTACTCCATTAGCATACATGGTGCTCACAGGATTGCTTGACGGTGCACAATTAATTGAAATTAAAACGCGTAATGGTCGTTTAAATTGTTCTTAAATTTCAATGCGTACAATGTGCTTCAAAAGTTCTTTTGTCACCCTACGCCTGCACATTTGGTCCTAGAGCTCCGACAATACACTGAGGTCATGGAAATAACCAAGTCACGTGCTTTCTCAGTTTAATGGGTGACGATTGCGAAGTTGTGAAAATTCGCAACGACTACAAGGTGCCCACCACGACTATACCGATACATGCGGCACTCACTAGGACACCGCATACAGGAGGGCCTCACTGCCAAAACTGAGTGGGAACAGCTGAAGGCGAGGGTGGAGCTGTGCAAGAAACTGATGAACTGGGGCAGGGATGACATCAAGAGCATCTGATTTGGCGTGACGAGTCTGTTTTCGAGCTCACGCAACCCTCAACCAGGACTGAAGGAACATCCAAAAAGTGTGGGGGGGAGGACAGAGACGTTTTTCCCCATGGCAATGATGTTAAATTTCCCAAAAGTGGGGGCCATGCCCCCCGCCCCACCCCGCCCCACCCGTTCCTACACTTATGCCCTCAACCACCTGAAACCACCGTGTATGGGCGAAAGGCAGGGCGGAAATACCATCTTGCCGCCTTGAGAGGAGGTCCTAGGAGGTGAAGGTCTGAGAGGAGGGGGGGGGGGGGCAGTGAATTCTCCGGGCCTCACGGACTGCACGTGGTGCCGCAAAAGCAGACGTTCAGCGCAGATTACCATGTCAAGGAAATTCTATAAAATGTATGCATATGTATATATATATGTATTATGCTACATAAATAACTTGTATACATGTTATATATAACAAATATATATATAGACATATATATGTGTACATATATATATGCATATTTATAGGGTATATAGATTCCTATTGGAATTTCATAAACTTACGGAACAGGTGCGTTGCAATCTACTTATTTTCTTTTTTCCATCCTTACGTTTCATTTTGAACTAAAAACCGTGATGCGACCTAATGTCGTTTTTGGAAAATTCATTGTTAATTCCATCGTTCAGTACACCCGCCATCGTAATCCTATAGCTTGCACAAACGGGGAAGTTGGGCCTCCCATGTCCCTCGATCAATGAAAGCCTTGTGGCAGATTCCGTACAGATATGACTTCTGTATCCCCCATTCGCGCGATTTCATCGTTTCCAGGAAAAGATATTTCAAAGCCTGGCACAAACGTCGGTGTTAATAAAAGTTCATGTATTTCGAGGTTGGAAGGATGCACACACTACAGTTAATCATATGTAACACCTAATGTGAATAACAGACATGTCCTACTGTATCGTCTTGTGACCGGGCTGTTCTCAGGCCACTAAAAAGCAAACAAACGTGGTAAAACCACTTTCATTCAACCATATAACAATGCATCACAAAGCAATCAAAAGTCTCCCATGCTCTCAGGTCAGCAGTGTGTTGCTCCATTCATTGAAAAAGAGCTCCCACCAGCACCAGACCCAACAGCACGCGCCCGGCCACTACAGCGGCCGCGCCGGACGGAGTCGTCACGTCCTCGCCCGGAGCCGGCCCCTCCGTGGGCGGCTGGCCCGGGCCCCAAGTCGGCGACGGGACCGGGTCCGGATCCTCCTCCTGGTCGGCCAGCTGGCTGCACTGCTGCCGGTACACCCGGAGCGTGTCTACGGCCGCCTCCGACTCGTTCCGGGAGAGGCGGACCTCGACCTCGACAGGCCCGCTCTGCGGCGCCAGCGGGATCAGCGCTGACACCGGGCCGCCCCACACCCTCTCCACGCTAGTGGACGTGGACTCGTACACCGGCAGCCCCGATCGTCCGGACAGCACTTTCAGCGTGGCGTTGGTCAGAAAGTAGTCGAGCCGCAGGCAGCCGGGCTGACGCAGGCCGACGCACGGGGTGCGCAGGCGGGCCGTCTTCAGGCCGGGACCTTCCGGCTTGTACACGGTCAGGAAGTAGCCCTTGTACTTGGACGTTTTCATCCTGTTGTCCCTGCGCCAGGCGACGTCCGTTTCCACGTTGTAGTCATTGTCAACGTCGGTGTTGAAGCCGTCGCACGACGCCTCGAAACGGCACGTGATGTACGGCCGGAAGAAGCCCACTTGCCCGTCCCTCTCGCAGCGCGGCGCGTTCACCCACGTGCCGTCGTGGTGGCACGTGGCCCATGCCAAGCCGAAGGTGGTTTCGGCGAGCCGGTAGCCGGGCTTGCACTCGTAGTAGGCGCGGTCCAGGTAGAAACGGCCAGACTGGTGCGTCAGCTCGCCTCCGCCGACATCCGGGGGCGGGCCGCACTGCACGCGGCGCTCGCACCGTTCGCCGCTGAAACCCGGTCGGCAGAAGCAGAGATGGTGCTTGAGCGTGACGCTGGCGCAGCTGCCGCCGTTCAGGCAGCTGTCGGCGGCGCAGGCGGTCGTGCGCCCCTGCAGCCGGTCGCAGGTTTCGTTGAAGACCAGCACCTGGCTGAGCACGAGCCGGGCGTTGGTGACGGTGGGCCGGTCGGCGCGCAGCCGCAGCCGTCCGGAGCCGGGCAGCGGCACCACCACGTCCCTCCAGCTGCTGATCGAGGTGCGACTGAGCAGCTCCGTGTCGCCGCCGTCGTCTCCGCGCAGCGAAACCGTCAGCCGGAGGCCCTGGTTCTGCAGGCGCAGCAGCGCGCAGCCGTCGCCGGCCAGCCGCACGGGCGGCGAGTCGAGCCGCGCCTCCACCGCGGCGCCGCGCACCGCCGTCGAGTTGAAGAGGAAGACCAGCGCGCGGGCGCCCTCCGGCGGCGCGGCGCCGTACGCCAGCCGGTGCAAGTCGCGGTCGGCCTCGGCGAGCGTTTCGTGCATCCACGGGAAGCGGTCCGGCCGGGTCGAGACGGCGCTGTAGCCGTCCAGGTCAGCCAGCTGGAAGTCGGCGTCGCCGGCCGCCCAGCCGGCCGGCTCGAACAGGAACGTCAGCCGGTCCCGGAACTCGCTGCCGGGCAGGTTGGCGGCCACCAGCCGCTCCGTGCGGATCCAGTTGACGCGGTCGGCGAACTCGTCCAGCACGCCGAGCTCCGGCGGGCCGCCGCCGGCCGAGCGGAGCACCCAGCCGGAGCGCGCGCCGTCCACGACACGCGACAACTCGGCGCCGGCGTCGGAGCGGTACACGGGCGCGCCGGCGCGGTACTGCTGGGAGACGCGGTACCGGCCGGCCAGCGGCGCCAGCTGCCGGTGCCGGCCGCTCAACCCGACCAGCCGCCAGGTCAGCGTCGAGCATTCGCTCTGGCGGCGGCGGCGCTCCACCGGCCAAAGCCGGGCGGCACTGGCGGCCGGGCGGCCGGCGCAGTCCGCCACTTTCCACCTGGCCGCGTGCTGGCGCCAGGGCGCCGCGCCGGCCGCCGGCAGCTCGGCCAGCGTCTCGTTGCGCTCCAGGTCCCGCACGAGCCAGCGGCGCCGCTCAGCCGGCCCGGCCGACTGCGGCTCGTACGTCAGCAGGAGGTGACCCCGCTGCTCGTGCCGCCACTGGCGCGCCGAAGACGAGTGGTTGGCCAGATAGAGGCCGGCGGCGTCCCGCACGTGCAGCCGGCTGGGGTCCGGAATATCGGCGCCGAAGTTGCTCAGATGAAGCAGCTCGCCGTCGGACGGCTTCAGCAGCGGCGAAGTCTGGCCGTGACAGAGCGCCACGAGCGTCGCCGCGACAATCGCGGTGCACCACATGATCCCGAACGATCTCTCTCTGGTCACAGTCTGGCAGCGATCACGGCTAGCGGAGCGGGCACGTGGCGCGCTGTCCAAACGGCGGCCGCAGACGAACTGACGAGCAGGCGCGGTGTCGGCGGGAGGAATAGCTTGCGCAGTTTGCTGGCGGAAGGTCCAAGCGATAGCGGCCCGAGCCGAGAACAGCGCTGACCAAGTGTTGCATGACTCACTGACTTCCGAGGCATCGCAAGCTTCAACGAAATTGCGCGGCTCCTCGTATCGGCGACGGACTTCCCGTTCCGATGTTCCAGCGTGTCGCTGCGCACAGGCAACTGACGTTGCTGCGAGATGTGGATGTAAGACGACTGTAGAGAAAGTGTACAGCTTAGATCATCATCGAGGGTTGTGGAAGGCAAGGAAGAGAAACGGATGCGGAGCTGCTTAGCGGTAGAGCAGCTGCCCCGTAGTAATTTGGAAAATTAAACCTTGGGGTTATAGCACTGCATTAAAATGAACAGGTAGAGGAAATTGCTTCCTCTACTCTAAAACGTTCCGCTGTTTATGTCCAGGCACACTCGTCTTGTTACTGGCACGGGCTGGAACTGGCACTGATTTCCACTGTTGTCCGGACCGGAGAAATGAATCGTTCATGGTTTCTCCGTCATTACCACAAATAATGTGCCGATTCCAAGGGAAGGAACGTTTGAGCCTATCAAGGCAAGAAGCACGCGAACACAGTCGCGTCTGAAAAGCTGCTTCCCATCCAATGCTATGGTCCACGTATCGTCCTGGAGGTCGATTTGATCCCGCAAGGGACCGACGTTTAGCGTTTGTTGGTGTCTCAACCGGGGATTTTCCACGCCCGGCGTCAGCTGCTCTGTCGCGCCATTGCTGACGTCATTCATGAGCCGGCGTGGTGCATTGAGTGCCAACGGAGCGGATAACCCACCTGCCCGACCCGACGTACACCGGGCCGGTGGGGGAGAGGGGAGGGGCGCTGCGGGCTGACGAAATACCGGGCTTCGTAAACCGAGAAGCTGCTAGAGACGATCTGACTGGTGTAGAAACACGTGGGATATGAGATGCATATTGGTTTTGTGAGGCGCGCGAAGGGTCGTAAACTGTTCCTGGTGCTTTCAGCGGCGGCACCACCAACAGGGCAGCGGGGGCAACTGCCCTCCCCTCCCCCCTTGTAGCGTAGGGGAAAATTTAGCATTTTGCCGGTGGCAATGCACAGAAATGACTCGAAAACGTTCGTTGCGGCCGCCGTCCTGAATAAGCGCACGTACAACTAGAAGCATTAGGAATATTCACGGTCGAGCTTGATGTAGGTGGCAATTACTGATGGGCTGCAAAGTCCAATGAGAAATATTTTTCTTATTGCTATCTCGTCAAGTAATTTCAGCATTTAACGAGCTAATTTCAACGTCAACTTTCTAACGTCCCGAGACGGAGAGAGGTCTGAACGTCCGGAAATCTGCTGACAATGAACTCGTGCCGCATCATTGGCTCGGTTCGATCGCGTCCCATTCCATAACTCCCAGCCGACTCAATAAGTCTGCCCGCGACAGCTGCTGGCCCCGACACGTTGCGCCGCAACTGCCGCGACCCGGCGGCGCGAGGGAGCAGGTGGCGATGCAGCAGCGTTTGTGACGCCGCTTACCGTGGCCGTGGCGTGGCGTGCGGGATCGGCACGCAACGCCTGGAGGACCAAAACGACCAGGAAATATCCTCCAGTTTGGACCTCATGCCGTCCGGCAAGGACGAGATGTCCACGATTCCACGCCATATTTGTAAGTCCAAAGAAAATCAGACCACACTGTGCCAGGATGATTGCAACCGTTCGTACACATCTGTTGCAACTGCGATGTGGTTCGCTTCCTTGATTTTCACTTCCTGTTGTTCAACAACAGACTGTCAAGCTGATTTCAACATAACGTGGTATTAACCAAACATCCACGCTGAGACGGAACAAAGTAGATAATAGCATACCAGGGAAAAACACACGAAACCGAATGCCGTAGACGGTCGCTAGCAGTGTCTGCCTCCGGCTTTCCGATCGGGTCACGAGCGGCCGCTCGGGTCAGGTCACCGGCCAAGGTCATCTTGGCCCGCCGGCCGCGCCGTGGTTCGAGTGCCACTGCGTCTGGCGACGTTCACAAACGTAAACACGGTCCGCCAAACAGCATACATTACACTAACATCCAGGGGCGTGGTAAACACGGGGCCAGGGGGCTTCAGCTCCTCCAGCTTTCAGATTAGGGGCGCAGCCCCTGGAACTTTTCAACATTGGGAACATGCGATATGTTGATTTGCTATTCGGCTGGTTTTTCCACATAGTAGAGAGCATGCCAGTGCGAAAATAATAATACAAACTCAACATCTAAATGGAAAAAATGAATAGCGAACAGAACGAAGACAAATCAGCATTGAAGCGCCAGGCGGAGCGGACGAAAGAATGGAAGTATTTGCTGGCGCAACGGGCAGCACAAACTGCGTACTACTTGTATGCAGAAGTAACAATGGGAAACGGTTTGATAAGTGGCGTCACATTTGGTTGTGGCGACGGCATTGGTCGAGAAATGAAACATCATCAACCGACGCCCGTCAGGTTTCATGAGTAAACGAAAGACGGGGAAGACCTCAACAAGGTAAATATTTTTTATCTGGGATTGCCAAAAGGCTCAGCCGATGGCTGCAGATGGCGTAAAAGGGACTCATAAGTTTTTTTCGGATTGTGCGCGAGTCTAAAGGGTTTAATGTTGTTAAACCTCAAATGTTTCGGCACAACTTGAAATGCTTTCGTCAGTGGGATCAGTGACAGACAAGCATAAGAAGGCGCCAGTTGCAAAAATATGCGCGTGATTGGTGGTATGTGCATATAAATACTAGTAGAGGCATGCATGACTTAAAGCAAACGCTGTGAGTGGCACTTGATATACGACAATATCTGCTCATCTTGAAGTTAAGCCAAGTGATAAGTAGGAATATGATAAGTGTACGGCAAAAATTTGCGCTAGAAATGCCGTTCATATTGACCTTGTTGAAGGAATTAAACGGGCAGGCAGGCGTCTTTTCGATGCATGAAAAGGGCTGAGAACATTACGTTAGTACACCCCGTCTTTCCAGCCAGTCGCTGAAAACTGTGATTCCAGCAATGTGATTCCATCAGTTGTGATCCCAGCAATTCCAGCACCAAAGCCTGCTCCGTCGTCGGTTTCTGACCCGCATTACTGGCATGTCTGCTTTCATCTCATGCCGGTTATCTGCGTTGTGCAGAGGTTGTCCTTGATTTCGTTAATTTTGTGCACCATTTTTCGTGTTTTCGGCCAGAAAGTTATTGGTGAATCAGTTAAAAGTCTAAAAAAGAGGCATTAGATGACAAAAAAGCATTCAAGAACCACTAGTTTAAAAGACCGAAGTGCACACCTATTGGAACTTACCTCTGCGTCGTAAACGAACAGCAAATGTTAATGTCACCCCAAACCGCAAAAGTACATATCCCATTGGAACTAAGTCTAAGCAATAAGGAATTCACTAAGGGCTGGGGCCGAAATGTCCATGCGCCCGGTCTTTAGGTCCGCAGACTGGTCCTTCAGGCGAACACTGAGAGGCTTAACCGTCTCACTGATGAAGATGACGCTGCCTTTGCCAGAGAACTTGCACACAGCGCCCTGTACCTCTTCTCGAAGCACAGGATCCTTAGGCTTGACGAGTCGATCGCACAAAAGGCTAGAACGGTGTACCACCCGTAAGCCGCAAGACAGGAGAGTCTGTATCAGCCACCCTTTTGACAAAAGAAATGGAGGTGTACATTCGTCTTCTGGGTCCGGTGTTTTTGTCGTGTCGGTAGTACCTGGGACTGGTGGAGATGTCTTTCGTAACAATACCGTTCGTATGAACTACGCGAGGATAGTGTTATGTTCTATCACAGCCCCTGTGTCGATGTGCAATAAATTAGCGGAATGCCATGGTGTTCGGTTGTCAGGCGAGCGAGACTGTTTCGATTCCCGGCTACAACTGCGACCTTACTTTGCTGGCCTGCGCTTTTTTCTTCCCGCGCTTGTCCCTCTCCTTCACTGGCCGGCTGGCCCTTTACCACGTGACCTCAGTAACGGGTTGGCGAGCGGTGCGCAGTCGGCCTCCCGACTCGCTCCCGTGCGTGCTGGCTCAGGGCTACTCTGAGGCGCGCTCCTTGTTCTTTTCTGACGTCCCCACGCACACCTCTTTCCCATTGTTTTATTCTTTGGTAGTGGAGGCATGGAAGCCACAGAACAGCTTGTGGCGAGCCTAGGGTTACTGTCTAAAGTGAGCTGTGTTTCTATGTTGCTGCTGGTCTGGGCGGTGAAATAATTAATAGAAGGCTCATTTTTGGGATTCAGAAGGTGTTTTCGGTTTACTTCTCTGTTAAGGTCCTGAAGCGGACTGCGATGGACGAACGCGACAATAGCCATCCGATAGGAAGATTTTTTATGTTCATAAATTATTCCCTCAGATCTTCTTTTTTGTCTCGGCAGATGTTGCGACCTGTTCGTAAGGTATTTTGTAAGACGGGTCTTCAAATTCCCTGCGTGGTTTGATTTACATGAGATACGCTCAATGCCGCTGGCTTTTTGCATACCTTTAATTTTGGCTTGTTGCCAGCTCGATGTACCGGAGGATCCATGAATAAGTTTTCCGTTTTGTTCGAACTCCATACTCCGTAGTAAACTGAGAGAGAGAGAGAGGGGGGGAGAGAGGGGGAGGGGGGAGAGAGGGAGAGAGGGAGAAAGGGGAGAGGGAGAGAGCGAGAGAGCAAGAGAGGGAGAGATAGAGAGAGAACATGGGCAAGTCGACTTCATGGAATTCGCCGAAACAACGCGACAGGAAGCCGTGACTGTCAGCGGCGTCCTGACCGGACGGAGGAGATTCGCCGAAGCGGCCCGACGAGTCAGCCGCGCCGCGTCAGGCGGTCCGCGAAACACGAAATCCGTCACAGTCCTCCTCTCGGTATCTTACGTGTCCTGCCTGACCAGCGCTGCGAACTTGACTTCATACTGGCCTGAGATACGCCTGCACTGGCTCGATAGGTACTTGCACGCGTAGGGTACTGATGCTTAACGGATCCAACGAGCACTGTAGCAATGACTCAGAAAAGAAATGCGAGATACTCGTCTAATATCGAGTTACCGGGACCCTGCTGATTTCCAAATTGTCTGACGGTTTTGAAAACGCTCATTATCTTGCACGACTTATGCTGACAGAACATGAAATTTAATTGAGCACCAGCTAAAAATAAAGATCACGCCGACAGGAAGGTCTCCGTGACATAAGCAGTCGACCAAACGTTTCAGTCAGCGGAGCCCTCTGCATGCAGCTCTGCGCGTGTCTGCTGTCGGCCCGCGCTCTGCTGGCCTGACCTGGTATCTGCTGTACCGGCATGCCGGCCATATCAGGTCGTGGGGGGCCGGACGCCGTCTTCGGCCCTAAACTTCAGTGGGGCTCGGCGAGCTCGTGCCGCGTTCTCGCTAGCCTCCACTGAGGCGCAAAATATGGCGTCATTGGGACGTCGCGACCGGAACGATTTGTGGGCGATCATTTTGACTCAACGGTGGCCTCCGGGAAACATGTCGTTCGTTGGAGCGTTGAGTAGGTGTAAGTGATGCATAGATGAACATTGGCAGGCATCGATGATCTGCAGTTATTCTTACAAACGCGACTGGGATCTGTGACTGTCTGTTGGGTCCTCGCGAAAGTTCAGTAAGCGTTATGGACGATATGCTTTCTTGCATAAATCACAACTTGAACCCTCCACCGCCTGGCTTGTTTTGTTTTTCTGTCTTTTCGTGTTATCGTACTCGCGACCGCTGAGGGACTGCCCACAGGGCATCCCCTGTTATTTCAGGATCAAACTGTCTGGCCTGAACCGGTCCACCGCCAGTCGATAGCGCCCTGAGTCTTGCGATTCAGGGAGTATTATGTTAGTCCCAGGCACGCGATTGATGATGTCACAGGTCACGTAAAACGCATAACTTGACGTCGGAAAAACTGACACCGGTTCGCACATCATATCATCGACAATACTTGTCTTCAAGCCTTCAACTGGGTATCAAAGAAAAAGTCACGACCTGTATCAGAAGCATGCCCTAATGTTGGAAGATGTCGGGTCAAGGTCAACCTGGGTCAAGTGACATATTTGCTTTACTTTGCCCGCCAGAGATCGATACTTATTCACAGTCGTTTTTCCCCACGTCACAAAACGGATAAGTGAAAGCTTCTGATGGTCAGTTTTACATTACCTGTTTTTCATCCAGCCAAGGCCGGTCTAGGTCAGGTCAAGTAGGGCTGCATTACTCTTCCTGACAAGGAGCAATAATTAGCAATTACTAGCAAATAATTGCTCTCTACTGCTACTGAACGATCTTTCAAAGACAATGGTGGATTTCATTTCGTTTTGACATCTTTCTACGACGTGACCTGACATGATCTTACGACGCATTTGGTGAACCTTGCAGAAAAGCGCATGTAGATTTGCTTCTCCAGCTTTCACGATGGGGAAAGTCAGCAGCAACCAGTTCTATCACCCACAATACAGATTTTCTCCATGTGTCATGATGCGACCTAGCATGACTTCTAATGTAGACGTGACACAGTTGTATATCGTTTAGGCACGGTGCCCTGTGTAAATTCAAATAATCCATGCATTGAATTCGCGAATATCATGAAAAAAGATGTTTAAGGGCCATGTCCTAGGTAAATCCAAATAATAATAAACGTCCTAGGTAAATCCATGCGTTAAATTCGTGAAATTATGAAAAACGAAGCATATTCCCGCCACCTACCGGAGAGGCGAAAACATGCATGCAAGGATTCACTTATAACGTCATATCCCCATGACCTGACCTAATATAGAAATGGTGTTGTCAGAATATGTAAAATTGATTAATGAACAGATATTGAAAATTTGTTTGGCTGGCTGTAACGATTCAAAAGTTATTCACTCAAAATCGGGGCTGCCCTATTTGACACTCCCCAGGAGCTGCAGGGTTAACCCGGCACAGCATGGCATGTTTTTGTACCCGCGACCGCCGGGTGTGCCAAAAAGGGCACCCTCTGTTATCTCAGGATCTAACCGTCGGACCTGAACTGGTCAACCACCAATCGATAGCCCTGAGTCTTGTGATTCGGCACATACTATGTTAGCCCTGGTCACGTGACTGATGGCGACACATGTCACGTAAAATGCGTAACACGACGTCGGAAAAACTGTTGCCGGTTCGTACGTCATATCGTCGGCAATACTGGTCTTAGAGCCTTCAAGTGGGTATCAAATGAAATGGTCACGATCTTCTGCATCAGAAGCATGCCATAATGTTTTAAAAATGTCAGGTCAAGGCCAGCCTAGGTAAGGTGAATTATGGTCTTCCTCTACATGTCAATGATCGATACTTACTTCCAGCCGTTTTGATCCACATGACAAAAAGGACGAAAGCAAAACCTTCTCATGATCAGTTTTGCATTATCTGCTTTTTATCCAGCCAAGGCCAGTCTAGGTCATGTCAGATAAAGTGGCGTTGCTCTTCCTGACAAAGAGCAATAATTATTCGCTGAGATTCTTGATTGCGTCAAGTACAGGACTGAAAAGACATCTCGTGATAATTAAACCCGCTCCGTCTGCTTTTTATCGGTTCAAGGTCAAGCCAGGCCAGGACATAAAATCGTTTTTCTTTTTCTGACGAGGAGCAATAATTGCCCTCTGCTGCTGCTGAACGGTCTTCCACAGACAATGTCGTACTTTCTTTTTCGTTTTAACATCTGCCTATGACATTGCCTGACATGACCTCACGTTGCATTTGGTGAACTTTGCTAAGAGACGCGCATGTATTTGACTGCCTGGCTCGAACGATGGGGAAGGTCAGCGGTAACCACTTTTATCACCCGCAATGCGAGCCAGTCCAATTGTCATCATGCATGTGACGTAGCATGGCCTCTAATGTTGACGTGTAAGGGTTTTATATTCTTTTGGGACCGTGTCCTATGCAAATCCAAGTAATCCATGCTTTATATTCGCGAATATTATAAAAAAGAGCATATTCGCGCCAACGTCCGAAGAGGCGAAAGAACGCATGCAAGGGTTTACTTATGACGTCATATCTCCTTGATTTGACCGAGTACGCAAATAGTTTCGAAATCAACATATGTAGGAACTGATTGATGAACAGGTACTGGAAGTTTGGTTGGACTGGCTCTAACAGTTCAGAAGTTATTCACGAAAAACCGAGGGGCGCGCCGTACTTCACACCCACCAGGCGGTGTCGGGTCAACCATGGTCAATATTCTCCCGCTGACCTTCGAGAGTACAGAAGGGCTGATATCCGTCCCCCAGGCATTTACAGATTTGACGGGATAGAATAATGGGACAAAAACGATCACGTATCTTGGTCCTTGGATATCCAGTGATGCCCAGTTTAACCATTTTAAGTCGCAGGGTGTTCTTACCGGCGACCTGAAAGAAGGACGGGTAACACCCCACTCTCGATATCCCAGGCCGACGCAGACCAGCAGCCAGCAAATCAACAGCTGGAGTCCTGCGTTGATCTCTAGCGCACTCCCGCAGCCAAGACCGGGACAGCAGCCCCTCGCTGACGCGCCTTACGGTAGGGAAGGGAAACCGAGAGGTGAATTCACTTGTGGGTCAGGGTTTATCGTCCAGAACAGAACGTTTTTCGCAAAATTCCGATAGCCATATGAAATTCGAAATCAGAACGCTTTAGTTCGTCGTCAACAAGCCACTTTGGAACTGACATAACCTTGCATCGATGGTATTCCTTCTCGAGGTCTGGGGCAGGGCAACTGGAAGGTGAAGCAAGTGGATCACCACAGCCGTTTTTTCTGACTGCAGGATAAAATAACGGTCATGGTTTCGTTGGAACGACGTTCAAAAGTTCTATGCAAAACATAAAATTATTTTGAGACAGCGTGATGAGGACCATTACCATTGCGTGTAACATACTGGTACGTCATTTGTTGACCCTGCCGTCAACAAAAATGAAGAGCGTGTATGGTTTTGAACTGTGCCTTGAAAGGTTTTTGGGCTGTCAAGTTCAGACACCACTGATACGGCGACCATGAAGTCCCGAAGTACACTACATATGAAATGCACAGACATTGGGAGTCTTCGTTCTTGAGCTTTGCGCTCTGAGTTTTTTGCTCTGAAAATGAAAAAAGTTGAAAAAATGTTCCGGAAAGTTTGATTATCGCTTTGTTTTGCAACATTCTGTTGCCTGAAGCATTACATCGTTCGACGTTCCGGCGTATTCTTGGTTTCGTGGATGGTATAACCTGGGCATCTTCGCTACAAAATGACAATGATAGACGTTAAAATATGTATTCGGAAAAGATACGACATGAAAGGAAGGTACCAGCATCCCATCTCCGCTCCTTGGGCGAAAAAAATAAAGCACACCCCTTCCTTCTGATTTTGGGGCAAGGCGGAATCGAGAACATTGATAGGAAAATTGGGAGAGCTGTTCCGATTCTCTGCAAGAGCTCCAGAAGTGACACATGACATGATTGACAATGACATATTCCGTTTAATGTACACAGGAAAAGCTGCAGTGATGGCTTGGCAATTGAAAATTGTTCGCATTTTTCGAAGACAGGTCTCACACAACAACATCGACGCTAAGTGGGTTGACGGACGAGTTATGCTAGCTGCTAAAGATGAAGTTTTTGCACTTACTTTGCGCACTGCAAAATTCAGAAAAGGGGGAGCAAAGTCAGCTAAAGCAGAGCTGCCGTAAGTCACAAAACTAACTGTGCACCATGACAAGTTACTGATGCAGAACTCAACAAAAAATCATGACACTCCCTATTCTTTTAAGTCCCAATGCTCCACACTCTCCCCTTGTATGAAGCGGACTAAAATGATATTAAACCCGCATTGAGGCCTTTTTGCCCGAAACAGCGGCACTTTTGGCCCGTGTCCCATCCCTGACCACCGACCGTAGTTCCGGTTACGTCCATCGCCTACGTGATCCAGGTTATCCCGATCCCGATTATGTGCGTGATCCTGAGTCAATGACGCTTCTCCGTGGTTCAGGGCACCCGTGCTGGATATGCGGTCTGTCGGTCGACCTCGCGTGCTGTGGGAGCTTTGTCAGACTGCGGCGTTTACCGTGGCAGATGGCGCGTATCTGGCACGCAACACATTCAATGGGACGCGCACGATTGGAAAATTACTTGCCGTCTTGAGTGCAATGAAAGCCCAGGACTATCACCTGCAGAATCTCCTTAGGACTCCTGGCTCCCTAGAGTTTCTCGCGATTTTAGGACCTAGATAAGGGAACCTTTAGGAGAATTCTGACGGTTTATCTCGCCTTGCCAACTTTATTCACTCCCGGCCTTTCACGCGGCAGAGAAAAATTCTTGAGTCATGCGTCCGTGTTGTGTTTCCACTCCAGTTGGATTCGGATATTCGGATGGATACATTCGAATAATGGATCGATTGTTTAACCTTTTGAAGTCCGCGTCATTTTGCCTTAACAGGTACTATCAGAGCGATGTAAAAATCAGACCTGTTCATAATTACGTGAACAAGTCACCGGACTTCAAACCTGGGGCCGGCGCCAAGCACCAGGCACACAGAGGCCGGGCGCCACCAAGAGGCCAGTCTTGCTGCTGTATGACCAGAGGTGCAAACCGTTCCTTCCCGCACGATGCAGAGCTTCTGAACAACTGGTTTTAGAGCGAGAAATAAACAGGGGAAAGCTCCCAATAGCTTCTTCTTGCTCCTCGCTACCATACCCCTAGACAATAGAATAAAGATTAAGTTCCGCCCGACCTTCCGAGTATTGCTCGTAACTACCGGGTAACATGCATTTGCAGCATCGACTGCAAAACGAAATTTGGTGAATGATCTTGCACACCTGTCTTCTGTTCAGAAAGAGGGGAAAATGTGGCAAAGGTTGGGCTAAGTACCATGTGTTTTAAAAACAAACAATGTAGCGAAAATTCGAACTTAAGTCACCAGGTGACGGGCCAGTACTGTGACGGACTTCCCGTCACAGTGTGGCGGTGCCGAAGCCTCTCACTTTGTTTTCGGACTAGTATATGACTGTGGTAACCTTATGAATGCAGTCTTTTTAGAACGGAAAACCAGCATATACACAAAAAATCATTGCACGCACAACGCCAGCCAATGTCTTGAAAGACCGACGTTTTCCCTGTATCCCTCTCGACAAACAAAAATAAAAGGCAATGTAAACAGGCGAATGTGCTTCACGTCAGCGTCCAGCTTCACTCGCTGGTACCGACTGGTACCGAGCCTGCGTCTATGCCCGTGGTGACCAGACACGCAAATGTCAGATTACTCTCGAGGCTACTTATCGCCCCACGAAATATGATGAACAGATCAATTAACAGTGGAAGGGCGAGAGGAGCATATCTCAGTGTCATTCTCAACCATGCTCCTCCTCCATACTTCTGCGCAGAATGTAACATGATGTACAGCAACAAGAACAACGCTAGGCAATGTATCAATCAGCATTCCGCTTCGTTACGCATGCTTTGACCTTCATAGCTCTTTAAATTCTGCAGCGAAAAGCAGAATAGTATTCGAATGCTCCGTGGAAATTCGAATATTTGACAAAAATTTGGATACAGAAAAGCTAACCGAATATTCACCGAATATTCCAATCTTCAGATCAAAATTAGGAGACTCGTCGAATCCCAATATTCGGCCGAATATTCGAATCATCCGAATCCGAATTTTCAGCTCTATTCCACCCCTGCGGGCCGTCATACCTAGGGGAATATTGGGATACCGGTAAACGTGGGGTTTTAAGGTACGGTCTGACTATGAAACCTAACGTACGAGTCTTACGCTTTCATAAAAAGACTCTCTGTTCCTTCCAAAAGCGCGATCTGTTTGAAGCTTAGAGGCCGAGGCACATTTGTTATGCCGTAATGACATCTAAACAAATATGTTTGTGGTGGGACCGAATGACCATTCCAGATGACCTTCAGGCTCATTCCGGCACGTGCCGCCCAAAGTCCTTCTGGCCGCACGCCGACCTCGCATGACCTTCCTGGATTGCAATGATGCGCTTCATTAAATGCGCTGGGTTTATGGCCGCCAAGAGGCCATGAAGTCAGCGAACTGGAAGATGATTGCCGAACGGAGTTGGTACTCTGCGGGCAATGCGTGACGTAATGTTCTCATGGCCCCGACCTTTTGGAGCAAGAAATTGTCATGGCTTGAGAAGTGCGTATTTACAAACTTTCGTGGTCTTAAAGAAACTGTACTACCGTTACCAATTTACCCATGTCAAGAGGAAGACGAGTGGACCGCGAGAAGCTGTGGTAAGGGTTACCGCACACGATAGGTCTGCTTGCACTTTGGCAGACTATTTTCATGGCTTATCCATTCGTGGGACGAAATCTTTTGTGGACAGTCGTGGTAACCATCGCTCTGGAAAAGATTTCTTGTAGTCTTGTGACGAACAGCTCCACTCGTGAAAATTAGGGATAAATTACATTGAGACACACATCCAAAGAGAAGTAATCTTTTTACACATCAGCCAAGGTAAACAAATGTTTTGATTTTGCTTACTTGCAGCAGTTATGGTACAGGCATTCCTTAAAAAAAAGTGAAAAAATGAATAAGACTCATGTTTTGGGTATCCTAAAATGGGCCAGTTATCATGCAGGTAATATCGACGTTCATCCAAGAACCCTATAAAGGACTCGAAATGCCAAACCCCGATCGCAAAAGTATATGCCATTTAACATTCCTGGTGCCACAGTTAAGAGGATGTTACGCACCCGGACATGATAACTAGCCAGAGAAATTCCGCCTGCAACTGGCAGGTTTACTCAGATTTTGGAACAGCTGAGCTGTGACCTTGATGGCAATTTTCAAGTATTTCCAATGCGGTCTGGCTCGGTATCTGGACAGAGTCATGACTCAATATCTTGAACTACCTAAGGGACGGAGCAGGATACAAGTTCGTGGAAGCATTGCATGTTTTGCGGCATGGCTTGCTGTTGGTTCTAACTCTAATAATATTTGTTCCAACGCTCATGGTTTACTGGGGAGGATCCAACGACTCCACGTTTTCTCCGGCGTATAATTCCGTAACCAAACAACGCAGCGGCGTGAAATACTCATCACATCTTGTGCCATCAGTTCTTTACACTTTGATAAAGGAAACATTTTTTTCATGGCCATCCAAGGGCATACCAAAATCAATGCATAAAGAAGATGACGTTTTGCAATTTTGCCATTTTTTTCGAATTTGCTTGATTTTTATCGGTACGCTGGTGATGCAGAATATCCATTAGCATGCGTAGACAAGAAAAGCTCGCTAACAGCAATATGTGTTATGATGCCAAGAGAGGTCAATGCAACGCACCCATGCCCTCACATAAGGATACCACATACGTCGAACGTATGTGACTGCAGTTCGTCATCGTCTGTGAGGCCTCGGACCAGCCTGATGTCTGTGGCTGCCGACGAGATAGGTATTTGACAGAGAGGCACGTCCTCCCCGCTGGAAGTGAAATGCAACCGGCTGATGTCTGAAAGTATATGGCATTCAACGCATTGCTTCTTTCTTTGGGCTCTCAAGAACCAGGCAATGGATGAATGGATGTCGTTATGCGTCGCGTTTCGTTAGGGTTTCGTTACTTCAATTTGGCCCGCAGTTGCTGGGTTAGGTATGTCGCCGCCTTTCAGTTTCTGGGCCAGGCATCAGCCGGCCTCATTCAATAACTCTGCTGAACCAGTAGACCGATTCGGTAGATTTCAACTGCAATGGCCCTCGGCGATGACGATGGCGATTCCAACTGCAATGGCCAATGCCCTTGAAGATGCAATCCCGGGAACGCTTCATGTTGGAACATAAGATCATATCTCAGATCATAAGTCATTTCGAAAGTCAGTGTTTGACTGTTGCGAACAAATCGGAGATTACAGGTATCATCAAGTTCAAATACATGTTGAAGCGCTTATAAGATACCAAAACACTTCTGTCTGAGGAAAATGGTGGCACATGACGATATAGATCATGGAATGCTAAGAGGTCAAATATATGTTGTTTTCAAAAATGCATTATATGAAATATGCATATCCCCCATAAACGACATATAGCTTCATCGAATGGCTCTAAATTCTTATGTTTACGCAAGAAAATCTTCAGACGGCAGTGACGACTGGTTTCATGACGGAAATTGATAGGATCTGTTGCCTCGAAACAACACAAGACTGCCTCCTTCGGTGGCCACTGGGATCGACTGTCGTCATCGGTGATCTCCCGGCTGCAACGTTTGGTATCGTTCAATCTCAGCCAGAGGGTCTGACAAGATTGGGCCGGCTTGAACGTCAAATTACGTCCGGGCAAACACGCGACGGGCAATAATCGCCGGTGTTTTCCGGCCGTTGTTGACTGGTGGGACAGTTCGAGGTGATAGTTCGAGTCATGCGGGGAGTACTGCGCAGTGTGGTCACCGCCCATCCGGTCTCCGCATCGTCATCTGCAGTGATACTGTCAGACTGGTCCCCAGGGTACCATATGCAGTGGCACTGGCTGTCTTGTCTCTGAGGATCGACTCCAGAGACGACGGCTGCCCAATCTCTGGACTGAGTCGCCCATCTGCTCTCCGGGATACGGACTGAGTCATACGTTTCTCAAAACTTGATATTGCCGTAATGTGTTGTAGACTGTCCATGACACCAGACATAGTCATAAAGGAACAATTGTTTTTTGAAGAGGGAACACTGAGGACTGTATTTTTTGTAATATTCTAATCCGCTTGAATTTTCTGGTCAGTCTCTGCTATACAACGCTTTAAAATACGCAACACCATACATGATTTCATCACCGCTCTCCGGCACAAGACGGATGTCACATGACAGAGGTCATGCTAGTCGTCCCTCACAAGTTGATGTTTTCCACTGTTTACTTTGTTTAGATTTAGAATGAATGCATATTCTTAGTCTCTAATTTGGGAATGCGCCACGCCTGTGATTGAGGGTAAAATCATGCAGTTACTATCCGAGCAATGTTGCACTTTTTTTCGATGCTGCCCAAAATTTGTGCATTTTGGGCAAAATTTCTGTTGCCCAAAATGTGCAGAAGAAAAGAGAACAAAATGATCGCTTGTTAAATCTGCCGATAAAATTTCGGCTTAGCAGAGGTCTATTTCCACCACGTCTTTCCACAGGCGTGTATTTAACATCAGTTCGCCATTGTTTCCTCAAAGCTACGTTCGACTTTGTCCGTATGTCGGTCGTTTTCCAAGGCAATTAAACGGATCTGAAACAAGGAAGGACGCGCATTCTTTGGCGTTGTTACATCCAACAAAAGTTGAAGGGAATCCGTCTCGCGTCCCGCCTTTGGCGAACTCAATGCCCGATGCCCATGTCGCTCGGCAGGCTTCAGGCCCAGTGGAATGAAGCCGTTCTCGGTCGCTTTGTCGTTGCTCCTAAAAAGAAACTAAATCGTCCCAAGTCGAAATGACATGTCACAGCCACGAATAGGTACACAGTGAGTGCTTCGGTGCAGTTGTTTGGGGCAAAAACAACACCTACGCGGAGGCTGTTGCACCACAAAGCCAAGAAGCCCTCGATGACAATCGTCTTGAACGTGCAGCATAGAGTAAAATGGGGTTGAGAAACAACCCCAAACTGCCCGTGGCCCCTTTGTCGGCTTTTCCACACTCATGGAGTACATCACATTTCCACTCCACTGAATGTGTGTGCAGTCTTACGACAACGTCGCGACCGACAGTACAGTTCTGCACCATTCTGTTGACGTCCTCAACTCCCGTATAGATCCACAAAGCTGAGCATTGTCTGGGATGAACACCGCCGACGACAACGCAAGGCGTAGGTTCGTCCACCGCAGCTCGTACAACACCGCCGGCCTGAGCCGCCGACCGCGCACAGGCGGTGCCCTCTGGCCGGCTCAGAAGTCCGTCTCCTGAAAGACTCGCGCCGCGCCGGCGCTGGCCGCGTCCACAACGGCCGGCGCGGCCGCCAGCGCCAGCAGTTGCGGCGCCGCAGTGGCGTGGCCCGACGGGCCCGGCGACACTTCGGGTTCGTGGACGACCACCTGCGGCGCTGCGAGCGGCGGCGGGTCGGCGCGCCGCTGCCGCAGCGAGGCTGTCCGGCTGGTGATGGCGTGGTAGAGTACCGCCAGCCGCGGCTGGCTGCCCGCCCAGCGGAAGTGCCGCGTCAGCAGCACCGACATGCCCACCGTGTAGCAGACGAGCACGACGCAGACGTAGGCGACGGCATAGCCGTGCGATATTTCGTGCACCGCCAGCAGGTAGGCCGCCTTGGCGGCGGACGCGTTGAGGGAGACGTTGGTGATTGGTGGCACGGGTGAGTTGAGGAGACTCGTCATGGCGCTGTTCCGTCTGCCAGCGGAGAGATGCTCGGTTAATGCTGAGACGCCGAGGCTTGAACTTTGGGGCTGGGATGTCGTGCGGTAATATGCAGACCCCTTCTGTCTGCGGCCGTGCAGCGGTGTGGCGCACAGAGTGGCCTGTGGTGGGATGATAGTGTGACACTACACCTGCATGGTCAGGTGATGGGATGAGACTCGGACCAGATTGTGGTAAGATGATACGTTGATGGTCTAGTATGTGTGGTATAGCATGCAAGTGTGTACGTCTGTATATGTACGACATGTATATTATGCATATGTACGTATGTATGTATGAAACCACGGTATGTCTGGTTTAGTATAATCGACTAGTATAACCGGATGGTGAAATAAAATACGGACCAGTCCGGTCGGGTGATGCAGTGGCACGCAGACCAGGACGTGATCGGTACTGGTACGACGTAGTCAACTGACAGGGCAACGCATATGGTGTGGTCCGATGATATAGTGACACACAGACCGCCACGTGGTCGAATGAGGAGATGACATACGCACCAGTGTCCGGTGAGATGAGAGGGCGACACACACACTACCATAGTGTCGGATGATGGTATGGCACACAGACTAACCTGGTGGAATAATGGAATGATGCACAGACCAGTGTGGTCGGACGATAAGACGACACACAGACTAGTCTAGCGAGAAAACGGGATAATGTGTAGACTGGTCTGAGATGATCCTCCACATTGATCGTTCATTCAGGGGGTAGAAACCTGGTGTCCAACGGTTAACTTAAGTCAAGACTCTGTCCAAGCCTTTCGAATGGCCAATCGCCTCCTCTCTCTCTCTCTCTCTCTCTCTCTCTCACCTCTGCTTTGCAGAGGTGTTGGTGGTATTTCAGAATGTTTTACGCCTTTTCCTGGATGGGCGGTTGGCCTCCGCTACAGCTCAACTAACAGTTCAGCTTTCCTACGAGCATTCTCGGGGATTTCGGCACCATGGCGCTGTTTATCTAGACCCATTTACAGTAGCTGGCATGTTCCGTCTCCGGTGCACTGGATTCTAATGGAATTTTGCGCGACTGTATTGCATTACTGGGAAGTTTCCATTTGTGAAGGTGTCTGAATGGGCAGCTTGGTTGTCAAAATAATCGTCCAAGGCTTTTGCAGAAAGTTGTCAGTGTACTGCTTTCAAAGCTGTTTCAGCCAACCAAAGGGGCTAATCAAGATACACGACGATGCGGCAACGCAGCGCTGCAAACAGATAACAGGGAGGCAGGTCCAGGCCCCAATGTCATTGATAAATAAATAATTGCGGTATTTTGGCATGGCAATGCTCTTCAGTAATCTTCACATAAAGGCAGTTTGGCACGATTGAAGTCTGAAGATGTTCACTGCGAGGCAACACATGACTGCTGGGGATGAGATGCAGGATTGAATGTGAGTGGTGCGTGGAATTCTAAAGCAGTATGCATTTCGTAAATCACTTTCCTGGATATGATGGCTTTGTATTCGTTCCACGACCATCAGCGACTATGGATTAGCGCGTTATTTTGCATCTAGCTTCATTACGATGACTATGGGAAAACAGTTTTCAAAATTGGTAGGGCCGAAGCAAAGGCGTGGGAAGCGGGAGCGGGGCAATTTTTTGAAATTCTATATTGAACCTATGGGCGTTGACTGAAAAGAATTAACCCCAAATGCTTCCTGGACCTTCCTCCCCCCCACTGTGGAGGAGTTTCCGTGCCCCTGGGACGTAGGTATTTTCCGGCAGTTTCTTCCTGTGCAACACCGGGGAGCTCTGTTAAAACTGTTCAGAGTTGTTGGGGCCACCGCCAAGTTCATAGGGCCGCCACCCTACCCGTCGTGAGCTGCTACATATGTAGCGGTGACTTTGGCACAAACTCCGCCTATAACAGAGGCAATTAACTGCTGAACTGCTGAAAGCTCCGACCTTCAGCATCACTCGCAGAATCCCAATCATTTGCGATCTGCGCAGTTAATATCTTCCACGCCTGGCCAGTGCAGCACTTTACAATTCACAAAGCGTACGGTTCTTGCGATCCATACAAAACTTTCGTTTTTCCTTAATATCCATGTTTCGGAAAAGTAGCTAGTGCATATGATTTCATCATCAGCAGGATTGGGAGACACCCAATGGTATTTGGCAGCATCCAAGCTCATTTATTCCAAGCTGCTGTTTAACAAAAAAAAAAAACAGAACAAAAAGAAAACAAATAAATAAAAACCTGCTGCTGGAATCCGAAGACTTTCATGACTGGGATCAAAGTCACTGACGAGGTAGACGCAGGCCTGGAATTACGTGAAACCGTGTGGACTCCTCATTCATATCTCACCAAAAATAACAGGGCGTTGTGAGAGGTTCTGACTGTCGTGAAGACGGGCGAGGGCCCGGTTAACAGCCATAACTTCAGTTGATCCTTATTCACAGATATAAAAACGAGCGAAAAAATCACATCTGAAAAGGTATTAAATTGTTATCATATAGATACGTTTTCCCACTAATGTAATTATATATTCTTTAATGATGCCTGCAGGTTGAACAATTCACTGGGGTGTTTTCCGTACTGATGTGGCCTAAAATTGGCGGAAACCGTGCCACAGATTTCAGGCAAAAACGACATCCGCGGCGGAAAATCCCTGCGTCCGACGAGTGGGGACCGGCGATTCATGGCAGCTGCGCGTCCGCCTCACGGGCCAAGTTTCCAGCTTTGCGAGCTGGCAGAATGTGCCCACAAATTCCCAATACGGCCGGCCGGCGGTCCGATCGGCGGAGTTCGGCCGGCCCACCGCCGACCGGGGCCCCACACAAATCAGCCGAATCCCAGTGGGCCCCGGCGGCGGCCGGCGCGCGCCGCCCGGCCGCCCCTGGCCGATTTACGACGTCGTTGCCCGCCGGCCGCCTGCCGACGTCGCCGCCGGCGCGGTCCCGGCAGGACGACGCGGGTGGCGGCGGCGGCCGCCAGGGACGGCGTCGCCCACGGCGGCAGGCCCGCCGGAAGGACCCACCGCGCCGGAAGCGGCCGGAAACCGTGGAACCCGGTGAACATCAGACCGAGCGTTCATTCACGATTTCCTGGAAGACGAGGGAACATCCCGAAGAAAGCAAGTCGGGCATGAGCTGACGGGTGACCGTGCCAAGTCGCGTGTGAGAGCGCCGAATCCATTCGGGTTTCAATAATTCAGTTCTGCTTGATGAATGTTGATGACAGTAACAAATGTGGCGCGAGGGCGTTTGTAACTGCACTGTCCAGGTTCAGATGTCCCGTATGGTTGCCTACTCACAGCAACGCAATCGATGCGCTCAAAAAATGGCGACTGCAATTGCATTTTCATTGTCATTATACTATTTCCCATTCTAAGGGGTCTGCACAGCAAGCTTTACTCAGTTGGCCACCTTGATGGTGGAAGAGGGTAACATTTTTTCGGAAGAAGATTGAAGTGTCTGACGTCGTGTGCTGAACCAACTGTCATCGGTCACCGGCTAGTGACCTTTTGGGCTTTCCCTACGGAACTTTTCGTCTAGAAACTCAGTCCGATGAGAAACTTCCGTCCGTCGCAAACTTTTCCGACAAAGACTTCATTTACACCCATGCGGATTCGTGTGCACTAGTGCGAAAACAGTTTCTTGAAAGCTGTTATCGCTGAAACGCATTCAGCCGGCATTCAATGTAATTTTCGCAGCTACCCAGGCTGTAGGCTGACACAACTTAAGACCGCTTTTGTGAAAAGGTACGACGGTAATGAGCTTATGTTTAGTCAGCTTACAGGCTGGGCAGTTCTGAAAATTTCATTGAATTCCGGGTGCAGTAAATAAGGTTGTAAAGTAAGGAATTTGGCAAAGCAAACTGGTATGACTTACACCAGTTATATTTTCAGCAGATCGTGGAACTTGAGAAATGTGGCACCCGGACTGAACGATCCAAGGGTTTTTATGGGAAACGTAAATTGCTGGGATTGATGCATCTCAATGTGATCAGTGCCAAGTGGATATGGCTGACGGCAAACTGACAGTCATTGCAGACCGCGAATGCTCCTTTGATTAATGGCTTCCGGGGAGACATTTTAAAAATCATTGGGAACCTCTTTCAGGGCTGTAGGACAAATATTTCTGCAAGCGAAGAAAAAAATGCACTCTGTAAATATTGTTGTAATTACCTGAATACACGACTTCCGAAAACTACAAAAAATGGCGTATAAGAGGTCGAAATGTCACGTGACTGCGAGCAATCAAGCGATGTTTGAGAGGTGCCCATTCAAGTTTGCTGGTGACCGGGTGCCCACGAACAGAGAGAAGGTCCCACCCGCGTGTTCCGGTACAAACGTGAGTACTTCATACGGTCGAGACACGAGACTGGCTGGACCGAGCCTGGTGTTTCAGCGACTGGGCAATACGCGCTGGGAGCCGCGTCTAAAGAAATCAGAGACCATTATCAAGTCAAGCTAAAATCCCAAGCCATGCTCTAAGAAAGCAATTTGACGCTCTGCGGCGTGTATTTCGTGGAAGACCTCATCGATGTACGGCATGTGGTATTTGGTTCTTTGTTCTGTTTTGACCAACTAAGCCCTAGTTGTTCACAGACGACAAACAATAAGAAAAAGATGAAAAGACTGGCCTCGGTTCAGAGCAGGCTGTAGAAAGACTGCAGATCCCGAAAAGAAGAGGCCAT
Source organism: Capitulum mitella (assembly GCA_030062745.1). Lineage (NCBI taxonomy): Eukaryota > Metazoa > Arthropoda > Thecostraca > Pollicipedomorpha > Pollicipedidae > Capitulum > Capitulum mitella. The sequence goes on along the minus strand of CP099842.1, from coordinate 26,019,880 downwards.
CACAAATTTCCGGCCCTAGACCATCGTCGGGTGTTTAGGGATCTTTTGCTCCGCACCGAGGTCGGTCGTTTCATCTTTCCTTGTGCATCGTCTGTGAACAGCTGAGGCTTAGTTGGTCAAAACAAAGCAAACATTTCTGCGACACTACCATGTGCATACTATACGTCTACGTAGAACTTCACATCATATGAAAACAGGTTTCTCAAGATTAAGATACGAAGAAAATGGAGTACAACTGTGGGTTCCCCGACACCTGAAAAACACTTATTAACCCGTCCCCGACTGGGGGGGGGCAGTTGACTGCCCCCCCCCCTGAGGTTTTTCTGGGATTGCGAGAGAACCAACAAACACAGAGTCACAAAACTTTGTATACCTTTTGCTCCATCAATTTTACGTCTCGTGTCAAAATTTTGACCCCAGGTCAGGTCAGGTGCCTGACCTAGAACAGGTCAAACAGACCTAAGTCCAAAAAAGTTTAGCGCCCTCTAACTTTTTCGCAAAACAAGATATCTCAATAATACTTTCAGGGATTAGTGATCGTGATAGATGCAACAAATCTGCTATCTCGGATTTTTCGGAATTTTCCGGGTCATTGACCTAAGGTCAAGTCCATTTTTAAGACATATCGCCGTTTTTTCTGAAATTGACGGAATATTTCATCACATTTTTAGTGTGGAGTGAAGCAGATATCTAGTTACCGTCATTGGCCAAAGTATCAGTGACTTCCAGCCATTGACCTGAGGTCAGGTCACGAATAACTGAAGTGGGCCAAAATGTACCACCGTCAAAATCGACGATGAATTACTCAGAATGGGTAGAAAATGGCAGAACTAGCTTGCACATACGTAAGTAATACCAGGAACCTCAAAAAAGTTTGAAAAAGTAGCATGTTTTGGAAATAAACAGGCTCTCGCGAATAAAGCTCCGCCAACTTTGTAGATTGACAACTAATCAATTTTTCCAAAATTTAAGCATGAAAAACCATCACAAGAACCATAAAGATCAATAAAATTTACATAGATTGTCTTTTTTCGCAAAAATAAAGGAACGCTAAAATTAGTTCCCGTCAATTTGGAACCGCATACGGCAGCGGCGCACAGTGACGCCTGACGGGAGAATTACGGTGTCTTTAACTCAACGTTTCGGCGCATATATTGAACAAATCTTAGGAAATTGGACGTGTATCGGCATCCGCGGACATTTACTTGTGCGCTGGTGCCTTTACCTATGCGTTATTAGTCACAGCCCTTGAGATTCAGGCGATTTCTCGGTCTCATGCAGTCGGCTATGAGAAAACATATATAGGGCGTAAATTGGCTTACATATTATTTAAAACTAAAAATGAGACCAGTTTCGAGCTCTACTCGTGACGGGCTTTCCAACGGTATGCTTATTTTTATCGTGCGACCAACCGTTCGTGAGTTAGAGGGGGGGGCAGTCAACTGCCCCCCCCCCAGTCGACGGTGTTCGGGACGGACCGACGGTCGTGCGCGGGTTAAATACGCACGGCTTCTGCCAGAGGTGAAACCACTTGTGCTCTTGGTGATGCAAACACAAAAACACTTATCATGCAGTTTCATTAGCCCTGTGACAATGCAGGGGAAGAGTGGGCTTAAAATCGTTACCGCAGTCCTAACAGCTAAGATTTGGTCTCATCCCTATCTACTACGGTATACTGTACACTAGGACTGGTGATACATATCATGTTACCAGGGAGATACAGCCAGTGCTGCGACAAAACCTTCTGAGACAGATTACGCTGTTTTGAAAGCAAGTGGTTCGTTTAAATAATACTTTGACGGAACGGTGTGGCGCCTACCGTTCCAATTTATATTCGCATTTGGGTGCGTCTAAACTCTCTTGCTTGAGTCTAATGCTACCGCATGAACCAATTCCTAGGCGAGCTGAATCTGAAATTCAATCCCATCTCTCGCTTTAATACGGACCGGCAATACGATCAAGCCGATTAACATCCGCCGGGGGTCATGCAATCATGTCCGGGGCGACTTTGCATGGCTGCAGCCGTGTGGTACGCCGCCAATTCGAATACAAGTCGGCAATATCGCCCCGGGCGGTGGCCCGGCTCGTTGGCGCCGCCGTTTGGCGCCATTCCCGGCCGGCGCCTGGACAGAATCGGCGTGAAGCCGGCCGGCCTGCCGATCCATCACGGCCGCTGGATTCGTCGCTGCCGGCCGACGGGGACGGCGCGCATGGCGAATACAGAGCACGACATTAGCGTACGAGACGGGTCGTTAACAGCGTCCCGGCGGTGAACGCTCGAGATGGAGAGAGAGAATCGATGAAATACGGCGGCGAAATCTGTCACCGGAATGGCCGCCCCGTCTCCGGGAGATCAGAGCTCTTTTCCAGGCAGCCGGGGGCCAGGACAAAAGCTAGCTTTGCGACGAGATGGACGGCCGAAACTCGTTCTCGGCTCCGGCTGCCGGCTGGGTAGGGTTGCCTGGCGCCGATGCTGCGCTGCAGTATCGTCGTTCTCGGCAAAGGCTGCTCGACGCGATACGTGATGATGTCGGGAGGCTGGGAAGAAATGATTTCGCGCTTCGCATTACAATCGGTCTCGAGATCCCGAATACCGAATCCCGGATCGCTGATTGAGCCACTATGCAGGCGAAGTCCCGTTGTTATCCGATAGATTAGCGAGTTCCTCACTTTTTTAGTATCACAAACGTGGCATTCTTCAGTCAGTCCGTGGCAGAATTCACCACGCTCCTCGCTTCATCCGTCCCACGTGCGAGGACGCAGCCGGAGAATCTCCGGCGTGCGGAACGTCGCCTCGCTCGACAGCCGAGCGCGGCTGCCACCAAGAGAAATGTTCCTCTTATCTCCCCGGGCGGTCATTAGCCGGGCGTCCGCGGCCGCGGCCGCCACCTGACAGAACTGTCGGCGCTCCTCGGCAGCTGAGTGGAGTCGGCGCGAGCCACTGAGCGGGGAGGACGGGAGGAGAGCAGCTTCCACCGCGGGGGGCCGCGGAATTTCGGACCGTCGCCTGTGATATCAGCGCTGCTGTTGGCAACGTTTTCAGCGGTGTCGCTGATTGCGAGCTAGGGATATTAGGACGAATATGGACGATCAGAAGCCAAGCCAGGACGAAGCCAGGACTCTTAGGTCTTTGGATACGTCGCGGTGGCATGATTTCGTTCCCAGGTGACGGAGCAATTTGTTCAATAACTTCAAGTAAGCAGCGAGACAAGCGGCTTGCAAAGAGGACAGAGAGTGAAACTAAGATGCATAGCCACCGCCAATAAAATGAGGACATGCTTTGTCAAGGAAACCAAAGTCACGGACTTAAAAAAGCGCTGACACAAGATTATTTACACTCAGACTTAGGACAAGCAACATCCAACGCTAGCGTAAAACTAGTTCTGTTCAGCTCCGTGTACCTACAGTTTCTGCATGATTATGTCCATGGAAACTTAAGCGGTGGCCCAAGTTTGATAAGCGTCTTTCAACAGCATTCCAGTTAAGAGTCACAGACCTTCTCACGGGGGAAATGACCCATACAACCTTAACGCGGCACCGCCTGGGTGGGGTCAAGTGAAACACCCCCTCTGCTTTTAGCAAATAACTTGTGAACCGTTGGAGGCAGCATCACCAAACTTTACTACCTGTCCATCAATTAATTTTACATATTCTTCATCAAAAACCTTTTCATGCCAGGTCCGGTTATGGAGATATGACGTCCCACTTGAGCCAGAGCTGCATTTCGTGGGACGCGTATCGACCGAAGAAACCCGAGAACGCTATACACATACATACATATATTATCATTGTTCTTCGGCAGGAACAGAAATGTAGCCTTGCCTGACCTCACTTAGACTGACCTTGGCTGGATGGAAAGTAGGTAATGCAATGCTGATCATCAGGTTTCACTTCCGTCCTTTTTACAACATGAATCAAAACGACTGCGAGTAAGTATCGATCTTTGACACGTAAAGTAAGGCCAATATTTCATCTGACCCAGGCTGACCTCGACTCGACGTTTCTTAACATGAAAGAATATTTCTGATGCGGAAGATCGTGAACTTTTCTTTGATACCCACCTGAAGGCTCCGAGACCAGCATTGCCTATGACGTGATGCATGAACCGCTGTCAGTTTTTCCGACGTCGTCTTATGCGTTTTGCGTCACCTGTGACCTGCCATCAGTCATGTGAGCAAGGCTAACATAATATTTCCTGATTTTTTTTATATTGTATATATATATTCATATTCTAAATTTTCATATTTTTATATCATATTTATATGTTCTTATATCTGCCGGACTCAGGGCTATCGATTGGTAGTAGACAGGTTCATATTCGACGGCTAGTTTCTGAGGTAAGGGGAGGGGATCCTTTGGGCAGCCCCCCAGGCAGTTGCCGGTAAGAAAACACGCCAGGCGATACCGGGTTAAGTTGAATCCATGTCTGTTGCCATGAGGCTGTTCACAGTCGCATAGGTCTGGCCCTGGTCTATGCCCTTGCGATTGTAATGTTGGCACTGGTGCGACCCGAATTTTAGGTATTTCTGTGAGAATCATTGAATTTTACTACTGAGTTTCCGTCCCCAGTCATTGTTCGAATTGTCCCTGTGTCACGCAGCATTTCTCACGTTGCGTTTGTCAAATAATGCTTAATTAAATGCATTCCGGGCCAGCGTGCAAGCCAAGCGCGTCTTTAACCGTCATAAACACTCATTAAGCGGCCCGGCTGCAGGCCCGTCGCAACCACAAGGACACTTGAAGCACGTGGTCCCCAGGAATTAATGTGTCCCTGACCGACTGGGTGCCCCAAGATAATATATGATTTCATTTCACAGCGCTGAATCGTTGTGGCCGCTTCATTTGGACACTCCGTGAGGTGTTCTGCGTCGGCTCTCGTTTCTGGTTTCGCAAAAAAGAAACGTTTTTCGGTCAAATAGATTCCGTAGGTGTTTATAATGTCGTTGTCGTTGATAAGAGCATGACTGTACGAAATATGCGTTAATCCATCGATATCTTTTTCAGTCGTCGACATTGGACATGAATACCAGAGCTTGGTTAAGTCACAAAACGGCACTCAGTACTTAGGATTTAAAGAGAGATGGCGTGGGAACGTCTCTAGGTCATCAACAGACATGAAAATGTTCATGTTTGATGGTTCGCACAAATCACTGTACTGATGAAAGATGCTGTGAATTTTAAGATCTTAACCCGGCACTGACCGGGATATTTCGCCACCTTTCATTGACGTGAGTAGGGGGCGTTTAACGCCCTCCCCTTGTCTATTCCGAGAGCCAATCGCCCGATTCGGCTGATTCAGACGGCAGTCGATGGCGCAGAATCGTGTGTGACATATTTATGCTTTTACTTTAGGGTCTCTGATGACGTCACAGGTCAGCACAGACAAGTACAGGTGACCTTTCGTCCAGAGTTGCCTAATGGCATTTGAAAGCAGACCGAGACGGAACTTTGCATGACAATATGTTTCTGACAGCCTGATTTCATATTCTGACTGACACCTGTTCCACGGTCATCAAAGGCCAAGGTCACGGGCTGAGTCCATGATAATGGGTGATGCAATGCGTGCTTTCGGACCATCTGACACGGAGATTCCAATAATGACATTATGAAAGAGCTTTGGGCAAGGACTTTATTGGAAAAGACAAGGAAAGTCTTGAAATGTTCCCAGTTGTCGTTCAAATGCAATATTGCAGCATTCTGTAGTTTCAGATTCGGAGTAGCACGAGCACGCTAGTGGCCTCTTGGCACCTGTGGATGACCCTACGAGTCAATTGGTTTCATGTTGCATATCTTCACGGAATGCTGCACAACGTTGCAAAGGTCGATATCTCCACTCCGGCTATCCCGAATGTCCACTTAGTTCACTCGCTAAACTGGGATCTGCTTAAAAGCATCATGCGCCAAACCGCAAAAAATGTTGCACAGTTACAAGAAACTGTTGTTCAAGTCATTCGTGTTCGTATGTTAAAGGGAAATTCGATTATCGTCTGGTGGGATTCAAAAATCCATTAATTCAGCTCTTTTTCTCAATGTTTTCTCACTACACCTGGGAAGTGGAGAATTTATATAACTATTTGAACTAGGATGACCTAGCATGAGGCCCGGGGTGCTGAACTATCAGGTCATGCTGATATGTAATGTCAGCCACAGTCTGCAAACATTGTAATAGTACACAAAATATAACGGCAAAATAAAATTGGATGTCGAATCGCAAAACATGGATGTATTTATGGCGTCATTAAGACGTGACTTAAGATCACCATGTTTCAGAATTTTCGTTAGTATGGGGCTACTTGATGTAAGAGAGGTGTTTAAAATTTCAAGACGTTGCGCTTATCATTTTGTGAGATGGCTAAGAAATGCGCCGGGGGAGGAGGGCGTTAAATTCTCCTTCCCGGTCATTGACGTCAATAAAATAAACGCCGTGGAAAAATACGTTTTGATAGCTATATTTTGCCTCTTGCTCTCCCGGCATGTTTTGCCTGGCTACGTGCCTGTCGGGCCGTACCGCAGGCTAATGGGTATCCACGGCCTTGAGATGATGACCTCACTGCCGGAGGTGGTCATGGAGGATGGAGCTACGAAGGGGCCCATCAGCGCTGCCGAGGCCCGAGTATTCAACAGATGTCTTTAGATTGCCTGATTGTCTCTGTTGTCTTCCAACTGTCTTTAGACAGCCTGGGTCAAAAACCCAGGCTTAGGAAAAAAAGGAAACCCATAATCCAACACATTTGATCTGGATCATCCTTCTATTGATTTTCCTTCGTAAAAAAAAACAACATAAAAAATGCATTGATCTCGCTCAACGGCTTGTAAATAGACCCAAAAACATAAAAGGACATTTACTGCATTATTTGACAAACTGAACTTGGTCACCACTTTTCTTCATCCCCATTACTTTTTGGCAGCTTACAGGGGGTGATCTGCGCAATTTCTATCCAGTTTGCAATGGGCACCTGTACATGGACAATGTTACAAATTCATTGCCAACTTTTTCAACCCCTTTCTCCCCGGTGACATTCCCGATGGTCTCCACCTGGATCCGCCGGCAAATAATGTACAGGAAACACGGGGGAGAAAAGACGAGCTTCCAGAAACGACGAAAGTGATGCCAAGATTGGGCACGGGAGGACAAAATGAGGATTTAATGACGGATTCCCAGCCGGCCACTGCTTCTGGGAAGATGCCACGCTCAGGCTCCGACATCTCTTGAAACAGAGGCAAGAAAAGGGATACAACAAAAAACTTCACTGAAGACAACTGCAACCATTAGATCTCGCGCCCTACACATCTACAAGGATTCACAGTTCAAAAATTCATTTTACTTAATCATAGTATTATGGCAGCTATAATACGATTATTAGTTTAATTCAACATCACCCTTCAAAACTCCTGTGGCTGGTCCTTCAGTGCCGTTCAAAAAAGTACTTCATGCATTTTTATATATGCTTTTTCCGACCCACGCCCATATAACGCTTTCCAACGGCCAGTCGCATCCGCACCTTTAAACCTTCGTAGCAGCCAGCCCCCGTCCTACTCATTCGTTGTCTGTGGTGGCGTTCTGAATGGTCATCGCTTACTTTATTTTAACAGCGTTGAAAAAGCAGGACCTAGAGTTACGTCTTTGTGAAGTATTTATTACATTTTCTTTTTTTGGCGTGACAGCGTTGTCTAACGCGCAGTCAAAATCCGGCTCTTTCGGTGGCATGACCTGAGTTTTAAGTGTTGCCATCAGGCGTCAAAATGATGCACTAAGTGCAGAACAAGATTTACACTTCTATCTCTTTCCCCTTATGCGGAATGTCTAGGAAACCTAAGGGGGCCTTCGAGCATTCCACGCCTCCTCACGTTGACGGAAGGATAAAGGTGACGCAAGGGAGTTTTCAAGAAAGAACTTAAAACTGTATACGAATGTATAAGTAAACAGCTGGGCAAACTTACAAAAATATTTCTGTTAATCTGACGCCATTTCGGAAGGTCAGGTGAAGATAAAAAGCCAACTTTTATTATATGTTAATATTTTTGACGCTAGCTAATTTTCTAAACAGGACATTCGGATCGCGCTCCACAGTGCTCTCTATGTTTCAAGCTTCAGGCCGGTGTTAGGTCGGGTCAAGGAGCTATGACGAATGCGCGCGCGTGTATCGTACATCACCATAGTCATAAACAGGACTTTAAGAAATACGGTCGATTTAGATTATTGGAAACGGTTTCAGACAATATGAAATGAACCAATCGTCATTCCATGTGACTGGGGTCAGCTAAAGTCATTTGAGGTCAAAGGTCGTAAGCTGATTTGATAAACATATGGTCATGACAGTTCCCCTTTTTCATGTCCATGACGCCGCTTACGCCCCCATTTTTCAGTTTGTAAACTAATACAACAATGTAATACGATTTACATTTCTAAAGTATTGAATGACTAGTAAAAGCTGAAAAATGATTTAAGCTTTTGTGTCCATTTACTTATTCCTCCCATTTTCCAGGCCTTGTGAACGTCTGTAAAATTTCTCAGAACTTTAAACGTATAGATCGAAGGGAATAGTTCCATCGATTAACTGTTAAGTTATGCTTATTGCATCTAAATCGGTCAATAAACTTTTGAATTATAGTTAGCAAAAAAATGAACCCCTTTCTGGCCTTTTTCCTCTGGGCCAAACCATTGGGGTGGACTTTGGCTGAAAACCAGCCGTAATGGGACCACATTAGCTTTTCCCATTCAGATGTTTTGACGGCGTCGTGAAATCCCGTCTGTGATCCGTCCGCGTAGAGTGTTTCCATTGTGTCCTCCGGGGACGCGTTTCACTACGTGAAATGCGTTCCCGGCCGTAACCCACGGTCCCTACGATGCGGATCAGGGGCCCTCCAAAGATGACTTTGTCTCCTCTCATATTTTCCGCCAGTTTTAGTTAAAAAAGAAACATTTGGACCAAAGGGCTGAAATTACGAGCGAGGCTGAAACGCCAGTGAGTCTTACTTCACCTAACAAAAAAAATGGTACTGAGAGGTCCGGCCCGGCCACTGCGGTTTCTAGAGGTTAATGAATTTCCAACTCTTGGACACAAAAAACATCAACTTTTGGCCGATGAACAACTCAATCCTTCCAATGTTGGTCGCCTGCATTGTCAATGTGTTAGCTTGCAAAATTTTCCCTCCACATTACAATTCCTCAAGTAATGTTTTCACCCTAACATCTATTTTTCCGTGCATGTTTTTGAACTGCTCAGTAACGGCAGCGAGCTGAACCATGGGCGGTTATAAGGCTTAGACTTGTAATGCTCCAGACACAAAATTCTGAAATATACCAATAAATATCTCTGTGTACTGCGGAATGTAAAAAAGGGAATAATTATGCAAGCAACAACGAGATAGCCTTTCTCGTCATGCGCCACTCAAGAAATATTACTGGTAGATAATAAATATACAAAAAGACTTAATGAAGTCAGAAATGGTCTGCACGGAATTCCGGGCTTTATGCATGGTTACGAAAATATACGGCCTTTTTTATACCTGAAGATGGGCTATGGCTGAAACGATGAATCTTTGCTGATAGGCAAAAAGTATTCTAAAAGTATAGAATGGCTTAAAATATTTAGGAGAGTAATGATGACAGGTTATCTTATCAAATAGGCACAGTGGTAACTTCCACAAATCATATTCAAACGTCTGTGCCTGATCACAACCACTGGCGTGGCTTCCTATCTCTTTACGGGTGCTAGGGACCCGCGATGTCAAACTGGGCGCCCATAGTAGTCGACTGGGCGTCCACAGAGGATGTCTTTTTGTATACTTTTGGAGGGGCTTGAACTCTTCCAGTGTTGATTTAAGCCCTCCCAATGTTTTCTTGCTCCTTAAAAAAGAAAGGTAAAGGCACTTACAAGACTGCACGACTTTGGTCATGCAAGTATGCAACATCTGATCACGAATTATATATGCATAATATATATATATATATATATATATATATATATATATATATATGCACAGAATAAATGATACATGGAGAGATGACGGAACTTAATCTAGAAAGGCAAAAGCTGATGAATAGTAAAGCCGAAACGTCGAATACTTCTTTTGTCTTTTGAAACAATTTGGTTCCATTACCATCTTCCATCTATGTGTCTTTTCTCTTCATTTCACCATTTCCATGCATTTTTCATCGTCATTCTATCATCCTCATTTTATGCGAAAAAATGTGAGAACGCCAAAAAAGTCGTCGGTCAAAAAACAGCGGGCTGAATCCATTCAGAAACTCACGTTTGGGGGTGGAGATAAGGCAGGCCCCTTGGCTCACCCTCCCCCAATCCTTTACGGAAATCGACACCACTAGGTGTGTTTCTCCAGCTTTGAAATGAAACCGTCACACTGCCCGAGTTTTCGTTCGCCGTGCGGCGCATGAACACCTCTCGTGCTGTAGGGCGAGGTGGGATGGCTATGCCGTTAGTAGATCAGAACAACGGAGCATCCGCCGTTGTTTCGACCCGCGCGGAGCAGTTCTGTTCGGTATCATCACCTGTTCTCTTGTGGGTGGTGTCTTCCCCACGGAGTGGAAAAATGCATGTGTCGTCCCCTTGTTTCAGTCTGGTGATCGGAAAAATCCGAAAATTTTAGATCTATCTCACAACTGCCAAGCTTGTCAAAACCACAGAATGCTCAGTTTGTACACGGCTGACGGAATACCTCGCAGCCAACAAAATTCTCAGTCCCCGTCAGCTTAAGGGGCAGGGCCTTGCTTGACCTCATCACTTGGGTAACAAAAAATATTGATGCTGGCCCGGTCTCACCAATTACGACGGAACCTAAGTGAGGCCTTTTATAGCGTGGACCACGGCATCCTGCTGCGGAAGATGTGCCACGGCATATGAGATCACTATTTTTCCAGCTACCTGACCGGGCGGGGGCAGGTGGTTCGTGGAGGTTCGAAGATTAGACCTGCCCAGTTAGGTGTAACGCAGGGCGGCATTGTCGGACCAATCCTTGTCACCCGTGCCGTTAAAGACATCTCCTGCTTCCTTCCCCACGGTCAGGTTGTCTGCTATGCAGATGAACGTTCACAGTCCCCTGGAACTTAAAATTCGACTTGAGGAAACTTTAGCAGCATTCCAAAACTGCTTCAGAGACAACACATTTAAAATGAACGCGGCAAAAACAGATTTCAGCCTGACTGGCACCAAGCAATCGTTTAGAAACACCGCAGATTTCTCGTTTGGTATTTCTGGATGTACAGTCGGGCCCTCTGGGATTGTGAAAATTGTCGCCGTTGTCGTGGACCAGACACTGACGTGGGAAAACCACATTTCAGCCGTCGTGCGCCGATGTCACAGAGTCTTGATCTTCTTTGCAAATTTTGGCGACACGTTACTCAGGATGCTCTCAAAATTATTATTCAGACTCACGTGATCTGTCGCATTCTGCACTGATTCTCCGTGTGTGCAACCAACGCCCAACTGGACCGCATTCAAAAAGCCATGAACTTTGTAACTCGTGTGATCTCCGGCACTAGGCACCGTGCTCGCATATTTCTGGTTTTGGCTTTGCTTCGATGGTCAAAAGTAAAACAGCTTGGTCGTGAACGAGACTGCATCAACGTTCACCACGCTTTCGAATTACAACAAGCAAACAAACAAACAATCTACACCTTGGCAATGAATCCAACAGTTTTAAGCAGCGCATTACTTAGCTCTTTTAGATTTTCATGATTTTCAGGTTTTAGATTTTCATGATCATCATGATAAAATTTTCCACGATTTTAGTCCGTGTATAATTATACAACTGCTACTAGAGTGGTGCTCTTTGCTCTTCAACGTTTTGTTTGTCGGCGGTTCTGGATCAATTAGCAGTAACGATGAACTACAGTGAAGAAAATTATGAAGGTTTATCAGGTTTCATGTAACGGTTTCTCTGTCAAATGTACCGCAACATTGATAAACAATGTAGTGAACAATCATTGAAACAACAAATTCAAAATACCGAAACGGACTGATAACCTTCATTTAGTATTGAAAAACGAAACAGCACGAAACAATCATGCCTTGTTACATTCAAAATATGTTTCCAAGTATCAAGCGAAACACAGCAGGCCTCGTTCGTTGTGTGAATGACAAGTCGTCCGAATGGTTGTATTTGTTCTAAGTTTTCTCGACGCCTTAGGAAACACCTCAGCCTCCGTCGAGTGAGGAGTGTAACGTCATTCACATGCATTTCGCAGCTACACGACACTCCACTCCCATTTCGCAGCCCCACTGGCAGCTCTCGACGGAACCAACGGGCCCGCCAAAACATCTCACTTCAGACCATGCACCTGTAACGGCCCGTTGATCGGAACGTCTTTGGATGAAGTGTGCTCATAATTACCATGCCACTATTAGCCCACTTAGAGACCCACACAAGAAACGTAGAGAGAGAGAGAGAGAGGGAGGGAGAGAGAGTAAGAAGGGGAAGGGAGGACGGGTAGAAAGAGAGGGGAGTGGATAGAGAGATAGACAGGTAGTGGCACATGGATAGATAATGATACAAACATGGATAGATAGATAAATAGATAGTCAGTCAGACAGGGAGACAAAAAGACAGACAGATAGACAGATAGACAGATAGATAGATAGATATATAGGAGAGAGAAAGAATGAAAGCGAAAGTTGACATTCGGACTATTACAAATCATCGCTTCAGAAGTGAGCTGTCTTTGTTTCCGAGTGTCGCGCCATGTGTTCCTAATGATGGCCATAACAGTTACTCTAACTCCGCAGCGCGATTTGCCACAAATTCAACGGGCCGTGTGACAGCATTTGCATATAACGCCTCTACTCGCGGACGGTGCGCCTCTCCCCTTCTCCTCCCCTCACAGCTGCGCCAGCCATCACCAGCAGCGGTTCGCTCAGCACCTGATGAGTCAGCCGAACCCTCGCCGCGGCACGGCCAGCTCAGCAGGCCCTCTCCGCTCCGCCGCCGGCCATTGACGGGTAAACAGCGGGAGGGCGCCGCTGCCAACTCCGGGCGCCCGCCGCCGCGTCGCCGCGCTCCGCCGTCACGTTACGCGGCGACCCGGCGACCGGCGACCCGGCGACCTGGCGATCCGGGTCCGGACGGACAGCGCGTCCCCTCCCCGGAGGCGGCAATCTCAGGGGTCGCCGAGACGGGACCGGCGGAAAAACCATTAGCGGCATCGGTTTCATCGAGGTAAATGGGCCATCGGCGCCGGCAGGGGCCTGGACAGGGCCGCTTTCCGACGCGAGCCCACGGCGGCCGAGGTAATCAGGCGCTTCGACGAGGTGGGCCGAGCGCGTGGCTCGCGTTACCACCGTTCGCGGAGAGCCGGCCGTTCACCGGGCCGGGTCGAGCCTCGTCGACTCTGCCTGAGCGCGTCGCTGTTCGCCGGCCGATCGAGGTCGTCGCCCCGGGCGGCCGATGCTATGTCGCTCGTTGATAACGACGCGATGCTCCGGCAGGGGCCGACGGCCGCGCCCTCGGTTTGGTCGGCCTGTCGGCGGCCGACTCAGCTGGGCCTAGGCTGACAGCGGTCAAGGGAAACCTCTGACCTCTGAATCAGGATGTCTTGTGAGTTTTGCGGTATTGTGTTAGGTCTGAGGGAAGCACCGTTGATTTCGCTTGAGCTCGAATCCGCACGTAATGTTTCGGCCATGTTGTGCAGTCTTCCTCCTCTCATCCGGCAATCTGATATATACATATGTTTTGTGTACTGTGGTCCGGCATCATTTTTCCTTTTGGAAATTGATCTACCTTTTACTCAGAATTATACACATAACACAAAGAATACAAAGAATACTCAGAACAGACAGAATACGCAGAATCATTCAAGCCAGCAAGTCAAGAGATTAATGTTTGTTTTATCGGATGAAAACCTTCCAGGTTGTTTGAACTGCGAAACGCTTTTCTGGCCTGCGGGTTGTAAGATTCCTCCCCTCGCTCTCCTTTCTCAGCCGTAAAAGAACGGCGACATTTTTGCATACGACTACAGCACTTCCCTGCTGTCTTCCATTCGCAAATGACTCCCGGCCATCCAGACCAGGCTCCATTTCGCAGACGTACGGGCGCGTTCCCGCGGGCCAGCTGCGAGCCGGTCCGCCCGGCCCGTCGCCGGCTCGGCTCGTCTTTGTTCCCGCCGGCGGTTTATGAACCATCGCGTCGCCGGCCGGGTCCCCCGCGGCGGCATTCACGGAGCCACCGAGCCGGCCGACCGGGCCCAGGAGCAGCAACCAATTACGGTACGGCGTCGGCCGCGGGCGGTCACCAATTACGGGCCCCGATCGTGCCAGGCGACGGAACAAATTAGATAAGATCTTATCGAAGGGACGGCTGGCAGCGCCTCTCTGTGAAAAGCGTAGGTTGAAGGCCGTCCGATTGGAAAGCCTGGTCTCCTGCTAGTAAGCATAAAATTTTCATTCTTTAGGTGTATGATACGAAATTTCAAATGGTCGTGTTTGGCAGTGCCCTGCGAAAAAATGATCGGTACTGTACACGTACTTTGTGTTCAGGTACATCACACGCACTCCTTTGGAAAATCTAGCCCGGCATTAGGTCTGTGTCGGCTCAGCCATTGGTCATGGCTTACACTTCTTTTATAAATCTGGCCCCACCGTGTTGAAGTGGGTGACGTTAGGATCAGAACCAAGCTAAGTCTGTTGCTCGACCCCGGCCCCGCCACCCAAGTATTCCCAAATATCTAATAATTTTGCCCCAGGCACCGAGCCAGATAGCGCTGGAGGATCTTTATCGTGCTGTGCAACTGCGCGACACGGCGGCCCGTGCCTGGCAGAACTTGGGCCTGAACAGTTAAGTACAAAGTTTTTGCGGTTTAAGTCTTTCAAGAACAAACAAGAAGATACATAAAATTAGTATTATTCGTACGCGTTATTCAAAGCCCCAGAAGGTTTACAATTTCAAACCAAATATTTTGATAGAAACAGAGAGATATAAAGAACAAGCATCATGGCCTTGTTTTACATCTCAGACTCCGTGTCCTGTTCCATTTTATTTTCAAAACAGTGCTTGCTTTTTATGAGCAGTTGGAACTGCAGTTATGTGCCGAACGACGTTTCACAGCCAATTATGATACAGGCCAAGGTTTATTTGAATCACTTTGCATATCACCCATGTGGACTTCGTGCACATCAAAGTAATGTATATCGCCTTTATTGCGCACAGTTTTATTAAATATCACTCTTTTTTGAAACTTGCAACATTTTCCATACTTTTGGAAAGTACATAGAAGGGCACAGGTGGGGGTCAGCAGCCGACGGCCGACGCCATACCGTCCAGCCTGCAGCAGCACGGCGCTCCCCAGCAGGGTCAGCGGAACGCCCTGTGGGAGCCGCCAGCGCGTTCTCCGGACGGGACGGACATGGCGGCGAGTGCTGCCAGTCGCCACGTGGCGGCGCGTGGCGCCGCAGACGAGACCGACGACGAGACAACGGGGACTGTGCCCCGCGAAGCGGGACTCGCCGCCGCCAGAGGCCGAGCCACGTGGTCGTCCAGCGCGGGACCACTCGCCGCACTGTTTAACCGGAGTAGCCGGTAATTCCCGGGGCTTTGCGTCTGTTTCGTGGCCGATTTAGCCCAGTACTTTCGGTGGTAATGATGGGATGTTCGGCGGCTTGGCAGGTTTGATGGACATGTCTGATGGTGATATCAGGCGCCCAGCTCGGGTTTCCCGATTCTTGTAGGGAGGTGTTATGTTGCTATTGCTACTGTTTTCTTTACGACTGATGCGTAGCCATATGGCAACTCACTCTGCAGCTGTTTGGCTGCCGGCAAACCATAATGACCCCAGAGACTGCCGAGTGTGCTGGTCCCGAGTGGTCACAAGACACAACTGTGCACACGACACATAATACAGACACCATATTTCTAGTGCGTAAGTGATGTTACCGAGCTGTAGATTGCTGATAACTACGGGCATATACTTACGAAATTGATGGGGGGGGGGGGGGGGGCAGAGTAGCAGGAACGTCGGCTGAGGAGCGTTAGGAGGAAAGATTTCTTCTTCACTCTAAAATGCAATACAATCGCGGGACTCACGGCGGTCGCTGCTGTCTTTTGTTGTTTTGTTTTTGTTGTTTTTTGTTGTTTTGTTGTTGTCTTTTGTTGTAGTGTTGTGTTACTGTTCAGATGTGTGATACAGAAACCCTGCCGAAAAGAAAAACGAAAAGGGATTTTCGAAACACGAATGCATTATGTTATGTAGCTCCAATGCATTGTGGAAGTTTGCGGATATTCACCTGAATATAACACGGGTCGTAACTTAAGACATCTTTGATTCACTTATCACCAGTTACCACCGATGTTCAGTTATTTGTATTTTTAGATGACCGTGTCTCCTCCTCCCTCAATGCTGATTTGTGCCCCACCCAACTTTTTCCGCCAGTTTTAACAAGGAAATAGGCAAAAATAACTAAAAGAACAGCCACAATGATAAGAAATAGGAAGAAAAATGGAATAAAGCACAACGTGTTCTAAACTATTAAGAAAAGAAATAACGACACATTTCGTGGTGAAATGGGAGCACTGTTTAGGGGCATTGATTTCCTTAGGCTTTGTAGTGCTAAGGAGCTACCAATATTGATTCCAGCCCTACCAATGTTGTTCTGGGCCTTTTCGAAAATAAATCTTAAATCATAGTTTTATGTAAAAAATACAAATATATATACGATATTTATAGCGGTATAGGTATATACCTATACCTATGGTGACATATGAAAGTTTTGATCTGGCAAATAGGTACAAAAAACCTTACGAATTTCTGTGGGTCAAAACCAGACGGACTAAATCCGTTGCCAAACCCACATTTGGATGAAGGTTAGTTTGTCGAGCCCTCGGATAGGATCCCCAAATCATTTACACAAAACGACAACCTTGCCAGTGCTGTAAAGAATGGTTGATTTTTCACTTTTCGAAACTCCTGAAGGACAGCAAGGCATTTTAAGTGTTTTTCAAAGTGAGAAAACAACAACAAACAAACAACAACACTAACACAGGGGTGAAGGCGCAAGCCAAGGGGGCCATAGGGGCCATGCCCCCGGGCCCAGCGATCTACACTCGATATATAGTGATTCCGCAGGAGTGCCTAATACTGATCATATGTATCTTGTAAAAGCAAACAATATGCTTTCCAGTGCCTTGAACATGAGGTGAATTACATAAAATTACTGCTTAATCCATAGATTTCGTCATTTGTCAGTGACGTATGACGAAATTTGACATCCGCCCTCCCCCTCAAGGAAATCCTGGCTACGTGCTTGACCTAACATCGGTGCAGCACTTCTTCGCCTCGGGGAATCAGCTTATAGCGACAACTATCGAGCTCTTGAGCAAGTGAAGGATGTCTTCAGAGTAGGACACCATAGACTGTGCCGCATAACATCTCCGAGATTCGATGCTGTTCCGCATAACAGCGCCTAGTGGGATGCCGTTCCGCATCATGTAAGCAATTCGTTAGCTTCGACGAAAATTAGCAGACGTGTCTCAAATAGACGACGTCGAAATTAATGTTTACTGAGAACAGTCTGTGGTGAAATTCCGGCTTTACCATTACCGTGTATCATGTGAACCCAGTGCTGAAGCTATTTTAAGCGTAAACGTATGGCTAAAAAGTTACTGAGCGTAACTTTTACTAACGTCGTGCCATCAGGGCCACGACAGTCACCACACGACCTCGGTGACCATTTCTGTTCTGGATCAAATAGCCTTGGCTTCTTTTGAAAATTGGACCTCGGTGCCTGACACGTTTCTGATACGCGTATATCACATACCCATCTCGGACCAGGACGACGCCAGAGCGCTGTCTGTGGGTGTGCACCAACCATAAGTGCTTCTGGATGGAAAGAGCTCGAATTAAAATAAAATTTGCTGTTCCGTTATGATTTCAGGAGCATTTTGAACAGCTCTTGCACGCAGCATTGCATCTTGAGGAAGGCGTACCATTTCAGTAACGGTCGGGTGTTCGTGGTTTGTCGCCACGGTTCCCGGCAGCTCACTGGACTTCCAGACAATTTTGGTTCGGTCTGAACAAGCCTGGCTGTTGTGACTTAACCCTATTCCCGGCAGGGGGGGGCGGAATCCGCCCCCCCTCGGGTTTTTTGCTTGCCAATTCCAGGCTTTTTAACGCAGCTTCACGAAACCTGGTCACTTTTCCTAGCTATTCCTTCTACGCGCCGTGACAAAATTTCAAAATTCTATTTTGCTCAGGGACGGAGCCAGGCAACGTTTTTGGGAGGCACCTCAGGTCATTTTTGGCCATGTTGAGGGTAAAAGGAAAATGTCTGCCAAAAACAGAGTTTTTAAGATAGAACTTAAAACTTTATATGAATATATAGCTAAATAGTTGGGCAATGTGCATATGTAATTTTGTTTATCTGAGGTCACTTTACAAGGTCAGGTCAAGGTCAAAAGTCAAAATTTGTTTTTTCGCAATAATTTCGGCGCCGTTTTTTTAAATGCCAAACCCGGAATATATATGACGCAGAAAGATGACCTCTACTTGTGTACCAAGTTTCAGCTTGATACCAGGTCGGGTCACGGAGCTATGACCTAAAATGTCAGTGTACGTACCCTATATCGCAAAAACCAAAAAATGAATTTTCTGGAATGGAGTGAATTTAATCGATTAAAAACGTTTACAGATAATATTGAATGCACACGACATCATTCCAGGTGACCCCAAGGTCACTGGAGGTCATTTAAGGTCAAAAGTCACAAGTTGATCTGAGAAACGTGTGACCATGACAGTTCCCCCTTTCTCATGTCCCTGGCACCGCCTATGCTAACATTATACAAACATTGTAATGCGATTTGTACTTCTTTAGCATAACATGACTAGCAGAAGCTAAAAAAGTGTTTTTACCTTTTTTGTTCATTCCGTTATTAGAAAACTTATCCCCCTATTTTTGAAACCCTGTGAACGCCCATGAATTATCTCAAAATTTCAGATTTGCATACCCATGGTAAAAGCCCTATCCATAATCTCTCGATTGATGCCGGTTTCATCGAAATCGGTCCATAAACAACGGAGTTATAAGAAGTCAAAAAGTACCCCCCATTTTGACATTTTTGCCCCCCTGTATCCACAAATTTCAAAATTTTGAAAATTTCTTTTTATCAAAATGTAGTTCACGTGACGGCAAATCGATTGCCGTTTGTTGCGATGAAATCGGATAAGTAGTTCTCGAGATCTCAGGGGGGGGCCGAATCCGCCCCCCCTGCCGGGAATCGGCCATACCGTCTAGCCCTCCGGGAATAGGGTTAAAGTTAGCGGTGACAAGTCTCCATGGTGCACTCGGGAACTCAGAGAAATGAGCGGCATTGGCAGACTTTGAATCTGTTAACGACGCATTACCATTGGCCACCATGAAGCGTTACAGAAAATGGTCCGTGGTCAGAACAATGTCCCCTAGTCCCTAGAGGCCTTCAACGGGTGAGTTTACCCGTTACCCAGCCGTTACCCATGGGTGAACTTGCGAGTGCGGGTGCAGTCGTACATGGCACATGTCCTTTGCAAAACCAGATTATCCTGAAAAGACCAAAAAATTCATGCCTAAAGTTTGGCCCAAAGCCTACTGATTTGTCTGACCTTGGAGTAGTAACGTCGCTGGAACATACAAGACAAACGAGACTGAACGTACATAGAAAACCATTTGAAAGTTGAAGAGAGGGCTCGAAAATCCAAAAGAATTTGGCGTGTTTCTCCCGAATTTAATATATGTGCAATTTTAAGTGATCATTTTTGTAAACTTTGAACTTTAACAAAGTAAGTCTACCGGAAAATGAATGAAATTTGTTTGGCGCAGTGATCGAAATGGCACATGTTAATCGAGACTAATGGTAATGTCACTTGATCAGCTGTCAGGCTATATGGACTGCCCTATGCACTAGTAAACGCATTATGACGCATACAGCTCAGTGCGCAATCACTAATTCAGTTTGCGTGGTATAAAAACAGAAAGGATTATGTGGTACACTTGTTAGAGCTCATTCTGTGAATTTGCTGTGGTGATTGGTACCTAAGGACTGATACATACGCCTGACGCCTGCTTGAGGCGGTGGTGTGCATTAACCCGCGCACGACCGTCGGTCCTCCTCAAGCATGGGCGACTGGGGGAGGCAGTTGACTGCCCCCCTCTAACTCACGAACGGTTGGTCGCACGATAAAAATAAGCATACCGTTGGAAAGCCTGTGACGAGTAGAGCTCGGAACTGGTCTCATTTTTAGTTTTAGATAATATGTCAGCCAATTTACGCCCTATATATGTTTTCTCGTAGCCGACTGCATGAGACCGAGAAATGGCCTGAATCTCAAGGGCTGTGACTAATAACGCATGGGTAAAGGCACCAGCGCACAAGTAAAGGTCCGCGGATGCCGATACACGTCTAATTTCCTCAGATTTGTTCAATATATACGCCGAAACGTTGAGTTAAACACACCGTAATTCTCCCGCCAGCTGTCAGTGTGCGCCGCTGCCGTATGCGGTACCAAATTGACGAGAACTCATTTTGGCGTTCCTTTATTTTCGCAAAAAAAAGACGATCTATGCCAATTTTATTGATCTTTGTGGTTCTTGTCATGGTTTCTCATGCTTAAATTTTGGAAAAATTAATTAGTTACCAATCTACAAAGTTGGCGGAGCTTTATTCGCGAGATCCTGTTTATTTGCAAAATATGCTACTTTTTCGAACTTTTTGAGGTTCCTGGTATTAATTACGTCTGTGCAAGCTAGTTCTGCCATTTTCTACCCATTCTGAGTAATTCACCGTCGATTTTGACGGTGGTACATTTTGGCCCACTACAGTTATTCGTGACCTGACCTCAGGTCAATGGCTGGAAGTCATTGATACTTTACCCAATGGCGGTAACTAGATGTCTGCTTCACTCCACACTAAAAATATTATGGAATATTCCGTCAAATTGCAAGGCGATATGTATTAACAATGGGCTCCACCTTAGGTCAACGACCCGGAAAATTCCGAAAAATCTGAGATAGCAGATTTGTTGCATCTATAACGATCACTAATCCCTGAAAGTATTATTGAGATATGTTGTTTGTGAAAAAGTTAGAGGGCGCTAAACTTTTTTGACATAGGTCTGTTTCACCTCACCTAGGTCAGGCACCTGACGTGACCTGAGGTCAAAACTTTGACACCAGATGTAAAATTGATGGAGCAAAAGGTACACAAAGTTTCGTGACTCTGTGTTTGTTAGTTCTCTCGCAATCCCAGAAAAACCTCGGGGGGGGGGCAGTTAACGCCCCCCCCCCAGTCGGGTATGGGTTAATTTCGCCGTTGATATTTTTGCAGGTGACGAATATGGATGATGCTGATTTCCTAAATTTTTCATTTGTTTGTGCTTTTAGTGAATTGCCAGATAATATTTACCACCTGCTGAAGATAGCAAAAAGCGTAGCACGAGCCGTGTAGTTAACCCTAGGCTAAGATTTTGCCACAGTGCTCTACTGACCGGGTCACGATTACTGAATAGTCGGTGAAGAAAAAAGCCCACAGTCAAAACCGGTGAAAACGTTAGTGTGGAAGTGGTGAACCACATCCCCAGAGAGAGCAATGACCTTCATTCTTTGCGGATAACGACTTTGACGCTGATTATTTCATTTCAAGTTTGGTTCGCATACTCGGGGAATGACCCAGTCGTAGTTCTGGAGTACCTTCAGTCTGACATCTGCTAGATTTATTTTTCATTGAAAGAAAAGGCATTTCTGGCGGAAGGAATGCAGTGTTTTGGCACAAACGGAAATTTTCCTTACGGTGAGATAACAAAGCTGGATGGTGGCCAGTACTAGAAGTTGTGAATGGTGACGAAGTGGCAGCCGCTGATGTTAACCCGTCAGACTGGTCATTGCCGTTGTTGGTGTCAATGACGTGGTTTAACGATCCCATGGCGCACTTCCTAGATATCTCTCAGACGAATCAACGCAGAGTCCTGAAACTTTCAGTGCCTTTTCTTACATCCGTTGTACACATGCCACCATAAAGCTGAAAACGAGTTCATCTTAGGTCACGCCCTAATGACCTCATGATGACGACCATGTTTTGCGATTCGGCATTCAATTTTACTTCTATCCCGTACTGTCAGTGCTTTTGCAGTGCATGGTAAATGTGGTTTGCATTGCATGTCAGCGTGACCTGAGAGTTCAGTATCGATCACGTGTGACCTCATGCTAAGTGCAGCCAGACAGATTGTAGAATTTTCTTGCAGCAAACTGCACGCGCGACTCCTTGCAACATTGCAATGCTTTTTCGTCGGCTGTTTTTTTTGGTGGTTCTATGCAAATATCAGCTTCGCGGGTAAACTGGTAGCGTCTGTTTGATGTTCTGGGCGACCGATGTAGGGATGTCGGCCTTGGCAACGCTATGCAACATTTCGTGGAGATGTGTGACAAGGGCAAACTGATTTGCAGGGACATCCAAAGACGTCAGATGAAGATGATATTAGCGTTTTGTATTACTTTATATTAGCATGTTTGTATTACATCGAGTTTAATATCATGAAATGTTGCAATGTTGTATATGCACGATGATTTGGGCCATTTCAAGGCTTAGTTGTTCCCAAGGCTGTTTGAATGTGACTTTCTTAGCATCTCCATGTCAAATGGGCGGGGGAACACGCATTGCATGGCATGATACAACGGAGGTCAAATTTGGCTTGTGACTTGTTGTCAAAAGGCCACGTATTGTCAAAACTGACAACCTGTGATCCCGACCTTTGGTGACCTTGGGTCATGTGGCATTTAGAATACGAGAAAGCTACCAGGAACATATTTTGAAGCAAACTTCAGTCTCAATCTGCTTCTCATCGTAATTAGGCAACTCTGGAGAAAATGGTAACTTGTGGTGTTTGACCTGACCAGTGACGTCATCATTAACCCAAAAGTGACAAAATGTATACGTCACAGGACCGCAGGATTTTGCGCTGTTGACTGACCTTTGAGTCAGCCAAAACGGACGATGTTTCTGGAGATAGACGGGGGCGTTATTTGTTCCCTCTCAGTCATCGGAAGATGGAGAAATACCCCAGTCAATCCTGTATTAAGCTCGACTGCAGGTGATGACAGTGGTTGAATTTTGACCTCGCGCGATCGCGTTCGGTCAAAAAGTCTAACCATTATCTCCGTTTTTAAGGAATAATTTACACCTCACGTAATGTTTTATAGAACTAAGTCCAGTATGATACGCCTGGCAGTTGCTGTGCAAAGGTCCCAAGGCTAGTGAACTGGTGCAAAAATGTGGCAATTCAGAAAGTTACTACCGAAAGGTAATCCAAACCCGATGCGTTTTCCTTCGGTATGATTATACACGTGATATCCAAATAGAAGAGTGTATCCCTGTGCTACTTATTATTTGCAGTGAATGGCGTGATTTAGATCATTATGTACGCATGTATTTGGAAGAAAACGGCCTTAAAACCCAATGGCACATCTTTTTGAAATTAGATCTTTTTGACATTAGAAAGCAATTTATCTATAAACAAAAACAAGGCGTTTAATGTTCAGACTTCAGTTTTGGGTAAATTTAAATTGCAGACTTGTGTTAACTTTCTGGATGGGAAATTTATTCAGGGCAGGTACCAGATTTCCGTGCATAGCTTGCAGGGCAGGTTAGGCTTTCAGATTTCCAAAAAAAATGGTTGCAAAAAATAAATGAGTAGTGATTCTAAGAGTTAAGTGCTTTGCTGACTGGCCTGTTTTGCATTGTGAATCATGTCCTGCAGCGGTGTGGACTCTGTTTCAGGTGATATGTAGAACAGGTTTTACCAAACAACGAGTAAAGTACGGGTAATTTTTGTGATATTGATCTTTTGCAGGTACTGGTGGGTACGGGTAAGACATCTCAAATCCAGAAACGGATGACGGGTTGGCGAAATTTTTAGGTGGTGGGTAACGGATGAGCACGGATAAAAAATTCCTACCCGTGAAGGTCTTTACCCGGGCCTCCGCACACCTTTGCTATGTTTTACTTATTTCTTCCTTAGAACATAAAAAAATGTGAAGCCAAGTAAACTCATTAAGCCCTTTTGGTCTTACTCTGGCATTCATCGCCTTTGAAAAAAACATCCGAAGATAGTTCAGCTTATGTGAGGCTCATCTCTCTGTAGAACAGTGTAGAACAGTCTGTAGAACAGAACAGTTCTTGGTTCGGAAATGTATCGTTGCCAAATAGACAGAAAATACCATTTCTTCGTGGTTCGCTATTCATGTTTTACTCCTCCAGTTTCTTACCCTCTCTTTTTCCTGCCTTCACTCAAGATTATAGGCCGTCACTCCAACATTACTGGCGAAACAGAATTTGAGCGGCGCAATTTACGACATCTGTTTCTGTCATCTGTGGTTCATATCCTTTCCTACTGTCGTCAGGCCCGCGTTCCAGCGACTGACTATGGCCGCTGTCGCTATATGCCAGCGCTCTTGTCCGAAATGTGTCCCTCGGTTATAGCTCGCATTTATGCTACAGCAATAAAGGCGCACTCGAAAAGACAGCGTGGCGGCGGCTGTTACCAAGAAAACGGTTAACAACATCCGATTGCTTCGAACAAATCTGTTCATGGGAAAGACGCTCGTTCTTATTTCTCAGATCAGATATATCAGATTATTTTTAGATCAGAGCCATTAGTCATCTGATAATCACGGTCTATGGGCGCCGAATGACCCTGCAGTCGGTGCGCCCCTAAGCCCCAATAACCAACCAACCGATAATCACGGTCTAGCTGCTTGTGCTGTCTCTTATTGTGTCTCTTACTGTCTCTAGATTGTGCAGGTGTTGACCTTTAAACCGTAACGCCATTTTTATTGCTGTCTGACTGCACCCGTCGAGAGTAATGTTAACTGAAGAGGACATTTGCTGTCACTAGTGATCGGAAAAATCCAGGGCCACATTCTGCTCATGGGCATTGCCTTCATCTCATTTAGTGATGAACTGTGTGCTCACAGTCCAATGGGCAACGAGTAGAGAGCATTGAATGACGACAATGAAAATACTTAAAACTCAATGAATAAAAAGGACAGGTTTGGATTTAGGAAGACTTAACATGGAAAGACGTATGCGCACGAACGATGGCTACCTTCTGGCCCGGCCTGGGAAAGCATGGGAAACGGAAGAAATACGAGATTAGCAGAATCACGGTGATTTAAGACTTAATCACAGTGTCAGTAGAGCACAGACAACAGACAGAGAGCGACACTAACATCCTTCATGAAAACTAGGTGAGGGGGCGGCTGAAGGACGAAGGAAAAGGAAACATTGGTCTAAACCAGGCACGTAACCAGGATTTTCCGAGGAGGGGGCCAAATGTCAAATTTTGCCATATGCCACTGGCTTATGACAAACTTAACAGGAAAAGCAGCAATTTTATGTAACTGACCTCATATTTGACGCCCAGGAGAAACATATAATGTTTGCTTTTGCATTGTGTATGTGATCAATATTCCGTATTCCTGCAAAATCGCTAAATATCTAGTGCAGACCGTCCGGTGCGCGGGGCATGGCCCCCATGGCCACCCGGTCGGCTACGTGCTGGACCAAACAGTCACTGCAACACTGAACCAGTAGTATGAATATCAGGTTTGCAATTCCGTACCAAAGCGCAACAGGTCAGTGCACATGCTATGAACACCAGGAATCTCCATAATGACATGACGTGACGTTCGCTGAGCGCACACTCGCGACCAACAGACCCGTGGCGAGGGATCAGACGTCTCCACTGCCCTGAGTCGTGTCCGGGACCGTGTGACCCCTGTCGTTGTGCTGCGGTCCACACTGCAGCCCGACATCCGCGTGTCTCTCTGCGGTCCGAGCCCATGTTGGCTTTCGGTTTGATCGTCGCGCTTATAGTCAACTCCTACTCCGTGTCGGTGCACGAGTCACAAGCACATGATCAGGCTGGTTTCGGACGGGCGGATGGCGAGAGTGTTGGCTGTGTGCCAGGTCTGAGTCGCGTGAACGTGAGCTGCAACAGGTGTAACGAGCCTTGTTGATTTATGCACTGTTTTTGCACTGTTTGTTCATTAGTTACGCACAACACACCAAGACGAATATGTTGTAGTCTCAAAAAAGGACTTCAGAAAGCTCACTACAGAAACTCCGAAGCCTGGGAAGATGGACCCACTCTGTCTCATATGAAAGGACTTGACTTTTAATAATAGCGTCAACATCTGGACGAGCCAACGCCGTCGTTTCAGTCGACAGGGACGCATGTCATACCACCCAAATTTATTTTGCAGTTGATTCAATTCAGCGTTATTGGCCCCTCCTCCTGTCTTGTGGCGTTGCCAACTTTGCTGCTGCTTATAAAGCACAGTCGAAGGAATAATAAATGACAATGTATGTATCATGTCTGGCCAGCTGAATCAGGCGAAAGGGCCGAAATGAAACGTAAACATTACTATGAAAGAAGTGGCGGCCTATTGACCAAACATGGTTGGCTCTGCGCCATTTATGCCAAATAAAATGAGAGAGAGGGAGGGAGAGAGAGAGAGAGAGAGAGAGAGAGAGAGAGAGAGAGAGAGAGAGAGAGAGAGAGAGAGAGAGAGAGGGAAGGAGAGAGAGAGAGAGAGAGAGAGGGAGAGGGGGAGAAAGAGGGGTGAAAAGCAGCCTCCCAGTCGAGGCGTGACGCTGACCGGAATGACATGAAGCACTGTCAGCCCATCCGCAGCGGTGCGCAGATTGGAGCGATGGTGGGTTAATGTATCTCCCCATTCTCTAACCGGGGAGTTCTGATAGTGTGTGTGTGTGTGTGTGTTCCCTTACATTCAGTGTCCATGACATGTATTCCTTTTCTATTTTTTTTGCCCTATCTGACTGCGTTGACATCACGCGTTTCTGCGTGATGTCAACGCAGGAACGCGACACATCCGGTGTCGTAGTGACCCTATGTCCTTATGATCATGTCGTAGCGGCACATAAAGAGAATAGAGGTACGCCACTTGAGTTCCACACCGGTTTTCAATCGAGGTCGTTACCGCAGAGCCTCGGTACAACAGGCATTATGGATACACAGGGCTTCGGTAGCACAGGCCTTATGACTAAGTGAAAGTCTTATTGACTGGCGAAAAGATTGCAAATAATTTTACATCACTGACCACAGTTACGGTTAACTTGTTTCGTAGATTCTTAGGCTGAAGTCGCAAACGCTGATCGGTTGGTGGTGATCAGCAAGATACTTCAAACTGTTGCGCGCTCACGTAGTATCACCACTGTACACAACTGTATATACCTTTCCTCGGCTGTGGCATCAAAACTATGCGATATCTCAGCTATGCCACCGAAACTATGCAATGCCTTTCATAGTAAAATTGACAGATTTCAGACTGCAAATTGATTCGTCTTTGGAGAACAAACATGAAACTTCATCATCAAAAGATATAGCGAGAGTCATTAGCTGGTGTACAAAACAATGTTTCCTTCTCTTTGTTTATGAATCGTACAAAGGGCAGTACCTTTAAATCTTCATTTCTCCGTCTGTTTTCGTTCCATTTCTGTTTACTCATACGCGCTGTTATGTTTCTTCTTAGCCTCGTCACACATTTAGAAGTCAGTGGGTATCCCATGATCTTCACCGGTGTTCTCAACTTGTTATCTTCCAAGTCTAGATCTTCAGTATTACAACCATCTCAGTATGCCCTTACTGGCGCTGAGCTGGTCCTCAACACAAGGTAAAGAAAATATAGCGGGGATTGTGATGATTCAACCTCGTTTGCTGGCATGAGTGTTCAAGTTCGCTTTACAATGCTATTGGGCCAAAGGGGTATGGAATGGTACCCCAATCCTCCCGATAACGGCTGGAAAACTTCAAAACGTAAAAACACTTCAACAACAAAACAGCGAAGAAGATGCGGTAATGGCAATATTTTGGAAAAACTGTTGCTTAAAATCCGCTGGAAATGCCGGTACGCTGCATCAATGATATTCATATTAGAACCTTAAGATTCAAGGCGTCTATCTCATCATTAAAATTAACTATGTATTTTAATGATGAGAGTCAACTATTTGAGTCAGTCTTTCCATTAAAGCACACGCACATCGAACGGTCATTGTAAACCAGAATTAGATCAGCCAGAAGACAGAAAGTGGAATGTAAAAACGACGCAAAGAAGAAGCTAGGTTAAACTGGCAAGCATGCTCTCGCCGATAACGTATAAATATATTCTGCCGGCTCTGGTAGCACCCGATATACGTCGTTATGCCGGTCAATGGGCATGATTAATCTTCCTCCGAAGATCAGCAATTGAATGACGTCATCTGTTAAAAAGCGCACTTGAACTGCACTTTGATTCTCAGGACTGGGTAATGGGACGGAAATATGTTTCCATCGAGGGAAAAGTTACCAAATTCCAGCATGTTCCACCATTCTGTTCGCTTTGATGAATGCTTATTCTTTCGTGATCCGCTTTGATGCTATGAATCACCTGCAGTGCCAAGCACTTGCAGCAAATGATAACTAGTCCGCTCTCTCTTACAGAGCCTTTTGTGGTTGACATTCCTCCAAGGGCAAAGCCCTCAGGAATGTCTGAAAACTCAATGTTAATCAGGAGCCATCACGTTTTGTTACATTTGTTTGCAGGAGCCTTACATTTTTTTTTTTTTTGCATGCAAATGACAGAACTTGTTCGCATCAGTGTAATTTTCAAGCTTGCCGCCGGACCTCAGTTTTCCAGCCAATGATTGCCTCTCCAGCTCCAGTCTCCGAAAGGCTGCCATCCGTCGCTGCGGCGCCTTCCGAACCAGGCCAGCTGGCCGCCGGGAAAACAGCTCACCGGGTCCTGCAGAGCGGGCCGGGAAAACAGCTCACCGGGTCCTGCAGAGCGGGCCGGGGAAACAACTCACCGGGTCCTGCAGAGCGGGCCGGGGAACAACTCACCGGGAAAACTCACCGGGTCCTGCAGAGCGGGCCGGGGAAACAACTCACCGGGCTCTGCAGAGCGGGCCGGGGAAACAACTCACCGGGTCCTGCAGAGCGGGCCGGGGAAACAACTCACCGGGCTCTGCAGAGCGGGCCGGGGAAACAACTCACCGGGTCCTGCAGAGCGGGCCGGGGAAACAACTCACCGGGCTCTGCAGAGCGGGCCGGGGAAACAACTCACCGGGTCCTGCAGAGCGGGCCGGGGAAACAACTCACCGGGCTCTGCAGAGCGGGCCGGGGAAACAACTCACCGGGTCCTGCAGAGCGGGCCGGGGAAACAACTCACCGGGCTCTGCAGAGCGGGCCGGGGGAACAACTCACCGGGTCCTGCAGAGCGGGCCGGGGGAACAACTCACCGGGTCCTGCAGAGCGGGCCGGGGAAACAACTCACCGGGTCCTGCAGAGCGGGCCGGGGGAACAACTCACCGGGTCCTGCAGAGCGGGCCGGGGGAACAACTCACCGGGCTCTGCAGAGCGGGCCGGGGGAACAACTCACCGGGGCCTGCAGCGCGGACCGGGAGAACAACTCACCGGGGCCTGCAGCGCGGACCGGGAGAACAATTCACCGGGTCCTGCAGAGCGGGCCCACTGACGGTCGTTCGCTGCCCTCCGCCGCGCCGCTGCCCTCCGCCGCGCCGGCCACCGTTCGACTGACCACCGGCTGGCGTCGGAACCGACGAGCGTCGGCGGCGGCGGCGGTGGCGGCGGCGGCATCCCGGCTCGAACGCGGCCGCCGCGCGACCCCGCCGCCGCCGCCGTTTTGTAACCGGCGGGTGGCGGCGGATAATAGCTGACACGATAGATGAGCGGCGTCCTATCGGCGGCCGCCGCTCCGATCGCTCATTGTCGGCCGCCGCTGATGGATTGACCTCGGCCGACGTCGCCGCCGGCGACACAAAGGCGCGGGCCGGCCCGCGGCAAAAACGAGCCGGCTCGGGGACCGGCCCGGCCGCCGATGAAAGCTCTGACGGCTGTGAAGAGCGAGCGGGATTACACAGAAATGCCGGTCAAGGGTGCGGCGCGAGGTGTCCGTCCGACGAGAGGCAATCACCGGACTGAAGGAGCGAAGAGCGCGCCGGAAAATGACGGCCGGCCTATCAGCGGGATGGAGAGGCGAGACGCTCCGCTCGGAAGGGCGAAGAGGTGAGCTGTCTCACCGTCGGAGAGTGGGTGATCAGAGCATAAGCAGGCTTTATTTCATAGACGTATGGCGGATGGAAGAACGGCCCGTCATGACGCACTCCTTCCATTGGTGCACGCGACGAATGGTGGTAATACCCAAACGTATCGCTGCAATTTTCAGAAGATGTGCATTCAACGCTGGAACGATGAGAGCCTTACAAAATACAAAACACCATTTTTTCCGGGAACTGGTATGAGACTACTTATTGTTGCGGTGGACGTCGAACCGTAGGCATCACTGACGTAATTGAAAAAATTAAGTCCAATTTTGGTATGAGCGGCCCATTAAGATTCGAACATAGAAACACTAGTCTGATATCTTGATCTGTATTACATTACATTAAAGCTCCAAACGCCTTGACGAAATTCTACTGTTATTCATTCACGTTTTAGGAAATGTAGACAAGCTAACCAACTTCATTTAATACATTTCCTTGCAGTTGATAGACGACTCAAGGGCTGATATTCAAAACCATGAGAAACCAATCACACAGACTTTTTTGGATAAATCTCTTCATGAACTGGGCTGTAAAACACATAACGTCTGCATTTCCCAGTCCCTAAAACAGACTGGAGTCTCACACTTAGGTGTGGCGACCTCTTCAGTTATGCCGCCCTGCCCTACCAGCGCTGGATAATTTTAATGTAAGCGAAGGGAAGGAGAAAAGGGAAAGAAATTGTCTCAAAATAGCCTTGGTCAGGCTGATTAAAAAAAAAAAACACTACTACGCACAAAGTAATGCATATATGGCGACTGGCGTTTTGCAATAACATTTTCTTATCGTTTCGTGGGCAATGTCTACCTTTCGTTATTGCACCCCTTTATCCGCTTCTAAACTAAATAAGGGGCTCTTTTGGCAGACAGAATTGAGATCGTTAAATATGTCAGCTAAACAGACTAATCTGGTTTTTACTAGTTCTTGGCATGCATGACATGAACCCGGCACCGCCTGGGGGAGTCAAATAGGGCGCCACCCTTGGCTTTTAGTGAATAACTTCTGAGCCGATGGAGCCAGCCCAGCCAAATTTGCATTGCCTGTCCACTAGTCCATTTAACATATCCTGACATCCAAACCATTTCCATGTTATATCAGGTCATGGAGATGTGACGCCATAAGTGATCCCATGGATGCACGTTTTTGCCTCTGGTCGGTGGCGTGAACACGCTTCGTTTTTTATATTTGCGAACAAAATGTATATATTATTCGGATATACATAGAACAAGGTCCATAAAAAGATTTACAACCCATGTTGCGTCAACATTAGAGGTCATGCTAGGCCACATGATGGCATTTGGACATGATTTGCGTTCCGGGTCGTAGAAATGGTTGACACTGACCTTCCCCGTCGTTTAAGCTAGACAAGCAAATCTATACGCTCCTGTAAGTAAGGTTCACCAAATGTATCGCGAGGTCATGCCAGGTCAAGTCATAGGTAGCTTTCAAATCGGAACGGAATACATCATTGTCCGTGGAAGATCGTTCAGTAGCAGCAGAGAGCAATTCTTGTTCCTAGTCAGAAAATGGAAATGACTGTCTGCCCTGACCTTGCTTGATCTTAACCTGATAGAGGGCAGACAGCACATATATGATTATCAGGAGATGTCATTCCAGTCTTCCACCACGAGATGTGATTTCAGTCTTCTACTTGACGCAGTTAGAAATCCCAGTGAGTAATTGTTGTTCTTTGGCAGAAAGAGTAGTGCAACCTTATCTGACCTGACCCAGACTGGCCTTGGCTGAATGGAAACCAGGTAATGCAAAACTGACCATGTCAAAGTTTCACTTCAGTTCTTTTGTTACGTGGATCAAAACGGCTGCGAGTAATACCTGTCTTAGGCAGGCAAAGTAAGTCTAATATTTCACGTAACCCAGGCTGACATTGTCTCGTCATTTTTTTTGACAATAGGTCATGTTTCTGATGTGAGATTCTGACCTTTCGTTTGATACCCAGTTGAAGGCTCTAACACCAGTGTTGCCGATGGTGTAATGGACATACCGGTGTCACTGTTTCCGACGTCATGTTATGCGTTTTATGTGGACTGTGACGTCATCCGTCACGTGACCAGGACTAACATAATATTTTCTGAATCGCAAAACTCAGGGTTATCGATTGGTCGTAGACTGGTTCAGGTCCAACGGTTATATCCTGAGATAACAAGGGCTGCCCTTTGGGCAACCACTCAGGCGTTCGCGGGCACGAAAACTCCAGGCGGTGCCGGGTTAAAACATCAGTTCATGACAAGAAAATTACGCGTTGTTGTCAAGCCTGGCGTTACATAGGTCCGCAAAGCAATGTAGCCGTTTAATTCAGCACAGTTTCCAGTTTTCTGTAAATAATTTTGTCAGTGTTTTTTTTTTGCGTGGTTTGCATTAAGTCTTTCTAGGTTACCTAAACTCCTGGATAAACGCCTTTTATTGAATCTGAAATCGTGTTACGGGCTTAGACCTAATCTAAGCACTTGGAAAGTTTGAGACGTTTCTCTGGATACCAAGACTGTTGTTCAAGGGGACTTTTCTGGATTCTGGAGGTATCTGCGGTCTACATTGAAGCAAGCAAGCATTCTGAGCTTTGGTTTTCATTGACTGCATTTATGCCTTTCTCGCTTCGCTCGCTCATTCTGTCCCAATTAGCGCCAATAGTTTTTGGACACATGTTGCTGTATGTAACCGCCATGGCAAAGCCAGTCGAACTGTCTCCATTTGGAAAGAGTCATGAAAACCGTTCTCCGTTGTCTGTATAGCATGGATTTTGCTGCGCTCTAGCCGTTTTTGTAGTATTGTTTTTTCGTCTGCATAGAAAGACCCTTCATTGCGTCGAAAGCCTTTGATCAGTGTGATCACCATATAATCGGGCTAATCAAGAATGGCATCGCAAATACTTGAACAGTGTTACGCCACTCCATTACAAACCTCCTATATGCTACCGCTCTGCTCTGGGCCAGTCCCAATCATTACGATCTCTAATTAGATGCCGGCCTTGAGGTTAGATTACATCAGTCTGATTGTGTCTACGATGGCGTCACACCAGGCAATATATTTAAGAGTCCCATGACGTTGTTGTGCCTGGTCGTTTACGTTACCCGAACTTCAAATAAGTAGCTCTCGCATCGGTTTAGGGGTGGAACCGTCTGTGTCAGTGATTTTCTGCCTGTCGCGATTATGTCTGTTGGCGACCTCCCTTGTGCGAGATTCTAAATCTTCCAGTCTGTCTTCAGGCGTACAAAGAGTTGTCGCTTCCGAGTCCTCACTGCATTACCACTTGCAGCACTCGCGCAGTCACACCAAGAAGAGACAGCTTTGCGGAGCAGCACAGACAGAGCTTCCACACGCCACGCAGCCGCACCGAGAGAAGCGAGACAGCGCGCGGCGCGCTTTTTACACGGCTTACAGACGGGAGTAGTTGGCAGATGTGGTGCAGTGCTAATATCCTGACGAGAGACTTTGTACCGCATTGCGGTAATGAGAACCGGCTGAGGTGCGGCTGATGCAGTTGAGACAGCCTTGGGAGATAGAGCTGTAAAACTGTAGTTTAAAGAAAGCCGAACAGAGGAATTTCAGCGTGACAGAGAAAACTTTGTTGCACCCTGCGTACTTTTGGTGTTGCCCTCTCACACTAACAATCCTCAGTTTTAACATTAGGCCTACGACAACGCGTAGAAATGACGGATCTAAAACTGTTCTCAAAAGCACGAGTAGTATGAACATGGTTCCACCCTCGCCTTGATTTGTCCCACAACCCACCGCACAACCGCCCTTCGAGTGCCCATTGCCGCAGAAGGGCATTCGAAGTGCCCGCCGGCCGCTGTAGTGAGGTCGGCTGACCACGGCATCTGGCGGACGGCGGCGGTGGCCGGGCGTCATTAGAAGTGTTTGGCCCATCTCCAAGCCCCATTGATCGGCGCCGGCGGCGACCGCTCCAACCCCGGATGTCTCTCCGCGGGGCGCGTCTCCGCCTGGGACAGCCATTGTGGCCGGCGTCCTGGCTCCGAGCGCCGGGCGCTCGAGCGCCGCCGACGGCCGACGAGCCCGACGCCGGCCGTCGTCTCGTGACAAACGAGGCCACAGGTGGAAGCTGAAGATGAGTCGCGCCTGCGGGACTGCGGCTGATGCTTCAGTGGGGACTCTGGTGCGGGAACAACGCTTCATCTTGGTGGGCTATTTGAGGGTATTCCCGAGCGTATCGCTTCATCTTTTAGTTCTTTTTATCTTTCGCAGAATTGGAACTTTAATATCGTTGAGTGTTTTGTTTTTACACCAGAAGTTTCAGCCAGCGAGTGGTACAGAATGTAATAATGTCACGGAGAGTGCATCCCTCCAAGAGAAATATATTCCTTTTAGTAGGATTTTCTTTGCCATTCTGACTTATTTTCATAGGTGGGCACTGGTCCGTTACTCCGTTACTCCGTTACTAACGAAGTTACTTTTTTGAGTAACGGAGTAACGGACCCGTTACTTTTATTTTACTGTAACGGACTGAGTAACGGAAGTTACTTTTGTGGTCCGTTACTCCGTTACTTTTTGGTCCGTTACTCCGTTACTCCGTTACTCCGTTACTTTTTAAACTCCTTACAGACACCGCCCGGCTTTATTTGCATCGGCACACGCCATTGGCTACTTGAAAAGCCAACACCCAATAGCGTGCGGCGATACAAGCGCGGCTGGGCGCGCACTCAGCTGACAATAGCGGAGTAGACTTGTTGACAATATTCGTCAGCTGATAAACGTTGACGGCAAGCTGGCGGCAATGGTTCAGTATAAAGGCCAGCTGACTTTGGTCTCTTTTGGGACAAAAGTATTGAATTATGCGTAAGTTTGATATGACTTAAAATTATAAATTAACCAGTCGTCATTTTTCAGGCTAAAAGATATCAAAGTTATTGTCATTTATACTGGAACAGCCAGCTGACGGCAGTTTTCAATGTTGTCTCAAGTTAGTCATGGATTGCTTACCACCGCCACACGGTTCCCCGCCAAGATCACTCAAGGCTGTTGAGCACATGATTACTGCCGCCATGGCCTTGGATCTGTGATGTCCATGGGGCGATGGAGTGGTGATTGATTCTTGACTGGCCTGAAATTTTAACTACCTGACACTAAAATGTCCCATCAAGGTGTCTTTACGCCGCCACCGGAGGTCGAAAACCTTGACTCCGAGTCCGACGGTGCCTCAGCTTCGGAGGAAGAGGACGAGCCCGGTCTGGGTCACCCATGGGCACATCTAGAAACGTACTTTGAGTTTAAGGAGGAGGGGAAAAACGTCATTTTTACGTATGTCCTGTGCCGGCCGAAAGAGGTTATAATCAAGGGTCACAAGAGTAGCCTTTCAAACCTAAAGGCACATCAAGAGGAAGCATTATTTACGGTATTTCCAGGTGAGAACAGAATGTGCACAATAAGTTGTCAATAGTGAAGCATAATTATGAAGCTTGTCGACTATTGCTTGGACTATTTGCCTTAAATTTGCCTTAACCATATTCTCTGCAGGCAGTGAGATTCACATTACCCGGGGGAGGGGGGCAGATCTGCGGTAATCTACTCGTACCTTTCGGCCGACGCTTACGCGTAATTTTTGGAGAAGCGGAAGTGGCAACACAAGTTGTGTGAACAATTTAGCCCATTCAGGTATTTTTCTAAGCACTGGCCCCTGCTGGATGTGTAAACTGACTTGGTTAGGTAACTCTTGAATTTTGATTCAGTTGACACATGTTTGCCTTCAGCCGATACGACCTAACCAACCAAAAAACAGGCAAATTGAACCTAACAAAAAATTAGTTTTACATGCCCATCTAGGGCAATCCCTGCAACCATACAGTAGGTTTTAGGTTAGGTTAGGTTAAATCATTTTTAACTTGGAGGACAGGCTACATTGTCCATGCGATTCGAGTTACCACTCCTGCGTTCCCGAAAAAATATCAACTGGCCGAAACACCTTTCGGCTGACACATTATTTTTTGTAGACGCAGAAGTGAGGACCCAAACTCAAACATGATATGAGCCGTTGCCACTTTTGCACCTTCGAAAAGTATGCATTGGCCGAAAGGTGAAGATTACCAATTCTGCCCCCCTCCCTCCCCGCTCTTCCAGAGATCTCGAGATGCATTCGTCCAGTGTTGATGGGATGAATGCCATTTAATATGTTTCAACGAGATCTCCAATTCCGGACCCCAAAAATTCAAAAATTGCGAAAATAGGGCGTGGGGGCAGACAAACTCCAAAATTTGGGGATTTTTGAAAGGTCACTGCGGCCGTGTTTACCAACCAATTTTCATGGGAATAACACGGTTCAGCTTGGAATGTCCAAGTCTTTTATATACCGAAAGCTGAAATTTAAAATAGAAAACCATAGGCAGTTCCAGGGAGGGCAAGAAGGGTGATTTTTGAAATAAGAAATTTCCTTTGTTTTTGTTTGTTTTGGGTGATGTAAACATCAGATGTACAACTAGCAAGCCAGTTTAAGTTTATATGTAGCGCAGAGGTGGATCCAGGTAAACAAAATTGGGAGGGCACCATAAGCACAATAGTGTGCTCCCCCATTTTTTCAGTACCTGGGTGTGCGTTCGCCTGAAAATGTGTGTGCATACGCATTGTTTAGGATGTGTATGACTATATAAATGAGTCAGTGATCTTTATTTTTACTCAGAATGTTACGATTGTGAACCGCACAACTTTGCAGCTTCACGCACAGCACATTACCGCCGAAAACGGGGGCTTGGAACCGCCTCTGCAGGACCGATTTTTTTTAAATGTTGACACAACACTTGTGTATCAATTCCATGAAATACCAGAAAATCTTGTGGCGCTGCGGCAAACAGTGTGGGAGCGACAAGCAAAAAGACACGGGTAGCAGAATCTGCCCCCCCCACAAGGAATAGGGTTAAATGAAGTGTTTTTAACCCGTCTCCGGCCGGGCTCAGAATGCCCTTTGCCCGGCAGGAGGGGGAGCGCGGATTTCCGCACCTCCCAGGATCTCGGCTCCCATATATCGCACGGAAAAAAGGAAAACACCGGCGGAAAGGTTTTGTCAAACCGAGACGAAAACATTCAAGAGTTTTGACCTCAGGTCAATTTTGAGGCCAACAGACGCCATGAAAGGTCAAAACACGTCCTTGGAATTAGGTAAATAGACACAATACCTTGTCCCTGAAAAGCTGAACTTAAGCGATATATACTGAACCGTAAGACAATAGCGAGTTCATTGATATCAATTTTGGCCTTTCACAGGGGTCAGGTCAGGTCACGTCATCGTTCCAAAATGTTCCACTTGTGAACGGCTAACATCCTCCGTTGCATCTTACTTATGACCATGTTTTTATAGCTAATTTGTCTTTTCAAGGGTGCTGAAGAGGTACTAAAGCACCTTTTTTTAGTCTTTTATTTCACAATAATAAAATCCATATCAGTCATGTTTTTTTGAGTCCTTCGTCGTTTGGTATTAAAAAAACGTCAGGAGTATCAGGAATCTTACCTCCACGCACGCGCTCGTACACAAACTAATACATACACATGATTTCAAAACAAAACAAGAAGTTCGCGAGACCGAAACGAGCTCTGAACGGAGACCATTATGTTCAGGGCGGATACTTCGAGAGGCATTGTTGATCAAACCCAGTCGATAGATGTCCGCTGTTTGTCGCATTTTGCATGCGTCCGCTCCAGCGCCGGTTGTTCCCGCTCCGTCGGCGCCGCGGGCAATGAACAGGAATTCGTTGGTTTGAACATTGTGGCTAACACAGTGGTAGAATACCTGCCGCGGCTGTTGTCCCGGCGCCGCCGACTCTACAACGGCTGGTGAGTGCAGTGGGCAGCTAGCGGAGTGTTTTGGGTAAGCGCTTTTTGTTTCTTCCCTTTGCATATGGAATGCGTTTTACAACCACAAAGCAGCATAAAAGACTTAAAACCCGCGTTGCTTGGTTTTCACTGCATTTAAAAAAGTAACGGAATAACGGAGTAACGATAACTTCCGTTACTTTTTAAGGCAGAGTAACGGAGTAACGAGTAACGGACTGGCTTTTTTGAGTAACGGAGTAACGAGTAACGAAGTTACATTTTTTAGTAACGATGCCCACCTATGCTTATTTTGACTTCTTTGACATTTTGATGCTGCCTGTGTACCCTTGGACTGTCTTCTTCAGTAAAACAAATATGGATATATGTTGGTAATGTACCACATGAAAGACTTGCCCTAAATCGATAGCTCTACAAAACCCACACTTTGAAATGCACGTTACAGCAAGACCTCGGCTATGCAGATGCCGTTCCTCTATAGGGCTGTTTTAACCACCAAGATATTTAATTAAAATGTTCTCGATACCTTTTTCAGCTGATCCCTGTGGATCCGTTTTTATACGGTTTTATGTCAAAGCAACACAAGTTGTAAAGGCCGATCGCGACGTCTTGCAAGAATCGTGGTCAGGCCGTGAAACGATTCTGATGAATCGTTACTCGGTGAACTTGGTGAACACGAACTCGGTGAACTTGAGCGGAATGTCAGCCAGATCCAACAATTTGTGGATCTGGCTGCTGGATAAAGCCCGTATGATACTGATATGGGCTTTAATTTGAGCGCCGACAGCGTTTGCCGTGTTTGTCAGCGGGCCAGCTCAACGCTCTGTGGTGGCAGATGTCGTGAGTGCACTGCAGATGTCGCCGCCAACTTCGCTCTGCTTCTCGGAACCACGCCGCCGCTGCGACCGCCGATAAGAGGCTTTGCGCTGGATCAGCGCCGGAACTCTTCGAAGAAAAGGGTCCCGTCATCCGAAGTCATCAAAGGCGCGTCCCTTGAATTGCAGTCAGTGGAGCATCGCCAGCCGCCCGTTATTTGGCACTGTCCGCAGTCGCGGAAGCAGCTGGACGCGAGAACGCTACCCGTGGCGCTGAGTCTTGCCAGAGGCCGTATCAGATGTCCGCCCGGTCTTCCAGAGTCGCGTCATTCACTTAGTTGAGCTGGGAATCTGTGTCGGGTTTAGAGCATGCACTGCAGGTGCGCATGCCAGTCGCATTCATGCAGGCTTGAACAAACATGACAATTAAATGGACAAGCACAGCTCAACCGCACAGCCGTGGCGCGGGACCACGGATGGCGACAAAACGAGATATAGCGCAATGAGAGCCATGGGAAGAACAGCAGCATGCACATGAGCACCTGCTCGTCCCCCCCCCCCCCCCCCAAAAAAAATACCGGGCTTGAGCAGTAAACCACAGCCAGGTGAGGCGTGATGTTCGATTATACGACACGTCTTCGCCGCCGGCCGAGCCGCTTAGCGCAGTGAAGTGGTTCACATCCGGGACGTCTGTAGCGACGTCAGGCCGCCGGCGTCCGGCCGGGTGGTCTGTCATATGGCTCGCGTCCCACGCCACTCACAGGGTTCCGAGATCCATCGCCGCCGAGCGCGCTGAATCCGCCAGTCCCGACACACATTGACGTTTGCGCTCGTGACAGTCGCCGTAAGCAGATGCATCGTCAAACTCAGCTCAGCGACCGAAGGCGTCTGCCAGCGGTGCGGCCCGGACCGACTTTGCACCCGTCCCTGCCACCACGTGCGGCGTTCCCAGTGTCCGGAGGTTGCGTGATGGCTAATGAAAGTACCCATCCTGAGCCAGTGAAGCGAGCTTTCAGAGTGGCAGGCGGTGAGCAGTTCCAGTTCTCTGGGGCCGTATTACTTCTCGGGCAGAGGCGCTGTAGCGACAGTTCCCCGAAACACAGAAGAAATGTGGAGCACTGAGCCAACATGCGGCACGAACTTTGCTAGGGATGCAGATGCCCTGTTTTGTAAATACGGGTTAAAGGTATGATATTAAAATCTTTGCAGTATTTTGATCAGACCATTTGTCACCAATAGAAGTGAAGCAAACTGAAAATTTATCTCACATGGGGGAAAGGAAGCCTCGGTGATCGCAGCTTTACTATCATATACATGACAAGGGGAATGCATTTTACATTAATACGTGCCAACTGTTGTTCGTATTTTGACGTTATTTTAATGGTTTACCTTTATCAAATCCAAATGACACAAATGTGCGTGCAACCAAAGTTGAGTGGATTTCTGATGGTAAGCTGGTCACTTGCACATACATGCTAAATATTTGACACATTTAATCACTAGGAATGCTATATGATAAATAATTTCTTAAAGTACATCTATTTGTTCGCGTATTGATATCAGTTACGTCTCCTAGGAAACGCGAACCTAATCGAGCTGGGTCCCGATTAATGCCTAATCTTGGTGCGTTCCTGGAGACAGCCGGGTTACCTTTTGCGTGTCGTGATAAATAAAAGCCATTTCGACACGTTGGACAATGACAACGTGTCACTAGCAGGCCAAAGAGTGGGCAGACTGGCAACCCTACCAACTCTGGGTCATTTTAACAAGTACTGCAAGGAAAGAAATCTCATCGAAATGGCCATTCCAAATAGCCTTAATAGTCATTCCAACTTGGAACTCATTCCTTTGCCCGCGATCGCTAACGTCGCTCCTGTTGAGACAGTGGCTGGTTGACAGACGAACAATGACAGACAGCAGACAGAGACTGTGTTCTGAGCGGGTCTGGAGCTCGCTGGTAACAGGCGGCGACCGTCGCTGTTTCCGGCTCTGTGTATGTCTCAACCCTCGCGAATCAGCAACCGCTGCCGGTCCGACCCGGTCGACACTCGACCGTTTCACCTCGGTTTACACCTAGCCGCCCTGGCCGCACCGCCGGACGGCTCATCACCAGGAACGTCCCGCCGGTGACCAGAGGGGTAACTGGAAGCACTTTTGGTGTTGCAAACGTACATCAGCAGTCCTGAAAGCTAGCATTAAGGCGTATGTCAGTGCACGGAAAACACGGGAAGGCAGGGGCTGTCGATCTGCATTCCTTCGGAGTGGAAATGCCCCTCTCAATGTCGATCTTGTCCCCTCTAAAGCTGATTTTGTTCCCTCCAATATTTTCTGCGGGTTCTAATAAGGGAAACAGGCAATCACAACGAGACGCACGACCTCAAGAGATAAGAGGCAGGCACGCACTGCGTAAGAAATCATAAAATGATCTAAAGCGTCTAGAAAAGAAACTGTGACGGGTTTTGTGGTAAAATGAGCACACTGTTGGGGGGGGGGACATTTCCTATAGGCTTGGTGGGGCTAAAGGCTTACCAATTTTGATTTGAACCCTACCAATGTTCCTCTGGGCCTTTCCAATGCATTTTGTTGGAAAATCTTAAAATACGATTGCATATGAAATAAAAAACAAGTCATGAATTTCGTACAACAGAGTGATAATGCAGATATATACATATCGTACATATCTATCCATCCATCCATTCGTCCATCAGTCTGTCTATCTACCTATCTATCTGTCTATTTATTTATCGATTTATGTATTTATCTATGTATTTATCTATCTATCTGCCTATCTGCCACCTGTCTATTTATCTAGTTATACATACATATGTGTATATGCAATTTTTTGTTTGATAAATGGTAGCAAAGAACTCAGAAATTGCCGTTGTCTTCGAAATGAAGTGGTTTAAATCCGTTGAGACACTCCAATTTTGGGGATGTTATCTTGTCGCGCCTTCGGCTCGGACCCACGAGTCATTTGCACGAGACGACACCCCTGCGGGAAGGACATCAATAGTTTAGCCGGTGCTCCGCCACCGACCGATAGCCCCTCTCCGGATGGCGGGACGGCGCCGTCTGTGAAGTTGGTGCTGTTGTGGCGGACGTTAGGAAGCCAGTTACGGCCTTTATTGCGCCGTTTCTCGCGCCGAGTGTGAGAGTATAAGAGCGCAGGCGTGCGATGCTGACTGCCTCAGTGGGGTGTTGCTGGCAACAAAATTGTGAAAGTAAAGCATTGCAAACGGGCCGCTAAAAGCTTCACGTTGACTCGTCCCGACACTTGTGCTTTTTTTTGGCTCGTATTTACCTGTTTCGTCAGCAAGCAGCAGCAAATGTCAGTCGTGACGTTTGGCTAATAATATCGAAACAAAGCTTTTATTTTTATGCGGCTTTGCTCGTGCTAGAAGGGGATGCAGGATGTCCAGTTTGACCTCTGGAACCTCCATAGTGGTAGATTATGACGTGGGACGAACAGCTCGCTCCAGTAACATTCAGGATTTTTCGGGGGGAGGGGGTCCTAGAAAATGAGGGGACCCCAACAATGAGGGGATCTCTGAAAACCACGGTGGCCCCCTGGCTAACGCACCAGGGGGTCCTTATTCCAAAACAACCAAGTTTGCAGTAAAAAGCTCGCCTGGATTACCTATACTGGTTGCTCTGGCCACTGGCGCCCATTATCTGAAGAGCCCCCACTTTTTTCTGGATCTGAATGCCCAACCAGCCTGCCAGGCTCCAGTTGTCTACCTACATTTCCATTGAACTGCCTTGATGATCGTCTGGCTGCCCCACTGCGTTGCCCGCCACTGGCATCCAGCAGCCATTCCGGGGCAGAGATACCTTTCCTGCCGGGAGCTGCCTTTGCTTAACCGTCCCTAGTCTTTCCAGTGGGACCGTTTAGGGGACGCCAGGAATGCAGCCCAAGGGATCCGCTTCCCATGTTAAGAATTTCTAGAGTTGGGATAAGACCCCTAGGGGTCTTGTCTCACGTTACGCTAACAGGTTCCCTTCCCGACACACCGGCAACATCCAAGGGCAGGAGGACCTTTCCTGACTGGCGGCTCCTTTGTTGAGGAGCATACATTCCGGTCCTCGTTCATACATTTTGGTAGACACATGCCGGGGGCCCACTTATCTTTCCCGGTCAGGTGGCACCCCGCTACCTGCCAGGGGGTCTTTGCCTGGGGTCTGGGGGCTCCTTACAGGGGAGTGGGTTTGCCTTTTCCGGCCAGGGGGCCTGAAGGCAAATGCCAGGGGCCCATTCGGTGCCAAAACTTTTGAGGGTCCTAGGACTCTTAAGACCCCCCTCATCGGTAACCGTTATGGTTCACTTATAGAAAACCGACCTGGAAACGTATCACGGAATTTTACGAAAGCTTCACAGTTGAACCTCATGAATTTCTTTCACCTACCGGTTACAGTCTGGCATATACCCCAAATTTCTTTTCCCAAACTATCACCAAAAAGCTCCTCTGTACGAACTTGTTGATTGGTGATCCATCATTTCAGTGCTGGGGGCTCATGAGTTTGCAGCTCGGCCGCGCCAAACAGCGCGGCCCAGCCCAGTTTCATCATCAACCCAGCCGACGCCGGGCGAAGCCGGTCGGCGACAGCGGCCGAAACGAGCGATTGGCACGTGGATCGAGCACAGGATCATCCTCCTGGGCGGACGGCCCTCTGCTTTGATTGGCCGGCCTGTCCGTCGACGCCGACGTCTGGCCGTCAGACTTGTCAGCGGAGCGTCGGCATATCCATCGCGGGTCGGTTCGTGCCTCGGTGATGGGCTCGAGAGCACCGCAGTTGGGAAGGGCTGCCATAATTCTGTCAGCCGAGCCGTGCTGGAGTGGCCCTGCGCTGACTGGCTTACACTTGTACAATCTGGCTGTGAGTTCCGCGGAATTTCACTTGAGCGCTCATGGAGACTTCCTTGGCTATCGACGGCCTGCTGTGTGCATTGTAACACAAGCTTTGCCGTAGGTTCGGTTTCTCGGACACGTAGCTAGTCTCACACGTTTCGGGAGCTGGAGTCGACCAGTAGTCCTGCTGTGAGGAATTTCGTCCTCCAGAACGCCACGTTATAAAGGAAACTTTTCCCCAAGCTGCGTATACTCGTATGAGGGGACCACTGCTCCCGCTGCTCTCCAGCAACGTGAATGCCCATGATAGGCAACGGTCATGTCTCATAACATACGGACACGACAGTGCTCTTGAGACGTACTGATAAAGATGATGACCTCTTTGGCCATATCTCGACAGAGGAGTGCCCTTCACTCTTGACAGTTTAATGGGCGAACATACATCGGTGCAGGACATTTTCAAAACTGGTCATGCCAGAGATGTT
Source organism: Capitulum mitella (assembly GCA_030062745.1). Taxonomy (NCBI): domain Eukaryota; kingdom Metazoa; phylum Arthropoda; class Thecostraca; order Pollicipedomorpha; family Pollicipedidae; genus Capitulum; species Capitulum mitella. The sequence continues at coordinate 25,975,852 of CP099842.1, read as the reverse complement.
TTTAGGCATGTTCTTTTCATGCAGTACCATAGAGTTATTGTTCAAATTATTCGAAGGTGACAGGCCTCAAAGTTGCCGTACATCCGCTGAGGGACGTTGCCTGGTACACACATGCAAGTATCGGCGATTGTACCCAGCGCAAATGAAACAATGGACATTAATAAAATAAGCACCATGGCTTTAAACCATTCAATTTATTTATACTAGAACGCATACTTAATTGAGTGAACTGACGGAGCAGTTGATGATCTGCAGAGTTGGACAGTATAGCCCACTCAATCCATATTCTTCGGTAAAGATAAAATTAATAACCGATGGTGTACCATTCCCTAATGTCTCTAGATAAATACGGGCCCTGTTACCGAAGCGGCTGTTTCTTTTTTGAGCCGTCAATTTTGGACACGCGAGATAATAAAACGTCAACTAGCGAGCGAACCAAAATGGGGCTGTGCGAACGTTATCGAGTCGATTTGTGAATATATTTCGTCCCCATTTTAACTTGCAAGTGGTGTAAGAACTTAACTCTTAAATGGTAAGCAAATTTGCCATACAAGGAAAATGGAAGTTTAGAAAGTATGCATTGGAAACTCAAGTACGGAGTAATGGCCCCATTTTCTTTGTTTCTTTTTCTGCACTTTGTGTCGATGACATCACCTGGGATGGTTTAGTGTATGACTCGGTCTATACTTATTTTGTTTTGCCATTGCCACCAAGTGGTCAAATCATTTATCCTGCATCGCTGCAGGTATTACCTCTCCCGTCCATTTCCGCTCACAGACCGAACGGTTCAACAACAGCCATGTATTCATCACTAAAAAATGCACCAGCAGGCAGAGCAAGAGCACTAAACAAACGTCTTCACGCAACCCTGAACTGCATCATAGTCCGATAAACACGGGCTCATTGTCATCTAGTTACTGATGATCACAAGCAACAGATCTAAGCTTTGTTCTTTGGTCTCATGTTGTTCAGGCATGTAGAAGATTATCATATCATGTTCGATGTGAGGAACAGTCAACAGCATATACGACAAAATGCTAATATGACAACGGATAACATATAAAATGTCAGGAACGAAGTCGGGATCATCGCCATGTGCTTAAGCGACCGCCAGCCAGCAGGCAGGGGCGCCGCACGGCAAAACCTAGCGACAGCAGCGCCGCCCGCGGCGAGGCCGGTAAACAGCCGAGAAGGTGCCCAGCGAGAAACGCGTCAAGGAGGCTGGGCAGCGTCACCCCGGATACCGGCCGGGGGGGGGACCTGGAAACGACTGCGCCCGCCGAAGGGGGAGCCAGGCCTATCTGACGGATGACTCCAGAGAGCGACGGCGTCGGAAGCGACAGCGTCGCTTCCGGCCGCCGCGAAGAGACGCGTCCGCCGTTCGCGCGGCCAGGCCGGACGGAGCCGCGCGGGCCGCGGGGCCGGCGCCGGTTGCAGCGCCGGGCGCGGGTGGACGGACGCCGCCGACGCTACACGAGCGCCGTCTCCGTCAGCCGGACGCCGGCCGGGTCGACCGGCGGCGACGTCAGCGACGCGCCGTTCAGCGAGCGGCCGTCGATCGGCGCCAGGGCGTCCGGCTTGGCCGCCGCGTCCTGCTTGGCCGGGAAGCGTACCTTCTTGGGCCCGCGGAACCGGCGCATCGACTGGTCGTTCAGGCTCATCCGGCTGCCAGCCACCTCGTCCTCCAACATCTCCGTCTGTTCGCCGGCGAACCTGCAGCAGGGAAGGCGGTTAGTGGAGATCGGCGAGCGTATTCCCAGTGGCGGCGGCGGCACCAACAGTCCAGTCACCTAAGACTGACTCTTATCCACGACATGTGTCCATCCCAGTGCCCCAGCATGTAGCGAGCTGGCAACGCCACCCGGAAATTGTACGCCACTCAACAAACGAGTGCAAGTTTCAGGACGCTCTGCGTATGAGCAACAGCGTCACCCTCCGCGCTATCTTTCCCCGGCCCCTCCGCTCGTGGCCCGACTCGGCCCGGCTGGCTGGGCATCACTCACCTGACGAACACCTCGTCGAGCGTGGTCTGGTTCAGCGAGTAGTCCTCCACCAGGCCCTCGGCTCGCATCGCCTCGAGCAGCTTGAACACGCCGGAGAGCTGGAGGTCGGTGGACGGCAGCTGGTACGACACCTGGGCGTGGTGCTTCTCGCGCACCTCGCCCTGCGGCAGGCTCTCGACCAGCCGGTCCTCGACGGCCGCCATCTGGCCCGGGTGCGCGCGCAGCGTCACCGTGTACCCGTCGCCGAAGCGGCTCTTGAGGTGCTGCAGGCTGCCCAGGCACTTGAACTGGCCGTTGACCATGATGGCGAGCCGAGTGCACAGCGCTTCGCACTCCTCCATGCTGTGCGAGGTCAGCACCACCGAGCGGCCCTCGCGCACGATGTCGGTTACGCAGCCCCACAGCAGGCGGCGCGCCTTCGGGTCCATGCCGCTGGTCGGCTCGTCCAGGAACACCAGCGGCGGGTCGCCGATGAGCGCGATGGCCGTCGACAGCTTGCGCTTGTTGCCGCCCGAGTAGCCGCCGGCCGGCCGGTCGGCGTGCGGCGTCAGGCCCAGCCGGCGCACGCTCGTCTCCACCACCTGCGCCAGCTGGGCGGCCGGCACGCCGCGCAGGCGCGCGTAGAACTCGATGTGCTCGCGGCCCGTCAGCATGGCGTCGAGAGCGTCGAACTGCGGGCAGTAGCCGAGCTTCTGGCGCACGCGCACCGGGTCGTCGATGACGCTGCGGCCGCAGATGAAGGCGTCGCCGTGGCTGATGGACGTGTCGCCCGTCAGCATCTTGAAGGTGGACGTCTTGCCGGCGCCGTTGACGCCCAGCAGGCCGAAGCACTCGCCCTTGCGCACGCCCAGGCACAGGTGGTTGACGGCCGGCAGCCGGCCCTTCTTGTAGACTTTGGTCAGGTTGAAAACGCGCAGCACGTCCTTGTCGGCGCGGCCGCTCAGCACGCGCTGGCGCTCGCGGAACACGTCGATATCCATGTCGTCGGTGACGGCGGACGGCGACGTCACGAGGTGTCGGCGCCGACAGCCGGGCCGGTACTCGATCAGCAGCGTCAGCAGGAAGGCCAGCACGCCCTGGACCAGCATGCAGAGCAGGTTGCGGCCCAGGAAGTCCCACTCGAAGAGGTCGCGCGGCGCCGAGAAGCCGAACTCGGCGAGCGCGTCGGAGCGTAGCTGGTTGGCGGCCATGTCCATCAGGCCGCGGCCCAGGCAGTAGTGCGGGAATACCAGGAACACGCGCTTCAGGATCTCGGCGATCATCTGCAGCTGGTCGTCGTTGAGGATCTCTAGCACGAAGGTGGCGATGGTGGTGACAATGCCGATGAAGAGGTTGGCGCAGGCCAGCGTCACGAACGCCGACGCCGGCACGGTGAAGACGAAGCTGGCCGGGTACATCAGCGGGATGCTGGCCCAGCCGTAGAGCACGAGCAGCAGCAGCAGACCGGGCAGGTTCTGCTCAGAGACGTACGCCTCCTCGCCGAACGCCAGGAAAATGATGACGCAAAGGCCGGCCGGGATCAGGTAGTTAGCAACGTCCCACAGGTACTCGGCCACCCAGTAGACGATCGGCCGCACGCCCGACACGAACTGCAGGTGCTTCGCCTTGCACTGGCGCTCCTCGATCAGAAACAGCGTGAACGACGCCGGCACGAAGCTGAGGGCGAAGATGACGCAGATGGCGTGCAGCAGGCTGATCCCCGACTGCTTATTCAGCTCGCGGCGCAGCTGGCCGCGCGTGAAGTTCAGCGGGTGGTTGATGGCCTCGATGCCGTAGATGCGCTTCGCCGATGAGTTGAAGCGCGACCGCAGCAGCATGTTGTTGAACGCGTTCATGTAGGCCACCGACGAGGCCCAGCCCTTGTTGTTGTACCACACCTTGACGTTGTCGAAGATGTCCGAGTTGCGCGCGAAGTCCTCCAGCTTGTCGAACGCGTCGTCGGTCCAGTTGTAGAACAGCGCGTCGTCCGTCAGGTTCCGCAGCGCGTCCGCGCTCAGGTTCAGCGGCGCGCCGCCGGCCGCGTCCGCCGCGTCTCCCGCCCCTCCGACGCTGCCGTCCGCCCAGCCGGCCGCCGCGCCGCTCCAGTTGAGCGGCACGCCGTCCGGCCACCGGGGCGGCGCGCCGCCGCCCTGGTACAGCACCTCGCCGATGCGGCGCACGCCGGCGCGATACATGCTGAAGTTGACGCCCGCCAGCGGATTGTTGTAGCCGAACGTGAAGCCGCCCCAGCGCCGCTTGAAGTAGTCGGGCCGCGTCTTGACCAGCCAGTCGCTGACGTTGCGGCCGGTGACGTTCAGCAGGAGGTCGCCGCCGGCGCCGCGCGCCTGCGCCGGTGGCGGTCCGCTGGCGCCCGCCGGGCACTCCATGCTGCCCGTGGCGCACGAGCAGGCGCGCGTCGGCGCAGCGCCCACCACCGGCGAGTAGAACTGGGCACGCGCCGGCGGGTTGCCGCACGTCAGATTGCCCTTGACGCACTTGGTGCCGACGCCCGGGAAGCCGATCAGCTCGTCCTCGTAGCGGCGCGCCAGCGGCGACTGCAGGTGGTCGTTGGAGAAAAAGATGTAGAAGGGCGGCTCGTACGTCCACGGCGACAGCTCGAGCGGCGGCTCCTCCTCCAGCGGCGGCAGGATCAGCGTGAACAGCATCGACAGGCAGACGAAGAACGCCGGCAGGATGATCTCGCAGAAGAGGCCCTTGACGTTGCGCCGGCAGTGGTGAAAGCGTTTCACGTGCAGCGCGCAGATGTGGCGCGCCCAGAGCGGCATCTTGCGGCGCGTGGTGGCGCCGGCGCCGCGCGCCGCCGGCTTGACGGCGGTCGCGCCGCGCCGGACGCGCGGCGAGGTCGGCGCCGGCGTGGCCGGCTCGTCGTCCGGCTCGTCGGGCGGCGAGCCCGGGTCGGCCTCCAGCGAGCCGGAGCGGCGCTGCGGCCCGCCCACCTGCTCCAACGAGCCGGCCGGCGTGTTCAGCAGCGACAGCGAGTGGCGGCGCAGGTCGCCGGCGCGCAGCCGCGTCGGGTACTTGCCGCCGTCGGTGATGCTGCTGATCTGCTGGCTGATGACGCGCTCGCTCAACTGGCTACCGTCGTCGGCCAGCCGCAGGAAGATCTCTTCCAGCGACGTGTCCGACAGGCCGTAGCTGGTGATGCCGAGCCGCTCCAGGCTGTCGTCCAGCGCGTCCAGCAGCCGCTCCAGCCGCTCCGCCAGCCGCGTCTCGTTCGGCAGCACGTACGTCAGCTCGGTGCCGAAGTTCTCCAGCAGGTAGGCGCGCCGCACGTGCTCCTGGATGAAGCGCGTGATGCGCTCCTCGTCGTGCTTGCTGAGGTGGCGGCCGCGCTCAGCGGCCTGCACCGTCTCGGCGCTCTTGGACGGGTCTCCGAGCGACTCGGACGGCGCGTCGGGCACCTCCGTGTCGGAGCTGATGCGCAGCGTGATCTGGCTTTCCTGGAAGCGTGCCAGCGTCAGGTAGTAGCCCGAGCCAAAGTGGCTCTTGAGGAAAAGACTCGACCCGCAGCACTGCAGGGCGCCCTGCGAGATGATGGCGATCCGGTCGCCGAGGATGTCGGCCTCGTCCATGAAGTGCGTCGTCAGGATGATGGTGCGGCCCGACTTGTACTTCATGAGCAGCTCCCAGATGGAGCGGCGCGAGTAGGGGTCGACGCCCGACGTCGGCTCGTCGAGGATGACCGTGCGCGAGCCGCCGACGAACGCCACCGCGATCGACAGCTTCCGCTGCATGCCGCCCGACAGGTTCTTGGAGAGCTCGTCGCGCTTGTGCGGCAGGCCGAGGTCCTCGATCATCTTGTCGCTCTCCTCCTCGACGTCGGAAGGCAGGCGGCCCTTGAGCCGCGCGTAGAACCAGATGTGCTCGGCCACCGTCAGGTCGTCGAACAGCGTGTTGTGCTGCGGGCAGATGCCCAGGCTCTGGCGGATTTGGTCCATCTCGCTGCGGATGTCGAAGTTGTAGATCTTGGCCGTGCCCTTGGTGGGCGGGAAGAGGCCGATGAGGATGGAGATGGTGGTCGTCTTGCCAGCGCCGTTGTGGCCCAGGAACGACGTGATCTGGCCCTCGTAGAAGTTGATGGTCAGGTCGTCGACGGCCACCTTGCCGTTCGGGTAGACCTTGCGCAGGTGCTCGACGGCCACGCCCAGCGGCAGGTTGGTCGGCTCAGCCTCGAACCTGTCGTTGCCGACGCCGTCCGTCAGCGGCACAGACTCCTTGTCGATCATGGTGTGCGGTTCGACGCCGCACCAGTAGGCCCGCGTGAACGGGAAGTACCACGGCCGGGGGATGCCGAACTGGCCGGGAAACACAGCCTCGATGTACCAGGTCAGCAAGGCGTACAGCAGACTGTCCAGCAGCAGCACCAACATGCTCTGCAGCAGGCTGAAGTCGTCCTCGAGGATGGGGCTCTTGTCGATGGTGGACCACTGGATGCCGACGCCACGCTCCTCGTAGTGCGCGAAATAGGAGCAGCCGAAGCCAAAGGCCACGTTGGAGAGAAGACTGCCTAGAAGTTTGTGGCCGTAGTCCAGATAGTCGTTCCAGATAATCAGGAAGGGGTACGGGAGGTAGGAGATGAAGTACAGAATTCCGCCAGCCGCTGCCGCGAGGTTGGCTTTGGAGAAGAAGGTAGACAACAGGAAGCTCAGTGTAATAGTGGCCACGGTGAAGCAGAGAAGGAACAGGAAGACTATGAGTGGGTCAGAATTCTCCAGCACTTTGCCGTACACCAGAATGACCGTCAGAAGCACGTCACTTATAACCATCGAGATAAAGCTGGTCAGGAACCAGCCCAGCCAGTGCACGCCATTGCTGAGACCCAAGATACGCATCACCTCCTTCAGTCGCTGCTCCTTCTCGTACACGATCGACTTGATGATCATTGCCGAGGTGTACACCCAGGCCAGCACCATGAACATGGGGAAGGTGCGCGATATGGCCAGGACGAACTGGTCGTCGATGTAGCACGGGTACGGCATCTGGTGCAGGTAGACACCCGTCTTCACTTCGCTGCCGGTCAACTCTTCGATGATGCTGTGCTCCAGCATGTCCTGCATGTACGCGAAGCCGAAGGTGATGTACTTGAGGTCCTGGTAGGGCCACTGGCGCGGCCCCATGCGCGTCAACTGGTCCATCACGCGCTTGGTCGAGTCCACGCGGTCGCCGTCGATGCGGATCTTGTAGCGCACGTACGCGGGCAGCTCCTCGGCCTCGGCCTCCACGTCCAAGAACACGACGCCGGCCCAGAGCAGGTTGCTCGCCGTCAGGTTGCTGCTGCGCCGCACCAGCGACTCCTCGTCCGGCAGGCCTTCGAACTTGTCGAAGCGGAAGCAAGCCAGGTAGACGCTGGCGTTGCGCGCCGCGGCGTCGGCCGCGTCGAAGAACCGCTCCCAGCGCGGCTCGGCACCGGGGCCGACCAGGTCGGCCAGTCGGCCAGGCAGGTCGGCCAGCGTGCCGTTGCCGTCCTCGGGCGCCAGGCCCGGCACGGCGGCCAGCAGCGGCGGCAGCGGCAGCGCGCCCAGCCAGCCGGCCAGCGAGCCCGAGCCGGCCGCCGCCCGCTCCAGCACGGCCCGCACTCGCGCCAGCCGTCGCGAGGCGGCCAGCACGCGGCGCCGGTACACGACCGAGCGCTCCGGCCAGGTCTCCAGGAACTCCAGCAGCTGCTCCAGCGGCCGAAACGTGGTGTTGACGCGCGCCATCAGCCGCTGAGTCGCCGGGGAGTCAGGTGAGAACAGGATCTTCCCGCGCACGAACGGCTTCACGGTGCGCCAAAAAAACTTCGTCATGATGTTGGTGTCCAGGCTGTGAAACAGTTCGTTGCACTCCTCCGACAGCGAGGTCTCGTTGGCGAACTCCTGGTCGGGCACTTCGCGGAGCTTGTCCTTGATCGCGTTGATGGGAGCTAGCCGCTGCTGCCGACCGCCGGACAACGCCAGCTTGGTGTAGTCGACGCCGCACACAGCGCCCTGCACGCGCAGCGTCTGATACACAGGGCCGGAAACGTTGAGGGTCATGTTGCCCTCGCTGACGCTGAAGGAGTCTGCCAGCTCAGTGGCGTGCTTCAACAGGTCGTGGAGCGACTCCAGCTCGCGCACGTCCTCCACCACCTGACCCCAAAGGCGCAGCACGGCCAGCCAGTCGGCCGGCCGCAGCTGGTGGCCGGCCGACTTGAACGCCACACGGCCCAGCAGCCGCAGCAGCCGGCGCCGGTCGACCAACGCCAGCAGCCGGCCGAGCAGCGCCTGCTGCCGGCCGGCCGACAGCGCGCACACCTCGCGCACCAGCGCGGCCGTCGTGGCCGGCGCGTCCGAGCGCACCAGGTCGGAGAACATGTCGGGGTCGCAGAGCAGCCGGTCCAGCCCGGTGAAGGCGGCGAATACGCCGACGCGGCGCCCGATCTCAGGCAGCCGGGTCAGCTCCACGGATGCGTTCAGCAGCTGCGTGCGCGCCCAGCGGCCGCGGCCGACGCCGTACCGCTTCAGCAGCGCGTGGAACGCCGTCTTGTTGGAGATGACGTCGGCCAGGCTGACCGAGCCGCGCAGCACGGCGGGGTTCCTGACCAGCATGCGGCCCAGCCGACCGAGCGCCGCCAGGTCGGCACGCACGCGGCGCACGCTGCCCGCAGTCGACGCATTGACGCGCCGCTCTAGCACGGTCGCCACGTCGTCAAGCAGGCGGGCCAGCAGCGTTTCGTTGTAGCCGAACAGCGACTCGGACGGCACACGCTCGTGGCAGGTGTTGTTGAAGGTGCACACGAAGCCGCGCAGAAACTGCAGGGGGCCAGCCGACGGCATTGGCTTCGGTTGGAAGTGGCACTCGTGCATGCGGAACTGGAGGCCACGGCTACGCACCCACATCAGGATGAGGAAGAGGAACATGGGCCAGAGCAGCTCGGCCACCAGCCGGATCTTCTGGCGCCGGCGCAGCGTGAAGTTCTTCCACAGCAGCAGCCGCAGCTGCAGCGCCAGGCCCATGGCTGCAGGGCCCGCCCGCGCCGGGCTCTTCTTTCAGCGGAGCGGCATCGAGGTCTTGACCGGCATCCTACAGAACGGAATACGATGGCGTCATGCCGTTGCCGAAACGATGGCTACGGCCAACGAAAATTACTGCAGCCACACATGGCTACAGAGGAATACTGCGTCGCCTTCGGTCTTGTGCGCGACCCGAGAGCATCAGTTGCGCAATCAGATAACGAACAAGACATGAATCAGCACTGAAAAAGTTCGCGATAGTTCTGTCAATCGGTTCGCCTCACCAGCACTAAAACTGTATATCCTTGGCCGATACTGTTATGTAGCGATCTGCATTAATTTCAGTTCGATAAAGCATCCTGGCACGTGATCACCTGTTGCACACACTTTCGGCAGCAATGGCTTAAAGGACACGATTTTGAATAGGAAATAACTGCCTGTTGCTGTTACAGCATCGAACAGTTTCAAAAGTAATCATTTTCCGGAAGAATCAAACAAGAAACTTTTTGTACAGGTCGTTTTGTACAGGTCGAGAACTTTCGTTTTTAACTGACCTGTTCCAGAGGAGTAATTTGGATATGTAATTCGCCTTGCTAGAAACCGGCAGTGCAAGAATACGTTTAAGGGCTACTTTAGCCCCAAGGAAGTGTACCAGCATGGCAGCAGACGCACTGAAGAAGCATTCCGTGGTGTATCCACTGAGTGACGATCATACCTTTTCCCGGCTCAACATCAGAAATTCCAGAATAACCGGGTATAAATGCAAAACATATACCTAATTCAAAGAGCTACACTGAACAACTGCACTCTACCACACATGGAACAAGACCGTTCATAGCAGGAACGAAACATTCGAGACGCCAGGCTGGCGCAGGCCGGAAACAGATTGGAAGAAAATCGCACCGTCTCATGATCCTGTCTGTATGCGGCCGATAGGCCGACAGGATGTACTACCCAGGTCACCATGGAACAGGATTAATGTTCGCTGGACTGTAGCCGTGCGCGGGCAGCCTTCGTCACACCGCATCCAATGAGCACCGTTTCCATGGTCACGCATGCCAAATTCGAGTAGAGAGCAATGTCGCGCACAGGCGCAGCCAGGGGGAGGGGGCCGGGGGCCCGGGCCCCCGTTTGGCCCGCAGTTTTTGCGAAAACCATTGCACATATTCTCCCCGGTAGGCGGTTTTCGTGTGATTTCAGTTCACATTGCGCTCCGGGCTCCTCCCTTAAGAAAATCCTGGCTGCGCCCCTGATGTCGTGCATTTTACATTGTAACGGTAACTGAGTCATACAGTGCGTCAGCAGTTGCGCTTCTCAAAGTTTCCGAGAAGCCCGGGCACGAAAGGCAATGCCAGCCGACAAGGGCCAGGGGTGGGGGGCCGCAAACACAAAGGAATCCATGATAAACGTAGAGGCACAATGAAAAAGCTGTGTACAAAAATAAAAAAAACGTGTTCCCAGTACGGATTTCGGTAGCAGAACCATAGCCATGTCCTACATAGTTTTACTCCGTCTCTCAGCAACGACGTAGCCTGATGGTAATGCATGATGGTAAAAATGCTACTAAATCTCACAAATTTGAGCAACTCCTTTTGAGCAAGTTCATTAAAAAAAAATTGTAATGGTTGTCATTAATAAAGCGGAATCAGCTTTGATAAGCCAACAAGAGCCGCTAGTCAGAATTCTGCAAGGAAAGCTGAAGATCATAGGTGATCTAATTCCTTGAAATGTGCCCTTCCTTGGGTGTTATATAACCGCTCGTCACGGACATGCCCACGTTTATTGCGGACATACCCAGTTATGCCACTTCCATCCAAACAGACCCAGCAAACACCACCTTGCATCGGCTGGTGTCAGACAAAGGATACCGCTACACAGGCACAGCCAAGGGGACCCGGCGGACCCGGCTCCCCCCCCCCCTTTAGGCCCACAGCTTTTGTGAAAACCATTGCACATCGCCTTCCAGGCAGGCGGTTTTCGTACGATTTCAGTTCACACTGAGCTCCGTCCCTCCCCCCTTCAGAAAGTCCTGGCTGCGCTCCTGTTCCGCTATATATACTCACAATCCGCACCACCGCAGCCGGGGCGTCCCGGGAGAACAGAACGGACCACCGCCGCCCACAGCCGGCCTTGGTGCACTCCCGCGGCAGCCCCCGGCGATCCGAGCGCCGGCACGGGACGTGGCGACTAACGGCGTTCCGGCACGTACTGCACGTGATGCCGCTGTGCCAGCGGACCCAGTGCGGCCGTCCTCGCCGCGTCCAGCCCCCCGTGACGTCACGGCGGACCGGTCGTGCCAGCGCCACTGGCGCGGCCGGTCCGTGACGAAACGCCCCGTCACGGCGGGCCGGCGGCCGAGAGACACTGACCTCCCGGGAGATCTCGCAGACCGCACTGGAGGTATGGTCAGATGCCTCTGTGGTCAGAGGCCGGCGGCCGGGGAGGGGGGGAGACAGATGCTCGGGATAGTGGGAGACTACACAGACCACACTGGTCTCGACAACCAGCGGCCGGGGAGGGCCGGGCGGTGTCCCCGGGAGAACACGGGCCGCGTAGTTTCTTCTGAATCGTTCCATTGGAAGGCAGGCATGAACGAAAGCGCAATGAGCCAACAAGTCACGCCATGAAAAACATTCGCACCATGGCACTGGTTAGGGTACTGTTGAGGACATTGTGAAAACCAAATTAACCCGTTTATTGATGGAGGGGAGGCGTTTCTTGACCACGTCTGTTTTTTTCTTAAATATGTGGCAAAGGAAACAGATCTGAAAAATCCAATGTCTTGTTCAAACAACTGTGCATACAGCAACGTTGGAACGGGGGGGGGGGGGCAGGGGCAGATGCCTTCTCCCACTTTGGGCAACATTTAACATCAACTCTAGGGCGTTGCATGCGTTTGCCCCCCACTTCCACAGAGGTTTCAACGCTCCCCTGCGCATAGAACTGGCAAAAATCGCTGCAGTCGGACTGTTACTTTGGACACCACGGCAAAACCAATCCCTGGCCGGCCGGCCGACGAGTCGAGCTGCGAAATCCGAGCAGGCGACTCGGCGCGCCGGCCAACTGATGTCGACTACGCGTCAGCAGTGACGGTTTCATGGGGAGAAAGGGAAGGGGCGCATGCACTCCGTCTGCACACTGATGTACATGGTAATTGGCATATGAATAGGACTAACTCCTGTTCAGGCCATGCACCAAACCTCCATTTTCAGAATTCTGTTCTTCTTCTGGTGGGTAGAGACAAGGGTGTTGAGGACGTGATTTGTCAGTTAAAAATAGGAAAGATAACTGGGCATTTATATCTTAGATGGTATCTTATATGGTACAAAGTAAGATAGCAGGAGCCAGCAACTCGCTAGCAACATGTCTTTAACCTACGCTGACCTGCGATTTGACCTCAATAGGTCACACACATAGTTTTTATACATTATCACTGCAGCAATACGGTATGTTGCTTACAAAACGTCGTTTAAATACGTCGGTAACCGGCCAGGATGCGGGCAGCCAACGTCACTGACCTATGGTGACCTTAGGACTGACCCCAGTCGGCCAAACACGATTGGTATACGTCATCGCTGTCATAGTGGTGCAAGCTTTCTGCGTGTAAAATTGCACAGGAATATGTCAATAAACAGCCGAGATATGGATGTGGCCAAAAAACGCCACCCCTATCAGTCCATGAGTTTCGGAGGCCTATGATTGCGCCGGGTTAACCTGGAAATTTTGCTTTCCAAGTTTTAACTTTCTCTCCATCGTGATGCCACGAAGTTAAATCATGAATCGCACGATCTGCTTGAAGCTATACGTCCTTGAGTCCAACGTCCAAATACCAAATGGAATTGGTAGAAGGGTCCAAGCTCCCTCAATGGTGTACGAAACATCTCATCTCTTCATGAAACATCAAAAGACATCTCAGCGCGTAATCACCTGACATCCCATTATGCCGCGAGGCATCGCGCAAACAGCAGATTAACCAGACCCACTGTAACCCACATGAAGCAACCCTCTCTCGAACCGGCACGGGTTAGCGCTGTCGCAACGAGGGCGGGTGGCTCGGCGCCAGCGCCGGTCGGCCGTCGTCCGCGGCACGGCCAACTGCCCGCTGGCAGCGGCGCGCCAGAAACCCCGTCCTCGGCGCCAGGCGACGCCCAGTCAGCTCTGGCCGGCCGCAGACGCGATCATTGGCCGCAAGTGGTCGTTTACGACCCGGCCGGCCCGCAGTCGGGGACCTCGTCTGCTCCCGACAGCGCCTTTGACTGAGCGCCGCCGACGTGACGTGTTTGTCGTGAGCTTAAGTGAGCCGTTTTTCAAGGCGTCTTAATGCGAGTATGCTTTGGTTTTATTCTTTCCGAGATGCGTGTTTACATTCCACTCACAGAGCTTTCATACAGCGCAGCCGATCAACACACTCACCACCACCTGAGATAAAAAGCAACGCGCGTTCTGTGGCCAACACTAAGTAACGTAACCGGTTTTGGGTACAGAAGGTAAAATACTCTCATCCAGTAAAATACTCGGATAATAATGGGAGCTGATTAAATTTGATGTTCGCTCATCGAGCGGCATCACCATATACATGCTCCTAATGTGCTGGATTGGACCAATACTCCGAACGCAAGGCCGTCGACAGAAGTAAAGAAACGAACACGAAACAAAAGCGCAAATTATGAACCGTCCTCCGGTCAAGACATGAATCACCGCCCTGGCACTGAGTACCCAGGCGGCGCGTCGTCTAGCTCAATCCTGGTAAATCCTGCTTCTAGTGCGCACACAGCGAACGACACTAAGCTCGACGGTCCGGCGCGTCCCTCCTAGCCCGTTCCAGGTCACGAGGGCGGCGCCAGCACGTCGTGCAGGTCTCGGAACGTCGACTCCAGGCACTCGACGAACGCGTCCACGTCCGTGTGCGCTGGGTAGTTGCTGATCATGGCGCCCAGCTCCTGATCGCGGATGCTGTAGCCGACGCCGAAGCCGTCCGGCTCGACGGCGCCGAAGCCGCCCGTCTCGACGCACGGCGTCGACAGCGTCGACGTCGACAGCTTGAACCGGTTGAAGGCGGCGAACGCCGGGTCGGCGTAGAACTCGGGCGCACCGTCCTCGAGTTCCTCGGCGAGCAGGCGCAGCGCGAACAGGTGCCGGTCGCAGCCCTGGCCCTTGGCGGCGTTTACCGTCAGCTCGCCGTGCAGCTTCGAGCAGTCGTCCATGAGCTGGCGCAGCTCGCCGCGCGACGGCCGCTGCGCGCCGTTGAGCGCACGCGACAGCGCCAGCGTCGCCACAGTGGCCGGCCGAATGGTCTCGGTGCGGCCGTGGCGGAACGCCGACGTGCTGCACGATTCGTACGTCGCCACCGTCTGCCCGGTGAGCCGGTGGTACGCCACCTGGAAGCCCATCTGCATGACGGCGTCGGGCGAGATGCGGCTGCGCTTGCACAGCTGCTTGCCGTAGCGCGGGTCCATGAACATGCCGATGGCCACGCTGTCGGCGAAGTCGTGGAAGCGCTGGCGCGCGTCGTCAACCGCCTCGGCGGCGCGCTCGTCGAGGCGCCAGTCGAGGCGGCGCACGGCCGGCTCGCCGGGGCGCGAGTCGGGCCCGACGCGCGGCCGCTCCACCGAGTCGCGGTACACCTCGTTGAAGAGGCGCAGCACGGCCACGCCGTCGCCCCAGGCGTGCTCGAAGTTGATGGCCGCCTTGCCCTCGCCGCTGAACACGAGCGTGAACGACTTGTCGAACCAGCGGTTGGCCGCGTCGCCGTGCAGGAACTGCTTGAACGCGCGCACCGGGTCGTCGTCGATGCGCGCGTCGTCCAGCGCCAGCACGAACAGGGCCGAGTCGACCACTTCGAGCGTCGGCCCGTTGCCCGTGGCCAGCAGGTGCTCGCGGGCGGCGGCCCACGTGTCGCGGTTGTCGGCCGTGAGGTAGCCGAGTGGTGAGGCCGGCGGCGGCCGCGGGTCGGCCGCCACCGCCGCCACGCAGCCGTGCACGTGCTCGGGCGGCAGCAGCTGGCCGGCCGCGTCCAGCACGTCGAACGCGTACATGTGCCCGTTGCGGATGGCGAGCACGTGGCGCGCGCCGTGCGCCTTCTTCAGCTCGTCGCGGCTGGGCTGCGGCACGCGCGTCGACGCGAACAGGCTGTCGAACTGCGACATGTCCAGCGGGAACGCCTTGTAGAAGTAGGCGCCGAACGAAGGCGAAGCGGCGCGGCATCATCTTGACCAGGCGCCGGAAGCCGGGAACGTCGCTCTTGGCCGGGTTCAGGTGGAACACCTCGGGGGTCAGCACGCCGGCCTCAAGCGTGCGCATGAACCGCACGGCCGAGATGGTCATGTTGGTGGCCCGCAGCACGCGCTCGTTGTACTCGGTCTTCGGGTCGTCCACGTACGACATGAACGGATTGTAGTTGATGACGACCGGCCGCCGGTCCGACAGATACATGTCGAACCACGGCTTCGAGATGTAGCTGGTGTGTTGGTTGGCCTTGTCGCGCTGGCGTAGCACCAGCTGCAGCCGCTTGCCGACGCCCTGCTGGAAGCGCAGCGTCACCTCCTGCGTGTGTCGGAACTGCTCGTCGTCCAAGAGCGGCCTCTGCGCGTTCAGGTAGCGCATGCACGTGTTCTCGATCGTGGGCACCGGCAGACGGGGCAGCGACGCCTGGAAGATGTCGGTGGGCAGCTCGCTGCGGTGCAGCAGCTGGTACTCATCGTCGCCAGGCGGCAGTGTGGCGGCGCCGCGCGCCGCCAGCCGGCCCAGCCGCGGTCGCAGCGCCAGGCGCAGCATGGCTGGCTCCCCACTCTCACTCGCGCGCCGCCGCCGCCCGCCTCTGCCGGCACACAGAAAACACACGGCTCAACGGCGGGCCAAGTCCATGCCGGCGGCCGCGGGCGGCGCCGCCGGACGCCGCCGCCCGCGGCCTTGGCCAGAGGGGCGCTGAGGCTTGTTACGTTACGACACGGACGGTCAGGGCCCTGCTTTTGTCATGGACTTGGGCCGCGTTAGACTCGTTGTTTTCTGGCCCGCGGCGGCTGAGCGGCTCGACTGAATGGCTAGTCACTGTCTACGGCGGGCGTTCTGAGTGGCACAAGGTCAAGATCATATAACAGTCGACCATCCATCGGTTGCAGTCGCGCCGGCCTCCAGCTACGGTTGAACGGCCCTGGACTTCGTCGACGCGCTGCTAGTCAACTGGGATCCACCTAGACATAAATGAGGAAAGGAAGTCCGAAATCCTCAGTGACGCAGCAAACGTCGCTGGTGTTCGTAATAAAACGACTGATAAGAGAACAAAAATATGGACACAAAAGCAAATGCAGGTGCCTAATGGCAATGTCATTCGAGCAGGCAACAGCAGCCACTTACCATAAAAATGTGGCATTGTATCGGAGAAAAAATGCAACATTTTACATCTGAGTAATCATTACTTACATCTATGGACTTTCTACATCTATCTATGGACGTTTCTGTTGAACTCATAGAACCAGTCAGAATATTTACCAAAACTGGTTATCGTGCGTATCTTCCCGAAACCATATCGTAACAAAAAACCAATTGCTTGGCCATCAAGACTATTATCTCAAAGCTTGATTCATCACTGTAAAACTAACATAAAAATGTTTTGGAAATTCTCACCACAAAACTACTTATGCTTGCTGGCAAAGGAATCTATCAAAGTGTTTATCAAACTGATCATCTGCATAATTTTCAAGATCATCTAACTGGATATTATGTAAATGTACTCGAAAAAGGCAGCACTTTTGCAGTTTTGCCCCCAACCACTGAGCATGAGTTGAGCATGTGGCCAGAATGAAACCAGTGGCCAATGAATGTCTGCAATTATCTCATGCTGGCAAATGTATCTTTTGGGAGATGCTAGGGTAATCAAACTTGGTAAGCAAATTCACAGTAAGGCCCATAATATTGTGGATGGAGATTTAAGTTCCTTTCTGAATTTCAGAAACTTAAGGCAACATCCTGCACCATCACTTCAACCTGGTTATAAGGCAATATATTACACTGAAACATGAACTAGACAGACAGACAGAATTTGATAGATTCTAAACAAACTAGAACTGAAAGACTTTAGTCAAGACCTAAAATAATCCTTCATGGCCCAAATACATGAAAATCCTCTTTGGTAAATTCCCAGTCATATCTGAGCATCCAGCATTCTACATAAACCTTAATATTTCCAATGTAAAATTTACTGCAAGAAATTCTCCAGGTGTGCAGCATATATCACATGACCTTATCTAACAAAACAATAAGGGCCCACAGTTCTCAATTTAAAAACCAAAGAGCTTCTTGCACCCTCCACCTATGCTGCATATTCTGCATATGTAACAGAACAGAGTTCCTGAAATCTTGGGCATATCATCCTCATATCATCCTTGCATATGATTTCCTAAATCCCCTCTCCAATACACCATGAAGCTGCTTCAGCTCAAGCTGGCTGATATTTACATTTACAACATAAGGCTGATAATTATGCCAGCTGATGAATAGAAGCAGAGCTTTGGAAGACACTAACAAACTGGATCCCTTCAAAATGTTAAGCATTTGATATTAAGCCAAAGGGAGTTTCCTGCTATATTATTCTACTGGAGATTCCAGACAAGGTCAGAGCAGTTTTCATGCTAAATGGAGACTATAATGGCCAATTATGAGCAGAATCAGTTGGTTAACTTGTGAAGTTATTATTAGAACTAATTTCATGCAACATTTACACTGCAAAATTGGCCTTATGGTAATTCAATTCACCAGGCACAGGAGCCATGGGGCCAGGAGGGCTTCAGCCACCAACTTTTTTTTAAATTTACCATTGATCCTGTAGGCAATGATCCTATGGGCAATGACTGGAAAGAATTGCCCCAAAATTCTTCTTGCTCCTCCCCCCAATGAAGACAAATTCTGGTGTTCCTGTTCAATCCATTTGGTGTTGCATTCAGCAAAATTCTTCTAAATTCCAACACTGTTGTTTATGTTAATCAAACAATATCTTCATGTGTGAGGAATGCTACAGGATGAGACAGCAGGAGTTCCATCAATTATCTGAGCAGCTGATCTCCCTGTGCAGCCATTTTTCTGTAATCTGGCATGCAACAACAGGGGTATTAGCATGACATAGAAAGAACCAACATCATAAATAAATTTATTTCTGAAGAATCAGTTGGCTATATATCACATCATTACCTCTCCACAGACCACTTTTGTTGTATGTATGTATGTCAATACACATACACACACACACACAGATGTATATATATATATATATATATATATATATATATATATATATATATATATATATATATATATATAACATATATATGTATATTACATATACACAGATACTATAAAGAAAAACAAAAACTAAGTTACAAAGCATCAGAATCAAATGTACAGGAACTCACAATGCCATCTTGTTCACAATGAATTTGCTACATGGATGCCTTGATGTACTGTGTCTAAACTTATGATGCCATGGCCCATGGGAGTGATACATCTTAATGTGATGGTTATGTTAGGTTAGGTTAGGTTAGGTTAGGTTAGGTTAGGTTACATTAGATGAGATTAGGTTAGGTTAGGTTAGGTTATGTTACGTTACGTTACGTTAGAATGGGTATGGGTGGGTGGGGTACGGATTATGGGGCTAGATTAAATTAGGCTGGGCTAGATGAGGCTACATTACATATGTGTGAGCTTCACTTAGGTTACACTATGTTAGGTTAGGCTACTAAAGTAGAACATGTACTGGGACATCATAAGTGGCAAACTATCATCCTTGGAAATGCCCTTGTTGATTCTGCACTTCCTCAACTTCTTCATTTTGAACTGCCATTATGCACTGATGTGTCAAGAGTATTTGGCTTTACATTGTCTATTTCACTATTCTTGCCCTTTTTCAATATCAGTAAGCACTTGGTAGGAACATGATGCATGGCTATCAATCAGATTTCCTTCTGAAAAAGTAGGCAAATAGCAGCCACAAAGAGGGAATTATCTACAGGAAACAAACATTTCTCAAAACCTCTTTACTGGGTGAATGATAAATTAATCCTTATATCATCCTTAGGAATATCAAAAGATCACATGGCACTTTTGTTTAATAGTGCAGATTTACAAGTGAAAATAAAGGTGTGATAAGCTTCCAAGGTACAAAGCAATGGAAATTTTGCTATTTGGATGCAGCAAGGCTCAGGAAGTGCTGTAAGCCTAAATGGACTTAGCAGGATCAAGTATAAAGGTTACGTGTTGAAGCTCCAGTCAGATTTGCATCATTAGCAGCATTTCACCAATGCTCCTCTGTTGCGACATACCTCTTTGACCCGAGGAGAGCACACGCTCACAGGCCGATTGGAGTTTCGCACCGCACGCACCCAAACGAAGGAAAAATAGGCTGGTCGATTCTTAATCGATAAAGCCGATAAACAATGCCGGGCTTCCAGCTGGCTCCTTGGCCTAATTACTGAAAAAGAAGAAATTGCATGAAGAACGGATCACCAGCCCAGGTTTTAATATCCCAGCAATGTCAAGAGATATCACCACTTTTGTAATTCCAAACCGTAGAACGCCTGTAAATTGTGATGATTATGTGAGACTTGTAAACGACATTTTAGATCTCATTACGTCATTTCTATTCTCCTGACGTCACTGTCATTAGGCTACCAATTTTTAATGCATTTGGTTGTAACATGGATTATACTGCTAGCTAGTAGGTAAACAATGGCTGTACCCAGCTAGACCGATCGGATTATGACAAATTAAAGCAAGCATGTGAACTATGAAAGGGCAAGATGCGGGTAATCACCGATACAATGAGTAACGCATTATACATTCGTGAGAAGAGATGGCCAATTTGACCTTAAAAATGTGTATTGGCTCGCGCTCCTGTTGGCGTTGCCCCAGGATGTCGCAGACACGGAACGTTTCAAAATAATGGAGCATGCAAACGTGATTTGGAAGTCGTCCCTTCATGCAATATCATTTCCATCATTCGGAAAAGGCATATTAGGAGTGCAGCTGCTGTCGGACTCAAGGAAAAACCAAGTTTTGTAACGGTTGATTACAGCAGTCAATAATATATCTCCCCAAATGATGGCGTAGCCACTGGGTGGCAGAGAGTGGGTTAGCTGTCTTCTACTGGAAAACTTGAAAATACCAATGGCGATGCATTGGCAGAAGCGATTGAAAAGGATATATTCTCGTTCAAAATATTCCATTGCTAATGTTCTGCAGGTTGAGGAAAAAAGTGCAAGTAGTACCATTTCGCGTACCATTTATGCTCAGTTGGGTGTAAAATTATCTTTGGACACTTCAAGTCGATGAATGGTCTGCTTAATGGTCATTGAAACGAAGAGACAAATCGTTCATTCGATCCGAATAAAAGCGTGCCTAACGTGAGAAAGGGCCGTAAGTGCTGCCATCTATAACGTTACAGCGATTATTCAAGTGACATCTTTAGAGACGCTCTTTTGTTCGTTTCGGTCCGCCTTGGGAGCATGCTGGCAACATCGACGAGATGTTAATTAAAAGTCTGAACCCGAGTTCCGAGTTGTGCTCATTTCTTGTGCTTGAGATTGCACTGGTACTTTCAGTTTCTTGTTTCTTTGCTCTTTTACTATTTATATGAGTCTTTACTATTTATATGAGAGAGATCGCCAGTCATCACATGTCTGGCGATCCCGGGAGGCTGGGAGGCTCGGACCTTCCAATGTTCAGGGATTTTAACATTAGGCTTATGGCACATGGAAATGACTGGAAACAAGCAGTCTGAAATCCCATGTAGGCGACTCCCCATAATTTCCGAAATCTCCAGCTATGGTGCATTATGAGACCAGGTCGATGAGAACCCTTCACACTCCTGTCTCTGTCCATATTGATAAGACCCTGCCAAATTGTTTGATCTGATTTCCTCTTGGGTACAACCGGACTTTAAAAATGGATCTTTTCCGAAACGTATAGTCTCAAAACATGATGCCTATAAGGAGTGCCCTCCTTCTTTCTAAGTTTCCTAAATGTGCGGATTTTCCATCGAAACGCATTGCAGTTTTGCACACGGCTCAGCTAACGTTGTTTTGCATCCACTGGTAGATACGAAATCGATGTGTAGCAAGTAAGCCAACTCGTCCCTGTCTGCGACCATTCTGCTTCGTGAGGCCCAGTTCCAATCTGCTCCCAGAGCCGGTACGGTTACACGGCCAGATGTCGCGCGTGCTCATTCGGACGTCGGCCCGTGAAAAGTAACCTATCAAACATCTGGCGACTGTGGTGACGCCTCCGTTTCACCAATGTACTACTTTGGCATAACAGGCCCGCCTGTCATCCGTACTGACTGCCATACGGAATCCATGATCTCGCCCGTCTTCAGACGCATAGCGGAGATTGCCAAACTGTCAACGAAAGGAAAGAAAGTTGACTATTTGGTTGGAATTTCAACCGGTGCATTTACCGCTGCACAGTGTAGTTGCCCAGCGGCAGGAACATAGCCAAAGGAGGGGCCATGGGGGCCATGCCCCACCCCCTGAGCCAAGTGGTATACACTAGATACATGGCGGTTTCGCATGTACACGTAATAGTGGTCGTATATATATTGCAAAAACAAACATTATATGTTTTCCTGTGTAATAAATATGAGATAAATTGCCTGAAATTACTGTCTTTTTTGTAAATTTCGTCATATGCCTGTAACATATGACAAAATTTGACATTTGCCCCCCCCCCCGAGGAAATTCCTGGCTACGTGCCTGCCCAGCGGTCAGTGCTCCAATCCTTTATGTCTGTTGTCCGCAGCTGTCAGTGAAATTTGAGATACAAAAGAATCGTCCTGCTACATCATATACAAGCTCAACCAAACCAGGTGGTATGTTATGAGACTTTGACCAGCTTCGTCTTTGGACGAGATTACAATGACAAGTACAACCGCCTTGGACATCCGGACGGTAATCAAGCCTTGCGCTGTGCGACGAGGACATGCAAAAAATACGTCTATCCCTACCAAAATTAACAGACTGAAATAATGCGTTACACGAAATCCGCAAACGTCAGTTTTTCTTCATCTGCAATTACAACGCCTGGCATGCAACCGCATACGCCAACAGCCTCTCGAATACTATATAATGCATTGCGGAATATTATGTTTATCCTAAGTTTGTGTTTTTTTTTTGTGCCGCCACGTAGCACAGTCATTTATTATAAATGAACAGCGACGGCTGAAATCGAATACAATACATAATATGCGAATTTTGCATGATTCTACGTAAAAATAGGTGCTGCAAGTCATTGATTCCGTGACGTAGAGACAAGTAAATAGTAAGTACATCATCGCTGCCATTGTTCTTAAACAACTGCTCACAAACGAAAAAAAACAAACGAACATTACACAAACATTTACAAGCATACAAAGAACGAACAGACGAATGCTGCTTACGAAACAAACAACCAGTTCTTAAGCAACTGTTGACGCCTCGTAGAGTATTTCTCTGACAGATTCTATGGCAGACTGGGGAGACTCTATTTTACCGGTTTACAAAATATTTGCTGAGCCCTTGCTTTGCTTTGCAAAAGGCTTGAATAAATATTTGGTATTAACAGCGACACCAAACTTGGTGTCACGGATTCCGACTGTGCGCTACTTTGGCATACCGGAGCTGCTCGCATATACATCCTGGCGTACTGTGCAAGTCAGGACAGTGCTCTCGGGCGTTGTGATTCATTCCACTAAAAATGCTGATACCGCATACAGAAGACGTTTTGCGTGTGCCTTTTTATGCAAAGACGAAAGAAGCGATCGGTTCTTCAACCGATAAGTCCATAATGGAATTCATGGCACGTTAAGTGCTAGTCAAAACACGTTTGTGTAATGGAACAACAAACATTCTGGCTTGTAGGCAAGAACGTGGATTCCGTCAGGGATTCCATGTAAGGGTGGTCAGATTTAGTGATTCTGTGGGGCAAGTAAACACTCCCGGCCCATGGTGCAACGTGTATTTCGCGTGTCGCCGTTAACTGAAAGGCAAAGTCTTGAAAACTTTAACGCTCCCACCCACCTTCTGACACGTTGCGCATCCCTTGCTGACTTAAGTGATACGAAACATGTTTCCTTATAACTTCTAGTGGCCAGTTTGTTCCATGGTCGCGTCAGAACTGGTCGGTCAAACGACCAGCTCTGTTCTCCACAGTGCAGGCTGAACATCCCGGCGTCGGCGAGGTTTCTCCAAAAGACGTTTCCTTGCGTGGCGGAGTCGCGCCCAGCCGCTCCGGGAAACGCCGCGGCCCGCTCGACCGCAGACCGCGCCCTGAGCGATGGCCGCCGCTCGTGGCCGCCGCGGCCGCCGTGGCGAGTTTTCACCGTCGACAGGAGGTGTATCGCACTGTCTGGCGGCGCGGTCCAACGGAGGAGCACAAGGAGGGCATGCAACAGAGAAATGCGATGTACAGCTGCAACAGTTAGGGCTACAACTGAGAGCACAATACAGGGCTGTAGCAGTGGAGCACATTATAAGACTTCAACACAGGAGTGCAATATAAAACTACAAAGGAGGAATACAAAAGAGGGTTTCTACAGAGTGGCGCAAAATAGGGCTAGATAATTATGGAGCATAACGGAAACCATTGACACATGCACGACGCCACGCCACAAGTTCCGACAGGTGGGCATCATGAAAAAGAGGATCGAAAGAGAGTCGGGCTCGTCTCAAACTTCTGCGGGTAGTCGGACTCGTTCCAAACGTCTACTGAAAGTCAGACTTGTTCCAGAGGTCTGCTGAGAGTCGGACTGGTCCCAAACCTCTGCAGATGGCCGAAATCGTCGCAGAGGTCTCCAGGGAGTTGGACATGACCCAGTGGAGCAGGTCGGTAGACTCGGCCGACCGTGTAATATTGAATACCCTGCGGTGAACTCGAGACACGCCTGGCTGGGCCAATTGCGTATTCACTGACGTGGAACGACGCGAGACCTACACGGGCGTCTCGCTGGATATTTAACTAAAACGGGGCACTTTCGAACCAAGCAATGAGGGCTTTGTTCCAGTCGGCGTTCGTGAAAATCTGTTTGCTCAGACGAATCTAGGGAAAATTGAGTAGCACAGTTTGGTATTGGACCCACTAACAAGAATCGGTGGACCAATGCGGGCAAAAAGAACAAATGATTCACCGTGTAGCCAGCCGCAACCCAGAGGTCATAGATACAGCACGTACTACATTCTACACATGTTGACAGCAGCATAATTTTATTTTTAATTTATTTGAGACTGTCGACAAGTTTTTCAAAGATATCAGCGAACTGGTAACAACTGCGATCATGGAAAGCAAAATAAGCACTGCTCTTGCCGTTGTGATAATGTACTTACAGGACAGCGTTGTTTTAGCCATTTTAACTTTTCACCTCATATTGGTAGGTATAGTATAGTGTACTATAGTAGGGTGTACAAAGATTCGAACATCCACAAGATGATCAGATAGTTCATGTCATTCACACAGCTATTGATTGGCTGGGAGCAACAAATAACTGACAACAAGTAATGTCCCGACTACATGTAGGTCCGCGTTGAACTTTGTATCACACCTTTTCATTTCCAAAACCGGAATTTTATACTGCATTGATATCACTCTGAATCAATGCAGTAGAAAATTAAGCCAGTCATTGCTCTTTCTATGACTGGCCCATTAAAAGAGCAATGAGCCAGCCATTACATGGGATGATCAGCCATGACAAACATGAGCAAGAAAAAGTCCTTTGAAAAGCTTCCAAAGCAATACTTAAACGCACGCACTGGAAAGGTGGTATTTTTGTGCCCACCCCCGCCTGTTTTTCTTGAAAATCTTGAAAACGGATCGGAGCTGGCTGCTGCTGCTTTGTGACACTTATGGCAATTGAATAACTTGTCGACTGACGCAGAAAAATCGAAAACCAGCCGGATATTTTTGAAGTTTGAAACAACTGAAGTCAAGCAAACATCACGAAAATAACGGTTGTCGCTGACAAATGGAAACTTTATAAAAAGACTAGCGTTCTTCCTAAAATTACTGCTTGAACACAGTAAGGCGACGCCATTCGGGTATGAGTAATGGATGTACCAAGACCAAAGCCAAGTCCAGTAAGGGTCAAAGTCATCAAAGGTCAAGGTCAACCAGATTGTCACCAGATCCAGATTTGCTTTGCAACATGTCGGCTTGTATGAAATATGCATTCATTGACCCAAATCAAAAGACGTGTGCACACACTGATACGTTTACTTATACCAGGGTCAGCAAAATTCAAGGCTATCACAGGTCAAGGTCAAATATCTTGTGACCTTGGTCCAGATTTGCTTTGCGACATGCCGATTTATGTGAAATATGCATTCAAAGATCCTAATAAAAAGACGTATGCGCACACGGATACGCTTATATATACCAGGGTCAGTCCAGGTCAAGGTCATCAAAGACCAAGGGTAACTATTTTGTAACCTGGTCCAGATTTGCTTTGCAATATGCCGATCTGTATGAAATATGCATTCAAAGACCCTACTAAAAACACGTTTGGCACATTAATGCTTACATGTATGTACATATACACATATACATACATACATAAATATAAACAATGGAAGTGGTGAAATGTATCGCTGTTGGCTACCTTCACTGAAAATACGACAAAAAATGCGTGAGGCGCCATCGTTTACACTCAAGCTATCCCTTGTTGCTCGAAATCTGATCTGCAAAAGATGAAAAAAATTACGTCATAGGTCAACGACCTGGCATGACCTCGGCCAGAAATCCTCAGTCACGACGTCAAATGAATGGAAGTTGTTGCGTGCCACGTTTTAACGCTCAAACAAGCACCGTTTTCCCGTTTCGTTCCAAAATTTGTACGGAATGGCCCGTACGGGCAGAGAATATCCAGTGTCATTTTCGATCCCATTTCACCTTGGAAACATTGACCTAGGGTCATAAAAATTGCACACAATGTAAATCGTTATGGTCCTAGCCTGTCCACAAAATGTCACGTCTCTAGCTCTTTCCATTTCCAAGATCGAAATGGGTCCTTTTGGATCCCCTTTCCCGTGCGCGTAAGCGCGAAACCCCCTTCCACTGCGTGGGTTAAAATAGAGGCGCAGCTAGGATTTTCGTAATGGGGAGTAGAGTGAAGTTCAGTGTGAAATGAAATACCACCTGCTGGAAAGATGCTGCGCAAAAAAATCGGGCCTAAGGGGCTCCCTGGCCCTCCCCTGCTTTTTGGCTGCGCCGGGGCTTTAAAACATTCTTCCCAAAAGTTCAGCTTTTGACCGGGTACTTTATTGGCAGCATGCAGCAGCATGTTCGATCAATTTTAGATGGCTGCAGCGTGATTCAGACGGGTTTAACCCGTGTTCGGAGTTACCGGAACTATAATGAAAAAGAGGATGCACGTGTATCACCATAGTAACGAAAAATGGCATTATGCCTTGGCGCTATTTACGTTATCTTCGCCTATGGCGTTGCCCGGAAAGAAGGAAATCAAAAATGTTTCCTGGGTACCCATGACTTTTTTTAGAAATTTGACCTGTATAGCTGCATAGGAATGTTTGGGGTCGAGCCCATGCCAAACAGAGTTTGCTGCATAGACTCCGACCCCTACACCCGATCGCGCAATTCCAGGTAACGACTGATTTTGTGGCGGCAGTTAAACGTGCCGCTAACGGTGCGACACGGCCGCGCGGTAGTCAGCTTGACCCTATGCTGGCCTGTTGCCAACCGAACCATGGGCTCAAAATCGAGCGCCAGGACGACTAGAACCCGTCTTGCCAGGTTGGGGAGACCAGAGGTCTACCAACCGAGTCACCGATCACGGTAGTTCAGTTGGTTTTGGGATTTTTGTAAAGTTCTGCGCCTGGTGCGGCCCATTCCCATACGGAGTGGTTGGTGAAAAAGCCAATCAGTCATCTAACCAAAGGAAAGTAAGTCAGTCAAGCTAGGTCAAATCAGGCAGTCTCTATTTGTTATTTGGCTTCTATTTCGCAAGTCCCGCTCATCATATTCTCTGACTCGCGAGCATTGTTTCACTCGAAAATTTTGTCATTTAAGTCACGGAGAGCGCACCATCATCTACCATTCGCGAAAATAACGTAATTCTTCCATGTCACTCAGTTGTCTTTCATCACTCGTGTCACACGATTGGATAGCTTACACAGGTGCCCAGAATACTTAAAACGCACTGAACCTGTCCGCTTTCTGAGTGCTTTCCATAACATGAGATGAATGTTTGGCAATGTGACATTCCCCCGTACCAGCAGTCTCGACAAGTCACTCTTAATACCTCTAGACTCCTCATTATTATCTTTTGTGCTATCTTTCAATTGACCAGCGCCTTCATTTCTAAATGTTATAAAGCATCTGACTTGTTTTTGCACTTCTGAATTAATTATATTCCCCATATTTATGACCTAGTATTTTCGCCCGTGAACTTTCAGAGCAGTAGCTGGTACGTTGTCCGCTTGGCAGCTAATCGTTCTTCGAAACGTTGTCTTTGCTACCGCTCTGGGACCGTTCTGCCGACTTTTGCGAAGCAGTTGGGTTTTTTATGGCCTCAGATTGGCTTCAGGAGACGTCAATAAAATAAATGTAACCTTTGTAAAACTCGACAAGCCGGACGACGGTCCAACCACGGTCTTTCAGAAAAAAATAACGTTACAAAAATGGCGCGACAGTTTTTTGGTAACCTCCGAAGGTATGAACACGACATATCTTTCCAGCAAAGCAGACAAACCCTTACCAAAATTGGGAACTCATCGTCTACAACAAGGGATTAAGATTTGAGTCCTCGAAGAGTGTTTTAAATGCACGTCTTTTCACGCGCTGCTCATGTACGTAACAGTCAAAGCAGGGAAACTAATACGCCCAGTCCTCTCCCTGGTACAGTTATGGCTCACATCGTCCCAAGGATAACTGCAGTTGGAAAATGGGCTCCGTGGTCTGGTTTGCGTATTTCTGAGTGGTAAATAATTGTGATCGCGCGCACCGGGCCGATCGCCTGTCCGAAATGGGACGGCATATGTATGTTAGTGTCTGCGTTCCGCGGGCATTCGCTTGGTGAAAGCGAAACCGGCTCGATGAGACGAATGGCCTAGTAACCACGCAGAATCCTGCGGCCACCAGAACTCACTCTGGCAGTGGCCGATTTTCTGTCCGGCTGCTCCTCTTGTTGTCACATCGCTGTCAAAGTATGAACTGGCTAAGTCTGAAGCTTGTTTAGCTCCGTCTCTTCGAAAACTAACCAGCGAGGGAAAGAATGAGCTAACGAGGTGAAACTCGTTTAGATGCTAAAGTGGCCGAGTGAATTCGTTTAAGCACAGCTTCTAAATCTGTTCCGGGTAGCGCCGATGACATTGCTATACTTCACCCAAACGGTCGAAGTGGTAATGCTTCATTCACTCTCGAGGATAAGTTCAGTGGGAAATCTTCCGTCGAAGTGAGGCACTTGACGTTTAAGACGGACCAAATGTACGGCATTCGTGTTGGAGCCGGATGCCTCTTCGCGTGTTTCCCGTGAAAGTGGTGCGGATCGAGAGAAGGCATTTCCGGCCAGAGGAGAGCGATCCAGTTTTTATGGACTTGGCGTTCGTGGTCTCAGTTGTTTAGCAGAAGGCGGAAGAAACTCAGGTGGTGTTCGACAGCTTGACCAGAGAGAAACCCAATAAATGTTTCGGATCGGATTTGCGTCAGACATTTATGTTTCTTGTTAGACTTGCCTTCATATTTACGGTTATTGATTGTGTTGTTCATACTGAGGTCTGCAACTAAAAGAAACCTATGGGCCTGTTGGTCACAGAAGAATGATTTATTTCGTCATCATCATTGCTAATTATCTGCTAAATTAGGAGTTTTCAGCAACCGACAGGCTGGCTAGTTGCTCAACACGGCGCATCGGATTTGGTTACTGAAGCTCGAATATTCCATCCCATCGTCCATTTGCCCCCTCACCACGGTACGGTGGGCACGTAGCCCTTACTCGTGTCCCAGGTACTTGATGGGTATGATCACGTTCCTTCCGGTTCGGTTAGTTAATCATATCATCGCGCTCTCCGCAGGCACCGTTCCTCACGGCTTTAGCTCAGACCGGCCCGACCGCCGTCAGAACGGCTCGAGGAGTCGCAGCGCGGCTCTGATGACTCAGAGTCTGCGCCCCGCACGAGGCTGACTCGCCAGCGGCCGGCCGGAGCCGCCACAAAGGGGAGAGTCGCTCCGGCGCGCCGGATGTCGTTACTCGCCGCGGAGCCGCCGCTGTTCATCATCGCGCCGCCTCGGAGGGCGGTCGAGACCGGCGGCCGAGTTCGGCGCTCGCGTCGCATCCGGCGGCCGCATCCGGCTCCGAGGACTTTCGTTTCGGCGCCGACCCCGACCCGGCCGGCGGCGTCGAGTGTCGAGTCGAGAGAGTCGAGACGGCGTGAGCAGGCCCTCGGAGGCCAGGTTTCGGCGGCGTCAGACCGTTCGGCGCAGTTCAGGGACGGAGCGGTGGGAGGATGTTCTGCGTCTCGCTGGGGCGCCTGAGTTCGAGTTGGAGGCCACGGAGACATCAGTCAAAGCAAGCTGAAACCTTCTTGGGAAAGTAAAGGAGCACTGCTGAATGACAGTGAATCAGTACGATAGGATTGGGACATGAACATATTTGAGGATTTCATTCTCATATGGAAACCGCAGTTTGAGCTGGCGAATATCGTTACCGAATCTGGGACCAAAAACTGATCGGAAACGTCTGCAATGCGTGTCATTTGTCTGAGACAGCATGCATAACCAAATCTTCTGTGTCAAATGAATTTGTCATTTGTCTGAGACAGCATGCATAGCCAAATCTCCTGTATCAAATGAATGACAAGCCGTAAGTTCGTAGTTCTAATGCAACTTCGACAACACAAGGTCAGATTTAAACAATAAAATCAGTTTTGTAGACCGACCTGATGTCTGAAAAATGCACGGGCCTGACGGAATTCCTTCCTTGAAAGTCAGCGTAGCCTCATGCGTGTACAAAATTTTCATGGGTAGTCAAGGTTTCATGAGTGATTCCGTTATTCCTGGTTACCCGACTGTCAAAGCAAACTGCGTGTTTTCATGCACCAATGCTTGCTGTTAGACCAATGAGGCAACGAAGACATCTGAAGGAATACCCATACTTGGTATCGACATCGAAATTCGATAGAACCAATGCACTCTGTGTTCCATACGGCTCAATCCATGTTTCCATACACGACCCAAGAGTACCTCGCGATCACGGTGGCAAACCATCGCATTCACGGCGATTAACCACCCGAGCTGCTTCCGAGGAACATGAATCCTGGATTTAACTACAGACGTAAGAGAGGAAGGGCCCCGCCACCACCTAATCCAGACGGTTTTAACGCCAGACATACGTGGTTTATGTGATATGACTGTGCATGGATTTTTTTTTATAAATTTAGCCCGAATGTGTTACAGTGATATTGCCAGAGATAGTGCAGAAACGACTAATCCTTTGACATGCGTCATTGCGTATGATGCTGACTGTTAATAAAGATAATAACAATAAAAATCGAAGGCAGTGATAATGGTGATTAACAATGATGGTAGTAGTATTATACATTTATTTTCAGATCACTAGATTATTTAAGAGTATAACCAAAGAAGCGCAAACTTATGCTATATATTTATACAAGAAGTAAATTATGTATAAGTATATATGCATAAGTAAGTATAACTACGTAAGACGAAATGTAAAGTTATGTATTCTTATATATAGATTATAATCATAAGATATGGTGACATTAAAAAGAAAAGGGCGTAATGTCATGAAATCATAAAGGTGACATGAACCACTTTTACCAAAATCCGGATGTAGGTACGTGATGAGTAAAGGAGCCACCTATTTAAAACAGTGGCGAAACTAGGAATGTTCTGACGAATTCCTCTTTTGGCCACTGCCTGGCTGTTCCAGATGGCGACAGGCTTGCATGAGTTTAACGCGCAAGAGCATGAAGACACGTTTTATCTTCTCGTGGTGATTCAACATTGGCGAAAACGTGTCACGCGCTGACACTTCATCGGCGCTTGAATGAGGTGGCTTAGATCCGGCAGCATACCACGAGTACGCTGTCATTGAGTTCGGCTCCGTTAGCGGTGTTGGTGAGCGCTCGTTTCCAACGCGTAGCTGATAAAAAGATAGATGACCCTGGGACCGAGGCAGGGGCTTTGTTAATCAACTTATTTACGCGCGTTAACCATGAAAGTGTTTTAAGAGCACCACGGGACTATCAAAGCAGATTCATAGTTGTGGTAAGTGTCATAGGCACGATGTGGTTTATGCACAATATGTCGACGTTGTTCTTAAACGACGTCGTAACTACGGCTGTATTGTAGCAGCCAAGACAATAATGTTTTTATGTACTGGTACGCCCTCAGGTAGCCTCTGGATTCATCATTAAGTACAAGACGAGAGCAGTAAATCGTATGCATTCCTCAAGCACACCCACACACACACACACACACACACACAAAATAATTCGTTTTAAATTGAGCAACAAGGGAGAGGGTTCCAGGGGGAGAAGGGTGATCGGTCCCAACCATCTCAGCTGGTCTCCTCTGGACGGGATGCAATGTGATCAGGGGACAAGGTACTCTGAGCCTCTGCTCTCGGGGCAAGATGGTGACATCCGACAGTGGCGGAGGTGATGACTTGGCATCCGCCGGCCGAGCTCAAGAAGATAAACCCGATCCCCCACCAGACGGTGTTTTCCTCATTTCGTCAGAGGGCCAGCCTTGTTCCCTGCCTGCCTCCGCCGGGCGGGGCTGCGAGGGGAGGGAAAGCGGAAAGCCGGTCCGGCCCGGCCCCAGGACATTTTCTCTGCGTCCACCCAGTGTGCGTACGGCCGGCCGCGGCGGCCGCGCGCCGACCAATCAGCGCGCGCGGCGGCGGCCCGACCGGGCGCGCGCGCGACCGAGTTACATCACGGCCGGCGCCGGGACGCCAGTTGAAAAATCATCGAGCTCCGCCGGCCAGTTCACTCGTGGTGTTAGTGTCCGAAGGAGCGGTTGTCCCAGTGAGTTGTCCGCCGGTATCCGTCGGGTCCGCCGGTACCCGTCGGTATCCGCCGGTGTCGGCGGGTCCGCGCTCGTCCGCGGCCCGAGCCGCCCGGGCCTACCTCACTGTCGCGGTTGCCGGCGGCCGGCCGCTCCCCGCGAGCCTCTCGCCGGAGACGCCGAGCCGTCCGAGTCTCCGCCGATGCGGGCCCGTCGTTTGCGGCGTCCGACGAGCGTCGCCTGGCCCGGAGCGCTGCGCCGGAACGCCTGCTGCCGAGATGTGACGAGAGACATCTCACATCACGCTGCTGCTGAGATGTGACGCTTGCCGCGGCCCGCCGTGTTCCGTGGGTAAACTCGCTTTTTGCTTTCAGGTAAGGTGAAGATGAGAGCGTTCTTGGCGGTGGCCGTGCTGGCCTGTGTGGGCCTGGCGATGGGAGACGGTGGCAGCCACGGCGGCGGCCACGGCGGCGGCCATGGCGGCGGCCATGGCGGTGGCCACGGCGGTGGCCATAGCTCGGGAGGCCACAGCTCCGGCGGCCACAGCTCTGGAGGCCACAGCTCTGGAGGCCACAGCTCTGGAGGCCACAGCTCTGGAGGCCACAGCTCTGGAGGTCACAGCTCTGGAGGCCACAGCTCCGGCCACGCTGCGGCCAGCAGTAGCTCGAGCAGCTACTCAGCCCCGGCGACGAGCTACGCTGCCCCGTCCAACAGCCACAGCACCGGCGGAGCCGGTAGCACTGGCTACTACTACTACTACTACCCCGTGCAGGAGCATCAGGCCTCCAGCGTAAGTCAGAGCTGTAGACCGGATTGTAGGGTACCCAGTCTCCGCTGGAGAAGCGTGTGCTTTGAAGTCTTCCCAGTTTTTCTTTATTTGATGTTACGTCCATGGTTGATAAACAGCACAAGAGCCTGAGGTTCTAAGAACAAATAAAAGAAACGTTAACGAAACCTGCAAATATCTGTTTATCCGAGAGTTTCAGACCTCGGTTGATTATACTCCCATTGACATCAGCTTGCCTTTGGAGTTTGTCGCTACCGGCGAGACGCTATGATTTCGGTTCGTGACTTCTGCTGTTGATGGTGCTGTTGTTTTGAGCCTGAAGCCAAAACTCCAAGGATCCATCAGTATTTCAATGGGGGGTTTCCCGAGTCCGTTTACATCATCCCGCGGGACCAGGCTCGGGGACGCCAGTGATCCTCACTGCCATCTGAGCTCAGACTGTTTCAGGCAGTCCTGTAACATTTCCGGAAAAGGGTTTGTCTTCATTTATCCTCCTTCTTTCTGATAAGAAATGCTACTGACTTTCGTGTCAGTAACAATTTCGTTTCCTCCACTTCGTCAAGAACGCTCTGAAGGAAAAATTTGGCACAGTATTTCTTCTGATTTTTATCCACCCAGCCGGTTTGGATTGCGAAGCTTGATGCTGGCATTAAATCCCAGACACCGGCTGTGTTCTCGCGGGCGGTTTCAATTTCGAAAATCATTTTCACAATCAAAACTCAAATTTAATTTTCAGGTTATTCCGCGGTAACGCCAACCTTCATTATCGGGTGTTACCAAGCCCGTCTAGATGAACTGCTGAGTCATCGTCATCTTTCGATACTGATGTGACATCACTCCCGCCGCTTCTACCCCTGTGGCGTCATCAAACTCGATTCACCAATGACCAACCCCTTCAGCAGGACCCAGGTCGCCGGCCACGTCTGGCCGGTTCGCTGCTGGTCTCTGGCGACCCTCACTGAGCCGCTTCCTCCTCTGACCTCAGGGCGGCGGCGGTCTGGATCTGGCCGGCCCCATCCTGATCGCCGTCGTCATCGGTGTCGGCCTGCTGCTGCTGCTGGCCGCCGCCGCCTACGTCGCCAACAACAACAACAACAACAACGGCAACGGCCGCCAGCTGCTGCCCACCATCCCGGAGGAGGTCAACCAGTTCATCCACAGCCAGGAGTTCAACCGGGTCGCCACCTTCGCGCTCCGGGCCATCGCCAAGCGGTGGTAGAGAATCTGGTGCGTGTCGTGTTTCTCCGGAGTGACGTTCGACGTCGAATGTCGCTCATTGTCGCCTGCATTGTTCTACCGAGTCTCATCACTGTTCTGCCGAGTCCTAGCAGCTTTCTGGAGGCAGGTTCCCCGTTTAAGGCCCGGTCTCGGAGTTTTCTGGGTCCGTTCTCAGTTGCTGGACAGACTCCGCCACAGCCGGCAGTGCGGGTCGCCGGGCTGTGTTGCCAGGACCTGGCGCGCCAGAGGGGAACCACGGCGCCGCCGGCGGCAGTGGGACGACGCCTCACTTGGGTGCTCTTGCGTCTCTCGTAGGCAACAGAATCAGATCAGTGCCGGTACGCCGGTCTTGCGCGAGCGGTCTTGCGCGCGCGCCTACCTCAAGCCGGTCTCAGGCGGCTGGAGTTAGCTCGGATTTGCCCTGACGCGCAGGAGAGGGCCGTCTCTGTCTAACCCACGGCTGCGTTTCAGACGCCGAGGGCTGCTCGTGCGCCGCCCCGGCGCTGCCGGCCCGCAGCCAGAGCGGGCGCGGGCGGCGGAGCCGGCGGCAGCGGCGCGGCGAGGACGTGAAGAGGCTGCGAAGCCGCGCGGGCCGGCAGTGAGCGGAAGCCTGCGGAGCTCGGCCGCCGGAGCGGGATCAGAGCCCTTTGCCAGCTCATGCGAGTCGTCCACAGGGTACAGGAGTGCGTGGCTGCGATGCGCAGATGCGTGCGCGTGCGTCGCGATTCGTCCGTTGTCGCCGTTGTTCGTCCACACGCTTGTCCGACCATCCGTGCGTCCATCCGTTGTTTGCGTGCATTCGTTTGTGATTTTGTCCATCCGTTTGTGTGTGAGTTTGTGTCAATGTCCTTGCTTGTCCTGTCCGTGTCCATTCATGTGCCTCACGTTGCTAGCGTTATCGCTGCTTACTCTGTTTTTTTTTCGTACGTATATTTGTGTCAGTTTTTTGTGTGTCTTTGTGACCGTTTTGCCCGTCGTTAGCCGTTTGTTAGTCCCGTTCCTGAAGATGCATGTTTGTCCGTCCCTTGTCTTTGTTTGATTCGTCCATTGTTAGTCATCGTTGCCAACGACTTTCGCAGTCGAGTCCTCGTGCGTTTATGTGTTCATGTTCATCATAGTAATTTATTTATTATTTATTAGCAAGCTCACTCTGTCTATAGCGTAGGCTCTCTGGCATCCTTCAGACAGCACTTCCACA
Source organism: Capitulum mitella (assembly GCA_030062745.1). Taxonomy (NCBI): domain Eukaryota; kingdom Metazoa; phylum Arthropoda; class Thecostraca; order Pollicipedomorpha; family Pollicipedidae; genus Capitulum; species Capitulum mitella. Next base: position 25,940,677 of record CP099842.1, on the reverse strand, counting down.
ATGAAAACTACGTTCCACGTTTCTGCACAATCACCGTCCATTGCGTACCTTTAAGACGTGGTCCAGACGCTAGTGAACGCTGGTCCAACAGCTCAAGCCTTGTGATACGCCGGCAGGCCCGCTGTCACAGAATCGCGGCTAGGCGGGTCCGCTGTTACTCACATCTCGTTGTTACTCTGTTGTTACTTGTTGTTACAGCTGTTGTTGTTACGATCGTGTTGGAGTTTCCGTTGAAGAGAGGCGCAGCTCGGTGCTGAGTGCAGAGGTTGTTTTCGCGTTTCTTCCGTTCGTACAAAGTCGACTCGTTGACATCTGACGCTAATACACCTGCTCCTTGAAGTGATCACTCGTTTTTTGTGTTATTTCGCCACTTAAAAAGATGCAAACAGGATATCAACGAAGAAAACTGTATGAAACTCGCAGTGGCATGTAGTCATGTCACATTTGTGGGGGATAAAACACCAGGTAGTTCTCTGGTTAGGTAAGATGTACAGCAAAATAAAAGGAACATTGTAGGGAAAGAACCGGCTTGGCGAATTAATGTGAAGTGCATCAAATCGAGCGTCATTCTCAACGATTGCGAATTTTTCGGAACACTCTTGCTCATCACTGAGATTCGAATATTCCACATGAAATTAAGTCACATTCACAAAATACTGTGTTTATTGGCATCATCTTAGTCGACTTAATTACATCATCATTTGCACCGAAATATGAATAAAATACGCGGCGAATGATAATATATTGTCAGAAATAAATATTTAACAATTAAGGTGATGAGCAATGACATGAACTTTCCCAAACAACGCGATCAAATGACCACGCCCAGAATACAAACTTTGGCGTATCGCAAAAGTATCGAGAGCTCTAGCCACTGAACACATCACTCTTACTGATAAACTTCAAAAAGCTCACGAACAACACTGGAGGCGATTTGAGAGCGTTCGACGGAACGACTGTTTTTTGGCATTAAATGAAAACTGCCATGACCATAGTGCCGTCATCTGGCAGCAGGATGAAGCGAAATAGCCATCTAAAACAACATCCAACTATTTACGCGATCGCGGGTGCTCGGTTGGCTACAGTACTCTGGCGTGTCCTCCACAAAACGTCACCATCGCCATTCCCTATTCCTTTCTGAGAGGAGGGTTTTGATGCTTGCGCCCTTCTCAGAGACGCTCCTCGCCGGTTACTCCTCCTTCCAGGCGTCGCACTCCAGCAGCTGACACCTGGGGTCGTCAGCGAACGCCGCCTTCCTCATCACCTGCATGTACGGGTTCTTGGCAGGGTAGAAGAAGCCGATGTACCTGAAAAGCGCGCGAAAGTCACCCGCCGCCGCCAAACAGCTCGGGGCGTCCGCGCTCCGACCGATCCGTCGTCGTCACGGGAAGCGCGGGAAGAAAATCCGCGCCCTGGCGGCGTCCGTTCCCGCCATGTTCGGCATACGGACGCGGCGGACGAAGGCAGCGGCCGGTCGCCCGCGTCCGCACGGACCCAGTTGACCCAGTGCGGCCGCACCGTAGGCGACCGAGACCGTTCGGAGACCTGCGCGTCGTTCCCACGGCGAGCAGGCGGCGGACCGGGCGCTCCGACCGGCTGACGCCGACGCCCGGCTCCGGCCCGTCGGTCGCCGATCGCCGCCGGACCCGCTAGACCGAGCCGTGGGTCCACGAGGTCCGCGGGGTCCACGGTCAGACTGAGGGTGCGGGTCACGGCCCGGCCGGGCCCGGTCAATCTACGGCCAGACAGAGGTTGATGGGTCTGCGCCCAGGCCGAAGACAGAGGATCCATGGCCGGACCGAACTGGACGGGTCCAGTACCCCTGAGTCTACTGAGTCCACTAATTAATTAATTAGTTCACCTGTTTATTAATATACTATCTTTTCCTTCCATTTCATTTGTTGTTTATCTGTACATCCGTGGTTTGCGGCCAGACCGGGTTCACTGAACGCACGGCAGACCGGTCTCAACGGATCCTCACCAGCTGAGCCCACTGGGTCCACATCAGCTCAGTTCCATGGATTCACGGCCAGCTCAGTCCGCTGGATCCACCTCAGCTAGGCTGACTGGATCCCCGGTCCCCTGCCTGCATGAGAGTGGCGTGCGGCGATTCGTTTCGCTCCGGCAGGTGACGGACACCGACGTCGGTTCTGAAGGGGAAACGGTTCGGTCTCGCTCGCTGACCGCGACAGCAGCGTGGAACGGACACGGACGCGGGCGCGGCCGACCCAGGCTGGACGCCTCCAGCCAAGGTCACGTGGTGTAAAGCCCGCCGGCTAGCCGCGTGGGTCGAGAGCAAGAGAGGAGTGGTGTAAGATACGGACGGTGACAACTGATGAAAATGACATCTTTCTCCAAAATAGCGAAATAAGATACCTGTTAATCCAGCTTATAACATTGCACTAAGGGCTCAGTAAAACAGCATATTTTGTAAATTTCAGTACTTAAATTTTGTTTGCGATTTCTGTCTCCAGTCGCGGATGCCCCGGTCACCAAATGCAAACCCCGCATTGTCAGGTCGCATAAATCCAGCTTAAGAAATGATTGATTTGGAGCTGGATAGGCGCACGTCTTGTGTGTCGTAAAAACGCGGTTCCTATGCCGTCTTTCACTCTTCGCAGACCTGATGTCTACATTAATATTCGCCTGGTGAAGAAAGCATTAGCATTCATCTCGTGAACGAATAGACCTCACATCTAGTAGCCATTTCAGAAGCACCCTGTTTAAATGCGTGTAGAAACAATGTTTGGTAGACCGCTGATTTCGCAGCATTCTGCAAGCCGCACCACTGATTTGAACCTAAATACAGTTATGCAATACAATTTTCTGCGTAGGTAGAAATTACCATTTTGCAAAAAAATAGCCGAACACCACGCAGCCGATGCGAATCGAGATGGCCGAACAAGCGCATGTGTAGCCGGCTGAGTGTCGATTTGGCAAGAGAAAGGATGGGATTTAAGCAAGCGTTCCCCTTCCTGTCCAAGCGCTCACGCAACCCGCCTGCGCAATGGGCGCACATGAGCAGCAGCGCGAAACGCGTGAACGTCTGTTGTGTCATATGCCCGGCACGGTTTTGCACATGCCGTTGTTTCGCTAGGGTCCGAAACGGCTTCGTGAACTATTTTGAAATTATGTAGAAATTGTGACGACATAGGAAAAGGCATCAAGGCCGAGACAAACCTTACCATCTAAATGATATGCGGACGGAAGGAAAGGAACTCAACACATGTTTGAGAGCGGAGGCAGTTGTGATAGATAAGACATGATAAGTTATCCCTGATATCTATCATATCTATCTGTCTATCATACAATAGATATGCAAATTTCTAAAAGATCAAACTGCCTCCTGCTTTGGTTTAGGATTATTGGCTCCTGGTCCTAAACCGTCTCTTGTTTGGCCCCCGCTTCCTAATAATGAGAATGTTTAATCCAGACACTTAAATTTCTTGCTGGTATTCTCCGATTTTCCTCTGAGTGAGAATGAGAAACCATAATCCTTTCGGTCAAACATACGTAGGTAGCCTTAGAATACGAAATGTTTGATTCTTGTGATTTAGTCAAATAAGTTCACTGGCAGAGTCCCATAGTGGGTTTTTCGCATTGCTTTATACCTAACCTTTTTGCCTGATCCATTCAACAAGAGATGATTAGAGGTGAATGCAAATGGAATGTCGTGAATATTTGTTTTCCCTGTATTTGTGTGTGTGTATCTGTCTAATTTTAGATAAATGAAAAAACACGGAGTGCGCAAACGAAGTCTCATCACTGCGATCATCGTCCAACAAATATATTTGTACCCGGCTAACAAAGCTGAATTTATTTAGCACTCACTTCATGATTTTCTCGGCGTACGGCGTGTCGCCGACCACCGAGCCCAGCTCGCAGAACAGCCGACTGGTGCAGAGCTCGTCTTCGCTGATGGACTCGTAGATGGTCTGCAGGCGGTACAGCAGGTCGTCCGACGGATCGTCCAGGTCCTCTGAGGTCATAAAACGACATGGTCAGACGTCACGATGGGCCGTCAGAGGTATCCTACAGGAAGTCTGAAATCACGACTTGACGCGATCAGAGTTTACGGTAGTTTATTCGACCCATCCGAGGATAGCATCACAGTCAGGTGATGCAGCAAGGCAGCTGAGACATTTGATGAGTATGAAATAGTAGCACCTCAAATAGGACTCAAACGATAGCCTGTCATACCTGTGATTGGAACAGACGTATTTTTTTACGACGGGACTGTTGGTTCGGTCGAGCGCCTCTGATGTAGAACAGTCACGCCACATAAATGAGCTGTACAAAACACATAACTGGTGGTGACGGACACGGCTTGCATTTTGGTAGAGAACCCTAAGTTAACACGACATTTATACTTGATAGTACGATGCCTAACGTGTACGGAGCGGAACGGAAGAAGCTTCTGCACGTTTTTAGAGATGGCTTTAAATGCCTTTGATTTCTTTCTTTCTTTATTTTACGAGCATCAAAAGCCTGTCCGGTACCGCCTGTCCTCATCTCTTACCCTGTTCCCGTTGATACTCAGATTGGACCGCCCTTTTTTGAGGACGTGACCCGCCTGGGCGGTCGCAAAAACGGCCACTAGCCGCAGCTGAGCGATGTGAGGCCGGATTGGAGATCTCGGCAGGTTTTCACCGTGGCCTCGTCCCGTTAGCGTGCATCAGCCGTCGTTTGTCATTCAGCGCGCGCCACTCCACGAGGCGCGTTTTGCACGTGTTGTGACACCGCCCGGCAAAAACCGAGCCGCAAAAACGCATACCAGGCGGGGCTGGACCGACCGCCGCCGCCGACGTCGCCCGAGGGTTTTTGATCCCTCGCCAGCGGCGGCGGGCGGCGGGTAGCACGCGCCCGCGGACGTACCTTCAACGACGAGGTCGCGCCGGCGGCGGCCGGTGCCGGCGATGTTCACCACGGACGGAAACAGGAACACCAGCCCGATCACCAGCAGGATCGGCACCAGGATGGCGGCGTACTTGGAGATGTTGCCCAACAGGCCGCCATCGCCGCTGTACGACTCGGTCTCGGTGTAGCCGTAGCCGTCGGAGGAGCTGTAGCCGTGGCTGCTGTAGCCGTGGCTGGGCTGGCTGTAGCTCTGGCTGGGCTGGCTGTAGCCGTGGCTGGGCTGGTGGTACGAGCTGTCCCGGTTGATGGAGACCGCCGGCCGGCCGGTGGTGTCCCTTGACGGCAGCCGGCAGCCTCTGGTACGCCGTCTGCAGCTTCTGGAAGGCCTGCTGGTCGGCCGGCAGCGGCGGGAAGCGGACCGCTCCCTGGCGATCCTTGGCCGAGAACTGCAGCGTCTTGGGCGCCTTGGTGGCGGCCGGCCGGCCGGTGGTCGGCTGAGTCAGTTCGACCGATTTGCCGGCGGCTAGACCGACACCCAGCAGAAGAGGGGGCCAGGCGGACCATCGCTGAAACGGCGGCAAACTGATGTTTGTCTCGGCTGGGTGTCTGGATCCCCTGGATTCAGCGACGCTTACAACACCTGTCGCCTCACCATCCACTGGCGATTATCTTTGAACGCAACACGCTAAAATATGGATATACGTATGCTAACATATTCACGTAGTTAAAGCGCGCTATGGTTCAGCCAAACGTAGTTGGCTCTAGGGCGATGAGATGTAATAGATACGTTTATGGCGAGCACAAAAAAAACATTTTTCAAAGAAATATGCAAAAAAATTGCATCCTAACATCTTGTACCGCAACTGGCCAGTATTCTCAACTTGCGGCTGGCAACAATACGCTTTTCGCTTTCCGTTTTGTTCCGGCGTAAAATTGGGCTCCAGAGCTAAACTAACTAACCAAATGGTTCAGAAAAATGATACAACATGCTTCAGTTTCCATTTAACAAGCGTCAGTAATGTTTTATTTTGTTATATATTATAAATGTTGTAGATGATGAACCATTCAACAGATCCGAAATTTCCTTTCCCTTGTTCTACTTCAGGGCGAGTAAACCTCCCGTGAATCAGAGTTTTCCCACGGACTTTCAATGAACGAGGGTATTAACTGCCATTCAAGTGGTTAATATGTAAATACAGTAAAAGTAACTCGCTACTCGTGGGAATGAAAATTTCATGTCTCTACGGTCGGTGATACCCATTTCACAAACCAACGGGAGCACTCCATGGTTATAAACAAGACTATATCGAAGAGAGGAACAGCACTCAGAGAGAACGAGTGACTCCTCAAGTTGGATTTCGTTTTCGAAGCCATGTCAGCTTGACCTCGAAGAGTCGGTCATTCACGGGCCGCGGAGAGTAACGCAGGACGTTTAACCTTCCGAGCGCAGCGAAAACGTGACTCTCCCGGCCGAGCGCGTGGCCCGTGGTCGTGAATGAGCCAGCGGTTGTGCCAAGTCACGCCGTCTCCACAGGACCGCGGCTCGCGCCGAGTCACAGTGTCTGCACTAGAAACCCGGCGGCTCACCGGGTGTCTCACGCGGACGATGCGGGCGGCGGGGGTCGCGGGGTCGCTCCTGGGACGGCTCCGATCGCGCCTCGAGCGGACTCTGACGTCGGGCGGCGGCGGGTCTCCGGCCGGTCGTCGCACGCGGCGCCTGCCTGACACCAGCTCGTCGAACGCGACACTGCCGCTGCCGGGGTCGGAGTGCCGCCGGCGCCGCCGCCCCCGTCACCAGGCCCGATGCCCGGAGGTGAAAGGGCGCGACATTGTCCGGCGGGCGGCCTCTCGTCGCGGCTGCGTGCCGCGGCGAAAGTGTCGACTTGCAGCTCCGCTGCCGCCCCGGTGGCGAAACAATGGATGACCGTCGCGCTCGCGCCGACGCCGACGCTGTTCCGCCTCGACGTTACGTCAGCGCCGCGCGGCGCCGCCGGACGCGTCGCCCCAGGGCAGGGACCCCGCGTCGCTCCCGGGCGTGACCGGCACAACGTCTCTGTGACGTCAGCGGGGTGCGGACTGCCTCCGGAATCTGGACATCGGCCTTGGTGTGTTGGCATGCTTTGTAGTCCCTCTCATGTGGGTTTGAATGGACCTGGAAAAGATGTGCCACAGAAATAACGGCAAACAAAGCATTGCTGGGCTTATACTATGTACCTTTATAATTGCGCACCCGCATGCACCATCTTAAAACTGGCAGTCGGTTGCTTATGCTGCATACAATTCATGAGATAAACATTATGCTTGGAGTCACAGTTAACTGGGAATGAAAAGATTCCCGAAAAGTCACCAGCGCTGCGTGAAACCGCGCTCGTTTGTGAACACGGAACAGACCCACTGTCACGGGTCGTGCCATTACCGCTCTTTCCAGGTGCGCTAAGTGGTTCCTGGTTGCGTAACATGTTAGCCAACGCTTTCCGGATGCATATTAGCAATGATGTGTGACACCCGGGCAAGAAGCTAACGTATGTTCCCGGAAAGCTATTGATGGATTGAATGAGTTGGGATGGGATGGCCCGCTCTTTGTTAGAAACATTCCAAAAACATTGTGGAGTCTTTGGCACACTTGCCGTGGTTCTTCGTAATCTTGTCTTGAGAAAGACAGAATTATATTCCTTCATACGAAGAGAGCCTTCATTCGAGAGGTTTGCGTCAACTTACGTGGCTTGTCGATGTTACCTTTTTTCACCGTGAATCCACGAGATTTTGCCATTTTGTAGCGACGAGAAAACGTTTGGCGCCATTTCCATTTTCATTGTCTGTCCGGAACCTGCGAAACTACCAAATGCGCGGAGACGCAGAGATATGCTGATGATTATTTCTGCTCATTTTGGTAAAAAATCGTGGCCAACAGAGATGCCGATCTAGGATTACTGGCGATTTGAATGACTTGACGTTGCAGATTGTGCCTTTGGCAGCTAGTATCATTCGTCTTCGATAATAACGTTTTTTTTCATGGATGCGAAATATGGCACAAGAACTGCGTCCATGTAATATGCTAATTTATCCGTTAATGTGTGCGGTCAAAGGGCAGTATCTTTCGGTGTTTTTCTGGCCTTGTCATCGTATTTGGGCCCCAGAAGGAGCCTGGCTTTTCCGCTCAACAGGAGCGGAGTTTCCGCTCCAATCGCCGTACCGCATACAGCAGGTCCTCCACGGACTCAGGCAGTATCTTCTCTGAATCCGGGTGAGCGTTGGGCATTTGATCATAAGCTTTTGACTGCTTATTGGGAAGGTTTAACACGGGCGTCAAACTGAACTAATTTGCACAAAAAGAAATAAACGTCCACGACTGTAATCATCCCTTACAATCACTGCGAATCCGGCTGTACATTGCCTAGGTCAGCACTCAGCCGGTTTGGTGGCATGCTCAGACCAAAGGCAGACCGCCAAACCCGCAAGGTCGCCTGGCCGGTTTTTACCTTTAACCAGTTACGAGCGCATTGAAAGGTCCAAGACATCATCGTTACATGTAAACGCGTTTTTGCTGTAGAAAGTCTGCTGATGTCATCAAGGCTGACATCGAGGACATCGAGAGCATCTCGCGTATCGAGAGTATATCGCTGGACATCGAGAGTATTCAGTCGGACACTTAATGTCAAATGGAAATATCTTCACTGTGTCCTTTCGCGCTTTTTTGACCAGGGTCTCTTTGAAAACCATTGTTTCTACCTCCGTTAACTTAGCCTGGATATAAACAGGCTAAGCTTAAACTAAAAATACAATACTGATTTGAATGCTGGCTAAACAATCAATAGTTAGATCATACACTAGTTTTTAACACACGCTAAAATTATCTTTGTCTAAGGTGTTTAAAGAAAACATCGGAGTTTACCAGAATATCTAAACCCTCCATCATCTGGCCACGCTATTGAACCGCGTGCTAACCGTTGTTAGAAAATGTAAGGGTATTACCCTGTAGGAGCATTTTTTGCCTGGCATGCTGAAGTGTTTCCCATGTGTTTTCTGTCCTTTCGAAGCGGTGTAAGTAATTTCTCCCGAGAGGTGGTCCGAAATTTGACGACAATTTGTCAGTTTACCTGGATAACGAGCGCTGCTTAGCGTAGATATTCTGCACAACACGACACAAAGACTCGGGGAAAACCGGTAACGTTTTACGATTTACTAAAATACCGAAGGAGTGCACATTTCGGGCGGCAAAGCTAAAGTTGTTCATTCACTTCAGCCATGGATTTTCATGATACCCAAGCGCATGCTCTGGTGACGATGCTTGTTGAGAAAACCTGAGACACAATGCTGTCAAAACATGTTATCAAGGAAACCTTCCTTAGTCGTTGGCGAGACAGCCAAGCTATGAGTGGTAGGGCAAAGCGTTGTTTGTTTTATGTTTGCCATCAAGAATGGTTCGTTTTATGTTTGTTGCAAACGCAATTGTGATTTGCTTTGATTAATGTCTGGCTCGCTTCCCCTTCTGGAAACCACGACGTTTTGGGCACCTCGAAATTTCCACACGACTTTTTTAATAACTTTTCTTTATTTAAATCACTCCGACGCATGTCAACAGCAGTCAAAAATAAATAGGTAATGCTCGCTTCACACGAACAGTCAACAACTCGGAGCTTCTCACAACACGACGAATGGCCAGACAACGTGAGACAAGGACAATGCACTGCGACGTTGTGGGACAACACAGACACAAGCATGTCAACGGACATCAGCAGCATGGACATGTGAACGGACCGGAGGAACGGGGAGACGAAGGACGTGGACTAAGCATGGACACGGGACAACGGAGAGCAGCAACATGTAGCTCAGGACGAGGTAGTAGTGAGGACGTCGGGACATGGACAAGCCGTGGTCACGAAAGGACAAACATCACGACGGAACACAACGTTGACATCACACTGGGAACAATGTTCTCTCATAACACAACACAGGACGCGGGCAACACAGAACAGGTAACTCGTGGACAAACGTTCAAATGGACACAAACATTGCGTGGCAGATCACAGATAAGCAGCGGCACGACATGTAACGGCGGGACAAGACGTGGCAGGTACGGGACAAAGGCGCTTGTCATAGCTCATGCAATGAAAAATGCACCACACAAATGATCTGCGCCGAATTTTGGCGCTCTTTCTACTTTGCTCATTCTATGAGTCTGTGGCAACTCAACGTGACATTCAACATCAGATCGGCTTTCAGGGTCATACGCGCCTCTTCTGTTTTAAACTTGACACCTGGTGCAGAGCAAACGGACTTGTAGGATGCCACCAAAATGGTAACATATGCCTCAGTGCTTACAAGAGTGCTACGTCAACAACAAACAAACGATGAAGGGTTGACACGAATCAGTGCGAAGGAAGCATGTGAGCAGTAGAGGGCCATCAACAAGTAACAAGACCCTCTAAAAAAGAGAAGTCGGTTTCCGCTGCTGGGCCCTGGCCCCCCGGGCCGAACAGACTAGCTGCCCGCCCCGCAGACTCGCCCGTTTCGGCTCAGAGGTGCTAGACCAGATGAGTGTGACTCAGATGAGGATGATGAGGCCCGCCCGGCGCGGCAGAGCGCGCGGCCGCCGAGATCTCGCTGGGAGACCTGGCTCCGAGCGCTGCGGGTCGCCGTCCCGCGGGGAGGCGGCGACCTCGGCCCAGCTGCGGGACGGCCGCCTACGAGAGTGACGTGGGCGGGTTGCACTTGAACAGCTTCCGGCACTGGGTCTTGTCGTAGACGCCGGTGGCGGCCTTCTTGAGCACGCGCGCGTTGTTCTGCATCATCTCCGGCAGGTAGTGCTCGGCCACGCTGTGGGCGGAGGCCAGTGTGAGCGACGGGCCACAAAAGGAGCCCCAGATGGGAGCGACTGGGCTGGGCCGACTGAGTCAACTCTGGGGTGCCGCCTGGTTGCCGACCTCATGCGCCTTTTGAAGGAGTCAGGACGGAAGTCCATGTACATGGTGAAGGATTTCTGCGGGAAGATGAGGATAAAATAGGCAGGAAGGGCATCGAACCCATCAGAATCAAGATGTTGGCAACGGTTATCCAGCTGCTGTTAGCAGTTTGGCTGGCGTTCCTCCACTGGTTAATTGAAGGTATCATCATCGGTAATCGACAGCACTGATATGCTTCTCCGAATAATTCCCGTTACCCTGGCCAGCCGTTCCACGGTTTGTTTGCGACCGTGCTGACCCACATCGGCTGTCGGCGCATGCGCAGCAGCGGCGGGAGGGCAGCCTTACTGCGAGGGCGCGCGGTACGGAGGCGCCGCACGAGCTTGCATTCTAATTACTTTCAACCAGGTCATGCAACGCGGCCGGGGCCTTTTCACCGTTGGCGAGCGGCGATCGCTGCCCGATGGGGCTCTTTCTCCTCCCTCCCTCTCTCCCTGCCGGACGCAGTGGGCCGGTCACAGCTGTGGCCCACTGAACGGGCTGCAGCTCAGCCAGCCGCGGTGTCGAGAGCAGCGACCGCCAGTCGGCCGCGCAAGGTTCCCACAGTTCCCCGGCTGTGTCGGTCGCCAGGGTTTCTCTGCGCGGTGAATCCCTCAACAGCTGGGAAACGGAGTCCTACGGAGCTTGAACGACGGCGGTGTCGGGGTGTTTTCTGGGTCATAGGGTCAGTTTGTGAGGGAGATGCGAATGACGTACCGTCTGGTGAGTAAGGACAGACTGGCGTCTTAAGGTTATCTTTCCATCACGGCAATTGCTTTGGAAAGTTGGAAAAAAGTAAAACGGCCAAAGTTAGGCTGGTGGTTCGTACTGGCAACACCCAGAAATGCATGTGACGTTTTGCCTTCAAATAAAGTGCAAACGTAAACGTTCTGAGAATGGCTTGTTTCGGCATTCGACGTTGAATTTGTGACATTCTTCCGTCCCTCATTTTGGCCATTCAGCTCCTCTTTACCCTATATGAATTGGCACCAAAAAATGGTGTAGTTACAAGGATCCACGAAGCGCAAAGAATGTTTGCCACAACGCAATGACCACCACCAACAACCCCAGTTACAATATCAATTTCATTCAATCCCAAACTGCAATCCCTGCGCCTCAGCACGGTCTCTCACCTGAGGATCACCTCCTTGCCGGGGAAATTGTAGGCCCGGGCGCGCGTGCCCAGCTCACAGATGGTGCGTGGCACGCAGTCCTCCGTCTCCAGCACGTCCACGTAGGTGTAGAAGATGCGCTCCACCTCGCCTCTCCACTCTTCGATCTTGTCGAGGCCGGTGACCTTTTCGGAGCGGCCGGTGCCGTTGCTGTTGGTGAACATGGCGGCAACGGCGGTGAACAGCAGCAGCAGGCCTCCGAGCACGAGCAGCGGCAGGAAGATGGCGCTCAGGATACCCAGCAGGCCGGGACCGCCGCCGCCGCTCTGCTCGTGGTACACCGGGTACTTGTGCTCCTGCACCGGGTAATAGTAGTAGTAGAGGTTGCCGGTCGAGCCGCCGCCGTACGACGGCTGATGATAGCCGGTGCTGGGCGCGCTGTACGACTGGTGCGAGGAGCTGGCTGCGCTGTAGCCGCCGCCGCCGCCGCCGCCGCCGCCGCCGCTGTGTCCCGAGCCGCCCACCGACGTGTAGGAGCTTTGGCCCGAGCTAAAGCCGGAGCTGTGTCCGCCGCCGTGTCCGCCGCCGTGTCCTCCGCCGTGTCCGCCTCCATGTCCGCTGCTATGGCCGCCGCCGTGTCCGCCGTGCGAGGATCCATCCCTGGCCTGGGCGGCAGGCTGAGGGGCGGCCTCCTTCGGCTTGTCCACGGCCAGGGCTGAGGCAAGCCCGGCCAGGCAGAGGGTCGCCACCAGCCGTCTCATCCTGTCGGCAGAGTCGGGACAGAGTCAGAGGCGGAAACAGAGCAGCGTCAGGACAGCGGTGGCAGCGACCGAGGCACCGCCGCCGTCGAGGCACCGGACCGCACTGAGCGTCTCAAGAGCTGACCCGGCTATGCAGGACGCGGAAACAATGCTCAGAACTGCAAGTCACTGGCCGCAGCAAACCGTGATAAGTTGAAGCAAATTATGCGGATAAAGAAAGGAGGCACTGTGTCGCAAGGGTTAGAATATAATGTGGAAAGCATTTTCACAATTTTGCGACCATAAGAGTCACACTGGAAGTAAGCTTGCTAGAACGTAAGTATTCAAACGTGACTCAGAACTGTCCAGGTTTCTGTTTTCGGCAATCTAGTCGTTTCTGGGATTCCTCCTAAAAGCACTAAAAAATTCAAAAAGCATTTAAGGAAAAATGAATTATAGGCGTAAGTTTTGCGTAAAGATGAATTATAAGGAGCAGAATCAGAAAGAGATACCCCCATACGGGGCGATGTTAGGCGTATTTAAGAAGACAGAAAAACAGGCCTTTCATAAACATTCGGAAATATAAGGAATCTTCCTCAGGCAGTCACGTCTCTAGTCCATGCATGAGCCTTTTCGGACAAATTTGGCGCGATGGACGACGATTGACGTATCCGCATCCTGTTGTTAACAGGGACCTCAGGCGTCCCCCAGCCCGCCGTGCCAGTCCTCACACCCAGCCCACGGCCGCAGCGCGGTGCGTCACGAAGCGCTCACTCCGTCACTTCCCCGAGCCGTCACGCGCCATCGCACTGGGCGTCTTCTCCTCGACCTCTCCTCTCAGCCCGCCCTAAGCCCGTCCGCCGCCGGTGCGCCGGGAGAGCGATGCGCGCGTCCGGCTGGCCCCTCCGCCGTCTCGTCGCCGGCTCGTCGCTCTCGGCACCGCCCCGCTGCGGCAGGGGCTCGTCGATCTCGACGGGACGGCGCGTCGTCGGCGGTCCACACACTCGACGCTCCGGCCGCCGCCGCCCAGCCCCGACGGAACTCACCTAGTCTACCTGTCCGGACGGCTGCTCAAACACAAATGTGCAGTGCCCTGCAATGATGCAGAATTTATACGCCAATATGCCGGGAGGCGGAGAGAGAGTCGGTCGGCGCGGTCACGTGACCCGCGGCCGGCGCCGCCGCCTCTGCAAGGGGTGGAGCCAGCGCGCCGTCATGCCGCCGTTGCACCAATGCACGTGGGCAGCGCGAATCGGAGCCGTCGGCCGCGTTAGGACCTTTTTGCATGCAGGCCACGCCGACCATCCGACCGTAACGGTACAGGTGGGTCAGCGCGCGCACTGCACTGACACACAGCCGGCGGGCCGGCGCTGCCCCGGCGGCCGCCGGCCGCGCCGCCGCTCGTGCACAGCGTGCACCGATTCGCCGTGCAGAAGCCAGCTGCCGGACGGCCGCGAACGAGAGCGGGGTTGCTTCCGTCGCTGCCAGAGCCGCCGTCTTTTCTGGGACGCAACGATGCAAGATGTCGAGGCGGTTTGAATGCAAATAAGCCGGCGACGTTTGCTTTATGCTGACTGAAACGCCTGTCTGAACACACTAACGATAATGGCAACAGTGCTGTGCAATAAACTCATTGATTTCATGGGGTGCAAACGGCTCACTGTCATCAACGCTGACAATGTCGGCTGAATAATACATAAAGTTTAATGTGTTCTACGTCATTAGGAGACCCCACTGACACCAGACGAAGCCATTTATTTCCACAACTTACGCAAGGTTCTCCCGCTAGTGGATTTCTCCGTAAGTCCTCATCCTTCATGTGCTGTCCCGAAAAACTCTGAACATTGCTCATAATTGAAAGTTTTTTATGTACTACTGCTAAACAGTCAGGTGCAAATCTTCCTTCAGCTTCACTGAGCAACAATAAGTGAAATGTAAGACAATCCAAGCATGGATAACCGTGATGTATCGTTCAAGTTCCGAGAGTGGTGATCATACTGCAACCTGCAAATGTCAACACTGTTTTATGGTCTGCCCCACAAAGTCTTCTCATTTTGAGAAATGGCCGGCACAGTTGCAGCGCAGGGCAGTGCAACCAAAAGCTTAGCTTAGGAATCTCAATTCAGGTTCCTCTCATATTTCCTAAGCTGTAACCAGAGGGTACAATACGCTCCAAAAGGTGGAGCGATGCGAAGAAGAGGGAGTAAAAACTGTTAAACGACCACAAGTTTGGCCATGGATGTTCATTACAGAAGCATAAGCTTGCGGAAATGGGCCTGAACTGAATGAACCTAGTATAGTCACGACATGGAATACACATTGTAAAACCAGGCTGGAATGCATATTTCGTGGCCGCAGACAGTAACGCAGTGTACATTAAGACACATCAAAAATTAAGTATTATCTAGGAGAAAATCTGAAACCGAAATGAAAAGGAGTGGAAAGTAAAGAAAGCAAGAAAAAATTCAGAGCGACGACGTCATCGGTTGTAGCAGGTTCCATGCCACGTAATTGGACGGGACAGCGACCTCAACACTTGAAGAGCTCCCGACGTCAAAAATTACCGTTGCGTCAAAAGCCCCATAATCTAAATATCTCAGACCTAACTGCTCATGACTGTGGATGACTCCATTCACGAGAAGCCCCGACACACCAGGATCTGGTGCCAAGAAAGTCCAACAAATGAAATGGCCGCCAACTTTGAAGGCTGCACCCTTCTTCTGAGCCTCAACGTCGTAGGCTCTTGGCATATCAAAAGCCTCTAAAGCAACAAGATGGAGGTCCGTTGCCCCTCTGTACACATGAACGCATCGGCCGGCAGTCCAGTTGCTCAACAGCGATTTGCCTCCCCGCCGTGCCGTCTCGGTCGGCCGCCGAGCGTCTGCTGCCGCCGCGGCCGTCACCACCTGGCAGGCAGGCGTCCGTCGGTCGACCGGCGGCGTCAGACCGGACCCGGCCCGGCTGACCCGTTACCCGAGCAGGAGGCCCGACCCGGCGCCCCGCGCCGCGCGGCGCGCCCAGCGGGGCCCGCTGAATGGCGCGCTCGCCGCCGCAGCGCCATCGCGGTCAAATGGAAATCGGGGGCGATGGGACTAGCGCGTACGGGAGACGTGACAAAGACCCGAGGATTAATGGGCGCTGGTACGTGGGACCTCCGGCGGCGACACTCGGAGATAGGTCCCTCCATGTTCCTCATGCACTTTTGCACCTGACAGCCACATTATAAGGAAAGATGTGGAAATGCGTGTTATCCAAAAAATTAATCCAGAACAAAATGTTTTTAGTGAGTTATAATGGCCATATACTATAAGTCTAAATGAATCTAAACAAAATCCCAAAGCCACGACGAATGTGCTCGTCTTTCTTAATTTTAGCCCGACTGGGTTGGAATGGGTGGTGTTGGGATCAGAGTCAATGGTTAGCCGAGCTTGTTGCTAGATCATGACCCCGCCACCCAGGTGTTCCCAAATATGGAGTAATTTTGCCCAAGGCGCCGAGCCAGATGGCGCTGGAGGATCTTTATCGTGCCGTGAAACTCCACGACCTCGTGCCTAGCTGACCCTTTCGATCTTGGGCCGAAAACAGGCGCCCTTTTGGGACTCGAACCCAGTGCCTGGCACGCACCGGTTCTGTTGTCCGGCGCCTTACTCATCAGGCCACGGCGACGGCCTTGAACCCCCGCAGTGGAAGGGGGTTTTGAGCTAACGCGCACTAACTCCTATCTCGGAAACGGAAGGAGCTAGACATATGAAATGTCACAGACGGAGTGGGGCTATATCGATTTACAATGTGTGCAATTTGCATGACCCTGAGTCAATATCTTCAAGGTCAAATGGGGTCGAAAAGATCAACTTTGGACACTTCCTCGTCCCGTACAGTCCATTCCGTACAACTTTTTGAACGAAACAGGAAAAGGGTGTTTGTTTGGCCGTTAAAACGTGGAATACGACAATTTCCATTTATTTGGCGTCTTGGCTGAGGATTTCGGGTCGAGTTCATGTCAGGTCATTGACCTATGGCGTCATTTTTTCATCTTTTGCAGATCAGATTTCGATCAACCCCGGATAGTTCAAGTGTAGATAAGAGCGCTACACGTATCTTTAGGCGCATTTTTAGCGAAGGTAGCTAACATCGGTGCATTTGGCCACTTCCAGCGTTTATATTTCTGTATGTATGTATATGTACATATGCATACACATGTGAGTACCATTGTGCCAATTGGGCGCCGAATGACCGTGTAGTCGGTGCGCCCCCAAGCCCCAATAACCAACCAATGTGCCAAACGTGTCTTTAGTAGAGTCTCTGAATGCACATTTCATACAAATCGACGTATTACAAAGCAAATCGGATCACGTCACAAAAAATTGCCCTTGACCTTTCATGACCTTGACCTGAAATGACCCTGGTATATATAAGTGCATCCATGTACGCACACATGTTTTTACTAGGGTCTTTGCATCCATAGTTCATAGAAATCGACATGTCGCAAAACAAATCTGGACCAGATCAAAAGATATTTGATCTTGAACTTCAACGATCTTGACCTTCACTGACCCTGGTATACGTAAGCGTATCAGTGCGCGCACACGTGTTTTTACTAGGGTCTTTGAATGCATATTTCATACAAACCAACATGTTACAAAGCAAATCTGGATCAGGTCACAAGGTGGTTGGCCTTGACCTTTGATGACACATCTTGGCCCTTATTCCCCTGGCTTTGGTCTTGGTACATCCATCACTTATGCCCAAATGATGTCGCGTGATTGTGTTCAAACGATAATCTTATGCAGAACGCTGATTCTTTTACAAAGTTCCCATATGTCAGCGACAACCGTCGTTTTCGTGATGTTTGCCTAACTACAAATGCTTGAAGCTTAAAAAAAATCCGGCCAACTTTCGATTTTTCTGCGTCAATCGGCGAGTCATTTAATTTCCATAAATGCCACAAAGTAGCAGTAACCAGCTCCGATCCGTTCTTGAGATATTCAGGAAAAACAGGCGGGGTCACAAAAAGACCCCTTTTCCAGTGTGCGTGTTAAAGCACAACATGCCTTATGTTTGTAAAACTGACAAGTTTATCTGTCATATCCCCAAAATTTGTGCAATGGTTGATTTTCCTGCACATCTAGTTGACTGAATTGAAATATTATCGGTCCAGATCAGAAGCTTTACCCATGAAAGCACCACTGACCGCGACTACGTGGCAGGGCTCGGCAGGAAAATGTATGTTCAAGACGATTTGATTATCATGTCAGTGAAGTAATCTTCATTTTTAAATAAATAGGCTTTCTTGATAATAAAAATAGTTTCATAGTCTAGTACCACTATTTTGAATATTTTCATTTCCTGGCCAGTATTTCTCTTTTTGTCACGTTTCTTTAGAAACCTGTTTCATCTAGTTATTTCACATCTACCGCTCCATCAAATTTCGTCTATCTTTCATCTCTGCCTTCGTATCTCCGTTTCCCTCAAGACTTCATTTTCCGCTTCCAGTTCTGTTCAGGTGGATGGCGCGAGCGGCGCACGCGCGGCCCGTCGACATTTTCCGGCGAGTTTTGGTCAGAATTGGAGAAAGTGATCCAGCGACTCATTAGAGCCCCCTAATTTCGCATCTCTCGCGCGCGGGCCGCGCCGGCCGGGAAATCGGCATGCCTCTCTCTTCCGACCGGGCCGCCGGCGCCCGGGGAACAGGAACAGGGCAATCATACGTCCTCGGCGCGACCGAGACCTGCCGTCAAAAAGCGATAGTCCCTCCCGCCGCCGGTGAAACCTACCATTTTCCGAGCGGGTAAAAGCTCGAAATCGATCGCCACGAGTCCGAGGAAGACCGGTAATGTATTGTCCTGGAGCAAAGAGGTAATCGTTCGGTTGGTGAAATCAAACAAGGAGTAACTTGGATGGACTTCTAAGGGCGCTTTCGGAGTTGAATATAAAAGTGTCAAGGAAAACGAGTTTCTTAACATAAAATGGGCTACATGAATGGACATTTTTAAGCAAAGGTTAAAAGATATGGCGAACAGAAAACCACGATCAGCACACATGGATGAAGTCCATCGTTCACAAAGGGTCCTCGGGACGAAGGGTATTAACAAAATATAGCCCATCGAAATGACGCAAATCAGCCCACTACTTCAGTTCTGGCTGTCCTAATTCCTTTCTAAATAAATAAACCATGTCATGACATAGCATGGGACCGGCAATGCGTGATTATGTCTCTGTCTGACCTTTTGTCTTATTTCCGTTGGTGAACAAATGCCTACCAGTCTTTAGTGTTTGCTGTCGTGACGTTACGTTAAGCTAAATTAGATGTGTTTCTAAGAAGTTTACGTTCATGAGTGATGATTATTCCCATTAACGCAAACTGACGTTCAAATTCAAACCTTAATATTAACAGTAGGAAAGAGGGACATTATATTAATGTCAAGCACTTCGTTTAAGTGATTAGCCTTAACGAGGATTTGATCGTTAAGAGGCAACACTGAAGGCTGTGACGAAGAATGATCCGGGTAGTTAAAATGTCAATAAAGGACCCAACGACAGACGAACGTTCAGAATTCCAACAGCTCCCTTCACTCTATGCCCTTTCATCCCGACTTCTGGGTCGTCTAACTTGAACATGCGTAACGCGAGGCTGACATGGTGGTCACTCTGAGCGTAAGCATCGATTAATGCAGCACGCAGCCTCGGCTGACATAAAAAAACAGTATCTCGGTATCACGAATTGGTATGTTATGAATGTACCTTACACTTTCGTTTTCACACAGTCGCAGAGAATGTTGATGGAAATGGAAATGTTTCGTTTTATGTTTCGATGAATTCAGCTACGTTGAAGCTAGAAACGATGCAAGACTGATGCCCTTATCGACAGCACAAGCATGCGTTCGACACCAAAAACGGTTTCTTCTATTCTAAAATATGCACGAGCACATTTTCAAAATACAGATGATGCTAAACAAGAAACTTGTGTTCAGTTCTGCACACTTTTCTTCAGTCTCCCAAGATCTACGTTTTCTGGTCGACGTGCATTTACGATTTTAACGTAGAAGTTCAGGAATAAACCATACTGTTGACACCAACAACTAAGAAGCAAAAGCCTTGCACGTGGTTCTGATGTGATCACATGTCCGTCTTCACATAGTGGAAACAATAATCTTCGGCTTCCTCAAGTCCGTCCACCGTCGACAATCAACGTCCACTCATCGCCCTTATGGCTTTCCTGTAGTCCTGTCGACAACGCAGACGAGGATGAAGCCGAAGACGCCACTCAGCACTGTTCGGGAAGTCAGCGACCTCGCCTGCGTGGCCGCGGCTCTAGGCCAGTTTTCTCTTTACGCTGTCCTAACAGAGCCGGGGCGCGGTAGTAAAAAAGTGAAAGCGTCCGGCTGACAGAGGGGAGCTGACCAGGACGTGCCGCAGCACTCGGAGTGCGGGCACGTGAGACGTCCTCCCTGACGGACCGGGAATTCGATCAGGACCAAGTGCGCCGCGCGTGGTGCTGCAGAGAGGCAGCGCCGGCCGGCGCCAGGCTCCCGGGTCAAAAGCCGGAGTGCCACGCGTCCGGCGCCCGATCGACCCAAATACACCATCAATGCATAATGGAGGGTCGGCACACGGTGCAGCCGAGTCGGTGTGCCTGGCCTGGCAGCGCGTCGCAGCGCGGCGTCGAAGCCGTCTGCCCGGTCGGGGCGGAGGGGGCGTGTGCGCTGTGCTGGCCGAGGGCGGGACAAGATGAGATGGATCACTGTACAGTGTCTGTGTGTGAGAGAGAATTAAACACACAGGAAGAGAAAGTGGGACCTCGAGGCACAGACAAGCCGGAGACCGCAGGATGGAACGGAAAGAAACACGTGCCGGCGCCGGATGCTGTCCGTTTCCGGTGTCTGTGCTCCTGTCACGCTGCGGTGCGCGTTAGTGTCTTCAGGGTCTGCCGGGTTGTTTTCAACGCTGATAACGGATGTTGTTAAGCAGTTTGTGGATGCCCTGGACAGTCAGTCTTCTGCTAGCACTCATACGGCGCATGAAACTGTTGACAGGCTGTATCAAACGTGGACGGCCCGGCAACTGAATGTCAGTTTCAACTTCAGCAGTTTGCCGGCTACCCTACCGTGTGCCCACGTCGAAATGATGCGTTCTTGTGAGGTAGTGTAGGCTGGAGATAGCTGATGACCAGCGTTGCTGTCTCCAAGGAAAATGAATTGATCAAGGTCCGCATGACTTTGCTCATACGTTTTTCGTCCTTAGCGTCGAAACCGACTTCTCGTGATGCGTCAAAGGCTCATTTTCATGCAGCCCTCATGCCCAAGGCATACGTGAAGGCACTCAAAATATCGATGTCTCATTCATCTCTCGACGATCTGGCGTCATGTCACATGGCTTTTTGGCTTTGAAAACTGGGACACGACTAAACCTTGCATCGAATTCCCAAAATAAACTAAACAGAACTATACGCGTTGCGTATCCCACAGATGGTGATGATCTTCAGCGATCATCTGTGACTCATTTAGCCCTTTTCGACAGCTGGCAGCGATGTAACGACACATAACGACAGTAACGACACACGACGCAGGATTGATAGCCGTCCAGACGACTGACGAACTGCAACATTTAGACGCAGTGCGCGATCCTCTAAAAACGCAAACGAAATTTTAATGATCGATCCCGTGTTTGGATGGGGCCTACGTGGAACTAACTCCTCAAGCCAATAAAACGATCATCAAAACGAAACATCCACTTAAACAGCCGCAAAACGCCAAACATTTGCGCCGAAGCCATCAAAACTCTCAGTTTTTTTCGTCAAAACGTACTTGTCTAAGGTAACGAAACTCTCTTCACGCGTCGCGCGCGTTCGATATCTTCACGTCACCATACGTCCCAGCCGTTCACCGACAGGCCGTCTGCCAATGGCGCACGGCCCGCCATTGACCCATATCCGAGGCCGATCTTGGCCGGGCACGGCCGTGCCGAATTGTCGCCTCCCATGCGACAACGTTTGGCCGCCGCCAAGTGGCGCACGTGCGCCATATAACCACCGCCACCCGATTCCCGGCGGCGGCGGCGGCGGCGCCATATTTTTTTCCGTCGGCTGGCGGATCTGAAAGTTGGCCCGGGGCGGACGAGCGCGGCGACGGCGGCTGTCCCACATCCTGGCGGCGGCGCCGATCGGCGGCCTCCTCCCCTGGCCGGCCGGCCGGGAGCGGCCGGAGGTGCCGGCTCACGAGCGCCTCGCGTCCGGACACAGGGAGGGATCCCTGCTCTTCCGTGTTTGATGTGATCTTGATCGGGTTGGTGGGTTTCTTTGAACTGCTGCGGCTCCCATGTCCCGGTTTGCGAATGGTTTGGCACAAGAAGTGCCTTTTCCAGGCGAATTTCACCCGGCCTCCGGCTATGCTGCAGGCATTAAACGACATCAGAATTAAATAACCAAACTAAGACATTGCCCCGTTGCGTGCAATGGAATGCTGCTGTCTTCTGCCACGGATCCGGAGCTCGGACCGTCGCACCGTCAGTGCAGACCACCACAGATCGCCAGCCGCCCACCGGCACACCGTCACACCGCACACAGGACACCGGTACACCGGCACACCAGGACACCGGCACACCAGGACACCGGTACACCGGCACACCAGGACACCGGGACACGCCGAGCGGAGGGCTTAGCCAGAGCCGGAACCGCAGCTGCCGGGCGGGCCGGACGGTCCGGGCGGCCGCCAGAGGTCGGCCGGTCGGGAGGGGCCGCCTGACCGAGGAGAGGACGCCGGCTGACCCAAATACCGGCCGAGAGGTACAGGTGGAGCGCCGTCTCCCGGGGAGGCGGCCAGGGCCGGATCACCGACGCTGACGGGGATACGGAGCTGAAGGTGAGAGGGAGAGAGGGGAGGGGGAAGGGGAGCGAGAGAGAGAGGAGGAGAAAGGGAGAGAGAAAGAGAAAGAAAGAAAGAAAGAGAGAGAGAGAGAGAGAGAAAGCAAAAGGACGAAATACTGAAACCGACTGTGTTTTCTTTAAGAGGCTCAGTGCGATGTTAAAAGAAACATTTTTTTAAAGAGACTAAAGCGTGCAACGTAAATCTGACGTGACAGGGACGGTGAATGCAAAAGCTTCGTCTCAGTGATGACGTACGCAGTCTGTGCACATAAATGTATCATTTTTCAATACTGGTGCTCTGAGCACTGAGCAGCGTAGCAGGTCTTGCAAATGAAAACAGTCGTACTTTATGCTGTCCATTGAATCATTCCGTTTCTAGGCCATCCGCAGATGTTCCCAACAAGTGCACTTCCATAACTAATCCAACTAAAGGACCACAGATGCGCCAAGCATCATCACTTGAGCTTTCTCCAGCAAAAACGGCGATACGCACGGAACCTGGCGCCCGAAAACGGAGGCGCGCAATTAAATTTCAACCTGGACCGTTCCGACATCAGTTACATGCAAAAGAAACCGGCGACCCGGCCGACGTCAGACCCTGCCGACGAGTCGCCCCCACATGCAGATGGAAAGTCGCCATTTGCGGCGCGCGGCCCGCGCCATCTGCCGCCGGCGCGCCGGACACGCCGCCGCCGCGCTCCGCCAGCGGCGGAACTATGTCAGCGCGGCGGCCGCGCCGGCGCCCATTACGGCCGTCCGGCCGGCGTCGGCGGGGCTCCGGGCGCGAGTGCGGTCGGCCGTGTTCCCGATCGCCGGGCGGCGGCGGCGGCGGCGGCGGTGGCGGCGGCGGCCAGCCCCGATTCGTGGGACCCGCCCCGCCGGCGGCCAGCCTCGATTCGTGGGACCCACCCCGCCGGCGGCCGCGCGTCTGGCCGCCGGCGCCGGAACAGGGGGAGGGGGGCGGAAGGATCTGGACGGGCTAGAAGCTGCCTGATGGTGGGGCTAAGGGGAGTCCTGGGTAGCCTGCACTCTGAATGAAATTGCCGTCATTTTTCTAATGGGAGAATTTCGGCACGGCCTTGCCTTTTTGGCCAGTGGGTATATTTATTGTCTCACTTAGGGCGTTTGTGCGTCAAATGCCCTAAATGCAATCGAGAACGTCCGGACATTTTTGGCCATGCTTATCACACACATTCACACCAAACCGCACCGGAAAATGAACGCTCTTCAGCGAGGCGAGGGTGCCCCCGATTGGCGTTGAGGCCGCTCTGTAACGGCGTAGCAGTCTCGTTCCCTCGGGCTCCGGTCGCGGGCCACCCGGCTGGCCGGGCGGCCACGTGATGACGGCCGCCGAGGCGTCGGCGCGACACGCTTGCGGTCCGGGCTGCGGTCTTGTGAGAGTGAGCTCGTCTCGGCTGAGGAACCATTGGGGCGATCTCCGCCGGCAGATCAGATGGACCGGCCGTTTCCACTTGGGAACCGGACCTCTCAGGCCGGAGCACTGCACTGTGCAGCAGAGGGTGGGAGTGTGGGGAGGCGGCGAAGGGGAGGCTGGCAAAATAGTGAGCTGTAGCAGCATTCAGAAAATGCAGAATTTCCGTTGCAACTGAATTATGTGAAAGTGCCTTCGAAAAGGAACGCACACGCCTGCCACGTACGCATTCCGGACTGACTATGAATATGGTTCGCTAAAACCCGCGTCTGACCACATGCCATCCTCGCAAGGTCGTCTGGACAGGTCAGTCTGGTTGCTGCGGGTCTCGGGCGCCCCCGCAGAACAGGTTGCTGCTCGGCTCTCGTGTTTGCGGGCGCGGTTTTTGCTGGCGGCGCAAGGTTACGGTCCGACCGGCCAGTTCCGAATTGGCGGGCGGCCATACTCAGGCGCGGGCTCGCCGGCGACCCCAGTAATCGGGCCAGGGCGACCCGTTAGATAACACTTCCCAGGCGTCTGCGACCCCGCGCCGCGCAGCTCCCACAGGCTCAGTTACACCTGACCGAAGGTCAAATCATGTTCACGATGAACTCCGCTGCGGGCTGCTGTGATTGGTTGAATGGATGCAGCGTACGTCGGTGTTCCGTGTTCGGCTGCACGTTTTAGAAGTATAAGTGCCGGTAGATCTTTCTCCGAGGTGGTTGGTCCTTTGTAAAAATGGGTGCAGATCGCTGGCTGTTGAGCGTCAGTTAGCCGTGTTACATACCGTTATGCTTACTGGAACGTTGGCATGCTCCGTTTTAGAACTCTACTTCGTCGTTATCGGCTTTCACTGCCTAACAACTAATTCGATTTCTGAGCAAATACTTTTTGACGATGAGCAATTGTACATGCTAGACTTGGGTTCCCTTATTTACGGGTATAGACCGATAATTTGGAAGGAACGTTATGAATTTAGAAGTTGTATAGTCCTCTTCGGCACTTACTGTTTTATTTCACTTACCTTCTGTTGTGAGGAATAACTAGTTTGCTTCGCTTGATATCCAGGCAATACTTCAACCAATACGCTATACCAAACCAATACTCGTACATTCTTTCGTGAAGAACTACTGTTTTGCTTCGCAAGACATCCAGGTGTTATTTAAACCAATACGCTGTCCATGCATTACTCTTATTCCGAACAAGGGAGTGCGAAATGCCCACCGTGATGTCTTCCTCGGGTCTCTGTTTCTACTGTCAATATTCTGAGAAGGTCGCAGGAACGTCTCATCTCTCCTGCTAGTGATGTAACCTGCCGCCAACCAGCAGTGAGTGACCGCATTTTTGGTTCCGCGTTCCAGCTTCGGTTTGTTGACCTTCACAGCTTTGTGGGTCAACGGGCCGGACGACGTCAGCAGTGGCGGTGGCAGCAGAGGCGGCGCAGGTAGCAGAGAAGGAACCAGCAGAGGCGGCGGTCGTAGTAAAGATTGTGAGGCAGCAGAGGCGGAGTAAACAAAGACGGTGGAGGCGGAGACGGAGTAAGCAGAGACGGAGTAAACAGGGGCAGCGGAGGCGGCAGAGGCGGGAGGGCAGAGGCAGCGAAGGCGGCGGCGGCGGCGAAGGCAGCAGAGTCAGAGATAGCAGAGACGGTGAACACAACGGAGGGAGACGAAGCAGAGCAATTAAGTTAGCAGCAGAGACGGATACAGTAGAGGCGGTGTAGGCAGCAGAGGCGCGGAGGGAGCAGAGGCGGAGATGGCAGATGTGGCGGGGGCAGCAGAGGTGTTAGTGGCAGAGAATGCAAAGGTAGCTTGGGTGGCAGAAGCGGCTGATGTAATAGCCGAGGCGAGGGCAGAGACAGGAGCGGAGATAGCAGTGGCGACGGGGGATATGACATTGGCCGCTGTCCAGCTACCGTGACCACCACACTTGTTCCGTTTTCGCTTGAGTGTCCTGGACTTATAATGAAACGCCCAGTTCGCTCCTGACGGGTTTCTCGCACGACAGCTATTCAAGAGTCCAGCCCTACTTTGGGCTGTTTGATGAACGACTTCTATTTGTTCTTTGCACAAAAGATACAATACCTTTCTCAAATCGGACAGAGGCGTACGAAAAGGGAAAAGGGACGGGACAGCGACAAATTTAATACAATGCCATCCATGCAAGACGATGCAATAATGGTTGAGAATAACTGAGTAGGTTAAGTGTTTAAAATTTGGAAAGAGGAGGGAAAATGACTCGACTGGCTTTCCCATTCCTACACTTGTCATTGCGGACATGTATTGTTAATTCTGGCTTTCGTGAAGCCCCATATGTAGCAGAGCTAGTTAAGTCCAGAAAACATTTATACACGGCTCAGCTTCTAAATGCCTAGTCGCCTCGCCAAATTGCGGGAGAGTGCGACCCTTCCGTGATTTGGTATTCACCCTCCAGGCCTGGGGCGGTTATTCTCCCGGGATGTTATTGAGCCGCGCTGTTCTCTGGGCCTGTTATTGACGGTTTCAGTGGAATATGCGTGCCCATGTAGTCATGGAGCAGTCTTGCCTATCGTCTGTTTGGCGCACTTCTTCTAAGGACGACTGAAGAACTGCAATCAGTGCTGTCACCATTAGGCCATCTATGGGCTATCGTCCATTGCTATGAGTCAAAGGGCCTAATGGGCATGGCATGTTTCTACATTCTTGTTCTCACCAAACTTCGCTGAGCATCTATGTAGTTACATTCCTTTCCTTCACCTACGAAACTGGCACCTTTTCTAAATGCCGATGCATACGAGAGTGATAGGCGGCAAGTTATAATACTTGGGTGATGATTAGCTCTTGGCGCACCGTGATATAACGAAATATCTAAAATGTGTCGCCTGGACTTTTCTGATCTCTGCCAGTGCGCTTTCGGCACGTGTTCCCCTTATCGGTGTCGCCCTATTTCTCATTCCACAACGCTTCGGCTCCCGGTAAATAGGTTACGCCGGAGGCCGTCAGGGCGGCAGGTACGTGATTAATCTCTGCGTCGCTGCGGGCGCAGACGATCCTCCCCGGGCCGCACGCCAGAGCTAGGGCCGGGAAAGATACGCGCACGCCGCTGGTTCGTACCGGGCCCTGCAACGATTCGCCTCGGCGAGCATGGAGTGCGCAACGCATAGAAACGCGAGCCAGTTGAAGGCAACCTGAAGGAACGGGAGATTACACCACGTGCATTCCGCGGCAGTTGACCTCATTGGAACATAACTGTACGACCCGCCTCTAATATGTGTCCGAAGGGTTATACCGGGCCACAAAATGGGCCGACAGGCCAGCGTCTCCATCATCCCTGCGTCAGACGTAATGGCTTCAGCCTCCCGCTGGCTGACGTCAGTCTTCCTGCGGCCGCCCCTTCCTGGCCGGGCGGCCGGGCGGGCGGCAGCAGGCGGTGCCGACGATCGTGTGTCCATTACGCGTGCGCGGTCCGCTCCCATTCCTGTCCGCGGGCCGGACGAAGTGGAGCGCACCATGTGGGCTGGAGCGGAGTTCAGCCGCCGTTACCAGCCGGCGGCGGCCGGCCGCCGGACGGCCTGACCGCTCCCGTCCGACCGGCAGACAGTCTGACCCGTCCCGTCAGACGTCAGACGGTCCGACCCGTCCAGTCAGGCATGAGACGGCATGACCCGTCCCATCAGACGTCAGATGAACTGACCCGTCCCATCAGACGTCAGACGGCCTGACCCGTCCCATCAGACGCCAGATGAACTGGCCCGTCCCATCAGACGGCAGACGGTCCGACCCGTCCAACCAGGCGTGAGACGGCCTGACCCGTCCCATCAGACGGCAGACAGTCCGACCCGTCCCATCAGAAGTCAGACGATCTGACCCCGTCCATTCAGGCATCAGACGATCTGACTCGTCCCATCCGACGCCAGACAGTCTGACCTGTCCCATCAGACGTAAGATAGTCTGATCTGCCCTGGTGGAAGGCCAGAAGGTCTGACCCGTTCGAATTGGTTGTCAGAGAGTCTGAACCATTCTTACAGAGATATTTCAGAGAATCTGGTCGTCTTGGCAGAGGGCCCATAGGAACCGAGCCATCCTGACAGACATGTCAAAGGGTTCTAACTTGTCCTTGTAGCTGAATTATAAGAAGCTCTGACACATCTTGCATCGATGTCAGAGAGACTAACCAATGCTGACATAAATGTTAGGAAACCTGGTTCATCTCGTCAGAGATACTGGTGCCTCTGGCTAGTCCCGTCAAATATGTCATAAACAGAGATGAAATTCAGGTCCTTGCTGGCCGAGATATCGGATGGAATTTCCTGCCCATGAGAGTTATGCAGGTAATCTTACATCCCAGGCGGAAACGTCACACGCGTGACAGACGTCCTGACAGCGATGTCAGAGATATGACTCACCTTTCCTATGTTCTTCGACTGTCTGACTCGCACTGACGGGGCCACTGGAGTTGTTCAAAAGCACAAAGGTGAAAGTGATGAGTAACTTTATTGCTTTATTGCTAGGCAAGATATTGTATTGTGTTTTCAAGCAGAGATGGAACCTTCGAATATTACTGACACATGATCTCTCATGGCTTCCTTGGTCTATTCATTTATTCGTTATCACGTCAAGAGCAACGTTTAGCAGAGCCTGACTCCAACAGCTAAAACAAGTTCAATGAAAGCAGCCACCCCGGGAAGCATACCTTCTAGATTGAGACCGTGAGTAAAACTTTCCTAACTGGCTGCATTCGGCGATGTTTCCCACCCTCAATGATGGACTGCTGCGGTCGGCCTGACTGGGCGGCTGTTCCCCGCCTGCATTTGCGGGCTCCTGCGGTCTGCCATGTCGTGGACCGTTGTTTTTTACGCGACCCTTTGCCTGACCTGATGGCACCGGGAGTCGGTGGGTCTTGACCGCACCTGTCGATGGTCGGGTGTCCTCAATTGGTGACGGCGCTGGCTTCGGAGTAACCGGTTGGGGCCCTAGGGCTAAATGTATCATGTGCAGGGCCTATTTTAACATGTTAACTGGGGGGGCAAATGCCCCCCCAGTCGGACACTTTGCCCCCCCCAGTCAAGATCCTTCGCCCATGCAAAGAAAAAAACAGCCAGGTGTACTAGCGTACCCAGGAAGGTATTCCATAAAGCGCTGCGCTCGCAAAGCAGCATCTTATCAACGAAGGATGTGTTGAATCACTGAGTAATGTGGGAGCACACTTAGAAGCATCACTTTATAATACGTATTGCAGGCACATCTAGTGACCGCTGGCGAGCGTGTTTCGTAATTAGTACGCCGGCACTCGATGCCGCGATTGTCTGGTGGGCGGCCAAGGCGTTTCATTGCATCGTAAGCACGTTAAAAATGATGATAACCATCTTTGATGTGTTCAAGCGCAAGGAAACTGAAGGGTGAGCTGGTGCGCAGGGCGGTTTCGCTATGGTGAGACAAGGTTTATATGAATGCGGTAACAGTCCAGCAGTGCTGCAGTCATCACCAGTCATCCTGATCCGAAAACTCTGCTAAAATCCCAGTACCTGATTGGTAGAACTCTATTGAACTAGGCGGTTAAACCCGAGTTTTACGCGAGGAAAACGGAAAATTAATCAGTCATATATTCAAACCGTCAATCTTGCTGCTCATAGTGCATGGGTTTGAGCATCCCATGAGCATGCTTCATCTGCTTAACGAACATGGCATGGCCCAGACTGCAGATAATGACGAATGTTGATGATATCTCACTGAGGCGGGACTAAGGCGAATATTTTAATCTGAGGTGACTTTTTTATTTTGGGGCCGATAACCTAGAAATGGAGAAGTTTATTCTGCCTGTGTTGGGACAGCTTTTACACTTCTGCGCAGTGTTGAAAAACATATGGCCAAAATTCGGTGAGAAAATGTATCTTGGGGATAGATTAGATCAACAGAAACTATCCCGGAGAGGAAACCTACTGTCTCATTTAGGGAAGAATCGAAGCTGCCGCAACATCTCGCCAATATTCTGGCCATCGTTTGCAGACTGTGACTTATATATTTGAAGTACCACGCCTTGCCATGTCACGGTAACCCACGGTGCCGGTCTGGCAATTTCCCGCGCGTTCTTAGACGTCAGGATATTAAAGGACCACCTGCGTCAATGCAGAAAGTACCTTTTATAACGGAAGTCTGTGCCACTATGGCTGCACCACGAGAAAAAGCCGAATTTTGGTTGACCGGTGCTCAGAACTGCCTTCGCGGGGAGACGTGCTGCAGCAATATTTTCAGTCCCACCGTGTGGATAGGCTTACCCAGAGGTAGGTCAAGACACAGATCGTCCGCGAAATGATGAAGGTGTGGAACAAACCCCGTATTCTCACTGCACCGGAGCGGAACGTGATAAAGAAGCTCAACAGGAAGCTTGACCAGTACCAAAGGCAAATTCTGGAGGTTCACGCCGGAAATTGACGAGACGAATGGATTTAGGGACAACCTTAACAATCTTTTTGACCTTGCCCTTGTCGGCACCATTAAGATCATCAAAACCAAGAGGATAAAGACAGTCTCTAGGCCCAAAGGGAGCCAGGTCGCCGAGGCGTCATGGTGGTATTCGATAAGTTCCCTTCTGAGAAGGAGGAGCGGGCTCTTCAACAACAGTAGGCCGAAGCTTTAAAGAGCCCGCCGTAAGATTACACAGCACACCGAGCATGAGGCAACTGCCCAGATGGAATACTCGCCTACCGACAACACACAACTGACAGATCAGGATGACCCGCAGCCCTTGGCCATGCCTTCGAAGCGGCCCTGCAGGAGAGCCAAGAACATCGCCACTCCTGGTCAGGCAGCAGCCCTCGATCGGACCAAGCTCAATGATCGCTCTGCAATTCACTTCCTATCGGCGACGGCTTCGGTCCTCGGCCACGACTCCTCTGAACTGGCGATCACAGAAGCTCGGGCAGGCGCGCACGTAGATCGCAGAGGAAAGCCATTACGGACGAAATCTAGCATTCTTTCTTCGCGTCACCCAACCTGGTGGTCCACTGGGACGGCAAACTGTTACTGACGATGGAAACGAAAAGGTGGATCGACTCTGTCATTGTAACCGGTCCAAGAAGTGCCGCCAAGCTCTTCGGTGTTTGGAAGTTGCAAGTAGAGCCGGAGCAACGCCAGCCGACGTTGTCGCGCTTTGTCTGGAAGACTGGGAGGTTTCGGACAACGTCGTCGGCATGAAGTTCGACAACACCTCCAGCAATACTGGACAAGTTGTGGCAGCAAACAAGCTTCTTCAGCAGAAGCTTGAGTGACGGCCTATTCACTTTGCTTGTCGTCATCATATCGTCGAACTGGTGGCAGAGGCGGCTTTCTCCACGCGCTTCGGTCCGTCCTCGGGACCGGGATCTCCTTGTTCAAGAGCTTCAAGAAGAGATGCAGGTTCATTGATTGGAACAAGTTTGAACCTATGGTGTATGAAGACCTAGAGCCAGCAGTGGCCGAGACGTTTTTCTCTTCCAATGATCGTTTCGTTGCCTTCTGCCGTGAGAAGCTCGCCTAAATCCAGCCTAGCGATGATTATCGTTGGTTCTTTGAGGTCTCGATTATCCCCTTTGCTCAAGAGCCTCCACGGGGAATCAAGTTCCCCAGCCAGGTGCTCACCAACGTGCCAGATAGATGGTTCCATCGCGCCAGATGGATGGGGCGCATAATCTGCGGGATCAAGATCTTCTTGCTTTGCCATCAGTTCTGCGTGACTCTCAGTGAATTGGGAGCACTCAAGCGCTTCGTCCCTTTCATGGTTGTTTTGTACGTCAGTGCATGGTTCTGCTCTTCATCGGCGGTCAGCGCTTCCGTGCACGACCTGGCCGTTCTGCAAAGCCTGATGTGAATGCTGAAATTTCGAAGGGGATCTCCAAGGAGTTTGCCGATCACCTATTATCTATTATGACATTATAGTCGACATATGATTTATTATAACAATCACCTATTACGGTGCCCCAGCGAAGAACTGGCTGGTGTGTCGTTCTTCGACGAGGGCGTACCGTGTGAGATGAAGACGAGAACTCGGCAAGACGCGGCACTCCAGGAACAGTGATCGGAGAGTCCTCCCAGCGAGCGTAAGTGGATCTCGCAGAAAAGGAGGTTCTCATTCCAGGCAGATCATCGTCGACTTCATTACCGCAAAGTCGGTGGGCAACCTGAAAGCCTACGGCATCAACATAGACTTCCTTGCCGCCGATACCGCTGATTGGGAGACAGCACCTGGTTTCACGAACGCTAAGGAAGTTCTGTGCGGGATCGCGGTAGTTAGCGACTTCGCCGAACGAGCTGTGGCTCTTATCCAAGTACACAACAAGGCACTGACGAAGGATGAAGGGAAAAAGCAGTACCTGCTGCAAGTCGTCGAATAGCATCGTCGCCAGAACCCCGAGACCACTAAGAGGACTGAAGTATCATTCCCACCTAAGCCACACTGCTGCCGACAGGGCCAGTGAACTATGACCTGAGACAGAATGCGAAGTGTCTTTCGATCCAGTGTGTCAAAAGGAGTACTATGATGTGCATTTTATGCATATCGTGCGCTTGATTTAAAAAACTGAAGCACAAAACACGTTTGGGGGCATTTCAGACACATCTCTCCCTGAGCGAATCTCCCAGGGATCACAAGTCCATGGAGAATGAGTTCTTGCTGGGATAAATGAAATGGTGTTCTTTGAATTTAATGGGCTCGGAATGCACAAAAGCCGGCGCGAATTTCATCGAAATAAAATAAAATCCAGCACAAACGACATACAGTCTTCGTGTGAAAGTGCTTAAGAGTGCTGGACCAAGGTCATATTTTGCACACATGATTTCGTCCAAAAGACATATCAGTTAATGACAGAGCGCTGTGGAAGTGTTCATCGTAATTCGCCCCTATATATGTATATATATATATATATATATATATATATATATATATATATATATATATATATATGCCTTCCTTGGGAAGGCATCTATATATATATATATATATATATATATATATATATATATATATATATATATCCTTTCCTTAGGAATATATATATATATAAATATATATATATATATATGAAGTGGACAAAATTCAAGAAGGAGAACACAAATGCCCGGGGGGGGGGGGTGGTCTCAGCCAATGCGTCTCGTTCGCAGAATTGCCCCCGCAGTCATTTTTCCTTAAAATAGGCCCTGATCATGTGTATTAACCCGGCACCGCCTGGGGTGTTTTTGTAACCGCGACCACCTGGGGGTGTCAAAAAGGGCACCCCTCTGTTTTCTCAGGATCTAATCGTCGGTTCTCAACGGGTCTACCACCAATCGATAGCCCTGAGTCTTGCAATTCAGAAAATACTATGCTAGACCTGGTCACACGACCGATGACGTCACATGTTACGTAAAACGCATTAAAAGGCTTCGGAGAAAACTGACAGTGGCTCGTACGTCATATCATTGGCAGTACTGGTCCTAGAGCTTTCAGCTGGATATCGTACGAAAGGTCACGATCTTCTGCATCAGAAGCATGCCGAAAGGCTAAAAAATCCGGGTCAAGTTCAACCCAGGCCAGGTGAAATATTGGTCTTTCTTCACCTGTCAAAGATCGATACCACTCAGAGCAGTTTTCATCCATGTAACAAAAAGGAGGGAAGCGAAACATTCTGATGATCAGTTTTGCATCCAGTCAAAGTCAGTCTAGTTCAGGTCAGATAGGGCTGCATTATTCTTTCTGACAAAGAGCGATAATTACTTGCTGGGATTCCTAACTGCGTTATGTACGGAACTGAAATGACATGTCGCAATAATCAAGGTTTCGCTCTCTGCTCATTATTGGGTCAAGGTCAAGCCAGGCCAGAACAGATAGTCATTTCTCTTTTTTTCTGACGAGGAATAATAATTACTCCCTGCTGCTACTGAACCATCTTCTACAATGTTGTATTTCATTTCGTTTTAACATTCATCTATGACGTGAACTGACATGACCTCACCTTATAGGAGGTGCATATAGACGCATACAAGAGGCGCATATAGATTTGTTTGTCTGGCTTGAACGATGGGGAAAGTTAGCGGTATCCACTTCTATCACCCACAATGCAAATCAGTCTTATTGTGATCATGCATGCGACCTAGCATGACCTCTAATGTAATGTTGACTTGTCACGGTTGTATACCCTTCTGGGCACCGTGTCCTATGTAAATCCAAACCA
Source organism: Capitulum mitella (assembly GCA_030062745.1). Classification (NCBI taxonomy): domain Eukaryota; kingdom Metazoa; phylum Arthropoda; class Thecostraca; order Pollicipedomorpha; family Pollicipedidae; genus Capitulum; species Capitulum mitella. The sequence goes on along the minus strand of CP099842.1, from coordinate 25,906,591 downwards.
TTCATGCAATATGTTCGCGTGAATATTATAAAAAAGAGACATGTTCTCCTCACCGCCCGAAGAGGCGAAAACATGTATGCAAGGGTTGGCTTATGACGCCATATCTCCATAACCTGACCTAGCATGGGCATGGTTTTGATGTCAAAATGTGTAAAATTGGTTAGTGAACAGATATTGGAAGTCTGCTTGGGCTGGCCTTAACGGTTCAAAAGTTACCCACGAAAAACCGAGGAGGTGTCCTATTTGACATCCCCAGGCGGTGCCGGGTTAAGGATTCGTCGTTACTATTTGGACCTCAAAGCAGTCTGGTCGCCTAGCAAGATTTTTCTTTGAAACACGTGAAAATAAATGAACGTAATGCCACACCGTCATACGCAAAAGATAATACCAAACAGATAAAACCTTTCCCCTTGTTTTGTTCCGTTCATAAGTGAAATATTCAGCTGGTCTGTGTCGGCATTAAGGCCCCTGAATATACGAATTTGATGATCTCATAGTCTGAGCTGGCGTCAGTCCAACTGTGAAGCGAGGGGGCGGCGTCGACCGCCGTCGGTTGATCAGGCACAGCGCATCCCAACACACGTCCAGCTGGCACAGGGCTTAGCATACTTCCTGGTCGTCAGTTTCAGCACAGGAATCGCCGAGACAGTGGCTCGTCCACCCTTCAGCGAGGATATGCTGATGCGCCAAAGCATTATATATATAAATATATATAAATAAATATATATATATATATATATATATATATATATATATATATATAAGCACGCAGGATAAATTGGCTCCGCCCTTTTAAGCAACAAAGCTCACTTTCTCTCCGCCGTTCTGTGCCATCGCGGAACCCTGGGTTGCTTCAAAAAAATTTTGCTCTTTTTCCTTTTATTGAAGAAGAAACCTGCCTCAGTCCCTACTGTGAGGCAACACTGCAATCTGGGGCTTGTCCTGCATTGTTCCCGTTGTTCTGGAGCCTGGAGCCGCCTCTGGGTGTCGACAGTGAGCCACGGGCGGTCGCGCTGCCTTTTCGCGGCTCGTTGGATGGAGCTGATGGGCTCGGAAGACCAGCACGTGGTCTGAAAAGGGTCAGAGAGGCGAGACGAATGATGACTGTGGGAATCCTGGGAACAGGAGCTACAAACAGCACCTGGCTCATATGCGAGGAGGAGGTCTCTCTGAAGTTTCTAGGATAAAGCACTTGTCAAGCGAAATACCTTCGGAATGGCATGCCTTTTAAAATGAGGAAAGAGTGCAGAAACATTATTCAGCATTCTGCCAGCAAAAAATTACTGCGTCGTACCATAAGAAAAACACAAACCCCAGACTGCGTTCCTTTCCTTGAGTATGACAGCAGGCATGATAAACCATAATTGGATGGGTGCAAAAAATTGTCAAATGTAATCCAGGGCTTTCGTCATATGTCACCCATAGACGTTATCATAATCTGCCCTAGTGTCGCATTAACAACAATTCAACCTTTTTATGCAACAAAGCCTAGACACCTAGACCGACCCTACGCCACCATTCCGAGGATTCTGGAAATTCCGTGGCCCTGATGGACAGTGTCCCATCACATTGTGCAGAGTTGCCCCACACAGGGGCTCCCAGAGAACCTCTCCATCAAACCGTGCTGGTCTGTGATACCCCGATCTCCGGAGGTCCTCTACGTGCCATTCGGTCGGATGTGCGGAGCCCTGGCCTGATGCGTCGAGCCTGCCAGGCGCGCCCGGCATGAAATGAATCTCTGAGCAGATGCAAATTATCCCATGAAGCTAACGGGGACAGCGTGAGCGCGTGAGAAGAATGGGTGCTGCCTTCGACAGACGGGCAAGCGGCGTCTTCGACATCCTTTTGTTGTGTATGGTTATTATGCCGGTTAGATCACAAAGCAAATCAATAAATTTTTTCCTGTCCTGTATTTTTTAGCATCCTCATTTTGATTTTAGACCACCAGGACATTTTAGGGAAGCATATGTTTTACTGGAGATCATTTACGCTTTTCAGAACGCAAAATTCAATGTATTTAAGCGCAAATTTAAGTCCACGTAATTTTGGGGGTACATTCGTAATACTACGATCATCGGTTGCTTTCCAGTCCGCAACAGCCATTTTACCATACGAAATGTTCCACGAATCAAACTCTTACGTCCCTTTTGATACCTCAACACCTCTTAGTATAAGTTCTTTATGCTAATGATTAAAAATTAGCATAAAGCATTAGCAAAAAAAAAAATAGCATAAAAATTACTTTATGCTAATGCCTGTGTCTGGCCATATTTGAGTTCAGATCTAAGACAGGTATCACCGTAAACCTTCATTATTTGGATGACATGTCGGTGTTTCATGGACCGGACGACTACATTCTTGTCATTAGCACCACCATGATGGCACCTCTATGGCGTTCCTTCATTTGTTTTTCAAACGTAACTATTGGCGTGGAAGTTGTTCGAAACTGACGAGCCAGAACTATTTTTCGGCAAGACTTTTTCCATGAAGTACCACAAAGGTGATTCTAAAATCGCTTGGAATCGGCACGGTCGCTGCCAAGTTGGTAGGGCCGCTGCCTTACCTCTACGAGCTGCTACACCATTCCATCTTGCTCGGTTTGACCTTGATGCGTCATCCAGTTTCGGGCTTTAATACGCTACGTGACTAAAACAATGCCGCTGTAATAGGCATTAAGGTTCGGTCAGACAGTGATGCAGACAAGCAGAAACAGGGTTGCACAGAGACGGACTGACATTAGTAGACAGATACAGTTCTAGGGAATGAGACAAAGACAAAAAAAGAGACAAGGACGGGCAGAAACGACAGTGGTTGTGGGGGAACAACAAAAGGCTGGTTGAATTTGGGAAGATTGAGGGATACAGAGGAGACCGGCAGAGACTGCCAGAGGTCGACGGACCGACGGAGATCGCTAGAGATCGGTGGAGAGCGGTGGAAACCGGTGACGACCAAAAGAAACCGACAAAGATCGGTTGAGACCGACAGACCAATAAACATCAGAGTTTTAGAGAGACCAAAAGACTGATGGATTGATGGAGATCAAAAGAGACCAACAGAGACTAATGGAAACCGAGCTAGGTCGCAGGAGACCAACCGAAACGAATGGAGATCCAGGGGCACCGAGGAAGATTCGTAGACACCGACGGGACAAAGAATGCGAACGATCTTCACAGAGACTGAGGCTGCAAAACATGACGGATATGGAATATAAGAAAAACATTTTTCACCTGCCCAACCTGGGAAACTGGGGAAGCAAAAACAGAGCAGTAATATGGCTGTGGCTGCTTTATACCTCAGGGCGCTGCATGAACGGAAATTGGTTGACCTTAGCTGTGGAAAAAGATTCTGATTGGAGCACCCCGCGCTCTTTTACATTCGAAATAGACCGAGTGTTTCGCCGCTCCAAAGCGAGCGTGTGTCCGAGCGCGAAGTATGAGGACATACGGGCAGACCAACCGGCCGAGGACCGTCTCTTTCCATGGGAGTTCGCAGCGCGATTGTGAAACAGTGCTGATGGCAGCTTGACCGTGAGATTGGACAGGAACCACTCTGAAGTGCGCAGAATGACTGTGAAACGGTGCAGGGGTGCTGGCGTAGGACTTTTGTGGAGACAAGACTGCCGACGTTTGGTTCAACCAACAGAAGTCTTTTGTTGGCAATGAAGCGTGCAATTGGGCGGTCCCGGGGTCAATTTGACCATTTTTTGGTCAAAACTTGATTTGAATGCAAATTTCGTGCGCGCAAGGGCTTCAGAGGCGCGGCGTGGCAAGCGGCCAAAAAAGCGACCGGTTCGTGCGAGAAGCACATGCGCCTTGTAGCGTACTTGGAACCTATGGAGTCACGTTTTGGGGTTACATGAGTGGAGGCAAGCTGGCCAAAGGCCGTCTGCTCGCGTTTCTGTATGTATGGCCCCGCCAGCCGGCCCTTTGCAGGCGGATAGGGTACCCTCTACAGACAGGCAGTTGCCCCTGGTCAGCAGGGGCCCCTAAACGATCATTCAGGGGCTCCTGCTTTCCTGTAAAGGTGTCTCTGCCGACCTTTAAGAGGCACCCGCCAGGCACCCGCCAGGTCGGCAGCAACGTCTTTACAGGGGAGCAAGGTCCCCTTCACAAACCGACAGTAATTTTAACCACATGGGGCCCCACTGATTACGAGGACCAGGCGCGGATCCAAAGGGGATCAACTGGGGCGATCGCCCCTCCCCCCTGAGGCCCGAGAAGGGGCCCTTGTCAGACTTAAAAGGAGTCCCGAAGGGGCCCCGCATGAACTTGATGGGGTCTCTATAAGAACCTGACAGGCTCTTGATGCATTTAGGGAGCCCTCCTGGAGGGTTAGATGATCTCTGCGACGCATAGAGGGCCACTGAAGCTCCCAAAGGGCCCCTGAGACCTCAACAGGGCCCCAACACGACAGAGTGCCCCTGAGACCGCAAGATGGCTTATAGGGCCCGTGAGACGGTCAAAATGAGGACTGAGTCTCTAGGGGGTCTCTGTGAGTGAAAAGCTGAAGGTACTTGATGTAGCCAGCGGGCGTACGGGAAGGTTAATGAGACCATGGCACGGTAAGATGGCCCCTAAGATGGGAAGAAGGGCCCTTGAAACTCTTCAAAGAAACCGAAAAAAACTTAAGAGGATGCCTAGCACGACATAAGGAGACCCTGGCCAGCCAGAGGGGCACCCTGTACGGGGATTCGTCGGTGACCTTCTCAGCCTCGAGAGGAGCTACCCATGGGCTACACTGACCTTTGTGAAACCTTGAAGGGCTCTTGATGATGTCAGAGGCACCCGGGAAGGTCAGGTGGTTTCTGAGACAGCAAGATGGGCTCGTGCACTGCAGATGACCCCTGAGACCGCCAAAAACGTCGCAGGGCCCCTACGAGGCAAAGACGATAAAAGGGCCTCTGAGACGGTATTTGGGTTTTATGGGGGCGATGGACAGCTAGAGGGTCCTCGAGTGTAACAAGCGGGCTCCTGGCACGGGCAAGGTCCCCCTGAGACTGCCAGTGAGGCCTCTGAAGTGCCAACAAAAGCCCCTTGTTACGGCTAGAGACGCCCTAAAACAATGCCAGATATACCTGATGTAACAAAGTAAGACCCCTGATATAGTCATGGGGACTACCGTAGACGTTCAGAGGGCCTATGACACTGCACAGGAGCCCTGAAATTACCAAAAGGTCTTTTGTAACTGCCAGAAGGTCCCTTAGATGCCAAAAATGTTTCCCTGAGACGATAAGAGAAGCAGTCTCAGTGGGCCCAGGACTACAAGGGGTCCACTGAGACTGCTAGAGAGGCACCTTTGAGACTGCTGACTCGAAGTCTCTAGCAAGAGGGGCCCCTGAGACGACCAGAGGAGACCCCTGAAACTTCTAGACCTCGAGACGTCCAGACTGCTCCTGAAGCGGCCAAAGGACTTAGAGGATCTCAGGGACCAGAAGCGCCTCTGTCACGGCAGAGAGAGACTTACAGAGGGTCTTTTTTAGTGCCTGAGGGGCTACTTAGACGGCAAAAACGTGCCAGGGACGACAGGAGCAAACTCGAATGGCTCAAGCGTCCATGAAACTGTCAGATGGGCCCCTGAGACTGTCCGAGGTGCCCCTGAAACTGCCATAGGAGCGCCTGAGACGTCCCGCGGGACACTTGAAACTGTAAAAGAAACCTGAGACCACTAGAGGGTCCTGGCACGGCAGATGGCCCGAGACCACCAAAAGTGCGCCTGTAACTGCAAGAGGGAACCTAAACAGCTTATGACAAAAAATCCCCAAAAGCTACGGGATGAGGGGGGGGGGACAGACGGGCTCCTGGATCAGATGGACACGACATTTGAAATGGAGGGAGGGACGAAACCGACGAAAATCTCGCCGTTTTTCATATTTCGGCCATTTTGTGCGGGGAAATAGCGCATAATTCTCTCCAATAACGTGACGCATTTGAATGTTTTCGGTTATTGTATATGATAAAAAGGCAAAATTACATTATTTTTCATATCTGAACGACAAATAAATGGGGCCCCGCGATGACCATTCGCCTCCACCCCCCCCCCTTCCCCCGCCTTGGCGAAATCCTGGATCCTCCCTTTGCGAGGGCCCCATTGGTTACGAGGGCTCCCTTGATCCGATTTGCCCCCCCCCCCCCTTCTGGGCAGAATCCGGGCTACGCCCCTGGACAATAATGTTACAATACAACAATACAACAGGAAATGCTAAAGTAAGCTACTCTGATATGTTTCATGGCAGGCATGTTTTTCTGCAAAAAAATGCAGACGCCAATTACCTTTAGACTGGTGCAATCGCGAGCTCCATAATGTATTTGCCGCAGTTGCATTACAACGACTTCCCATAACTCTGATGTTGTGTTCGTTTGTAGTGACTTGATGGTCATTCACTAGTCACCTTCTCATGTATGTGTGTTTTTTTAGACAAGACTCGGGTTTAAAACGTCGTGAAAACTTTCTCTCGGTCTGTTTCTAGGTAGGGCAGTGGCGTTTCAAATGGAGGGTTTCTTGATATGGTTCCAGTGAAGCCGGACGAAAACGAAATTTTTCCTGCGACTCCTCTGGGAGATCCGATGACGCCACAAGGCCTGAGAGGGCGTCCAGGCATGACAATGAGCTGTTCAGGCCAGAGAGGGCGATTTGAGGTTTAAAGGGGCGCTCCAGAGACACACCGATGCCCACGAAGGCGCCACCAGACCTAAAAATTTGCCCTTACAGGTCTGGGATGGCACACTATGACGGATGGAGGATGGGGGATGGCGCCTCAGACAACTAAAACGCAGTCTCCAAGTTTGGAAGGGCATTCCGGATGCCTTAAACAGCGTCCCGACTTCGATGCTACCTCGAGGTTTGAAAACACTGCACTCGAGTTTGAAGCAGACCGTGGAGTTGGTTCACACGGCGTTCCCCTGGTATGTCATGAAACTTCCGCAAACCTGGCATCTCGTTGAATTTGTTTGGCCCCTCCTTCCCTTATTTTCAAATATACAACTGAGGTAGCATCCTGCTTCCTCGGACTACCCACGTCCGTCTTCCACTTCGGCGCGCATTGGTGTGGTTGATAATTGCGTTGATTTCCGTTAATGGCATGATGCATCACCGTGGCCGTCAGGACAGTGTGGCATTGTGGTATCGCTTTGCACCTGGCGCGCCTGGTGGCGGAGCAGGGAACGTGCAGTTTGTAGGTGGCGCTGGGCTCCACTCGCCGCAACGTTCGGTTTGCAACGTGCGCCTCAAACGGTTCTATTCCTTCGAAAGCTTACGTATTACTGAGACAGGGTCCGAAACGTAGGTTTGACTCAGAATGATAGAGAGTAGCTTCCCAGCACCCAGTCAGAGAAAGAAGCGCCATTAGAACACATCTAGAAAACATTGCCAATGTTTTGCATGATTGGTCCAATGGCAAAATGAGTCCTTCAAGACATGCACGGATGACTTCGGTATGTCATGTGTATGAACACATCACTCCTTTGAAGAAGTTCCATATCACGTTTTGATCGCCTGGATATGAACCTTTCTGCCTACCTGCGGCAAATAACACGAAACTCTGTGAAAAAATTATTTTTGTCCTTCAGTCGCACACCATGGCCGCCTGGGGTTGAGTGTGTGAACAGCGTCGAGCTCTCGTCAGACTCAGACGTCACTTTTCTGGGAGTCCAACCGATCCTTCGCCGAGGCTGGATTTAGGCGCGCCAAAAACAGTCACGCGGCACACCAGGCTTCGGTTCATCGACGACACCTTTTGATAAGTATGTTTGCCCGCGACAACGTATTCGGTCGGAGGCGCTAAGAAACTATGACAATAGATGACTACGAAAAATGAGTCAATTTTCGGTATAAAGCGATGCCCTCATGTACTACAAATGATATATATTGTTGAACCTTAGTCGTGTGTCAATCGGTTCACGTTCATCTCCGGCAAGACAATGGTTTGGAGGCGAAGTTGTTGCGTCCATACTGTATCCCTGTTTTTTTTTTCAAAAAAAGAACTGCCAATATTCTTGCATTTCTCAAAGGTATTTCCCAGAGGTGTTTTTACTATGACAGTTGATGCCACTTGCTATTTCTTCCACATGCCAGGCAACTTTAAAACTCACGATAGATGTCGCTGTTCACAAATGACATGCTGTTTGGTGGACCCATATGAAACAACAACTGGACAAGTACGGGACAAACAGGAGTTATGCATGTCCGCAGAAGATGAACATTGTGTTCTGAGGTAGGCAAGAGGATTTTTAAAGACTCCTTTTAACTTCCGCCGGGTTGGCCTTCGGATCCATTTCTTGCCGGACCTGTTCGTGAAAACCCCAACATCTCAAGAACAATAAATGTCACAAAAAATTAAAAACGCACTTGGAAAGGGTTTTGAGAGACGAGAACATAACACTCTGAATATCTGCAATCGGGTTGATATTGAGATTATCTCAAGTTCTCTTCAGTCAAGCTGTACGTATTCACTTTTGGCGGAAGACGTTGATAATTACGTCTTGCATTCAACCCCAAAGAGCTGGCAACAGAGACAAGGCCTGATTTAGCTCTATAACGCAGTCAAAGGGTACTTGAAGTCAAATCTAGTTGTTTCGAGCGAACATAAAAATGGACGAAAACGTCGGTTTTTTACTTGCAGGAACTCCGTTTTTCTAAACGTATCAAACTTTGTTTGGTTTCGACAAGTCAAAAATGTCTTTGGAATCCACATCAAGTACGTATTGGCCACAGAAAGGTTACACAAAGACAACCTAAGCCAAAATTTTGATGCCTAAATTTTCGTTTTCGTTAAAAGTTATGACACTTTGATTCTTCAAACATGGTCTTTTCACCTGTTTTCAGTGGCCTGAGGTGAGCTTGAATTCAAAAATTTGCGCAAGGTAGAAAAACGATGTATGGAAAGCTGCGTCAGGTTTTGTGTTTCTACGACTTCCTGTCTATTCTTACCATATTAAAAACCAGAAGTAGGACTCTCATGAGCCCCTTGCTTGACGCGGGTTAAAGGTAGCTCTAAAAATGTCTAAGGTTTTCTAGCTGATGTTGCCAGTGGTATCATGTAGAGCATTAATCATACATTTTTTATTATAATTTCCTTGAAGGACGGAATATGAAGTTCAAAACCCATCCACAGGAGACATGCATGAATTCATGCATGGCCGACAAGCAATACAGTGTCTCTTTTGAAAACAAAGGGTCACGGGACTCGTGCTCGGAATTCACGGGACGAAAATGACGGCCACATGCGACCGAGTGACGGAGAGCAATATTGGTTTCTTCTGCAGCACGAGATCAGTGTATTGCTGGTATGAGCAGGAACGTGCAGCTCTGCCGAGTCATCGTAGCTGCGTACTGCGATTTCATCTCGCCCCGCTGCTCATGTATTTTCAAGGATATATCATGCCAGAGAAGGAAACAAACGAAATAACATAGTAAGTTTATTTCTTTTATTCCGTTTTCCGTTGTTTGTTTGGCTAAAAATATGTCGTACAAAACTAAGCATGGTTATCACAGCATTGCGTTCAAGTACAGCTGGCTTTATATGCGCCAAACTACATCGTTCTTTTTCAGGCGTGCGTATTTCACTACAGAGTTCCCAGGTTTGCCATCTATTTATCGAATTTGTTTTCATTCAGGATCGGATGCAGGTGATAAAAGGCGTCATTCTCCTCTCAACTCTCTAAGGCTGGTGAAAAAGGTCGTTTGCAAGTAAATAAATATTGGCAGTTGTGGTGTATCTAATACAAAAACTCCAAGTAATGTCTTTACTCTATTGCTTGACATAAAAAACTGATGGCATTAATTCCACAGTTTGTGCATCTCTCTACGGCCGAGCCGTTCCACGATGATCATCTGGATCCGCCCCTGCTCGCCGTGTGTCGGAGAAAGCTCGGAAGCCCCGTGAACCGTAATGGAAAAAAATAAGGATGTAAGAGTGAAGCCGTTGCAACCAGAGGTCAGAGATGCAGTAAGGTCTCACGTCGAGACGTTCTACTCTCGAACATCCTGTAATGTCTATGGCCATTCACAAGATATACGATGTGTTCCGTAATACTATGTTAAGTACGGTGCGTTAAGCCCTCGGTTACGCATGCATGTTATCTGTAAAAATACTCTAATCAACGCGCCTTGCCGCGCCCCTTCCAGAAGCTCACTCACGAGCTGATATTCCAGAGTAATGTTAGGTACGGCGTGTTACACGTTACGATTTTTCGGTATTTTGTTTATCTGCCGATTAGCCCTATCCATTAGTCCCTCGCCTCAGCTGACCAACCGGGCACTGTAAACAAAATACCGACTTCGCCTCTGCCTCCTCCACTATCACTTCTATGACGAAGCCCAGCGCTGGTGCGACCGACCACAGTGACGTCACATCTCAGGATTCCATCACTTCCGGCGGCCGCCCCCGCCGCGTCACTACTGCCATCTGCCTCGCCGGGCTCGGCCGTTCCCTCCGTACGGGTCACGGGGTCAGGTACAGTGCACGGCCGGCTTGACTGCGGTGCTGGCGAGTCAGGAGCCGGCGTCCTGGGAACGGACGGCCTAGAAACGGTCGAAGTCGGCCTTGGTCAGCTGTTTCACTGCGGCCTTACTCTGCGGAGACTTCTTTTTCCCGCCTGAAAACACACATCGCTGGTAAGCGTGGTAAGGACTTTGCAATACCATGGTGCATTGCTAAAAGGCTTAAAAGCAAAACTTTAAAAAGCTCAAGCCATTTTTGTTTGTAACGATTTGCGGTTATTTAGTCCTCTTAATGTTAAGCCAGGCTCCATTAATCACAGATCGAGAGAAACCGATTATTTTGCTTCTTATCCCAGTACAGAAAGAGAGAGAAGCAAACAGTGAAAAGGACGGGGAGATAAGTGGAACCGAAAAGAAAACGAGAGACATAGAGGGAGAGGCTGAGATTAAAATGGAGCAAGACGGGTACGGGTCATTAGAGATATCGATCAACAGCTTACAATAGATTACTGAGACGTATCGCAAAATAGCAAGCCGTACGTTCTGCAATTTTATTTTTGATCCCGCATATGGTACATATGTTACGCAACACTACCTTCCAAATGCAGCTCATCTCTTCAATGAAGCAGGTGGTTGTTTTAAGAGACAGTGTAAATTTTTTGTACGAGTTGGTAACAGTAAGTTCGCAAAACAGCAGCATCAGTCTAGCGGCCTTTTGAAACCACATCAGTAAAGGTACCGTGCCACGTTCACTCTCCGGTGCACTTTCCACCTCCCCCTGCCCCGGCTCTGTTTTTCAGGCCCCGCTAATTAGCTTTTGTTTTCTGACCGCTGCGGGAAATGCGCGTAACTATCTCGCTCATTTATCTTCATGGTTGTCATAGCGACAATTGAAGGCAAGGGGTGTCTTGCCCTCGCCACCAAGTCATCGCACCCACTGCGGTCCGTTAGGGGATGCCGCACAAGGTAAACGTTCATGTGAATGGTGTTGGCGTGAAGGTTACCGCGCACTCGCATTTTGAGGTCTCTGACCAGGATGCTATCCATTTGGACCTACCGAACAGAGCTGGTTGGTCACACACATATATCCACAACGATCACATAATGGAAGGTGTGCTCGTTGGATGTTATACAGAACTAAGTGCAGCAGGAATAGGTAATACATGAATGGTATATTTATATTGCTTTGATTATTAAGGGAACAGTGAAGACATAAAAAATGTATTAATGTCCCCAAGAAATATGTTCAATATTCTGTGTATTATGCATACTTTTGTGATATGACCTTGTTAAAGGCAAGCAGAAGACGGCACTGAAATAACAATAACAGCAATGAAAAGCCATGAAAACTGAAAAGCTGCGTCTTGGTGTCCATGGTGTAACGTTTTGAAGGACTTCACAGGTCTAAAAAAGGGAGTGGCACACTTTGTGCCTTGGAGAAATTAAGTATAACAATGCAGGGTATTCTAGTTCGGGTGAATCTTAACTTATTCATCTCAGCTGCATTCATGGCAATAACACGTTCCAAACTCTTGCGTTAGTGGGGTTTCCCAGCAAACCCCTCCGTTTTCCCCGGCTGCTGCAAAACGTTTTGCGTTATGCCTACAAAGTTCCCGATGCCTGTTTGCATCAAAGTTTGCATTGCATGACATCAGATATGTATCATTAGGCTGAAACTTGCCACGAGCGAAGTCGTAGGCCGCTTGAATGTTATTCAACTAGCAGTAAACGCTAAGTTGAGTGACAGGCCGGGCCGGCCCGGCCCGGCCACGAACCTTTCTGGAAGTTATAACTTTGCCACCTCGGGGCACCGAATCAGTAAGCTTTCACTAGAGAATAGCGCAATTTTTGGGAATTTAGAATTTGCATTCGTTATTAGCTTGCAGGTTTATATTTCCACATCACTATTCCAGGAGTGACGTCCTCGATCTCAGACCTTATCTCTTCGGGCATTTTTGAACCGCTCAGTACTGACAGTCTGAAGGGGACAAATGTCATAGCGTGCGTAGTGTAACTTGTATTTCCTAGGGTAAAACACATTTCAGTTGATCGAATAATATCCTCTTGCATCGTGAAATGTATCAGAGAAAATAAACATTCTAAGCAATATTTCGAAATACGCTCCCAAATCTGATGGGTCTTGATCGTCGTACGCCTCACCCACAAGATGTCCTACTGGTTGCAGCCAGAACGAAAACATCCTGCGATGTCGACTCACTGGACGCCGTCGCTTAGTGGCATCCGCCGGCCGGCGCATGCAAATAATTTATCTATTGCTGAAACTACGTAGCTGGTCTAAATATAATTCAACATGTGACACTTTGGTGCTAATGACACAAGCAATCAAATGACGCATACGTTGGAACGTTTTGCATTATGTTTCATCAGTAAAGAGAATGTAATACACAACCTAAGATCCATTCATTGCTATCGGTGAAACATGCTGTCGTGGCGCTGAATACCTTTTTCGCCACTACGCGTAAACCAGAACAGGAATCATTGTCATCTCTCGTATGGGCAATTACTGCTTCATTTCATGTTCAGTATCATTAAAATCAAAGCAATGAAGAAGAAATCTTTCAAACTGCCCATGGTGTCCGTAAATGTGGACAGGCACCGGTAACCGGTCATATTTCGTTCGAGGTCGTCTCATCGTGTAAAATATGAACCTCAATAACCCATTTTTTTCTTAGTGCAGTATTTTTGTATCTGCGGCCTGAGCAGTTTAGCAAACCGCCATTACGTGCGTCAGGTTTTATTTCATTCCAGTGAGGAAACAGGAAGCTGAGAAAGTTTATAGGAATCCCAACTAATAGAAAGAAGCCTCGGGCGGCCACCGTTGTGAAGGTTAAGTTCGTTTTCTATGAAAACTGAGACAATAGATAGTGTTTTATTTTCATTTTTCCGTCCAACTATCATGACACCGCTAAATGGGTTCGTCGTGGTAACACAGCGAATCAATTGTGGGTGAGCGTCAATACTTTCCTACACGAAAGTGAGGATTAACCCTATTCCCGGCAGGGAGGGGGGGGCTGAATCCGCCCCCCTCAGGTTTTTTGCTTGCCAATTCCAGGCTTTTTAACACAGCTTCACGAAACTTGGTGACTTTTCCTAGCTATTCTTTCTACGCGCTGGGACAAAATTTCACAATTCTACTTTGCTCAGGAGCGGAGCCAGGCAACGTTTTTGGGAGGCACCTCAGGTCATTTTTGGCCATGTTGAGGGTAAAAGGAAAATGTCTGCCAAAAACAGAGTTTTTAAGATAGAACGTAAAACTTTATACGGATGTATAGATAAATAGTTGGGCAGTGTCCACACAAAATTTTGTTTACCTGAGATCACTTTACAAGGTTAGGTCAAGGTCAAAAGTCAAAATTAGTTTTTTTGCAATAATTTCGGCGCCACTTTTTGAAATGCCAAACCCGGGATACATATGACCTAAAAGGGTAATCTCTACTTGTGTACCAAGTGTCAGCTTGATATCAGGTCGGGTCACGGAGCTATGACCTAAAATGTCAGTGCGCGTACCCTATATCGCAATAGCCATAAAATGAAATTTTTGAAATAGAGTGAATTCAAATGGTTGAAAACGTTTACAGATAATATCAAATGCACACGAGATCATTCCAAGTGACCCCAAGGCCACTGGAGGTCATTTAAGGTCAAAGGTCACAAGTTGATCTGAGAAACGTGTGACCATGACAGTTCCCCCATTTTCATGTCCCTGGCACCGCCTATGCTAACATTATACAAACATTGTAATGCGATTTTCACTTCTTTAGCATAGCATGACTAGCGGAAGCTCAAAAAAGTGTTTTTGTTTTTTTGTTCATTCAGTTGTTAAAAAACTAATCCTCCTATTTTTGAAACCCTGTGAACGCCCATGAATTTTCTCAAAATTTCAGATTTGGGGACCCATGGTGAAAGCCCTATCCATAGTCTCTCGATTCATGCCAGTTTCATTGAAATCGGTCCGTAAACGACGGAGTTATAAGAAGTCCAAAAGTACCCCCCATTTTGACATTTTTGCCCCCTGTATCCATAAATTTCAAAATTTTGAAAATTTATTTTTATAAAAGTGTAGTTCATGCCACGGCAAAGCGATTGCCGTTTGTTGTGATGAAATGGGACGAGTAGTTCTCAAGATCTCAGGGGGGGGGCCGAATCCGCCCCCCCCCTGCCGGGAATCGACCATACCGTCTAGCCCTCCGGGAATAGGGTTAATAAACCCGAAATACCTACGAAGCACTATCATGACAATTAGTTGGAAAGACTGCCACATCCATTACCATAAGGTGTGATCAAATGATTCATATAACTAGGTCGGAACAAATTTTACATAATTGCTGGTATAGAAATACTCAGCTCTTTGCAAGTTAAAACATTAAAACAAAACATTAAAACATTAAAACAAGTTAAAACATAAAACAAAACGGTCATTCTTTACTCCTCGTGTGTATTATTTGCTCCTCGCGCTGTTGAATAGTAGTAAAACACTGTGCTCCACGGTTGGTCTAGTTAATAATCGGTGATCACTTGTTTACGGTTTCTGCGCCCTCCATTAAACACAGCACTAGTCTTTTTCGTAGATAACGTTTCCAACGTTCGTTTCGGGGATCTCGCTTACCTGCGGTGATGAGATCGGATGGTTTTCCGTGTTTGTAGTTGTATTTGGATTCCTTGTTAGGGTGTACGTTAAAGCCAACGCCGACAGTGTACTCCAAATCTTCCAGAGGGATCACCGTCGAAGACACTGGTACTAGATCTGGAAAATAGGCGCGGCTATGAGGACATCTGATGGCACACGTGCCCACGACGGCTGCATACTGCGTGTTTTAACAAAACCGACTGCAGATCTGTAAAAATGGTCCAAATTTGGGCACAGCAAAAACCAGTGACAAAAAGGCACTGCTTATTATGATAATGAGGTGTCCGCTGAGAGCGACTCGGATGGGTCTGGGTAGGAGCGAGGAAAGTGTGGGCTTTACTGGTAAGAAATGCCTCCGAACTTGTTCAACGACACAAGTTTCCGCCTCAAGGTTTATTCGACATAACGGCGCCACGATTTTTCGAGTAGGAAGGACCAACGTTTGAAAAAACGAGGTCATGACAGCAATGCGGCTGCAAGTGTCAGTCAAAACACTCATTCCATCAGACACTGTGCGAATAATTGCGATGATATCACGATATCATATCACTGATATCACGAATACGAATGATATCATTATCAAAGTTTCTGGAATGTTGATAACAACGCCACAAAAATCAAAAAGGGTGAGAACGAAAATTAAGTTTTAGTATTTCTGGCTATGAAATGCGGAGGCTGTGTATACTGATATCAGCAATGGAAAACAGCCCAGTCTTCCGCGAAAAGTTCAGATGTTGACAGCCGTAATTGGCTGGCAGGAAAACAGTCTTGAAGGTGATTTATTTACACCTGCATCGTTTTTAACGTCTCTCATTACGATGAGGCTATTTTGTACATGAGCGCACCAGCGAGGTATGATTCTCAGCCGAGAGCTTTGTGGTAGATATTACAGAAGACGCAGCTATGTGGTTTGTTGTTGCATTTATATGTATATATGGTTCTGAGTACGACTGTAGCCTGGGTACAGGGTAGAAAACGCAGCTTGCACCATACAACGTGCAGCTGTATGATACGAATAAAAAAGCATCCAATCGCATCAACAGAATCAAACAAAAACGCCGTTAATCAGCATTATCACTAGGACCACACAAGCTCCTTACTGAGTGCACACTAAAATCATTCATTTGTGTTGTGGAAGTGTTACAGGCTTCTAGAAGAATTCGTTGATGTTCCCCCAACACAGTTTTGAGTACTTGTTGTGGTCAGATAACTGGTTCAACACTCAGTACAGACTGGATGTTTCTGTGGTGAGCGATGACATTTCGTGTTTCCTTAAGACATATTTCTGGAACCACCAATTACACACCGGTAAACATTCCCTTGGAAGTCTTCATAGCCTCGCATTTCAGTGACTAAAATCATCGTGCCGTTCACGCAAGGGATCTGAGCGAACGAACAGAAGATGTAAAAGGGGGTTCGAGGATTGCGGGGACAGCTACCCCTGCGCGATTTTTTAATTCAGCAATGACACTGCGGTATTCTTGGAAAAGAGACGTGTCCAAAAAACTGCTTTCATTCCCGCAACTCCGAAAATGTCCCGCTGTCAGCGGTGAACCGAGCCCGTTGTATTGGCCGTGACTCAGCCGCCGCATACCATTTCCAAATATAGAGCGACTTTTACCAGCCATGGGAACAGGTTCAAGTCATCAAGGGTGCTCGGTGTCTGGTGTCCTGTCTGAGTTTGGCAGTCCACTTCAAATCGTGTTACCTGCCTAATCGACTACTTGGTTCCTGGAAAACTGGGAAAGCGCGTAGTTGTTTATATTACATTGGACGAAAAAAATGGAGAGCTTTCTCTTAAATGGAGGCATACTGTTCCATGAAACCACAAATTTAAACGGCTGCTAATTTAGACATCATAACACAAACCGCTCTCCTTTCCCGACTGCAGCATCCTAAACCCAGTCACTTTTTTGTAATGGCCCCAAAGTAACCACATTTTTGGCCATATCAAACATGGATCACAGCGTTGCATTTGACATTACTCGTAGCCTAAACGTCATCGTCAAAATCATGCCTCAGTCTCTTACTGCGCAGCGTCCCTCGAACAGCTGCGGACCGGAGTTCGCCCACTCACCCAGCCGGTAGACGTGGTCCTCCTTGGAGTACATGGACGGGGCCGCCAGGGCCGTCGCCGCCAAACACAGCAGCACTAGGCACCGCATCTCCGCAGCTGGTGCTGACGAGACTGGTGCTACCGTTCTGTGGCGGCGTGCAGTCCCGGCGCGCGGCTGGTGTTCGCCCCCTGTGCGGCCGCCGCGCTGCAGTCTCCGCCGGCCCGCCGAGCAAGGTGAAACCGGCCGCCTACCGGCTCGCGGTCCGGTGAAAGTGACGTAGTGCAGCGTCGCGTGGGCGACCGAGGTCACGCGTCCCGGACTCGCTGCTCGTGTGCCCCGAACGTCGAACAGCATCCTCCCAGGGGTGGCAAGTGGCGGGGAACGCTAACAGCAGGTGATTCAGGAGAAACGGCTTATTGTTGCCGTAAATGGTTTCTTGAACCTTTTCACCTTTACACAGTGTGCAAAGCGTCTGCGCCGCGCTCAAACAAAGGGTTCGGATTAGTTGGCCTTGAATTAACTCGTGCACGCTTCGTGTGGGAAATTGCTCGATGCGCCCTCAAAACAGACAATCTTTAGTGCAACGTTTCATATGGTACGGTTATTTCACAGGCGTCGCACACCAGACGCCGATTAACCTTCATTTTCAAGGCCTGGGAACCTCGGCCGCCGACGTCAGGCCGCACCAGACCACTGTCAGCCACGGCCGCCCGCCCTGCTGATGGATGGGTGCCGGTCCGACGCCGGACCTGGCAGAATCGGCCGCCATTCGGAGCAGCGCAGAATAAGCTGCGACCTGCGATGCCGCTGCGAAGGTTCAGTAGGGCACCAGAACTGAAGAAAGTACCAGTTTTTTTGGACAAAGCTGGCTATCATTCAGGATGGAGTATCAGCAATGACTGGCCTTGCTGCGGGCAGACAGCCACCAGTCCGACACCAGACTTCCCACCGCGAACCGGCCCGGCGCTGACGTGATCTGTGACGTCACCAGCCGGCCGGGCCGAGCTGCGCCCGGCGGCGTCGGCGGCGCCGCGCCAGCCTGGTGCAGGCTGCAGCCCGCGGACAGTGTGACGTGCCGGCCCAGAGGTCATGATCCGGCCGACCCGCCGGCCAGTGAACTCGCCGGCCTGACCGGTCAGATGAGAGGGGCCGAGGAGACGGGTTGTCTGGGCGGAGCAGACCTCAGCCAGAACCATAAGATTGGGAGGCAGTGGTGATTACGCAAGGCGGGGTGTGTTCAATGCACGTTATGCGTGTTTTTACGACGGTGTTGCGAAACACGTATACCAAAGTGCCGTGGTACTGTAATCTGATGTTCCATACAACACTGAGGCCTCGCTGACCAAACGGTACTAGGATAAAATGGCGATATGTAAAAATAGCGAATGCCTTTTTGGCGAATGCTAGACGACGAACGCTGAATGGCGACATGTAAAAATGACGTCATGCTAAAATGATGGAAGGCCAAATGGCGAATGGCCAAATGGAGACATGCCAAAATGGCAACATGTCAAAACGGCGAACTGCTAAATAGCGAATGGCCAAAATTTAAAAAAGGTGACGTGCCAAAATGGCAAACGGCTAAATGGCGAATAGCCCAATGGCGACGAGAGAAAAAGGCGACATGCCCAAATAGCGGCCACCTCAATGGCAAATGGCTTAATGGCGACGTGTACAACGGCGACATGCCAAAACGGCGAAGGGCTGAATGGCAACCTGTATACATGTAAAAATGCCCAACGAATCAACGGCGAAACGCCCCATAAATGGACAAATGGGTACGACCGCCCAGTGCCAGGTCAGACTTCTTTTAGTCCGTTGCCAGCTGGCCAGTTGATAATAGTTAATTTCCTCCGGGACCTGAACCCGGTGCCACGAGATCCAAGTGTTTGATCTTATCCCCAGGCCATGAGGTACTTGCGAGTAGTTTGATGCTGCTTCCGACATCCCCTTTTGCTATCTCGGAGGGTCTAGCAATGCGGCCAGAAACAAAGCCAAACGGCAGTCGGTAGCCCTTGTCATTGTCCACCCCCCCCCCTCAAAAAAACAAGGGATGTTGACCTATGTTACGTGACACATACGTAGCGAGGCATGGAAAATCCCCAACAATGTCCGTCCGTCCGTCCCCTCCCCCTTCTCCCTCCCTCTCTCCCATTTTTGCACGTGACGTCCGGGGAACACGGAGCTGGAGGTGGATGAGATGGCGGGCTAGTTTGCTGGGCCCCGGTGTGATCGGAAGGCATGCTCTCCCAGGTCGGTCTCCTGCCCACCTGGTGAACATTACATTACGTATGCCTTATGTTAGCTAGACAAGCACATTACACATATGGATGTGTAATGTGCTTGAATGTTTCCCTGGTGATGTTCATGGGAAGTCAACGAAAAGCTGCATGATTTTGGAGGCCTGCACTTTTTCCTAGAGAAGAAGTAGAGAAAGCTTGCACGAAGAGGTGGCAAGAGAGAAAGACAACCGCCTCATCCGGTTGCGTCTCTACACTGCTCTGCCCGCCAGGCTCACACGCGCCCCAACGTCTCCACGTTTTATTTCCGACTGCCCCGACGTCGCCGCACACGCCTGATTGAAATCCGATCTGTGTTCGTGGTCGGCTCCCCAACCCTGACGTCGGGGGAACACTGTGACGGCGGGAGCGGCTCTGCCTGAGTTCAGGGTCGGCACACGTTGCGACGACAGCGCGGCCCCGCTTACCAATAAAGTCTAGGGACAACGACCACAGAAGAACAGAAAGCTTAAGGGAGGAAACGATAATTAATTTCGCTGTCATATTTAATCAGGTTTGCATAAACAAGAACGTGCTTTCAGAGCATACGTATATGAATATGTGTACACACACACACACACACACACACACATATATATATACATATATATATATATTATTTATTTACATATGGTATGCGTTTGTCATTTAACCATTTGCCATCTTGGCATGTCGCCTTTTTTACTGGTCGCCATTTTGCCGTTCGGCAATTGGCCAGTCGCCATTTTAACATGCCGCCATTTTGCCGTTCGCCATTTGGTCAGTGCCATTCTTGCATGTCGCCATTTTCGTGTCGCCAGTTAGCATTCGCCATCTGGCATCCGCCAAAAAGGCATTCGCCATCTTACGTTTTGCCGTTTTTTTCCGGACACCGGACAAACATTTATGGTATTTTGTTGTAAGCACAAACGGAGAAGTGAAATTAGATAGCATTTCGTTTCTGACAAGGTACGGGCTTTGACTTAGTGCTGAAGTGCAAATGCGTTAGGCCCATTTTAAACATAAAAGACTGCTTAAATGTTTAAATTTGAATGATGCAATGCGGAAATATCTGCAAACAAGGACACTACGGGGATGGTGCTGGATTCCTCATTACCTGCACCATTTGCAATTAGTACCTATCATAGAAAGTGCTCGGGGATCCGTTATGCCGTAAAATGAGTCCGTTTTTATTTTCGGCATTTTAACTGGCGCTGCATCACGTATCTCCAAACTGCATTCCTGGCCATGCAAAATGAACGCGATAACGTCCTAAATAGACCATGGAATATACATCGGATATGTGTTATTGAAAGAAATGATAAATGCAATTTGTCCAAAGGTTTCAAATTTTTGGAAGGCTTTAGCTCTAATAACCAGGCAAGGCTGATTTTTTTTAGTGGTGTTAAGGCTGCGGTTATTGTTTAAATGACCAGTGATAGTCGAATGGGGTCAAGGTTAAACGTACTTGGCGTCCACGATGTGACGTGTGGTTATTTGCAATTTTAATTTGATGATCCTTCCGAGCTGTGTTGAAATTGATATATACATATATATATATATATTGAAAATATGGGGATCATTACTCATGCTAAATCAGTTAAAGTAAATCAAAATGATCATGCGCCTACAACGAAGTACTGCATACGCTGATCGAAGGAACATGCATTACTAACAAGATTTGTGAAGGCCACTGAGATTAACGAAAACATGTCTATAATGCAAACGGGCGGATGAGTCTTTTTTGAACTGACGTCGCGTCCTGAAATTCATGTTAGTAATTTGAGCGCCCTTTCAACGTGACGAGAATCTTTCCAATTGGTGTCAAGCTAGTTACGTGAGATGATACCAGCCACTTCACTTAGCTGCAAAATGTTATGAAAACTAATTAAAGTAGGTCTCCCATAACAATGCACTGCAAAAAAACACATAAAACCTGTTTTATACGCGCCAGCGAGGGGAAACGTTGAGGCGTGACCTCCAGATTTGTCGAATTTAGTTTTGCGCCTCTATGCGTTGCATTATCTTTCTTACAAAAATGCCTCTTCAGCCAATGGCCGGAGGTGTTACACTTAGCTCCTCCATCACATTTTTTCTGATATAAAAATTTCGGTGGTCACTTCACAGTATCTTTCGATGGAAACCTATGTATGTAAACTTATAATCTTCGTCTCGAAGACATCCCTGGTGTCTCCTATTTGTCGCAAAAGATTGGAAAATAAAGTTTCGCTATATTCTTGCTCCTGCGTTCGTCAGCTGTTAGCAAATTTCTACACAGAATGAATTACTGATAATTACTCAGCACTTTCGTTGCTGTTGCTGCTTTTGTTGCTGCTGTTGCTGCTGTTGCTGTTTTTCAAATGCCAAACCCGGAATATATATGACGTAGAGGGATGCCCTCTACTTGTGTGCCAAGTTTCAGCTTGATATCCGGTCGGGTCACGGAGCTATGACCTAAAATGTCAGGGCGCGTACACTATATCGCAATAGCCATAAAATGAAATTTTTGAAATAGAGTGAATTCAAATGATTGAAAACGTTTACAGACAATATGAAATGTATAGGAGATCATTCCAAGTAACCCCAAGGTCACTGGAGGTCATTTAAGGTCAAAGGTCACAAGTTGATCTGAGAAACGTGTGATCTTGACAGTTCCCCCTTTTTCATGTCCCTGGCACCGCCTATGCTAACATTATACAAACATTGTAATGCGATTTGTACTTCTTTAGTATAACGCGACTAACAGAAGCCAAAAAAGGGTGTTTGCCTCTTTTGTTCACCCAGTTGTTAGAAAACTAATCCTCCTATTTTTGAAACCCTGTGAACGCCCATGAATTTTCTCAAAATTTCAGATTTGTGGGCCCATGGTAAAAGCCCTATCCATAATCTCTCGATTTATGCCAGTTTCATCGAAATCGGTCAATAAACAACGGAGTTATAAGAAGTCCAAAAGTACCCCCCATTTTGACATTTTTGCCCCCCTGTATCCACAAATTTCAAAATTTTGGAAATTTCTTGTTATAAAAATGTAGTTCACGTCACGGCAAATCGATTGCCGCTTGTTGCGATGAAATCGGACAAGTAGTTCTCGAGATCTCAGGAGGGGCCGAATCCGACCCCCCTGCCGGGAATCGGCCATACCGTCTAGCCCTCCGGGAATAGGGTTAAACATCGCAATATATTTTCGCAGTTGGTTTTTTGATGGTTTTATGCAGATTTAAACTCAGCGAGTAACCTGGTGGCGTCTGTTTAACGCTGTGGATGAACAGTGTGTGGGTATCGGCCTTTCAAATGTTAGGCAACATTCCGTGGAAATGTGCAACGTGGACAAACTGATCTGTAGTGTCATCCAGAGATGTCAGATGGAGGTCACTAGCGTGCTCCTGGTGCTCAAGTCTGAGGCTACAAAATGTTGCAATGTTGCGCGGGCACAATAACTGGGGCCATTTCAAGGCTTTTTTGTGTCCCAGACTCTTTGAAGTTCCTACTTTAGAATCTCCGTGTGAAATTAGCCAACAATCAGGCATCGCATGACACGTCATAACGGATGTCAAATCTGACCTGACTTTTGACCTTGACCTTGCGTAACATTGGGCCAGGCGGCATTTAGAATATGCGGTCTTGTTGTCAGGAACATGCTACTAAGCAAACATTAGTCTGGTTGTGCTTTTCATTGTGATTAGGCGACTATGGAGAAAATGGACACTTTTTCGTGTCTGACTTCACACGTGACGTCATCATTGACCCCAAAGAAAAAAATTTATGTCATAGAACCGCAAGGCTCGGCACTACCGATTGTGGTTTGAATCAGCCAGATCTGACGCTTGGTTCTCGAGATTTCGGGGGGCGTTAAACGTTCCCCGCAGTCAATGGACGATGGCGAAATACCCCACTCAATGCCAGGTGAAGCTGGCACGTTTGTAAAACCTCGAATCTTAGTCTCAAACTAAAATGCCGTCCGTCTTATGTTTGAGGGAACTTGGTCTAGCTTTTTACTGAAGACGGAAATTGCAGTTATTGCCGCTGATGACACGGAAATTGCCTATTTTTACGCGTGTTTTACCACCGGCTGCTGCGGATCACAATGACGGCACCATATTATGACACACTAATTGGTTCTCGCGAGTTTCGTTAGCCTCTGTTCGCCACTTGAAATTCCAGGGGAAGAAATGCTCCGGTTTTGAATAACAGGAAGACTCGTTTTCCTACGTTTTATTTTCTGTGACGTGCAACGGGAAAGTTTTTGGTCGGGGCGTTGTTCTTAACCGGTTTTAGAAACCGCTGACATCTTTAGGGCTACATTTCAGCATCTAGCGCCATTGTGCACAGAACTCCGTCTTTTACTGATGCTGATGTTCCAAACAGTTGAATGCATTTCATGAATATTGAGGAAAACAAAACCGTATAGATCAATGCTGACCTAAAACCAGCCATATACATATAAATGCCGAATAAAATTTTATGCATATATATATATATATATATATATATATATATATATCAACTGAAAAGGAAAGTTGGTAATTGGTAAAGACCAACGTTCTGACAATCGCAACAAGCGGGACATAAAGGAGCATTCGATGTTAACCAAATTAAACAGGTGTTGCCTTTATCATCCTCGGAAAGGTCACCACGAAAACGCCCTTTATATAGTTTTCTAAGTTTGTTTAACACTGTTCTGCCTCTTTAGGTAAAGCAGAGAACTCAAAGACCAAACAGCTGTAACGTGGCGCACATTGGTTGACTAAAACAGGAATGAGCATGTCAGATGACTAATGCAAAGGTCTTTCGATGTAGTATGCGAGCTAAAAAAAGAATTAACATACGAATTTGTTATTTTTTTTCAAACTTTCTTCATCATTTTTTAACGTGGCAAGTCTTTCACGGTCAGAGTTTGGTACAGACCTTCGGCCAGGGCCGCCACAAACTTCAGCTGGCACCCACAAAAGTTCCCTGTTTGTTCATATCAAACCAACATTTTCGCCTGGGAGGTGCAAATGCATGACGAGTATGGAGAATGAGCAACAAATCAAGGTCGTTTCGACTTGGAACCGAAAACATTGGTGAAAATGATCCATTGCGTCCCCATAATACATTCCTTTTTAAACGGCCCGCCGTTGTGCTATTCCAGTTGTATTCGGTCGTGGCACAGTCCGATACGATTCACAGGCTGATTGTTGACCGACTGCGACCGACCGACGGTCGCAGCAGCTGACTACGGTGTCGTCGTTATCGACAACCGAACAACGCCGCGTCGGCGCGGCCACTCACGCAGTCAAAATAGCGACGGTCATTCGCGCCGAGCCACATTTCCGACAGGGAGGGCGCGAGAGGCCACAGGTCACCTGACGGCTCAGGCTAAATTCTCTCAGGTCAGCTGAACAGGTGGGTCATGATGATATATTGGTGTATTAGTTTGGAAAATGGCGAGACTGATCTCTTCAATTCCATTGAGACCTACTACGGATTTGTGCATGTGCTATTTCAAAACCAAAGCACCAAATGGTTTTTAATAAACAATGTTGTGTTTTGCTTTTGGATTGTAGGGTTCACGCGATACCAGACACTGCGTGGAAATGCGACACATTTGACGAATCTATTTGCTTGGTATGATAGCGAACAAAGTAAAGCACTGGGTGCATGGTTATGATTTAAATAAATTCTGTCAGTCTGAAGACATTATAATGCTTCATTCATGGTACAGGATTATGATGAATGAGTAACACGGTGCCATCAGCACAGAAATGAGACTCGCACACGGAATAAAGGGGTACGGCAAAACGAAATTCAAGGAATGTCAAAGGGTTCCGGTAAGACTGGCAAACGGGAAATGCGAAGAAAAAGTGTTCATGTTTAGGAGCCGCAGTCCTGTCGCCCTGCGGGAGTCAACGTCTAAAATGCAAGGTATATTCCGGTATATGTAAGATTTTTCACGTGTACATACATATACAAGCCAATGTGACAAACTGTGACAATGGCCGGAGAAGATGTAAGAGCATTGCAACGCACGACATTATCCCACCTGTACCTACATATGGGTGAACATATTTACATATATATATATATATATATATATATATATATATATATATATATATATATATATGTGTGTGTGTGTGTGTGTATGTATATATATGTATATATACATATATATATATAATTCGAAACGCAAAGTAGACTCGTGGGACCTTATCAGAGTTAGCGAATACGGGTGTATGACCATTAACAACACCCTACTTTGCCTTTTCAACAGGTTAGCACAATGGTTTCGGTCTTGTCCAAGTTTGTGTATCCTTTCTATTACGAATGACAGTTGGATTCAAAACTCCGAAGACAACTCTTAAAAGTTGGCAGTTACTTCTGGGGAAAGGGAAAAATAGTTTTTTTTTTTTAAAGAGTCCCTCATCAACACGAAAGGCATGCTGTAATTAAAGCGAAATGAAAAACAACATGAGCCAAGAAACATGAAAAAATTGTCGAATGAACAGAGGAAAGCAGCATATCCGGCCTAGTAAGGTATGCTGCATTCAGATTATTAATTGATTGGATCGAAGGATTACCAGACTCAAATATCCTGAGTATCTGAGTGTAGTGGTTTGTTTTATTTATTCATGTATTGTTTGTACTCCACAACAAAGACGTGCTGTCGCTGATTGGCAGAGGCGTCAAAAATGTCGGAAAAATAAAACATTTGGTAGAAATTGAATTTTAGGTAGTTCTGTTTCCGAAAAACGCGTTTACTGACCTCAAAACCTGCGCAGGCAAGAGCAGATCACCACGCTTGTCCGTGTTCAGCCAGGATGAACGATATGTGAATGCAAGAAGAACGGTACAAGTGAAAAAATGAGTCATATGTGACTCTTCTATTTTTCTATGTTCTTCTTGAATAACAGATATAAGGCACATTTTGTGGCTTTAAAAACGGAACTGAACTTAGCCGAAAAAATGTCGTGAAGAAATTAAAGAAAAACTGGGGAATGAATATCAGCAAAAAACTGCATTTGATCTATTTGATCGAGCAACGTCAAAGAAAACGACAAAACGTGACTGATTAATATTCATATCTTATAGATCATTGCGTATGCGTGTCGCGGCCTCGACGGCACATAAAAGATCCTCGGCGTCATTTGCTTTCATGCCTGACGCAAAATTTGACCAGCAGAATAAACATGGTTTGTATGAACCCTGATACTGACGCCTTAAATTTCAACGAATGGAACCATACCTATGAAAAATATTGATATGACGGAAAATCCCAATATCACTGCAGAAATATACCCGAAACATAAAAGATGTCCCGCAGTGTCTGTGGTCAATTTGTCAAATCCAGCTTTTTTAAACGTTAGCATCCGACGGGACCTACGAACAAAGAAGGCTAGCTTTATCTGGCCACATCGGCATTTAATCGGATACTAAAACTCTTTATGAATTATTTAGACTATGAAGCAGCTTGCCAGCATATACAGCCATCGCATGTGGAAAGTACGATATAAGTCATGACCTTACGTTGAAATGTGATATACCACAGGGTGTCAAATGCGCCACGATAGTCTACCGATCACGGAGAAATAAATATAACGCCTGACATTTCGACAGAAATTTCTGGGTTGTCATCGCGGAGACGTGTAGCTTCCCCATCCTCGGTTGTGACGACTGCCTGACGTCATGTGTCGCGACGCCCTGCGATGCCCTCCGTGGCGTCAGCGTGACGTCGGGTGCCGCGACACGCTGCGATGCCCTCGTGACGTCAGCATGACGCAAGGCGCCGCGGCACGCTGCAGTGCCCCCTGTGACGTCGCCATGACGTCAGGTGCCGCGGCCATGCGGCGATGGGCTCCTGCTGCTCGGTGACGAGGACGAGCGGCGGCCACCAGCCGGTCGGCTCCGATCCGCCGACTCTGGACTCGGACCAGCGGACTCTGGACTCGGACTCGCGGACTCGGGAGCCGGCCCCCGGGCCGCCGGCCGGCCGGCCCCCTGCCGACGGGAGCGGCTCCTCGCCCAGGCCGGAGCGGGAGTCGGTCTCCCGGCCGCCAACAGCGTTGCGCTGGTCTCATGATGCGACCGACCCGACGCCGGCGCCGGCCGCCGCCGCAGAGCAGGAGGTTACCGAGGTCAGTCAGTTTGCCTGCAGGAGGTTGAAGCACTCGGAAAAGGGCACTAAAGCAGCACATCCTCAGCTGGCAGCACTTCAAGTGATGATCGTTCAGCATGGGCGCGGGAGCCTAAAGCCAGGGGGCTTCAAACCCCCCAACTTTTTGAAATTTAACATCGACGCTATGGGCGTTGACTGGAAAGAACTGACCCCAAATGCTTCTCTCCCCCCCCCCAACTGAAGAGGAGTTCCCGTGCCCTTGTCGTTCAGGATCGCAACTCTCACGCAGCAAATCGCTGGATGCACCAAAGCTTCATTTTCACGTTGTTTGTGATGATTCGCTTCGTCGCCGCACTGGCAGCACTGTGTATCGATAATTTGGTATTGCTTCGACACTGGAACCAAAGTTGCCAGAAAGTACGCTTCTGCCCTTGTGGCAGCAGCAGCACGGCACCTACAAAACATACCATTTTCACGTATTTACGCTTCCTGGTCGGTATATTCCTGAACATCTATTGCCCTTATAGCCATGCGAATACGACTAACAATCGAATGGCGTCACCAAGCGGGGTTTCGATGGCACGCGTACAACACGGCAACATGCAACATTTAACTGCCAGCTTGAAGCAGAAAGACACACAAAGATGCAATACGGGAAACTAAGCAATACCGCAACATGATTCGGACGACTTGATTAAAGCTTATTGGTTTGAACATCAAGCGGAAGACCAAGAGAGTGGACCTAGCATGCAGTTGGTCTTGTCATACTAACGTCACGGGTCAATAGCCATTTCGGACATGAAACCCTCAAGTACCGTTCGCCTGATCTAGAGATAACCATAGAAGTTTATTTCAGCCTAAAAATATGCATGAGATCCGTAAGATCTGTAGAATGGTTAGAGGCGACATCGTGTCACATGTAGGTAGGTGACGTTGGTAGATCATTCTCGAGGGGTAGCAACATCGGGCCACATCATGGCTGGCCCGATGCCGCATGCCAGTGAGCACTAGTCCGTGCTTTTGAGCCTGCGACGTGCTTGCGACGTATGTGAGCAATAGCCCCGTGTTTGTGACGTATGTGAGCAATAG
Source organism: Capitulum mitella (assembly GCA_030062745.1). Lineage (NCBI taxonomy): Eukaryota > Metazoa > Arthropoda > Thecostraca > Pollicipedomorpha > Pollicipedidae > Capitulum > Capitulum mitella. Next base: position 25,878,007 of record CP099842.1, on the reverse strand, counting down.
CCCCGTGTTTGTGACGTATGTGAGCAATAGCCCCGTGTTTGTGACGTATGCGAGCAATAGCCCCGTGTTTGTGACATATGTGAGCAATAGCCCCGTGTTTGTGACGTACGTGAGCAATAGCCCCGTGTTTGTGACGTACGCGAGCAATAGCCCCGTGTTTGTGACGTATGTGAGCAATAGCCCCGTGTTTGTGACGTATGTGAGCAATAGCCCCGTGTTGTGACGTATGCGAGCGGTCCTGTCTGCAACAGGTGGAGTGAACTGCAGAGTCGAAATACAGCCGGCATGAGTTCTGCCGTCTTCATGCTTGCGAGTGAACCTACGACAGATTCTTCCGTGACTTGCCGTGTCGGTTTCTGAAATTACCACGTGATAGCAGGCAACCGAACGCAGGAAGCGACGGGCGCCAGGCCACTGCAGCTGACCGCCCGACAACCAGCGCTGACCCCATGTCACGTAAAGTATGTGACTCCTGTGCCAGGCGGCTTTCGCAGATACGCTTATGACTTTTTCCCAATAACTCTTAGGACTTGCCGGCCTACGCGGCATGCCTGGCGTGCCACGCGTGCTGTGGACCTCTGGGTAGCGATTCCGCCTCCACCACCTGCCGTGAGTGGCAACTACTCGCAGAGAGCGGGGGCCACGTGGTGTGAGCGCCTGCCGACAAAGTTTTCTCGTCTAAATAATTCCGTCGGTGCTGTGTGCAGACTCCCGAGTATGGTTCTGCTCTAAGCAGGACGACACATTCCCTGGAAACTGCCAAAGAGCTCAGCAGAGCAGGTGACTGCTGTAGCTTACTGCCCAGAAGGAACTTTGCATGACGTAAGAGTGCACGTATTGGGAAAAGGCTGAATGAAGCGGAATTCGGGACATGCTATAGAAATTATATGCAGTTGAAAGCATTTTGCGTGACCTACCATGTCCGGTATACTTTATTGTTTGTGTCTCAGCGATCCGTAAAATTGCGTTTTAGTGTAAACTGTCGGTAGTTTACCCCTTTGGGTTTGCCGAATTTCAGAGACAAAGCGCCCTTATTCGGATTTTTATACCTATAAGGTTCAGCCCAAACGCATTGCATTTCAGCAAAAGTCCTCTTCGTACCTTTCATTGGTTTTCTGGGATCATCGCGACCAGGGTATAGTTATCAAAAGTGCTGTCATGATAACAAAAGTTTTCCTTGCCCAATGACCTCATTTTATTTTCGTAACTTTGTAACTTGCGAATTACTACAAAAAGTTTCACTTGTTTTCAGTAAACGGCAAGCGGGCTGCTACGACATTTGACACGCTCCAGTGACGTGCGTTAAAAGCATGTAAAAGTCTTGCGCGGTACCAAAATAAGTTTTACCTGTCCTCTGGGTGGCCACCACACCCAGTCGGCCTGTTATCTGATATCTTTGGGTAACCGGCGCCGTCCGGCTTGGTTCGCAGAGCCTATCGATGCCGTACCCGCAGCTGCAGCAGCCGGCGCCCTTCTTCAGGAGCCAGGCGGCCATCAGCGGCGAGTTCAAGGAGATCTGCCTCGACGACTACCTGGGAAAATACCTGGTGCTGGTCTTCTATCCGCTCGACTTCACTTTCGTCTGTCCGACAGAGATTGTGGCATTCAGCGATGCTGCCACCAAGTTCCGAGACATCAACTGCGAGGTCAGGCGAGTCAGTCCATGAAACGTCTTGTAACTGACTTTTCATTACCTGGAATTGGATAGGCACATGTTTTCTGCAAATCTGGGTAAATTTAATTCCAAGCCAGCAACACATAAGCTCATGTTTATCGTTCCAATTCTGCAAATGTCCAGAATGCAACAAAATGCCAGTGAACAGTATCTGTGGTTTTATGCCTAAAGTGCAGAATTCGCTACGAACTTTGCATACGATAATTTGTAAATAGCATTGTTTATAACATTGTTCACAATGTTATGAAGATATCAATCCGGACATTGTTTGGTAATGCCAGTTTCAGTGGTTAATTAAGTTACCGTGAAATTCTAAGCCCTCTTCTGAGGCCCAGCCTCGCCATTTGTTGAGATGGCATCTCGGTATAACCTCAGGAAGTCGTGGCCGTCGCGTTCATGACCGTAAAAGTACGGCGTTCTCCTGTTTCAGGTGATTGCGTGCTCCACGGACTCGCACTTCTGCCACATGGCCTGGATCAACACCCCTCGCAAGGAAGGTGGCCTAGGACCCATGAACATCCCTCTGCTCTCCGACAAAACTATGGTCATCTCCAGGGCGTACGGCGTGCTGAAGGAAGATGTCGGATACCCATTTCGAGGTACAAATCAAATCTACCACAGGCCTCGATTTTGTTCTGGCATTCTGTTTAAGTTAACTCTCGCTGGAAGGGGCTTATTCATCCACCCCTCTCCTCCCAGAAGGAAATCATCGGGGACCAGTCGTCCAGTTTCGCCGTAAGGTAGTTCAAACGAATCCATTATATGTATTCTAGAATTTTATACTCTTCAAAATCTAAAAGCGTCCCAATGAAGGTGTCAAGAACCAAAAAGGGAGTTTTGCAATATATTCATTGGCCGCCCTTTGATCGCATATCATTAGAGGTAGGCTCTCAAATGGAAATGTAAGTGAGGACTAAGGTACGTTTTTGTAGGTCAATGCTTGGCGATCATGCATCAATGACCTATGCAGCTCCCATAAAGAAAGAACAGTGTGAAACGCATCTCTTTATTTGTACCAATCGTCACCATCTGAAAGAAACTGAAAGGAGTCGTTGTGACTTCTTTTACATTTGTGGAGGTGACAAAATTTCTTAGAATGGCGTTGTCAGGAATCAAGACTGAGTATATGTACCTTGATAATAATGCTGCACTCGGAAGTGTCTAAATTAGTGCGTATGTTGTTACTGTATACACCTGAGGTCTGAAAGTCCGACATCATGTTTGACAAGGCGATATACATTGCATCGTACATCAGTGGCTTAGCTAACGGCACAATCAAGCACCGCCAGCTAGCTACTTGACCCTGCTTCGTCGCTTTATTGATCAGCGTCTTCTTTAGCGCCCGTGGCCAGTCCGACCTACAGCGGCTCCTGGCCGAGCGGCGAATTGCGCGCCGAGGTGGTCGCCAATAATCAATGTCCATTTCAGTCGCTAAAGGATGGAACCGTTGCTATGAATTTCATTGACGGCGGCGAGTGAAAAGTTCCGTGTTTGAAGATTGTGGTGACAGACGACTGAATGACACGAACAGCCTGAAATGCGTGCCATAGACCTCTGACGGGCGGTGCCATGGATTTCTGATAGCGGAAGAGGGACGCGCTGGGTTGCGATCTGATATCTGTCGAACAGGACATAATGGACGACGGCATAGTACAGTGCATGAACGGCTGCTGGAAATGATGGTGCAATCTTACTTAGTAAGCCATAGTTTTAGTCATTTGTCATTTTTGACGAGCCATGAAATCAGACATGTAACCAGTCATGTCATATCAGACATGCGGCCAACCGTTCGGAAGCATGTATATCTTTTGTGTTCCAAGGATTGTCACATTTTCTCACTGCCCTTTTCAACCATCTTCTCTGAAGAATTTCCCTAGTTCAAAAGGTTCCAACTGTAACGTTTTGGAGGGAACGTATTAAAACTAGATGAACGTAATCGCACCGTAGGGTCCTTCTTTGACGCTGGACTTCATTTCGGTAAGGATCATCACCAGTAGTGCTAGGAATGTTTTAAGAATAACGGAACCACTTCCTAAATCAGGGTAACATTTTCTCCTATCGGTAAATTTACAGCAGTTTTGGTGGCATTTTTGTTATAACGCGATATTTTTGCCATTGGCTACCTTTTTTTACAATGCAGGGAATAGGCTGAGCCCCTCGTCAGGCTATTCTGTGAGTCAACATTTAGGGCTTTGGAAAGGTCATTGTGCCCATGGAAAAAAGCTTGAGGATGAGTATCACTTTGATACTATCTTTCTACCCCACTTAATTCATCGGTCAAATTATTGATTACGTTGCTTTCTCCTCGGCCCTGTAAGCATGACCTCATGATGGTTGTGTGGGAGGCCAGCCAAAATGAGGTAGGTCGCAAATGCCACATGTCTGCACTTTTAAAATCACGTTTGCTTACTGTCATAGTTGGAGTAATCCACACTGCAAGAACCCTCAAGGGCCTAACCAAACTATTTTTTCTTGCCAGGTGCTCCCATCCATTTTTTGTGCCCTTAATGTGCTATCACCCCTAATTAACCAGGAGAAGAGTGTCCTGCATCAGAACATCCATCATCGAGCTACCACCACCAGTGACTAATCGACAGAGAGATAAACTTCGCCAGATTATCAGGCACAGTCTGACCACCTCTCTGCTCCTTCCCTTCCCATGTCTGTTTACATTTGACATCAGTTTCTTGCAGTGCCAGGTCATCGAGCACCACCCATGACGCCTGTATACTAAACTTGCGCTCGATTCCATAGGATTCGAGGAATCGAGCACAAGCCAACTCCGGAACTGATTCCGTTTCCGCCAGAGGCAGAACTGGGAGCGATTCCACTGCTGAGTGCTGGAATCAGAGTCGGAGTTGAATCTTACGGTTGTCTATGGAATCAGAGTTGGATTCGATTCCGATGGCAAGGTCTGACCGTAAAGCCGTTTTCTGTTGAGTTTCAAAATAGCTTGGAAATATTTGATCGGAAATGGTATCAAGGCCCCTTAACAACTTCACAGGTAAGACATTTAGGTACACCAGATTTTCATAGATGAAAATGGTCATAAAAGTCGATATAATGTGGTATGACCTTGGTTTTACTTTTTTGCCCGCTTTCAGATTATTGCTGATGGTGTGAAAGTAAAACACGGCCAAATCCTTTCTGTGTATGGAACATTAATATGATTTTTTGCAGAAATATACTGATATTTACACATGGATTCGTTTTTTGCGTGTTGATAAAATAACAGTTTACTACATCTTTTTTAATGCATTTTGTGTGCAACCATATAACATATTGGAACAGATCTTGGTGGAATCGATTCCGAAATCGGCTCATTTCATTTTGAGTCGGAATTGAACTGATTCTGTTTCGGAAAAACCGCTTTGAATCAGAATCAGAATCAATTCAGCAAGCCATGAGTACGGTTCAGAATCAATTCCCTCGAAGTGGAATGAAGCGCAAGTCTGCCGTGCACATATAAACACATCTGCACATATGTACACTGTGACACCATTAAACATCACATGCACCCCATCTTCCACATTTATTTACAATCTTCATGAGGCCTGACTCAGCTGACTGCTTCAGATCATGATCAGAGCTTTTCCATCATCCGTAGCCATTCCTTCCCCCAGGTCTGTTCATTATCGACACGAAGGGCATACTGCGCCAGATCGTCGTCAACGACATTGGAGTGGGCCGTTCCGTGGACGAGGTGATGCGCCTCGTACAGGCGTACCAGTTCGTCGACGTCCATGGGGAAGGTGAGCGTTGCCGACACTCTTGGAGAAGTCGGAGTTTGTCGACATCCATCGAGAAGGTGGGTATTGTCGAGAATGCAAGTGTTTTCGACAATTATTAAAAGGCAGGTTTTGTTGGGATTCACGGAGAAAGTGGGTTTCGTCGACATTCACGGGGACGAGGGATGTCGTCGACATTCACGGTGCGAATCTTGTGGACATTCGCCGATAAAACATTTTTCTCAACATTCACGGTGAAGGTGGGGTTTGTCGATACTCACGGCAAATGTGTGGGTTGTTGATCAGGTGGACGTTGACGCCTTTGCAGGTGGCGGACGTCGCTCCTCATTAAAACTGCTTGGAATGGATGTTGATGTGATTCGCCTGTGAGGTATTTGTAACTGGGGCTCTCTCACTTGGGAGTTGCAATGATGGGAATAAATGGATCCTGATATGAAGACTGCAGTTATTTCGATACCTTCCTCGCATTGTTTTTATGCCCGTTGACGTTGGCACGTCCTGGCCTCTGAGCCGAAGTTGGACGCGAGAAGTTGTGTTCGGCGCGGTATGAGGAGAGGAAGAAGTACTGAAACAAGAGTTGCAGTATTTCTGTCACCGCTGGTAGTCCGGTCCTCATATCCTCGTTATGTAACATTATGCCATCCAACTGCGGATATGTAGGTCACTGACGCCATTTCTCCCGCTCCTTTTGCGTTATTTGCATCGTCAGCATGAATGTGGGGTTCGAGGTGGGAAGGTGGAAGCCAAGCTTTTTGAAAATTTGGTATCATTGGACAATGGAAAGTGTCATTGTCGTTGTTTACTTATACGACCAACTGTTTTGCTCCTTTCATCTTAACTTTTCCCAGTTTAAGCCTTTATCTCAGCCCAGTGCGTTTCAAACAGCTGCCGTCTTTTTTGTGATAACGGATTCGGAGAACGAGAGAATTCGGAGAACAGAGCGAGGGCACATCGATGGCTAAATTCAGCCCCCTTCAGTTAGCGGACGATGGGGAATATCCGAGAGCTGCTGCCGTTTGACAAGACCCAGGCTGCTGAAACTCTGGTGATGTGGAAGGTAACGAGTGTTGCTCCTGTTTGGCAATCTGCCTCGCCGTCAGCTGGAAGCTGGACGATGTCGAGGAAAGGTAACTGAATGCCGGTCCTGTTTGTCAGTCTGCCCAGTCGGATGGAAACCGGGCGATGTCGGCGTTAAGCCCAACACGGACGACAGCAAGGTTTACTTCTCCATCTCTCACAAGTAGCGGCGGGACGAGCAGCCGCGTCACGCGCCTCAGCCGAAGGAACGCTCACAGAAGTTTCCAGGGAAAGAGGCAACGAACGATTGCTCTCAAGAAAATGCGCATGCGTTTGGTTTTGTTTTTGTTTTGTTCAATTTGAACAAGACAAAAAATGTGCGTAAGTGTTTTTGTTTGACTCTTGATGCGAATGTAACGTTGTTTCTGACATTTTCGATGTAAAATACCGCACCGGAAGAAATTAAACACATAAGTGTTCGTTTCAGTTCAAGTTAGTTGATTTTCATTGCTCACTGCGTAGGAATGTTACATGGCCTGTTGTATAAAAGGATTGTTGTACCGACTAGGTGATTCGAACATGCATTCTGCTGTTTTTCGCCGCGATAGGCTTAAATGCCTGAGGCAATATTGCCCGAACGCTAAAAGGTATCGTTGTGGCGTTTTCTACATCTGTCCTCAGTTCGCCATCATGTACGCTTTATTTCGTTTCGAAATTTCTTTAAAACATACTGCCGCTGCACGAATACATACATGTTGGAAGCCGATGCGTGTTACGAAGGCTTGTACATTTAAGTGCTTTAGGTTCGATTGCGTGGAAAAGGTGTTTGATGTAAATCCGCTGAGCTCGATCCAGTCATCTTATGAACAATATTATCAACCCAAAAATAAAATTGTCCCTGAAAGATGCGATACTGGGATAAGAAGATGATGCCGGAATTTGATATCGACGTAGATACGGTATCCAAGACTGCCAAACCCCGACTGATGTTATTTACATTACTGCGTATGCTTGAGTACAAGAGTGAGCCGATTTTTTGCAGTATTTTTTCATGGTGAACCGAATTGGCCGATAGAGAAGATTAGCGAAATGCCAAGTAGCGAAGTGTCTCTCTTGCACTTAAAGTGCAAGAGAGTACCTAACCTAAGCTGGTAAAAAAGAAATCTCTGGAAATTACAAGGGGCTGAGGGGCTACTGGACCATTTATACACAAGACGTTTCAGATAAAGGAAGGAACACAGCCGCCTACAATCCCGCCGTTTTCGTAATAGTTTGGTCATTACAATTATATCATTCATACGGGAACAGAGCGCAAAATCTTCTCAAATAAAATGACGCACTCGCGATTAACCTGCGCCCGACCGCGTCACGTCATGCACGCTCGACTGGGGGAGGGCAGTTGACCGCCCCCTCTAACTCACGAACGGTTGATCGCACGATAAAAATAAGCACACCGTTGCAAAGCTCGTGACGAGTAGAGCTCGAAACTCACCTCATTTTAATTTTGGATAATATGTAAGCCATTTACGCCCTTTATATGCTTTCTGTTAACCGCCTGCATGAAACCGAGAAACGGCCTGGATCTCAAGGGCAGTGACTAATAAGGTCTAAATATAGGCACCAGAGGACAGGTAAAAGTCCGCAGATTCCGATACACGTCTAATTTCTCTGATTTGTTTAATAGATACGCAGAAACATTGAGTTAAAGACACGGCAATTTTCGCGCCGCTGCCTGAAGGACGTCGCCGACGAAGGCGGTATGAAATTAACGGGAACTAATTTTAGCGTCCTTTTATTTTCGCGAAAATCTCTTTTCAAGTGTTGTTTCTTGATCCTAGTGGTTTCTGCGATAGTTTCTGGTACTTAAATGTTCGAAAATTCAGTAATTATCAGTCTACATAATTGGTGGAGCTTTATTCGCAAGAGCCCGTTTATTTTCAAAATTTGCCATTTTTTGAAACTTTTTGAAATTATTCGCAACTGTGCGAGCCAGTTCCGCCATTTTCAACTCGATGTGAGTCATTCATCGCCGATTTTGATGGCAGTGCATTTTGACCCATAATAGTTATTCGTGACCTGACCTCGGGTCAGTGATCGGAGGTCATTGAAACTTTGTCCACTGACGACGAATGGGTTCCCAGATCTCCCGACACTCAAACTGTTACAAAAAAATTAATCAGTTTTCGAAAACAATATGGGCTTGACCTTAGGTCAGTGACCCGGACGTTTCCGAAAGATCTGAGATAGAAGATTTGTTGCATTTGTCAAAATCTTTCACCTTTGAGAGTTTTATTGCGATATCATGTTTTGCGAAAAAGTTAAAAGGCGCTTAACTTTTTTGGACATAGGTCCACTTGACCTGACCTAGATCAGGCACCTTTCTTGACCCGACGTCAAAAATTGGATGCAAGATGTAGAAAAATGATCAAGTAAAAAGTGCACAAAGTGTCGTGGCGCTGAGTTCGTGCGTTCTCTCGCAAACTCGGGAAAACCTCAGGGAGGCGGTCAACCGCCCCCCTCCAGTCGGGGCGGGTTAAAAGGGTAACAGTGCCAAAAAGTTTGGGGTGTAGGCTGACCGCTTAGATAGCCTTCCCCGACCATGGGGGCAAATGGGAAGCGTAAAACTATAGCGAGAAAATCAAAATCTTGCTGAAATAAGTGAAAAAATACCAATGCTCAAAAAATCATACATGAACATTGAAAGGAAAAAAATCGCTTCTTTTCGTTTGATGTTAACTCTTGAATTTCTTCATCGTCCAATACCTGCGCCTTTGATTCAAAAGAGACGCATATGAATGAACATGGAAAATGCCCATTGCCCAAATACCCAATGCAGCTGCTGAATGAGACGTCCCGGCGAAGTTTGCCAAATATTGGTTTGAGTAGGAAGCACTTCTTCCGTAAACTTCTTTTGCGTACCGTGATGCCATTCTTGAACGGTCGACTTGTACGTTAGATTTTCCGTTAAAGCTCTGATTTATCGATGCTGGTGCGCTTGAAGAAGAGATTACGTAAAGTGTAGTCGGATTGAACCCGTCAGTAGGAAAATAGAAAAGCACTTGACATTTAGGAAGACTACGCCATCATTCAAGATGTATTCAAGAAGTGCTTCACAGGCTTTGAAACTGTGTGGTGGTCATACGAAAAGGAAATTGTTTACAGAAAGTAAAAAATTTGTGAAGTGCTTGGCCACCCTTCAGAACAAGGGTGCTTGGGCTATTCCTGAACGAGATCTTGTTGAACGCAAAATGGAAAAAGGCACTGTCATTCTGGATGTTGCAAAAGTGAAGAGAGACCCATTTCTTAAAGGTCTGTTTCAAGCAAAGTTTGACAAGGAAATGCTAGCATTTCCAGAAGTTCTGAACAAATCGCAAGTGGATGAACTAACTGACAAGCTCACATCCTTGGGTTATAGGGATGGTAAGTCTGGATGAAAATAATATTTTTAATTATAGTGGCTTGGTGTTACTTCTAAGATAATGTAATAATGCATTGTTGTATGTTTTAATGCTGATGCAGTGTGAGGTATGGCTAATAATCTCAAAAGCATTTTCCAAAAAGAGCAGAGAACACCACCTTTTTTTGGTAGGCAACCATCCATGACTTGTGCAGAGCAAGTTACTAAAATGGCATTACTTTCCAATTACACACCACAGGCAATGCCAAGGGAAACATTAAGGTGTGACTTGTTATCTGCCTTGCCACCAAGGTGTAATTGGCTGCTTTTCTTGCCACCACAACACCTGCATGAAAATGCTGACATATACACAGTTGCATGCTGCAAATACTACTTGATTATCTACAATGGTTCTGCATTATACATGTGGTCACTGAAATGCTGAATTGATGGCAATGCTCCATGGTGACTAAATATGTTCAGTAAAGGGACATATTGGGAAACGGGTTTAGGGTAGGAGAACGTGGATAATGGTGTGGTACAGGAAGATGCAAGGAACAGAAAGCTAATGAGGGGGATACAGTAGCATTGTCATAGAGGCAAGAAATACACCCTTGTTTCATGGTTTGTAATTACTTTGTGACATGTTAATCTTTTTGCATGTGTGCCCTAAGCATAGTTATCAGTTTACCACAGGAGCAGCAATCAGTTTGTCATAGGCATAGTAATCAGTTTGATGGATGCAATGTGATTGGTTTGCTGTTGGTATAATGACCAGTTTGCTGCAGGTGTAATATTCAGTGTGCTGTAGGTTAGGTTAGCTTAGGTTAGGTTAGAAAAGTAGATTAGGTTGCCTGCCATAAGAAAAGCCATATTGCTGCTGTTTGATTTGGTTGCATCTTTGCATTGCAAATTTGTTTTGTCCTGTTGCTGTCTGGGACCAGACAGTCCAGTTACTGGTTACCAAAACCATTGTGGTGGCATGTTCATCAGGCCAGCTTAAGGCCTTTGATTTGAAATGGCCTCAGAGTTATATGGCATGACCTTGAGTTCATTTCATGGTGTTTGAAAATGTTTTGAATCATATGCATGGACTATGTTTCTAAAACTCTTTTATTTATGACCATCGTGATATAGGGTATGCACGCAGATATTGTAGGCCATAGCTCCTTGACTGGACCTGACATCAGTCTGAAATTTGGACCAAAAGTAGAGAATATGATGCTAAGCTATATGTATCTTGTTTCTTTTTATTTGAAAACCAGCATCAAAAGTGTTCCCATATAACCATAGCTTGAACTTTGAAGAACTTTGGTCTTGACCTGACTCTGTAAAGCAGCATCAAATTAGAAAATGTATTCTATCTGCTTGCCCAGTTATCTATATGCTCATATAAAGTTTTACATTCTGTCATCAAAACCTTTTTGGCAGTCTTACTCCTTTTCCTTGCTGTGGTGCCAAAAGTGGCCTGAAGTGGCTCCCAGCATTGTGGTCTGGCGTGCCCCCAGGCAAAATAACCCTTTGAAAATTTCACATAATTCACATAAGAAAATAAGTAGGAAAGGCGACTCGAGTTTCTTGAAGCTACTTTGAAAACCCCGAAAATGGTGCGCAGAAAATCGAGGGAACGTCTGAAGCCCCTTCCCACGGAAAAGGGTTGACATAATTGTGCGTGGTGTGGGATCGGTAAAGATTATCATAGAAAAGGAAGGAGTAACGGCCGGTGATAACTGCAGGCATCTTCCTAGCCTATTCGACCGATTCCCTTTAAACTTTTACCAGTCGACGTGGACCAATCACTTTTACACCTTTCTAGAACCTCGTGATCGTAGGTTAGGTCAAAGGTCAACAAGAAGCCGCCGAGAACTATGGTGCTGCCACGTCCTATTTGCAGGTGATCCCATCTCCGAGCCTATGGGACCGATCGTCGCCAAACCTTGACCAATCGACGCGCCGTATGTGACTTCGTTTTCTTCCCAAAAGTAGGTGGCCTCAGTTCAGGTCAGTCGCTTTCAACGTCCCCCCCCCCAAAAAGAGAACATTTTCGGCTGCAGGTGATCCCATACTCCTAGCGTATGAGACCGACTGCCACTAAACCTTCACCAGTCGGCGCAACATATGCGATTGCCGTGCCTTTGTGGAACTGGATGACCTCAGGTCAGGCCATTCACCTCCAGAGGCAAAAATAACCCCCATTTCCGGCCGCAGATGATCCCATGCCCCTGAGGTCGGTCTGAGGTCTGACGTGAGGTCAACAGGTTCTGGAGAGGAAGGAAAATCGCATTTGGCGCGTCGGTTGGTGGAGGTTTAATGGCGATCAGACCCATAGGGTCGGAGCACTGAGCCGCAGCTGCTTTTTTTTCCGTTGCTTGTGGAGGTGATTGACCTGACTTGAGGCCACCAGGTTCTGGAAAGGAAATGAAATGGCATATGAGACGTCGTTTCGTGAAGGTTTGGTGGTGATCGGTCCCTTAGGCTCACAGCACGGGATGACCTGCAACTTGGATATGACAGCAATTAGGTTTTCCGTAACTTTTTGGCGACATAGCGTCACGAGGCTCTGTAAAGATGCAAAATTTATTTATGTTCGTCGATTGGCGAAGGTTTGAAGAGAATCTGCCGGAAAGGCTGGGGGCATGGTGTTGCTTGCAGTTATCACCAGCCGTTTAGTCCTTCCCCATAAAAGAGCCCGTCACCCAAATTATCCAGTCTATTTTTGTAGTCAAATCGTTGATCACTTCGTATCATTTTCCGTCCTGGAGATATGAAAGTTGAAATACCTGTAATGATGGATTGTATTTTCAAGCCAAAGTCAAAGCAGCTCGATACCTGCCACTGCGTGTGTTGGGTTTTATATTTGTGGATTAAGTGCTTGAAAATACCTATGCTATGTGGAAATGCTGATTGCCAAAATGCATATTTTACAGAGGTGTTCCAGACGGATCCACCACTTGAAACTCTGCAGCTAGGTGGTGTGTTTGGACTGGAGATTCCGGACCAGTATGGTGGACTTGGATATACCATGACCGAAGCAGCAAGGGTTTTGGAGGCTGTTGCAAGCAGCAGCCATTTCCACACATTGCTTGCTCACAATTTTTTAGTACAGGTGAGATGCATGCGTTTTTTTGCTTGCATTTATTCCCGTGATACCTTGATTGCTTTATTTCAAGCAGGAGGCGGCTTAGATTCGGATTATTGATTACAGCATGGAATTTTCCAGTTAAGTTCTGTTGTTGCTATTTCTAATCACGCTGAACGACTCTCAGAAAGCAGATGTATATTGAGGAGTTCCCACTGCTCAGACAACTCACTATTCTAGCATAACTCTGTCTGGCGGATGCTCTCCGTGCTGCAGGCTCTGCTGCAGTCCGGCTCTGAGGAGCAGAGGGCGCGCTACCTGCCGCGGTTGGCCACGGGCGAGCTGACGGCCGCGTTCTGCTGCGCCGAGACGGCCGCCTCGTCCGACCTGGCCAGCCTGACCTGCACGGCACGGGAGGGCGCCGACCCGGCCGGCGACCTGAGGCTCAGCGGGGTCAAGGTCGGCGTGCCGCGCGGCCGCGCCGCCGACCTCCTGCTGGTCATCGCCAACACGGAGGTGAGCCGCGGCCCGGACACTGCCAGAACCGGGAGGGAGGGGGTCCGTTGGGCGCCGGCCAGAAGGGGAGCAGCTCTGAAGGGATTGACATGGCGCTCGCCGGACGAAAATATTGCTGGTGGCCGTGCTGAATGTAAGGTAGAAGTATCTGGAAACGTCTGATACGCGATAGAAAAGTACTTCTATCGACAATAGCAGTGTGGGGCATCTGCATGTGGCTGATTTTATGATATTGGTCACTGTGCTGTGTGATATTACACTTCTTTTCTTTGGGCCCAGCATATTCTGAGTCTCCCTCTAACACCTCGAAACACCTCGGACACAGTGAAACACCTCCGAGCCCATTTCATAAGGATGATCTTTGTTTTAGAATGGCATGTTTTATTTGTACTCCTTAGATCCATATTGAGTCCGTCCTTCATCGCCCTCATTTTGTTCTCTCTGCCTTCAGGAACGTAATCACCTGGGTCAGAACACCGAAAACCTCTCAGCTGTTATAGTGGAGAAGGAGGCTGGTGGCATCTCGTATAAGTCGTGTGACCCCGGCCTGGGATTGGACCTCTGTGATGTAAGTCATCAGCTGTTGGGTCTTCATCGCGACCATCACTCTAAAGTTTGTCTTTGTACAGTTTCGCTTCGTTTTCTACTTGACGCTGCCTGATGCGCTGATATGCCGAAGTTTTTTTTTGTGTAGAATCGCATTACTTGCGCGCGTGGTGTCGTAAGCAGAAGTCATTTTATGAAGCTGATTTTGTCAGTGGATACGTAATTGACAGTTAATGGCCAGTTTTTGTTGGGAATACTAGTTTGTCATGCTCACAGCGCAGCAGTCGTTTTTGCTGATCGTTCCCAATTGAATGGGTTCGTGACACTCACTTGTGAGTGGCACGATTTGCGGGGATATCCTGAGTACTCCAGGCCACAGACCGACCTACTCTCGGTGCCGCCACCTGAGGACACGCTGTCGCCGCCAGGTGGAGTTCAGCGGCACGCCGGTGCCCCGGGCCAACATCCTGGGCCAGGTGGGCGGCGGCCACTCCGTGCTGCTGTCGGTGCTGAGTCATGTGCGCGCCCTGTACCCGGCCCAGCTGGTCGGTAAGCACGGGGTCGCCGTACCTGATGACTGGGAAACGGGAGGTGACGTTTTTTCACTGGCATAGTAATCAGCGCAGGGTGTTTTTGTGGGCAAGGTGATAATAATATGCTGCAGGCTGCAGTTGCGGATGGCTGCCGTTGATCAACACGTTTAGCTGGCTCCAGGTGTTTTATGATCATGCTTAGCAAGCTGCAGATTGTGGTCACCTAAACCGTGGGCGCATGGTTACGGTATTTGCCGCAAGCTCGGAGTGATGGATGATTTTCACGTGTTGAATGACGAGATTGTGACCAGTTTGGCCCGGCAGGATCCCTTCGCTCGCTGGTTGCCCTGACGACCAAGCACTGTTTACACCGGCCGGCGTTCAACAAGTATCTGTCTGACTTCGGTGTGACCAAAGTCAGCCTAGCCAGCGTGAGCAGAGACCTCTACACCATGGAGAGCCTGACGTACACCACAACCGGTCTCGTCGGTAATGTTCCAGCGGGTCGACTCATCTGTTGGGGACATGTTTGTTTACCCACAAAGCATTTTAAACCCATATTTTCCAACTTATATATTGCCAGAACTGGGAATATCGTTCTGGTTGTGAAATGCCATTGGATATCTGCAGATGGGTGTTGAATACGTCGTAGTTTTTTCGTGCGAAATCGCATTTCTGATATAGCTCCCCCCCCCCCGGCAGGCGACTGAGAACCCACGAGGCTTGCTTGACTGCTCGGATCAAATCGCCGTGAGCTGACCGTTCTGACCTGGCCCGTCTCGCTGACCTCGGCGGTCGCCGGCAGACCTGACCGAAAACCCGGACTACGTGCTGGAGGCGGCCGTCTGCAAAGTGGTGGCCTCTGAGCTGGCGCAGAACATCGCGGACCGCTGCCTTCGGCTGCTGGGCGACAAGGGCTACTACAGGTGAGCCCTGACAGCGGACCACTGAGCCGTCCTCAGGACCACCGCCCCCCCCCCGACCGCGCCCGGGGGCCGCCGGATGTCCGGTGGAGCTCTGAGGGGTCTGGCAGGTCCGGCTTGAATCGTCTCTGTCTGGCAAAACGAGCACAGATTGGCAGCATTTCCTGCGCTTCACTGCCAGGGTCTGGCTCGTTTTGATCGCGTTGCGTAACAGACGCCGGCCGGTTGACGTCAAACACACGAGTGCCGGAAGCGACGTCCGGTGTAGCGCGGTCGATTTGGCGGCCGCGCGGCTCTGTGGTGTTCTGATGTGCTCCGTCTGGTGGGTCCTACGAGGGCAGGATGTTTTGAAGTCCTGCGTTGCAAGGGGCTGTATGCTTCCGTGGAATGCTGGTTATTCGGTTTTGACGAGGTCGTGTGCAGCTGTTTTCAGACGTTGCGCAGTAGTCTCCTGTCTGCGCGAGATGCTGCACGGTTGTTGTCAGGCTGGATCAGGATTCGATGGATCAGGACCCATTGCTGTCCGTGTGTGATGTTTTGACGGAGGCTACGGGACGTTTATCTTGACTAAAGCGTGGTTGGTCCAAGTGTTTGCGTATGTGCTCTTCCTGCGTGTGAGAGAATGAAGATGGTGCCCTTTATTTCCGGATTGTTGATGCCTTGTCTTCCGGCTTCCCGCAGTGTAGATGACCTCAGGAACGTCAGTGAATAGATCAACAAATAGTGGGGATGAAAACGATGGCGGTGTTGCTGACAAGTTCCCTGTGTTTGGCTAGTCGGTGGAGTGAATATTTGCCGTATATTGGGAAGGTGCGATCTGTCAATAAGCAGTCGGTCCGTTGTATCTGCGGACGTTCCGCGTTGATGATTGCTGCTGGTTGGGACTAGTGTGATGTGATCCGGCCTGACTGTTCTGGCCTGGTTTGGTCTGGCATGGACCGGACTGGTCTGGCCTCTGACTGGATCTCCCTCTCCAGGTAGGAGGAATCAAGTGTCTCGGCTTGCCTTGCCTAGTGAGTTGTGGCCAGGTTTTGTCTGGTCTGGTCTGGTCTGGTCTGGTCTGGTCCGGTCCGGTCCGGCCCGGCCCGGCCCGGCCCGGTCCGGTCCGGTCCGGTCCGGTCCGGTCCGGTCCGGTCCGGTCCGGTCCGGTCCGGTCCGGTCCGGTCCGGTCCGGTCCGGTCCGGTTTGGTCCGGTCCGGTTTGGTCTGGTTTCTGACTGTATTTCCCTCGACAGGCGGGAGGAGGCAGGGGACACTGCTGAACGGTACCTGAAGGAGACGCGGGCCGCTCTCCGATACGCCGGCTCTAACGAGCTTCTGAAAATATTTATCGCCCTCGGAGGTACGGGCTTAATGCAATGACAAACTAACAAATTTCGCTGCTTTGACGTCTGATTTTGATTATTATAGTTAGGTAAAAATTCCATTAATCAACAAACTAGGGAAGCCGATCTGGAGACATGCATTGTTGTCAACGTTTTCTTTAACAGCAAGTGCGTATGTGTACTCACATCTCCCCTGGCACTTGCCGGTTGAACTGTTTTCTGCGAACTTGGTTCGTACGTTAGAAAATATTTGGTTATATGCCCTTGAGTTTGTATTAAAAAGACTTAGAGTGATTTTGATGAACCATTGCGTTTTCGTAGCGGTTTTCCATAAGAAACAGCCCATATGTTGAAGATGGTCGTATTTTTTATTGCCCCGTTGTACACCGAAATCCAGGGAGATTAACTGATCATTCAGATCTCGTAAGGAAATAATCAGAAATCGTTACTGGCTCATGGGTGTTTGGAATGGGCTGTGCAAAAAGCTTAAACATTCTTTATGACGTCCTGACGTCCAAGACGTCCTGGGTTGTACTCGTAAAAGATGTGCATTATATTTGTTTGGTTCGTAGTCCGTCTCCGGAAATTCTGTTTTTCCATAATCTTGTTCATTTAGATAGGCATTTGTTCTCTTTCATTGTGCTATGTCGCGTTCCTGTGAGATAAGTTCCAGTTTTTGAAATATTGCTACCGGAAATAAATGTCACGTCACGTCACGTAAAAACAAATACTGAATGTGTTCTGCATGGCATCAGCATCTCCCGATCTGTTGACGCTCATCTGCTCTAAATGGTTAGCCTCAAGTCAAGTGAGGCTGCAGTTTTCAGTCTTAACCCGCTTGTGACAGGTCTTCAGGATGTCATACCCATGTACGCGGACGAGGTGACCAAGATGCGGAACCCGATGCTGTTCCCTGTGCATGTGCTGAAGCGTTTTGTGAGCGGCTTGGGACGTCGGGGCAAGAGGACTCCTCATTTGCCGCTACATCTGTACGCTTGCTTGCACCCGACTCTGAAGGTCAGTGGGGAAGTGTGTTACCTCCTTGTGTCTCAGCCAGATATGTCTTTGGTCTCGAAACGGGCCGTAAGATGTTGGAATCACTTGTTAGATCCAGCATCGCTTGCAGTCTGTTATGAAGGCGTCGTAAAAGTATGCTGAAGTACGTTTCAGTCGGTGCAGGCCGATTTAGGTCCTCATTTTACCCATCTGTGGCATATTTTAGTCGTCAGTGTCGCTAGTACGCCCAGCGGGCAATGAACTCCTTTTCTCCTTTCTCTGCAGCTTTTTTTATGAGAGGTCACTATCTTAGTATCAGCTCTGTTTGTGACGTCAGACTTGGCGCCCACAGACATGTGTCATGTGACTCCGGCCTGGCGGGGCCGACCTCTGACCCGCTCCCCCTCCCCTCTTCGGCCCCCGTGACCCTATCCGTGACCCGCCGTGACCTGCCTCAGCCGCACGCCGAGCTGCTGGAGGCGTGTTCGCACGAGTTCGCCGACTCGTGCCTGGAGGTGCTGGAGCGGTTCGGCGCCGACCTCATGAACCAACAGCTGCCGCTCGTCTGGCTAGCCGAGAGCGTCAGCGACCTGTACGCCATGACGGCCGTGCTGGCGCGGGCCTCGCGCAGCTACTGCATCGGTCTTCAGGACGCCGAAACCGAGGTGAGAGGGGGCATGGTTTACTGCCAGACACTGTTTATACGGCGGCGCATCATGTATGTTGTCTCGTAATCATGTGTATATGATCACTTTGACATCTTGAGACTAGTCCTGCGCGCTGCCGGCTTTTGGTAGCTTCCTTCTTCTGTGACGGTAATCCTGGGTGCAGGGGACGATTTTAGCTTGTCGCTTTGCGGTTCGATCAGTACTTGTCGCAGTGCCGGTCGTTTGGTGTGATGAGGATGTGACGCCAAAATGTTACGAAGTTTGCCACTTTGTTGTCATATAGGTCTTATTCATGTGGCGTTGATGTGCTTTGTATGGAGGCCATTACTGTCTCAGACCATGTCATCTCTTCTTCTCCCATTGCGATATTGACTTTAGTTTATCTTTGAAGTCACAATTTCTTTGATTCGTTGCGGTGCCACCTCACAACACACAGCCAGTCATCCTGACACAATTCATGGCTGTGTTGTGACTACCTGGCGGTCTCATGGCTATTGGCTGTTACGTGGCTGTGTTGCGGCGACTATCTGAAGGCCTGGTGGCTGCGGACTGTTACGTGGCTGTGTCGCGGTGACTATCTAACGGTCTGGTGGCTGCCGACTGTTACGCGGCTGTTGCGTTATTTCCGTTTGACAGCCGTGACGCCGGCACCAGCCGCGCCTGATTAATCCGCGCCCCTCGCGCCGGCGCCCGGGCGACCAGAGGCTGATTCCCCGCGTGACTCAGTCGGTCGCGAGCGCCCAGCCGTCGCCTCTCGGATTTAGCGCGGTCATTTATATCCCGTATGACGGTGGCCCGGCGGCCCGACGCCGCCGCCGGCTTTTTAAAGGCGCGTGAATCAAACCTTTCGCGTGCCCGTCCGCCTAATGCGCAAATCGGTGTTTACGGCCGGCCGTGATTTGACGTCGCGCCCGTCGCCGTCAGCCGTCAGGGTCGGCGGGCACGCGACGGCGGGACCGACGCGTCCGTCGTCGGCGGCGACGGCCGCCAGCCGGCGGCGGAGGCGCCGCGCCGCCTGTTTGGCGCAGACCGGCGGCGGCGGCGGCCGCCGCGCGCAAGGACTTTGGCATACGGGCCTGGGCGTCTCCGTGGGCGGTTCAGCTCTGTAGAAGACGGACGTCCGAACCGCGGCAACATGCCGCCGATCATGAAATCGTTCTGCAGTCTCGGCGGGAGACGATATATATATATATATATATATATATATATATATATATATATATATATATATATATAATAATACGTATCTAGATTTAGATAGGTGTATGGAGAGACATAGGTATTTTCAGATAGGTGGATATAGATGGGTAGGCGAGGGAGGCAGATATGTTCGGTGGGGACCCCAGGTGGCCAGGATTCGTCGGGGGTCCGGAGGTCGGTTTGCTGACCTGGCCGGCGGTGGGGCCCCTGTCGAAGTGGTGGATGGCCGCGGCGCCAGTGTTTGATGGCGCTCTTCGTCTCTGCCTGCCGGTTTGAGCTGTGGGCGGCGGTCGGCGGCCGGCGATGGAGACGAAGCTTTGCGGGCAGGCCGGCGGTAGGGCTGCGTCTGTGATGAAGGGCTGATCGATGTTTCCATTTGTCATCGGCGACCGCAAGCGTGGTGGGGAAGCCTGACTTGACGTGCTACCTGACTGGACCTGATAGTGGTATGATTGCCACGGTGCGGAATTGTCGGGGCATTCTTTAGATGTTGGTAATAGCTGAGGTTGGCAGACCAGTTTTGTTTGAGGACTTCTTCAGGTGATGAGGACTTTGGTGTGTTCCTGGCCATGCAGCGGTATGCCGATATGGTTGAGCAAATGAGAAAGCAGGGCAAATGAGAGGCAGCGGTAGTCGCTTGTAGTGCTTTCATTTCATGAAGCTGGGTCTTGTTCCTACTGACGAAATTAATAGACGTGAACGTTTTTCGATATCTGCAGTTACCATTTTCGCGTACATAATTACCCACGTAGTTGGCGTGAAATTTCGGAAATAAATGTTTCCCAACAACCATTGTAATTGCCCAGTGTCCAAAGCCTCCTGGCTCCTAGTTTTCCAACCGCCATGCTTATCTTGCATTTGTCGTCCTCGCTTTGACCGTCATGAACCGCCGTTATGACTTCAGTCGCACTCATTCCACGTGATACGTGTGCTCCAAATCAATCCTGATGTCCAGCAACTCAAGAGACAAAGGGAAGTCACTGGTTAAGCCTTGATTTTGCGCCATTTTGGGCTGCCTGTGGCATATGTGGCTCGTCCAGGTAGTGGGAAAACTAAGACTAGAGCCCCGAAGAAGCCCTGCTTGTCCATATTGCAGCCGAAGGCATTTTTACTTTTTTATGCTGTTAAATTTCAAGGCCGACGGTAAACAGGTACCGGATGGGTACTGAGCCGTACATATCTCAGTGCGTCCTCTAAAAGAAACATCAAGAGCCGAGCGGAGACCAGGCCTGGCTGTAATGCATGACTGGCTGGTGTGCCGCAAGGTACTAGGCCAATATCTACTGGCTGGTGTGCCGCAAGGTACTAGGCCAGTATGGCCAAAGAGATAGGCCAAATGTTTCTTCGCGACTGGTCGTTTGTCCTCGTGTACCTGTGACGTGGTGGTGTTTATGTTCAGTGGTAGTGCGATCCCCTCGCTGGAAGAAGATCCCCGAGCAGATCAATGCCTCTTCGGAGGACAGCAGTCAAGGCATAAATTCCTTTTGACTGATCTTGAAACACCAAGAAATTTATGTATATGCGTGTATATGCGTGTATGAATTCCTTTTGATATTCGTAGAATAAGTGTATAGGTTCCTCTTGATCTTCCTGGGATAATTGTTGAAATCAGCCCTTATTTCAAGGGTGATATGAGGCATTCAGTCACGCCCTGATCCGAGGTGGAAGTGAGAACTCCTATTTTTGGAGAAAAATTACCGTTGGGACTGAATGTCGTAGTAATTTGTTCCGTTATGCTGGTCCTTTGATCACATAATGAACGTGACGTGATCTTCGCGCTTAGTTTCACAGCCGCCTGCATGTTGTTGCGAAGGCCGAGTCAGCCAACCGTTGGCGACAGCTGGCGCCGTGTCAACGCGATCCTTGGGACCACGGGAGATTCAACTGTAATCTCCCGTATATAATGGTCAACAACAATCGCCCTGCAGTAACTCTTAATGAACTTGAAGCGTTGAGTTTTACGGATATGAATGGTGGAGAAGAGTGGCTCTGATGAGTTGTTTCCACCTTGAACCAGACTCATTTTATTTGCCAGTGTGAAAAGTTGGGTTAGTCTACCTTTGATACATATAGCTGTCGTTCGGTCAGCAAGACCTTTGCGCGACGTAGCTTCCACAATCGTCGTAATCCACTTGGCATCTCGACCTGTTCTGTATAGCATCATTCCCGCCTGTCAGCAGCACCTGGTCTGCCCGCTTCAGTCTCCGGTTGAAACTTGTGCTCCTCCCACGGGCATATGTGCGCTCAAACAAGCAATGCGGCTCTTCAGAAACTCACGGTCCGAGCGGCGCCCCACACACACAATGTAACGCACCCTGCACTAACAAAGTTAATCCACGCGGCGTCCCTCGGTGTCGCGGTCTTGTATTGTATTGTATTGTTGACATGTCTTGCACCTCTCACCCGTGGCCGCCGTGCCGGCAGATCGCGCTGGCCGCCTCGGTGGTGCAGGAGGCGTCGGAGCGGATTCGACGGAACGCCGACTACATGCGGAGCAGTCCGTTCGCCTCGCCGGACGCGCCGCTCATCAAGGCGGCCGACGTGCTGCTGCAGCGCGGCGGGTACTCGTGCGCCCACTCACTGCTCAGGACCTACTGAGTGCCGGCTGTGCGTCGGCGCACACACTGCAGAGGATCTTGTGGGTGTCGGCGGAACGTCGATCGGCACACAGCAGAGGGTCTGCGAGTGCTGGTAGCGCGTCTGCTTGGTGCAAAGGACGTGCCGTCCGTCGGCTTTACGTCTGCCCGCTGCGCAGGACGTACAGGTTGGCGGCTGAAGCCCTCTGCGGAGGAGCTACCGTGTGGGGTTTACGTGCCCTACACGGGACCGCCTTAGTGATGGTTGCGGTGACCACCTGTTTCCAGCTGTGACAGTGGCGGAAAAGCTGCCCTGATAGCTGGGAGGAGCCCGGCTGCGGTGCAGACTGTCCGGTGTGGGCGCCGGCAGAGGTGCTGCTGACGCTGAGGACACGGAGACGTTCAGAATTGTCACAGCTGGGTCTACCGTAATTCACGCTGACCGTGGTGTCGGTGGCAGTTGACATGTTTTGCACGCCAGCTCTTCGCTCTGGTATTGCTGACTGCTGGCCTCCGTCTTGGTCCCAGCTGCATGGTGTCTGCTCGATTCGTGTGTGGGATGTGACTGTACGCGTGATGCCACGGAAATATAATGTCACCACGTGACGGCGATGCTTGTTTCCGTGCTAGCTGGCATCAGTTGCCCAGTTTCCGCCTGAGAGTTTTTCTCCCAAGTGTTGAAGAGAGCGTCGGACTTCCCCTCAGCGGTGTTTGACTGAGGTGAATGGAGCAGCTGTGACGGCCAAATCGGCTCGACTGTCTGGTGAACAAGACAAGGTGGTCTTCATCGTGCCGTGCTGACAGCCGTAGCGGGGGGCGATGTCGAGCTACCGCCGTGGCTCGGACATGACGTGACCTCCGGATCGGAGTTCGTGACTCCGTCAACACGCGGTCACCGCCTCGGTGCAGCGGCGCCGGGTGGCTCCACCGTCCGTCTTTTCTGTCGCGGGACCGAGTCTGGGTCACTTAGTGCAGCACTAAACCACACCCGTGAGCCAAACGTGATTTGTCCTCGGCACTGCGAGGATATTCTTGACCACGTTGTCTACGGTGAGTCCCTGTCGGTCACAGACACAGCTCCTGCAGAATAGTCGGTGAAGTCAGCCGGCGATGCCGGTGGTCAGCTGACAGCCGGGCGCCGGGAGGCGCACTGTCGGCGACGCATGGCCGGGCTCGCCTCCTGTCCCCCGGGCAAGCGGCCGCTCAGCGCGCCGTGACCGGCTCTAATTAAAACAACGCCGCCGGCTAAATCGGAGCGTCGACAAACGAGCCCGTCGTCACAGACAAAAGGTCGGCGAGGTTCTCAAACTGGGCTGCCGCTGGCCGCGCGGCGCCGCACGCGGGCGGCGCGGTCGGCCGGCCGGCGCCAGGACCTGCGGCGCACCGGCGCAGGCCGCCCTGGCGACGCCCGCCGGCACCGTGCGGAGGGGGCGCGCGCCGCCCGCCGCCGGCCGCGCCGGGTTGGGAACCGCCGACTGGCAGCGCCGCCGGCCTGTTATTTCTTCTATTATTGTCCGCTTGGCCGGCAGCTGAGGTCTCGAGTTCCAGCGCCGATTTGTGGGCGGCCTATTTCTGCAGTGGCGCCGATCGTTCTGGACGAGCCGGTCCGCTGTCGGCGCCACGGGTTCCGCTGTTTTGCAGGGGACGGGAGTAGCGAGATCACTGCGTAATTGGACATGGCGCGTCCCTGGTAGTTGGTGGATGGTTGAGGTGGTGCACGTGCTAGTTGCACGGAAAAATGTTCTGTTTAAATGGTGTGGCCTGGATGTTTCAAGTCGACGTCACGGTACGATCCCATTTGGAATCCAGGCTTCAAGTAAACGACACGATGTAGTCTCATTCAGGAGAACTTAGATTTAACACACAGTCTATAAATTCTAAGGCATTGGACATCCTGAAAACATTAGCCGTGCAACATGTTCACTCGTAGCATTCGCACTACGAAGAAGTATTGCTCACCACATCAACGGCGACTCTGAAAATGTCTGCCGCACCTTGGCCAAAGTAACGAGCAACAGCCTTGTGTAACGTAACCAACAACATTGTGCCACCCAACCTTCCTGATCGCATATCTCTGAAAAGACCAACACTGTTTGAAACAATCAAGTGACCAGCTAGAGCGTCTCGCATACCGTGTACGGCTAAAGCATAGTTTATCGTCACTGGTGGCGTCTGTGACCGGCCGATATGATATATAATAAAAGGAATAAATAATAATGACTCCTAACCCCAGTGTTAATCAGGACAGATATCGCACTTGGGATCTGTGATTGAGGTTCTGGTGTACAGTTTTATCGGTAGCAGAAGAAATCGGCCTTCATCACTTTGAATCAGCGTATGAGACATCTCAAACAGCTGCTGCAGGTAGAATCGTTGTGGTTTTGTCTCAAATGTTGCTGAGGAACAGAGTGTGCCGACATAGGAACGGTCCAGAAGTCGTACGGTGAAGAAGCCATTTTTAAGGCCAACAGTGTGCTGGGTATCTCGAGCGCCGGTTGTTGTCAGCCTTAGAACTGTTCCGGTATTTGATGACATAATGCTGTGGCACACCACTATCCACAGATCCTTGAAGTGGGTTTGTCGGTTGGTAAACGTTCCCGATATGACGTAGGTTGCATTGATTGGATATTAATTCGAGCGCCAGGTAACCTTTGGATACTAACTAAATGTTGATTAGGCTTGACATGGTAGTATCGTTATTCGTGTATGGTTTTCAGATGTTTTAACTTCCTTTTTGTACTGTGCAGAAGGAAAACCGTGAAAGGACAAATAATTGTTTATGCCATCCACCTGGTCTTTTTTCCATTCACGTGCCTGGAGTGCTCGTCAAACCTTTTGACATTTTCAGTTGGCGACACAGCTTCCTGTGTATGGTTGCTTATCCGAAAACATTTACTTCTAAGGACGGCGAGGAAATTGTAGAAATGAGCTTGCCTTAGAAAGTTACTTTGACTTTTTCCCCTAGTTTGCCGTTGCTTTCTTTCCAATAACGATAAAGGTACGAGCATACTGTGATCCCAGGGTACGTTAGTCGAAATAATAATGGTCTGTATTATTGCCATACTAGTCCGTTCCGAAGTCATCACCAGGGTTTTCTGCAGAACGCTTCGATTTCGATTCCTTCTTCAACGGCGTTTTATCCATGATCGTGTCCTGGGAAAGACCAAGACCAAAAACTGTAATAGTCGCAGAAGAATACTCGCAAAAGGAGGCAAGAGGTCTTAGCATTTCTTTCCCTTCTTTTCGTCCTTTACTACGTCGGAAAAAACGCTGCCACGACTGCCTCGACTGCCACGACTGCCTGTTCGGTCTCACTGCGTCTACTGGCATCAAGATTGGCTAATTTTGAATGGTGTCCTACAGCTACTCCTTCATTCGACATCATCCGAACTCCCGTGATGATAATCAATGGTCGCCAATGAAACATTAGGAATGTGCTAAACCGACCCGTTTCTCAGCCGAGTGCTGGTGGGCGTCAGCTTATTTGCCCTCGTCTTTCGACAGGGTGATCTCACAGAGTTTCGGCGCCACAGGATAGATGCGGCCTCAAAGCAAACATGACTCCGTGGATGGCTGCCTAGCGATGGCCGGTGGCAGCAATGTGTGTGTCCGTGGGCTTCTCAGGTACGTGAGGCGATCGGCCTGGCGAAAAAACAAACTGTGGACGGCAGCTGATGCAAGGGAAAGCTGACGAATCCTGGGCTGGCAGTGTGCTGTTTAAACTACGTATGCACATACAGAATTAGAGTCCCGGCGATGTCGGTAAAGGTAGGCAGCTTGCATGTGTGACGTAGCTGACCATGGAGCGAGTGAAGGGCGGCAGCCCTACCAACTTGGACAATTTTAACTAATGAAACATGTGATGTTGCTTGGAAAGAAATGTATGGAAGATAAGAAAGAACTCCCGGTATTTCAGCTTGATTTGGCACCAGCCTGCTAACGGTGTAAAAGTCAGGTGAGAGAAAGCTTTTGCACTACTGCAGACAGCTCGGTGGGGGTCGATGATGTGGCCATAATCGGTCCGTGGCCGTGTTGAGTTGCAGCCGGTTTCCGACGAATGGGGAATAAAGGGATGACTAAATATCGATGGCTCGTACGGTGTTGAATAAGGCGTCCTATTTTTTATATTGCTGTTATATGTGGAGAAAGCGCATGGAGGATACAGGTGAGGTGGCGATTTGAGAAATGGCTCAGAGAGAATGGAAACATGTAATTAAAATGAACGTCCACTAAATCCCTGCTTATGGGAGTCCAGCTGTCATGTGCTACCAGCTTGCTTATAACACGAACGTGTTCACTCGTAAACAGCGTCATCCGCCCCTCCAGGGGAATCCCTTCCGACTCGTGCCGAGACACTGGTCAGCTCAGGTTCCGGTCCCACCGCCGGTCCTGTCACGGCAGGTGGCGCGCCCTGCCGGCCGGCCGGCCGGGCGTCGGCAGCTCCGGCCGGCCGGGCGCCGCCGCTGGCCATCCAAAATAAGCCGGCTCGCCTGATTCAGATACGGGCGGCGATCAGGCGGGGCGGTGCCAAACTCAACATGATTTACGGCGCCTGGCTGGTGCCGGCCGGGGCCGGCCGGCGAAGAGGCCGGGGAAATGGGGCGGCCGGAGGGGCCCGTCCGCCCGTCCGCTCTGTTTGGGTTCCGGGCGCCGCTGCCACCACACTCACGCGGCAAGCCTTCTCAGTCCCGCCTGCCCTGCCTGAGGTTCATCTGGGGAGCCTTCTTATCTGCAGGGGTGCCGCAGCCAGCATCCTGCCGCATTCATCAGGAGAGGATCCGCCGCGCCGTTCTCATGGGATCCGCTCCCAACCACTCCTCCGCTGGTCTGGACAAGCGCTGTCACCAACATCGTGCGCTCTAGGTACGCGACAGCGCCGCCGTCTCAGATAGCGTTCACTGTTGCTGAAGTTCCTCAGCCAACCTTTTTACCCGCCACCCACGGTCAGATAGCCGCATGCGTTCCGCTCTCTAAACCACTGAGGGGCACAAAACCCGACGTTAATTACACATTAACGACGTTAACGACAGCGAAAGAAATGTATGAAAAGAGCTCGTCATGGAACAATCCACGGTTATGTCAGCGACAGAAAACATTTTCCTGGCAAACGCTTGCGCCGCCCATGACTGTCGAAGCAGACGAGTCACCTGAAGTGGAGAAATGGTGAGCTGTGTCACTGTTCGCCTCAGACAGACGTGTATTGGTACGTTCATCTTACATTTACACATGGGAAAATCTCATCGGGAACGTAGGAACATCCAGAAGTGGGATCATGCAAAATTATTTCACTCGAAAACGTACATCTTCATACATCACAAGAAGTTAATAGCAAATTCGTATTTTCATTTTTCCTTAGCAAAGAGTTTTTGAGCCAATTTGCCTGACCCAGGCCGCTGACCATTCACGTCTAAGTCCGTTAAAAATAGTTTATACTTCTACGTTTATACACCTATGTGCCTGATCTAGGTGTCATTCCCGTCAAAGTCGTTAGCAATGCAGTACCGCAGTAATAATGAACTCTGATCAGGTTCGTGACATTTCTAAAAAATTGGAACGCTACATTTTGTAAAGACTGTTACAGATTCCCGGAATATTTTCCGTTTGAAATTGTTTTACTGTGACAATCGCTATAACAAGTTTAAGCGTTTCTTGTGTGTTGCTGAAACTCAGACTGGGTCAATGACTGACATGACCTGGTTTTGGAATTTTACGAAAAGATGCCAGTGAAATGTTTACGTCTGTAGTTTTTTTCGTGTTTGAACTGGGCCTAAGAGAACCTCGGGGGGTCGGAAAAGGTCCAGGGATTCGCGGATCATTGTCCCAAGTCATCTAGTTGTAAGAATCCAAATTGAAATTAAAAGCCTAGGTAAGTGTCACTGTCTAGCGACAGATGAATTTTTCCTGTCATTGATGCATCAAGGCTCCTCAGTAGCATATGGTTAGGACTTTCGCGCGTGTCACTCGCGTTTAAGCGTTTGACGGGTGTGGAAATCGTAGGCAGCATGCTGTTCAATCTACCTGGTGACATCCACATGTGTGTAGCTCGCAGGTGCCAGCCGGCCGGTAAACTGAGGACAGCTGGAGATCGAAGCGGGCGGACATTATTTGGACGGTTAAATCCACGACTGGGCAGCTCATTGGCTACACCATTTGCTTCATCTACTTTCTCACGAAAACATCGTCCACTCAGCGAGATTGGACAGGCATTCATCCACTTACTGTGAGCGCACTGTTTTGAAACCTCGAAATTTGAAACCACACTAGAAAAAAGGCAATACATCAGACGGTTTTCATCAACATCGTTCATATCACATCGAATGATTTCCTATTTGTTTATCAAGTAAATCCGAATGGTTCGATATGGTGAAATGAGGAATGTTAGGGATCGGAGATCCGGTCACTGAAATATTCACGCACAGGTTGCAAGCGTGCAGCTATCCGCCAGATGCACGCTAATGTAAGTCACCAACGGGGTATTGGTGGGTGGTTACGCACGTGCAGACCTACGCGGTATTCGGTATCGCGTGAAAAACTAAAATTTAACTCAACGCGAATTACACGGCCAAAGTCATCGTATGGTCACGGGCCAGCTGTCCAAGCGCATCCAAATATGGTCAGTTGTGTCACAGGCTGTGAACAATGGACAATGTACTGAAGCGTGACATACAGCTTTATGGTGCAGCAATGCGCGAACGCCATTCTTGTACACAGGCAGAGTTTTAGCGCCCGTTTCGAAACACGACCCCTGCTTCTACGGCCGGCCCCTACGCGACTCCGACGAGGGAGAAACGGCTCCTCCCAGCCGCCGGCCGCCCGAACTCAACCGTTCCATGGCTGCGGACGCAGCGTTTCCAGGTCACACAGTCGGCGACTTGGGAAGGTGTGGTTAGAGAGGACGACTAGTGGCGCTTTAGTCATTATCCACAGCTGAGCTGTGCCCCAGACGGCTTAAAGCTCGACTGCTGGTGCGCTGTAGGGTCCGTCTCGGGCACTTCCATCCGCAGGTAAGAGTCCTGGAAGGTCGTCACGAATCAGCAGCTTTGATGTGGAATGCAAACAGATCTTGAGCACTTTTAAGCTTGGCTGTATTCTCTCCTTCGGTTCCCAATGGCTCAACGCAGTCTGCTTTGAGTTGGGTTTGGATCTCAAGCATATTGTTGCTCTGTAACAAAGGTTAGAAATAATGTTTCATGTAATGATGTATTGTCAACGTAGTAATGCCAAAAAATGCAAGTTGTCCACATACAAAAAAGTTCGCGGCTGAAGCAAAATAGTACAGTGATGCTTGAAATTGAAACGGCTGGAACTGTACTGTTTTTTAGATATCATATTTTTTTTCGGAAAACACAGTGAAATACCACGATGCTGTTTTATAGGTACTAAGTATGCGCACTTCGGTGCGTAACGAACAAAAATGCCAAAAAAGAATTCCATGTTATTGTGTTCCAAAACTGATCTGTTTCCCAGAATCATAGCAATACGACAGTCTGACGTGTGTCTGGCTCATCTCGAACAGGGCTGCACTCTTAATTGATTCGTAACGAGCTAGAGAATTGCTGTCCATGTAATGGATTTGACCTGGCCGGTAACGTTACAATTATCGGCCAACAAATCCGTGTAAACCGCTCAAATTTCCGGAAAACGTCCGTCATTGAATTAGAAAGGCGTGGCTGAAACACCTCACAGTAACTTGAAGGCGGCGAAGTATACCAGCGAAGCCAGGGTTAAGTGTGTAAGGCTGCATTAAACCTTCATCGCGCCACCTGGCATGATTCTCTAAAAACACGTAGCGGCGTAGAGCAGCTGCACCAGCTTCTGGAGCCGGCAGCCCGACGCTATTTTTATCCTGCCGCGATCTAAAACCGCCCTTCGTCACGTGGTCCGCCGTTCAGAATAGCGCGGCTGCTGAAGATGCGTCTGTTGAGCTTCACGCCAACTTTCATCTGGACCCGGTGACCTGAGTCCGATCAACCAAAGCCCTGTTCGATGGGCAGGCAATGTGGAATGACGCAGGGCAGAGTTTGGACAATGCACTGAGGGCCTCCTGGAGGGATGAATCCTGGAAACGGTACAGTACGAAACGCTGAGATTATCAGTTTCGCATTAACCGGGGGAGCCATTTCAAGCACGACTAGAGAGAAGGCACCCTGTCATCTGCATTGTGTTCATTCCTTGTATGTGATGAAACGTACCAGACTTTGTGCGATGATGTATTGCCTGTATATTGTACATTTAGATACTTTACTCATTTTCCGGCACAGCTCCTAAATAGTACGGCACGTCATTGGGTCCGGTTATCGAGATTTTCCATGAGTAATGTCGGGATTGCCCTTTAACTGAGTCTTTGCCTTGAGCGCATCGCTGGAACAGCTGCAGAGTTCGGTACAGGGCTCTTTTGTCGCATCCCTGTTATATTCCACTCGACAGGTATCTCACGTTTAACTGCAGCGCTCTATTAGCAGCAGTGCTCAGCTGGGCACCTCCTGTCTTAACTTCATATTCTCCATCCTAAGTCTCAATGCTTGTTGGACTGTAATCGTGTTTAGGCGTCCTTTTTACATGATTTTATGCCGTGTGCTGAATTACCTCCGTGCGATGAGGATGTGCATGTGTATGTACAATAATACAATACAATACAATATAAAACACCAAGAATAGTTGTTGCATGGTGCTGATGTTATCCTGTCCCATGTACGATGATAGCTACCCACTTCCCCAGTATTCGGTTCCGTTCTTGTGCGCCCTCCTCTTCCCCCTTTACACACTATACCGTGATGACATTAAGCTCATGCAGACGTTTAAAGCCATCACTGTACATCGTTTGGCGCTGTTCCTGCGCGTTCCCTGGTACTTACAACTCCTGTCTGTTACGAGCGGCGCCACTCATGCATGATGCCTGATGCCACGGCTGCCGGCTTTGTGGTGCCAGTCCTTCATGCCCCATGGTGCCGCTCGTCCATTTCGTGCCGTCCCTGCGCGCTGCCTGGTGCCGCTCCTGCATGCTGTGTGGTGCCGCCCCTCTCCCGTGTCTGGTGCCATCCCTGCCCGCTGCGTGGCTCCAACCCTGCGTGGTGTTTGGTGCCGTCCCTGCACGCCGCTCCTGCACGCTGCCGACGCCACCCCTGCACGGTTCCTGGTGCCGCCCTGTGCGCTGTGTGGTTCTGCTCCTGCACGCTGCCTGGTGCCGTCCCTGACGTCTCTGGGTCCGGGCCGTCCCGGGTCACATTTGGCGGCGGCAGTGTTTGGTCTTTCTGGTCCAAGTCGCCGTCCGGCCTGGGCTGCCCGGAACCGGGGGGTCGCCAAGAAAGTACGGTCACTGCCCGCTCGGACCGTGACGCCACTATTTATAGACACGGGTAAATAAAGCAACACTATTCCCAGCCGTCAGCATCGGCCCCGGTATATTGCGACCCGCCGGGCTCTGTGGCAGGTAAAAATGAGGGATTCTGAAGTGGCGCGGCGCCGAATTTTCCGACTCCTCTTATGTGCCCGGACGAGGCCAAGAGAAACAGGCGCTCACCTGGGTGGTCTGGATTCTGCAAAACACGAGACAAAGTGCCCCTGGCGGCCGATTTGATCTACTGGGTGCCGTTCGTCAGTCCCATCATGACGGTCATGGAACGTGGGGCTTTTAATGCTGACCCGCCTACTCGCCGGCCGTGTTGTGGATTTTCTTTATGAACCTGGTTTCGTGATATTACATGAACGTGATTAGTATAAAATATTTAATACTCAGACGACAAAGGAAACAAGAAGCTCATAAGCACGTGTGCTCCCTACTGTTTTACTAACTTGTTCGTAGACCCTGTGACCCGGTTGCGTGGTCTCGAATTTCAGGGCAGAGTCCAGAAAAAGGAAACTTGTAGATTTGTCATTGAGATTATATTTGCTTTGCAGGACTAAAAGAATGCATCACGTGGCGTCCTTTTGGTACCTCCGATATTTCGTGACCTCCTTGTGCACGTGTGTAGTAAATCAGGCAAAAATAAGCTGCGTCTGTGATTCAGAATATGTTGCTATTCTCAGTACTGATAATCACTAATTGCTGCTTTGCGACTAAACGTAAGGTTCTTTGTATAATGGTGGATTTGGTTGATAACTAAACTCACCATAGTTTTTGGTATTGTGCGGCTGGTGAACCACACGATGCACTGTGGTTTTCCCTTCCAATCGATGCACATGCATCGCTGGTATATCCGTGACGCAGTTTGGCGTCGCAGTGACGCGGCCATTCTCCTGTGACTTTACCAGACCTCACTGCAGGAGAGCTCAGTTTCATACAATCCCACGTCTTGTTCTGAATTTTTCTCTCTACCATCGAAACGTTTCGGGTTCGGCTTCCCTCAATGCTCCCCTCGTTGGACATCCTTAAGCCAGTGTGATCGAATCAGCAGTCGAAAGTGGAAGAAGCCGTCGGTAAAAACTACTAGTCGGTTGGCGTTTTAACAGTATCCAGCTGATGAAGAGCAAAACAGGTTCCGAAGGACAGATGTTTGTTGGCATTGGTGAACATTTGCTATCGGTAACGTTTCAGTACACCGGTACAACTGAAACTTATCGGTGCCCGCCATAGCCAAACGGAGGGTACAGAATGCATTAAAATATGAAAGGTTTGTTCCTGACCAGC
Organism: Capitulum mitella; assembly: GCA_030062745.1. Taxonomy (NCBI): domain Eukaryota; kingdom Metazoa; phylum Arthropoda; class Thecostraca; order Pollicipedomorpha; family Pollicipedidae; genus Capitulum; species Capitulum mitella. Next base: position 25,845,181 of record CP099842.1, on the reverse strand, counting down.
CGTTAGGCTGTAGAATGATGCAAACTTTTACACGTATTTCGTCCACTGCCCTCTCTTCTCTACGAACGCTGTACTTCTGAAACCACTGATTGAGCACCATGATGATCGGGAGGGTTTCAAATCTTCGATCATCGCCTTGCTGCATCGCCAGCTGGTTGTGTAGAACGTGGATGAGGGCCCTGAGTTGTAGATAATTGCTCCTTCACATGACCTGTCGGACAGCATCTCCTCCCAGGTTATCAGCACCAGTCCAGTAGCTTTGCTGATTGTAGATCTGTTGATATCACGACAGCAGAAGTGCCCCGTTGTATGTTTTGAGCTCTCCGGTTGGCAGGTTGAATAGCAGGTCGCTCTTCGTCTCGGAATGCGCAGTATATCTGCGATGACGTGTTGAAAGACCAAAGTAGAGTTCAAAGAAGTTCTTCAAACAGCTGCACCCGCAACTGATCAGTGGTGCACAGCAGAGCTTTTGATGTTGCCTTGCTTCGCCCGTTTGTTGTATCGGGAGGTGGAGTCAAAATGTTTCTTCCGCCAATTATCTATTTTCTCGCATTTTACCTTCTTGGATACAGAAATATTCGGCATCACGTGCAACATGCATATGTTCTCATGCGTGTACAAACACTTCCTTTGTGGTAAAATCACCACCAGTAACAGCAAGAGCGTTATTTCCTTCATTTATCTCATACAGTGTTGGGGGCTTGTCAGAGCTACTATGTCTATCGGACCACTACTCCATATTCTGTCATCCGTTTCATCGAAGTCTTGGTCCTCTTTGATAGCTGGGGCCTATTCAAACCGCGTCAGCTGTTACACAAATGTTTTAACAAAGCATCTGGGATAACAACGTGACGGAAAGTGAATTAAGTCGTCACGTCCATTAGATCACGGTCTCCACACTACCAGCCTGGTACTTATTTTATCCACTTTCCGTCCGAGTCCTCGTATGAGGACACCAAACCATGACGGGCTCTCTTGTTAGCACTTTATGCTTGGTGCTGTAATCACGCTGGATGCTTATCACGCGCCCAGGCGGGGTGAGGTCAGTTTTACCCCCCCCCCTCCCGAGGCTCTTCTAAAATAGGTCCGAAACGTTGAGGCACAGCCACACCAAATTTGGCAAAGATATACAGAACTGAATAGCGGATCTTTTCACGTAAAAAAAAACATCAAGACAATTCAGTATCACCAAGTAACAGCGGGTCAAAGTCAGGCCATGGTTTTCAGAAGTGGTCATTTTTAGGGTAAACTCCTAACTGCTGCCACGAACTTTTCAAGGGTGCACGGATAACCAACTCAAAAAAATACAAAAATACTTTGACTGGTCTGAGATAAGGCCACGACGTCAGATCGAAGTCAAAGGTCAAAAATTATTTCCAAACACAGATTTTCTGTTCTTATCATCTCAACCAAGAAATCGGAGCACTTGTAAAGGTCCATGTCGTCTTCTACCAGTGTATCAAGTTTCAGGTCGATATCGGGTCAAGTCAAGGAGAGATAACTAAAATGAGTTCCGGCGTACCCATATTCTGTAGAGCCCAAGCAACGAGACGCCACCAATTTGTTGTTCAATACCTAATGCGAGGTTAAAATGGTACAAAACAACGTCAAGGATTACTTAAAACACATTCAGATGGTTTTAATCTCTTCTAGGTCATCTCTTGTCACTGACCTGAGGTGAGGTCTTGGTACGCCCGTCCCTGCAATAACTTGCTATCCAAGGTGTGTTTTAACCCGATTTCGAATTCAGCGCCCAAAAATTACCTAAGTATGGTATACGTTGGGGTAAATAAGTGTCAAAAAGCAATGGATCAGATGGCTTTACCTTTGGTCTAGCATTCCGTGCACGCATACTGTTCTGACGAAGCCGGAGGGCACAATGAAGTTTTCAGTTATCAGTGTTAAATCTTTAGTGGTAAAATTGCGCCGGATGACTGTATTTGGTACTGTGAAGCACATTTGCGCGATTTTCATTTTTCGAGGTCACTCTAGGTATGTGACCTAGGTTGACCTCATATAATCTCAGATGGTCTTTGTGGCAGAAATTCGAACCGTGGGGTATTTGTGGGTGCCAAACACGAATTCAGGGTCAGAATTTGCCCCGAGATATTACAAAACAAGATATATCATACTTCGCGAAATTATAGCCACATGGTTCAAGTTGCGCTGAATCCCTAATTTAAGCACAAGTGCTGGCACAGGCATTTCAAATTATATACCATATATTGCATTTTTGTTTGACCTACAAAAATGGCTGATACATCTTGGCACTATGACGAACGGTTTTCGCAATAAAAGTGAAAGTCTGACAAGCCCCACCAAATTTAACCCTCTTTGACCTCATTTAATCTTGAACGTTACAATTTAGAAACATCACACTCTTACACAAGGGAGTTCCTTTAGGATTGCATCTACGCTCAAAATTTGGTGGATTTATCCCATTTGGTTTTTTAGGTCTTTGGGGGTCAAATTATCCCCCCCCCGCCTGGGCTTCTTATATTTTACAGGCCACCTGTGCGAGTGTTAAAATACTAATTTTTTGCTTAGTTTACATCCGCATGATCTAAACCTTCTCGTATGCTCCGTTCCGTGAAGCTGTAATGCACTCAGATTGCTAAGAAATAAAACACGCAACATAGACGTCTTACCACCTCAGTTTCGTCAGGAGGATACTGTGATCAGCATTGTCAAAAGCCTCAAGATATCTGTCGTCGAGATGGACGATAAGCACTCGTCCTCAGACTTGCAAACAACGTCCTCGACAGCGTCCAGCACGGCATCCCCCGTCGAATGTAGAGGCCTGAGGCATACTGCGAGGAAGTTAGATTGTTGTTGGTCTTCAGATATAAACACAGCTGGTTACAAGCTGCCTTCCCCAGAATGTTGTACACGACATTGAGTAGAGATATCGGATTTATCCGAACAGGGAGACATCGCCCACAACGGCAAAGCACTTACGCACGTGTCTTTATGTGGAGGCGGGGTGCGCAAGTAGTGCAATGTTTGGAACCAGTTTCGGTTGAGTCGATTTCAGCGAGTTTCCACAATTGCCTTTTTTCTCGATTTCGTAACTCTGTAATGATTAATGCAGATCAAATGGCCTACCAAGCATCTAATGAAATGCACTGCCGTGGATCTCATCTGTCTTGCACCTACTTAGTGAACCAAGACGACGCTCTGGATCGGTAAGTCCTCTAACGTACAGTGCCTTCGGACTATCTTTAGCCAATCAGAACTAGTTACGTGTTTTAAATGATGATTTCATTCAGCTTTTTTCCACACCAAGCATTAGCTGTTTTGAACTTTCGTAATGGCGCACTGGTGGCCGTCTGAGAGCCACATGCTCCGGTAGGGGGCATATTTTCCCCCAGTTCTCCTGATTTCTTCAACCTATTGGAGCAAAATTTTGTGGAGAGGTACCATGCATAGTAATCTTGTATTTCTGACAAACTGAAGGAGCTAGGGCAAGTCAGTCATGTTCACGCGAGCTCAGACGTGGAGTAAGGAGCATCTTTCCTTTTCCCAGATCTGCAGAGCCGACCGCAACAAAATTTCGTGAAACCGTAGTCCATTTGGTAAACATATATATCGCGAAGAGGTTTATATAATACAGGCCAATTGGGGCCAACCCAGGCCAACATTTGAAAATGCTGCTTTTTGTCAAAATAGAGCATAATATAATCTGGTGGGTTGTTTTGCATCTCCGCAAATCAAGTCTCGTCATAAGGTAATCTGAGAAGACCCAAGGTCAACCAAGGTTGTCTAAATACATACTCACAAAGGACGACTGAGATCCTTTCGGATGGAAAAAAGAATGAATGCTGCTTGCTCACTAATCGATTTTGGATGACTTCATTTGACCCGATCTAGGTTGCTCATGCTTTGGAACACATCGTTGCACCATGCAGTGGAGGTCTCTGCTAAATTCATGTATTCCATGATATAAAACATCCCATTTTCAATGCCTGACCTCGGCTGACCCCGACTGGTCTGAGCTGGATCAAATGGTCCCCGGGTCAAGTACATTTCTATGTTTCAACCTGTAGACTAACCACCTGAAATCCGATGAATAAATGTGCAGGAGTAAGACAGAATGCTATGTTTTATAATTTATTTTCGTTGACCTGGATTGACCTGTCCGAGCTGCTATGCCTTTCGATTGTCAGTTCATAGCACAGGCTAACTCGTCACAATGTTCTGTAGCTGGTTGCACGGGAGCAATTGTTCCAAGTGCAACAAAGTGTCCGTCCTATGGTCCGACATGCCGTCTGTCCGCCGTCGGTGATTGATCAGTTACCCAACTGGCCTCCCGGCTTTCCCTGGCCACAGTTTCTCATCAGATTTCAATACTTCAAATGGGTCATTCCATGCCAACTCAACCGGTCGAGTGCACACCACCGTCTCAGATTTTGATGAAATAATGTGTGTGGCGTTATATCACGTCCTGAGCACGATTCTTATTATATACGTCTCCGGTCAACCATTCGCCGTTAACAGTGATGTCAAAATATGACGTCACAGCATGCATCGCATCTTAAAATGCACTATGTATCATGAACCAGTACGAATTTTGTAGGCCTGGAAACGGAGTTATTTACACAAAACATCGTGTTTTGAACTGCTTCAAAGACAATGTATTCCAAAAATAATCCAGTTCTGTCTTGCGTATTTAAGATAAATCATTGCGATTTATTAAAAATAATATTGATTGAATTTCTTCGAACCTCGATATTCGTAATCTGCGTGCAGTTTTACCCCGGAATTATTAATAAATATAGTGGAACACCGGTAGCAAGGTGGTGATAAATAGCCCTGAAGCCGGCCGTGTCGAGCTTTGCGGCGTCGGCCTGCGTCGCCGTCGTCCATTTTGCGGCCGAGCTGATTACTTATCACGTCTACTAGATGGCTGCTTTATGAACAGGGCTAAACAACAATAGCGAACACAGTTACAGCCCAATTGCATTGGAAGTATTTGGGAAAACATTGGATTGTGCCGTATTCCACAGAAACAGGCATCTGGTGTGCACTTCGTCATCGGTCGCCGTTGGTACATCCGACTCAGCATGTTTTAAACTGTACAGAGATTTGACGAACGAGACATCAGCAGGCTTTGTTCTGAGAAAAAGATGTGAGTGTATGTGGTCAAGACAGTAAAAGAAATCACCATCAAAAACGGATGATGCTGTGTTATCTCAGGGAAGCATACTAACAATAAAATGGTAAAACAACAGCACCCGTAGGATTTTCGACATTCGCTAATTTGAGACCTCCATGGTGTGTACTGGCTGGTGCTGGTGGCACACACTCTCTCTGTGTAAATTTACCATCATAATACAAAACTTATGATAAGAGCAATTAATACCTATCTAACAACAATGGCAGGACGGTAAGACGGTGTGCTGTACAAACATCGGGTATTTCATGCTAGAAAAATGCGACAAAATACCCAGCGGTTCTACTCTAACGACATATTTTTCTGATATGGAACAACTGTCTGAAGTAGATGAGATAGAATACATACCGTGGGTGAGCACGAACAGGACAACTTTAATTTCGATACGTCAAAGAGTAAAGGAGTTCATCGACGCCCTAACAAACGTTAAAATTTATCTTATTTTGTCAAGTTGCATCCCCACCATCACATTGCCCAGATACAAAACAGTCCTCTAAAAGATTCGATAGCAAATTTTCCTTCAGATGAAGCAGTGATGATGGGAGAATTTTGGAGAATTACTCATTTTTAGTGCCAGACAAAGTCCAGGGTTATCACTGGGAAAATGCCCAGGCGACCATTCACCCGTGTGTTGTATGTACGACCACTGCTGGTGAACGTGGATTGTGTGATAAGCGACAGCACGCAACACAATCCTGGATCCGTATATGCAATCCAGACAGAGGTAATTAATCGCTTGACATTCAAAATTAAGGGAGGAAAATTCACTATTTACTGGTGGTTGCGTTGCGCAGCACGCACGCAACTATAGCATTAGAAACATGTGTTTACGAAAGAAAGATTTCGGCCCAGATTGTCAGCGGCATTTCCTTGCCTTTGATGGTAAATCATTCCTTGCAATCACGGACAAGATCCGTATGGCGGAATCGGCGGGACCGTCAAACGTCTGACAGCTTGTGCCAGCCTACAGCGACCGGAGACCGAAAAAATGTAGACGCCTGAGGTCATGTTCGATGTCTGTAAAGCCCCCATACAACGTGATTATATACCGATAACTGACCTGATATGAAAATATTTGTATTACTTTATTTCCAAACAACCTATTGTCCCTCCCAATATATTTCCGTCTGAAAACTGTATCTGCCAGCTGTGAAGATTTGCGCATGCAGCAAGACATTTCACATGTGAAGTATCAGTACATCGAGCAATTTGATTCTCAATATTTTCCATTAATTTACCAGTTTCCAAAAGATGTAGGCGTTTATTACCTTTATTTTGGTGCGAACCAAATCGTCCATTTGGGCTTTATTAATAAAAAGACGCGTTTCTTGTCATTCTGTGCACAGGAATCGACTTCATTTGCATGACACAAACAAACACCACAGATACCGCAAGCAGTCAAAGGTTTTCGGTAGCCAGGCTCATCAAGGGCACCAGGGTGTTTCGCGCATTCAGACCGAGAGACCGGACCAGGAGTAGCCGCGTATGAGACAGCATCAACTGCAGTATACAACACGTTGAAAGAATGCTGAGTCGGACGTACCAACGACAACCGATGACGAAGTGCGCACCGGTTGCATTTATTTGTGAAAAATGGCGCAATCCAATATTTCCTCACATACATGCTATGCAAATGAACTGTAAGTGTGTTCACTATTGCTGACTGGCTTTGTTCATAGACCAGCCATCTGGTGGACGTGACAAGTAATCAGGCCGGCCACAGAGCGGGCGCCCACAACGCAGGTCAACGCCGCAAAGCTCGACACGGCAGGCGGCCAGTGCCCGCAAAACTCGACACGGCCGGCTTCAGGGCGGTTTAACAACACTTGCTGCCAATGTTGCAATATATTTATTAACGGTTCCTGTAGGGACTGCACGTAAATGACGGATATCGATGTCTGAAGAAAGTCAGTTTATGCCATTTTCTGTAAATTAAAACGACTTATTTTAATTATGCAAAACAGAGCTGAATTATTTTTGGAACTTCTTGCCTTACAGAAAGCTTAAAACACGATTTTTTGTCTAAGTAACGTCGTTTTCAAATTAGTGAAGTTCGTACTGGTTCCTGAAATATAGCGCATTTTAAGGTGCGCTGCATGATGAGACGTCATATTTTGACCTCACTGTTAACGGCGAATGGTTGATCGGAGAAGTCTATAAATTTCTGAATCGTGCTCAGGGCATGAGACAACCCTATACACATCATTTCATCAAATTCTGAGATGGTTGTGTGTAGAGTTGTACCGTTCACCGGCTGAGTTGGCATGGAATGACCCAAATGGGGAAAGATGCGCATGAATACGGGAGAAAGTAGTTCACATTTCAGTGCTCCATCGTTATTACGGCGAAGTCTGCGTTAAAAACAGACATAATGGATGGACAATTCCCCTCCCCCCGACCAGTAACCGTGCTAAAATGCAATATGCCCTTTTGTTAAATAAATTTCAGACTAGCTGATCGTGGTCTCCAAAGAAATTTACATTCTAGAGCCCTTTCCAAGAACGGCAAGTTCATTGAATTGACGCTCGGTACTTTTCTCGCAAGTTCACGTTCGCCCTACCTGAGTTGTGTTGCGAGGGCTTAGAAAATAATGAGGCAAAGATGTAATTATGTCCGCTTTGTTATGGCACGGAGGCAAATATACCCTAGTTATCGTCGCGCTAACAGACCGCTATTTTAATTTAATATCTACGTTTACAACAATCACCACCAGTCTAGGTAAACTTTCCAGGAAAAGTGCCTCGTGGCCTCCTGCGCACTCACCACCTATTGGCATCGTCTCTGTTTGCCTGGCCATTTCGGGGACACGTGGACGACCGCGGCGGCAAATAGTCTTTGAGTTCGCCGGACGAGCGCCGGCCGCCTGTTTGTGTGTAGACGGCATAACAAAACGACCCCCCTCCCCCCGCCACGATCCAGCCTCTGGCGAGCTTCTGTTTGCTTTCGCCCGCCGCGCCCCTCCATATTGGCAGATTTATTTTATGTCGAATTTCTCGCTGGTGGGTGCCAACTTCGAACTGGGCCCGTCCGGCGGGCAATGGGCCCGATCCCGTCCCGGCCGAGTTCACGGCGTCTCGCCAGACGGTCTGGGACGGCACACTGGTGGTGTCATCGAGCCTCGCCTTCACCGCCCCCTACCCGCGCGGCCCTGCGCGGGCTACTCGAGCGACTCCCGCCACCCCGTTACCAGCCAGCCAATAACAACTGAAAACGCCGACAGTGCCGATGCTCGTCAAACTGTCCCTGTTTGCCTGCCCTTGAGCGCGCGTATTTTTAGCGTCGGAAACGATCGGGGGCCGGCGATTTTTTTCGCGTTGCTCTCCGGAGCCCTTCTGGCCGGTATTTTCTCTGTCAATGACAGTTTTAATCTGTCGAATAAAGGCGTGCTCCAACAATTGCGGCGTCGCCACGGCCTGGGTAAACATTTTACTTGGAGCGGCCGTTTCGGACTGTAAAAATAGCGCGGTCGCCGGATTCCAGGCGCTCGGCGGCGGTCGGCGGACGAACTCCGCGCTCAGCTCTTCCGTCACGCGCGGGACGGTACCGCGCCGGGCCTTCCGCCGGCGCGCCGTGACGTCACGTGACAAACTCTCGAACACCGAGTCTCCAGGGCGACGGATCAGTTTTAAATAAACTGGCTGATGTGTATACACATAATTCGGCTCGATGAGTTTTGAGGGCGGGCGGATCAAAAACCGGAGCTGGTTGCTGTTTGACGCTTTTAGCCGTGCTCTGTGGCGTGCAGATGTCCTCAGAGCGGCGTCACAATTTATGACATGTACGAGTACATTACAGTGAATTTAATGGGTGGACGGTTAGTTTTTGGACAAAAGCGTAATACTGATATTTTCCCTCACGAAGACACCATTTGGAGGATATTTGCACCATTAGAAAACCTGTATGTTATAATGGCTGACGGGAGTTGTTTTCATCATGACTTTTTTATTTAATCCGAATGGTTGCTGGGTTGATGTTAAGAATAAGAGCCTGTGCTAAGCATAGCTTGCCGCACAAACTCGGACCCCGACACCCGATCGAGCAATTTCAGGTAACGGCTGATTTTGTGACGAAGGCTTAACGTGCCGCGAGGGGTGCGACACGACCGTATGGTATTCAGCTTGATTTATCACTATTTCACTATTCTCAGTATTCACTTATTTCGGCCAGTTGCCTGCTGACCAGCGGCGGGCCAGATATCGAACGCCGGCGCGAAGCGAACCTGTCTCGCCAGAATGGGGAAACCTACGCTCTACCAACTAAGCTGCCGACCATGGTGGGAGTGACACGTTATGCAACCGGAGCTGTGTCCTCAGGCCAGGGAGAGACGTCCCATTGGAGGAGCAATATCATCTCACCGGCAAGTTTCCCTGAAACCTGCTGACGTGGGTGACTAACTCGCCGAGAGCAGTGACGCAACCTGTCATGTGTTCTAGTCGAGCTAACGTGGACCGCGTCGCATATCGTAGTAGGCGTCAGCGGCAGGCACTACTACCTCTCATAGCTCAACGCTACCCTGATGGCGGTGATATCTTCTGGTCGGACTTGGCTGCCACGCACCAAGCCCGAGGACGTTACGCTTGCTGGAGGAGGAAACGTGCCTGTTGCAGCCCGGGAAGATTACCACCTAACGCACTGTTGCGCCCCCTTAGGATTTCTGACGTACCATCAAGCGGAAAATATATGAGGCTAGTTGGGCGGGCGTCTCTGGTCTTCAGTTGTAAGCGTTGTAATCATATAGTGGGATCATACATTGATGAGAAGGTCCTGCAATAAATTATGGACTGGGTCGGCGAGCGCGCGCGAGTTGCAGACCGTTTCATTGTGAGAAGGTTTCGTTTCGTTTCACTGAGAGGTGACAGATGTCGTTAAGTGCTATTCACATGACAAGTTTGGTGGCGCTGTAATATAAGAAACAAAAGTTATGAAGGTTTTAATGTTGTCTGAAAAGTAGCCCGCTCATCGATTACATTCTTTAAAAATAAATTACACAGTAGCTTCCAGACAGGTGTTTGTTTTCACACTGCATGTTCTGTGGTCCAGCTTCTTCAAATTTTCTCAAGATAGAAATGGAAATAAAAAACATCGTCAGTAACTTCTATCGCTCATTTTCTAGAGAATATCGGTGAAACATAGAAAGGAAAAATCTAGGAAATATACAAAAGATAAATACATGTATGCATAAGCGTAAAACAAACCATATATATATACATACATATATATACAGGAATATATATACAGGAATGTATATATATATATATATATATATATATATATATATATACATATACAGGAATATGAAAAATGTGTTATAAAACATAAAAAGTGGCGACATGGCTGCAAAGCGCGTGGCGTAATTTGTGTCTCACGAGGATAGTGCAAAGATATCGAGAAGTGTTCGAACATGGAGGGAAGTCAATATTGGTCTATATATGGCCAATATATAGACATATATATATATATATATATATATATATATATATATATATATATATATATATAATATATATAGCCCCGTAACATTTCTGTCATTCATTTTGTACGAAAGCCTTCGAAACGTCGGCAGGAAATACAAAACAGCGTTATGAAGCGCTATAAAACGTGACGTCCTTTTTGCAAAATGTGTGTGTGACTTGACACGTGTCTCGTGACGACAGTACAAAGGATTTCGTTATCGAAAGTATTCGTACATGGAAGGCAAGACAGTACGAGCACGAAGCGAACCCTGTACACTGTACAATGAACAAAGTCCCATCCTGACATATTGCAACTGGTGTAATGTTTTCCACTACCACATACCCGTATTCATTTAGTGAGTCAGCCTATCGCTGCATCCAACTATAAAAAAATGGAAATAAAATCCAAATTAACAGACGAAAGAAGAGCCCATAACATATCGCTTAAAATTCCCCTAATATCATTAAAATGTTTTTTATGATATATAATATATATAATGTATAATATTTTGGGAGACGTGCAAATTGAAAGATAATTCATACGGTCATGACCTGGCACTTGCCGTCTCAACTTAAAACCGAGCACAAATGTCATACTTTAATATAGCCTGGGGATCTGTACACTTGCATTACATTGGAGACTCCAAACCATTGTGGGTCCCATTCACTGCAAAGGGTCTCATGTTAAATTCACAAATACCAATATAGACGCATTTTGGGTAATCAGTCAACAACCCCGAAAACAAGCATAAGGTAAGGAACACTTCCTGTGATATGGTTAACACACATCAAATAACTCATGATAAAAAGGGAAACGCAACACTTGCAAAACTGGCGATTTAAGAGTTTCATGTAGTCAGCACAAACACAAAACAATGCACACGTTAAGCAAAATATGAAAATTACACAAATCCAACATTTAAAGATCTGGCCAAATCAGCTCAGCAAATCAGATCTGACCCTATCAGCGTGAACGTGGTTTTGAGTAAAAAAAAAACATGTACCGTCAAACACAATTTGCACAATATCTTGGCATTTTATTTTGATTTTTTAGCGCGTTCCTCGTACAATTTCACTGTTCTGGACTCCTTCACTGTTGACATTCTTTCGAATAAACGTGGCTGGATTACCTGGGGAGGGGTTGAAGTGATCTAAACACTCTCACTTTTGAAAAATTTCAACATTGTGCTTACGGGTCCGATTGGAAAGGAATGATATAAAATCCTTCTTAGAACCTCATTTCCTCATAATTTTCGGAAATCTCCAGTCATATGTAGTAGCAATAGAAATTACCACACACCGCCGCAGTGCTGCAACAAATAATTTAAAGTAACATTTAACGTGCGTATAGGACTGCAAAAATAGTTGTCGTTATGTTTTTAGAAGGAACTAGTCTTTCTACCTCTCTCCCTCTCTCTCTCTCTCTCTCTCTCTCTCTCTCTCTCTCTCTCTCTCTCTCTCTCTCTCTCTGTCTTTCCTGTTTCGCAAACGTTCTTTACCGAACCCCACGCAGATAGCAAATAACATTTTAGCCCGTTTGATACAACGCCACTGATCTACTCTTCCCACCCTTGTAAGGTTGCAAGTGTTCTCTCTGTGTTCTGGAAACATTTACATTTTGTTATTTTGTGGTATGCTTGAAGTTCGCATGTACGCTTATATTATCCAATAACGCTGACTGTAGAATAGGCGTTGTCTATGGTCTGTCATTGTCAAAATTTCTCACGCTTGTGTGGTTGAAGTACGAACTTATTTCATATTCTTCGCAGCCGATGTTCCGAACAATTACTATTTGCTTTGCAAAGGGCCCCTACTGAGACAAAACTTCTTCCACCGCTTTTGATGCATTGGCGTGCATCCACGCACTACGATTACGATCTTCGTCACAAAAGTTGCCATTCATCGCAATAGAAGCGGCAAGTTGCGAGAATCCGTTTTAACCCCTGCCAGAGCTGCAGGCTGAAAATGCCTGTGTCTTCCTGTTTCGTAAATTATTTCTTGTTTGGCTTGCAGCGGACGTCCGTCGCATGCCACTGACAACTGTTCGGCATTTAAGTGTGTGAAAAAACTGCGCAAAAGTTTCTTTTTCGAACAGCTTGATGAAACTGTGTGGTGAACCTGAAGGGAGATGTGATCCTTTAAAGTAAAACGAACCTACACAGTACTCTGGATTTCCGTAAGGCAAAATGCAAGCAATTTTCGGACAGTGTCAGTAGCACCCACTTTCTCCGTAACCGCGTTCCCAGTCCGTAGCTGCGCTTTCACGAATCCAGGACCGCCCAGAAAGCGTTCCCCCAAACGACATCTGACGAGTCAAAGCCATCGAGTGGTTTCGCAGCGACACCTGCGAGCTGGCCTGAGTCTTCCATAGGGCCGAGCCACTGACCATGATCAGCGCCCGGGTGGCCACTGCCCGGCTGGACCCAGCTGTTCGATGGCCGGTGGGCGGGGCCGGAGGCGGGCGGAGGGCGCCAGCTGACGCGCCCATGGCTGGCGCCGCCAAAAATAGCCGCCGGCGTTGCAGGGGCAGGGGGCATCAGCTGCCGACGCCGCGTCGCCTAGGTAACCAGATCTGCTGCCCTACTCGCCATATATGAGCCGGGATCGCGGCAGGGGCGGGCGAGCGAGATGACCTCGTGGGGTCATCCGCCTAAGGGGAATCTAGCCTCTTACGGGCGCCACGTACGGCGATAAAAGTTTATGCGGCTCGGGATAAGAGGGCTCCCGCAAGGTCAGACGCTGTTTTGACAGCTTATCCAGCCACACTCGTCGCTGGGAACCCATAACGGTAAACACCTGGTCAAAGGAATCCATCACGGTTAACAGCGGCAGGATAGTCATGTATGCGCACGGGCTTTCATCCATAACATTTTGTTTGACGGTTTGTGGGCGTTTCAGGTCGTGAGACGCCCCATTAATATTGACCAAATAATGCATTAGTGTTCATTACTTCTCTGGACTCGAGCATTCTTAGAGAAAGTTCAGTTTTGGCGTGCTAAAAGGACAACATTAAACGCTTGGTGAAACGCTGTAGTGAAGTCTTGTTACTGTGTGGCAAACTCCCAAACGTTTTGGCCTAGGTGCAGCTGTTTGCATTTCTGTTCCTCACCCCTCATTTTCGCTTTGTTCCAGCCAGGTCAGCCAGTCACTGTCTGTGAGTACACCGCTGCGGGTGACAACTTCCCTTGCAGTCGTGGGCTCAGTTACACGGGTCGCTCAGATAGGTCCGGGCAGCAGTTCGACGGAGCCTGGTCACAGTCGGGTCGTTGTTCAGCAGACGTGGTAACAGTCGGGGCAGAGCCGGGCTGCAGGTAGGCACGGATCGGGGCAGAGCCGGGGCTGCAGGTGGGCTGGGGTTGGGTCACAGCCGGGGCTGCAGGTAGGCAGGGGTCGGGTCACAGCCGGGACTGTAGGTAGGCAGGGGTTGGGTTACAGCCGGGCTGCAGGTAGGCAGGGGTCGGGCCACAGCCGGGACTGTAGGTAGGCAGGGGTTGGGTCACAGCCGGGGCTGCAGGTAGGCAGGGGTCGGGGCAGAGCCGGGGCTGCAGGTAGGCAGGGGTCGGGTCACAGCCGGGACTGTAGGTAGGCAGGGGTTGGGTCACAGCCGGGGCTGCAGGTAGGCAGGGGTCGGGTCACAGGCGGCCAGCGTGACTCAGAGGGACAGCTGTTCGAGACCGGGCTGGCACGGGCTCTCCAGGCCCGGGCCGCGGCTAATTTTGGCGGCCAGCTCGCCCGCCCGCCAGCGACGGCCGCCCGACTCGGCGAGCACTGGAGAACACCAGACATCCCAGCCTTACATAACGGAGACGGCGAGAACCGGAACACGGACCAGCACATCCCTCCCACCCGCACTAATGGTATAATAGCCGTGAACGGGCAAATTCGCCGCTAGACATCCGTGACAAAGAGAAGATGAATCTTTAATTGCCGCTGCTGATGGGATATTTGGGCATTGATGTATTTTCCTTGTCGTGCATTAGCAAACACACATTTTACCGCATCGCTATTTAAACTACGACGCAGTGTAAAAATGCCCATGAAAATGAAAAAATGCATTTTTTATCTGCGCCAGCATTCCCCATTTTGCCGCCTTGGACAGAACAGGGGCTAGGTACAACCCCTCCAGCTATTTACAAACCCGACGCGGTAGAACAATGGAACAGAAACGAGAATGTAAATTGTCTGCTTGGTGATCCACAACTTCGCCATTTTTAGTCAAGCAGTGAATTTATAAATGACTTCAAATGAGGTTATGTCTATGAACTCAGGTTTGCATTAGATCCTGGTGGGACGTACGCTACAGGTGGCTCTTTTGAACAGGTCCAGAACGACTTCTCACGACAATTAGAGACTGAAACCACGGTTGCGATGCAGATTAGTAAGCGATGATTTGATCGGAAGCACGTTCGATTATTTCATGACCCTACGAGGTCAATCGAATGCCAGGGAGGTGACTGACCTCCTCAGTTTACGATTTCACGTAGTTTTACTTTGGCCCATGTGAGGACCCAAGTGTAGAAGTCACTGACATCATGGCTGAATACATACATGTGCGGCCGAATAAGATTCAGTACCGTGAAGCCACTAGTCCTCACTAAACGAAGAACTGTAGCCGTATGAGGATTTCTCCATAACATTTCCTCAAAAAAACGGAGCTCCGTAGGCCATCCAAATACAGATCTCGAATTTTCAACAAGGTTTGGGGTAACATTTTCTAATATTCATTGGTCTGCGACCACTCGTGTCGTCACGCATCAGGGGGCATTAGGACGTGGATGAATACGGCGCTGGAGAAACTGTCAGGAATTGCCTTCGACGTTTCTCAGATACAGAGCTTTGAGACTTTTTGTATATTCCATGTAGTTTACAAGACTACAGACTACAGCTGGCTATCGCAATAAAGAAACGTGTTAAAAACCAAACACTCATTTCAACCTTCCATTTGACAAAAGTCATTGCTGCGATGACGGAAAATTGACTGGGGATGCAAAAGTTATGTCACACTCGCAGGAACCTTCCGCTCAGACTTCCGAAAGAACATGAAATCGGTGAATATTTGTCGTGTTCATACGCCTTGAGTGTACCTGGGACCGAAGACTTCTGGGATCACCTGGGTTCTGTTGCACACTTAGTTTCTATATAGTTATCTAAGACCAAGCAAAGAAACGCTCGAGAAAAAGGTGGGAATCATTGAAAGCACAGTTGTTTCTTTTTGGAAAAAGACGTTATTGGAGTGAACAGACTTGATCTCTCTCGTTGTATACCGAGCTTTGTTTGTTAAATATCTTGACCCTATTTAACCCACCCACAACTGTGGGTCTGACTTTCTCTCCACCGTTCCTGGAGATCTTCTAGACTCCCCCTACTACGTGACCTCGGAACAAATGAGTTCAAAGAAATTAGAGTGTTAACAATCAAAATTTTATTTTTATTTTAGAAAGCTATACCTTGATGGCCCAGCTTTTGCGTCTAAAGCTCATGACTTCAAGCAAGTTACGATTTTCCCTTTGCCGTCCTAGGAGTTAATGCCCTGCGATAAAAACTTGCTAGCAATTAGATAAGCTTCCTTTCAACCCTGCTTTCAACCTCCCAACCCTGCCTCCAAGCCAAAAACCATTGTTTCTTGTTCGAAGTAGGTTCGTTTAGTTTGCCACAGGACTGATTTCCATTGCGCAATCTGCATCTGCTATCAGAGACTAGTATTACGTCATGGTGAGTAAATTGCATCAGCCGGTAGTTTTTCATGAATTTAGTTTTTTAATCAACTGGGCATTTTTAGTAAAACAATTGCTGAAAACGCTTCCAACTATATTTTTCTGCCGAACCTAATCGGGGTTCGAAAAATCGACTAAGGCGGAACATTCTCCTCGATATTTTGGAGGTTTTAATGACACTTCCCACCCCATGGTGACAGCTGCTGCAGACGCGGTTTCTCAATGGGCCTATGCTTTGCATGGTTTTAGCTTCAGATTAATGCTGGAAATACGCCTATACGCTGCTAAAATAGGTATGCTCCGCTGAACCCACTAGCCACTGTAGTCCGAATCTTTTACGGCGTCCCTTATATCGTTTCATATTGTTTATCGTTTAGGCCCTTCTATAATGTTCCGCTGTTGTTGTTATTGTTGTTGTTGTTGTTTTTGTTGTTGCGTTGCTAATTTTAACACAGAAAAGCGTAAAATGATGTGTTGCAAGAGATGCCAACTCCGTTAGACCGCAGAAAAACCGTTGAATTTTATGTCGAAGAAATATTATATGCGAAAATACTCCTGTCTTTTCCTTTCTATTAAAATTGTTTAAGGAACATTTTCAGAGGTAAAAGCTTGGTAAACGACAGTTCTCTTAAATACGACCAAAATTCCCTAAATTTCACCACGTGATGATGGTCGCTGTAATTGCCCAGTTCTAATAATCCTCATAACAGGAAAAAGTTGCATTTAATGTCTCAAATGAAACCTGAAACGTCCTTTTTCTCAGAGGGATGGCGAAAACAATCTTAAGTCTTATATATATATATATATATATATATATATATATATATATATATATATATATGTCATTTATGCAGTTTATTTATTCATTTATAATATGCCTAATGCACTTTTTTTGTTACAGGAGCAGTTGTCCAGGCTTCCGTCGCACTGCCGCTGTCTTTCGTCATGGTCCACTTAGAAGCATATTCTTGAGGAACATAGATGGCCCCATGCATATACGATTACACTGGGATCGAACCCTATTCCCGGCAGGGGGCTGAATCCTCCCTCCCCCTCAGGTTTTTTGATTGCCAATTCCAGGATTTTTGACGCAGCTTCACGAAACTTCTTAACTTTTCCTAACAATTCTTTCTACGTATTGTGACAAAATTTTGAAATTCTGTTTTGTTCAGGGGCGCAGCTAGGCAGCGTTTTTGGGAGGCACCTCAGGCCATTTGTGGTCCTGTTCAGGGTAAAAGAAAAATGACTGTCAAAACTAGCGTTTTAAGATAGAACTTAAAACCTTATATGGATACATAGCTAAATAGCTGGGCAACGTGTGAATACAATTTTGTTCATCTGAGATAACTTTACAAGGCCAGGTCAAGGTCAAAAGTAAAAATTTGGCTCTATAGCAATAATTTCTGCGCTATTTCTTGAAATGCCAAACTCGAAACATGTATGACGTAGAATGGTGCCCTCTACTTGTGTATCAAGTTTCAGCTTGATATCAGGTCGGGCCACGGAGCTATGACCTAAAATGTCAGTGCGTGTACCCTATATCACAATAGTCGTAAAATGAAATTTTTGACATAGGGTGAATTCAAATGATTGGAAACGTTTACAGATAATATTAAATACAGACGAAATCATTCCAAGTGACTCCAAGGTCGCTGGAGGTCATTTAAGGTCAAAGGTCAAGAGTTGATCTGAGGAACATGTGACCATGACAGCTGCCCCTTTTTCATGTCCCTGGCACCGCCTATGCTAACATTATACAAACGTTGTAATACGATTTGTACTTCTTTAGCATAACACGACTAGCAGAAGCCAAAAATGTGCGTTTGCCTTTTCTGTTCCTTCATTTGTTGAAAAGCTAGTTCTCCTGTTTTTGAAATCCTTTGAACGCCTATGAATTTGCTCAACATTTCAAATGCATGGACCAATGGTAAAAGTCCCATCCATAACCTCTCGATTTAATTTCATCAAAGTCGGCCCATAAACAATGGAGTTACAAGAAGTCCAAAAATATCCCCAATTTTGAATTTTTGCCCCCCCCCCTTATGTCCACCCTTTTCAAAATTTAAAAACCTCTTTTATAAAAATGTAGTTTACGTCATGGCAAATCGATTACCGTTTGTTGCGATGAAATCGGACCAGTAGTTCTCGAGATCTCGGGGGGGGGCAAATCCGCCCCCCCCCCCCGGGAATCAGCCATACCGCTATCCCTGCGGGAATAGGGTTAAAGAAAGATTTTAAGAAAGACTGGTTTTGCGAAAGGGTTCATTGGCATGGATAACAGATACAAGAAGCCAAACGGCAGGTAGGGAAGAGATCTTAGAACTGAAAAATAATAATCAGGCCCTACAGTGTTGCATATAAAAGCAATCTCAAAATAGCTCTGGTCCTGCCGACCTGCTCTTACGTCCCTGTCCAGGAGCTACGGATTCAGCGAGCGTGTGTCATGCCATATCACGTCATATCATACCCAATGCAGACCTCTGAATTCCACGTGGTTGGAGGAGTAAATTGTGAAGACACATTTCTCAAATGCCTGCATTTGGTAGCAGTGCCATCAGGCATTTGAGATAATTCTCGTCAACGAGAGATTGCTCAAGTGCTGGGGCTTTCTGGGGAAGTTCTCATACAGCATAGCATGAATTCCTAAACTTGAGTGCATATTTGGAATGTGCAAACATATTTCCACTACTAATCTGGAGCTAAGGTAATGCAAGATATAGGCCCATTGAATGCTATACAAACAATTTTCGTTGTACTTTCGCCTTATTATTTCGCTCCATAGTGCATACATATTCCCTTAAATCGACGTTGTGCAACTCCACCTCACATAATTTTTAATAATGGCACTAATCTTTCTATCTGATCACGATGTGACCTTATACCTTTTTAGGTTGATCATTTTTTGCACGCAAAACCGGTTTCTTGGGAATTTTTTCACGTCGAATATCATCGCCATATTTGGCCATAAAATTATGGATCATAAAATGGCGTGGTGATTTGGAAGGCCATCATGTATCGATTTAAGTCTTCTGGAACAAAATTTCTTCATAAAAATACTTCCCAAGAGTAATGAAAAAGCGTCTGAAGTGCCAAACGCTTGACAAGTATATACGTTTAGAATAGGGATTTTACGAAACCGTGAGAGATTTCCATAAATGTGTTCTTTGGTAGGCTTGCTATGTGCTTTACAGGTACCCAGGGTTATAAACGAAAACAATTTAAAATGAACTTATTCTTATTCCTGGGTATTTTGAATAGCTCTCTAAGTAACTAATTCCGGAATGAAGCATAATTTTCTAGGTCCGCCGATGACAAATATGTTAAAATAAGCTCTAAACGCAGTGCAATGCCCCTACATGCAGCAAACAAAATGTCAAATGAAGAACTGTAATGCTGCTGTACTACCACATCTGTCACACCAAGATCTGGGATAAATGTATAAAGACTCTGAGGAAGTATATATTTACACTCCCAGCCTTGCCTAGCGCTTAAAACCGTGTTACATTAGTAGCACACCTTCCCTTCAGCCCTTCGAGGCTATCTCCGCTACACTTGTCGATCCAAAATTCATGCAAGGCGTACTACAAAAGCCATCTATCGGACTGAATGTCACTAGAATGTGCTTAAAATTCGATTCAACAAACAACACAATGACTTCATGCGTTTCTGTCTTAGTTATCTGTTCAAATCTTAGGGGTGACCCAACTGGAGGGACCTTTGATTTCCATTACTTTCATTACCCAACCGGAGTGACCTCTGTCTCCATTCGCATCCCTGGCCTTACCTCCCATGTGGCAAGTTTGTATCATGTTTCAGCGCGGGGCGCTCTACAGGCAACAACGGTCTGCTGAGTGCCAGCTGTCACATCGTTATATCCTGCATCCTCAATCCCAGTCTTTGTCCAACTTGGCTGATGTTCAGGTGCGGTGGTGTCCTTTATGGATGTCTTTTTCCCAAGTGCTGGATAGTCTTACTGCGACGAGGTGTGCGTATGTGCATATGTGAGGTGTGCATATGTGAGGTGTGCAGATATGCATAACATGCAACATGACTGTACACAGCCAGGGGCGGCTTTCGAGGGAAGACAATGTAAACATTGCTTACCCGCTGAAAGGTCAAGTTTTTGGACAGTCTTTCCATCATAGAAGCGGCATTGGTGGAGACAACAATGACAGAAAATCCTAAAGCAGATCCCGTCAACATCCTCGTCTTTTTTCATTTCAAAATAATGTAAGGAAAAAGCGTTGTTGCGTCTTGGTTATCTAACCGATTAGAAAAACAACTAAGCTGCCAGTTTGTTTTATGTTAAAACGGGTTTTAGTTTCCAACAAGCTTCATCCTAAAGTTTTAACATCATTGGCGTCAATAGCTGTTACAGTTAGTTATGAACATATCGTTGTAATAAAAACAATTTTTGTGTATGGTGCTGATAATTGCTGGTATATAGTGCTGGTGATAAATATTTTTTGCTAAAAAACTAAAGATACGCGCCTAGTAAACTAAAGTCGTCCAAAAAGATATAGTTAGAACTAACAGATTATAGCGAAACGGGAAAAAGAAGGCTTTGACAAAGATAATGCATGTACAGATATTTATCTGGTACGAAAATCCTTGTAGATTTGCAAAAATCGTGAATTGTATATAATATATATATAATATAAAAATCGTGAAATAAATAGTTTTTGATGACTTGCTGACGACGCAAGCCTGACACAAAGTAAGCAGGTGAGTTCCAGAATGGGGTAAGCCGGTCACCGGTACGTGGTTTGTTCAAATTCTACACTGCAGAGACAAACCACTCCCTTGCATTCAGGTAAGCAAGTAAGTTAACTGGTGGATTAGAGTGTTAGCATAGTATGCGCCTTTGCGGATGTGCTAAATAAATGAGTTTTTCGGTAAAGTTATTTGATGCATAGCTTTTTACAGGATATGCTTGGCGAGCTGCAGATAAAAGAAATGTCAGAAGTTATGACCGGAAAATGTGTGATGCTTCCAATAAAATTTAGCAAGCGTATCACCTGCGTGACAGTTTCGAAACTCACTTCAAACGAAAGATTACAGTTTGGCCTACCTGTCTGGCGTGATGTCATTAGTACAGTTCAAGCTGTCCTGGAAAAGCCTGTAATAATTCCGAAACTTCTAGTTGTGCGGCAGTGATGGCCGGCCGCTGTTAATACTGTCGTCCTCCTGGCCGCTCTTTCCTACACAGATTGGCTTCTTTCTCTCCCTCTCCCTTCCATGCTCTCTCATTCTGTCCCTCTCTCCCATTCTCTCCCTCTCTCCCCTCTCTCTCTTTCTGTCTGTCTGTCTGTCCGTTTGCTTACCCCTCTACCCTCGTGCTTTTTTTCAATTTACGGTCACATGCACATAGCGCAACATGACCCTTACGTTAGCTGGGGAACAGAAGCAGAACTCGGCCGGCGTCGCCCGCTAATGCACGGCGGCAACCGACCCAGCCTACGATGCCCAGCGAGATGGTCTGTCTGAAACAGCATCAAAGACACTGCAGGTTTTGCCGGATTGACGTAGTTTTAATAACGATAAATGTATGATTAAATGATGATGTCGTGTTAGAGTTCTTTGGATATCAGTTGTGAGATAGCTTTCAAAACTCTTGGCATATCTAGGCTGTTATCTTACTAAACATGTATTGTTAAATCTCATAATGGAAATGAGGAATAATTTATACCACTCGATTACCTGTTTAATTCCTTGTCAGACAACGTGCATTTTCGTATGTTTTTTAGGCATGGCTACATTACCGAATACAAGCTCACCGCTCACTGGCCAACGGGCGCAGCAGCAAATCACCCAACATGGTAATACTATTTTGTTAGCAATGTGGGTAAAATACAACCCGTATGATTTTTTGTTGCGCTGCAGGTGTCATTTGATCAGCTGCGTTATACTGAACTTTTGGTACTCTCATCGTGTACGGTACAGACGCAGCTGGCAAAAAATGAGGGCAACCTTTAACTTTAACCCCTCCCCCGGCGGGCGCGGGGTAAGCCAGTTTTACATGAGGAATATTTGCCAAAATCCATGAAAAGATATTGAAAAACTGAAACATTTCACACTCCGGCGACGACACGTCATGTACGGTGCTCAGAGAAGACATGAAAACAGTAAGATACTTTTAAAGGGGTTGGGTGCAACCCAAGAAGAGTACATGACTTATTTACTCATTTTCAAGGCCCCAGCGCCACCTCTGTACGTGGCCTCTGTACTCGGATAAGCAAAGAACAGTAGTTTACATTTCGCGAAAAACCAGGTTTGGAATTAAGTTTTTGATAGAGCAAGTGGTGGTTTTGTTGTTTTAACCATATCGGCGATTAAAACTGTGATGATGCGTAAAATTAGTATAATGGCTCTTGGTTCCAAATTTCCCAGGCCTTAGGAAATGGACCTTCTTATTGCTTGTATCCGTGTCTGCGAGCACAATCTTCAGTGAAATATGAGTAATTAACGACGCGTTTAGCCGTTTACCAGTCTCACACTGGTACTCAGCCCCGAGTTAACATTCACGGAACAATTTATTTATCTTGGATCTTCCACTCGTCTACGACTTACCTCGCAAACTCGTCCCAGTCGCATATTTTCCACTGGTTCATGGGTTTTACTTTCACCAAGTGCGTTTGCCGACAGGCTGCCATCAGGGGTAAATAATCGCCTCCCCGGGCGGTGATTTTCTGTGCACAGCCTCCAGATGTGGCGGCGGCGGCCGCCGCCCGGCCGCCGATGCCAACTCCCGGCGGACATCCATCCATCCAGGCCGGGCCGGCCGGCGCGCCCTGCCACGTGGCCGTAACGGCCGCCCGGCATGTACATTAGGTGTTGTGGTCCTCGCTTGTGGGAGCGTCTCGGCGGCTTTGTTGCTGTTGGCGCAATGAACAGAGACGCGGAGACGTTGTTGGAGTGTAGGTGCAGGTAAGAGCTGGGATGGTGGGACGAGGTAGCCGCACGTGCGTCAGGTTGATGCAGTTTTGAGGTAACAATGTCGATGGGAAAATATGACCAAATTGTCGTGGATCGGTATCTTTTCACGCTTCAGGTATCGCGAACGAGGCGTCTGACATTGTAAATACTGAGACTAGTCATAATTGTCTTTGTTAATTGTGAACAAGGAAACAGAGTATTTGATAACGATGAAGAAATATTTAGGGCCTGACAGACCCGAAATTGTTTTGGGTCCCCTTGCGAGAAGGCGAGTTCAGTAGTCCGAATGCCAAAACCGTATTCGGTCTTTCACCATTATACGAGTACAGTACTGGTACATAATACTGGAACCAAAAATACCTACAAAACTCTTTCTTGCTGGAAAGTGTTTTTTTCTGCCTGGCTCCCCGGTGTCATTTGTCTACAGTTGCGGGACACCTATGAAGAGAAGCTTCCGCCGTTTTGGGTTTAAATGTTTTGGGAATCGTATGGTGTCATGCTACATTTGAGAGTCCATGCTGAGCAGAATCTTGCTGATTCCATTCTTTTCAAGCATAATCCTTCTTGCACCACTCCAGGGCCATTTCTTTTGAGGCGCAAATAGTAGCAAATAGCGCATGCCTCTACCTACTCGCGCCAACTACGGAACATTTACATTTTAAGAGTTGGCATAGACCTAGACAGCCCAGATGGATGGCATAGGCAGACCATTATTGAAGAGAAGCATGATGGAGCTCTGGTGATGCTGGATGTGGTCTGCTAAAAGAGAACAACACAGTACTGATCCGAACAATTGTGGCTCTAGACCGTTGGCAGGAATTTCACTAAAATCTTTTTTCTCTGGCTGAACCAATAGTTTTTTTTTAGGATGAAACAGTTGTTCGCCCTGAATTCATCTAAGGACTCTCCAAACTTTTAGACCTCAGCAAACATTTTAGATAACTTCGCATACAGGTCTTACAACACACAAAAAGAAGCATGCTCCTCACGTCCAGCTGAGGGAGAGGGTCGTAACTAGTACGAGAGCTTCGGGATGCCCTATATCACGGACGATCGCACGGCGCTTTCCTTGGCTTCGGGCCTAGCCATCGGCAGGCAGAAATGGCCCACGTGGCCCATTCATCGTCAATCTGTTTTGATATCTGGGAACACTGCTATGGAAGTGCCGCCAGTGCAGAGTAACACCTGCTAGCCTGCTTTGCTTAAAGTGGCGTGCAATGCCAAAGAGGTGTGCAAGTCCTGGTGAGTTCTGGCGCGCGAGCCCAGGTCAGCGATGTATGGCGGTGGTAGCACAACTAAATGTTTACGGAGGAACACCCACGTGAGTAACATATGATCATATGGATATTTCCTGATTAAACGGAAATCTTATGCGTTTTGGAAATATCTGGGATTGCCCTGTCGTGGAGTTATCTCAAGATTGCATTTTCTCAAGAGCTACGATAAGTGTTTAAGTCATGATGAATGAGATCAACTAGGTACAGCAATAAGGCGCACTGCGTCTGGCAAGGGTTTTGTCTTTTCAAGACCTGTATTCAGACGTCGAACGTCGTTTCCAGTTGTTTCAAACTTTTTTCCTCTAGATGTCATTTGGGTCGTACGTTTTGGCTCATTTTACTAAGTTCCTTTTCATTTCCGTTATATTTTGATTGATGTAGAAGACGTCAATCAACCTGCATTCATGAGAACATTGAAGTGCCTGCATTTCATCTTGTTCTTTGCTCTGTGACGCTCTGTTTGAAATTCAAGCATCCTAGTGTATGCAAAAACAAACAGGAAATACAAAAACGTTGTGTTTTCATCTCAAAACCAAACTGTGGAGCTTGGCTGGTACACTTCATAGTTTCGACCCACTCATGGCTTCTGATGCAATATTTAATTTGTTGAAACCACAAACAGATGCGCCTCATGGGTCCACCTGATTCACGAAGCTCCTCCGAGAGGATCTTTGATAAGCTTTATTTGGTTTTCAGAGCAAGCTTTGAAAACTAAATCCGGAACGAACGTGTTTCCTCCCAAAATACTTCATATCTTGTGATCATTTCTTTTAAAATCTTTTCGAATCATGATACAAGAACGGCAGGCTGGTAGTGTGCACGGCGGCAAATGCCTTCCCTGCCATCACGTGCATGTTCCACAGTCTGTCAGCCAGAGCTGGAAGGCCCGCCAGTGTCAGACGTGCGCCGCCGCCGCCCAAACGTCCTCCTTATTTCCCCCGGGCCGGCACGAGCCACGCATAACAGCGGGCCGGTGTCGCCGCAGGCCGACGCCAACACAAACAGCACGGCGATAATGCACAAAGCGGGCCGGCCGGCGCGGCCAGTCGCGGTGCGGGGCTTTATGCGGCGCTGAACAGGGCTCTGTTCGACAGCGGCACCGGGCGCTGACACTCGCCGATAACGAACGGCACGACTGGTTAAACCCGCCTTGTTTTCTCAAGGACGTTGTGCGGCTTTGTTCACGTAGCCTTGCCACCGTCCGCATTAGTACCTGCTTGACGAAGACATTAGCACCTGTTTTGACGAATTCGCCTCGGCTCATTTCACATTGCTGTTCGCGAGCTGGACCATTGCAGTGTGGCCAAATTTACTTTGCGCTGAATGTCAATGTGTAGCAAAACGCTGAAGGATGTAAATATATTTGGTGGTCTTGGCGAAAATAAAGTCTGTCAGCAGTCGCAATGCAACAAATTACTTTTTGGTTTGGTGCACAGATGTAAGAATTGCCAAAGGATGTCAAAATCCTCGAGGTAAAGATGCATTAGGATTGAACCCTGCACTGTAAGAATGCAAAATCAAAATCTGGGCACATGCAATGTGCTACCAAAATGATGTTCAGATGCAATTATTTCCACAAGTGAATGTATCGTTTTTCATCCTGAGGCGTTATTTTCCACCCAAAACCGCAAGCCTGGTCACATTTGATCAATGAGTCTTCTTGTCACGGGGGCGAGTCATTTTTTATCTTTTTTAGTGCAGTGTGGAGGGTCAGAAGTGCGCTCAAAATTCATATCAGTTCGGTATTCACAGGAAGCGTTTTTCATAAGTCACGTCAACAGCAATCCGAGGTCCCGCTGGTCCACCATTTTTAGTTTAAAACAGCTGTGCTATTCCACATCTCTAAACGGACTGTTATAATGGTTATTTGAGTTACGTTGAGTAATTTCTCTTCAACGTCTTTTTAGCCTTACTCGCTACTCTCAGTTATCATCCAACAGCTGCCAACACCTTCAGTCACTGTCACGCCACCTTCCCTGAGTCCAGCCTCCCTAATGCCTACCAACAGGCTCCGACGCGTCCCACCAGCGCTTCCAGTCCGCCGGCCGCCGCGTCCGTCCAGTTTAGCCGGCGGCAGCCCCGGCCACCGGAACTTGGCACGGCCGCGGGCGTAATTCGGGCCGGGTCTCCGGCTGGTCGCCGCCGCCGGTGACGCGGCCACTGGCGCCGACGGCCCGCGGTCAGCAGGTGTTGCAGGACGGCCGGACGCACGGTCGCACGCCGCCAGCCGCGTGTCGCGCTCGACGCAAGTATGTCCCGCAGCGGGCGTTTGTATGTGGTGTGGTGTCGCGTGCTTGTCGGCGATGTGTGTGGGCTGTTGGCTGCGGCGGGCGCCGTGGGTTTGATTCAGCGTTTGTTTTGAGTGATGGCGGTCGAGGGATGAGGTTCCGCCCGGCGCTGTTGAACACAAACGCTAGGAAATGATGACGGCTTCATGTGATCTCGCATGCTGCTATGGTTGTCAGGATTTGCGTGCGCACTCGCGTATGTCCCCTAAACAAATGTTCGCGTCCGATTTGTACGTGTTGCTGGCATGCTGCTTGGTACGTTTCGTGCCACACACACTTCGCTCAAATTATGGTTGTGCACGAGGATTCAAACATTCGTTGATTTCGCTGTCACCGTTTTCTGTCGTCTTCAGTGACAGCTGATGTACGTCATATTGTCCTGATGTCAGATTTGCGGATTGCGTTGATGTTAATGTCCAGATTTGCGTCGAGATATTGGCTTCGCAACCCCGCGAAACCGTGCACGTGCACAGCAATCGATTGTGTTTGTGGCTGTTGTGACCACGTGTGTGTTACGGAGGTGTGTTTCCGTGCAGCTCACGGAGTCTCAGGAAGACTTGTCCCTTAAATAAACAGAAAAGTGAATGTATATTGTTTGCCTGCGGAATGCGCGACCGATTTCAAGAAGTAAACCTCAACTCCGCTACAAGTAAATCAGGGTAGAGCTTAGAGCCGGCTAGCTGGGTGCGGCTGAATAAAATATTCGGCATATGTTGGGGCAATATTCCAACACTAACGTTAACATTTTCCGTCGAACATTTGATTCGAAAACAGTTCTCCGGAATGTTCGCGGAACATCCGAATGTCAGGTGAGCATTTGAGCTTTCCGTGGCATTCGTGAGCAGGAGCCGGAGATCTAAGCAAAATTAATCATAATGTTAGAAACCAAAGAGCCGCTTGCTACAGAAGCCGGCCTAAACCGGTCTTCATTCGGACTTACGAAAGCACAATTGACCTTATTGCACTATTTCATCTCGATGAAAACGCGTTTCCTCTCCGTTGTGGTATGGACGTGTCCCCCGTTTTGTGACGTGAGACGAAGCCTCGTAACTTCAAATTGTTTTCAGTTTAATATCAGTCAGTTGTGAAGATTTTATCCCTATCTGACGCATCGAAATATTTGGGACGAAAAAAGTCGAGAGCTGTGAGACGACTAAACACAGCAACTTTTCTGCTGCATGCGCCGTTTTTCATGAGGAGCATTCATGGACATGTATCACAACAACACGTGCAGTGGAAACGCAATGACGCAGGAATTATGGGAATTAGAAGACAGAACTGATATCAACATGAATTGGATCCCCACGATATAGCAAACATCTGCGAAGAGTCCAGCTAAAAATTAAATGGGTCCAGGGTAATAACGGTCCTGAGTCGGGAAATAGTTGGGAAACAGCCTTTGTCGCGGCTGTTTGTCAACTTATGACAGACTCCATCGCTTATTATCGTTTCATGCACTTACTACGAAGCATCGGCGTCTGGTTCCTTGCTTCTTTGTTACCGAGTCTTTGGGAAGCTCTTAGTTCGCTGTCATGTCGTGGTTTCCAGAGACCAATCCCTTTGAATAATTTAACAGCTTAATTAATCTGGGCATATGCCAGGGGCATTTTTTGCTTTATTTGAGCCGCCATTTTGACCTCCTTGACATTTAGATTTTGTTGGATTGTCTAAGAATACTGAAATTATTTTGGCATACTTAGCCTGTCAAGTCTTAATGCGGGGGATCTTTCGGCATTTTGTTTCTGTTATGTTTCAGGATTCGGATTTTAGTTCAATATATACGCATTTTTAATTTTCTACGTTGCCATCTTTGAGGGGAAAATCTCCTGTGCAGCAAAGCCCTTTTTGGGTACAAAATTTTAAGCCCCAATCTTTGGTATCAAAGCGTATTCGCAAAGCATCGGAATTGTTATACGAAGTGCGATGACCTGAAGAGATTGGATAAAGGTCAGCATTGGTTTAGACGAATATGCATGTGTGTTGGCTCACCCAAAAAAGCCTCAGACCTTGGTTGTTCATTGCGCCTTTTTTAATCGACTAGTGCAGCATATGGTGAACTCCATTGCCTGTTCCTTTGTAAACTAAAACAGTTGTAACGTAAGACATCGTCCGGATATGGGTAACACGTCGACGACCCACCCAAGAGAACCAGCGTACCGTGCCTTACTCTCCTTAGTTCCACCTGGCTTTGTCAAACTATGATCTCACCCAGCTCACTAAATCAACTTCCCGGAAAGCCCCGCGAATAAGCCGGAAGTTCCTGAGTTCCATCAGCTGGTTGCTCTGACCGCCTGGCGTCAGCCGGACGGTGCGGTGCTGCTGGTTAACCGCAGACCCCCTCCCCTCTTCTTCCCCAGCGACCGGGCCGTCGACGTCGACGCGGGCCGCCGACGGAGCGGCCCGGCGGCCCTGGAACGATCGAATTCTTGGCAGCCGGAACGGCCTAACCGCCGTCTCGGGCGGGGTCCAGCCAGCCGAACAGGCAGCCGGTGACCCGACCCCGGTCCAGAGTCCGGCCAGCCCAACAGGCCGCCGGTGACCCGACCCCGCTCCAGGGTCCAGGTCGCCGGCCACCGACCCCGGTCCAGGGTCCAACCATCCGAACAGGCAGCCGGTGACCCTACACCAGTCCAGGGCCCAGCAGGCCGAACAGGCTGCTGGTGGCCCGACACCGGTCCAGAGAGTAGAGCCCGATTGGCCGAATCACCGAAGGCTGGATATCGGTTCTGGAAGGAGCACCTGGCTGCCAGAGACACTAGACTAGATACTGGCCCAGGAAGGAGAGGCCGGCTGGCCCTGTCACTAGAACTGATACTGGTCCAGGGAGGAGCAGCTGGCTGGCAAAGTCATTAGGCTAGGTACTGATCCAGGGAGGAGAGCCCGGTTGGCCGAATCACCGAAGGCTGGATATCGGTTCAGGAAGAAGCACCTGGCTGGCAGAGTCACTAGGCTAGCTATTGGTCCAGGAAGGAGAGCCCGGCTGGCCTAATCACTAAACTAGATACTGGTCCGGGGAGGAGCAGCTGGCTGGCCTAGGCCACTAGGCTAGATACTAGTCAAGGGAGGAGCAGCTGATTGGCAGAGTCACTAGGCGGGATGCTGGTCCAACAGCATCTGGTACAACAACTGGTACAAAATGATCTGGTTGGCAAAGGTTGGGAATATTGGCACAAGTACGATATTTTGGCTAGTAGAGTCAAAAGAATGGATGCTGGTACAGAGAAAAGACCTAGGCTGTCACTGGCATAATTAGTGGATTAGGTAATGGTGTAGGAAAAAGGCCTGGTTGGCAGTGTCCTTAGGATGGATTTTGTTCTTTAAAGGCCTGCCTGATGGTGTCCTAGTCGTACGTACCTTAGCCGCTTTGAATACGTAACACATCACGAAAACTACTCGAATATTCCTGTTTGCTGCCCGGGATGGATGTGTAAATTTTACAGTAAACGTGTTTCAAAGTGAAACGTGATTAGCATTTTTCGGACATACTGCCATTCCAATAACTCGGCATTTGCAACCGAAAAATTGTCTGAAAAACATTTTTTATACACCGCTTACGCAGAGGATTGCATTAAAAATGGCAACATCAAAGAGGGTAACAAAGTAAATTTTCTCATGTTGGCTAAATAGCCATTTTCCGTTGAAGAACTGCCTATAGAGGCAGAATTTTAAGTGGTACTTTCACGACAGTCTGTACTTGTTTCGGAGCTTTATGTAACTGCCACGTTTTTCTTAAGTTGCTAGTGTTAAAGGTTCAATGACCCTGGAATCGCGAAGTCCATTGGCGAGTGTTTGTCCAAAGCCTGCCGTGTTTGGACCAATGCAGCTTCTGAGCCGCCTATGGCGCCCCTGCAAGCGGGCTGAGTTTGAAGTTCGGTTCACGTGTTTGGAAAGTACTGCTTTAAACAAACATATCGGATCGCCTCTTATCCTGCCCTTGTGCTACGTTAACGGCGTGGATCGGCTTAACCACAGCGGTTGTTAACGTGCCGCGACTGGGCTGATCTTGATGCTAAATTTAGCTCTCGACACTAGTATATCAACAAGATCGTTAAAAGTGTCATGTCGATGACAACAGCTGCCATATGCTATATAAACATTAAATCAGCATTCGAATCCATCACTTATTACTATGTGTAAGTCACTACCGTAGCCAGATGGATAGGGAGCCGGACGACTGGATTCGTTGTATGGTAAACACAGAGTTTGATCCCCAGGAACGGCACCAGCCCTTGGCTGAGGCCGGAAATGGCCTGAAGGTCATGGCGTGACCGGGGCATTGAGTGTACGGCATAACAGATATCTCCCCTCCCCCAAAAAAAGTACCTCTAGGTCAGTGCCAGGTGCAAAATTACTTCACGTTGAAAAAACATTTCCAGTTTAGTCCTTGAGTGTGAAGCTCACTTAGGTGTAGAAGTCAAAGCTTCCTTCTATTGGTTTTCCACGAAAGGTTTCCTGCACTTCTTGCACGTGAGCATGGAAGTCAAGATTCGCGCAACAGGCTCAGCAGAGCATGGTCCATGACTTTGATATTATTACCTCCAAACACTGGCTCAGTTTGCACTTGATAAAAGTGGATTGTTGTTGCGATTTTAAGACCGCAACAACGCAACAGTTTGCGGTTGTTGCGACATAGCTGCTGGTGCGATCTGCAGTTGACATCTTAAGGAGCAACTGTGTCGGCCACGTGCTGACCAACTCTCCCTTTTCCCCAGGCCACCGACCGAGCTCCGGCGCCTCCGTCGGGCCGCGATGGCGGACACGGACGAGGAGCTTGCGCCGAGCTTCGCCGGCCGTCCCCAGCTGCGTCAGGAGGCGGACGGCCGGCGGCTGCTGCTCGAGTGCCTGCTGCACGCTCGGCCGGCCGCCGGCGTGCAGTGGTACCGCGGCGAGCTGCCGCTGGTGCCGGGCGGCCGCGCTACCATCGTCTCCCGCCAGATCGAGCGGCACCTGTCGTACGAGGCACTGCGGCTGGAGGATGTGGTGGCGGCCGACGCCGGCCTGTACCGGATCACAGCCGTGAACAAGCGCGGACGGGTCACGGTCAGCATCCACCTCAGCTTCAACCGTGAGTAGTCACGTCAGGCAGCAGGGTGGACACGTCGCCGCCGAAACCGGTCTCAGCTTCAACCGTGAGTAGCCACGGCAGATAGGAGGGGAGCAGGTCACTATTAACATTAACCTCAGCCCTAATCGTGACTAGCCACGACGGTCAACGAAATGTGCTGCTCACTGTTAAATTCAACTTCAGCTTCAACCGTGAGTAGCTGTGGCGGTGAACGGGGCAGAGAGGTCATCGTCAGCATTTATCTCAGCTGCAACTGATTTCCGGTTTGAATAGACTACCAACATTTGCCAGCTCTTCGCATTGCTCATTAGTCAGTTGCTGGCACTGCTATCTGCACTGTCTCTAATTTAAGCTTATTGGTTCTAAATAGCGTTTACTTTAGTGCTACGGACTGGACGGTTTGAAAACAACAAACGACGCAACACATCATCCAAATGATTTCAAAACATAACAATTTTGCACGCATCGTAGAATGCGTGACAGTCATCCTCTTAGAAGCGTTTCCAAATTTTGTCTTTCTGAAAAACCATAGGACTTAATTTAGCATTCCACAAAGTTGGTAGGGACACTATCCTTTCTGCCTCATGGAAGAAAGGATAAAGAAAGGACCCTTACATCCATGGTCGCAGCGTCTATACCAATGCCTGCTCAGCATGACATGAGTTGTTTTGTTTACGTGCTGAATTTTTTTGACCCAGTGCAGCATCTGTTTTATGTGCGACAAACTTTGACAATCCCAAAATTTTTTACGGTTCAGTAACCTTTTAAGAATGGTGTGGTGTTTTTTTAAGTTTCGATGACTCGCTATTGTTCCATTTCAGCCGCCGACAAACCCGTTGTAAGGTGAGTTTCGCCTTGATTCAGCAGCTCAGATATGCCGTAGGTTTCATTTTTTCATTTTGCCAAATATCGTAGATGTCCCACTTTTTGACACCGGAATAAGCATTTCGTCTCATTGTGATCCCATGTGCATTAACACGAAACTGTTCCCGTATTGTCGAAGGTGTAGGCTTCACTGTTGCCTATCTGCATTGCCAAGCAATTTGCATTTCGCTCGTCTGCCTCCGTCCGCACACTGGGTATGGTCACAGCTGGCCATTGATAGCGTGTTTTGTTCCTATGAGGCCCCGGGGATATATTTCTCGATAAGGTCACGCACCTTAAACATTTCTCAAAAGGCTTATGACTTCGGATGAGTAAATCTTGTCAAGGTGCGCTTTTTGTTTTGTTGCATAACTGAGCATTACTGTTGACAGCACATTTTAGTGTGTCGAAGGAGGTGTGCCATTTGTTTTATAACCCTTGAGGACATGTAAGCCTTGTTGGGCAAAGATCAGTAGCATGAGATGGTCAGGCCAGTCAGAAAATGTGCGCATTGTGAGGAGAAGTAATGAATTTGACATTTGCTTCTTTCGAAATGTGTTAATTAAATGCACAGGTTTAGATTACTTACCTTCCTAACCCGACATAAAAAAATGTCTGGATGATCTGCCTGTATTGCATTTATATTATATATATATACTTACATATATATATATATAATATATACATATATACATATAATTATATATATATTATATATATGTATATATTTCAAATGAATGGATGGTCTGCCCTAGTTTTCACGACTGAAGGGTTCCAAGTCGTTTGGAAAGCACCATGACTTCACATTACAATGCATGATCTTGTAGCGGTGGATTTAAAACTTCATGCATCCATGCATCAATAGCACTAATATATAAACCTTTCATCACGTAACCTTGGTGTATCATACATGATAGCATCGTTTATGGGATGTTCCTGAGGATGTGCTTAATGTTCTGTTTTCAGTGCCAAGACACCGGAGGAGATTTTATTGTATATGATGTAAATAACCGAATACTAATTTAGGACACTAGACGAAAGCATTACATCTGCAAGATTTTTATTTGCATTAAGCTAGCATCGGAAGTAAGCAGCCAGGCATCGTTTATCGTTAAGGAACTTGCATGATTTTGGCACAATATTTCACAAAATCAAAACTGATGTCGCTTTTACTTCTGCAGCTCTGTAGGTTTCCGGGGTCTTCTCAAGTTTCCAGGAGCCCCGAAATTGCAGGTTATCGGCAGGGCTGGTCCAGAGTTGCTTTGTCCCGTAGTTTTGGGGGAATATTAGAAGAGGGGGAGAGTATAAGGAAGAGAAAGAATGAGCTTAATATCGAGTTTTGTCTCGATTCCTAATGCATTTCGCGGTCTTCCTAATGCATTTCGCGGTCCTCTCCTGCGTGCCAATTCGTACCAGACTTGGCCTTGGCCGGCGTTCCTAGTTTGTACCGGACTTGACGTTATCCCACGTGCCTGGTTTGCGCCAGCCGGGTGCCTCCCCGCGTGCCTGTTTTGCGCCAGCCGCGTGTCTGGTTTGCGCCAGCCGGATGCCTCCCCACGCGTCCGGTTGCGTCAGCCGGATATCTCGCCGCGTGCGCGGATGACGCCGAACTGTGACGCCCGCCACCGGCCTGTCGCAGTGACTCAATGTGGCGCGCCGGCCGCGAACGGCGGCGCGCGCGCGTGATTCAGCGCGCCGATTTGGCGCGCCGCGCGGCCGGCGCGCGGTTTCTGGGTCCGCCCGCCGGCCGCTATACTTGGCGGCGGGCGGCGAGCGCCACCTGTCCGTCGGCTCGTCCGTTCGGCTGTTTGTCTGTCTGGCTGTCGGCCGGCGCGGTCCTGGCGCGGCCCGCGGCGTTGTACGGCGCCCGGGGGCGAGGTCGGGGCCGGACTGAGACCGATTGTGTGCGGGGAGTCGGGTGGGTCGCCGCCAGCGGCGGTGGTGTCCCGTGACCTATCCCACTAGCGGCACGCTCCGACGGTCCCGTCCCTGCGCCTCTGACGAGTGATGGCATTGAAATCGGCTTGGCCGGAGCAGGCAACCTCTACGGCGGCATCTTTTCATAGTTAACATCCGAATAGCCTGGAAAACGACTTATGGTGCCAGATTCGGTTTAACAGATGTATGCGTATGCTGCTGAGCGAAATGAGAAAACATTTCGTGGTTGTTTTATGAAAAAAAAATGTTCAAAAAGTCTTAAGTGCCACGTCGTAAAACGGATGCGGTTGTGATGTCGATGGCATGCTTGTGCGGTGCTCCAAACGTTGTCAGGGATGTGTGGTATGATCAGAGGAGCGTTATCAAGGCCAGTTTTTACGAGACGGGTTTTTGCTATCGTAACCATGACCGTTTAACCTGTTTTACGGACGAGTTCCACCTAGGACGTGCGCCATCGGGGTCGTCGGTGCCATTTTCTTCTGGAGCAGATGACGTGTCTTCGTCGGTAAAGACTCGTTGATTCATGGAAATACCACAAGAGAACCTCATGCCAGGGGCGGATTCAGGCAGCAAATTTAGGAGACCCAGACTGCCTGTGCCCTGATAGGTCAGACAGTACCCATTTGAAATATTAGTCGTTTTCACAACGTGGGAATGCACGAAATCTCTAATGTTTAGACGCTTGAAACGAGGAGTACCAACGTTTGCTTCAAACGAGTAGTACCATTGGATTCAGCGCATTCAGAACTACTAAAGCAGGCACTTTTTTGAAATGAGAATTTCAGAAAAGGAAATGGAAATTTCCGACCCATCGCTACGGAATTTTCGTAATTGACTTCGCTAATGACGTTGAACCCGTAGGCTGTGCCGCACTCTGAAGTGCGGCGGTACAGCTGTAATCCGGAGGTGCCGACGCCTCCGCTCTGCCAAATGACAAACGTTAGAAGGGGAGGTTGGCGGACGATACCAATACCTGCTCTTCCTTGCACACAGAGAAATGCAGACTGAGCGGGGCAGCTCGGCAATGGCGGCAATATCTGTTTTGATTGCCTTGGTGTACGGATACGAATGTCTCCCCGATGGACCTTTACCATAAGCCCAACGAAGGCTGCACACACGAGCAGGATTCTGCATGTATGGAAGCTTTCCTCGACATTGCGGAAGTTACCTACGTCAGATCATGAAGTGCTTGGCCGTGTCGCTGTTCATGGACAGAAGAGTGGCCAGATGTCTGCACAGTCTGACAGCCTGAAAAATCTGAGCCATTCACTCTCTTCGACAGCACCCGCAATGAGATGGTTTTACTTATATGCAAATGGCGGAAGCGGTTGACCGGATAGAACAGGCCCTTTTTGACCACGGTATCACGTTCATGCAATGAACACAAATCTGTCCTTCTGAGAGTATCGGACATCTTTGGTTTTGTTGCTAGAT
Source organism: Capitulum mitella (assembly GCA_030062745.1). NCBI lineage: Eukaryota > Metazoa > Arthropoda > Thecostraca > Pollicipedomorpha > Pollicipedidae > Capitulum > Capitulum mitella. The sequence continues at coordinate 25,809,039 of CP099842.1, read as the reverse complement.
CACCCGATCATTTTCCTGCTCGTAAAAGCGATGGTCCTTATTCATCTGTCTCCAGTTTCCTTGGCCTTCCATTCACGTTGCCAGCCAGAACCTACTCAGTTTGGATGAAAAAATGCCATCTGCCGATGTTCGTTTGACCCTTCGGATAAGAACGAGAGGTGGCGGCGGCATCACCGGATCACTGCTGTACCCCTGGACTGCTGAACTGTTGGGAACAGGTCACAGCCCACGGTGCAGGCCTCAGCTTTGAATGCAGGCTGTGTTTTGCAGCCGTCAATGTCATAAGCAGAGCAGCAGCCAGCCATTAACTATCAGATCGCCAGGCGCAAATTCAAATGAGGAACTATGGTGTCCATCGGCTTTTCCGATGCGTGAAAAAAATCTAATTAAACCGGGCAAAATAGAAGGAAAAAGTAATAAAGGGGGCGGAAAGTAAGGGGTCCCCGAATTTCCGAATACATCCCATTCGAACCATGACCCCTTCAGGAGACTTCTGGATCCACTTACTGCGAGTCATAAGCCATAGAACAAGCTCAAAGACTATAAAATGCAACTAATGATGTCTTTCTTCACTCCCTCAAAAATATCTTTTAACTTATTAGCCCACCATTATACGTGGAGAAAGGCTCCGTGATGGACTGTCTTCCCAAGAGTTCCCAGCACTGTCACCTGCAATGAAACGGACTACAGAATCAGATATCTCTAATTTCGTACGAGCGTATGTTCTTAATTGCTATCCTTAACCACTACTAGTGGCCAAGTCCAAGCGTTTCCGCCCTCAGTCTTGAAGTTCTTTAATAAGATGATGGATCAGCTCCGTGTCATTTCAAGTTTTAACTTCATTTTGGCCTTTATTTTCATCCAGATTTTAGTTTATTTTGTTTTTTAAACAAAGCTGTTTCTTCGGAAAATATCGCGAATTCCCCTTCTTTCCATTAAGAAGCAGTTCCAAGGCGAGCCGTACGTTTCCCAACTTGCTACCCTGGTTCACGATTTCGGCTACTAGCACCATCATCTGACTGCCGACATCAATGTTTTCTTGCTATAGATGGATCGCGTGGTTGTCTCAAGATTTGTTGGTAAAAGTCTTCTTGTCTACGTAGAATAGTATCAAAATGAGAGACGTATGAGGAAATTTCAATGTTGCTGAGAAATCTACGAAACCGATGAAGGATTTTCGGGAGTTTTTTATTGAGGACACTTGTTGACGTCAGTTATGCATGTTCTCTACCATTTAACAAGATCGTAACATGCGATCCAAGCGGCCCTCTGGCTACTGTGCTGGTTACAAGCATTGCTTCAAATAATATACAGGCATATCTCGTCATGTTTCTGTGCTGTTTACCCGTTACAAGGTACACATATCTTATAGTGTGCCAGATGTGTGTTTGATATAAATATTGTATTGCATTGGATTGTGTTGACAAATACCCCGCCACATCCACTAAAATGGGCTATTTGTATGGACTGTGGCCTTTGCCATACGCTACATAGTTAAAAGACAACAAGAATGAAATAGATGCAGAATATACTGACTTGAATGCCTGCCACACTGCACGCAAGCCAAAATGGGAGCACACGATAAAAATCAGCATTATCAGGTCGACTGCACCGAAGACAGGTTTTGTTGTTTTATGGTACTCTTTAACGCCGGTAAAGAGGAATGCTGTATATTGTGACGTACGACACGGGTGTTACACTCGATACGTGCTCGGTGGACAAAAGTGTGCTTGTCGAAGGAACTGATAACACGGGGCACATGCAACATGTTATACTGTCTGGTGACGCGACAAACGTGGTCCTTATCGTATGACAAACTCTTCAGGAATTGCGCAGGCTGCTGCGATCTTAAAATGTTGTGCAGCATGTTGACGTCAGCGACAGTTGCTAGGTTTTTGACAGCACCTTGAACGGTCGTATCACATCAGATGCGTGCTGAAATTTTTGCCGATTTGAAGTCACGCGAGCGGCGAAATTCAAAACCTGTTTACATTTTGGCTGACTGGGATGCAGATGCTTTCCCATGGACTAGCAAGCAATGTTTGATGTGAGACAGCAACAGAACATCGAAGAGACGAGGCAGATGACGTCGTGGGAGAAGGCTCCTGGCGTGCAGAAGACCCATGAGTATGCCGGTACACTTAACAACAGCGCTATTGACATGCGGTCCCATGTTAGACAAAAGTCCATGATCACTTCTGTGTTTCTAGCCTTTGTTTAGGGGACGAGAGGCTGCTGTATGAAAAACACTGTGCCTGGGTCCGTGATCAAGTTGAGGTTGCGTTTACTACCCAACAACATGAAGTCGGTTTTCTTAGCGTTCACCTTCATGCCGTGTTGAAGGAATAACGTGTAGACAATCTGTAAAACATTCTCCTGAGCGGCTGTTATTGAAGGCAGCCTACAGTTTGGGCCATTGATCACCAGCTGGGTATTATCGTCGAACCAACAGTACATATGCGGAAACCAGCGATCTTATTGGGGATGTGACAAGCCAGGTCGCTAGTGACGATGTTAAAGGGCAGTGGCCCAAGATACGGTCCTTTGAACTTGTCAATCTGCTGCGCTTTCGGCTCTGAAAGCCTGTCACCGGCTTTCACACGCCGCGTATGACTCTCCCGATAGCTGGAAAACCATCCCGGGGATATGTGCAGCCACTGGGGTTTCTCTAGGATCACGTCATGAACCACCACATCACAGCACTTCCTGAGATCGAGGAGTGCCAGTAACGATACCTCTGACCGGTCCATACGCTGCAGAACGTGGTGCGTGGCAGCTGAAAGAGCTGTGCACGTTAAGTTGCGGGACACAAAACCGTGCTGATCTTCTCTAAACAAACGACTTGGCTGCATACAGTCGGTGATTCGGTAGTGTATAGTTTTTTCGGCAATTTCGCGGATCTCTGGAACGTTTTCAATGGGCCGAAACTTTGACGCATTCCAAGGATCATCTGACCTATGCAGCGGAATGACTATGGCACGCTTCCAAAACGACGGCACAGTCTCTAGCAATGCTGCAATTTACGCTGCGTAATAGTGGATGTCCGATAATTCTGAAGCACAACTTCAGAACATTCAGTGGGATGTCCTTTTCCATGCACGAAATTTTGTTCGACATACTCAATGAAATACGTTGAAACTGGACGAACGTGATAGGTGTCAGCCCCAGAGCGCTGCTTCTTGCACGCCGAGCAGATGGCGACCCGACTGTAGAAACCCCGCAGTAACGCTGTCACCTGTGCGGGCCCCAAGGGAGGTGAAGTTGCTGTCCAGCTCGTCTGGAGGGATGATTTCAGGCTGGGTCGACTCCTCCGACTTTGATGCAACGGAGCTGGCGGCATAGCTTCGATGCCGATGTCTCCTGCCGGCGGCGCTCGATGTCGTCACGACAACGTTGTGGTGTAGCGCGTTTCACCTGAACGTCGAGCTCGGCGTACGCTCCGTCGCTTGTAGCGCAAGCTGTACGTCGCTGGTCCATAGGTCGGGTCAGAGACCGCGGGTGGTGCGGGATTGTGGATGCGGACGCGACGTACGGGACGTGAGTGCTAGCTTGGTGTTCAACAAGGTCGAACACGATTTCCACTGTCTCTTGCACGAGCCACACCCTGGATAGCCAGTCCACGGCGGCAACGTCAGCGACGAACACCGATTAGTTGGTTGCCAAGTTTTAGGCATTTTGGAGAAGGTGTCCCTTTGTCCGCTTTGGATCACTGCAAACGCTGATATCGCGTCCCTTCTTTTCCCTTTCTCAGTATGTGTTTCCCAAAATTTACGAGTACGGACAATTACACACACTTGCGTTGGTTCCTCCATTTATCTCACCATCCATATTAAAGCACATTGGTGTATGGGGCGTATTGGCGTCAAGGTCCATATTACGAACGGGATCACACGGAAACCGCTATCATATCTAGATGTTTTCGCAAGATTTCTTTTTATTATTTTAACCAAGTCTCCTTCGGTTGGGTTACATTTTAAGTTAAAAAATAGAAAATGCTACCGGCAGTGCCAACGAGAGTGGCACGCCTTTAGATGTCGTGAAGAACGTGAAAAATCATCGATTGCATCAGAAACAGGTGTGGTTCTAGGCCAGACCCGAGCCAGAATGTGTCAAGTTTCTTGAACATTGTTGCGGTGCCAAAGCCTTGCTCCTCTGACCTCTGGGTGTGCCACAACATTTACGGGAGCTAATAGCACTAAAAGCGTCAGATTTGTGACTCCGTTGCAAAAATGTGTTTCCTCTAGGCCAGTCACGGAATGTATGCTCAATACATGTGCTCTAGATGTCTAGCCTTTTAACCGTGTTCGCTTCAAACACACTTTGAAACTGATTCCTATCATAACCTAGCTTTGCATTGGCGAGGATATTGAAGCAACGAAAGGAATTATATCTGGCTAGTTATGCTCATAAAACCAAGCTGTTGGTTTGAACTGATCGGCTTCCAACGCGTACGCACTGGAAATCAACTTCGTATAACTTGTAATCCAAAGAGTGTGGTGCGCAGGCTGTGCACGATCAGCAACAATGACTTCCGTCAGTGCTAACTTAAGTGTGCTATTTTGGCCAAAAGATGAGGTGCACTATTGGCAGAGCATCATACTGCAGAGCCGTTTTCCAAATATCGTTACCCCAGGAAGGCGCAACCAGTCCCTCAGGCCTATCTGTCCGAGACCTGACTCGCGGGTTCACGACTGACAGGCCTCCCCCCCAAAGGGAGCATATCCAGGTGCTGCGCCGTCCAGGGTGCTGTTTCCTGTTCAGCGGCCACCGATACGTAACTGCTTTCCCTTGTTGGGTTTGCCGTCTCGCGGTTGCTCAGTTGTCCAGGGGCCTCCGACCCGTGGCTCTTTGCCCTCCCCGGGGTCGCTGACCAAGGCTATTTCTCTGTCTAGGGGCTATCAACTCTGTTACTCCCCTTCCCAGAGTTCGCCGAGCCAGGCGTTCTACTGTCTAGTCGTTACTTCCCTGCTGCTGCGCTGTCCAGGGGCCGCCAACCCTGCCGCTGTCCGTCCAGGGGTCGCCGGCCTGCGCCGAGCCGACTCGGCGCCGGCCGCCGGCCGCCGGCCGCCTCACGGCACCTCTTGGCAGCGCGTCCTGGAAGCATGTATCTAATTTATAAATACCTGCGCCGGCGGCGGTGGCGAGGCGGCGCCGCCGGCCGGCCCGAGTCAGTCGGTGGGTGACTGGTGGGTGACCTCCGGCGCCCGGCTGCCGCTGACCTCTCGTGACCGGTGACCTCCGCGTTATGCGTCTGCCGCTCGCCTGGTGATCGTCCGAGCAGCGAGACCTCGGGCGCGCCCAGCGCCGGATCACGATGCCGGCATCCATGGAGGACGAGTGAGTGGCGCCGCCCGCGGAGCCCCGCGAGGGCCGCGGAGGCCGCGCCCGCCCGACGCTGGGTCGAGCGCTGGTTCAGGTGGTCCGGGAGGCAGGCAGGCTAGGCGAGTCTGTGACGGGTCCTCCAAGTGACAGAACTGTGAGAGAAGCCGTCGGAAGGGGGAGGATTTTCGAGCATGGTCCTCATGGATGAGAGCGCGGTCTCAGAGGAGTGCGAAGGTTCCTTCCTGGTTTCAAGCTGGAGACCGCATACCACAGACGGACTGCATCAAACGTCGGAAAAGATTTGCATTCCGTTGCGTTTGGCTGATGGAAATGGTTGATTTTCTAATGGCTATTGTAATACACTTCACCGAATCTTTGCCGGAGTGCTTACGAGAGCAAGCTCATTCCCTTGCCACAAAACCCGCGCCCACCGCACCGCAACACATTCAGCTTGTGTTTCGGTCTTCGGATTGAGTTTCGGAATCTTTAGATTATGTTTCAGAGTTCGTCTTTCAACGCCGTGGCTTATGTTCAGGTGTAAGACTTGCTGAGTCATCAAAACATTTAACGCAGACGCCTGGAATATCCTGGCCATTTAAACGTAGAAGAAGTTCAGCGCTACTCACGTTACGGGCTTTGAAAAGATTTTGTAGTGCAAGTCTGCTCGCCGTTAATCGCATCTAGACAACCCATCAATATTTTTCGTCTTGCTTGGATTACCGTAAATGACTACCGCTTGCATGTAAGGATCAGAATACGAACCAGAACTGCGGAATTCCAAACAAAAATACGTCAGCCTGTGATGTATCGCTGGCCTTAGCCTACGTTTACAGCCATCATGGATTAGAGGAATCACATCTCAGCTCCTAAACATGAGTTCCGACGAAATGCTCGGTTCGCCGCCTGGACCAGATGTTCGTTTGTTGGCGAACGGTGAGCTGGAGTCGCCACGAGCCTGCCTCCCGGCATGCCGTGGCGGCAGTGTCTGTTGCAGACGTCGTCGTCCCAGTTGGCTCCGTGCCGCACCAGAATTATCCCCAGATCCAGACGAACGGTGCCGCGGGGTCAGGGTTCAGCCAACGGGTCGCACCTGTCCCGAAACCTGATGTCGATGCCCCGGATAGGATGGGTGCGGTGAGAAGCATCGTTTGAATGTTGTAGGCTACTGGTTGGCGTTTCGCTGTCGCTCTGTCAGTGTCACACATATCGCCAAATTATCTGGTCGCTTTAGCCGTTTAGACGCAGAGGAAGCCTGAAATCGTCGGGCATGCAAACACCTGCTGTCTGAAATCTGAACTAGTGGCAGCAAAGACTACTTTTTGATCACCCTAAACTCTCCCCCGTTGTGCTGCCTAATCGTGCCTTACCAGTCTTATTCAAAGGCTGGGAAATCGTTCAGTCTATCGCTATGCTGTAGACTCCACATTATAACACCTATTGATCTGATCCGTACTTCCTCATCCTAAGTCCATGGCTCATTATTCTGTGTGGAATGTACTGCGGCATCTTGGACAGAGTCCACAGACAGCCGAGTACGGGAAAACTAGGATAATAGAGGCATACCAGCAGACAGTCCAAGCGGGTTGGTCACTAAATCGAGTTGATCACTAAATCTAAATTTAATTTGCGAACTTGTGCCGAATCTCACGTCATAGTAGGCACTTAAGTAATTCATTGTGCGTATCATTTGGAAGTCCTGGACGCGTATCATCATAGTTGCGCCACTTCAGAGACAGTTCACATCGACATCTGAAAAATAAGCTGCGGTCCGCTCCATTCGAAATCTAGTTGTGTTGGTATTTACAAGAAACATCAAATATCACAGTTTTATCCAGCTGAACCCAACCATACTTTTTCTAGGTATATCAAGCTGGCGTTTTCTTTTGCGTCAGTTGTTGGCTGCTACAGCGCCGGTGCAGTTAACGCTGACAGTGCAAATAAGTGATTCGGATATTCCTGTCTCGTAATGGAGTATTTTCAGCTATCGCTACACTTTCACCCGCAACATTTGAATGAAGTTCAAATGGCGGTTCTTACACGATAATTTATTTCACTGGTTTCGGATTTTGCAACCACGTAATAAACAGAAGATGGACTGGTTATGATTACGTTTTCCCAAGAATGTTTGAAAGCCCCTTTTATCATGCTTGGAAAAGCGAGCTTCGATAATCTGGTACGTTTTCAAGTCTGAGAAAACATTAAACGGATTAATTACGTCCACTGCGTGGTGAGAGGAGATTAAAGCTGGTGTTCTTTAATCGTTGGAATGTAAGTGAGAAACTGTCATGCCCTCGTCAGTTTCCGAAGAGCAGTTGGTAAATTGCCTTGAGCTGGCCTGAGCACGTGGTGCTGGTCTAACGAGTCGAATTCGTCGATCGTCAGTGACGTCGACGGGGCTTGGTATATTTGTACCAATGACGTCATGGTGGGCGTGAGGCAGTGATCCGCCAAGAATGTGTTTGCTGGCGAATGTGTGGATTTCCGCAACATGCAAGAATCATATTTGGCTATCCACGCTGGTTATCACAACCATCTCCACAGCACAGTGCACTTTGTAACACAACGTGAATATTTTAACGAAGCTCAACGCTTATGCCAAACGCTTGAGGCAGAATTCTTCCTGTTTGACTATGATCTTTACTACCGTTTTTTAATTGGATTTCTGACACCGCCTGTGCCTCATTCATAAAACAAGATTTTTGGCCATGCAGTTTCCGTTATGTCCTTTTTCCAGGTTTATTGGCTTCGTGTATGACCTAACAAGATGTAGTGGGACTCCTTCCCTCCCCCCTCACTATCGGCCTCAGAGGCTGTCTTCCCATCCTGTCACTTGTCAAATCGCGGCCTGACGAAACTTGCATAGCTCATGACGAATTTGATGATTGGTACCTTGCTTTGAGTCTATGGAGTTACTCATTCCTCTTAAATAGCAATGAAAGACTGAGTATTTTTGTGGAGCCGGGGCAGAAGCATAGCCAAAGGGCTAAGTTATCATTATCATTGAGCGACTGAAATTTAGTGTTTCTTTACGAGCCAAAATTAAGATAAAGAAAAAGCTGGGAAACTCGAAAAGTGGTCGAAGTCTATGGAATGTCTATTATTAAAACAGGGGTAAGGTTGATCCTGTACCCCTCTAGAGAAATTCTGGTTACTTTCGTGAGCGAGGGTCATGCTACACAATTTACTATGCCCCTGGTTTTACCCCTTCCTCCTGCAACACTTTTTCAAATTTATTTGGCATATTTTAACCTTTGGTGTAGCGCTAGCAGCGTGCCGACTGCAGTGACGACGTTTTGTTAGAAACCAAACCCTTGTTCACAAGACTCATCGGCATTATTCAGTGGCGTTTACAGAACTATGTTTGTAAGTAGGCTGGTAATGCCTGATAGAACTGAACGTAATGAATAGTTGGTGTTGCAATAAATACGTGGCACGAAGAAAACTTTTAGCTACAAAGGGCGTACAGCACCTCTTGTTTTACACAGCATGTTCGTAAACGAGTTCTACATTAAGGCCGTTTAGTCTTGATTTGTCTCACGGTCCACTAGTCTTGAAAATACTCCGGAGAGCTTTAGTGATTTGGAATGCTTCAGTTTCGTTTCTTCTCTCCCTCCCCTCTTTCTCCATCGGCATAGCGTAATAATTGATTGTTAATCTTTGCTCTAACTCTAACTACAAAACATACATGCGTTTCGCGTCCATGGTTCAAAGCGCTTCTGATGTAGTCGAGGACCATTCCAAGGGTGAAAAATTACAGCAGACAATTGTGGTCATATTTTTTTGCTTGCCTCATATGAGGCACAATGCCCACATGATTTGCAATCACATTGCACAAAATCCGGTACCTTAGTGGTATTGTCAATTCAATACCAATGACTCCGAAATTTGGCATTAACCCTTGGCGACGTTTGTCAAGAATGGGCTTCAAAGTGATGCTGGCATCACCAATAATTATCAAGAGTCTCCACACTTACATGGGCATGATAAACTCTGAGACAAGCTGCAATTTTGCTATTCCAGTTTAAAACCTGCGGAATGGGACGTTCTCTGTAATAGACAAAGTACAAAAACTTTTGGCTTCATTTATCAGTAGATGTGGTACAAAAATAATAGCAGATGTTTGCATGATAAATGACTCACAAAGCGCGGCCCTAAAGTTTTATAAAAGATGAACAAATTATGCTGATGTTTTCAGTGGGTGAATATAGGAAAACGTTCTCAAAGGCTTTCACTGACGCCTTAAATGCAACACAACTCAGGACGGGTGACATGATTTGCTTTGCAAATCATTCACTCCTTGAAAATGTTTTGCGTATCGCAAACGTAGCACTAGGCTTCTAATTTGTTCCAAGGAATCGTTTGAGTTCCATGCTTAGAGACAATGCTGGCAATGCAAAGTTGTCCCTGGGATCTAGCTGTGCAATATCTTTTTACGTACTCTAACAAAGTAGCTTTCTCAGCTCTCCCAAACCAATTTCCAATGTCATATGGTAACTATGTAAGCCTCAAACACTGCGCAACATATATATATATATATATATATATATATATATATATATATATATATATATATATACAATACACTTAATTGATTTTCTTGGTAAACAAAAAAAACTGGGCAACATTAACTCTCGTCACATGAGGGGGTTTCCAATGACGTAGCCAAGGGGCCCCACGTAGTCATGGCGGCCATGCCCCCTCTAAGCCAAGCGGTCTACACTAGAAACATAGCGATTTCGCACGCAGATGGGTTAGTGATCATGTATATGTTGCAAAGGCAAAAACTGATATGTATCCCTGTTGGTTAAATATGAGCTGCATATTTAACAGTTGCATAAAATTGGTGTTTTTTCCTATAAATTTCGCTATACGCCGGCAGCATATGACAAAAATTGACATTTGGCCCACCCCAGGGGACAATCCTGGCTACGTGCCTGGAGGTTTCGCACCCCCTTCCCGTGATGGAGGCGATAGCAAACCAGGCGCGAATCCAGGGGAGATGATGGGGGCGATCACTCCCCCCGAGGCCTGAAAAAGGGCCCTATCACTCCCAAAAGGGGCCCCAAAGGGGTCCCGTATGAACTTCACAGGGTCTCTGTGAAAACGAAACGGGCTCTTGATGCAGTCAGGGGGACCTGTAGGAGGGCTAGATGATCCCTGAGATGCATAGAGGGGCCCCTGAAGCCTGCAAAGGGCCCCTGGGACCACAACAATGCCCAACACGGCAGATTGCCCCTGAGACTGCCAAAAGCGTCACAGGGCCCCTGAGCCGACCCAAGATGAGGAGCGAATCCCTAGAACGGCATAGGGGTCCATAAAATGGCATAGGGCCCCGAATGGGTCTCACGGACTTGTGTGCCGGCCTGTAAGCGCCCCCTGTCGGCATGAAGGGACCCCTGCTGATATGCATGGGCCCTTGCCGCCGCCTGTAGGGCCCCCTGTTGACCTGCGGATAGACCCCTGCTGTTTTATGGGACCCTGCCGGCCTGTAAGGGCCCCCTGTCGGTCGCAAGGGGCCCCTGCCTGCCTCTAGCTGACCCCCTGTCGGCATGAAGGGCCCTCTGCTGGCATGCAGGGGCCCTTGCCGCCGCCTGTAGGGTCCAATGCCGGTCTCTGAAGGGGCCTGCTTACGGCCTGTAGAGAGGCCCCCTGACGTGCAGAGGAGTCCCTGACGGTCTATAGAAGGACCCCTAACAGCTGTGAAGGCCCCGAGTAAAAAAAAAACTGCTTTTGATGCCATCATCGACAATTAGAGAAGAGCCAGCAGTTTGCAAGTGGTAACGTTTAGGAATGACAAACGCCATTATCGCGAAATTTTCACTGGCACACACGTGACACACTGACACACATTTGACGCCCACACGTGGTTTACGGGCTCACTACTGGTTCCGCACCCCTCATCCCCAAAATCTTTGGCCGGATGCATCCCTCTGCGAACCTCTTGTAAAATATTATGTCAATATTTTTGTCCAGGAGGCCCGCATGAAGTGATAGGGTCCACTGCTGGACGAAGACCCTGAATTTTTTGGCAGCTGCACCCCTACCCCCGAGTATGTTAGGCGGGCTTCTGGTACAGAAAATGTCCCCCTGAAGCTGTCAGGGAGGTCTCTGAAGGCACGCCAACAAAGGCCCGATACGGCTGATACGGCTAGAGGGGTCTTAAGACAGCCAGATATACCCCATGTAACAGAGGTTGACCTCTGATACAGCCATGGAGTCTACCGGGGACGATCAGAGGGTCCATGGCACTGTACAGGGGCCCTGAAATCGTCAAAAAGTTTTTTTTTAACTGCCAGAGGCCCCCTGAAGCGGCAAAAATGCTCCCCAGAGAGGATAAGATGGGCACCAGGACCACAGGGCGTCCACTGAGACTGCTAGAGAGAGACATTTCGGACTGCTAACTATTGGTCTCTAGCAATTGGGGCCCCTGAGACGACCAAAGGGGCCCCTGAAACTATTAAAATTTTGAGCCGTCCAGACAGCTCCTAAAACGGCCAAAGGACATAGAGGATTGCCAGAGGCACCTCTGTCACGGTAGAGGGAGATTTATAGAGGGCCCTTGTTACTGCCTGAGGGGCCTCTTAGGCGGCGAATATTTCCCACGGACGACAGGAGGGGACTCGAGATGGCTTAAGGGTCCCTAAACCTCCAGATGGCTCCATGACACTGCCCGAGGTGTCCCTGAAACTGCCAAAGGAAAGCCTGGGACGTCCCGAGGGACATGTGAAACTGTAAAAGGAACCTGAGACAACTAGAGGGCCTTGACACGGCAAACGGCCCGAGATCACCAAAAAGCTAGCAAAACAGTCTCCAGAAGCTACAAGGGGGCAGAGGGGCTCTTGCACCACATGCACACACAACCTTTCAAGTAGAGGGAGGGACGCAGCCGCCTAAAATCCCGCCGTTGTCATATTTCGGGTACTTTACAGGGGAACAAAACAAGAAATTTCTCAAATGAGATGACGCACTTGAATTTTTTTGGTTACTTTATCTGGAAAAACTCAAAATTGCATCAAATGTTTCAGCCTAAACCCGAGCAGATCAACGTTTTTCATATATGAAGACAAAAAATGGTTGGCCCCGGCCGGGAGGGAGTCTCGCGCTGACCATTGGAAAAAATCCTGGATCATCTTCTGTAGCGAACAATGCAACTCTTTCTTTCGCTGTAATTGGAGAGGCCTCCAGACGACCTGAAGAGGTCAAATAAGATATCGTCGGAATCGAAAGGACCTTGCTACACGCTGGTTTTTTTCTCTTCGCTGTACTCAATTAAGAGCAAACTTGAATCCCAGCGGTCGGTGAACGTCATAGGCCGTTAGGTGTTTAATTCTACGGGGCGGATTTTCTCGCAAAATGTTTCTAAAATACCGGACGAAAATTCATGCAAGGTTTATCGTTGTACGTTTTGCTGTTCGCAGTCGATACAGGAAAGCATGATCCGTAGGAATTTAGGTATTTCCTGGAATTACATTCTCTTGGTTGAATTTAGAAATCTGTACAGGTTCGGAGTCAAAGACAATAGGCCAACTCTCGCTGCAGTGATAAATGCTTCAACCAAGACATTTTGAGCACTTCGCGTTGTGTCTTCCTTTCAGCAAACATTGGTTCTGCTAAGACTGTGTTTGTTGACCCACCTGGCGGGCGGCAAGTTAATTGGTATCGTTGTGCGAATTTCAGGACAAACGCAACATCGTGCTTCTCTCTCTCTTTGCCACATTGCGAACAGCGCCTTTGCTGTTTTGTTTTGAGCTGCCTCTCCCACATGAAACGGAACATCCGTACATAGGAACAGCATGTGCGTTGCCAAAATAACGCCGATGGTAGGGACAGTTTCCTGATTTCATTATCAAGGACATATAGTAATGAACCGAGCACCTCTTTGTCATGCAGCATTAGGAAACTTATGTTAAAGATGTCATCAACAAGCGTAGATCCTGTCATCCTCTTATTCTGTTCTCAACTACGTCTTCGTCTCCAAAGCCGATGTATCTGACAGAAGCCGTCACAGCTCCTCAGAGCTACTGGTACAGTTGTTGAGATGATAGCTTCGGTGACTAGTTATTTGTTTAAGGACTGATTATGGGCCCACCGAATACTCTCACGCCTCACCACCTGATTTTAATCTCTTTTGTTTAATAGCTTAGGCTATCCCGCGTATCCTATATGTAAAGGCGGAATAACCTAACCTTCGTCCGGCCTGATTCGAGACTTCTTTGATCGGGAGCCGAAGGAATATTTTGAATCAACGAATGCATCCTGCAGGATTTCGAGCACGGAGAGTTTCAGAACGATCCTCATAGAGAAAACGGCGTGAAATGGAAGGGGTGCATCACGAAAGAAACCCGAAGCCACCTTTTACACTGAAAATGTTGTGGAAATCGGCCCACAAACATTGGAAGGTGGACGCTCCAGGCCACCAAAAGCGCATTTAACGGATGGGGGGGGGGCATATGTCCGCCCTTTTGAGGAAGAAAAAGGAGATAGCGAGCAAAAAATCGCGGAATGAGGAGCCAGCCTGCCAGATTTTTATGCACTGTCTTTCTTATATCTGCAGCCACGTAAGAGAAATCATGGGTGTGTTCCTAAGAGCCACAGCTGAATCCGCAGCTGAATGTGACTGCTGTCGTGTACAATGTAGCAAGCAGTGTGATGCGTCGAAAATTACGATATGTGAGTGGAACCAGGTACCTGTCCACGGCAATGTCATGTACATCTCCAAAGTCTCCCCGCCTCGAACGGGTGTGTCTCCCATGTGTGACGACATGTCGAAACCGCCGCGCTGAGATGGCGGTTTTCGAAATCTGTCAGTATGTGTCATGGGTAGACTATCCCGCGTAGCAGTTGTGTACTGCGGAACGGCCTATCGCTCTCCTCAGCTGATCCGAGCCTTGCGTCACCTACAGGCCCAAGGCAGTTTCAGAACAAGGTTTTGTTCTAGAGAGAGAACAAGCTGACCCGGTAACCACTTAACTTACAACGCAAGTTGATAGTAATTCAAGTTGCAAGTTTCATACAAGACTGTTGCAATACGGTGGTGACAGGGCAGCATCCCGGCATACGTCAAGCAATACATAGGGAAACTGCACATGTGTATTTCTCAGATTTCGATAGGCTTTGGCGTACGGACTTGGGCGCTGGGCAGTCTTGTCATTTTATATCTGCTGGTACAACTATTCGTAAAACGATGCATTGTGTAAGTTATGGTCCCAAGAAAATAAGGGTATTTTTGACGAACGACCAGTCTAGTGAGATGTTTCATATACCGTGCGAAACATGTGGTTAGGCGATGTTATCGTTGTAGCTTAATTTATACCCCTAGGTCCACTTTGTTCAAAAACTGAAATTTGACACTATTTTTGCTCAGTTTTTTACCAGTTTCGAACCGAATAATCTTGTTAACGTAAAACTGTCAGTGGTTTTGTGACAGTAACGTTCAATCAAACTTCTTTATCACGCAGAAACGTATGATTTGTTCTGATCACACGAAATATTTGGCTTGCTTTTGATCAAAACTTATCTTACATTATCTCGTGTAAGATATGGCCGTGCATTTAAGACAATAGTTCGTAGTATTGTACACAATACTTACATGAGTCTGGCATTTACCCCAATGGGGGTCAGGCAATGGTGATTTATTGAAAATGTGGGTCGATTCGCCCCACTTTAGAGCTCGTGCTGTTTGATGGCTGCGTAACATGAAACCAGCTCACCTGCAGGACTGAGTATTCATTGTTCAGCATGTTTGATGTCATATACTGGAAAATAATGATACTCATCCCACCATTTGTCCCCTTCCCCTATTTCAGACTACCCAAATTGTCAGCCGTATCTGCCCAGGATAATACAAAACATTATGATAATTGACATCGGAGTCCAGATGGAGCAGATTCCTATATTATTCTGCCATTCACTCCCTTTTCTAACTCTGCTCCTAAAAAATGATTTTTGATCTCAGCACCAAAATTGATTTGATTGGTTCTTTTGTACTATCATGATGAACATCCCCGCTGAAGGGAAATCTTTGAAATTAGTCTGAAGCTGATATGAATTTGGTTTTGGATGGTGGACGTATCTTAGCAAAAATGCAGCATTTGATCAAGTCTTAGTTGGTCCACCTTTTCCATAGGGGTTATTGAACGGTTGCACGGTTGTGTGTCTTTGTCCATGAATCATTTGCCTTTCCACGCATTCTACCCAAGACCTTTTGCAAAGCGGCGCATATAAAAATATGCATAGAACCATGTTGCGTGCATAGAACCCTGAGAGTGGTGGTACGCATTCATTACGCTTCGTCTGTCTTTGAACAGTCTTACAATGGCTGTGAAATACAGTGGTGAACCTTTATTGGGTTAAAATATGCATTATTGGTTTCAAAGTCGGACCATGGAAAGTGTTTGCGACATGCTTGCTTTATGCATTCCTTGTTTCTGCATCCCATTAAAGTGGATTGTTCCATGATGCTGGTGCCCTGGACCTATTCTTGTAGATACACAGTAGTCTATGAAGTAGCTTTGACGCGATATACTTTAATTTGCCATTTGCCATGTTAAACAATACCTTTGAACACGCGTGGATCCCGAACTCTTCGATGCACATACTTGCTACGTTTCTCGTTTTAAACATATTTTGGACTTGGTTGGAATGCTTTAGCATTATTGCTGTTTTTTGATATTATCGTTTCAACTAATATTCAGACCATCAACGTAACTGTGAAGTGTATTGGATAAATAAATATATATATATATATAATATATAATGTATAAATGTAACAAATATATAGAAATATAATGTATATAACATATATATATATGAATATACAGTACATATAATATATATAAAAGACATATGAACATATATACGTCGGTATAAATGTCGCCAAAATATGTGTTCCTGTGATGATAATGGTCGTCTTAAGATCCATCCATTGTTTCTGCAAGCTGGAGAAAAATCATGTGTGAGATATACCTTAACATCAGTTAAGCTGAAACATTCATTCCTCGGATGTGGAATGTATTAAATTAAAGGCACAAGTGCGGACTTTTGGTAAGTTTGACTGTAGTCTGGGTGTACCATTCATTCGTCTATCGTCAATCTGCCTGTTACCCGTTTGTAGTCTGTCACCGCCTGTCTGCTTGTTGTCTGTTCATCATCTGCCGTCCGTGGCTGCCGCCTCTGTCGTGTGTTTGTCGGTTTTCCTCTATCGCCCGACTATCATCTAATCCATTTTATGTCGTCAGTGTCGTTAGTCTGTCTGCAGCCTGCCTGTCGTCTGCGTCTTTAGTCCCCATCATCAGTCCGCCACTTGCGACTTGTCCGTCTGTCTTCTGTAATCCATCTCTTATCTGTGTCTTTTGAGTGTCTCTTTTGTGCCAATTCTGCTTCACTGCCGTCTGCCTTGTGCAGTTTGCTTCTCTTGTATGTGTGTCTCGTCGTCTGCCGTCTGCTGTTTGCCGTCTGCGGCCTGTCGTCGGCCTCTGCGTCCGAAGTCTGTGCTTGAATCGTGTGTCTGAAGTCTGACGCTCTCGCCGCGTTCACAGGCAGGTGGACGGCCTGGCGCCGACGTTCGTCAAGAAGCCGAGCATCCAGCAGGCTCCGGATGGGAGACGGCTGACGTTCGAGTGCCGCGTGCTGGCCGACCCCCGCCCCACACTCTCCTGGTACCGGGAAGGAGTACAGGTGCAGGACTCCGCCCGGCACAAGGTCAGTACCCAGCCGCGTCCCACACTCTCCAGGCACCGGGATGGAGCAAAGGTATTCCGTCCAGCAGTGCCAATTTCTGCCTGTGTCAAGGCCAGTGCCTTCTTTACTCATGATCTGGAGTTGCTGTTAATATTTTCATTTGACTTGGGACCTACAACCAGTCAGGACGGTGCATAGTACAGAATTAGCATGATAGAACATCATGCTATGGCAGGTATTCAGATATGCTTTCAACACCTGACAGGCAACACCTGACAATGTTATATCACCCTACACCCCTCCGATTTAGCATAACACAGAGAGAGGTTCATTGTTTGTGTAAGCCTATGATGTGTTCTACCTTCATGTACAGCATTGCTCTGCAAGGCTCGTAGAGTTTCTGCACTCACACTTCAGTTCCAACCCTGAGATCCTTTATCTGCTGGCCGATTTTGACGAATTAGGGCTCAAAATGGTGTTTGATGTCTGAAATGCGTTTACGCATGACGGTTCAAGAGACTAAAAATGGGCATGTGTTTAGTGCATCTTGTTAGAAGCGTCACTTGCAAAGAACTCCGAAATCCCAAACAAAGTTAATAAAAGTGTTTTATTTAAGTGTTGAGGCTATTTGTACCTAATCCAGTACTACTATTACCAAGCAATGATCGCAAACTATTTTGGAATAAGCGGTGCATTCAAAACTTGAACACAATGCGAAATATCAAAAGGTTCCGTAGCCTCTTTTTCCTTTTTCCTCAGTTTTGTTTAGTATGTTTCAATCTTCTTCATTGCGACATCATCTTATCTTGAACCCCGTTTCTCTGTTACGTTGGACTATGCTGGAACTGATTTTGAGGTCTTTGCTTGCTTTGAGAAACACTGGAAATATCAGCGGCCCGTCAATGAGGGCCAATCGGAGACAGTGGCTCAACGTTGATTCCTCTTTCACAGTGATAAGTCGGCTGTTTTATTTACGGAATTTCGGAGAGGAAAAAAAACAGTTTACTAAATTTGCGCAGTTCCTGGTGTTTCGACTAGTTGGCTATTGTCGATTTATGTGGTATATGGTTGCTATTTAGACCTTCATTCACTTCATTACCTCTCAAAAGCAAAGGTGACAAATCACACTGAAACCATTCCAGGCTTGCAAATGGATACATTTGTCGCTCTTTCGCACTATTTTGTTAATCCACCTAGGTAATATATAACTTATCCATCTCCACCATAGCTGGAGACTCCCCCGAAATTGAGGAACTCCATGGGGATTAGACACCACTTCTTTTAAGCTTACGTCATGGTTCCCACGGCAGAATATTCCAAAAATAAAACAAAAGTTGTTACTCAGCATCCTTCCTCTTTCCAGGATCTTCATCCACGGTCTGTACCGCGTGCGTGTTCTGCTGGAATGTCATTATCGTGTTTTTTTTTATGCAAATTTTGTCTGAGTGGTTACTGGAGTGCTGTTCGGTGATCACCGAGTTAGACTTCAGTTACCTTCTTGGAATCAGAGGTCCCTGAAACAAACCGTAAGCGTTCTAAAGAAATGAACCATACCCATCTCCCACCCCCATCCCCATTTGCTACGCCTTCCGTCCTTCAGTCACCGTTTTACCTTTGCAAAATACAGCTACCTTCTGTATTGATGTTATGAATTCATATATCCGATAACAATCAAACACCTGGTTGCGTATTGCCTTCTTACGTTGCATTACGCATTCAGTGTCTTACTTCTGCTATTGGCAGTCCAAAAACATCACAAGTTTAGGATGGTATGCGATCTTCTTTCTGACAACCATCAGTCCTGATTGCCACTAGGTAAAATGGTGGACCAAATGATCTGTCTGAAGTTTCAAACGGAATGAGACGCCTGAAAGGATGGCACATTATCCTGACATTCCTCTCAAAAATTGTTCTAGCTGCCACTCCTGCGCAAAGTGCGAGCTTCAAACTTTGGGGGCCAGATTAACTCACATTAACCGAATTTAGGTTCCAGGTGTCTGTGAAACCTGTGAGGGTGACCACGGGATGTTCCAGGGTACACGGGCACGCGCACGGAAAGAACTCATCTCTGCCACAATCTCCCTTTTCTACAGCCGCTTCATTTCTAGTCCGTCAGCAGATTGATGAACGGGACTCGACGTTTCCACGCGTGCGGCTGGATAGCACCTATGTTCACCAGATCTTTTGTGGCTTGCAGATGTCTGTGGATAAAGACGGGAACGCCTATTCTGCCACGCTGGAGATTCGTGACGTCACACTGGAAGATGCCGGAAAATACAAGGTCACGGCCAAGAACGAACTCGGCGAGAGCAATGCGACCATCAGCCTCAATTTCGACAGTAAGTCAATACAAGTCCGACATCCTGAGAAAGACATTCCGAGGAGCTCGACCCCTTTTACTCCCACGCCTAGGAAGTTGTCCCATCGGTTTGTTCTATATTGATCTCAGCAGTGCGTAGTGGAACTCGTGTGGTAGATATTCGGTCGATTGGCCTAGCTCCGCTATGAATGTTCAGAGACAAACGGTGTAATTGTTCGTAGGCAGTAACGCACATGACTGAATAGTTAATGCTGAGATTTGTGAACTTTCATCAAAATATTAACAGTACCTTCGCTTGATATATATATATATATATATATATATATATATATATATATATATATCAGGCCATAATATAAGCTATAGGCTATAATACACAATATAATATGATATATATACATATATATATATATATATATATATATGTATTATTTTACCCGGATGGTTTGCATTCGTGGCCTTGGACTCAGAACACATGCTAAGCAGACTTTGTTGCTCGTACCCTGAACCTGCTACCCAGAAGTGCAGTTCCAGTTCAGCGGATAATTTTGCCTCCGGCCTTGCCACCAGAATGGACTTCGGAGGAATCTTTTCGTGTTGTGCAATGCTACAACACGGCCGCCCCGTGCCAGGTTGGCTCTTTTTTGGCATGTTTGCATGCATATATTACATCACCATAGCGCCGTGAAAACGATTATTATGAGGAATTCTTCGGTCGCATTAAAAGCAAAATGCAAAGAAAGAGAACTCAGGTGCATGTAAAAACTCACGAGCCGCTATCTTGTAAGTGTCCTTTTAACATTTAAAAACAGGCCATGCAAACAAGCGACGCTCTAAAATTGAGAAAGGAGGACTTTTCGTCCTCCTGTACAAAAAAAAAACTGAAACACATCCACGATATCACCACAATCAGCTCGCACATATGCAACGAAATTTGTTTTTTTTATGAATGGCGCAGACTGCAAAATTGTGGTCTTTTTGTGTACCATTAGCAAAGACTATCACGTAATTGCGAGTACACCAGATGAACGAGGCGTTGACTGTCGTTGACATAACAATCGGTGGACTGTAATGGTGCAAGTGGGTTAGCCCGACGAGGGTACCGTAGAACGAGTCTATGAAGACTTACAGGCGACTGTACCATGTGCTTTTTCAAGTAGACTGTCAGTCTTGTATGGCTGGGTTCCCATGAAAGTCGCTCTCGTATAACCCAGTACCAGTCAAATCCAGGTAACGACTGTTGGCGCGAGAGCCAAAGATGATGAGCTCTGTTTCAGCGGAGTTAACTTTAGGGTCACGATATGATAGTGTAACTCCTAACTAGATTATCCAGAGACTGATCCAAGAAGCAAATCATCTTACTAATGGCATATCTTTACCCATGACGTTTTTAAAGTATTGAATTTCTTGAACTTAATTGGCGTAGATGCTTAGTGCGTCTGAAACAAGTTTAAAAGAAGATGTAGTAATGCGCTTTAAAGTACTTCCATAGCTTTTGACAGCGGTGTGTATGGGTAAATTTCCTTTGATTCGCCCGCGAACAGTACATAAAGACTGATTGTGACTAAATAGATAGGGGAAAATTTAAAAAAAAGTTAATAGAAGAAACCTTGTGTTAAGTTAATAGTCTGTCATGATAAACCACTTCAAAGCATTTTGATACAGGCAACGGACAGAGAAGACGAGAAGGTGAGTTCCTACTGGTCTACTTAAAAGAAAATGTTGTCGGAGAGAGAAGAGCGCGATTCCCTTAGCGAGGGGTGTGCAGCAACGGTGCTGAAAGATGTGAAGATATAGTTGCATATCGTATAAGAATGAAGAACCACTGGCTCTTCTTCAAGATATTTCAAAAGCACGGCTCAGGCGTTTGCTGTGCAGAGGATGTGACAGAATACACAGAAGCAGAATCTAGGTAGGAGGGCTCGAATGCTATCTGGACGGCTTTGCTCCCGAATTTGCTTTCGACGCAGAAAAGAGGCCTGAGAAAAAACTCACAGATGTCTGCCATTAAATGCGTGACAGGGCTTACTCTGCTCTAGTTTAATGGGTGGGATAACAGGCAGCATTTTGTGTTTTTTTTTTACCACCGGCAGAATTGTTAGTCTTGGGTTAGATATGCCTTGGGTACCGCAGACATTGCTGTCATGTCGCTGCAGCACGCGACAGATCACACAGAAACACAAAAGAGCGCGATTCAGTACATTACCATGATTAGCATGCATTAAATTGGCATTTGAAGCTGCTGGCTACTTGGCATTACTGACTGTCCAAAAACGTTAGCATTGATACGTGCGGCGCCAAAGTTCACTGTAATTTTCTGGACTCGTTTTTCGCTGGTTTCGTTTTGACCAAATATGCCCTTATTGTTCATCGACAGTACACAAGAAAGGAATATGAAGAATGACCTAGGTGCAGTGCAGGCTGTAGTAGCACTCACCGTTGTTCAGGTCTAGAGCGTACTCAGGTGTTAGAAAAGGGGTGAGCAGAGGGAAGGCAGCTTAGAATAATGGCAAGCTCCGGAGAAGACTGATGTGTTTTGAAAGTGTTTTAGTCGTTCTCCGCTAAGAGGTCGTTGGGTGCCTGTTCAGTCAGAGCCATCCACTAGACTTGTTCGGCAATGTGATTGCAGTAGGGGCCAGGAAGATGTCTGTGCATTGTGTTTTGGCGTGCGGTCTCTGTTTTGGGTAGATTATGTCAGCCTCCTTCCGGTCAGAGCCGTCCTCACAGGTTTTAAGGATAGAGATCCTGTATGTTCCGAAGTTCGCATAGCTGTTACGGCGACAGTTCATTAGATTAAAACAAACCAAACAACTAAGTACAGCCTACATGAATGTCCTACATTCAAGAGGCACTTCGAGAACTGTAAACGATGTGTTTCATGCCAACTAGGAAGATCCTGGCAATAGCCAGTGCAATATCGCTATTGTTGTTTTATGTTTCATGTTTTATGTTTTATGTTTAAGCGTAATGTTGAGGACCGCTTTACACACCAGATTCTGATCCTGATTCCGTGCAAATCAGTGCCGGAACATTTTGTTACTTCTCAAAACAAGGCAGCCTCCGAAAATCTCAGATCACTTGGCCCGTTTTCATGCTTTTTTTTTCTTCACCGACATTGATGAGAAGGTGTCTGTGTATCCTGTTTTCATAAGTCAATCATTTTCGTGGAACTCTGCAATGTTTTTGCAAGCCGTTTTTTCCGCCGATTATTTCTTATTCCTCTTTTTGGTAGGCGAACCTTTCCAATGGAGACATGTGCAATGTTTCTTTGAAACAGTTCATTTCCAGCTTGAATTTCTAATTTTGTAGTTATTAATCATCATATCATCACCGTGGTTATGAATCGTCATATATCAGCATATCGTAATGTCAACGTAACGATTCATCAAAATATTTCTGAGATTGAGTGGTACTTTATAAAGATTACCAGGCCATTAACTGGTTTATGGCGCTGTTGCTCTTGGCATCCATTCCACAAGACAACTTCCGTTTTTTTAGGGTGTGTTCTCGAAACATGCATTTGTAGTCAAACTTTAATTTGAGACTATGTACATTTCTGTCCCACTCTGTGTTGTGTCATGTCACCACAGAATGAAAATTGCTTTCCAGTGCTAGAACCGGTTTAACAGCATATGATCATGGAATATCTTTAAGAACTGTGTGCTGATGCACCAAGCGCAGAAACTGTGTTCACAGTCGAGCAATTCAAGCAACGAAAATTACTGACGTCAGCAACACATTTCTTACTGGGCAAAGTTTAGCAGATAACAGATATTACGGCCCGGTCTACTGTCTATTGACTGCACATAACTGCGCCACACGTTCCCGTACGCTGTTTTCTTGCTATCTTAAAGAGTGAGCAACCCTGACGCCAAACATCGAAATGCGATACATAAGTCCAAACCAGTCAAAACGAAATGCGTTCAATGTTGATTTATTACTGGATTATATCTTCCCAACCATACCTGCCAATCACATCCTCACTGAGATTCGCTCCGAGTTTTGAACAAGAGAGATCAACAATGTTTAGCAACCCGTAACGGCATCGCCTTCCCCCGAGGGCGTCATGTCATCTGTTGCGTGAGTCCGGTCCTTTACCCTGACGTAATCCGCCGATGACGTACGATGACGCCGCCTGAGACGGTGGCAATCCTCGATGGTGTCCCGTGACGCCTCAGCGCTGATGAGCCGCCCTGCGACGCTGCAACACGCTGTAACACGCTGCAACACGCTGCAACACGCTGTAACGCGCCGTGGCGCACTGTGACGCTGCATCTGTGACCGACAGCCGAGGAGCCCCCGGTGCCGGAGGAAGGCAAACCCTCGTTCACCGAGAGACCGGTCATCCGGCAGTCGGCAGACGGCTCCTCCGTCACCTTCGAATGCCGGCTGGCCGCCGACCCTCAGCCATCTACTCTCTGGTGAGTATCAGGCGGCTTCTCAACTCCACTGACTGCTTGGCTCTGGGTATCGGCAGGCCGCTGACCCGCAGCCGTTTGTGCTCTGGTGAGTGCCAGTTAGCTTCTGTGTTCCACTGGCTGGTCGGCTTTGAGTGCCGGATGGCCGCTGACCTGCAGCCGTCTAGGCCCTGGTGCGCGCGAGTCCTCTGTGGGATGATTGGCGAGTGAGGAGCGAGTGGCAGATGATTTAAACATACTCCCGGGTGGGGGAGAACTGAATCCTCCCAAACTCTGGTTTTTGCTCGTCAGTTCCATGGTATTTGAAGCACCTTCACGGAACTTAGTGACTTTTCCTACCTACGTTTTCACGGAATATCCCAAAATTTCCATGATTTTGTTTTGCTCAGGGGCAGAGCCAGGCATCTGGGAGGCACCTCAGACCATTTTGCCACTGTTTAAGGCAAAAGAAAAACAGCCGCGGAAAACAGTTTGTCATGATGAGGACAGAACTTACAGCCTTGTGTGAGTGTATAGTTCAGCGATTGGGCAAACATTAAAAACATTTTTGTTGTGATGAGGCTATTTCTCAAGGTCAGGTCAAGGTCATAAGTCAAGGTTTTGTTTGCGTTAATACTTTTTACGACTATTTTCAAACGCAGAATCCAGAAGATATGTAACGTAGAAAGATCCTATCTACTTGTGCACTCAGTTTCGGGCCGATATCAGGTCGGGTCATGGAGCTATGACCTTAAGTGTCCGTGCGCATACCCCATATCACGACGAGGAATTTTAAAGATATGTTGTTTTAATATGGCTGGAGACATTTTCAAACATTATGAAATGAATTCGAGGTCATTACATATGACTTTTGACCATCTGGT
Organism: Capitulum mitella; assembly: GCA_030062745.1. Classification (NCBI taxonomy): domain Eukaryota; kingdom Metazoa; phylum Arthropoda; class Thecostraca; order Pollicipedomorpha; family Pollicipedidae; genus Capitulum; species Capitulum mitella. Next base: position 25,784,437 of record CP099842.1, on the reverse strand, counting down.
CATTTGATGCCAATGAAGGTCAAAAATCGGAAACTGAAATCTGATGACAAATGATGAACATAAGGTCAGGACAGTCCGCCTTCTTTTCATATCCCTGGCGCCGCCTATGCCAACATTATGCAAACAGTGTGATACGATTTGTGCTTGTTAGGTATGCCATGACCAGCAAAAATAAAAAAAGAACGTTTTAAGCATTTATGTTACTCAAGTAAAAGAAAATATTCCCCCTATTTTTGAAATCTTGTGAAGGCCTATGGATCCTCGCAAAATTCCAGATTTATGAGTCAAAGGGAAAAGTCCCTGCGATCAGCTCTCAATGCACGCTAATTACATCAAAATCGGCCCATGAACAATGAAGTTATAGTAAGGCAAAAGTACCCCGTTTTAACGTTTCTGACCCTTTGTATCCGCCCCTTTCGAAATTTTGAAACTTTTGTTTTAGAAAATTTAGTTTACATCATGTCAAATCGATTGCCGTTTGTTGTTATAAAACTGGATGTGTGGTTCTCAAGATCTTAGTGTGCCAAATCCCCCCCCCCCCACCGGAAACCGACTATACTGTTTACCCCTCCGGGAATAGGGTTAACGGCTTATGACGCCACTTCAGGCGGGTTTATTTTAATGAGGGCTGTTTTCTTCTTAAGTATTTACCTATGGTTTCGAGCTTCGCCACGTGAACGTACAGTATCTGGGCAATAAATAAATAAACGAAACTCTTTGCCATTGGCGCGTTTCCTTATAGTCGGATGCACTTGCTGATTTACTTATCTGAAGTATGCATGACACATCGGGCATTTGAAACGTTATTTGTAATGAATTTTGACGGCTCTATGCTGGAGCATTTGACTCCAGGATCTTGAGTGAAACAAAATGATATTTTCAATAAACGTTCCCCATATTTTCGGTTTCCCAATGTGTGATTCTCTTTCAGGTATCATGGATCTACTTTAATTAAAGAAAGTAGTAGGTACAAAATAAGCATAACGAAGGACACCAAGACGTTCTACAAGTCCTCGCTACAGATCATGAACGTCCAAGCGTCTGACGGAGGAGAGTACAAGGTTGTCGCCAAGAACAAGCACGGAGAGGGCTCGGCGAGCATGAACCTGAACATTGCCGGGGAGAGCGATGAGGCAAAGTGAGGCCTTAATCCAGCCTGGCTCATAACCCAGATTACGAAACAACAGCTCACGGCTGTCGCGCCAGTGCAGCTACCAAACACAACAAAATGTTGGAGGGCACTGTGTGTGACAGCAACTATCCAGCACCCTGGGGATTATGCGAGACGTCACAGAGCCTGGAATTGCTTTGCAGGATTTCCAGGTGTACGTCACATTAGCAGGTGTCTCCCTTTCTAGCATATTCTGAAAAGGCACCGTTGCCACCGCCCAGCAGCAGACACATATTTCATGGTGGTCAGACGTAAACACGAGGCTGATTGGATTACGCTGACTGCCAACCCAACTCCCCAGGGCAGCTGACGGCAAGGCGCCCCGGTTCCCGAAGAAGCCGACCATTCGCCAGGAGGGGGACGACCTGGTCATGAGCTGCGTGATGGAGGCCAACCCAATGCCGGAGATCACGTGGTACCACGGCACCAAGGCCATCACGGCCTCGTCTCGGCTCCGGATGGCCAGCAAGGTCAGCGGCGTTCTGCTTCGCAACCATTTCCGTATTCCGAGAGGCTTTGTCGTTGCAAAAATTGTGACTCGGTGACGGCTTGACTTTGTATGTGTGGAAAGGCTGCTTGGCGTGTCTAGAAGGACGCCCTTCTTGTTTATCACTGCGGAACTCTGTCCGATTTCCGCAGCTTGGAGGGATTTAGCGATGTCTATCGTGGTGTTCCAGGAAACCAGCAAGGATACGTATTTGCTCACTTTGACTGTGTCTTCGCCGACGCAAGAAGATGGTGGAAGCTACCGGTGTAATGCCTGCAATAAGTTTGGCGAAAGCAACGCCAATATAGCGCTCAACTTTCAAGGTAACATCAGAACGTACAACGAAACAAGACAGTGTTATTATCGGTATACAACCTGTGTCTTTTGCGTTGTTCATAGACGCCCAGCTGTTAATGGGGCTACTGTATCGCAATCGCCATTGTGGTTATCAGAGCGCGGCTGTGCTATAACGTCAGATCGTTCAGTTCGTAAAAAATGCTAATATGAATCCGCTCTGAATTACCTCACACGTCTACTTATAAAACTCGCAGAAACAAGCGCATGTTGTCTAACATTCGGAGGCCACAATCGCCGTGTTCTGCGTGCGTCGCGGGCGCGCCGATTGCGGGGTCTGCCAGTGATTCGTCACGAGCGAGGCGTGACGTCACGCGCCCGAGCTGTGACGCCGATTGTCCGTATCGTTACAGCCAGCGACGACGCGGAGAAGCCCCCCGCCGGCAAGGCGCCCAGCTTCACCGAGAAGCCTAAGATCCTACCGAACGAGTCAGGCACGCTCATCACGATGAAGTGTCGCATCAGCTCCTCCTCGCCGCCGGAGATCACCTGGATGCGGGGCACCGAGGTGGTGCGCACCTCGTCCCGCATCACCATGAAGAGGACGACGATCAAGGAGAACGAGTACGAGGCGATCCTCGAGCTCAGGGTGAGTGGACGGCGTGCAGGATCATTGGTGGCTGACGTATGTATGCTGGATCGTTATGGTGATTACCACGGCTAAAGAGGCTTCAGACATTTGCTCGCCGAAAATGGCACTACAGAGCGAGCTGGTCTGTATAATTTTTTAAAGCCATGCTTGGTAGTTCGGTATATTTCTAACCACGCAGTGAATTTCTAACACACACACTTCATACATGTGGTCATCGACAAATTAACTTCAGATGTTGGAAGTGTTTTTTTCACACTCAGCACAGACGCTTTGATAGTTTCGTCTCGTGTCATTTTCACGCACGAATCTACCATAGCGTGTTTGTCTGGTCTTGATCGTCTCTGTACGTCTGACGCATTTTCTAATTGACGCATGTCGTCCGCACCACCCGCGGACGTTCTGTGCTGGGGCCGTCCGCATCGCTGCCCCTATGTGTAGACGTGTGGTTTATCGCCCGCGACGGGGGCCGAGTCCGCGCCGCTGGCGACCCCGCGTGACCTCCCGCCGGCCGCCCAGGACCCGACGGCGGCCGACGGCGGCAAGTACCGCTGCACGGCCAAGAACGAGTTCGGCGAGAGCCACGCCAACCTGGCGCTCAACATCGAGCCGGAGCCGGAGCCGCCGGCGCCGCCGGCCGCGCCGCCGGCGTTTGTAGGGCGCGCCGGTCATTCGCTCGGAGGCGGGCGGCGCCGTGCTGATGGAGGTGCGCGTGCGCTCGGAGCGGCCCGTCACGGCCGCCTGGTGGCACGGCACGCGCGCCGTCACCGCCTCCAGCCGGATTCAGATCACCCAGCAGGAGAAGGCCAACATCCACACGCTGCACCTCAGGATACGGGTACGGCGGCCGGCCGGGGCGGCCAGCCTGCACGCTTCGGCACAGCTGGTTGGCGACGGCGAGCTTTGGCGTTTGGGACGACGCTTTGGCGGCAGCGGATGCTTCATGGCGGCGGACGCTTCTACCAGGGTTTCGTGATGTGCACTGGTGTCCTGTTATCTGTAACTGCAGTCTAACATGTAGAACTTTCATATTTCTGCTCTGGCGTTTTAGCTAAGTTTGGTTTCATTACTTTCTTAAAACTGCTGCGCGGCGTTTTGTATAAACCTTTTCTCTTAACATAAAGCTATGTATTACAGAAGCAAGTGGTTAACGTTCTTTTGCCTGTTTCAATTACGGTAAACACAGGCGTCCGGCGAAAAAACAGAGTCACACCGTAGTTGACAGGCATGTCAAATATTGTAATGTGTAGCAACTGCAGACATGAATCGGACTGAACTAGTCTACTAGTCGCGTCTTATTCTAAGTTGCTGCGATGCACCGACTAGCCTCTGTCGGGGCTATCATTCCGTTCTGCCTGTCCAGCGCTGTTGACCCAGTTTCTTTTTTAGGAGCCTCGACCGGAGGATGCTGGCCTGTATAAGTGCAATATTAAAAACGAGGCCGGCGAAATCAACGCCAACCTCACGCTCAATATTGAAGGTAACCATATAGAGATATTGACATTATATAGCCTCATACTGTAGGTAATCGTGTACAACCGCATATTGAAATCAGCGAAAATATGTTCATCGCCGTCATTTCCACATCTCTCTTGATTCCTGTCCTAGGCTTCCCGAATGGTGGGAAATGTTTTCTCCGCAAATGTTACGTCATATCCGTGTTTAACTGTTGCCTCCCGGTGTCGTCCCGTGCATGTCTGTGTGCTTGACTACCGTCTGCGTGCACCAGTGGTACCAGAGGTGCGCCAGCAGCCTCGCATCACCGTCATCAGGGAGCGGCGCATTGTCGTCATCGAGACGCGCGTCGCCTGCGTCAACACGCCCGATATCAGCTGGCTGCACGAGCGACGCTCGGTCTCCGCCGACTCGCGCCGGTCTGTGAAGGTGGAACAGGTGTCTCAGGTGAGTGCCACACCTCCCAGACCGGTCTGTGAAGGTGGAACAGGTGTCTCAGGTGAGTGTCACACCGCCCAGGCCGGTCTGTGAAGGTGGAACAGGTGTCTCAGGTGAGTGTCGCACCGCCCAGGCCGGTCTGTGAAGGTGGAACAGGTGTCTCAGGTGAGTGTCAGACATTTCTCTCTGGTCTGTGAAGGTGGAACAGGTGTCTCAGGTGAGTGTCACACCGCCCAGGCCGGTCTGTGAAGGTGAAGCGGTGTCTCAGGCGAGTGTCAGGCATTCCTCTCCGGTCTGTGAAGGTGGAACAGGTGTCTCAGGTGAGTGTCACACCTCCCAGGCCGGTCTGTGAAGGTGGAACAGGTGTCTCAGGTGAGTGTCACACCGCCCAGGCCGGTCTGTGAAGGTGGAACAGGTGTCTCAGGTGAGTGTCACACCGCCCAGGCCGGTCTGTGAAGGTGGAACAGGTGTCTCAGGTGAGTGCCACACCTCCCAGACTGGTCTGTGAAGTGGAACAGGTGTCTCAGGTGAGTGTCACACCGCCCAGGCCGGTCTGTGAAGGTGGAACAGGTGTCTCAGGTGAGTGTCGCACCGCCCAGGCCGGTCTGTGAAGGTGGAACAGGTGTCTCAGGTGAGTGTCAGACATTTCTCTCTGGTCTGTGAAGGTGGAACAGGTGTCTCAGGTGAGTGTCACACCGCCCAGGCCGGTCTGTGAAGGTGGAACAGGTGTCTCAGGTGAGTGTCACACCGCCCAGGCCGGTCTGTGAAGGTGGAACAGGTGTCTCAGGTGAGTGTCACACCGTCCAGGCCGGTCTGTGAAGGTGAAGCGGGTGTCTCAGATGAGTGTCAGACATTCCTCTCCGGTCTGTGAAGGTGGAGGAGGTGTCTCAGGTGAGTGCCAGACTGCCCCGTCCGGTCTGTGATGGTGGAGCAGGTGTCTCAGATGAGTGTCAGACTCCTAGTCCCGCCTGTCTGTGATGATGGAGCAGATGTCCGAGGTGCGTGTCAGACACTGCTCTCCGAACCGCGGTGGATATTTCCGAATCATTTCGTTTAGTCTTCACGACTGGAAAGTTGTTCTAGAAGTAGTAGGCAGAAGTGTGCACAGTCCCTCTCCCCTTCCCCCCCCCCTCTCTCTCTCACTCACTGTCACTCTCACCCTCTGTCTCGCTTTCGTTGTAACATTTGACTACTTTCGCCCGCGTATGACAATCACTCTGCAAAATCTATCTCCTCTACGACTTTCACAGTGCTGAAAAGTGTCTAGAGTTGGGCATAGGTCGTACCCTTCACGCTGAATTTTCCATTAATTCCAGGCCATTTCGATAATACGTAAAAAGCTTTTGCTAGTCAATTAGGAGTCGCGAAGGTGACCTACTATTATACATGTTGCCCACGCATCATCTGTTGTCGCAAGTCCTCCCCGTCGAGTCCTTTACCCGCGTGTTGTTACGCACCTCGCTCCCTGTGCTGAAGCGGGCCTTCCATCGTCCTGCAGGGCGAGTACGCCATCAAGCTGGAGATCAAGCAGGCAGCGGCGGCCGACCGGGGCGAATACCAGCTGGTGGCGCGCAACGAGAAGGGCGAGGCCAAGTCGAAGCCGGTCACGCTGACGGAAGTGTTCGAGGACGAGAAGCCCAAGCCGAAGGGCGAGCCCCCCCAGTTCAGCAGCAAGCTGGCGCCGGTCACGGTCGAGGAGGGCGCCTCGGCCGACTTCGCCTGCCGCCTCTCCAAGTCCGACATGTCCACCGAGATCATCTGGTACAGGTCAGTGGTAGCCGCCGGGCTAGGTTCTTCTCTCTCCAGCGTCTTTTTGTGTTGCCTCTGTTCATGGATTGCGTCCGTTCGGGTAGGAAAACCGCTGAACCTAAATGGCATCTATGTTGTGCGAAATCCTGCGAATTATCAGTTCTTGTTTTACACAAAGCAAGTGGACGTTTGCGACTGCCTTGTCACGGTAACGTTTTAAACTGGGCCAGTGGGGGCCTCTCGGGGATCAGAATTGAGAGGTAGTTCTGATTTGTCCACACGCTGCAGGAACGGAGTCATTTTGCGAGAGACACCGGATGTCTTCATGAGCTTCGACGGCCAGAACATCCGGATGTCATTGTCCGGGGTGAAGAAGCAGTCGAGCGGCACGTACAAGGTGGTAACCAGGAATGAGCACGGCTCGTCCGACTCGTCCTGTCAGCTCACCGTCAACGGTAGGTGTTGCCGACAGACAATGGGGTTCTTCTTGCCGGTGCTCATCCACCGGCCGGAATGCCTGAAACCATGAGATGACAAAATAATCATTCATAATGCTAGGTGCTGCAGGAGTTTGTGGCCATCACACAACATGAAGCGACGAAATGATCACGTTTAGGTGTTCCATATATGGGAAACTCGCCAGTAGTCCTAAAGGAGGTGACACCAGGAATGGTACTGTTTGTTAACTCTGCGCGCCAACATTTGCTGTGATATCTCAATTATTTTTCTGTGAATTATTAAAAAATGTCCTATTGCGCCAGATAAACCGTATGATCACGCGACTTCATTCTTGTCTTTTCAGAGAAAAAGGCTGTGGAAAAACTGGTAAGTTGCTCCGAAAGACGTTCGAAATCATTCCTTTTTCTCAGCGTATTATCCTCGCCTCTGGCATCACAACAGCAAAGTAAGATACTCTGTAAAGTATCATGCCTATTCAACTCGTGAAACATTTTCACGTGCCATATTGCATGTTTGCGGATCTTCCCAAAGCATTCACTATCGGAGCATCAGCAATCGTTGAACCAATGTTCTGCAGGAGCTGGATGAGGAAAAAATGAAGCCGAAGAAAAAAGCTAAAGAGACGCCAGAGGAGGTAAGCTTTTTCCGTTACATTTTTGCAACCAAAAGAAAGAAATATTCCTAATGGCCGTGATCCCCGCTCTTGATGTGAAACACGGAATGATTTCATAACTGTAGGAATTGTAGCTGCATATGCTGTCAATAGAAACGTCTATAACGTCCCCAGCAAGCAACATGCCTTGGCGTTAAATTCATCTTTAAGGAATCATTGAGAGAGTTAACATGTGTTTATTTATGTCCGAACTTATTTCGCATGCAGCAAACGGATTCTAGCTAGTTTTACCCCCCCCCCCTTCCCTTTGATATGCTTGTTAACCATTGTTCCATATAGCTGCCTACAAAAAACGAAAGATATTTCCCATTTAATGAGAATCATTAGATCCATAACAGGTTATATAATGAATGCATGAGGGATAGCGTGCAACAAAAGCCTCATCCGTGCATGGGGTGTTTTTCAAAGCAAACGAAGAAGACGAAACCCGATGAGACCAAGCCTGAGGAGGGACGGAAGCAAGACGATACGGACCTCAAGGCCCCGCAACGGAAGAAGTCGAAAGAGAAGAGTCCCGATGTTTCAAAGCCCAAGGCTCAGGAACCTGACACCAGCAAAGACGAACGCCCTGCTGAAAAGAAGCCCGACACTCGCAAACCCGCGGACAAAAAACCGGAAGCTCCGGCGCCCGGGACCAAAGCACCGGAACCTGGTAAGCCGGACGACAAGAAAACGGCCCCCGGTAAACCGGAGGACAAGAAGCCAGCGGTCAGTCCACCGGAAGAGAAGAAGCCGGATGCTGACAAGCCCGAGGCGAAAAAGCTCGAAGTAGACAAGCCGAAGGACAAAACGCCCGAGCCGAAGGGCAGGCCATGGCGGCAAAAGTCTCCCAAAGCCGAAAGAAGAGGCGCCGGCGCCGGCGCCTGAAGACAAAGCTCAGCCGGCGCCGTCCCAGAAGCAGCCTGCCGCCGGGGTCTCGCCGCAGGCGCCGCAGCAGCGCACTCCCACCGTCCAGGAGCCCGCCGACCGCCCCGTGGGGGAGGCCGGCCGGCCGCGATCGGTGAGAGAGCGGCCCCGCAGCGACCGGAGCGCGGCCAGCAGACGGCTCGCAGTGCCTCGTGACGGCGGCTGGCGCTGCGGCGTCTGCCCGGACGCGCGCGCACTAATTGCCGCACAGGCCCGGCGGCACGTGCACAAGCTAATGTCGCTGTCAGCTGGAGCTCGTTGATTCTCAGCGAGGGCTTGGCGTGGCGTTGTTTTTTTTGTATTTTGGCAAACACTACCACATTTGGAATGGACATACGAACAGCATCGTTGGTGGTCATCCACCACATACATTGGTGGTGTGGTGGCATTGGGATGACGCGGCAAGAGCCTCATAATCAGCTAATGCCGCTGTTAACTGGGACTCGTTAATTCTCGGCGAGGGCTTGGCGTGGAATTTTTTGTGCTTTGGTAAACACTACTACATTTGGAATGGACAGACGAACAGTATCGTTGGTGGTCATCCACCGCATACATTGGTGGTATGGGATGGCGTGGTGGCATTGGGATGGCGCGGCAAGAGCCTAGAACATAATTTGCGCCTTTTGGTGTACAGCGCTCAGGAACAACGTTATGTTGATGCGGTTGTATAATGCTTCTAATTGGGCGCTACACGCGTTGCATTGCTTGCGTAAGTTAATGCGTATTTTCCCCTTTCAAGATGATTGTATCTTCTTAAGCAGGAAGCTACATACAAGTTACATGTCAGGTTCTATCTGACATATATACTTCACGACTCTTGATATCCTGCGCCTGAGTTTAACCAGCTGAAATTCGAACGTCGATAAGTTGTTGCTTCAATTTGAATTCAGTACTCATTCAAACCTATGATGCGTACCAATCTGGGATAAAACGAGTCACGAAATACTGGCCTGTCAATCTGCAAAACACAAAAGCGCTCGTCTGCGATTTAGCCGTGATACGATAGCCTCCCTTCCGCCTAGTGATCATTTGCCATTGACGTCTCGTCCAACCCACTAACCCGGCACGCCCCACCCCGCCTGACTGATTCGTTTTTCCCGGCATGCAGCCCGCCCAGAAGCCGGAGGCACAACCGACCTCGCCTCGCGGCTCCCAGGACAAATCGGACCAGCCCGCCAAGGTACGAAAGGTCGCTGAAACCTCCCGGACTGTCCCCCCCCCCCCAAGAAAAAGGCCACCCGTGTACAGAGAACGGAGCTGGTGCAGCCGCCGGACAGCAGGAGGGTCACAGACCGGAGAAACCCGATATTAGCTGTTATGTCTCCCTGGAGTCCCTCTTAAGGTCTCTGATGAAACAATGGCCTTACTCCTTAACGCTGAAAGCCCATGGCAACGACGCTATGTGCACTGTTTTGCCTTTCGTATGGCATATATTTTAGACCTCTCATCAGGTCACTTTGCGAATGTTTGCGTTGTGTATAGCTACAGGAAATGATGCGCCTATTTTTTACTAGTGTTATGCTGATTGCAGTTAGTTGGTTGTAGTTCCTTCTGTTTATAGTAGGAACTTAAAGCTGGTGCCATTTCTTTTTTAGAAGCGCGATTTATAAGTACGCCGCTTGTTTTCACGATATGTCGACCGTCCTATGCACAATAGTTTCCTGATGCTCCTGGTTGTTTTTCCCCATTTTTGTTCGATGAAGTCGTGCTCATTTGTTTTTAACTGCTTACCCGGCGCATGATCGGTTTTACCTTTTTGCTAGAAACCCCGCACTACGCCCCAAATCGAAGAGCCAGAAGACCTGAGTACTGAGGACGAGGTCTCCGACATTCCCCTATCCAAGGTACTCGCAGCGGATAGTTCACGCCCCACGTAGTTTCGATCGGTAGCGTGTGACGCGTAATAGCTCTGTGTCAGTCCCTCGAGGCACACTCGACGTACGCAAACCGCCAGCAGAACGCAGGCGCCCGGCGCCTGCCCTGCCCTTCCCCAGTCTGTCTCTCTGTGTACATGCCTGTACTACCGTGTCCCTTCGTGTTGCATGACCTGTCCGTGGCCAGAGAAGCTCTGCAGCCTGGCCGCACGCCCTGTCCCTTCTTCGCTCACATTTTTGAGGAGCACGCTCGCTTTGTGTAGACAGACACTGGGCGACCGATAGGTGGCGGCGCGCGCCCTCTGCTCAGCGTGCACGTGCACTGACACGCTATCCGTTGCTCGGCCAGTCGCTTGCGGCGGCCGGCGCCGGGCCGTGGCCGCCGTCCGCCCAGGCCCGGGGACGCCGGCGCGCGCGCGACCGCCGCGTCGGCGCGACGCGAGCGGCCGGCGACGGCGCGCCGCCGGCTGGGCCCGGCCCGCTGGAAGGCGCGCCGGCGCCGTACAAGCCGGGCGCCGGGCCGTGGCGGCGCCGGGGTCGCGCCGTCGGCGACGACGCCAGCCCGGCGCGGCTGCTCGGCGGAGCGCCGCCCGGCGCCGACGAGCCCCGACCGCAGGGCAGCGGCCGACAGGTACACCGGAAGGGCCGCCGCCGGCCGCGGCGGGAGGTGTAAGGTCGTCGCCCGGAAACGCCTCGGGCGGTGCGCGCTGCTGCGCCTTCGAGTGTGGCTATCCCACGCTGGGTTTTTTCGTGTGGCTGTCCTGCGCGGTGCGATGCCTGCCTGCTTGATGTGCGGTTTTGAATGACGCGGTGATGACTCACCGAAACCGGTTTCCAGCGTGTTCTGTTGAGGGTGAACCTTGTGAAGACGTTTGTACGACTCTGGGAACCGCACTGACTGGGGTAGACGCAGGCCCAGAAGCGATTTAATCATCTTTGAAGCATCACAGGCACTGTTTTAAAATGGCAAAACGACAATTTCACGCCACCGGCTTGACATAAACTACGAATTAACAGACTGCCGCTTTTTTTAATTTGAAGCTTTTGTGATGTAAATGCAGTCATATGCTGAACAGTTCGTTCACAATTGATTATCAGCGCGTTCCAGAAGTTATGAGTCACCCCGAAAATTTTTGGGAGTTTGGACCCTAAACGGCTGTATTTTCTTCCACTCTATCACTGGAAAAACTTTCCCAAGATTTATGCGGACGCAAATGCCATTTATAACTCCATTTTCCCGTGAACACAATAAAGCATCGTGTTAATGCCTTCGTTAAGATGGGAATGCATTTGCATTTTGCATCACATTATCACCCACGCATTGACTACATGGAAAACGAGCATCACCACATATTCATGTGGAAACTTTGCTGCATCATCACAGTTTCCAAAAGTCCTAATGCGATCATGGAACATTCACTCTACATTACTACATTTCTATAATTTCTTTTCTTATACAATCTATGTCCCGTCACATAACAATCGTTTCACCTCTAGCCAGCGTCCCCGACACCCTGGTGGTGAACCTTGGGCTCTCTTCAAGGTCTGTCCTTGCACTGTTCTGGCCGGCCTCCCCGCACCAGCGACGGAGGCTGCCATTGGCGTCAGCTGTACATGATAATAACGCCTGGTTTGTCCATCTAGTCGGAAGAGGCTCTTCCGGCGCCGAAACCAGCCAGTGCAGACAAGGCTGGCAAGGATGACAAGGCTGCGTCGCAGACCAAAGACGCCAAGCCCAAGCCGAAGCGACAGGTAAAGACTAAGATCCCCGGTAGCTGTCCATTGGATAAAGCTGAGCGAAAGCTGTAAATATGTCCCTGGTGCTCAAATCCGTGGTACGCCTAGAAGTCCCGCCGCAAAACGTCGTCGTCTGACCACAAAGTCTCTGTGACAGCATTAATGCCGCATTTCTAACTCCCAGCCCCGTGCAGTCTTGTTAGGTTGAGTTTGCACAGCAGAAATCCACCGGTCGTGAACTTGATCATTTCTGTGGCAATGGCTACACGGTCGCCAGCCATTCCATCCAACATTTTCTATGGAAATCAGAAAACATAGACACAAGCTATTGTCTTCATAAAATCTGCGACAAATCTGTGGTGAAAGTGACGACATTGCGTTATTCGCTCTTCGACATAAATGATGAGGACATTTTTAGTAGTTCCATTGTAGGTATTCGAGCGCGGTTTTCCGGCTAATGTTGTGAATGGTTCTGATGGCTGCGCGAATTGTGCTCCGCGTCGTTTTTGGCCACTGTTGTTCGGCGATTTGCCGGGTCTGGATTCGAGCGCCAGGGTCGATCTTTGTCAGTCCTGCATCCGGTAACTCCCTTGCATTGTAAATGCCCCTGCGATAGATTGGATCCTTTGATGACACGGAATGGATTTATATACACATAAACGCTGCTGCCTTCTTATAGTGTGGCCGCCCTACATGTACAGAGTACAGTCATAGAACAACAGCATTGTGAATAACCTTCACTTCATGTGTGCCCTTGCTGACGAGATGATTTGCTGTCTCAGCTTAAGGTATAATGACCCTTGGATTTAATTAAATATCCCTTTTTCGAATATCAGCTGAGAACTGTCAAGTGCAGAGCACAGCAGCGCCAGCGAGGGCTCACATTTCGTATGTTGTAAAAACGAGTGTCTTCACATTACACTGAACATGCATAGCCTTGCTTGCTGTTGTTCCGAGATGTCTTGCGGCTACCTGTGAGATCTGCTGATACTTAACACTTCCCTCGCTCGTCTCTGCGCCTTCTTTTCACTGTCATACAATCCTTTTTAGCCAATACCTATTGTAGAGACCAAAACACCACAGCAGATCCTAGCTGAGCAGAAGGCCGCTCTGTTGCATCGCAAAAAGGAGAAGGTACATAGTGCGTGATTACATTTACATTACACTTACATATATGTGCATGGTTGTCCGTCCGAGTGCTAAGGTAGTTCTGCCCTGATCCATGTCTGGTTGTGGTGTAAGCAGTCGTCATTACGATGACGTCATTGCCGACTAATGTGACAATGTCGGTAATGACAGTGTTTGGTACTTTATTCCGCAAGAATAACATATTACTGATCAAGTGCTTCACTTGGGTAGTATTTTATTTCGTTATGCACGGACCTGATTGCTTTTAGGAATAACGTCAGTCTCAGTTGGCAAATCTCACAATGCACTATAACAAAATGGATGGATGCCTCTCCGCATCGCTCGCCGAACTTTGAAGTGCAAACGTTTTTCTGCCAGAACTCAAACATTATTGAACATTTGGTCAAGCGTAACATTTGTAGGAGCTCAATTTTTCAAGCCTGCAGAAAGCATTTTACATATGTTGGTTGCAGTTCTCATCGCAAAAAAATTGGACACTGGTACCTACATTTTTAGATGTAGCCTGTCTTTTGCACTTCAAACCAAGGAGAACTTTAATCAGGACAGCGTTTCCGCCGGTGTCATGATGTGTAAATTAAGACCAATCAAAGTTTCGGCTCTTCTTTTATTTTTGCATACATTGATCTTGAAGATGTTGAAGCTGGTCCTTGCATCCATGTCATTTGGATTATATGATATGGATTAAGAAGGTTTTCTGTTGCTACTGAACCAACGCCCATGTATTTTCGTCACCTTCCCATTTGTTCACGTCATGCGTGGTATCCTGCTGTGTTTGGAACTGAAAACAACTTGTGATGTCTTTTAATAACTCTTTTACATCCAGAACGTGTTGTAAAACAAACATTGCAGTACTTTCTGTCTATTCCGCATTTTTAAAGGAACGGCGTAAAGCTCCAATGTCTTTCTCTTTCTTTTTCTTTCTTTCTTTCTCTCTCCCTCCCTCTGTCCCCTCTCTTTTTCTCTCTCACGATAAACACGCGGTTAACGATAGATATAATCCAGGTTTCGTACATAAATTGGTGTGTTAGACGGCGTTTAAAGAGCATGTTTCATTACGTGTAATGCATTTGTATGTATATTAACAGAAACAACAGGCAGAAAAACCTAAAGAAGGTATCGAGAAAGTGGAACTCAAGCACGCTGACGTGAAAGAGCAAGAGGTATGTGTAAAATGTTTCCCTCGTAATCAAGTCATTCTGCTCCGGAAAGAGATTCGGAGCATTTCCGGGCCAGCCATTAGCAGATCGTATTGTAGTGTCATGTCTTAGTAACATGTTTTGGCCATGATGGTCTGTGCTGTATATAAATTGTGGTATTTGGTCCTGTCCCATTAATCAGGTTCCAAGTGAATAACAAAAGTGCTACTAAACGAAAAAATGACGAATGATGAACCATTTCAGTCTAGTTTAACAAATTTCCCAACGCTGATGTTCCATGTACTTATCTGCGTTGTCCGTTAAGAAACCAGTGTGGGAAGTGTAATTTCAATAGTCTGCCTTCTAAAGTTACCAGTTTCTTAAAAAGTCATCTTGCACCAAATTTTGCGCAACTCATCACGAATATCATGGGCTTGTCTCCTATGACGATACTCATTGTCGCAATTCATTGAAATGCATCTATCTCATGTCTCTTTAAGCAGATTTCATTGCACCTTACGAATATACCAGTCATTCTTCTGACAATTACATCTGGCATCGGCCAGACATTTAAAACTCCAGAGGCGTTCCTGGTTTCCATCTTGTGTTCACTAATTTAGTCCCGCTGTTTTCTCAATTTGTGTTTTTGAAAATGCACTCACCTTTGCATTTGTGTGTTCATGTGTGTCGGTCTCTTTTCTGTGTAGTAGATGTCTGTAGATCGATCGCATGCCGTTTGCGTCACGTCATGTCCTGTTTTTAACGACACCAATGTCTTTGTCCAGAAGTCCAAACACCACTCTGCCAGGTGGAATCCACCCAAGATTGAGGAGCCGAACGCCGACGATTCGGTAAATGCGACGTATGGAGTGTTTCTAGACCGGGTAGAAATATTTTCGAGCATGGACGGCATACGCGTAACGACTAGTGAAAGGGACAGCGAAACGCGGCGATTTTATATCACTTATTTGGTTTGGTGTAAGCGAGTGGAAATCAGTTCGGAAAATCACAACTTTCTAGTCGCTTTATTCGGCAAGGTTTGCATTGTCCGGATGCCAACTGCTGCCTTGTGCTATGTGCCTTTACCCGAACTCAGTTACGAAGTTATTGCATCATTTGTTAGCGCCCTATCAACTCCTACCATCCATGGAACAGCCGCGTTGAAAAGCTACAAAAACCTCTGTTGTCCTTGCTATTTAATCTTCAGAATACATTCTGACCTTATCTTGGTCCTTAGGCAATGCCGAGGTTAGACTGTTGTCATGAAAAGTGCCGTCAGAGCCTTCCCATTTGTTTATGTTTTTGAAATATCAGCTGAGCGAGACGGCCTGTTATCAAGGATTTCCTTGCCGTTTGGCGATTTCACATATATGTTTGAAGTAAACAAAATTTTGTTCCACACCATGACATATTTGTCCTCAAGGACGTCATTGCAGTTCATGCTTTGGCACGCTGCCACCGCTGTCTGATGACGTCTTGACGATTTAGAGCCGCCGACCTTGTCTTGCGTTGTCCGACTCTGCCCCATACCAACGTCCTCGGCCCGAGTTAGCGACCAACTGGGTTCAGACGGTGATGAGGTCTGAAGCTTGGTCCCACCTTGTGATCTGCAACGTTATGTGCGGGCTTTGCATCCCGTGCATAACCATTTTAATGCTGATTTTATGGCTGATGATAGAGGGATTCTGGACCCGCATTTTTTAGACATTTAGCATTGAAAGTACGGCACTGACCGGGAAGAATCGATCTGAGACCTAATTCATATATGCCCAATAATTTCCGGAAATATTCACCTATGCTCTAGTTCATCCAATCCGTCCTACGGAGCAGAATGTTCCTGTACGCTGACGAGCTGTCAGTGTTGCGGAAAGGTTGCAATAGCTGGATGCGTCGGTAAGGGCATGGTAGTGGGTAGTTTTCGGTGCAAGATTCATGCAAAATCGTTGATGAAAAGGCGTTTTCCCATTCGGATGCATGCTCCATGATCAGCCTGCAACTTTTGACCGATTTATTTCTTTCATTATGTCTTTTCCCTCTATCATCCGATGTTTGTTGTACCTTTAATTCAGTGCTGCTTTTTCCAGGATCATCTGAAGTTGGATGATCAGCCTCAGGTATGTCAACAATGTGTTTATTGTGACGGTGGTCCCTTTGTGACTTGTGTTTGTATATTAAAGAATGCAACTGTACATATGAAGTGTTTTGCCGTGAATCCTTTGTGGGAGGAAATCACGCAGGTCTTCATATCCCGTTTAGCCCAGCCTACCTCGTTGAGTACTAATTGTCCTTCTGACAACTCAACTAGTACATTGTGCTGTCAAAGCTGTTCAGCACATGTAGATGGGTCGACCGCATGGTGTATCATGTTACAACAGCTATTTTACACCGTACAGAAGTGGACTGGGTAACCACAGCACGACGTAGTGAATCGGAAATATAAATGTGGACAGCATTTGATTGCTTGATGTGCGTACACTTACAGAACATTATAACCATCTGCAACGCCTAACAAAGATCAGATCCACTATCATGTACTGGAGTAATGAGTAGCTTGCGCCACACTTTTTACTGCATTTGAAACGCGAAATGATCTTACAAGCATTAGAAGACACCTGCTCGGTGTTCTAACATGTCTTGCAACTCATTTCTTATTTCATTTATTAAAACCGATTGCCCACACTGGACCATCAACAACGCATGATGCACCAATCAAGTTTAAGTGATTATTTTAGCCAATTATATTTTCAGTGCGCAAAGCTTGGCGACACATTTCCGTTTATAAAGTTCTAACTGCACGTGGCAAAATCCTAGGCGCAAATTCACTCGCGCACGGGGAGATGACATCACAGAACTGCACGCGTAACTCAGCATCTACACCCAACATACACCGCTAACGCCGTAGCCCGGGGCTAAAGAGGTTGGTAGCCCTCGCCCTCGGACAAAATACGAACATCGTGTATGTGGCCCCTCCCTGCATTTTGCCTTAGACGTCTCTCTCGCGAATTGCCGTGGTTTGCCCCAGCCCCCGACTCGTTCCACGCTTCTTCACGAGACACAAGTGCCGGTGTAGTGCACACTGCACGTCCGTGTAGCCTGTAGAACGCCGGGGCGTGCTGTGACCCCGCGTGGCGTCGGCGCCCGCGTTCACCGCCCGCTGGCCTGCTTCGAAGCCGTGGCGCGGCCGGCGCCTCTCCCGGGAGGAGATCACCGGGCGCATCCCCATTCCGGCTGAGCAGGAGGACTTCTCGCACGTCAAGCTGCGCCCGGTCGAGTTCAAGGCGCCCGGCGCCCGACGCAGCTCGATCGCCGAGGATATTGCGCAGTGCTGGGTAGGACCGCCGGCCGGCGCCGCGCCCGGCTCGCGCTTCGTTCGGCGCCGCCGCCGCCGCGCAGCCCCGCAGCCCGCCGCCCGCCGCCCAACCGCACCCGATATGGCGTGTGTCCCGGCCCGCTTACCCCGCCGGCGGCCGCGGCCGCCCGCGTGCCTCGCCGCCCGTTAACGCCAGCTCTCCCGACAGGCCAAGAGCCGCTCCTTCGCCCGAAGGGCCGAGAACCAGGTAAACCGGAAGGTGGTCGGTCAGAGTAGCTAGTGGCTGCTGTCCGTGGGTAGCTAGTGGCGCTCTGTCGTTCTGCATGTCGTCTCGAGAGAGTAGGCCGCTCGTCGGCACCGTCGCAGCAGCAGCAGCAGCCGCCGCCGCCGCCGCCTCCGCCACCGCCTCATCGATGATAAACAACGTACAGACGGCACGGAATAAATAAAGAGAAGCGGAGGCGGACGAACATCGCCACGGCCTACAGCGTCCTACCCTCCACCACACCTAACTGACACTCCTCCAGAACTGGCAATAACAGTTCAGCATATAGCAAAAACAATTCGCTAATTAATTGCTATAGCGGGGCTTGCCGGCATTCAAGTGACACGAGTGTGGAAGGTTCTTCCACCTTGTCGGTGCTGAGGCCTCTGTAATAGCTGCTTATACACGCAAACGTACACCACAAATAAGGACACGGTCCATGACGCCTAATATGAGAACTAATGTTTTCAAAATTGTGTTACGAAGCATTGCGTAGCATCTTTCTCAAACGAAATTACTCTGAAATATTAAAAATTTAAGGATAACTTATTCTATGCACTTCATGCCATCTTGATTTGTAACTTTGAAATCTACAGCTCATTTTTGTTTAATTTACTTCACAGTTTGAAATGTGGCTTTGTTTAAGTCGGGGTACCCCACCCCAGCCACGCATCATCCAGATATCTGGTCGTTAGACAGAACAGCGCCCAGGTGATTGCCACCTATCCTGCCCACTGCTCAGGTCACCCCCATCTCTAGCTCCACCGAGCCTCCCTCGCGCACAACCGGAGCGGCCGAGACCACGCCCAAGTCGTCCACAGCCAACGGCCGGGCCCCGGCGTCGTCCCCAGCCGTGAACAGCTCGGCGGGACTCGAGGACTCGGAGTCCGAAAGCGGCGAGGACTCGCCGCCGCACGCCGTCCAGATGGCCGACTGGGACACGCCCACCACCATCGAGCCGCTCGAGGTGCTGCTGCAGGAGTACCGCAAGCCGCGCTTCCAGTGGACGACGTTCGAGGAGCCTGAGGATGAGCCCTGGTGGCTGTCCGCCGGCGGCGACGAGGAGCCTGCGCCCCGGCCGGAGCCGGAGCCAGAGCCGGAGCCGGAGCCGGAGCCGGAGCCGGAGCCGGAGCCGGAGCCGGAGCCGCAGAAGCTGAAGCCGGGGCGGCAGAAGCCGGAGCCAGAGCCGGAGCCGGAGCAGAAGTCGCCGTTCGGAGCGCGGCGTCTCCGTCCCGTCTCGCGCACGCCCGAATTCCGTCCGCCCGGCGAGAAGGTAACGCCCTCCTCGCCGCAGGGCGACGCAGACGAGCGGCGCGGATAAACCAGACGACCTCGGCGCGGCGTGGCTTAGCGGACAGTGTCTGTCCTCCCGTCGCACCGGTCGGCCAGAGCCGCCCGTCAGGGGGCGCCTGGTGGCCGGCAGCATTCCGTCCGCTTCTTTCGTTCGCTTTGTTCTGTCCTCCGTCGGTTTTTGTCGCGTCCACCTCGTGTCCGACTCACGCTGGAGGTTTCTGTGTCGTTCTGTTACGCTCCTGCTTTTGTTGTCGCGCTCCTCGTTTCGTTCGGGCAAGGCGGACTCGGCGAGTTACCGGAACCGTTTGCGGGTGCTTTGACTGCACTGGTTTTGATTGATTGATTTGGTTCCTGCGTAATGCCTGTTTGCTTTCATTTGCCTCCAGTGGTACTTCACAATTATTGCTTTCCTGCGGATGTCGTTCACTGCGTTTGTTACTGTAATGTTTTCTTTCTTTTTAATTCAGTTAATCAGGAAGCGCTAAAAACCATAATACTATTGCCTGTCCGATATCTGATTTTGCTTGTGCCGGGTGTTTAATGAGTTGCTCTAATACCCCATTTCCTGTTCTCCGCTCCAGAAGGGAAGGCCGTCAATTGACGAGGTAAGAAGGGGTTTTCCCTAGTTAGGATCGGTGCGAGCCGGTCTTTTGCAAGACAGTGGAGTAATGTAGTTGTCTTCGTGGGTTCGAGGCCTGGCAGAGTTGTAAAGACGTCTGCATGGATGTCACTAGTTGGGCTGTACCAGGATCGGTGCGTCGATGCGTCGAGCTGTCGAAGGCAGGGGCCCTTTGTTGCTTGTTTGGACCGATGGTGTTAAGCGCTGCAAGCATGACGCCTCGTCGATGCCGCTTCAACCAAGGTCACTGTTGTTCCAAACAAGTAGCGGAAAGCAAAGCAGCCCTCACGAATTTGGCCATTAAAGGGAAGCAGGACTAAACATTTGATTTTGGCCTGAAAAGTTATCGGCTGGTAACTCAATGTAAGTTTAACCCAAGCCATTTTCCCTCGGAGTCTTCCGTCGCTTCCAGTGTCTGTTCCTTCTTGATGGCCGACTTCGTGACCTTAGTTCAGTAGTCCTATGGTAGATACACTTTGTCTAAAGCAGCTGTCGACCTACGTGTGCGTGAGTACTTGCGAATGGCATGGCGTGCTTAAGCGGCTACCCTTTGCTGTATATGGCCTCGCCCTGGCTGTCCGCGCGCTGTGCACATGGCGACGACTGACTGCGAACTACCAAAGACCAGAGGACCCTAGCAACGGTGGTGAGTCCGGATACTCCCGCGTGGGTCCAGATTACGACGCACGGTTCGCTGCCGCACACAGTTAGTAGCTGATCTGCAGATAATTGCCTTAAGGTATCGCGGATTTTTTCCCGGTTGAAATTTATGTATTAAATGCGGCCTTTGTTGTTTTTCGACTTTCTAAAGAAGTGTGTCTGGAATTCAGCCCTTATCAGTCAACGTAGTTTTGTTCTGTGCTTGATTTCGGAACAAAGACTTCGCTGCAGAGGACAATTGCCTTTTCCAGCCTTTTCCAACGCACGATTGTGAAGCTTTTGTCTAGCACCGCTCGTGGTGCTTTTAAGCCAGCTTTTATGGAAAAGTTCTGACGTTACACGTGACAGTTTGCATACTGACAGGCGCAATTAGGTTGCCTCCTAGTCGGGTCGCACTTCGACCAGGTAAGAGGCATGCTCGGCATGAAAGACTGCCCTTCAGGTGGATAACTGAAGCGCGGAGGTGCAACTGGTAACACCGGAACGACTCATACCCGCACAACGACTGCAGTAAAGGATTTCGAGTGTCCGGCTCGCTCTCATTCACAGGTGCAAGGAGGGCAGCACTGGCGTTCTTTCCCGCTCAACCAAGTCCGTATTATTTATAGTCATGAGTCATAGTAACTTCGGTTAGATTTGGCCTTCTTTATCCGTTGGTTGTGCGTGCTCTCGCACCGATCTAGGAAACTGATCTGACATCGAAATGGCAGTCTTTCGAGATTCCAAACGCGTCAAAGGTGGACGATTCTCAGATATATGTTTTACGTCGCATTCAGAGTAGTTCTCTGTAGCTGTTTGTGAAACTGGCATTTTTTTGCAACAAAAGCATGCCATTCCTGTCATCAGTGTATTCATATGGCCGTGTATGTGACTAGGACGACTCGTTCTCTCGGTGCGGCCGCTGACCGCTTTTCCGTTTCCGCGCCGGTCTCGGCCGGCGTTTTGTGTCACGTATCTCAGTCTGTGTCGCCTGTCCACTATCTCTGCGTGTCTCTCTCTCCCTCCGTGTGTGTCGGCGGGCGAGCAGGGCGGCGGGCCCAAGATCGAGATCATGCGCGACGCCTCGCCGGACGGCTCGCGCAAGTCGAGCCTGGCGCCGGGCGGGCCCGGAAGTCGGCGTGGCTCGCTCGTCCCGCCCGAGGAACAGCCGAGGCGGGCCTCCATCATCATCGCCGACGACGTGAGTCTGCCGCCCCGACCCCTGGCGCCCGGCCTCTGACTCCCGACTTTGGACCCCGGACTCGCCGGCCGACGGAGTCGGCCGCCCGCTGCCCTGGACCCCTGGCCCAGGCCCCCGGCCCTCGGTCCTTGGCCTCAGGCCTCTGGCCCCCAGCCCCCGGCCCTCGATCCTTGGCTCCAGGCCTCAGACCCCGGCCTTCGCCACCTGAATGGGTCTGCCGGCCGACGGAAGTCTTCGGATGGTGACTGGAAGAATCGCGAGCATCTTCGTCCTGGGAGCTAAACGCCGCCTAGAGGACGGCGCCTTGAGCCTTGGTCGTCGTTCTCCGCATTCCGTTCTTTCTCCTCTTCGCCACAACCGGCCCGCTCACCTTTTCTTTTATGTCTGTTGGCCTTCTTTCCGTGTCGTCGCCTTCCCTTTCCTTTTCGTCTGGCATTCTCCCTTTTTACTGCACCACTTTGTGGTCTCGACTACCTTTTCATGTTGGCCCTAGTTTTCCCGACGCACCTGTTTGTCAGTTTCTATCTACGATTCCCCTGGTACCCTATCTAGCACTTTCTTAATGGATTACATGTCTGGTTATGCTGTGAACATAGTTTCTTTCCTATAGTGATTGTAGCATTCTGAATGTCAGATTTTTACACGTATGATTTTTACCGGTAGATCACATTTAAAACAGTGATCTTTGTTCACTCTGTATTATCTGTGAATGTTTGCATACAAGCATATTTCTTAGACGGACTCTTGTGCTTGCTTGTCGTTGGTTCGGGCCTGATGAGTGATATTCATCTGTCTGGAAGCCTGTTTATATCTCACTTTTCTGTTCCTGTACACACAACATGCTTTCTGTTCCGGTTTAGATACTCATGGACATACGAATTTTATTTTCGTGGGAAAATTGTGCCTGTGTCATACAGTTACTACTTCACATAGATTATTTGGTCCGGATGCAATGATAGGAAACTTGGCGGCCAGGCATTTCGAATGAGACTTTATGCTGCCAGCCATTACTTTACAAATTTTATTTTATTTTATTTTGCATTACAGACACAAAAATGTGAGCGTATTAACGTGCACTGTAGAATATTGCCCAAGCACTTTAGTGACAACAACAGATGCATGTTATTGTTTTGCACGTGTCCTTGATAGCTGATTACACGCAGCATAGAATATATTACGAAGGATTTGCCAAACACTACACTGTTCAACCAACGCAAGGCTATTTCTCTATTCCGTCCTCTGTTCGCCACACTGTGCCCCTGGATCCTGTGTTTTCCGTCTGTCGTTGGTGTTCAGCATGCCTCGTTTTCTTCTCAGGAGCACAGGAAAGCCCGACCCGGCGAGATTTTAGAGGGCAAACAGGTAACGTGAACACACCGCTTTGCCGTAGCCGCCGTGCCGATGGCAGTGGCCCACCAATCCCACTAATACCGACTACTGAGTGACCGCTTACGTCATGATGACGTGGGCCAGGCAGCTGCTCGGCCATTGGGCGGCCGAGCCGCGCAGGCTGCGGAACTGAGACGGCCTGCGCTGAGCGTAACACGACTTAATTCCAGGTTAACCACACCGTGTGCGAGTGCTCATTCCCGAACGACCAGTTAACTTAATCAGCGAGAGGTCTGGATTGTATTAAATGCACCTGTAACGCCGCTACCATGGATTCTGTTCCGGTGTTCATTTGGTTTTCCGTTGGTTACACAGCCACGCGGAGGGTCCGCCGGCCCCCGCCTTTGTATGCTGTCTTGACGCTGCTCTGGCGCATCGGCTTGGTACATCCTGATTTGAGCCTCGGCGCGACACGCGAGCCGACACCCCCGCGCCGCCCCGACCCCCCGACAGCTGACTGTGACGTCACGATTTTGCCCCGCACTGCGGCGACGTCCGTCAGAGCCGTCCAAAACGTGACGTCACGCCAGCCTTCGCGGGGCTGCGGAGCGTCGAGGTCGGGGTCGAGCTCGGCCGGGACAGCGAGAGGGTAGAGGGTGGTGGGTGGGACGCCCCCCCCCCTCCCGCCGTCCTGCCACGCCGCAGCCGACACGGCCGGGCACGGCGCCGGGTCTGACGTGCGCTCTCTCTGCTTGACTAGGCCGGAAAGCTGCGACCGGGCGAGATGGGCTCCCAGGTAATGACCGTGCGTCTGTCCGTGCCCCACCTCTGCTCCGTGCTCTCTGCCGCCGCACCAGCCGGCCCCCGGGACGGGCCGCCGCCAGCCGCACGCATGAGCGGCTGGTGCCCCGCACCCCTCTGCTTAGACCCGAGCAGAAGGCACTGAATGGCCCGGCTGGTGTCGAGCTATCTCTAGGCCTGTGAGATCATTTCGTAGCTGAGAGACGCCACTTTATGCCTCATCCCAATTTGTGCTGCAAAATAGTTGTAAACCGTTAGTTGTGACGCCAAATGGTCATCGTTGAGGAAAGTGCGCAGTCTGTGCCTTCTGCTTGGGATAAAAGGCTTTGTATACGTTTAAAATTCATGCCTGCGTATCGTAGATATTCTGTCGTCAGCGCAGTTTTAGTAGGCAGCTTTCCAATATTCTTGTACTTTGCGCCGTAGTTTTGTGCCGACTCACAGTGCCTTTATTCCTGGCGAACTTTTCCGAGCAATACTGCGTCGTTTTCCCCGTCTATTGCTGTTGTCGTTCGGAGAGAATGTGGCAAATCGTGATGTCGTTTCAGTGAATCTTTCAGTGTCGCATGCGCAGGCCGAAATACAATATCCGTTGTGTTTTGTATCCAGGAATCATACATCGCAACCAGCATTGGATGGATGCTGTGTCGGAACGTTTTGGGATCTCATTCCCGTTTCTACGTCGCATCAAGGAAGAAGCCTGCTGTTACCTATGCATGCATGTTCTGTGCATCAATAAAGCTTCTGTTGTCTTCAGGGGCATTGTACAGCGATAAATCATCGATCTGTTAATGATTTTTATGTCTCACCCAAATTTTTCCAAACCAAAAAGAAACAAGTTCTCATCTCTTTGTTTATGAAACTTCATTTACATAAAAGCAATGTCGCATGCCTCGATTATCTTCTTTAAACAGAGCAATTGGGCAGATAAGTTTTGTTTGCATACTTAACTTATCGGAAACATATATTAATACATTTTAGTATTTAAAGTACACATCTTTATCTCCTTAATAAGCCAGATTCAGTTATTCTCCTGCCACCGCACCAGCCCCCAGCGCCGTCCAAACGCTTCTGCCGGGGCAGCGGCCCGGTGGTCAAGGTCACGTGACGCGGTCACGTGCTCGCCGGTCGTGCCTGACCTCTGTGACCCGGCAGCGGCGGCGTCCGTCGACCGAGGTGCGTCGGCCGTCCGTCTCGGAGATCGAGGACCTCATCAACAAGCCGTCGACGCCGCTGCAGGCC
Organism: Capitulum mitella; assembly: GCA_030062745.1. Taxonomy (NCBI): domain Eukaryota; kingdom Metazoa; phylum Arthropoda; class Thecostraca; order Pollicipedomorpha; family Pollicipedidae; genus Capitulum; species Capitulum mitella. The sequence goes on along the minus strand of CP099842.1, from coordinate 25,759,561 downwards.
GTCGGCAAGCCCGGCCCGCCGTCGATCGTCGACATCGAGGAGAACTACACTGTCGTCGAGGGTGAGAGGCGCGGAGCCGGCGGCCATCGCCTGGCCAGGCTGGCATCCCTGCGGGTGTGAAGGAAACTGGTCTCTTTCGGTGTGACCGGCGCGCTGTCTTGCGGTATGTCGCAGTTGACTTGTGGAACACCCAGTCTCCTTTAGTGGCCGCCTTAGAGGTTCCCGAAATGTATGCGTAGGCGACAATTGTTAGTCTAGTGGCATGTTTTCGATGTGCTCGATTGTTCGAGTCGCAAAGATGAAAGTGTTAGCAATGGGTAAGATAAGGCTTGAAGTGTAATTTCAGCGTATGGTAACTTGGAGCGCCTCGCGTGTTTCATCCTGTGCCACCCTTAGTGGTAAGCCAGTTTTTGCTCAGGCAGTTTATGATGTGAAGAAATTATCAAATATTAAGTAGATCTTTGAGTATGCGTAACATTTTCAGATGCACACGCCTTCTGCATTCTCACCGTGGAGGGGAATCCAGCACCAACCTTCAAATTCTATAAGGTACTCGGCGGTTAAACAGTCAGCGTTCATAAGCGTTCATTGACCATGATACTGACGACAGTAACGTTATAGCACACATTGCAGTAGCATGCCATGCACATTCAAATACCTGCATCGAGAAGCATAGATTCCTTGTGGCATTCCTGCAGTCACAATTGCCTCTAACTCTTGGAGCCGAGCATTGCCTAAGGCTGCTTAAACTTATGTGTGCAAGTCCTATCACTAATTTGCCATCGTGTAGTGGACGGTTTATGATTTTCTTGTGTCCCATTGTTCCACAGGGAATTCAAGAGATCTGCGAGGGAGGTCGCTACAAGTTCATCACCAGTGGCGAAATGAGCACCATTATGTTGTGCATCCGGAAAGCTAAGCCAAGCGATGAAGGTCACTACAAGGTCATCGTCAAAAACAAACACGGCGAGGATTCTGCGGAATTTACAGTCTTCGTTTCAGGTAGGACTGCTAAGTGATATACGATGTAACATATTTTTATATGTTTTACCTCGCATAACACAGGCAAATGTAATGGCAAGACGAAGAAGTATTTTTGTGACGTACTTTTTTGGGCTAAAAAAGGCAAAGACGCAGCAAAGTATATGCAAAAAATCCCCGAAAGCGTCCTTTAGTGGTGATGCTTCCTTTTTGCCTGAAATAAATGTGATGTGAGACAAGATCCCTGTTCGCCATGGCATTTCCTGCTAGGAAACCAGCAGCTTCTTTCTTTCATTCAGCTTGCAAACCTATGTGACGTTATCGGATTTAATTCTGTTCACGACTACACAACGCGATTACACACTCTGTTCACGAATACGCCAAGGGTGTCTGAACCATAAATTTCAAGAATGCATCCACCAACCAAACGACAGAGTGCTTTTGCAAACATTTTTAGGAATGTTTCTACGAGACAATTTGTATTTCGTAGTACGCACGCAGATGGCTTTTGAGCATGACTGGGAAGACATGCCTGGAAGTATTACCCTGAGTGCACTCACGGCATCTCTGGTTGTTCTGCCTGCAGACTCCTCCGGTATGGACTTCCGAGCTCTGCTGAAGAAGCGTCGGTACAAGGCCTGGGACAGAGACAAGGGCGATCCTGACTGGGGCGAACTGAAGGAGGTAGAAAAGCCACAGCTGCCACAGTTGAAGAAGGTCGAAAGGGTATGTATGAATTCGTTGTGCAAAGGCAGGCATTTAAGTGTCTATTTTTTCATCAAAAGTACCAAACTCAATGCCTTCCGAAGAACGGCATGGGTTTCAAGCGGCCTGCTTTTGTAGAATGGTGATAAGGTCTCCGTCGCGTGGCGTAAGGCTGGGCTTTAAAACAGAGCATGCGATACGTCTGCCCCATGGGACGTCCGTGGCCCCATCAGACAATCTCTGTCCATCGGCTGCTAGAAACAGTCATGGCCAGAACCGATCCGTTCTTTACGTTACAAGATTCCTGTTATGAATGTCTCGTATATTTCACTTCGTCTCACGCCATGGGCTCTTAACACTCCAAGCTCTGTTCGACTACATTCCGTACTGCACTATGGCTGTACAACTTCTCTGCTCCCGGGTCGCAGTCCGGGCCGCGGGTCAGGCTGCGGTGGCGTGACCCGGCTCCAGCCAATCACGCTGTCGCCCGAGTGGCGTGATCACAGCGGACCAATCAGAGACCGCCCGGTCGGGTCAACTCGCGTGTCGCCCCAGGTCGCCCTGGCGGCGGCCAGCGCAACCGTCTAATGGATAGGCGGCGCCAACCCGGCACCACGAAAAGGCTACAACACCCAACAAATGCATCGGTGCCTACCGTTCGACTCGCCCCTGACCATTCGTCTCGCCCCCGCAGAAACCAGAGACCTTCATGAAGCCGCTCGTCGACGTTCGGGTGAAGGAAGGCAGGGACAAGTTCGCCAAGTTCGAGTGTGTCTTCTCACGGGCTAAGATGAGGCCTAAATGGATGTTTAAAAGAGACGTAAGTGAAAATTGCTGCAATTTCAGCTTGGATCGCGGTCCGTATTCGAGCACCTGTTCGATGAGGATAATCACTTTTTAATATCCAGCTATATTTTTTCAAAGCACTTTTCTTGGCCACCATACACATATGCTTTACTTCTGAAAGCCTTGCTACTCATTTCACTTCCGTCATATTGGTCTGAATAAAGGGAGGCCCAGCTGACCGACACGGTTCTTGCTTACTCCAGGAGCTCTTCCCGGGCAACAAGTTCCAGTTCAAGTCGGATGGCGACGTCTACACCCTGGTGATCGACAAGCCTCGCGTGGAGGACTCGGGCAAATACACGCTGGATCTCGGCGGCGTCCAGTCCTTCGCCTTCCTCACCGTCGAACGTGAGCCGGTGCCGCAGACGACCGTAAACGCGTCGGAATAACAAGATGGTCACACTCCGTGGCCTGGAAGCCGTCATTACAATCCATGCTTCTTTGCCTGTCGATAACGGCAAGACCTGTTGTCCCCGTTTTCAGGTATGTCAATTACTGTGGCAGTCCCTGGAGCTGATACCCCGTGCATCCGGTCTGACCAGTGTAAAACTGATGTGTTCGATGTTGTTGCGCGGTACACGGAGACATTTTGCTTCCCTTTCCAGCTCCGGATCCCAACTTCAGGTTTGTGAGGGACCTCCAGAAGTACATTGACGGCTACTACAAGGAGGACGTAACGCTCGAGTGTCAGGTCAACTCCCACAAGGCCATCGTTCACTGGTACCACGGCGACAAGCAGGCAGAGGTTAGTGCAGTCGGCCGAGTGCGTTATATTACCGCGACTGTCTTGACCTGCACATTGTCAGCAGCAGTTCTGATGGCAGGAGCTGGTTCCGTCTTAACCAAGCTAGTCATTATTCTGACATAAACAAGAATACGACGCTGTTATCATTGAACACTACTCAGCCTGATGGTGCTTTCAAATGGAAAGGTCTTAAATGAAAATAGCCGGGTTTTCACAAAACACTGAAATGTCTGAAAGGGCTGCAGTCCAACTGAAGGGGAGGTCAGTCTGCTGTATTTTCCACTGGCCGGTTATGCTGTGCCGCATTACTCAGCTGCAGCCCGGCGCAGTATCAAACTTTGGAGGCTACATTTTACCTGCCGTGAAACGTCGCACGAACAGGTGTGACGTGGTCGTCACCGCACAGTACCCTTGCACAGCTCAATGCATCAGTTTCTCAGCTACTAAAACGGAGCATTGTTCTACTAGCATATCCAGGCGGCGTCAGTCTACCACACGCGATGGTTGTGAACAGCATGTCGGGTCGCTGACGGTGCGAAATCACCTACCGCAGGAGAGCGAGCACTACACCATCGGCAAGGACATGATGGGCGTGTGCCGCCTGACGATCCGCGGGGCGACCAAGGAGGACGCGGGCGAGTGGAGCTGCCGGCTGTTCCGTCAGAAGGACCGCACGAACTGCACCGTCACGCTCGTCGGTGAGTGGTCCGATGTGTCAGTCTGTTGGTCCGATGTGTTAGTCTGCTGGTCCGATGTGTCGTTCTGCTGGTCCGATGTGTTAGTCTGCTGGTCCAATGTGCCACTCTGTTGGTCCGATGCGTCGCTCTGTTGGTCCGATGTGTCGCTTTGTCGGTCTGGCGACGGCAGGCTGAGACCAGACTGAGTCAAGCCACTACTCCAAGCCATTCGCGGCCACGCCTTGATCCTTGGCTTGGAGGGTGACAAATTACGAAAAACATGAACACCAGAGCTGCTTTTCTTATCCTAGGTGCATCGCCTTGCTTTGCTGCCTGCAATGTCCGGTCGTCCTTTTGAATCATGTTTTCTGAGTTATGCTTGCTTTACAAGTGCCACCCAGAACATACTGAATTCCTCCAACTGAAAACTTGTCATCTTCGTCCAATCCACAACGTTTAAAAGTTATTTTAATGCCGTTCAGCGCCTCACACGATTGACGTCTCACCATCCCTTCAGAGCGTCCGGTGCGGTTCCGCAAGAAGCTGAAGCCGATGAACCACACTGAGAAGGATAAGATCATCATGGAGGTGGAGACAGACTACCCAGATGCGGAGGTCAGGTGGTTCAAGGGCGACGAAGAGATCAAGCCGGACGGCAAGCAGTACGTTCATCTGAGGCGTCTGTACTGTCTGCTGTCTGTTTCTTCTTCTTGAGACCCTACATGGAATCGGCTCTGTAGTAGCTTGTGCAACTGTTAGCGGTTTCTATGGATATTTCGTTTTTCTTACATTTGGGTTAACTTTAACGATTCTTTATGAATCTAATGAAATGTAAATTGGCATTTGAGTCGCGCAGGCAAATTTAAACATGAACAATACTTAGGTATGACATGCAGGCATTGTTTGCTAGTTATGGCATGGCTAGAAAGTGTTGCTAGTCAGTGATGACATTCTGTGTTTGCACAGCGTGAAAATCATGTCTGAGGGCAAAAAGCACCAGCTGGTGATCAAGTCTGCTAAGCTGGTGGATGCTGGAGAGTTCACGGCCAAGTCCAACGCAGATTCCACTTCTGCTCCGCTTTCGGTGTCCTGTAAGAATTACAGCAGCATGGCTCTGACGCAGATTCCATTTCTGTCCCGCTTTCGGTGTCCTGTAAGATTTACAGCTGTACCGCTCTGACGCAGATTCCATTTCTGTCCCGCTTTCGGTGTCCTGTAAGATTTACAGCTGTACCGCTCTGACGCAGATTCCATTTCTGTCCCGCTTTCGGTGTCCTGTAAGATTTACAGCTGTTCTGTTATGACGCCAAATTAGTTTCATCAAGACGAAGGCCTGGTAAGGCGTTCATGAAGTGACTGGGCTTTTCCTAGAAAACACTGAGCATCTAACACCATATGGCTATTGAGCTCAGTTGTACATGTAATCATTGTGATTGAACGCAGAAAAGAACATTATCGAATGTTTTTTTCATATTTCGACGCATCTTGTTGTCATCCATTGATTAATATCCACAGGGCTTCTTCAGACGTTAGCCAATATGTCACATAACCTTTCGTAGCAATAGTGAACGATAGCCATCGTCCTGTTGCTACAGACCTGAACAAGTTCTCGAAGGGTCTGGGAGACGTTGAGGGAGTGGAGCGGGAGAAGGTGGTGCTGGAGGTAGAGCTGGCCGACCACACTGCCCCATGCAACTGGTTCTTCGGCGACAAGCTGCTGGAGCCCAGTGACAGGTGAGGGCGGGCCAGTATTTTGTGCCGATTTGTTCGTCAGGCAGGTGTCGTGAGCCGACGGCTTTAGATAGGCCCAGCGTAAGCCGCGAAAGTCAAAGGAAACGAGCACGGTGAAGCAACGGATCATGCCACATTTCTCTTAGTTGTATAGGAGAGGTTAGGGTTTTGGAACGTGGCGATTGGCTTTGTTACTATGTCATTGGGCTGCTTTGTGAAACAGCATGAACGATGAGAAAACATAGTGGGAAAATAAACGCATCTAGTGCAACACATCTGCCCCACGTTTTTCAACGATCGACTGCATCATGTCCGGGACCGTGCAGGATCGAGATCAAAAACCTGGGAGGCGGGAAACACCAGCTGATCATCAAGGCGGCCGAGCTGGGCGACGAGGGCGACTACGTCTGCAAGTCGGGACGCATCGAGTCCCAGGGCCACCTCACCGTCATCAAGGGAGAGTCCAAGCCCAAGATCAAGTTCGACGGCCCCGTGGTCGGTGAGTGTGGCGGGACGCGCGGGAAATCCCCGTTGGAGCTTTGCCGGGGATTGCTCACCGATGCTGTGTGTCCCGTCGCGCTTCGAGTGCAGATCACATCCGCTTTTCTCAGATTATGCTATTTTCCCATTACGTCCGAGGAGCTAAGAATATAGTAATGAGGTATGTTTATGACGTACAGGGGCGTAGAAACATCCAGAAAAGTGGGGGGCAGGGGCATTTTTCCCCATCGGGCTAATGTTAAATTTCCCAAAAGTGGGGCCATGCCCCCCGGCCACATTTCCATCGCCCATGATAACATATGTTTTCGCGTGGAAACAATGAAGCATAATTATAATTGGCGGAGTCGTTTCTCTGTTAACCCGTTCCTTATATCTGCAACATGCGTTACCTTGACGACTTTTTCCAGGTCCTGTTAGCAAGCCTCTCGTATTTGAAGTGCCATACAAAGGTAAGATACACGTAGTCGATGTCATTCATATTGACAATATAGGTAGTTGCATTACGCACGCGACGTGTAGTTGCTACGATACCGTAGAATCGAAGGTAAATCTGCTGCATTTATATCATCACCGTAGTGTGTTCATTTTACACTTTTTGTTATACATACATTTCACTTCATTTAGTTGTCATTCTGATTTCTTCCGAGAAACAGGAAGTACCGATTTTTTCCACGGAACATTTTTTGTCACAGACCGTTGTGTAGCCGTAGACTTTGACGCACGCCACTTGCAGTGAGCGGCAAGAAACAGACTGAGCTCGAGGCCAAGCTGTGTCGCAACGGCAAGCCGCTGTCGTCCAAAGACGTTGAGATTGTCATAAAAGATAAGGTGGTGCAGTATAAGATCAAGAAGCCGTCTCGCGACCAAGCGGGTGACTACGAGATTAAGCTATCCAACGGTCAGGGCGAGGATACTAAGAAGGTGCTCATCAATATGCAAGGTGATGTGGACAGAATGTCAAAAGCGCCAGCAGCGTTATGGTCTGACAGATGGGTTTGCGCTGGTCCTAATTGCACTAACGTGTAAAGGCTACCCGTTCGGGAACTTCGCTCCATGCCGTGTTTCATCAAGCCACCCACCTTCGAAGTGCATGGTTGGGCTTGTGATTCGTCCAGCTTTGCTTTGGAACTTAAAGTTGGTTTTGTTCCTTGATACTCTTCGTGAAGCTGACTTTTGTTGTTTTAGCATGCCAATTATTTCCAGCGTCTTAAGTCGTAAGGCCTTTGGTATGTCTCTATGTCCGTGCTGTAAGTCGCACATTCTTGCAAGGATCTTGGCTTGCTCTCCGCGCTGGTCTGTCGCCTCGTCAGAGCCCATCCCTCCATACGACACTGGGAACTTTCCAAAGATGTGATTAAGACCATTATTGCTTTATCTGAACTGACATTTGTTTGGACACATAACACCTGTTGTATGTGAAAGTGATATCAGGCTTAGCCGTTTCTACTGCATTCTTATTAGAAAACGATTGTTAAATGATTCATTTGCATTATGAAAAAATACGCTCTCGTGGGTGTTCAACGATTCCGTTTTTTAACCATGGCTGTCTGCTAATGGCTACAATCACTACGCGTGGGTTTGTGGCACTCTTCATCAAGGCAACCGGTGAGGAAAACCGATCGTTCAGATAGTTTCAGTTGTTAAACGAGCCTTACCTTCATCCAGACATCTTGCAATGTGTTACTTGTGATATAGAAAGAAGACCGAATATGATGGAACCTTGTTGGTGTTCTTGTAAATTACGCCATGGGCCAAATATTGAATTGCCCTCCATTCATTACCGTCAAAAGCCAAACAACTATTCGCGTTATTACGCCGTGGCCGGCGTTAAAAGTCACGTTGTGAAAGACGTCAAGTGCATCAGCCAACATGATTTGCGTTAACATAATCACTAGTTTTCATATGAGCTCTCATAGAGATATGTTCCTTTCGATTCGTTACGAAATGACGCCATTGTAATGTGCTGTAATAATAACAGAATGAGTCTTTTTAACAGTCCTCCGTTTGGCCGAGCAGGGACCCTACGTTGTTCCCTTTCTGCAGCATTTCCTTTCAGTGTACCGATACATAAACCAACGAGTAACTCGATGATAAACTCATCGCTCAGTGTGGCATGACAGAACCTGGATCACCGTGCATGTTTTATGATGAGATGTGACGCAGCTGCTGGCTTTATAAGTGGCTGGCAGATGCGTTTTATAACGCAGATGCTGGTGATTGCAGACGTCCCGCAGCCTCCTGAAGCAGTTGACGTCAAGAACGTGTTTGCCAAGACCTGCGACATCGTCTGGAAGAAACCAAAGGAAGATGGTGGCTCCGAGATCCTCCGGTACATCATAGAAAGGCAGGACCTCAGCAAGAAAGGTGAGATCTAAACCTGACAACATCGGTCTGCGCGGCACTCAGTAAACAAACTAGAGGATGCCCTGCGTTCCAATATCGAATATGGGGAATCGATCATCACGCGGATATTAGAAATATTGGAAATGTGTCATGGCTCGTTTATTCACGGTTTATAAGTATATTTCGACTACCGTTCAGTGTTTTACGAGACCACTTCGACCACTTAGCCCACTTCGGCGTCGAATATCGAAGCCTTTTAGCGGAAGATATTCCAACTGAACCGGTGCTTGCCGCCAACAGGTGGCTGGGAGAACGTCGGTGAAGCTCCCGCTGATGCAGTGACATTCAAGTGCGAGGATATGATCCCCAAGAAGAAGTACAGGTTCCGAGTGAAGGCGGTCAACAAGCTTGGCGAGTCGGAGCCGGGCATGGCCAAGACGGAAATTTTGGCCAAAGATCCGTGGGGTAAGCTGTTCGGTGGTACACGCATTGCCACGTGTTTATTTTGTCTCAAACGCCCCGGATCGCCTGAACGCTTACTGACGTCAGTTTGCCTACTCACAACCCTCCTAGTTAAGCGTTTTGCGATTCTGTAATCGTTTTGCGGATTTATAAAGTTGAGACAGCTGCAAGAATAACATATGATTTATTCATCGCGTCTCTTTCACGCACTTACGTTTCCAGTGCGCTGGTAAAAAAAAAAAATTGCAGTTGAAAAAGATGCATCTGTGAGCAGTAATCCAGTCGTAATTCTATATTTAAAGATGAAGCCTCTCCTGAGAACCATGCCTTTCCAGCTGTGTCGCTGCCATTAAGTTGCACCGTCTTTCACACAAAATGCTTGCTTTTTGTGATGTTATTGTCTCTACTCACCATATGGCTCTACCCACACTCTTCAAGACTTCCGTACCCATATTCGACATTCCATTTTCACCGACCAACCTTCTGTGATGCGTAACCATGGTCCTAACATTCAGGCTGCTTGTCTCCATAATAATCTTTTAACAAATTCATTCTGGTTTTGTTTGCCTTCTGTTTGTGGCTATCACCATTTCTTATACCACAGCTATCTTGGTGCTGTTTCAAGCAGTCGGCAAGAAAACTCATATGATGTGACCGACCTAAGGTAGGAATAACTACGCGGTTCATATAAACCAGCTGAGCAGTCATTCGACATTATAAGTACTGGATTCCTTCTTTTAGCAGGTATCATTAGGCACTGTAATGAAAAGAGGCTTCCTTTGCTTAAAAGCTAAACGTCACAGTTATTTTTTATCTTCGTTTCAAGAGGCTTCCGAATCGGACTTCATAATAATGAGCCATAACGTTGCAAAGCATACCTGCTTCACTCATGTATTTGCCATTATCAGCAAGTTTTGTTCATTTTATTAACCTCTACGAAGTTCGGCGATTTGATTACCTGGTTGTTCTTACGCTGTATGGTAAATAGGAATGTGTTTCAGATGCCCAAACATCTCTTTATCTTTGCAGACGAGCCTGGAAAGCCGGGTAATGTGGAGCTGACCGACTGGGACAAGGACCATGCTGACCTCAAATGGACGAAGCCGGAGAGCGACGGTGGCGCCCCCATCACCGGCTACATTATCGAGTTCAAGGTCAGTCGGTTCATCTCGACGACCGTTAATGCATGTTTCGAAATGTTTCGTTGCGTTGATGGTGCAGTCGCTCTGTTTTCAGAAGAGCTTCGTAAAGAACCCGTTTCCTTTTCTTCGTGTTGTTGTGTGTTCAAGATAGTCTTGAAAATGGCCGATCAAGGGGTCGGACATATGTTTGTTATTGGGATGTCCCCTTACGTATGCCGTTGCTGTGTTGGCAATATTATAAAGGCATGTGTGCGGGAAATTATTCCTGTGACGACTGGGAACTGAAGCACATGTTGTGCATCTGTATCTTGATTGTTCTAGGAAACCGGACCGTGCATTTTATCGCAACATTGTGCACAGTGAAATACATTCTTATTGCAAGCCAACAGTAACAGGATCAAACGTTCACCTTCTTTCACAAAGATGCGGTACTTACTTTCGTTGCTGTGTCGCAGGAGAAGTTCGGTAACGACTGGGTGGAGGGCAAGTACATCCCAGGTGACGTCACTTCCGGCACCATTGATGGTCTCACTGAGGGCAAGACGTACGAATTCCGCGTGCGTGCCGTGAACAAGGGCGGCAAGGGCGAGCCCTCCGACCCCACCAAGCCCATCATCGCTAAGTGCCGCTTCGGTGAGCAGATCGTGCATGCTTGTGAAGCGGTGGTTGATCATTTGATGTTGTTAGAATGTCTGAAGGATAATAATTTATTGTGGAGAGCATGTATTTTACATATACTTTACTGCCTTTTACAACTTTATTGCCTTTTACAGCTTCATTGCCTTTTACTGTCCTACCTGGTGAAGGGCATTTATTGCATATATACTTTATTGCCTTCTACAGACCGAACGGATTACACTAGTCCACGGATGTGGCTTTTGTGTGGCCTTCATGTCTTGGGTAGTGGTATTTTTTTCGTTAAAATTGTTCTGCGTTGGTTCGTTTTTGCGTCGTGAGAGTTTAGCAGGCTGCCTCTGAGCCTCCCGGCCTATAGTTTGTATAATGTTACGTTTGTTTTGATCCAAGACGTATAAGACGTATGAAGGTTTTCGTCTATTGTTTAAAGTAATTCATGAAACAGATACCACCAGACTAGGCCAGACCGGATCCACACCATGTGCTAACGGGGGCCAAGTCTTCGTCCGTGTAATCAAACCTACACCCAAATGCTCATTTTCTCTCGGATGGGTCACTTTTTTCACTCCGAAAATAAAATCCTCATAATATCCGTTGCGAAGCCGGGGCCTAAAGCATATAATGGCCCCGGGTTTTCGCACGAAGAGTCTTATAGACCGATGGCCCCTCCCTGGATTCGCCCGTGCAGATCCGCAGCAAAGGCCTAACATTTCTCAACGGAATGAGAAAGATAGCGAGGGAACCACAGTGTGTCCCATCCCAGTACTTATGTTCCTGATATTGCAACTTTCAGTGAAGCCGTACATTATCAACAAGGACGCATTCCGAAACATAGTCATCAAGAAGCACCAGGTCATCACGCTGGACATCAAATATGGCGGTGAACCGGAACCTGAAGTCCACTGGTATAGAAACGACGTGGAGATCTTCGAGGACGTAGAAAAGTAAGGCATTTTGGTGGTTTAGGATTGTCTAAGACCACAGTATAGTTCAAATGCGTTTTTATCTGGTCGCTAGCTTTACCAACATGCTAAAAATCTGATGTCATTAAACACATGTCGTTCCGTCGTGAATCGTCTTGAACACCGTTGTTGTGCTGGACAGATCTTTTTCAATCATGCAGGCGTGACAGTATTTTTATTTTTTTTGACAGGTTGCCCTGGTGTGGTTGTCTTTCACGATTATGTACTCTTGGCAGCCTTGACAGCTCTTAAACCTTCGTGTTACACTTATCAGTTAACCAAAAGACTCGTATTGCAATACGTGAGTGTCTAACAGCGCAACGAACAGATTACGTTTGATGAAAATTTTCCCATGAAATATTTCTTAGTTGTTGTCGGCCGTCACCAATAGCTGCTATTCGTTTTGATATTAGCTTACTAAAACTGCTCAGTCTGGCTGCCATTGTCGTGGAATGTATCGGTTCTGAAGAGCAGTTATTGTATCATGTCCATTTAGCATAAGAACATTGCGTCAAATATCTGTTGCTGTTTGGAATTTAAAACCGTGACAGTGAAAGTGATACTTGTACGTTGCACCATTGGCACAAAAGACCTGATGTCAAAAAGCAAATTGTAAACCTCAAGATCGATATGTCTTATAAAAAACAACCTACGGTTTTCATCTTTTAGATTTATTAGGTATGTTTATTTATATCGAATGAACGACAAACTGTCCCGTTTTCAACCATCTGCATGAATTTTTAACCTCGTGAGCGATATATAGAAAAAGGCAGACGTTTTAAACATACCAGTGGTTTCGTCTTTCGGATTTCTTTGGTTATGCTCCCACCAAGACATATGTTATTGAATTACCTGTTGAGTGCAGTTTATTGGGGTGGGCCACCAAGAAACTAAATAAAACTGATGCCATTTTTACGAGCTATATGAACTGTGAGCAATACAAAACACTTGGTCAGGACGACGCCTGTAGATGATTGTTGTTGGATGCCTTCATCTGGCAGCCACCGGCCGCGTTATACAACATAGGTGGAGAGATAAGCAGGTATTTTTCTCATAACTGATACAGTATAAATTGCGTGCGCCTACACCCAAACAGTCTGTCATTACACCTCCTACCTTTACAAGACAACGTTTTTAGTAGGTGAGAAAATGTCGGTTCCTGTTCTGTTCTGATAACTAAGATAACCGTATTAGGTATCACAAGTCACGCACCAAACAAAGCGTCGTACTGGTTGCTATTAATTCGGTAACTTTCACTCAAAACGTTTCAGTCGCGTGGTTTTCATCAAACTTTGCTCTCTTTCAGAATGCCTGATGCTGATTTCGGAAGGTGACAATTGGCACTGTGTAGTATATAGCCATTCTGTAGAAGCTGTAAACTTGTAACAAATGTTTCTGCTATCCCACGTGTACTGATCACACTTCCCATTTCACACTTTCACATTGTCCAGCATTGTGTCTAATAATGTTATGGAACAGAACTTCTGTAGATATCTTGCTAACTCATTTGCGTTACGTACGGCTTCAGCTGCCCTCGTTTGTGTTATATGCACCATTTAATTAGCAATCGTTTTGCTTACTTTTCATGGCATGTTCCCTGAGAACTAACATTTAAGCGATTTTGTATTGCCTCTTAGCTTTTGTGTTGTCTCATACTTGGAAACCTGTCATTTCTTTCGAGTGCTTCATTAGATAGCTTTGTTTGTTTCACGTTCATTGTCTTCTTGGTAATTCTTCTGTTTGTCTTCTCTGTAAAGTCCCGTACTCCACATTATTTGTTACACGATCCATATGTGCCTAGTCTGAAGGCCATGCTTGGACAACGAGTACCGTTGCTGTCCCTTCGCAAAAAGAGGGACTCCAGTGTACACACAGCGTTAGAACGACCTGCAGGCCCCTATGACGTCATTCCGGCCTCATTTAACAGTACTGACGGGAACCTAGCAGGCCTCCAGTGGAAAGATTTTGGACCGACTCTCCTGTACCAAACCCTACGCACTTTACAGCGGAGTATGGCTTCATCTTTGTGAGCTTCTCCAGCTTTTCTGCAGCACGAATGGAGCTGTCTGAGCCGCCTCGACCGAGTTATCCTGACTTTCAGCGATTGCCTCTACTTCTGTGCTTTGGCGGTGGTCTCCGGAAGCATGTAGATCGCAGACGTCTGCTTTCGGACAACTACTCCATGGTCTTTTGCCTCGCAACTTTTTCGTGTCCGTGATATCTCCCCGTGGGTTGGCAAGGGTCACGCAAAGCTCTTTCCGTATGTCTCATTATCGACTGTGTTTGTGTAGTGCGACTGATATTTTTCTCCTTGCCTTGTGTTAGCTGCGTATCTGTTTGTGAAGCTTCTTCAAGATCTGACTTGAAATGAGCTGTGTTTCTCCCATGTTTTGTACAAATCTTTAAAAATTACGCATGAATTCAGGCTGTGGATATGCAAGTATATTCCACTAAAACAACCGAGTGACTACGCTGTTCATGCCTTTGAAATTGGCCCTAGTTTTCCTTGTGACCGAAACCACAGACCAGGGCGTCACCAGGATCTCGTGCGAGGGAAGGCTTTCAAAGTGGCTAGAGACTACTGTTTCAAGGCGCACTTTTGTCCAGAAATGTTACGAGTAGACCTGTAGAACCATCTATGGGTCTCAGAAGATCCCAGCTCTGCATGTCGGTGGTGGCGCCCTGCGTCGTACCCTTTCAAAATCAGACATATTTGGTCCATCCTTCTTCTCCACCACTCTCTGCTCTTTTTCTCCATCCATCTCGTAATATGTACATACATCCCTCTCTCTTTCTTTCTCTCTCTTTTCCTTTCCTTTTTGCTGGTTATCTCATCTCTTTCCACCTGTCTTTTGTTTCGTCTTAACTTTTTCACCTTCAACGTATTTGACATTAGACACTTTGGTCATCAGTTTCTAAACCTCATCACTTGCCCAAGTACCCCTTGCTGACGCCGCCCTCGTGATTTTGTCCATTTTAATGTCAACATTCGTCCAAATCTCATGACGCCCATTTTTTTGTTTGCCCGCACAGACCCACCGAGATGTCTCCGCTGGATGAAATGGCTGCCTCTGCGTTAAGTTCCCCTCGCAGTGTACATTCCGCTCCCTTGCAGTGTCGCGCTTTCACGACCGAGACCTTATCGTCGCGAAACGCTACGAGACGAATAACCCGATGTCCCCGCACGACCCGACCGCAGCGACCCAAGCGTGGGACAACTCACAACGATTCCCCCTCCCTCCAAAGCCACCTCGGCTCTAATGCCCCTCCCCCGCCCCTCTCGCACGCGGGACTCGTCCCAAACGCAGAGGCGCGCAGATTCGCCGTAATACGCTCCGGGTCACTTGCAGAACCACCATCGACAAGTACGATCGGAACACAGTGCTGACGGTGCGCAAGTGCGAACGTCCGGACTCCGGCAAGTACAAGCTGGTGCTCTCCAACTCGTCCGGCACGTGCGAGGGCATCGCTGACGTCATCGTCCTAGGTGAGACTCCTGACGATTATCCTTCGTCGTCTGTCATTGTTGGATGGCCTACCATGCTGTATGTATGATTTCGCTTATTTCACTTTGTGGTCCCGCCATATTCGATTTATTTGACTGTTGCTCGTTTATTGTAGACTTTTTGTATGTACCAGCAGAAATGTGATGTATTTTTTCGCTTCGTAAAGTCCGTGTTACCTCCCTAAAGTCGCGTTTGAGTGAATGCCCATATAGCCGCACTTTGTTTCTTTGAGCGGTCCCGAATGCCGGTGGATGTTGATCTGCACTTTCTTTGAGTTGCCCTGAATGCCCGTGGTTAGAGGTGTATGGCAGAATAATGTAATGCGGCACAGCCTACCGCCAGTAAAGCGTACAGCGGCTCAAGCTACCAAGCAACTACATTTGGCTCACCAAAAACAGCGTCACGCAGTTTGCCCATTTCCTTTATCTTTCCCTGTAACGTCGTTTTATCCTACATGAAGCATCAAAATCGCGTTGCCGTGACGAAGCACCACGTTACGTTTTTGCTGACTTTGCGTCTGACCAAAACTGCGTGCAGAGCAACTAAACGTGCGCTGCTGTTCTGTAGCTTCCTTTATCGTCATTACTCACCGGTTGACCCTTCATTTCAGGCAAGCCGTCGCCGCCGCAGGGTCCTCTCAAGGTAGAGGATGTGCGCGAAACCCACGCCCTCTGCAAGTGGAACAAGCCCAAGGACGACGGCGGCACCGAACTCAAGGGCTATGTGCTGGAGAAGATGGACGTGGACACCGGCCGCTGGGTGCCGGCGGGCGAGGTGCGCCTTAACTCTAATTGGGTCGAACTGGAACGGGACATAATGCGTTTAAGTGGGTGGACAGGCCCATTGCAGGAAAACAGCGACGCAACTGCGTGTGGGTGACCCACGGACAGCATCTTTTAATGTTTCTGTTTCCAAACTTGTGGACGATTATAAATGTTTTCCGTGTTCATCATGTACTTGTTCGGGACGACACAAGCTTTTTTAGAGACAAAAGCAACGCTTTGCAGTAACAGCTCGGTTGGTGTTCGTTGATTGAACGCTTAGCACTCGTGTTAAGGACAACTATTATCAGTGCTGCCAATTATTAGGTAACTTGCACTTGAGGAAGATAGCCTGACGCGGCTGTGTTTTCTGTTCAGGTGGGCCCGGATAAGACGGAGTGCAAGGTGGAGGGCCTAACTCCGCGCAAGAAGTACAAGTTCCGCGTACGGGCCGTCAACAAGGAAGGCGAGTCGGACCCATTGGAGACCGAGGACGCCATCGAGGCTAGAAATCCCTACGGTACGACTGTCTTGCTTGCGTTTGTCGCGTGTTATGTAGATCAACCAAGGCTCGTAATGTGGGAAAACGTTGTGGATTTACGACATTTATTCTTACGTCCACGATGTTGAAGACATAAAATTTAGCGCGAGATCTCTTGCCAAGTCAGTCAATGGAGCATTCTGTCCAGTCGCGATCCTCCCTCAGTATCGTAAGAGGATCAGCGTGATTTGTAAGACATCTATGTTTGCGTTCTGACCGCAGATGAGCCAGGTAAGCCTGGCAAGCCCGAGATCGTCGACTACGACAACACAATGGTGCAACTGAAATGGGAAAAGCCCGCTAGTGATGGTGGCAGGCCAATCCTCCATTACGTCGTCGAAATGAAGGACAAGTTCACTGAATGGGCTGAGGTGTGTACCTTGCCAGAGTCATAGCTGTATGCAGTGTTTTCATTCACTAGTTTGTTACTATGATGATGACTTTGAGTGACATCAGCCGTCATAACACTTTCTGCCAAATTGGCTTGACGAGAATATATCTAAAATTGGTCCTGGTAAATTACATTCAATAATAATAACACACTACATGTCTTCCGGCGGCTCAGACGCTATAGTGAGCCGGCGTGTTCATGTTTGTAATTCCCGACATACTTTCACAACGATCCTGCATGTTACATTCCAGGTGAAGAAGACCAACGACGACAAGCCGGAGGCACAGGTGGACGGCCTGAAGGAGCAGTCGACGTACCAGTTCCGGGTGCGGGCTGTCAACAAGGCCGGAAAGTCAGAGCCCTCAGAGCCGACCGGCAACCATCTCTGCAAACACAGAAACCGTACGTCACGTGCTTGGCTCCGGATGTGATAAAATGACTGTTACTATTATAATGACATTATAACCGCCGTTATAATGACCCGCGCAAGTAAGTTATCTCGTAGTGCTCCAAAACATATTACTGGTGACGTTACTACGCCATGCGTTACTGTTTACGAAATGTACAAGTGCAAACAGGTTGCCATAGAACTCATTATTGTTTTAGAATTTATTAGTGTGATTATTATCATTATATTATACTTATTTTGGGTTTAATGCCATGTGCTTTCGCAATCCGTGTTTCCTCTCCGAAAAAAAATTTGCACGTCTGTTGCCCACAGTGAGGCCGTACATCGACCGGACCAACATGAAGACCATCACCATCAAGGTGACCAAGTCGCACAAGTTTGCGGTGGACGTGCGCGGAGAGCCGCCGCCCGAGCTGACCTGGTACTCCAAAGACGGAACGAAAATGGAACCCAGCGACCGGATCAAGGTGAAGTCACATCAGACTGTCCGCCTGCAGGTGGCGTGAGGCTGGTGGGACCGGGCGGCTCTTGCACCAAGTACTGAACCAGATGTGAACTGGTGCACGTTCCATTTGATGTAAATGATTGTGCTCTTTACCATTTCTGCGACAGGAGTCGAAATGGCCGGTCCCTTCTTTTATTGCCTCTTTCTGTGAGACGGCGACCCTGCCGTTGTCCTGGCGAATATTACAAAACGTAGTGTTAGGGCGGTGGGTTCATCGCTGTCGACAGCCAACGTACCGTGCAGTTGATGTTGCTCTACTACTGACCTCGTCTTCCAGATCGAGAACGTCGACTACCACACCGACTTCACTGTTGAGAAGGCCACCAGGAAGGACTCTGGCTTCTACACTCTGAAGGCTGTCAACAGGAATGGCAGCGACGAGGCTCAGTGTGAGCTGGTGGTTCTTGGTACGTGCCACTTCGGATCTTGATATGTCTCTTGGACCTCTGGGTGAATGATTAAGAAATAGTCCAGCCATACCTTTGTCCTACTTTTATCACGGTGTTTTTTTAAGACGTATTCTGGGCCTTTTTACCCGTCGACTCGATTCGTAATTGGGTGAATGCTTTTGGCCGCTTATGGTAACAAATAAATCAATAAAATTGATTGAATTGAGCTGAATTTAATAAACTGATGAAAGGATGAGATGATAAATTTAGGAAGCAATAAATGAAATGGAAATGGAAGTTGAGTGTTTTAAAACAGCTTATGTTCTCCAGCCGTATCTCTCCATATTACAGCAAAACTATATTTACTGTTAATGCTACGATCGCTTGAAGAAGGCAGTTGGAAGCAAAAATACTCTTGACATCACCTAAATGGTGCTACATTGAACCAACGTTCCTATCTTCTAACTTTTTTCTTGTCCCGTCGCATACTGTTGTTAACATCTGCCTTACTTTCGTCCCCCGCAGGAAAACCCAGCCCGCCAAAGGGCCCTCTCAAGGTGGAGAATGTGTACGACAAGGGCGGCACCCTCATGTGGGGGAAGCCGGAGGACGATGGAGGTCTGCCGATCAAGGAATACGTCATCGAGAAAATGGACACCGGCACTGGTCAGTCTGCTCGCTGTCGGAAGAGAAGGCAGCTAAAACCTGCTTACGATCTATCACGAGTTTATTGATTGTCAGCTATCGGGTCGTGACTGACCGGTAGAAGTCCATGCAGCTAAACGAGACAGCGCCGGATCCAGAAATATTGTCTTTGTTCGTGAACCCGACAGGTGCTCTAAGGCAAAGGTTTCTCGCTATCGTGAATGTCATTTGAAAATGACCATTGCAACCTGTAATGGGTCTCTTCAGGCATATCCGTTAAGCACAATTCTGTTATAGAGCGCTTTTATGGTACCAGTCTTTGGTGTTCCATTTCTGAGTGTTCTTCCGTTAAAGCTCCCTCGAGGAAGTTCTTCCCTTTTGGTTGTACGTAGTGCTTTCATTGACATCCTCCTTTGAGGCGATCCATTGGTTCGGCATCACCTTAGGCATTTGCCATTTTGCTTTTTCATCAAAGGCCAAAGGTCATCAAAAGTCTTTCTTTCATTAAAGGTCGTCGGCTGAAGTCCTCTTGTGAAAACCTTGTCTAACGCTGCCGGAGGGTGCACGGCCCATGCATAGCGACCCACTCCCTACATCCACATTCGATGCAATGAATAACGGCTCCATACCTTTCCCTCGGTTCTTCATGTCTCCGTAGACCAAGCGGGTCACCATTGAGCTGCCCGGCATCTTCCCTCCATTCTGCGTGTCACGGTGGAATGGTGCATGCTCCATCTGTTGAGCGGTGTTTTCCGTGCGCCTCGGCAGGCCGCTGGGTCCGCTGCGGCCGTTCCCCCGGGGACAAGAGCCACCCGGAGTTCCAGGTCAGCGACCTGATCCCCGGCCAGGACTACAAGTTCCGCGTCTCGGCCGTCAACGACGAGGGCGAGTCGGAGCCGCTCGAGACAGAGAAGGCCATCAAGGCCAAAAACCCGTACGGTACGTGCCGGTCCGGCGTATCGGTCCGACGGGCCTGGGATTCGTGCAAAGCGATCGGGGAGCTTATGTTGCCGCGGTGTTTTGCGACATTTTTGTGGAAGTATCTAAGTGTTTGGCTGGTTGAAGATCTGACGACTGTGATTTGTCACTGGCGATCTTTCATTGGGTTATTCATGCGTTGCATATTTAGAGCGGATAGCACAGGTGAGTTTCCTAACGAATTTTTGATCTTCATGTCACAACCTTACAAAGATCGCATAATGATCTTTGCTTTGGTTGGAAATTTCTGTCGGAAAATATAAGTTAAAATTTTCCTCACCACAAGACATTTCGCTTGTTAGTTCTACACACTCCGTTGTTGACGGTGTGGTAATTGCACGTCTGCAGATCCTCCGGACGCTCCTGGAAAGCCTGTGATCGACGACTACGACAACAAGTCGGTGGACCTCAAGTGGGAGGCGCCCAAGAGCGACAATGGCGCACCCATTCAGAAATACATCATCGAGAAGAAAAACAAGAAAACTGGCGAGTGGGAGAAGGCCTGCGAGGTATGAAATATCGACGGCTGCTTTCCCGTATGACTAAGGGAAAAGGCGACCAGCTGTAAGAGCTGGAGTACAAGAAACGTAGTTTTTGCATCACCATTGCCTTGCCCTTTGCGTCTGTGTGTCAATCAGTTCCACCGAAGTCTGGATTTTCCGCTGATCTGTCTGTCCTCCAATGCGTCCAGGTGCCGGGTAACCAGCTGGGCGGCAAGGTGGAGGACCTGGTGGAGCGCGACGAGTACCAGTTCCGTGTCAAGGCCGTCAACAAGGCCGGGCCTGGTGCCGCCTCCGAGCCGACCGACTACCACATTGTCAAGCACAGAAAACGTGAGCGTCGCTATCCGCTGACGAGGACGCCAGACAACGCAGCAGGCCAAAATATTCCATCCGAATCTACTCTCAGAGCTCGAATAACTTATTTACTTTTAAGGTTTTTTTAAAGTTTCTTCAATATTTCGGACAGATTATACGCCGTGACGATAAGTCCTTTGTAGGAGAAATTTATTCTTGTCTGCTGTTACAGCATGAACAGTCTCTAAAGTTTCCAAATCGTAGCAAATGTACTGTAACGCGTGATCCTATTCCAGTGAAGCCGATGATCGATCGGACGAATCTGACGCTGACCAAGGTGAAGGCCGGCAAGCAGGTGTTCTTCGACGTCAACATCAGGGGAGAGCCGCCGCCAACGGTCACTTGGATCCTTAAGGACGAGGCGGTAAGAGCCTCTTGAGAAATGCTGGAAACGAATCGGGGTTACTGTGTCACTACTGGCGATAAGGATCGAGATGTAGACGAAAGTCATACAATGATTACTTTATGAAGACTCGCGTTTTAGCTTGATTTACAACTTCCCCTGTCCCCACGGGGCAGAGTGTTCACATCAAATATATTTTCAGGTGAAAGCCCCCAACATCACCATTGTAAACGTCGACTACAACAGCAAGTTCACAATCAAGGACAGCGTTCGTAAGAACACCGGCATCTACAAGATTCTGGCTGAGAACATTCATGGAAAGGACGAGGCGGAGGTTGAGGTCGTCGTTCTCTGTAAGTGAAATTGCTGATCGTAAATAGTTATTTCCAGGCATTATTCAGCAACTTTCGTTGGCTATAATTTACTGCTTGGACAGTGCATGGTACTTATTATTCATGCTACTGCGGAAAAACTTGGCAATCTCGCTAGGTTTATTTTTGAATCGTGAGTGAGTCGAACTACATTAGTAGAAACATACTGGCAAGAAAAGATAAAACAGTGACTCTGCTCCGTGGCGTTTGCAGTTCTTTTAAGCTAGCCGTTTACGACACGACACTGTCTTTTCTCCTTCCAGCGGCGCCTTCCAAGCCGAAGGGGCCGTTGAAGGTCTCGGACGTCACCGCGAAGGGCTGCAAGCTCAAGTGGGACAAGCCGGAGGATGATGGTGGAGTGCCTATCCAGGCCTACTCCGTAGAGAAACTTGACACCAGCACAGGTAGGGCAAGGCGGCAGTTGAAAACTGTTCTGTAGTCAGTACGTCTTAGGGTTTTCATAGGGACTTAAGAATAAAACGACAGAGCATATGCAAATACCTGACGGTTTCATTGCCTTAATTTTGTCAGGGCGCAACACTTCCCTGAGACTAGCTTACCGACCTCTTTCGACCACCGACTGGTTTGCAGTCGCAGGTGATACGGTCATAACGCTATCCGAGACCCCTCTTTTCTCGTCTCACAACCTGGCCAACACGCCCGTTACCTACCTCTCGACGTGCGCTCTGCAGGCCGCTGGGTGCCCGTGGGCCGCGTCGGACCCGACGAGACCGGCATGGACGTGGGCGGCCTGGTGGAGGGCAAGTCGTACCAGTTCCGCGTCAAGGCCGTCAACGAGGAGGGCGAGTCGGAACCGCTCGACACCGACCACGCCACGCTCGCCAAAAACCCCTACGGTGAGATGGGTAACCTGTAAATTCGTTTACGAACGTTACGTCGGTTTCTATACTTGTCGCTTGCCAGCTATTGTGTGTTGAACGTGTTATCTTGAACGTGCGACGAATGACTTCTAAATCAAGCTCTCGTGATTTAGCCGTGATATTATGAAAGGAAATTACATATTAGTTTTGGACTAATTCTGAATTATAGAAAATGCTGCTGAGCTTTCCCTGAGCTTTTGACGCACTCCTGAAGTGTCTGCTTTCGTGCGCAGAAATCCCGGGCGCACCGTCCACCCCAGAGATTGTGGACTGGGATGTGGACCGCGTGGACCTCAAGTGGAAGCCCCCGAAGAACGATGGCGGTGCGCCAATCACCGGATACATCATCGAAAAGAAGGAGAAGTTTGCCACCGCCTGGGAACCCTGCGTGGAGACCAAGGTGCGCAGAACACTGGGTCCGCTCTTTGCAACTCGTTCAGAATATGTCAACACGCAAAATGACGGCTCTGCTGATTGGTCATGCTGCCTATTACGGCAGATACGGTAGGTTTCGTAACGCAGCGCACGTGATGCTAGTCGTCATAGTTCTGCACTTGTCGCAGAACTATGACGACATTGCTAGCATGCAAGCACTACTTGAGTGACGTAAGCACTACTTCATAGTTCTGCACCTGTCGCAGAACTATGAAGTGGTGCTTACGTCACTCAAGTGGTGCTTGCGTGAAGCATCATTATAGTAGCGTCGTTTATTCATAATGATATCTTCACTAAGTCAAGTCAAGTCAGTGTGCGATACCTGTACTTCATCTGGAGCACTAGCCACAAGGCTTGAGTGTAGGGTTTGACCGAAGATAGCACATACCAGTTCAGCAGTGAGCGGTTCACCGCCGCCCCTGTGTTCCACAGAGTCCCAACCCTGAGGCCCGCGTGCCTGACCTGACCGAGGGCAACATATACCAGTTCCGGGTGCGAGCTGTCAACAAGGCCGGCCCGGGAGAGGCCAGCGAGCCTACTGGACAGCATAAGGCCAAGGCCCGATTCCGTAAGCATCCCCGCCTTATCTGTAGACTTTGGCTTTGCCAGAATTGCTCGGTTATAATCTTGTGGCAGTGTACTACCGCAGTGTGTTATGCATGGCTCCGATCGTAGACAGACTGACATAAACGGGAGCGGTGGAGCCTCTGTGGAGTTCGGGGGTTGGGGTAACGCGATTTTTATCTCTCTTCTTTCCATGCAACACCATCGGGCTAATGTGAAATGTTGTCCAAAGCTGGGGGCAGCTGTCCCTTGTCCCCGGGCTCCAACGCCCCTGGCATAAATATGACGGACAGAATGAAGCAATAGAACGGACGACAAAATGCGGTCGTTTGTGGTTTGCTGTGGTTGTTTGCAACGCGAACAGTAACGACCCTCCATTACCCACGACTGGGCATATTAAAGTTATGGTGTCTCGGATCGCTGGTTGCATGATTCCTCCTCCGCCGCAGTGAAGCCGTGGATCAACCGTGACAAGTGTAAGCCGGTGACGGTGCGGGCCGGCCAGGTGGTCCGACTAGACGTCGACGTGAAGGGCGAGCCGCCGCCAACCGTCACCTGGTCCTTCAAGAGCAAGGAGGTGGCCACGGACGCCCACTACCGCGTGGAGAACGAGGACTACAACACGCGCCTGCAGATCACGGAGACGTCTCGCAAGCAGAGCGGCAAATACCTGATCAAGGCCGTCAACGACTCTGGCGAAGATGAGGCCGAGGTCCAGATCAACATCCTCGGTGAGCATGATGTCGGGTATGACTATGGGATCAGGGTGCACCTAATATCCCAAGAAGAGCTGCTGTAGACATTTGGGACGTACTGGAGCATATTTCGCATTCTGGTCTTGAGTATCGTAACAGGTTCTTGAAGTAGCGACCACGACTTGTACCTGTTCGCGTCACCGGAATGCAGTCAGTGTTGCTCTTCAGTGCAGTATCTTTTCGCAAATATGAGCCTGGAAATGCGACTTGATGAAGTCTGCGCCGTCGGTGTTACGGAAAATTCACGCTTGTGTTTTTCATAACAACGCTTTTTAAACCACGCTTTAAAAGAAAAAACAAATTTCTTCACAACGTGCAACCCCCTCCGCTCGGCAGACAAGCCAGCCCGGCCGGAGGGCCCACTGGACGTGTCGGACGTCCACAAGGACCACTGCAAGCTCAGCTGGAACAAGCCCAAGGACGACGGCGGCCTGCCGCTGACGGCCTACGTGCTGGAGAAGATGGACACGACGTCCGGCCGCTGGCAGCCGGCCGGCCGCGTGCCCGGCGACACGACCGAGGCCGAGATCAAGGGCCTCGAGCCGGGCAAGCGGTACGAGTTCCGCGTCAAGGCCGTCAACGAGGAGGGCGAGTCGGAACCGCTCGACACCGACCACTCGATCCTGGCCAAGGACCCGTACGGTATGTGTGATGTTGCGATAATGACCATGTCTGGGGGATACGCGTGAATGAACATGGATGGGTTGGGTCGATCGGGATGCTTTCATGAAGGGTTAGAGTGGTTCAGTGCATACGAAGCATAGATCGGGGACGATTTGGACTGTGATTCCAACATGTACCCAGTTTCGTTAGGCGGTGACGTAAGTCGCTCGTCTTGTAGTTAGCTATTGTTTTATTTTGGACTGCGGACATGTGATTTCGCACTTGTGTTCATAAGAGCCTTCATCAGTCTGTTTCGACAGTTTCATGCATCACTGCTCCTCATGGTTCGCCTCTTTCGATGCATCAACTGTCCCTGGAGCCGACCTGCTCGGTCACCTGCCCCGACCCGTCCGTGCCGCAGACCCGCCGGGCGCGCCGTCCATGCCGGACATCGTCGACTGGGACGAGCGCATGGTGGAGCTCAAGTGGGAGCCGCCGCTGCGCGACAACGGCGCTCCCGTCACCGGCTACATCCTGGAGATGAAGCCGGACGAAGCCGTCGAGTTCACGAAGGCGGCCGAGGTCGGGCCCGGCTGCACAGGCAAGATCACCGGCCTGACGCCCGGCAAGAAGTACCAGTTCCGCGTGCGCGCCGTCAACAAGGCCGGGCCGGGCGAGCCGAGCGACGCCACGGCCCCGCACACGGCCAAGGCCCGATACCGTGAGTGCTGGGGACGACTTGGCTCACGCTGGGACGGGACGGCATGAGTTTATTGTTGTTGGGTATTCGGGATGTTGGGGATGAAGTCATCTTGATCCTCGGCCTTGCTGACCCGGGAGGCTTTTGTTGATGGAAATGAACGACGTTTGATAATAGTTTAGAACCAGGCCTGACTTTATCCGTGCTAGGTACGAGAAGTTTTTTCTTTCAGCGGCACTGAGCTCTGGTACGTGTTTTGCTGGGTTCCTTTCGTGGCTGGGAGTACTGTCTAACGTGCGGTGTGACACCAGTGTGCTGCGTGATATGCTGGATCTGTCTCGGAGTCTGAGAGTCTGTTCGGAGTGTGACAGTCTGTATTTTAGTCTAGAGTCTGTCTCGGAGTCCGAGTCTGAGCCTGTCTGACGTGGCCCGGCAGTGAAGCCGCGTATTATCCGCGACAACCTGAAGCCGGTCGTGGTGAAGGTGAACCAGCAGGTGCTGCTGGACGTCGACATCATCGGCGAACCGCCGCCAGCCGTCAGATGGACCTTCAAGGACAAGGTGCGCTCTGCGAAATGTAGAGGCAGTCATCTGCAGGGCTTAAGCGCGCTGTTTCGTTGTTTGTAGGAAGATCCATGCGCAGGAAATGGTCATACACTAGTCAGTGCGCTTTTGGAAAGAACAATGGGCTGTAATAGCCACAAGTGTTTTGTAGATTGCCCAAATATATGTCTATGAGTCTATGAACATTACATATGTGTAGGCAAGTAGCCAGGATTTTCCTCGGGGGTCAAATATCAAATTCTGACATATGCCACTGGCATATGACGAAATCTATGGGAAAATGCAGCAATTTTGCCATTTACCTCATATTTAACACAGAGGAAAACATAATGTTTGGTTTTTGCAACGTACATATGATCACTCTTCCGTATTCGTGCGAAATCGCCATATATCTAGCAAGGGCCGCTTGGCTCCGGCATGACCGCCATGGCCCCCTGCCCTTGGCTACGTCCGTGCATGTCTGTCATTTATTTGTTTTTTATGTACAATGTGTTATTCGTCAGCCAAAGACTTTATATGACGTTCTTTTCAAACTAATGTTAATACAGTACCATCTGTCAGCATTCGGCTTCCCACCACGTCTAGCCCCGGCTCTCTCTGAGCATGCCTCTCCGCCTCAGGATGTGGAGACGGGGCCTGAGCTGACCATCACCAACGTCGACTACAACACCAAGTTCGCACTGTTCCGTGCGCGCCGCATCGACTCCGGCAAATACACGATCACGGCCACCAACTCGTCGGGCGAGGACGTGGCCGAGGTCGACATCACCGTGCTCGGCAAGCCCAGCCGGCCGAAGGGACCGCTGGACGTGAGTGGAGCGGCGCACGAGCTGAGTACGGACATGGGACAGACTCTCCGCTCTGGAGAGACAAAGGCAAAGCTACCTCTTACTGTAGACAAAAGGAAGAATATGGACTGAGCTAATATAATGCGTGCTCAGTTGCGTGACATCCGTTAGGAACCAGAATCGTGTCGCCATGATTGTGACTAAGGATATATTCAGTACAAATACAAAAGGTTTCAAATGCCCGTTTTCCTCCCCTGAAACCTTTTCATCCGCGCTTCCTGTTTGTTTCAGGTGTCGGATGTCACAGCCAATGGCTGCAAGCTGAGCTGGAAGGAGCCAGAGGATGACGGAGGCTGTCCTATCGACCACTACGAGCTGGAGAAACTCGATCCGTTTACCGGTATGTCATCGATGTAGTAGAAAGTTATTACGAATTACGATTTACGGAAGCATTGCCGCAACATTAATGAAAAAGTACGCGAGGATGATGGGGGAATGATGAGATGCTGTCATTGATGAGCACCAGGTCTATGGTGCCCTGATATGATAATCACCATCGCTAAGTCACTGCAACATCATGCATGCTTATAGATGTGCAATGTCTCCTGAATTTCGGCGCTCTCAGAGACTTTTCTTGAACACTCGTGAGGCATCTGCGTCGGCTGTCTGGATGTTCGCTCGAAGCTCTGTGTCACGTACTCACCGTCCATCCCGACACAGGACAATGGATTCCGTGCGGTACCTCCGACAAGCCGGAGGCGGAAATCACCGGTCTCCAGGAGGGCAAGAAGTACAAGTTCCGGGTGAAGGCCGTCAACAAGGAGGGCGAGTCGGAGCCGCTCGAGTGCGACCAGTCGGTGCTGGCCAAAAATCCGTTCGGTCAGTATTCACGCGCTTCACTCCACCTACATGTTTTCCGGTGGATGGCACCTGGTGCAGACTGATGGCCTATGGCACCGAACCTAGCACAATGACTGATATGGCCTGTAATGTAGCACGAAGTGACTTGGTAAATATGTGTCGTCTACTTGCGGCTCGCTTACTGCCATGATCCATTTTTATTACTACGCGTTATATGCCGTAATTATATCTACATTCCTTTTGCAGCAATTTTTGAAGCATCTGGATATAAAAATTTGCAAAATGATTTGTGTTTCCAGATCCTCCTCACAAGCCGGAGCGTCCGGAACTGACCAACTGGGACCGCGACTTTGTCGACCTCAAGTGGAAGAAACCGGACGACGGTGGCGCCCCCATCACCGAGTACATCGTGGAGAAGCGGGACAAGGCTGACCGGCCTGGCGCCTGGCAGCCCTGCCTGAGCGTCCCGGTAAGTAGGCGTCAGTGGACCGCTGCGGTTTGGAACTGCAACAGCGCAGGCTGGAGGAAACAATGTATGGCCTGCAATGTTGCACCAACTGATTTGGTAAATATGTATCGTCAGTCTGCGGTTCGCTTGCTGCCATTTTTCTCCGAATCACCAGGCGTACAGAAACTGAAAGGGAAATTACATGGATTCATACGAAAGACCTCCGAAAATCAGGTTCCTGTTTCCTTTCACATAAATACATACCAATGAGTGAAATGTAGTAACTGGATTGCTATAAACAAGTCAAAGACGATGGTTGTTTTATTTGCCAATTAGACATTGAAAACTTCAGTAGGATGAATTGGAAAACCACAATTACGTGAATTTGACGCTTTTATTGCCCTCCGGTCGGCAGGGTGACGCCACTGGGGGTCACGTGACGGACGTCATTCCCGGTCACGAGTACGAGTTCCGCCTGGTGGCCGTCAACAAGGCCGGACCCTCGGAGCCGTCCGACGCCACAAAGTCCGTCATCTGCAAACCCCGATTCCGTGAGTATTGATCTCGATGTTCAAAGTAATGTGTGCACAGTTGGATATGCCTTTGCTTTCCGTGGCGAGGAAAGTATGCAACTGTTTATCGGCTTACAAGGCTGGCCGACCCCTTGATGCAGCATATGCATAAGGGTTAAGAGATAATTACCGATGACGGCAAGTTCTGGAATGCAGAACTAAACACAGAAAACATAAATACGGAACTAAGAGTTCACACCATGGCGTATGCCATGACTTGAACGCATAGGAGTTTTATGGTTAACGAAACTGCTTAAGCACCTCCAAAAGGTGCGTGGGCCCACATTCAGCATAAGGCATATGCATGTTGGGCCTTGCTCCAGTTCCCAGATGCGCTTTCAAACTGAGTGTATCGTGTATAAACGTAGGCTAAGGAATGGGACCGGGGATCATGGGTTCAACTTTTTGTTGCTAAAAACCTTCGGATGTTGCATGAAACTATTGGCATCAAAATATGTGCTCCCACCAACCCACATACAGCGTTTTTGTTCTCCGGAGTGTTGGCTTTAAGAAGTATTTTTGTTTTTTTGTGGTTTCTTTTTTCTTTTTCGCGATACGTCTTGTATGGTAATTTCGTTTGCGTGGTTACGACACTGCATTCGCCAATTGACGGCAAATCTGTAGTTCCTAAATACTCCATTTCTGTCTAATCTAGTGCTCTGAGTGACAAAACAAATGAATTAGGGGCTCCACAGATGTGTGAAGCCACTGTTTCATCTCGTGCCATCAGCCCTGACCACTGCCTGCTCTCCGCCCGGCAGTGAAGCCCCACATCGACCGCACCAACATCGGCAAACGGACCATTCGCAAGGGCCAGATGCTGCGCGTCGAGATCGACATCGAGGGAGAGCCGGCGCCGAGCGTCACCTGGACGCTCAAGGGCCAGCCAGTGCAGCTGCACGAGCGGCTCGCCATCGACGACGTGGAGTACCACTCGTCGTTCTCGCTGCAGAAGGCCCGCCGCGCCGACACGGGCGTCTACGTCATAACGGCCACCAACTCATCCGGCACGGACACGGCCGAGCTCGACCTCAACGTGCTCAGTGAGGACCGCCGCCGCCGGCCGGGAGATCAGAGACCGTCGGGTGGTCCTGCTGCCATGTGGTCTGCCTGGACGATGCATGTACAAATCTTGCGGTGCTGTTTCCGAAAAGTCTTCAAGCGCAAGTTTAGCTTTCAACGTATGGATTTGACGCCAGTTATAGTGTCTTAACATTGTATTCAGGTACATAAAGGTCATGTGCGTTTTTGCGTATTTGATAATCTTGGCCACCAATTATCTTCGCTGAGTGTGAGAACCACGAATAGCCTTCACCCTGTCTTTCACCGCCCACAGCCAAGCCGGGCAAGCCGAAGGGCCCGCTGGAGGTCTCCGACGTCACGGCCAAGGGCTGCAAGCTCAAGTGGGAGAAGCCGGAGGACGACGGCGGCGAGCCGGTGGACCACTACGTGGTGGAGCGGATGGACAAGGACACAGGCCGCTGGGTGCCCGTCGGCACTAGCAAGACGCCCGAGGCCGAGGTGGACGGCCTGAACGAGGGGCACGAGTACCTGTTCCGCGTGAAGGCCGTCAACTCGGAGGGAGAGGGAGAACCTCTCGAGACGCTGATGCCCACCCTGGCCAAGAATCCGTACGGTGAGAACGAAGGCTAGGAGGGTGGAGGGAGTAGTTGAGATTAAGTTAAAGTAGTTGAGGTTTGGCAGTTGGCATTGCTATCCGTTAAGATTCCAGATTAATTGACTCCAAAGTTAATGCTCCCTCACATCCTGCTTTATAACTGATGTAGGAAAGTATTATAATATTATATTTATTATATATTATATCTTATACATATATATATATATATATATATATATATATATATTATATATACAATAATATAATATATATACATATAATACATATAAAATAATATATAGATATATATATTGTTTTATAATATTATATTTATTATTATATATTATATAATATAATAATATTCGTAAGACACGTTTTGTTGACAACCTGCTTTGCGGTATTTTTTTTTAGTAGTCCTGCTGACGTCCTTGGCAATAGTTCTTGACGTGTTTGCTGGTTGGGCGATCATTCTGAATATGTTGTTTCGTTTCAGACGCGCCTGGTGCTCCCGGAGTGCCGGATATCGTCGACTGGGACAAACACCACGCCGACCTCAAATGGAAGCCGCCTGAGAACGACGGCGGAGCTCCCATCGTTGGTTACGTCATCGAAAAGAAAGACCAGTTCAGGTGAGGAACAATGGCACAAATCCCCCATCCCTCGATTTCTATTATGGACCTTGAGCGAAAGGCTTGTAATGTAATTTGTTGGGGTAGTTTTATCTTTGTGAACCCGTTGGCAGGATGTGTGGGTGAGCCGGCTACCTAGCCAATGCAAAGGGTTTTTATCCAAACCAACACAGAGCCGTGCCCCGCTTCTACTATATCGGGCCGCTGGAGTCACTCCCCCCCCCCCTCTTCCGCAGCACCAAGTGGCAAAAGGCGGCCGAGATACCGGGCGACAAATGCGAGGGCCGCGCGCCGGACCTGGTGGAGGGCATGCAGTACAAGTTCCGCGTGCGTGCCGTCAACAAGGCCGGACCCGGAGAACCTAGCGGAGAGTCCAAGACCATGACGGCGAAGGCCAGATTCGGTGGGTACCGCTCATGATTGAACGTTTGTTGGGGCAGGCCGTGGAATAATTTCTTGGTTTTCGCGGAAATGTCCACTTTTATTAAAGTACTTTTCATGAATGCATGTTTTCCTTTCCGAATCCAGCGAAATTATTTTTGTTGTTGTTCAAATATGATTTTGATTATTTTGGGTCATAGCCTCAGACGTTCTGTAAAGCTGACATAGCCATAGACGGTCCTTAAGGCTTATCGAGGTGTAACTGTTTAGAAGCCGATAATAAAACATCAGTGGCAAACAGCCATCACCATGGCGTTTAGACAAGTCCTCAGACCCGCAGCTGTCTCTGGATCGTCGATAAAACTTCCCAAATCCTTCCCAAACAGCCGTCTCTCCGTACTGACTGTTCCCCTCCCCCTCCCCACAGCGGCTCCGTACATCGACCGCTCCAACCTGCGCGACATCACCATCCACGCCGGCACGCCGTTCAAGTTCGACGTGCGCGTCAGCGGCGAGCCACCGCCAGACAAGACCTGGAGCCTGAACGGCACCGACCTGGGCACCAAGGACAACAGGACCATCGACACCGAGGACTACCGCACCAAGCTCTCCGTGTTCATGACCAGCCGGAAGGACACCGGCACGTACACGATCCGCGCCGAGAACGACTCCGGCAAGGACGAGGCCCAGGTCAAGGTCATCGTGCTCGGTGAGTGGGGCAGGGTCGTCCGGTTTGTGGTGGGTGGGGTCGAGGTCGGTGGTTTTAATTTGCTTTGGTAAAAGGGGTCATCATAAGTCGTACAAGATGCAGCAACTTTCAGTTGTTGTCAACGTGGAATGCTGATTTAACATCTGTCTAGTTCTCTCTTTTGAAGACCTTGTTTTCCAGGGCGGTCGACGGACCTTTCAGTTTTCCTGACTGGCATATGGGCCCATTTCACGGCGGCCCAGTGCAGTAAAGGCCCGCCATATTTGCTTCTAGCAACGTCTTGGAGCCATGTGAGGCGTCAAGTAATGGCATCAGCAAAAAGTTTGAGGCGCGTGAGGCCATACGTTGGGTCCATCAGCGGTACAGCCCTCAATGATACTGTGCCCGTTTTCAGACAAGCCTGGCAAACCCGAAGGCCCGTTGGATATTTCCAACGTGCACAAGGAAGGCTGCACACTCAAATGGAACCCGCCAAAGGACGACGGTGGGGTGCCTATTGAGGAATACCTGGTGGAGAAGTTTGATCCGGAAACCGGTGAGTGGTTTTCCTCATGCACAGAAGACTTAGTTTTAGCTGTCAGATGAATGTTTATCTTATGACATGGAAATATTCCAGGTGCTCAGACCGTGTCTTGCTCAGAACCGCGCTCAGACTTCTACCAAGGAAAGCATTGTATTTGTATGTTCATGACTCGCTGAAAACCGTCTGACAATGCTTTATTCTTGAGCGCAAGACAGTTGACGGGTGTTTCATGGGGCTGAATTTCTTTTTGGATGGCTCTTTTGGGGGCTGCACAGCCTTCCAGTGACGTCACCGGTAACCTCTGTGTGTCGCCGCAGGTCGCTGGATGCCAGCCGGCAGAACCAGCGAACCGACCCTGGAGATCAACAACCTGACCCCGGGTCACGAGTACAAGTTCCGAGTCAAGGCTGTCAATCCGGAGGGCGAGTCGGAGCCTCTGGAAGCCGACCACTCCATCATCGCCAAGAATCCGTTCGGTAAGACTGATGATACCTCACTTACCATCACCTTATTTACGGCACTTGCGCTTACTCTTTGTTTTCCAAAGGTCGCCGTTCAAAGAATTTCATGCAGCGGTTCGGCAGGAACATTTTTTTCTCTGAATGCCTTGAACCTGCTTTGTCTCATGCTTGATGTGCCAACATTGAGAGAAATCGAGTTGGACCCACAGGCCACCAGTGAAGCCGCTGCCCCATTTCACGTGCCCCTGCGCCTGCCTGACCCCGCCCGGGTCCTCAGACGAACCAGGCGCACCGGGCCGTCCGGAGCCCACCGACTGGGACAAGGACCACGTCGACCTGCAGTGGACGCCACCAGTTAATGACGGCGGCGCCCCCATCACCGGCTACGTTGTCGAGAAAAAAGAGAGGGGCACCGGCAAGTGGGTGAAGGCGGCCGAAACCGAAGGTGAGCTTGACGACGGTGATGTCTGTTGGAAAACATGCTGCCTCCAATTTCTACCTCTGGAGTAAATGTTGTCGAGAACAAAAAGTCCTTATAGCCATTATTTGGCCGTTCGTGTTGTCTCGGAGTTCAAAGATAGATATGTGTGAAAGGAAAAGATTTAACTGTGTTAGCTGTCAGTAAATGGTTGTACCTAATGAATATGTCGCGACTGTTCATGGACTGTTGGTACCTTAGCATGCTGGTCGGTCCATCTTAACACGTATTTGGATAAGCTTTATTCCTTGCTTGTTTTCACCATATCCCGAGTACAGAATCGCATTAGATGGCTAACTCCCCTATGCCAGGTCAGAGTTCTTCGCCAGGCCCGACACGACAGTGCAGTGTGAGAGTGTCTCGTTCGTCTTCGATAAGTCTGGCCCCGCCTCGGCAGGCCCCGACACGACAGTGTAGTGTGAGAGTGTCTCGTTCGTCTTCGATAAGTCTGGCCCCGCCTCGGCAGGCCCCGACACGACAGTGTAGTGTGAGAGTGTCTCGTTCGTCTCCGCTAAGTCTGGCCCCGCCTCGGCAGGCCCCGACTGTCAGTGCCGCGTGCCGGACCTGGACGAGGGTCAGACGTACGAGTTCCGCGTCAGAGCCGTCAACGAGGCCGGACCGGGAGAGCCGAGCGCCGCGTCCCGACCCGTCACCGCCAAGCCCAGGAAACGTCAGTCCCACGCCACGTCCTCGCTGTCATTGGCGCTCAGAACTCTGACAGAGCTGGCCTTTATATCAGCTCCAGATGCAGACAGAATGCTGGAGTCGATGTAGTCAAACCATGACAAGCGCTGCAGATTGCATATCCAGATGTAGACGAATCACTGGCTACCAAAATGTTGCAAATCCACCAGTAAAGATTATAATTTGTTTTGAACGTTGTCACATTGCGCCACTGTCGTGCCATGATCGTTGTTCGCGCTGGCGCGATTTTCCGTCGTTCATGTGATTTCTCTCACCGGCCGGCCGTTTCCAGTGGCTCCTAAGATTGACCGCCGTAACCTGAGGAACATCACCGTCCGCGAGGGCGAGCCGATCCACTTCGATGTGAAGGTGGAGGGCGAGCCGCCGCCAGAGGTCACCTGGTTCAAGGGCGGCAAGCCGATCAAGCTCAACTCGCACAGCCGCGTCGAGAACGAGCCGTACAGGTAAGTGGTGTATGCCGTGTTCACTGCGTCCTTACGGAATTAGTACAGTGTATGCAAATGCAATGTATAGAATCCGCTGCATTCTTAGGAATGTAAAAACACATTCTTAGGTATGTGTCTTTTCTTAGGTAACATATTCTTAGGTAAGTCACATTCTTAGGAATGTGACTTACGACTTCGAATGTTATTTGGGTGTTATTTCGTTGGACAAGTTATGTGTACAGTGCACGATCTACAGTGAATTGTACACAGCGCAATGCATGTAGTGCAATATATGCATCATAATGTGTGTAATTGTACTTTTTGTAGCTTAATGGCTGTCCTCTCAATTGGTTTATGTCGCAGTGCCACTCATAAGTCCTGCCAAAATTGTTTCATGCTTGCTTCGAGACCTTAGGTATGAGCATGGGTGACACGGCATAGCATAACTTTCT
The DNA here is from genome assembly GCA_030062745.1 of Capitulum mitella. Taxonomy (NCBI): domain Eukaryota; kingdom Metazoa; phylum Arthropoda; class Thecostraca; order Pollicipedomorpha; family Pollicipedidae; genus Capitulum; species Capitulum mitella. The sequence goes on along the minus strand of CP099842.1, from coordinate 25,724,582 downwards.
CATGAATACATATGTCCTAAGATATAAAGTCCTCATCGGTGATCACGAGTAAAGCAGAGTCTCATAAATGTTGGCTTCATGTTTTCATCATCAGCGTGCGACGGGAACACCAGACTATGGCGGCTTTTTAGGGATGTCACGGCATGACCTAAAGCCTCTGTCGCGTTTTCAGGACCAGGTACACCAACGACAGCCCGAAGCGTGGCGACACCGACACTTACACCATCAAGGCCGTCAACGAGTTCGGCCAGGACGAGGCCCAGGTCGAGGTGGTCGTCGTCTGTAAGTGATCAGTGGCTTTGCGAGCTGTGCGGGGTTAGCTCTGTCCGGAATGTGGGAACGTCTTTTATGTCGCCGTAGGAATGAGACAGTGTGTTAAAGTCCACGCTTTGACAGCTTGGGACATAAGATTCGCGGTTTTACATTGGCAGAGTTGCATTATAATTTGTTGGTGATCCCTCCCCTCTTTTTGTTACCGTTATGTCATTTGCCATTTCATTTCAGTCAGATACCGATCAAAATAGTTTTGGCGTTTTAAATGGCATCTGACCCAGTTTAACAAACAAAGAATATATTGCGACTGTTGTCTTCAAAACCGTATTTGCATTTATAACGTGCAGTACTTTTATGTCATTTCTTTCTCGTGGTTGCGTAGTTTTAGTGCGGATAGAAATCATTGCTTGGCTGCCGATAGCAGGTTGCTTTGACCGATGCGTTTCCACATCCTCGGTATCTTTAGGCTCCGCCGTTTATCTTTCCTTTTCGTGTCTCCTATTCCCAACAACTCACTCTTCCGTTCCCAGCCAAGCCAAGCGCCCCGGAGGGCCCGCTGGATGTCTCTGACGTCCACAAGGAGGGCTGCAAGCTCAGCTGGAAGCCGCCCGCCGACGACGGCGGCGAGCCGATCGAGGGCTACGTCATCGAGAAGTACGACCCGGACGTCGGCATCTGGCTGCCGGCCGGCGCGTCGACCAAGCCCGAGTTCGAGGTCAAGGACCTGACCCCGGGCCACGAGTACCACTTCCGCGTGAAGGCGCTCAACAAGGAGGGCGAGTCGGAGCCGCTGGAGACGAAAATGCCCATCATTGCCAAGGATCCGTTCGGTGAGCGGCTTTGTCGCATTGTCCCCATTGCCGGGCGCCAAACAGTAAAACAATCGTCTTGTGCAAAGCTGGTCTGTTGCGATCCTCTTTATTGTCTGCTTGGCCTTCTTCGTGAGTTACTGTGCTGGTGCGTGTTCCACGAAAGTGTCGTCTGACTAGGAGGTGACCGTGCTTCGACTCGACAGTCGTTCCGGGCAAACCGGGGGCGCCTGAGGCGATTGACTGGTCGACCTCGCACGTGGAGCTGACCTGGAAGGAGCCGGCCAGTGATGGCGGCTCCCCCATCACCGGATACATCATTGAGAAGCGGGACTCATACGGGTCAGTGGACGGCATGCTTCGCTGTAACCGAATATAAGTTATTCAGGCACTTCTCAGTCAGAACTGAGACCAGAGTTTTGTGAAGGAGGCAGCTCTTTCCCGACTATGTTCCAAAAGAACTCGTGAAGGTAAAACTTATGATATGATAAAACCATGTTGATTTGGGTCATGCTTAACCCACAGGTACCAGCAACAACGCTTCGTTTCCGTCTTATTTGCAATTACAGAGAACATGGGGGAACATGGTTTATCTGTTGATGGATTCCTGAAAGATGTCCGCACCAGATCGTCATACTGATAGTTTTTTGTTTTGTTTTATTTTTTTTCTTTCTTTTTTAACACGGCGCGCGCTGCTGCGTCACAGCATGATGTGGGAGAAGGCGTGCGAACTGGAAGGTCCTGAGAGCACTGGCTCCGTGCACAACCTGATCGAGGGCGTGGAGTACCAGTTCCGCGTGCTGGCCCTGAACAAGGCCGGCGCCTCCGAGCCCTCCGAGCCCAGCAAACACATCGTCGCCAAGGCTCGATTCCGTGAGTCCGCTGGTGTCTCATCCGTCATGATAAACAGCACTGTAAATTAAGTGTTTTGATAGAACACGTACAGCCTAATGCGTTTTCGTCTGCATGCAGTTCTTCAGAATAGCTCAGAATTACTCCGGGGAGTTCAATGCAGTTGAGGAAATACATGCCTAAAGAAATCGACGTTGGCAGCATCAAGCCACTTTGGAGGCTGATGAATCCTAAATCAGAGCTTTGAGTCAATGCCTATACCCAGGCACCCTTGCGATTTCCCTGAGCCTGCCGTGTTTTGTGTTTTCAGTGGCGCCCAAGATCGACCGCCGTAATCTCCGCGACGTAACCGTCTCCACTGGCGGTGTGGTCAAGTTCGACGTGGACGTGTCCGGAGAGCCGGCGCCCACGACCAAGTGGTTCAAAAACAATTCAGAACTATCGTAAGTATGATTTAAAATATAATAACTTCGCGTACTGGCGCGGTCTTTTCGTTATGTGCCGAAATGGATCCCGGTTAAGATGCATGAGAGAAACTATCTGATGTTCAATGAAACAAATTAGCATGATTACATTTGCTATAGTATTCCTCATGAAGAAATGCTGCCATATCATCGCTTGCAGATTGTTGTAGCGTTGGGTTTTTATCTGAATTGAACCAAAGCAACTACGCCACAGTCAACATCTGATTTTTGTTTTTGATATGCGTTGAGGTATTTTAGCCCGCATTTATCAGTCAAGTTGGTGTGATGGCGTAAACCTAGAGTCGCGTGAGCTTAAGCTGCACATAAGCTTTGAATCTTGCCTCAGAGTAATTCTAAGTGCTTTGACATCACTCGGACCTATCATTTAAAGGCCACAACAGGCACCGGTGGACCACAAGCAGACACAGTATCGGATGTGCCAGCGGTGTCCCAGCTCCCGCTAACCAGCCCGGCGTCCGTTTCAGTTCGTCTAAGCAGCTGACGATCGAGAACCGCGACTACAACACCAAATTCACGCTGCGCCATGCTCGCCGCGGCGACTCGGGCGAGTACACGGTCACGGCACAGAACAGCTCCGGCAAGGACCAGGTCACCGTCAAGGTCACGATCACCAGCAAGCCTGGCAAGCCGGAGGGTCCGCTGGAGGTGAGGTTGCGAGGGTGCTTGTGCAGCTGAATGCTTCTGGGGCAGCACTGAAGTGAATCAAGGGCTAGTTTGTCAAGACTGAGACTCATTTGTAGGTGTACGGGCGCTGTTTTAACTTGTGCACTATGCTTGGTAGCTTTTCAGACCGTATGTCTTGTCAGCGAGTGTCAGTGAAACAGGAACATGCGTAGAGAAGATTGGCCACCTAGTCTAACCTTACAGCAGTGCTATACGCTGTCAAAGAATGCTGTCGACATTTGCCGGTCCTATCTCGTTCTGTAGTGTGCTGAGCCGTTCCCCCGCACGTCGACAGGTTTCGGACGTGCACAAGCACGGCTGCAAGCTCAAGTGGAACCCGCCCAAGGACGACGGAGGCACTCCGATCGACTACTTCGAGGTGGAGAAGTTCGACCCGGAGACGGGCGTCTGGATGCCGGCCGGCCGCTCCGATAAGCCCGAGATCGAGATCAACAACCTGACCCCGGGCCATGAGTACAAGTTCCGGGTCAAGGCCGTGAACAAGGAAGGCCCGTCTGAACCTCTGGAGGCAGACCAGACCATCATCGCCAAGAATCCATTTGGTGAGGGTTCCTCCATTTGCAAGTGTCGTAGCTCGCAGGAACGTTCACCGGCGGTATGATGGTGACTTTGGCTTGTCCTTCAGTGCTGTCGATATGTTGTCTGTTTACGATTTCACCACACGAAATATTTAGCAATTTCGATATAGGGTGAATGCTACGCGTTTGAAGACTGGGACGTCGTGTTCAAAATTTCATGGGTTGCTAATTCAGGATGGCTGTTGAGCAGACAGGAGCGTTTAGATGAGGTAGATTCATGTAATGGCACAGCCAACCAAAATAAGCTGTGTCCGTTCTTGTGCAGTCTTTTGAAGTGTTGATGGTGTGCGGAACACTTTCCATGTGGCTGACGCACGCCTTCATGTTTCCAGACGAGCCTGGCCCACCTGGAAACCTGGAGGCCACCGACTGGGACAAGGACCACGTCGACCTCAAGTGGGAGCCGCCCAAGAACGACGGCGGTGCCCCCATCACTGGCTACCTGGTCGAAAAGAAGGACAAGAGTGGCCGCTGGCAGCCCGTGTTCGAGGTACTTACGAGTCTTGATAGTGCAACAGTCTGAATTTTTAGGTATTTCTCTTCAAGGCCGTCTTTGTTTTGGAGCTGTCTCCCACTTTTCCCTACCGGCCATGTAAATCCGGCATACAGACATTTGCGAGCGCGCCTGCGACTTATCATTTTCGTATGTGCGGCTGACTAGCGTGGGGTTGCGCAACTGTAGTGGCTGCTTTCCCGGCTATACAATATTGGCCCGCACATATCGCATTCGCCAGCGGACCCAACTGACAGCCACCAATCCGGCCTCAGCAAATGTGACCTTGACCCCTCCTCACGCAGGTGCCGGCCGACCACCTGACGGCCACCGTAATGACCTCAGCAAATGTGACCTTGACCCCTCCTGCCTCAAGTGCCGGCCGCCCAGCTTACGCCCACCACTCTGACCTCTACAACTGTGACCTTGACCCTTCCTCCCGCAGGTGCCGGCCGACCAGCTGACGGCCACGGTGCCGGACCTGACCGAGGGCGAGACGTACGACTTCCGCGTCAAGGCCATCAACGCGGCCGGTCCCGGCGAGCCGAGCAAGTCTACGGGGCCGATCATCGCCAAGCCACGCAACCTGGCGCCCAAGATCGACCGCACCAACCTGAAGCCGGTGAAGATCCGCGCCGGCCAGCACTTCAGCTACGACGTGGACGTGGCCGGCGAGCCGCCGCCATCCAAGAAGTGGTCGCTCGACAAGAAGCCGGTGGTGTCGTCCGACCGCATCAAGTAAGAGATGCCGCTCCGGCTTGATGCGTCGGTTGCTGTGTTGCTGCGTTCAGATGATAGTAGAGTGACTAGGTCTGTGAGGAGTCCTGGTGGAGGATTTCGGAACTCATGTTCTTTTCTATGCAATGGGCGTTGGGTTCACATATCCAGTCAGAATGCGGCCTAGATCTTCGTCATATCGCATGCATCCCCTCCGTGACCGCCATCAGCAGAGTAACTCTTGCTTTCTGCGCTGCAGGATCACGCCGTCCGACTACAACATCAAGCTGGTGGTGCGCAATGCCACTCGGGCCGACACGGGCACCTACACCCTGACGGCAGAGAACGACAACGGCTCCGACTCGGCCGACGTCGAGGTCATCGTACTCGGTCAGTGTCCGCCGCAGATGGCGCTGCTTTGAATCCGCGTCAGCTCGGGAATGGCTGCGTGCTGCCGGTGGAATACTAATCGCCGTTGAAAAATCGAAATTTGAAAAAGCTACGGAAGCTGCTGACGCGTATTTTTTCAGTAATCTGACCTGTTTCGTGACATTCTACAAGGTATGCCTGGCCGCTCTGACTTCTTCTGGTATTGTTACCTTCAACTTTCGAAACTTTTTTGGCCATCACGCAACTGATAATTCCTCGAAGGCGAAATTAATGCGAAGAAAAAAATCGAAGTAGAAAGATAAAAATAAGATATTAGCACAGAGCGAACATCTCGCGTGTTTTCGACTTATCGTGATTGGCGATAAAATAGGCGTAGGATAACTGAGTCTGATACGACTATGCCAGTTGCTGATATGCCTGTTGGCTTTCTGTCGGATGTCGTGTATGTGTGTTCTGCGTGGCTGTTGCTGGGTCCGTGGTTGACGTGACTGTGCTGATCGTTGACAGACAAGCCTGGCGCGCCGAACGGACCGCTCAAGGTGTCGGACGTGCACGCCGAGGGCTGCAAACTCAACTGGAAACCGCCCACCGACGACGGCGGCGTGCCCGTCCAGAAATACGTCATCGAGAAGATGGACGAGGCCACCGGTGAGGGGTCGGGTGGAAATGCTGATAACGGGGTCGAGAACCTGGGACTGAGGGGACTTTTGTTCCGAAAAGACCGGAGAATTATTAGCCACCGTGGATTTTCTTCGGGGCCGTGAAATCTCAGACCAGCCTGATGTTGGACCGACTTGTTTATGTCTGGGTTAAACTGCCTCTCGGTTTCCTCGATGCGTTTTTTTGCAAGCTTTCCTCTGACCGGGAAGTTATTTGCGTATCCCTGACTCAGCACCATTGCTGACCGATGTCCCTGTGCCGGCGGTTCAGGCCGCTGGGTGAAGGCCGGCGAGACGGACGGGCCCCAGACGGAGTTCGACGTGGACGGCCTGGTGCCCGGCAAACACTACAAGTTCCGCGTGCGGGCCGTCAACAAGGAGGGCGCCTCCGAGCCGCTCACCACACCGCACGGCATCGAGGCCAAAAATCCATTCGGTGAGAAGGAACTGGTGTACACGGTTATTGTCCTAGTGTGGTTTTCGTTATTTGCAATGTTCGCAGTGGTTATTCTGTAGGTCATGGTAATGGGTGCACTTGTGTCTGTAGAATGACCCTGGGAGTGGGTATCATCTTTTGTAAGATATCTGTGACGGTGTCATCGGCATTATTACCCGCTCGATTAAACATCAAAAGAGGACACTCAACGGGAATCCTCAGACAAGACCGTCCGTCTGACTTCATCTGTGACGTCACAGACGAGCCGGGCAAGCCAGGCACACCGGAGATCACCGACTTCGACAAGAACTTTGTCGACCTCAAGTGGACCCCACCGGAATCAGATGGTGGAAATCCTATCAAGGAGTACATTGTTCAGCGCAGGGATAAGAACAAGTGGGTGCCTCTTGTTTACTACTTTACTAAATTACATGAGCGTATCGTCTTGTTGACCGTGCTTATCTTCTAAACGTAGTCATCGTTTCGACAGCCATGAAAGCCCCGTCTCTAACTCGGAGGCGATGGATTGATTTTGGTGGAACGTTCCGTACTTTTTAGCTTTATCGGATATTTTATGTGCTACATTTCGTGCTGTCCACATAGGGTCGTTGTCAGTTCCATCGCGTGTGTTCTAACTCTGTGCGCCTCTTCTTGCAGTCCTAAGTGGGAGGACGCGCTGACCGTGCCTGGTGACAAGACTGACGCACACGTCGATGACCTGGTGGAGGGTAACACGTACGAGTTCCGGGTGGTGGCCGTGAATAAGGCTGGGCCGGGCGAGCCGTCTGACGCCACTGGACCACACGTGGCCCGGCCCAAGAACCGTGAGTCAACGCCCTGCGGAAGAAGGAAGGAGGGAGGGAGGAGAGAGAGAGAGAGAGAGAGAGAGAGAGAGAGAGAGAGAGAGAGAGAGAGAGAGAAAGAAAGAAAGAGAGAGAGAGAGGGGGAGAGGGAGGGAAAGAGGAGGGAGGAAGAGAGGAGGAGAGGTAAAAGTGAGATATATGTGTTACGTCCTTCAAAATGCAGAGGATGGATGCACAGTCCCATTGCCTGCACTAGGGGGAATGGTATTTCCCACCTCATGCACCTAGGGCCAAATGCCAGTGAATATCGCCAGGTATCAGATGGTCTAGCTCACTGTATTCCGCGGCCTTTGTTGGTGCACCAGACGTTGCCGACATTCTGGAACTCGTCACTAAGAGCGTGTCTCCGCATTCAGTGGCACCGCGTATCGACCGCAGCGCCATGGTGAACCTGAAGCTCAGGGCCGGCCAGTCGATTGAGTACGATGTGCCAGTTGCCGGTGAGCCGCCGCCATCCAAGACCTGGACGTTCAAGGTATGACTTTATAAGGTTTCCTCTTTCTTGTGCAGAACCTTTAAAGACTGGCCGATGAAACTTTTGTGCACGACTTTTTTCAGACCTTTTACAGAATGTAGCAAATTTCCGAACTCGTAATTAAATTGTTGAAAATTCCAGTGTCTCTAGACGACATTTGGTTCAGCTGATGCTGCTTTCACGGGCTGTAAAGCACCACGCATTTGAATATGTGTGCCTTTCATACCAAGCAGATTCTCAACGTTCTTCGTACCGTTGTCTTCCAGGACATGGACCTGGTCCCTTCGGACCGGATCAAGATCACAGCCGAGGACTACATGATCAAGCTGCGCGTCATGAACGTGCGGCGAGCCGACCACGGAGAGTACACGCTGACAGCCACCAACCGCAACGGCACCGACTCCGTCACCGTCAACGTCACCGTCACCGGTTAGTTCGGCCGGCGTAGAGAGACTTGCACTGGTATACGAGGTACCATCTCTTTAACCGTCACGATTTAACATCGACACGAATTCCGTCGGCCGCCATTCCGTCCTTATTCCTGACTTTTACTTCACAGCGAGACTGATTCCGATGCTGACGGTAATGAGCACGCGATTCGACACGGGAACCAGACACGGGCTCATAAAAACAAAATGCGTTTTGACAAGGCGTAGTTGCGAGTGCCATTCTCTTACAGCGATCGAATAACGCTCTTTCGTCTATTTCTCGATCGTTTCCGTCATGTTCACAAGTTGCATGGTAGCACACGTGTCAGAATATCACCGCTGCAGTGTTTCCAGACTGGATTCGTCGCCATCGCCAGCGCCACTGAGTTTCATACCTGACCGTGACCTCGCTGGCTGTTGGTCTGTCGTTCCCGCTTGCGTCCGCCGGCCCCAGCCGGCCTGCCGCCGGCGGCGACGTGTGACCTTGCGTGACCTTGACCGGCGCCTCCGATGTTTGCAGACGTGCCCGGCCCGCCCCAGGGGCCGCTGCAGTACGCCAACGTGACCAAGTCGTCCTGCACGCTGAGCTGGAAGCCGCCCAAGGACAACGGCGGCTCAGAAATCAGCCACTACACCGTGGAGAAGATGGACGCCGACACGTTCCGCTGGGTGCCGGTCGGAGACAGCCCCAAGTGCCAGCTGAAGTGAGTCGGGGCAGAGTCCGGGGAGGTGCTGGGCTGGCGCGATCCACTTTTGTATCCTGTGGTGGCGTTTTGCTGGGAAATAGCTGGTGCCTACTTAGAATCCTGTTTTTCTATTTGAATGTCCGTGCCATGAAAAGTTGTTTTACACTCACTTACGGTCATGTAAAGTGGCAAAATGAAGCCTATTATAGGTATAAAACAAATGGCGGCATGTTTAGCACGTGACGCCGGTCCATTGATTCACATTGTACAGTCAGGGCTTGCTTGACGTGGTTACAGTAACCTTTGTTGATAATAGAGGCCAGGATCTCTGAAGAGCTGACAGTTGCGAGACCAAATATCTCAGTTCCGGTTGACCGCAGTCAGTGAGCTTCACCCCTGATGTGGACGGTTGGAGTCCTGCACCGCCGCTATACAGGCCTCTGAATAGGGCTGGGGCGGACCGCTGACCGACTTTCTGTCCGCCGCAGGGCGGACCACCTGATCGAGAACCACGACTACAAGTTCCGGGTGTGCGCCGTGAACCGCACCGGCCAATCCCAGCCGCTGACCGGCACAGAGTCCATCACCGCCAAGGACCCGTTCAAGAAGCCCGACAAGCCCGGCCAGCCCCAGGTGGGTTATCGCGGAAGCCGGTCTCTGTGCACTCATCGCAACCCACGGCTGCGGGCAGTTGACGTGGCGACGGTGTAGCAAAAACGCTGTGGATGGTCCCAGAAGTTAACTTAAGTCTTAAATCACTCCTAAATCATACTCTTGTTGCAATGAATACATTTTTATCAGACCCTATCAACACCGTTTTCTTGAGGATTGGAAGAGTTATGGACTCGAAAATGTTTCATGTCCCGATACCTAATACGTTGTTTTGCGGTATTTTATATGCGCTTACCCCTCCCGTGACATATTTGACGATTTTCAGCCCACCGATTGGGACAAGGACCACGTGGACTTGGAATGGACGGCCCCGAAAGAGGATGGTGGTTCGCCCGTCTCCAAGTACATCATCGAAAAGAAGCCCAAGTTCGGGTAAGCGCAGTGGCTTGCGGGTCCAGCTGTTCACACACGCACTCAGAAAAAAACCGTCCTTTATTGCAGTCCCATTTTGCATTCACTGATAATCATGTTGCCATATTCTTTTTGTCAGTTGTTCTATTGGTAATTATCACCTTTATGCTTCATTTGCATTCCTTTTAAAGGAATAGAGTCACGTAACTGAAGCATTTTTGCCTTCCTGTATGGCAGTAGTAAGCTGTAAAATATATATAACGTCGTACTTAAACAACAATGGCTTGTGGGCCATGTTGTAAAGCTTTTCATCCTTATCAGTGGTAAGAAACAGACATGGAGGACAAAACTACTTTTTTCCACAACAACCGTGGTCCGACACGACCAATGGACATGACTTGACCTGACCTGACCTGACCTGACCTCTGCCGCAGTGTGTGGGAGAAGGCGGCCGAGGTGCCGGGTGACCAGACCCGCGGCACGGCGCCGGACCTGACGGAGGGCGAGGAGTACCAGTTCCGCGTGATCGCCGTCAACGAGGCCGGACCGGGAGAGCCCAGCGAGCCCAGCTCCACCGTGATCGCCAAGCCGCGCTTCGGTGAGCGCCGACGGCGGAAGTCCCGTGGCTGCCCTGCTCGTCCTTTGTCCTGCCTAACGGTGGCCTCTTGCTTGTCCATTGCCAATAAGTGGCATGTTTTTACCTTGGGCTGCAGTGGATTTCCAAGACATCAAAGTGTTGAATTCGAAGAACATGGACTCTGTTATATATGATGTGTCCCCATGTGTATGAGCCTCTGTTTCTGAGTTACTTTACCGTTTGCGTGTTGTTTCGCAGTGAAACCGTCTTTCAACAAGCATTTCCTGGAGGATCTGGTCGTTCGGGCCGGAACCCGGGTCCAGTACAGCATTCCCATCGAGGGATCTCCCAAGCCCAAGGTGAGCTCCTCCATTTTCTGGTAAGCAGAGTCACAGTGACGTCCAGGCCTGATGGTTCTGACTTCAGGGGCACGGGTGTCGTTCTGTGTAAACGATTGAGTGTAGGAACAGAGCCGAGGACCCGACAGTCTAACCCCTCCCGTCGTACTCATGTGGGCTTTTCAACGGGTTTAGCCCTTGACTTTAACCGAGAGAAGTCTTTATTTTTGCTTTTCGGTCATCATTCATCAAATACCAAACTGCATTTCCCTTGTTAAAACTGGCAAGTTACTGGGGGTGTGGGCCAGCAAGATCAGCATTAGACGGGTCAAGGTCCACAATGGGAGGGACATGGCCCCCACAAAAGAACGCAGATCAGCACCCCTGCTTCAAGGTCTTAAGATGAAGCGTTTTGAAATTAATACATTGGAACCAACCCACATTCAAGGACGTCCCTGCACCCGACGCCACCTTGCTCTCATACCCGGCGTCACCCTCTAACGTCAGCGCTCTGCGCCGTGCAGGTGGAATGGCGCGTGAACGACAAGGTGCTGGAGCCGTCGGACCGGGTGGAGATGATGACGTACGGCCAGCAGACGACGCTGGACATCCCGTTCTCGCTGCGCTCCGACTCGGGCCGCTACACGCTGACTCTGAGCAACGAACTCGGCTCCGACTCGGCCTCGGCCACCGTCACCGTGCTGGGTCAGTGACGCAGGGCTGAGTCAGTGACGCCGTGCTGGGTCAGTGGCACTGGGCTGGGTCAGTGATGCCGGGCTGGATCAGTGACACCGGGCGGGTCGGTAGCGGAGGGTTGTGTTATTGATACGTCTGGGTCATGTGGATGCTTGTGAACACTTGAGCTGGTGTCAGCATCATTACTTCGCTGGATTGTTTGTCCCTTTCCAGTGCTGATGGCAAGCACAGCGTTATGTTAGTGCCTAAAGTACAAAAGAAATACTTTTTTTCCACAGTTGCCGTTTTTCAAACCTCAGGTTTATCGGAACCTTGCAAATTATGGCGTAGAATAACCTGACGTTATGTTTGCCCGCAGACAAGCCATCGCCTCCTCAAGGCCCTCTGGGCGTGTCCGACGTGAACAAAGAGGGCTGCAAGCTGTCGTGGCGCGAGCCCAAGGATGACGGCGGCTCCCCCATCACCCACTACCTGGTGGAGAAGATGGATACCACTCGTGGCACATGGGTGGAGGTAATTCTCTGCTCGAGAGAAAGGCATGACACGTAGCTAGTTAGACTACCTTGATCTTTGTTTCAGGGGAGGGGGGCGTGTAACAAGTCGTTCCGTCATTGTTTGCAAGTTCAGACTCAAAGAAACACCGCGATCAGAGTTAGTATGATCAATGGAGGATGACTGGAACTGATCCCCTCCTCTGCGCGCCGCAGGTGTGTCACAGCGAAACCCTGAACGGCGAGGTCACTGGACTGATCCACCGCAAGGAGTACATGTTCCGGGTGAAGGCCGTCAACAACATCGGCGAGTCAGAGCCCCTGACCACCGAGTCCAGCATCATCGCCAAAAACGAATGCGGTACGGTCACTTTCCGAGAGCTGGTCAGTTTTTACTGCGGACTTAAAACCTTTCAATGTTCGGAAACAGGCGTGGTGTCTTCACGACATTTTCATAGATAAGCTAAGCAGAACTTGCTGCACAGTCACTGAACGCTACATTTAGGTCATGCAGTGCTAGATTAACGGCATGACTTGTTAGCTTTCACCGAATTCTATAATGCAAGCTTGATGTATCGCGTTTATATAACATCACATTCTAAGGGCCAAGTCTATCCACGTGACCTGACCTTTGCCCTCTGCGCGGTCCGCAGACGAGCCGGACGCCCCCGGCCGGCCCAAGGTCACCGACTGGGACAGCGACTTCGTGGAGCTGGAGTGGACCAAGCCGAAGAACGACGGCGGGGCGCCCATCACCGGCTACATCATCCAGAAGAAGGAGCGCGGTTCGCCCGTCTGGCAGGACGCGGCCAAGGTGCCCGCCGACAGCACCAAGGTACGGCTTCAGCTCTGTACGGAGTTTGTCATGGCAGATAATGCTCGATTGCTCACTGTTCGATGTGCACTGTTCGGTCGCTGGTGCTAGGTGGGTAGAGGGATTTCTTTCGTCACTGTTGGTGGTGTTTCAGAGGGTTTTCGTCGGGTTCATGAGTCAACTTTTACACAGAGTTGGACTATCACTGTCGTGAGTTTATTGCACTCGTACTGCGCTGCTGTGTGAGTGTGATGTTTCATGGTTCCCGTTCGCAACTTTGCGCACCGGGAACCAAGGTGGAAATTGCGCACCGGGAACGTGGTGCTGGTGACTATAAATATCCCGGCTGTTATGCGTACCTGCGGGTATCAGAGGTTAGGTATATGACCGTGGTTTCCTTGCTGTCACCCAGGGCAAGGCGCCGGGCCTGACAGAAGGCCAGGAGTACGAGTTCCGCATCATCGCCGTCAACAAGGCCGGTCTCTCCGAGCCCAGCGAGCCGTCCGACATGGTCATGGCGCGGCCCAGGAGACGTAAGCATCGCTGTCGTCACCTGCTGGCCGGTCCCCGGACCTGTCCGTTGGGGTTTGCCGTCGACTACGGATCTTCCTCCTTAGGGACCCGTGCTTAAGTTTGTACAAATATGCTAATGGGCGTAAGCGGAAAGGATTACTTCAGTTGTTTTTTTTAATTCGGAAAAACACATAGGATGGCTCCAAATATATCTTGTTTTACGTTTCTCGAGACTGACAGAAAATGTGTCCGAATTACTCGAGATAGCTCTCGTAACTTGCACACTCATACGCATACGTATGTACAAACGCATCGTACCCCACTAGGCCGGAATCCCCAGTTCTGCCGCCTGTGCGGGTCTCAGAGGCCTAGAATGCTAACGTTTAACACGCAATGTCTGTTCTCCGCCGCGCAGTGGCGCCCAAGATCAAGACGCCGATGACCGAGCTGAGAATTAAGGCCGGCCAGACGCTGCACATCGACATTGCCTACGTGGGCGAACCGGACCCGACCGTCGAGTGGCTGGTCAACGGCCAACCGCTGACCGTCTCCGATAAGTGAGTTGGATTCTAGCTCACCCTCTGTTCTGGTGTTGTTGTGCAGGGGTTATAGTCTGGCAGTGCAAGCACTGCTTTCGACGTCATCTGTTTCCAAATTATTGACGAAGGGTGATTTCGGCGCGATTCAGCCTCATAATTCAAGCCCCGTTAAACACAGACAGAAAGCAGCAGGTACTAAGGAACCAACTAAGATGTACAAAACACCAGACTTTGGTCGCCTCGAGCCTGCGTCGCCGCCGCGGCCCTTACCTGTCATTCGGCCGCCCTCAGGACCACGATGACTGCCATCAACCACCACACGGTGGTGCACTCGGTGAACGCCCAGCGCGGCGAGTCCGGCTCCTACCGGCTCCGGTTGGAGAACGAGTCCGGCTCAGACGAAGGTAGGACGGTCCGCGCCGCCGCCGGGAGGGTTGCTGGAGCCCGGCCCGCAGCCAGGGTCGGTCCGGCGTTAACGGTAGTATAGATTATCGCTGGCGGGGTAATGATGATTTAGCAGTATCGTTTTTCTTGCGTTGATTGCTCATTGTCGACCGGCTGAATGAATGTGTAACTAGCTTATCCCTCCCGGTTTTAAACGTGTAACAGTAGTTGTTCGACAGTTGTTTGGAAAAATGTAAGGATATAATCTTGATCCGGATTTCGAAATATCCCATGGACTCAAGAGAGTCGGTCGGTGTGTACGTGTTGTTACACTAGGCGCGCGACGTATGCGTGCTATTGCGCCAGGTCCGACAGCTGTTGTTGGCGCGTTGTCGATGTTGTGGCCTGACCTCGGTGACTCCTGTCCAGGCACGATGACTGTGACCGTGCTGGACACGCCGGGACCGCCCGAGGGCCCGCTGGAGTACGACGACGTCACGGCCAATAGCGTCACGTTGTCCTGGAAGCCGCCGACCGACGACGGTGGCAGCCCCATCACGTCAGTACGGGGAGGTGGCGCCTCTTGACACAGCTGGAAGGGGGGGGGCAGGAATGAGGGCTTTTAGGACCCAACAGGACACGATTTGGCTATCTGCCAAGTACCTCCTGTTGCACAGATTGCTGGGTGAGCGTTGAATTCAGGTGCTTCAAGCAGCAACAACGGTAAATTATGCGCATGTACTACTTCTTGGTACTGCAGTTTCCCTCGATTCTCTATCTCTGTGTCCGAACCTTCGTTTTAGGGATTCCTGTTTTTCTGTGAAATCACTGTGTAAGCAAACCCTTGAAGCGAGCCAGTTATTCTAACTCGAACTGCTCGGACAGTGGCTACATTATCGAGAAGCGGGACAAGACCCACCGGGGTGGCTGGGTACCGGCCGTCCAATACGTGGACCCCAAGAACACGCACGCCTTGGTACCGCGGCTGCTGGAGGGTACGGAGTACGAGTTCCGCGTCCGAGCCCAGAACCTGCAGGGCGTGTCGGAACCGCTCACCACCGACAAGTCGGTCGTCGCCAAAAACTCGTTCGGTACGTGCTTGTGGCTGCAAAATGTCGCGCGCGGATTGTCAGGGAGTAACTAATAGCCGTGGGTAACGGGTGAAAATTATGTTAGGTCCATGAGTGACAACAAGTTTTATGTTCAGGGATTCAACTTAACTGTGCGGGAAAAGTATGCTTTAAGCTACTGAAATAATAGGCACGCTTTTGTGTTGATTTATTGGTCGGTTTTCATTGTCTTTTCCAATGATATCTTTGACACTTGCTATGCTTTTCAGTGTCACCGATTCTCATTCCTACTCCTGCGTTTGTAACACATCACTGTTGGTCTTTCACAAACCGATAGGATTGGGAATTTGCTCTACTTGCGTTACCCTGTTCCCGCTGCGCCTGAGCCCTGCTTCTGTATCCCCCAGGCGTGCCGGGCCGTCCGGGCAGGCCGGAGGCGGTGGACGCCGACGTGGACTTCATCAAGATCAAGTGGGACGCGCCGCGCTCCAACGGCGGCAGCCCCATAACCGGCTACACGGTGGAGCGGCGCGAGCACATGACCGGCCGCTGGCAGACCGTCAGCCCCAGGCCGGCGCCGGTGGGTTGCTGGACCGCCGCGAGGCGAGCGAGACAGGCGGCCACACGCGGGGATATGGTCTTGTCAGGATGGTGGGGCTGCTGCGGGTTTGGAGGATGTGGTTTGTGGTGGTGATTTGGTCATGCGCGAGAGTGTGTTAAACAGATGAGATGATCTGGTGGCTTACCATGTTAAACAGTTTGCAGAACGTGGCGTAGAAGCGTGCGACGTATGGTTCAACGGTGAACATTGTGTTAGAATGATCGGCACATTCATTGTAATTGCACCGTACTAAAAGCCCCTAAACTTCATTGAGAATGTTCCTGAGAATGACTTGCTTCATCCCTTCCCCAGACCACAGAGTTTGTGGACACGACGGTGATCGAGTACCACCAGTACGAGTACCGCGTCACCGCCATCAACGCGGCGGGACCGGGCAGTCCCTTCAGACCCGTCTCTCACCATGACCGCCAAACCCATGAAAGGTCAGCTGTCTGACACCGAGCTTCGGGGACGAGAATATATCTGACCAGACCGGGAGTACTTTTGCAGATAGTTTGCCAGTTTGCATGCAAATACTTCCGACGTCCTGCGCGTCTATCTTCGTTTTGTTTTGCGTCGGAGGTTCTACTTTTGCTCATATTGAAAGCAGTTCTTACTGTCTTTCAGCTTCACTCCTAATATTTTGTTGTTACGAACGAGCGTTATCCTTTTCGTGGTGAACAGTTGAAGTGAAAAAAGTATTACACATATCACCAAGACCGCCATATTCTACCATCATATCTGAATGCAAGCGTTCTGTTGCTTTGCAAGCCGCATCTCACTGGCCAACACAGAGACCCACCGTCTGAAACCGGACAGCATCCTGGGCCGTTTGTCTGTCTGGGTGTGCTAACTATCCCGTCTGCGCGGCCAACAGAGCCTCCTCATCTGAACCTGGACGGTATCCTGGACGGTTTGTCTGTCTGGGTTTACTAACCATCCCGTCCGTCCGGCCAACAGAGCCTCCTCATCTGAACCTGGACGGTATCCTGGACGGTTTGTCTGTCCGGTTCTGCTAACTATCCCGTCTGCGCGGCCAACAAAGCCTCCTCATCTGAACCTGGACGGCATCCTGGATGGTTTGTCTGTCTGGGTTCACTTACCATCCCGTCTGCGCGGCCAACAGAGCCTCCTCGTCTGAACCTGGACGGCATCCTGGGCCGCAAGATCCGCGTCAGGGCCGGCGAGCCGATCGACATCCGAATCCCGATCAGCGGCGCGCCTGTCCCCACCGTCGAGTGGTCTCGGGACGGCAAGAAGGTGGTGCCCGGAGGCAGGGCCGAGGTGGGTCTCCGCGCCACCCGGAGGGCCAGGGAGTGGGAGGTGCTGACAGCGCCCACCGCGGAAAGCCATCATGTCAGTTATATCACCAGCGTGGTCGATCATGCCCCATCCCCTTTATTGCCTTTATCTACTTCCTTTCTGTAAGGTACTGCAGATTCCGTCGTTGCCGTTTGTATTGCGATGTGTTTATCATCAAGAACACTCGTACAATGATTGTTAATTATACTTTCGCGAAAATACATCATTGTCATTACGGATATTAACCCTACAAATTATATCGACCCGATATATATTAACCCTCTCCCCAGTATGCATTCCGACACGTATGGGCTTGCGTTGCAGCTGGACACGACTCCAGAATACACTACGTTCCACATCCCCAAGTCCGTGCGGGACGACGCCGGCAAGTACACAGTGACGGCCAGCAACCCGTACGGCACGGACAGCGGCGACGTCGAGGTGATCGTGGTGGACAAGCCGGGCGCGCCGCGCGGCCCGCTCTCCTACGACCAGGTCACTGCCAACCAGATCACCATGTCCTGGCAGCCGCCGGAGGACTGCGGCGGCTGCGACATCACAGGTGGGGGTGAACGAAGGCCGGTGCTCGGGGGTGGAACAGAGAGAGGCACGTCCGACGGCTCCGTGTTTGAAAAGATTCGTGGATTTGCCTGTAATCGAGTCGCTAGGCAGGAGTTGGTGATTAAGCTAAAATCGCAGTTCATCTCTTTAAAGATAAGGTGCGTGATTTGACACCATGAAATACGACGACAGCTGTATCGAAACAAACCATTACACCTAACCTACATAAGGTATCGTTGGCAATGAACTCAGTCTCATGCACATTGTTGGACGAATAGTTCGTGGCGTGCAGCTTAACGAGGATACATTGGGTGCAGAACCAAGGAAAATTTGTCGGCGCTTTTTCCTCGTGGTCATTGCAGTTACGCTGTTTGGCTGTCACCTGCAGGGTACCAGGTGGAGATGGCCG
The DNA here is from genome assembly GCA_030062745.1 of Capitulum mitella. Lineage (NCBI taxonomy): Eukaryota > Metazoa > Arthropoda > Thecostraca > Pollicipedomorpha > Pollicipedidae > Capitulum > Capitulum mitella. The sequence goes on along the minus strand of CP099842.1, from coordinate 25,706,436 downwards.
AGAATGGCTCGAACAATTTCCGCGTGGTGCCTGGCTTCATCCCGAGCCCGCATTTCACCGTCAAGGGCCTGCAGGAGGGCAAGCCGTACGTGTTCCGCATCAGAGCCGAGAACATGTACGGCCTGTCCGAACCACTCGTCGGAAAGGAGGTCAGTGAACGGTTCACGGATCCGCCGTACTGCTGGTGTCGCGTGCATGTTCGAATGCGCACGTTTAGGACGGTTCTTCACGTTTGAATTTCCCCCAAAAAAGTTTGGGATATAGTAAAAATTGGCATCCAGTGTCCTATGACAGGTGCAGTGTAACTACCAACGAAATGGAATACCTCTGAATGCTTAGTGTTTCACACGCAGCTACGTACACAAATTTAACGCTGCGTCGTGGTTATGGAGTTCCGTTGAAAAGTAAGTTTTACACTAGGAATTCCCAGGCATTTTCTCGCATTTCCGCAACGTTGTCATTACATTCCGCCACCTTCTGCGGCAGAGCAGTTTCCATGTGTCCGTCTTAGACCATAGCTAATGTGCCCCTCCCCTCCCCCCGCCAGGTGACTGCCAAGAATCCATTCGACCCGCCGGATGCACCGGGCCAGCCTCTGGTGACGTCATACACTCCGAGCAGCGTCAGCCTCAGCTGGACGCCGCCAGAGTACAACGGAGGCAACCCCATCTCAGGTTAGGGTCTGCTGAAGGCTGCTACTCACTGCCTATACATGACTGAAGTTCAATGAATGAGGACCACGGCCCCAATGACTGTTCGGAGATATGGAATGTTTTCGAAGGAACCAGTGATTACGCAAGGATTTGCTAAACGTGTCCTTGCACTACTGATAGCGTGGAATTTCTGCTTCCATGGAACTGGCTCACATTTTCAAGACCCTCAATTTCCAGATGCACCGCGGGAAAATACCGTAGTGTGACCTCTGTGGCGTTTAGCGGGCATCGTTACACATGTAACGCCACTCCGCTCCGCCTCAGGTTACCTGGTGGAGCGCCGCGACCGCGGCGGCGAATGGATCAAGTGCAACACGTACCTGGTGCCGACCACCAGCTTCACGGTCAGCCACCTGTCGGAGGGCAACCGGTACGAGTTCCGCGTGCTGGCCGTCAACGACGCCGGCCCGGGCCAGCCGAGCCGGCCGTCCGAGCCCGTCACCTGCGGCGTCATGACCTGTGAGTGGCCGGCGCCGGGGCCGCGGCCAGCGCCGCCGCCGACCGTCCTGCCCTGGGGCCGGGGCGAGGCAGGGATGTTGTAATGTTCGAATCGTGTGTCGAATGGGGAATATTTGGTCGAAAAACTGTTTTAAATCATATAAAATGTGAACATATATGATACATATGATAATATATATAAACATATATATACATATATAACATATATGATCAATACATCATATATGATCATACTTGATCATATATGATCGTACTTGATCATATACATGATCATGTATGATCATGTATGATGGTCATGTATAATTTATATGATCGTGATACATGTATGATGTGTCATGATCATACATAATCATGTACGTTTTACACCGTCATAATACGATCATATAAAACTTACCATGGTCTGCTCCAGGCGTGCACTTGCAGATCTAAATTTTAATCAGATTTATACAGTTTCCCGGTCGGTTCACAAAAGTTTGGTAAAAAGTGAGTTAGGATTAGTTCACATAACTTGAAAATTACACATTCCTCAATAAGGTATATTGTAGTGACCGTGTCGGCCAGTCCGCCCTCCCGCCCGCTGCGTGCTGACAGCAGCCTTCCTGTCCGCCAGACAAGCCGAGCGCACCGGAGGCCCCGCGTCCGGAGCGCATCACCAAGGACTCGGTGACCCTTTCCTGGCGGCCACCGAACGACGGCGGCTCCAAGATCCGCGGCTACCTCATCCAGAAACAGCCCAAGGGCAGCAAGGAGTGGGAGCCGTGCAACGACGTGCCGCACCCGGTCAACAACTTCACCGTGCCGGGCCTGACCGAGGGCGATGAGTACGCCTTCCGCGTCATCGCCGTCAACGACGTCGGCGAGTCCGAGCCCAGCAAGGCGTCGCCGTTCATCAAGGTGGGCGCGCCGTGGCGGACTGGTGGGCTACGACGTTACAGTCTCACGTACCCCGGAGCAGACATAAACTTTGACCGTCCTGATGAGGATTCTAAAACAACCGGCAGTGTTGTAGAGCGCCGTGTTGGTAGAGGGAGTTCGGTGATGGTTCGAAAGAGAAAATTTGGATATTTTATTGGATCGATCAAGGATATGAGACGACGAGACTGGTCATTTTGCCTTGTAAATGTATTGTTCTTCGTCACTTTCCATGTTGACGATGGGATCATATCCTGGGAGGGGCTGTCTCACATATCGTACTCTGCATTCGGAGCAACTTCCAGATTGACAACTGTAGTATTAAACTGACCATAATGTCAGACCCTGTCTCAGAACAAACCCCTGCCACTGAAGCGTCCTCTCCAAGCACCTCTACATTTGCCGCAGGTGGAGGAGCAGCCGAACAAGCCGCACATCGACGTCAGCGGCCTGCGGGACATCACCGTGCGCGCCGGCCAGGACTTCAGCATCCACGTGCCGTACCGCGGCTTCCCGAGACCCACCGCCGCCTGGACGCGCGACGACGTGCCCGTGGACGACACTGACCCGCGCGTGCACACCCAGCTGGCCGACGACTCGGCCAGCTTCGTCATGACGAACGCGCAGCGCAGCGACACTGGGCCGTACCGGCTGCACCTCAAGAACAAGTCCGGCATGGACACGGCCATCTGCAACGTCAAGGTGCGCCGGCCGGCGTCGGTGATGTGGGGCGCGGGTGACTATGGCTGGAAATGTACACGGACATGTTCTGGATCATGGACGTGGGAACAAGGGGAGCCGGAAACTATCTCCACCCCCCCCCCCCACTTTTGGGAAAATTTAACATTAGCCCTGTGGGGAAATTTCTCTAGCCCAGCTTTTCTGGATGCTCCTACGTCTCTGCTCTGGGTGATAGTTTTTTCTGTCGTCGATCGTTCGTTTGTCATTGTTTTCTGGACTAAAATTATGGAATATCACCTTCTTCTCATTGTCTCATTCAGGCATTGTCACGACAGGTTAGTTTGTCAACTCCATGTCACGTGTTTCACAAACGCCTTTGATGAGACCATTGTCGCCGATCTGCGTTTTCCTCCGCTCGCACCCTGATGTCGTCACGTGATCAGGTGCTGGATCGGCCGTCGCCACCACGTGACCTGCGCGCTGACGAGTTCGGCGGCGAGAGCCTGACGCTCTTCTGGAAGCCGCCCAAGGACGACGGCGGTGCGGACATCACCAACTACGTGGTGGAAAAGCGGGACCACGGCGCCACCGACTGGACCAAGGTGAGACTGACTGGTAACGTTGACGGCTGCACGGCCTGGGAAACGTCCAGTTAGTATGGCAAGTCTTTTGTCAACACAGTTGCAAGGACACGAAAATATTTAGAGGGTATTGTCGTAAACGGTAACGCTCACATGGTGCACAGTTACTATATGCGTAAAGGGGTGTTTCTCGACAAGTCGAAATATTGTAACAGACGTCTTTCTTTACAACAGACTGTAACAGCAACCACTGTCTGCGAAACTCATGCATGTGTTCCACGGTTTGCTCCCGGCTCTGGCAGGTGTCCAGTTTCGTGGCGGGAACCGGCGTGCGCGTGCGGAACCTGAGCGTGGGCCGCGAGTACGACTTCCGGGTGCGGGCCGAGAACCAGTACGGCATCTCGGAGCCCTGCGAGACCAGCGAACCGATCAGAGCGCGCCATCCGTTCGGTGAGTGGTCCGGTGTCTCGTGAGCGCGTGCAGAGGTGGTTTTCCTGTCAGAGATCGTGGCAGTGGAGAGAGGGAGAGGGAGCGAGAGAGGGGGGAGAAAGGGGAAGAGAGGGAGGGAGTGGATTGCTGAGTCGGCTTCAGGGTGTCTTTAAACTTCAGACAAGTCTTTTCGGGCTTGTGTTTATCAGGTTCGAGCTGACTGGAGTGTGATCCTGTCTTAACAGGATATCTTATCTTGTCTTATCCTGTCTTAACAGGATCACAGCTATAAGCAGGTGTTGTACTGAAATGTTATTTTCATTGAGCTTGAACGAATCTGCCGAGGCTGTTCAAACTCAGAGGGTTGCTTGCACATTGGGCTATTACGTCATGAGGTCTGTCCTCTTCGACTCCCAGCGATTGATGGCTTTCCGCCGCCCGTTGTATTAAAATCTTAATGAGGACGGTAATAGTTCTTATCTGTTCCGGGGACGTCGACCGTGTCTAACCGTGTATAACCGAGTTTCCCGCGGTCTGCAGACGTTCCTGGCGCGCCGGGCGTCCCTCAGATGGTGACCACGTCCGAGGACTCTGTCACGCTCCGCTGGCAGCTGCCCAAACACAACGGCGGCTCGCCCATCACCGGCTACCTGCTGGAGAAGCGCGTGCCCGGCGAGGGCTGGGTCAAGGCCAGCCACGCCACCATCCCGGTCCCCGAGTTCAAGTGAGTTTGACCGGGACGGCACCGGCTGGGATCAGAGGTTTCCTGGTTGGTCGAGCTCTGGCACACGATGCTTTGGTTCAGTCCCTTGGGCGCGGTTTTCTTTACAGTTGGAAAAGGACTGAACTAAGTTTATCAGAAGAAGCATGACGAGGAAGAATTATTCGACTTCATTCTTCTCGCGGAAAATTGTTGTCATTGCGGGCCGACTATGTTTGTTGTTGTCCGACATCATCCTAGGCCAGAAGTTCGTCAAGTTCAACAGTGTCAGTTAACTGCATTTTAAGACGCACCGTTTCTCGCCTGCTTCTGCCTTCCGGCCGGCGATTTATAGGTTAACCGTTCTGTTTATCGTCTACAGGGTGATGAACCTGACGGAGGGCACCGATTACGAGTTCCGCGTGTCGGCTCAGAACGCTGCCGGCCAGGGACCGTGGAGTGGCCCGTCCGACCCTATCAAGGCCCAGTCGCCGCCAAGTAAGTCCTTCTTCCCTCTCCGTTAACCACAGCTTTCACGTAACGCCGTTTAACGCATGAAGTGATTTTGACAGATAAATATAATTCGCAAAAGGCCGTTTAAACGTAGGGTATTTAATTTGGTTGTTTGTTCGGTTTTGACCAAATGAGCCTTTAGAAATAAGGGGTATTTGGTCAAAACAAACCAAAGAACCATTGCATAGATCAACATCGGGAGTTGGTTTACGTAGCTTATATTTTGCAAGAAGAGGGCGAAAATTGCAGAATTTTTTTCTTCTTTTAGTGGCTCTCCTACTTGCCCCACTCTCCATGTTTTTATGATAGTTCGTAAACAACGTTCTCTGCAACGGTTTTCCGCTAATCAAACATCTTTTTAAGAGTCCCGCCAATTCGGTGCATCTCTGAGGATCGACTCGCCTCTCGTGACCCCTCGTGCTGACCCCGCTGACCCCGCTGACCCCTGACCCGGCTGCGGCAGGCGCCCCGAAGATCACGTCCGACCTGGCGATCCGGGACATGACGGTGCGCGCCGGGGAGCCGTTCACCATCTCCGTGCCGTTCTCGGCCTCCCCGCGGCCGCAGCCCAGCTGGACTGTCGGCGGCGAGGAGATCTTCCCCGACGAACGGGTCAAGTTCGACACCAGGTACGGCTCAGAGGCGGTGGTATGTGGGGATCTCCCGATGAATGGGTCAAGTTCGACACCGGATACCTAACAGAAGCGGTGTTATGCGAGGTACTTCGCTTAGAGAGGTAGCTTATGTGACGTCAGGCGTGGTTAGTACGCTGTGACACAAAGTATGTCGCCCCACTAAAGGGTCAGATATCATAGGGGTTGCGCGTTCGATGTAGCATCACGCTTGGAGCAGGCTGGATATCTATCGCCATCGCTGTTAGCGTTAACTGTGACTAAAAGTAATCGTGAGAATAGGCATATCGCTATTTTTCAGCGGAAAACAACAGTTGGGATCAAGTCGACATTAAGTTGGAAGTGACGCCCTGCGCATGTGTCTTTAATGAAGCAATCAGGTCTTGTGATTATGATCTTGGGTTGTGGATCGTGGCGTCCTCCTACCAGGTGACTTCCCACCGTGCGAGATCCTCGTGCCCCAGCAATGTCCCTCCTTTCGACAGCGACACCGAGAGCATCCTGACCAACAAACGGTCCAAGCGCTCCGATCAGGGCAGCTACACCATCAAGCTGACGAACCCAGTCGGCTACGACACGGCCACCTGCAGAGTGCAGGTGGTGGATAGACCCACCGCGCCTCAGGTAGGGGCCGGAGGAGTTACTCGTAATTCGAGTTGTTTATAAAGGCAGTGACGCTTCAGGTGCGGAGACCTTTCATAACGACAGAATGTGACGGATCGATGAAGTCTGTGTTTGCGCCTCTTCAGCGTATCAGTTAAACGGTATCCTGCGCACCTGACGATGCGTGTCATTGTTTTAGGGACCGCTGGACATAACGGACATTACGCCGGAGACCTGCTCGCTGTCTTGGAAGCCTCCACTGGACGACGGTGGATCTCCGATCACGAACTACGCCGTGGAGAAAATGGATATCAGCACCGACGTGAGTCCTCTTTCTCAGGTTTCCTTAGTTTGTGCCATTGTTACTTCATAACCTTTCATTCGTGTAAACAACATGCATCGTACGTAGCATACGCAGCATACTTAACGCATTTAGCTGAAAATGTGGCGGTGGCAATGTAATACAAACTTGATCCAGCAGCATTGTGCTACGTTCTGCTTGATGCAGCTACGTGCGACGTCAGCCGAATCCGTTTTTTGCAAAAGCACGTTAACATTTCTGGGTTGTTAAAGAACGCTGCAGATCGTATACCACCTGATTCGTGCACCGTATCATCCCTCTGACTATTCCAGGTGTGGAACAAGGCGTGCAGCTTCGTGCGCGGCTGCAACTACGTGGTGATGAGCCTGGAGCCCAACAAGAAGTACCTGTTCCGCGTGCGGGCCGAGAACCAGTACGGCCTGTCGGAGCCGCTCGACTCCTCCGAGCCGATCACCGCCAAGTTCCCGTTCAACGTGCCGGACGCGCCGGGCAAGCCCAAGGTGCTCGAGTGCACGTCCGACTCGGCCAAGCTCATGTGGGAGCGGCCGGCCTCGGACGGCGGCTCCAAGATCCAGGGCTACAAGCTGGAGATGCGCGACGTCACCGACGAGCAGTGGCGCGACTGCAACGACTACCTGGCGCGCGACACGGCCCACCAGGTCAACAACCTGCCCGAGGGTCACGAGTTCGAGTTCCGCGTGCGCGCCAAGAACGCGGCCGGCTTCAGCAAGCCGTCGCCGCCGAGCCAGCGCGCCAAGCTGCGCTCCAAACGCGGCGTACCGGCCGCGCCGGGAACGCCGGAGGTGACCAAGGTGACGCGCAGCTACGTCGACCTCAAGTGGGAGCCGCCGGCGTTCGACGGCGGCAGCCGCATCACCGGCTACGTGGTCGAGAAGCGCGAGCTCGGCAACCCGTTCTGGATCAAGTGCAGCGAGTACAACGTGCCCGACTGCGAGTTCTCGGCCATCAACCTGAAGGAGGGCGGCGACTACGAGTTCCGCGTGAGCGCCGTGAACGCGGCCGGCCGCGGAGAGCCGGCCCAGTGCATCGCGCCCGTCCGCGTCCAGGAGGTGGTCGGAGGAAAGAAGCCCGAGTTTGTCAAGTCGCTGATGAACACCGGCGCCGGACTGATGAAGCCGTTGACGCTCGAGTGCAAGGCCATCGGTGAGCGGCCCTTCCACCCCGCGCCTCTGCTCGCTTTCAGCGGAGTCAGATCGGCGGGGGGTTTCAGTGAGATTAGTCTGAGATGGTTTTCATGTGTGATGCTTGCACTATTCTCATAAGATGTTCAGTGCATAGTTGTGTCATAGTGTAAAATGCGATGTTGTTTTAACAGAGGAATCGTGCTTTAACGGGAATCTTCCTACCATTCACCATAGGCGATCGTGGGATCGGAAATGAAATAGCGTCGGGTTAGAGTAAATCACCGCCAGTACCTAGAAATTTCAGTCCCTAGTACCTGCCAGTTGCCTGCAGCCGTGCCGCTGTACGTCCGCAGGCACGCCGACGCCCGGCGCCCGCTGGCTGCGTAACGGCCGCGTGGTCAACACGGACCTGGAGCGCGTGCAAGCTGAGGAGCAGGACGGCCTGTTCCGGCTAGTCTTCACCGAGGTTTGGGCCTCGGACGACGGCGAGTATGCCTGCCAGGCGGCCAACGTCATCGGCCACGCGACCACCACCTGCCGCGTCCGCATCGGCAGTGAGTCTGACGTCACGCATGGGGCGGGACATCGACAGTGAATCTGAAGCCGAGACCGGGAACGGGACATCGGTAGTGAATTTGGCATCAGGCATGGGAGCGGGACAGCTGATGGTGGCCGGAGGTTTTCTAGGCTTTTATCGCCTTGGATAATCAGACTCAACGAGAGACTTTGTACAGTGGTGATCCCTTGTTTTCATGAGCTGAACGTATAGTAAATGCGCATACGAGATATTTAAAGGCCTTATCGTTTACGAATCGGATCTGAATGGCTGCCTATGGCGACGCTGGAGATAGGATCTGAATGGCTTCCTATGGTGACGTTGGAGGAGCTCTATTTAGCCAGTGCTAAATAGAGCTCCTTGTGAAGCAAAAGTGACGATGATATGGTGATGATGATGCGTGACAACAGGAACGCTTTGTTGTTCATGTTCGACCGTTGTCCAGCATAAGTGCGTTCATTGTTACGACTTCCGTTTGACACGTCCCGGCGTATTCCAGCGCCGCCGAGAATCGACAGGGTGCCGAACGACATGTACCTGCCGGAGGGAGACAACGCCAAGATCAAGATCTACTTCTCCGGCGACCAGCCGATGGACGTGTCGCTGTTCCACGGCGGCAAGGAAGTCGAGGACAACCAGCACGTCAAGTACACTGTCTTCGACGATTACCTGATCATCTTCATCAAGGAGATCCAGAAGTCCGACGCCGGCCAGTACCAGCTGAAGGTGAAGAACGCCAGCGGCGAGGTCTCCGCCAGCTTCAACGTCTACATCACCGGCCTGCCGGGCCCGCCTCTCGGCCCACTCCGACCCAGCGAGATCACCAAGCACACGTGCACGCTCTCGTGGCAGCCGCCGGCGTTCGACGGCGGCTCGCGCGTCACGCACTACGTGGTGGAGCGGCGCGACATCACCCACGACCACTGGGTGGTGGCGTCCACCACGTGCAAGGACACCACCTTCATCGTGCAGGGTCTGGCCGAGAACCAGGAGTACCTGTTCCGCGTGATGGCCGCCAACCAGAACGGCATGGGCCCGCCGCTGGAGGGTGTGAACCCAGTGAAGGCGCGCTCGCCGTACGACCCGCCGTCGCCGCCGGGCGTGCCGACCGTGAAGGAAGTCGGCGGCGACTTCGTCAACCTCAGCTGGGACCGGCCGGAGCGCGACGGCGGCGCCAGGATCCAGGGCTACTGGATCGAGAAGCGCGAGGCCGGCACGCCCAACTGGCTCAAGGTTAACCAGGTGAGGACAGGAGTGGCGGAGAGGTTGCTGGGCGTCGCAGACTGGAGTGGACGAGTGGTGCTAACGGCTTGATGGCTGTCTGTGTTTCTTGGAGCTTTTTCTCGAGATCAGTACTTATCTGGGGTCTCCAAGTTATTTTTGGGCCTGGAAACAGTCGCCTTTTGTTGGCTTACGAAACGCATAACCTATGATCATAGCTGATGCTTAGCGCATTTCGCAAACACGACAAAAATTGATCAGTCTGTCACTGGACAAATGACGCCTATGGCCTTTGTCTCGCCTCTGTTAACGTGGTGCTCTCTGTTCCAGATTCTGTGCACGACGCCCCAGATCAACATCTCGAACCTGGTGGAGGACCGGCAGTACGAGTTCCGTGTGTTCGCGGTCAACGAGGCTGGCCCCAGCGAGCCCTCCTTGGCCAGCTCTTCAGTCAAGATCCGCGACCCGCACGGTAACCGTGCAACCTGACCTACACGGGCCAGAGGGTTGTCGCCGTTTAGGTTGCGGCAAAATATGCGGTTTGAACTCCCGTTGTGTCTCAGCTGCTGTATTCTGGTACTGTTGCAGACTAATGAAGTGCTTAATGAGCCGAAGGGCGGGTTGGTGGTGAACATGATTGCAGTGTGCAGCTCAGTACATGTCCGTGTTTTTTTTATGTAGAACTGAGACTCTCGGATCTCATCGGACCCTATTCATCTTATTTAGTTATTTAGTGTATTCTTACATAATCGGACGTTTTGCGAAGCATCCTTCAAGTGCCACGTTTAACCTCAAAGAAAGCACTCTACGTACTTCTTCATCACATGGTGCTAGCCTACTTATCCCCTAACAATCCTGCTCCCCGTGCAGCGGCCACCCCTCCGGAGATCATCCAGCCGCTCAAGAACGTCATGGCGCTGCAGAACAAGTCGGCCACGTTCGAATGCAAGATCATCGGCAGCCCCAAGCCCAAGATCACCTGGTACAAGGGCAGCCGGGAGATCTTCAGCGGCGGCAAGTACTACATGGACAAGGACGGCGACACTTACTACCTGGACATCCGCGACGTCTACGGAGAGGATGCCGACGACTACAGCTGCCGCGCCCACAACGCCGCCGGACACAAGTCCACGCGGGCGTCGCTCACCATCAAGAGTGAGTGCGGGCGAGAGAGGAGGAGAGCCGGAAGCGAAACCTGGCGCGTGTGGTGGGCGGCTCGTTTGTATTCGCTCCGACTGACGTCAACGGAAGTCTGTGTTATGTTGTTGCCTTGGTCTCAGTGTGTGTCAGCAGCATTAATCAGCCGAAATTAAGGATGTTAGAGCTTTTTGAAACTGGTCGAGCTAGAGCTATCTTGGGTCGATTTTACAAAAAGAAATCAAAGTGTTCATATTACAATTCCCAAAGTTCCTGGACTGCTGTCTTATGGGATGTTACACCCATGACCTTGCTGTTTGTCGTCCACAACTATGTGCAGTATGCTCAAGTCGCCTGTAAAACTGTATCCTGTATTGAGATATATAACCCCTCCCGCCGCCTACCCGCAGCCGCGCCCAAGATCAACGTTCCGCCGCGGTTCCGCGACACGGCCTTCTTTGAGAAGGGAGAGAACATCGTCATCAAGATACCGTTCACGGGCAACCCCAGGCCGCGCTGCACCTGGACCAAGGACGGCGACCTCATCGAGAAGGGCGACCACTTCGACGTGGAGACCACGGTCAGGAGAACTGGGAATACAGGTGTTAGGGAAGCTCTGCAGTGTGGCTGTGTCTTGATCATGTCACAGCTTTGCGGATTCCCAGTGGCAAGTAAAGCAGGTTATTGTTTACCGAGATGACATATTTGCCAAAGGAAAGCTCAGACCGAATGGAAAGACAGTCAATTTTGTCAAAACGTTTCGATCTTGACCATGTAGACGTGCATGAATTCAGGCTAGTAGGTCTTCGGGAGCTTCATTTTATACTTTTCTGGTTTCTGGTATAGTATACGAGTATGCGCATGAATTTGTGAGCGACACTTCTCACGATGAATCCGATGGACCAGTCGAGCGCCCATTAGCGCCCGTCATGGTGACCGCGTCTGCCTCTGCCCGCAGGATCGTCACGCCATCCTGACGATCCGCGACGTGGACCAGCTGGACAACGGGCCGTACCGGCTGGTGGCCGAGAACGAGCTGGGCGCCGACTCGTGCATCATCAAAGTCCAGATCGCCAGTACGTGTCGTGGCGGTCTCACCCCGCTCAGTGGTCTCCTGCGCCGAGCGCTGGCGTGCGGGGACTGATGTGGGCGGTCCGGCTGGTGTAGTGTCGGCCGGCTAAGCCCGATGAGAGCCACATTGCTCAGCTGCGTTTCTGTGCAGGTCTTCTGTGGCTGTGGTTTGAAAACGGTGAATGTTTTTACAACGCTTCGCAGAAGTCTTCAGACGCGGTAGCCGCGTGTGTATATAGACAATGTTTCTCGTGAATGTTGGTCGTATTTCATCGGGTCGTTTCGTCTCGCTCAGACCACCCCGACACTCCGCGGTACGTCATTGCGGAGAAGCCGACCCACAACTCGTGCATCGTCACGTGGAAACCGCCCACCTGGGACGGCGGCAGCAACGTCACCAACTACATCATCGAGAAGCGGGAGCACCCGATGTCCACCTGGATCCGCTGTGGCAACACCAGGTCAGCGAGCGTCTGATGTCTGTCCGGAACACACTGCCAGTAGGCCAGTACTACATATGTGGTCCGTGTGTAGCACATGGGTCATACAGTTCACGGTGTCCTGTGATCCACCCAAAAAGTACAAGTCAGAGTACACCCATGCACTGTCAGCATGACACCCTTTAACATCAGTGATGGCGATAACTGTTTCATAGAAGCTTTATAACAAAGCAGCTCAGACTTTGTCGCGGGTACCTGCAGTCATCGTTTGCCGGCTGATTAGGGTATTAACGTTGTCTTATCTCTGATACTTTTGACGTTGATTTAGTGGCCTTGTTTCTGACGCCGGTTCTGCTGCCGCTCCGCAGGTTTACCGTCCACGAGGCTCAGGGCCTCACTCCCGGCCAGACCTACTCGTTCCGCGTGATCGCCGAGAACATTTACGGACGGTCGGCGCCCAGCGACGAGTCCTCGCCAATCACCACGCGCGAGATCACCAAGAAGAAGGAGCAAAAGAGGAAATACGAGGGTAAGTGCATTAGAGCGCTGCATTGCTCCTGTGAAATGATGCTTTTCAAGGTGCCAAGTTATCCATTGACAGCGGGCAAGAACAGGAACCTGCTGGCAAGGGTTTCTTATGTATCTTAGTGACATTAATGTAGGATGATATGATGATTAACGGTATTCAAAGTAGAAAGAAACGTACCAAGCAAGCTTGCAAATGTTTTAGACAAAACGCAGTGATATGATACGCCGTTTTCCCTGATCAAGGCATTTTTGGCGAAGTTTCATTACAGGGATTTGGCCGCCGCATCGTTGCCTGCACGTGTCGACCTATTAATAACATTCCACACTCTGTCGCTCCCAAATATCGTAACTGGTGAGTCCACACTCGCCAAGTCCGCCCTGTTCCGCGTCCACAGTGGACGAGACGGGCAAGAAGATCCGCGGCAAGGCCGACCGGCCGGTGGACAACTACGACCAGTTCGTGTTCGACATCCACGCCAAGTACGCGCCGCAACCGGTGGACGTCAAGCACGACAGTGTCTACGACCACTACGACGTGCTGGAGGAGATCGGCACGGGCGCGTTCGGCGTGGTGCACCGGTGTCGCGAGCGCGCCACCGGCCACATCTTCGCCGCCAAGTTCATCCCCATCAGCCACCCGATCGAGCGCGAGCTCATCAAGAAGGAGATCGACATCATGAACCAGCTGCACCACCCCAAGCTGATCAACCTGCACGACGCGTACGAGGACGACGACGAGATGGTGCTCATCTTCGAGTTCCTGTCGGGCGGCGAGCTGTTCGAGCGCATCACGGCCGAGGGCTACACCATGTCCGAGGCCGAGGTCATCAATTACATGCGCCAGATCTGCGAGGCCGTCAAGCACATGCACGAGAAGAATATTCTGCACCTCGGTAAGTTACGGTGGTGCTACGCCTGTCTCTTGATGTTGGATGGCCCGAGTGTTGTTGGTGCTGGGATGAAAAGGCTAACAATGGCCTTGTTATAGGTCTGATGTCTGACAAAAATGCTTTCAAAAACTTAAGTATGTCCGATTATCCCAGTTCTACCTTCTCCCCATCGTGCGTCCCTTTCCATCATCGCATTCCTCGTAATAGAGAAGCGGCTTGGCCTTGGGTTTAGCGAGTTGAGCTCCGGGCCGAAGGATGTCTGGTTCATGTCTGGCTGGCAGTGATATTTGCCCCTTTCCGCGACATCCGACGGCTTCCGACTCGAGACGACTCTGCCATTCGGTCGAAATCGCCGACCAAGGACACCGAAGCCACCATCTGAGCACTATTCCACCACCTCCCGCAGACGTCAAGCCGGAGAACATCATGTGCCAGACGTCCAAGTCGAACAACGTCAAGCTGATCGACTTCGGGCTGGCGACGAAGCTGAACCCTAACGAGCTGGTGAAGATCTCCACGGGCACGGCCGAGTTCGCCGCGCCGGAGATCGTCGAGCGCGAGCCGGTCGGCTTCTACACGGACATGTGGGCCGTCGGCGTGCTCGCCTACGTCCTGTGAGTACGGCCATCCATGGATGTGTCGGGTGTCGGTGTGTTTCCCGGCCGGTTGAACATCAGCATCCGAACTGGTGACAGGGGTTAACAGCGGAGTACGGGCCGTTAAGCAGCCAAACCTAAATTTGTGATGAAACGCCATTGTTATGTTTTGATTAACTCCTCGTGATTTTACGTGTCGATGCATGGAATTACGTCGCCATTGCCTTCGTTCGAAAAAATCCCTCCCTTACCTTTTATCTCGTGGTGACTAGTGTGACTAGTGTGAAAATGTGTGCCGTGTGGGCAGTCGAATATATGACAGACATACGAAGTGTAAAATATGGTCTGCAATGCCTGAAATCTTCTGATGCTACTTTGAAATATTTGCCTCTTTAAGCAGCAGTCTTTGAGTTTTTGTCATGGATCGAGTATTGTCGGATTTGACTAGGTTTTGTGGAACAGTTTTCTGTTCTTTTCTTTATTTTCTAGTCCAGTTCTCTGAATTCATGTCTTGTACTGCATTTTACCCGATGGCACTGACGGCCACCGCATGAAAAGATTTGTTTCTGTGTGATTATTTGTTTCTGATGTCACCTGATGCAGACGGCGCCCCAAAAGGCTTGATCCCCAATGGTCCACTTCATGCGGTAGCGGCGATCGTTTGGCTTACAGTTGCTTGCATTGTCGCAGCCTGTCCGGCCTGTCACCGTTCGCCGGCGAGAACGACATCGAGACCCTGAAGAACGTCAGGTCCTGCGACTGGGACTTTGACCGAGAGACGTTCGCCAACGTTTCCGACGAGGGAAAAGACTTCATCCGCAAGCTGCTGGTTAAGGCAAAGGAGTGAGTTTATATAGCAAGCCTGTTATTTGGTCGTCCGTACATCTGCATAATAAGAAACAGAATAGGGGGTCATTATTTTATTGAGTGTCAACCTTGTTCACGGGCAGATAAATATAGGATGGGGTGCAAATTGAAAAGTCCCTTATTTAATTAACCCAATTCTTTTTGCAAGAGTTTCGTTCTCGCAACGCACTAGTCACGCAATAAAACGTTTGAGAAATATTCTCCATTATAAAGCTAACCGGTCCGGACCCGTTTCAGCAAACGCCTGACGGCGCACGAGTGCCTGGAGCACCCGTGGCTGAAGGGTGACCTGACCGGCCTGACCACGCCCATCGCCACGTCGCGCTACACGCCGATGCGTGACCGTATCCGCGCGCGCTACGAGGGCTGGAACCGCTTCCCGCTGCCCATGGGCCGGCTGGCCAACTACTCGAGCCTGCGCCAGCTGCAGATGGACCGCTACAAGATCCACGAGGTCAACGTGGACCGCCTGCAGGCGGCGCCGCGCTTCGTCATCCGTCCCATGTCGGCGTTCGCGTACGAGGGCCAGTCGGTGAAGTTCACGTGCCGCGTCATCTCGCTGGCGCCGCCGACCGTGACCTGGTACCGCGACAACATGGAGCTCCGCCAGTCGGTCAAGTACATGCGCCGCTACCACGGCGACGACTACACGTTCGTCATCAACCGCGTGAAGCTGTCTGACCGCGGCGAGTACATGATCCGCGCCGAGAGCCACTACGGCTTCCGCGAGGAGCCAGTCTTCCTGAACGTGCAGTCGGTGGCACGCGAGCCGCCGCGCCGGCTCGAGTCGCGAGAGCCGGTCCGCCGCCGCCAGCCGGTGCCCAGCTTCAAGCGCGTCTGGGACAAGGAGGCCGACCACGCGCCCGTCTTCACGTTCCAGCTGCGGCCGCGCGTCATGCAGATGGGCCAGACGTGCAAGCTGCTCTGCTGCCTGTCCGGGAAGCCGGCGCCCACGGCAAGTGCACGCCGCGGCTGCGGCGGTCGCTGTGTACCCGTCCGTCCCTTAGAGCCGTGCCAATGGCTTGTCTAACTCTGTGGGACTCTGTCTCGTGCTACGCGCTTTGCAAGACACGAAATTACGGGAGGAGCGCGAGCACTGCTGTAGTCGCGTAAACTGTTTCACGTCTTTCGCTTTCTCCGTGAGAAAATGCAGAGTAGGAGGATGATAAAGAGCGCTGAGATTTTCATCCGTGTTGTTCTGACTCCCTACAAAGAAACGAGCAGATAATTCTAGAGGTTTGCTTCAGCGTCTTGTTTGGTAAACGCAGCCGAGGGTACCGCCACGTGCCGAACTGCCTGCTCCGACTTAACACTATCCTGGTCATCGTCCTTTTCCATTGCCACCGACTGGTGCGCTCCGGGTCACTTGTTGCCCTCTGGTTGCCTCCGCCTGATGTTCTTGGCAGTTGATATCAGTGGTGGCATCACCAGCGGCCACGAGGGTAACCTCATGCCCTAGTTTCAAAAAATCTGACGTTTTCTACATTGTGGAGCATGGGAAAAGAATACTCGAAAGTGTTTGTTACTCTTGGTTTTGTTTATTCACCTCCTTGTCGGAACGGGTGTCACCGCCGCTGATTGGTATGGTGCAGCCTCGACGTTTCAGTCCAGTCTGACCCTGTACGTCCCCATGGTAGGTCAAGTGGTACAAGGGCGACCAGGAGCTGACCCGAGGCGACTACAACATCACCAACGCCGACGGCGTGGTCACCCTGGAGATCCTCAACTGCCAGCCGGAGGACTCTGGAAAGTACCGCTGCGTGGCCACCAACGCCCTGGGCTCGGCCGAAACCTACTGCGTCATCATCGTCGAAGGTACGCGTCGGTCTGCGGTGCAGGAAAATGCCACTCGGCTGACGTATCAGGTGTCGCTCAAGTGTGCAGCGTAAGAGTTGTTCACGTGCAACAGTATTGCAATGCTCTCATGATAAGTGGTAAAGCTGGTGTCATATGTCTTACTTTTTCATCATCAGAGGGACATTGGCCGTGTGACAGAAATGTTTACACTGTCGAGTGCACTGCTGCACATGAGAAATGTTTGCTTGTTTTAAACAGCGGAATGAGAAAAGATAAGGTTGCAAAAAAAGTCGTGCGGTTGTCGTATCCCACGGACATTTTATGTCCTTTCGCCGTCTTTTGCCCTGGCTACTTTGAAGCCCCGATGTTTTGCATGTTTATGCGTTGTTTCAGTGCCGAAGTGTGAGTCGAGGGCAAGATACGAAACACAACGTGTTTCTGGCTCATTTGCGGTGGTTGCTGCCAACTAAAGAGAAAATTGGCAAACACGCTGTCTGAATTTTTAGCAGTGTGTGTACATATGGGCAGGTGCCAATACTGAGGCGCCATCATATACCAAAACATGCTCAAAGACGAAGCACTCGCTATTTGTAGAGATTTTGTTCGGTGGTGTACTGCAGTTGCGCTCTTTGTTGACCTTCTTTGGCCCGCTTTGACTGATGTGTCGCTTTTCTTGACAAGGTTTGAACGCTGTGCATGCGTGTCCTCTTCTGTTGCACTAGTCTGATGTTGATGCTAAAAATTTCTCAGGAGGATCGGCGGAACAATCCAAGCAGGTCTTCGATAGCTTTAGTAAAGAAGGTAATATAGCACGACAACAGTACTCAGTGCAAAACATGCCTTGATACCCCACTTCCGTCGAATCAGTGGTGGTTTTATAACTTCATCTGAAATGCCTCTTATCTTGATTATGCCATACGCATCTGTCTATGCATTTGCCTCGTGAGTACTGTATGTACACAGACAAAAACATTGCAATATGCTTGTTGTGCATTTCGTTATCACATTAGTTACCACATTAGTTAGCAAATGTTCGCCCGTATTCCCACTGCAACCATAATCTATCCATGACTTACTACAAAGCACGGTACCCTGGCATTGGACGCATGTCCTTCCTGAAGTCACATAAGGGACATGAGGCATCCAAAAAGACTTGAAGAGGTTGTCTTTCTCAGTTCTAAGAAGCATGGTAATGGCCTGTGCTCGCAGTGTGACCTTAGTCAATACATCTGTTTCGAGCACCGAGAAACAATACACAAATTGAATTCCATTTGTCGTCTGCATGTTTTTTTTGTTTGTGTCTTGCTAACCGTAACCT
The DNA here is from genome assembly GCA_030062745.1 of Capitulum mitella. NCBI lineage: Eukaryota > Metazoa > Arthropoda > Thecostraca > Pollicipedomorpha > Pollicipedidae > Capitulum > Capitulum mitella. Next base: position 25,688,325 of record CP099842.1, on the reverse strand, counting down.
AACACCTGAGTCAAGGCGAGAGGTCAGAACTGGTGAGTGATGCGCCGTTTCGGCGGTTTTATTCGTGCTAATCAATCCTTCCTGTCATCCATTACTGTCATTCACTATTGCAACGGGGACTCAAAAACGATTAAATTGCCTTGTTCTTTACCATTGCATAGACGTGATTTAACCACCATATCGCTGGCATGCTGTCTATGCGCGCATTGTTATGTTTTTTCATTTCAAGTCTTCCTCAGGCGTTATCTTTATCTTCCGCGCTTTATCTCATTGCTTTCTCTCATCTCGGCGTGCTGTAAAGCCAGCAAAGGAATGACCATGTAACCTGGATTAATCCTCCCTGATGTGCCCCGCCCTGACCTTACACGGCCCACCATTGCCAGATCGCCGTTATCTCTCCACCGCTTCACACCCGCACGCGGCTACCAATGGCCTCCCATCGCACAAGTACTCGTCGTCGTACAAGTCGGAGGTAACGCCCGGCGGCTTCAAGTCTGAGTTCAAGTCCTCATATTCGTCAACCCAGCAGGGCTCAACCTTTCAGTCCACCAGCATCAAGGTGAGACGGCTGCCGACGGCGCGTTCCATTGCATGAAATGAATATCGTTCTTTTAGTGAGTATCCTCTCCTTTGGCATTTTCTTGAGCATTATGCTACTGTCCTGCTAAGTGCAGGCTTTGGTGTATTACAGTTTAAATACATCACCTTTATGTCAGGGGCCCTAGCCCGTGGCAGAAACCAGAAGCTCTGTTGAGCTATCTGTGATTCCGTTCCTACGACTGCCGACCGTAACACCTCTTCTCTTACTCCAACCCATGCGGTAACCCGCCGCCAAATGTCCAGCAGTCGTCCACGACGAGCTCCAGCGGGAGCAGGTTCCAGTCCAGCTACGACACGGGCCTGTCCAGGTCCGGCTTCGACACGGGCTTCCCCCGGCCGGGCTTCGACACCGGCTTCACCAGGCCCGGCTACGACACCGGCTTCACCCGGTCCATCTTCGACGCGGACGCAGTCAAGAGCGACCTGGACGCCGCCCTGCCGAAGAAGGAACCGGCCGAAAAGCGCGTGCTGAAGCCCTACGGCAAGACGTCGTCGGGCAGCTCGACACGCTCGCGCAGCGCCACCAAGGAGCTGGAGATCCCGCCCGACGACTCGCTGATGCACGCGCCCGTCTTCGACGACAAGATGCCGTCGACGCTGGCCGTGCGCGACGGCGAGTCGCTGGCGCTGCACTGCCAGGTGCACGGCGACCCCGACCCCAAGATCGCCTGGAGCAAGAACGGCGAGCTGCTCAGCTCGTCGGCGGCCATCGACCTCAAGTACCGGCAGGGCGTGGCGTCGCTGGTCATCGGCGAGGTGTTCCCCGAGGACGAGGGCCTGTACGAGTGCCGCGCCTACAACTCAATGGGCGAGGTCACCACCACCTGCAAGGTCACCGTCACGCGTGAGTGGGGGATGCTGCTGGGAGACGGGGCATAGAGCAGGTCTGATGGTAGAAAAATTGGCTCTTGCCATGCTAGTGACAGCAGATCCTAGACGTTTGCGTGACTAGTCGCGACGGGCGCCGCAGATGACTTAGGCCGTGAATAGACAGGAGTCTCTTTAATGTCACTGATTTTACGTAAGTGACTAGTTCTTCTTATGTTGTTTATAGGGATGACGCCATGGAGAATCTGAGTGTGCCTAGATTTCTTTTAGGACTTGGATGTGCTGTAGACTGGCATTGTTTCGGTGTCATGGCCTTTATTTTGTTGTGCTAGTACTTTTATTTTTCTTCACTTTCCTTGGCTTAACTTGAATGCATGATCTTGGTACGGTTCTTGAGCAGTTCATAGACTCCTGGTTGTGCCTGTTCCAGGCATAACCTTCCGCAGCATGCTTAGAAATGTTCTTCAGTCTGTTTTTTCGTGTAAAGTAGCTGAACTGGCACTTCTAGCACTTCTGGTGTAGTCTCAAAGAGACTAGATATGTATTTTCACTTTCTTCAGTTTTTCCCTCGTAACAGTCTTAAGACATTCTCATTTATCGACTTCTGTTTTCCATTTCCAGCTGCGCCAGCTCCCGCAAAAGGTGAGAAACTGTTTAACTTTCCGTGGTCGGTCAGCTTCTATTTTTGTGGCAAATTATTCAAGCATTGGATCATCAAGTCTCATGACTTCCGTGCACGCCGTGTTGTGCCATTGGCCGTCTAATCCTGCTGCGGTGCACCCACGTCGCGGCCGGGTCTTAAAGTGGGCAGGAGTCTTAACTGGGACCGAGGTGCCCATAGCAGTGGCAGAATTATTTATGTCTTATCATAGTTAACGCAATTTTTTGTAACGTGATATCTCTGAATAATAACGTGCATTGTCGTTTTTTTTCATAAAAGTTCTCCCAGAAACGTAGTTTTATATTTCCTGCAGGACATGTAGGAGACAGGCCAGACCCGGCCTTCCTGGTGCGCCCACGAATCTTGACGAAAATGTTGGTGCGCAAAGCATTGCTTAAATACGTGTTCCAAGAGATGGAACCATATTAAATTGCTTGAAATCATAGTTTTTGCAGTGCTCACTAGTCGAAATGAACGTTCATGCCATATAACTTACCTTATAACACATGAAACTAGCAGTCCCCTGTTGTTTTCCACAAATATGAACGGACTCTGAGATCCCCATGCACCAGAGCGTTGCGTGAAACAAATACAATGCTTTTACCGATCTGCATCCGCCAACAGCCAAGGAGGAGGCGCCGGCAAAGACCGCTGCCGCCGGGGAGGAGCCGCCCCGAGTGTCTGAGCACCTCAAGTCGATGGTGGTCAAGGACGGAGAGCCTGTCACCCTGAGCTGCAGGCTCACTGGTCAGTGAGACCAGCAGGTAGAATGGATCTGGTCAGGTTTTGTCTTGTCTGATCTCGAGGTTTTGGTCTACCTTGCAGTGGCGGGCACTTTAAACTTTTTTTTTTTAATAGTTTGGTTTAGCCTTAGATGCTGAAGTTCTGCGAACTAGGTTTTGCTCTCACGATAAAACGTGAATTTATTGTAGCACAAGTGAACTGCACGCCACTCGTGTAGCGTTTCGGAATGCTATGTAAAAAGCAGCGAAATGATACGATGGCCGTTCCCACGTCAAAGTAGTGCATTTGTTTGTGCCATGCTTTGCCACTTTGTGCGCCCTATGTACGCATAACAAGTTGACGTGCTGCGAACGTTTCTTCAAAGGAACCTCCAAGTTTGAGGTGGTCTGGCTTCACAACGACAAGGAGATTAAGCCGTCCAAGGACTTCGAGTACGACAGCGTCGGTGACACCTACCGCCTGAAGATCGCCGAGATCTTCCCGGAGGACTCTGGCGCCTACACGTGCGAGGCTTTCAACGACGCCGGCGAGAGCTTCTCTTCCTGCACTCTGGTCGTCCTCGGTGAGATCTCGATAATTCTGCGGAGTACTGTTTGAGACCTACCGGTCGGGGCGACGTAATGTAGTGGTTACCGTGCTCGCCTTGTGACCAAAAGGCCTCCGGTTCGAGTCCGGGTAATAGCGAGATTTCGCCATCCTTCGCGACAACCGGCATGAGTGGTGGCAGAGGTTGCAACGCGAAATGATCCTGGTAGTCGAGAGCGCCGTTAAATAACCCAATAACCAAGCCAACCTTTTGGTCGCTTGATAGTACTGTCATCTAAATTCTTCCGAAACCTCTTTATGGGAGGCAGATGGGAAAATGGGGAATTGTCATTTGAAATGCACTAATTTATTTCCCATTTCCGCCCCTGCCTTAGCAGAATTCTGGATACCCAAGTGTTTCATGTGTACAGTTTGGCATGTTGTTGCTCTTTGTGAACCTTCCCACCTAACCTCGTGGCACAAGTTGGTGAATGATTTCCGACCGCTACAGTGACGGCTTTCTGGGCGGATTTTTGGTGAGCGATATGTTTTCCTCATTGCTGATCGTTGTTTACAGTTCCTAACGAGGAAGCAAAGCAGCCTGCCTTTAAGACATTCCCCGTGTCGATGACGGTGGCGGAAGGCCAGGCCGCCCAGTTCTCCTTCACGTTGGAGAGGCCGGCCACGAAAGGTAAAACAGAGAGAGAGAGAGGGGGGAGAGGGGGAGAGAGACCTGTCTTTGCGCCCGACATTAGCTTCTTCGAAATCTTTGCACAAACAGCTGTGACCATTGTCTTGAGCCTTTGCTCAAGCCTTTCTTTGCAGTACTGGCGCGAATTGTTGACATCGTTACGCAGCATGCTAATCTACTTGGGGCTCTTTTATTGAAATGAAATATATCTGACTTAGCAGCATCGCTTATGCAAAGCAAGCTTTAGTCCCAACTTGACCACGAGCAAAAGACCAGCCGACCGTGCCTGTTCAACGCCTCCCTGAATAACCAGCCATAAAGAGCACATCGTCGCATAACTAACGCCGACATCACTGCACCACCACCAGTGACGTGGAGTAAGGACGGGAAGCCGCTGGACGAGACCAACAGTCGGCTGAAGATGAGCGGCGAGGGCACCAGCCACCGTCTGGAAATCACCGCCTGCGCCGCCAACGACGTCGGCCAGTACGCCGTCCGGGCGCGGGGCGCCGACGGAGAGGAGACCGTGGCCAGCTTCTCCCTCAACGTCACAGCCAAGCACAATTAACGCCACGTACCCGGTCAGTGCGCCGGTCAGTTTTGGTTCGGTCTGCGTGCGTTTCCTTGCTGGGCAGTGAACTTGATTTGGTTTGTCGTCGGGGGAAGTGTTTTCAGGTTTTTTTCGCGTCCCCGTTGTTGTGCGTTGTGCTTGGAATGGTGTGTTAGGGACTGATGAATGGTTGGATCGCTTGGAAATGCTTCCCGGACAATATTCTTTCCCGTATTTGGGCAGGAGCCTTCGAAGACACTGCGGTGAGCGATGCTGTACCGCAATACTTGAGTGCTACGGCACAGGCTACCTTACAGACATGTAATATCGCTACCGCACCTAAGCTCATGAAAAAGCATTCGAGTCAATTTTGCCTCGTCATATTTGGGGCGGAACGTCTTCCTGCAAGGGGAGGGGGATGTCGACTACTTTTTGAGCCATTTATTCCCATGCAACACCATAGGGTCAATGTTAAATTTCGCCAGTTAAGGCGGAGGGAGGTGCCTCTGTGCCCCCGTTCCGCGGCCTATGCTCATCATGACTGTCATCTCGCAGTGTTCCCACGCTACGTGGATGGGTTAGAGGCACATGCCGTTTTGGAGTTATGCATGACAACAGTGCATGATTTAGCATTCCTGCTCGTGATATTGCTGGAAAGAAATGACGAGAAACCGTTTCGGGCAACAGCTGGAATATTCGTCAATCTCCGCCCTTGTCCTTCGACGCCTCTCAGCCAGCCTCTGACCTCTGTTTCTCCGTTTCAGACTATCCCTGCGACTGATCGACCCGACCCGACGCCTGGAGGGCCGGCGGCCGCGCGCGGCGGCGGCGCGCCGGCCCGCGCCTGCCCGCGCGCGCGCCTGTCTGTGTGTCTCGATGTGAGCGCGGCCGCGCCGAGTGTACATACGCGGAATAATCCGGGGCGCGCGGCCCACCCGAGCCGCGCGCGTTCACGTCCAGTCTCAGAGCTAACGACCGCCTCACGAGGCGTGGAAAAAAACAGCCACGGGATTGTTCTAGTCGAGTTTAGGTAGCCTCCTCCCCGCCGGGCCGGGCGGCGGCGGCGGCAGCGCCCCGGCCTGCACCCCGGGCCGCCGCCGGCGGCGGCGCCCGCCCGCGGCCACGACGCGACGCGAGCCGACTGTTTCTCATCTCTCCTGTCCTGTCCGCGCGACAGCCGACCGCCGGGTGACTGACGGCTGGAAGGGAGCGAGCGCGTGCGCGCCGTGAATGGGCCGAGCGAAGCGTGCGGCGGCGAGCCGCGGCGGCCTGCCGAGACCGGACAAATATAATGTCTTTTGATGGGGTGGTTTTCTGGACTCGTGGATCGCCCGCAGGCGAGCTGCTCGGCTGCAGACCTGGGCCAGTGCGGTTGGCAGGCAGTTGCGTTCATCCGGCAGTCTTGGACATGCATTTGATTGGAAGGCAGGTTGCAGATATCTTCGAACAAACGGACAAGCGATTTCTAGATTTGTCACGTCTTTTACCCTCGATAAGTAAGCATCGCCAAAGAGTCCCATATTTTAGGACAAAATATTAAATACCCCTCAAGCGTGCGTCAAGACGATACGTTTCTTTAGAATCTCTCTTGCCCTTTGGTGGAGGGTTAAGATTCTCCCTCATGTTCGCAGTCTGACCATGACTTTGGGTCAAAACCTCTGCTTTGACCAGTACCAATCTCCGCTGCAGCTCCTTGATTGTTGGAGTGCTGCTCTGGTAATGTGGACTCCATTCATCAAGTGCTCACAATATGAACCGTGGGTCAGCTGGCCGCTGGCCATGAGATGGTCATGCTGGGTTTCAAAGACTGTGTCACATCCCAAACAAGAGATGGCATGCTAAACTTTCGTCGCAGTCAGGCGTACCTAGCTAGCAATAGCAAGTGTGAGGTGCAACACGGGCCCTGTTCGAGGTCCTGCTTGTGGCTGCGTGCGCAACCCGTGACCAGGGATCCAATGAAATTCAAGCGCTGAGGCGAGAAATTGCGCGCAAGCTCAAAGCCTTTGGCTTGCGGCTGCTTGCGCTGTTTGCGCTGAAAAAGGTAAACCTACCGCAAGCAAGCGCAAGCCAGTCACGCCAGACAGCATGGCGGCGTTGGAGTCGCGAGTTGTTGTCATTTGCGCATGCGAATTATTTGATGGAAAGTTAAATATTGTAAATTCGTATTGTGAACTAAAGATTTAATGCAAAAAAACTGTTTTAAATTCGATGTACTTGCGAATGCTTGCAACCCATCCCGAACAGTATCTGTGTTTGGCTGCAAGCACACGGCTTGCGCAACCACGCAAGCAGGACCTCGAACAAGGCCGAGATGTGTCTGTCTACACAGGGGCGTAGGAGCCGGGGGGGGGGGGCGGCTGTCCCCAGCTTTGGGCAACATGTAACGTTACCATTTTTGGTGCATGGAAAGAAACAAGACAAAAATCACGTTTTCCTCCCCACCTCCACAGTGGTTCCAACACTCCTGTTTCCACGGACTCTGATCCGTGGAAGCTTGGTATCTTGGCAAAACATTTAGATCAAACGCACTCAGCGCGGAAGGAGAAAATGTGTGATTGTTCCATTTTTCTTCCAGACCATCAGGGGCGTTGGTACTGCGGGAGGCAAGGGGGGCGGCTCCCCCCCTCCAACTTTAAGTAACATTTGACATTAATGCTAATGGCGTTGCATGGAAAAAACAAGGTAAAAATCGCGTTTGCCTCCCCCCATCTCCACAGGGGTTCCTCCGTTCCTGCAGACCATGGTTTTGCGAGTCTTAGCGAACACGGCTGTAATTACCAAAGGACTCCCGTCAATGATGAGATGTTGTGCGTCACAGATTCCCGTCGGGAAATGAAGAGGTGGCAAATTTACCGTGCTCTATGACGTTTTTGTAGAAAATGAAATCTAACACTCACAGATTCCTGCTGGCGGCGATTTGCTTTCGGACGAATATAAATTCGCCGCTCGTGGCATGCCACTGTATTGTATTGTATTCGTTCATGAGGACTCCTACACACAGTGGCTCTTAGGGTCCAGTCAATACAATAAAGGGAGATAAAACACATCTCCTATTATAAAAAATTCCCTTCCCGCCCCACCCAGCACCCTCACCGTGTCCCCATCCCGACCCCACAGTCAACAGCGCCGACTTAGGTGGGCGCAGCTCAGAGGCGCTCCAATAATCGCTGCTGCGATGCGGCCCCTGCCACGTGCCGCGACAGCCTGTTCCAGGCGGCAGCGGCCCTGTGTGAGAACCGTTGCGTGGCAATGAGACGGACGCGCGCCGCAGTGAAACATGCGTCACAGTGAGGTAGGGGTGGCAGAGACATGCAGACATGCATCTGTCGTCCAGCATGACCACCAGAGCAGCCGATGGTTTCACGGACTTGTCTCATATGCGTGAATGTGACCTAAATCTGGGGAAAAGCTCAGACCATATGAAGGCCAGTAGAGTTATCAGCATGAAGACATTCAATAATTGGCCAAGAGCCTGAAAATTCTGCTTAGAAATGCAGATTATTCGGACTGTAACCCAAGCAATCGTACTATACTCGAAAGATGTGTTGCTAAACGGTTAACCGCACTTAAATGCTTGGAACACAGCCCCAGCTGCACCTCTGATGGAGACTTGTCTGGTTGATAAACCCCTATGAGAATTATTATGTGCCGCCAGCAGGGCCTATTTTAAGGAAAAATGACTGCGGGGGCAATTCTGCGAACGAGACGCATTGGTTGAGACCACCCCCCGCATTTGCGTTCTCCTTATTGAATTTTGTCCACTTCATATATATATATTCCTAAGGAAAGAACACACACACACACACACACACACACACACACATATATATATATATATATATATATATATATATATATATATAGATGCTTTCCTAAGGCGAATTACGATGAACACTTCCACAGCGCTCTGTCATTAACTGATATGTCTTTTGGGGGAAACCATGTGTGCAAAATATGGTTTGGTCCAGCACTCTTAAGCACTTTCACACGAAGACTGTATGTCGTTTGTGCTGGATTTTATTTTATTTCGATGAAATTCGCGCCGGCTTTTGTGCATTCCGAGCCCATTAAATTCAAAGAACACCATTTCATTTATCCCCAGCAGGAACTTATTCTCCCTGGACTTGTGATCCCTGGGAGATTCGCTCAGGGATGTCTGAAATGCCCCCAAACGTGTTTTGTGCTTGAGTTTTTTAAAAGAAGCGCACAATATGCATAAAATGCACATCATAGTACTCCTTTTGACACACTGGATCGAAAGACACTTCGCATTCTGTCTCAGGTCATTGGTCACTGGCCCTGTCGGCAGTAGTGTGGCTTAGGTGGGAATGATGCTTCAGTCCTCTTAGTGGTCTCGGGGTTCTGGCGACGATGCTATTCGACGACTTGCAGCAGGTACTGCTTTTGCCTTTCATCCTTCGTCATTACCTTGTTGTATACTTGGATAAGAGCCACAGCTCGTTCGGCGAAGTCGCTAACTACCGCGATCCCGCACAGGACTTCCTTAGCGTTCGTGAAGCCAGGTGCTGTCTCCCAATCAGCGGGATCTGCGGCAAGGAAGTCCATGTTGATGCCGTAGGCTTTCAGGTTGCCCATCGTCTTAGCGGTGATGAAGTCGACGATGATCTTCCTGGGATGAGAACCTCCTTTTCTGCGAGATCCACCTGCGCTCGCTGGGAGGACTCTCCGATCCTGTTCCTGGAGTGCCGCGATCATCCTCGTCTTCATCTCACACGGCACGCCCTCGTCGAAGAACGACACACCAGCCAGTTCTTCGCTGAGGCACCATAATAGGTGATTGTTATAATAAATCATATGTCGACTATAATGTCATAATAGATAATAGGTGATCGGCAAACTCCTTGGAGATCCCCTTCGAAATTTCAGCATTCACATCAGGCTTGGCAGAACGGCCAGGTCGCGCACGGAAGCGCTGACCGCCGATGAAGAACAGAACCATGCACTGGCGTACAAAACAACCATGAAAGAGACGAAGCGCTTGAGTGCTCCCAATTCACTGAGAGTCACGGAGAACTGATGGCAAAGCCAGAAGATCTTGATCCCGCAGATTATGCGCCCCATCCATCTGGCGCGATGGAACCATCTATCTGGCACGTTGGAGAGCACCCGGCTGGGGAACTTGATTCGCCGTGGAGGCTCTTGACCAAAGGGCATAATCGAGACCTCAAAGAACCAACGATGATCATCGCTAGGCTGGATTTCGGCGAGCTTCTCACGGCAGAAGGCGACGAAACGATCATTGGAAGAGAAAACTCATACAACATAGTCTCGGCCAATGCTGGCTCCAGGTCTTCATACACCATAGGTTCAAACTTGTTCCAATCAATGAGTCCCCATCTCTTCTTGAAGCTCTTGAACAAGGAGATCGCGGTCCCGAGGACGGACCGAAGCGCGTGGAGAAAGCCGCCTCTGCCTCCAGTTCGACGATATGATGACGACAAGCAAAGTGAAAAGGCCGTCACTCAAGCTTCTGCTGAAGAAGCGTGTTTGCTCCCACAACTTGTCCAGTATTGCTGGAGGTGGTGTCGAAGCTCATGCCGACGACGTTGTCCGAAACCTCCCAGTCTTCCAGACAAAGCGCGACAACGTCGGCTGGCGTTGCTCCGGCTCTACTTGCAACTTCCAAACACCGAAGAGCTTGGCGGCACTTCTTAGACCGGTTACAATGACAGAGTCGATCCACCTTTTCCTTTCCATCGTCAGTAACAGTTTGCCGTCCCAGTGGACCACCAGGTTGGGTGACGCGGAGAAAGAATGCTAGATTTCGTCCGCAATGGCTTTCCTCTGCGATCTACGTGCGCGCCTGCCCGAGCTTCTGTGATCGCCAGTTCAGAGGAGTCGTGGCCGAGGACCGAAGCCGTCGCCGATAGGAAATGAATTGCAGAGCGATCATTGAGCTTGGTCCGATCGAGGGCTGCTGCCTGACCAGGAGTGGCGATGTTCTTGGCTCTCCTGCAGGGCCGCTTCGAAGGCATGGCCAAGGGCTGCGGGTCATCCTGATCTGTCAATTATGTGTTATCGGTAGGCGAGTATTCCAGCTGGGCAGTTGCCTCATGCTCGGTCTGCTGTTTAATCTAACAGCGGGCCCTTTAAAGCTTCGGCCTACTGTTGTCGTTGAAGAGCTCGCTCCTCCTTCTCAGAAGGGAACTTATCGAATACCACCATGACGCCTCGGCGACCTGGATCCCTTTGGGCCTAGAGAATGTCTTTATCCTCTTGGTTTTGATGATCTTAATGGTGCCGACAAGGGCAAGGTCAAAAACATTGTTAAGGTTGTCCCTAAATCCATTCTTCTTGTCAATTTCCGGGCTGAACCTCCAGAATTTGCCTTTGGTACTGGTCAAGCTTCCTGTTGAGCTTCTTTATCACGTTCCACTCCGGTGCAGTGAGAATACGGGCTTTGTTCCACACCTTCATCATTTCGCGGACGATCTGTGTTTTGACCTACCTCTGGGTAAGCTTATCCACACGGTGGAACTGAAAATATTGCTGCAGCACTTCTCCCCGCGAAGGCAGTTCTGAGCACCGGTCAACCAAAATTCGGCTTTTTTTCTCGTGGTGCAGCCATAGTGGCACAGACTTCCGTTATAAAAGGTACTTTCTGCATTGACGCAGGTGGTCCTTAAATATCCTGACGTCTAAAAACGCGCGGGAAATTGCCAGACCAGCACCGTCGGTTGCCGTGGCATGGCAAGGCGTGGTGCTTCAAATATATAAGTCACAGTCTGCAAACGATGGGCAGAATATTGGCAAGATGTTGCGGCAGCTTCGATTCTTCCCTAAATGAGACAGTAGGTTGCCTGTCCGGGATAGTTTCTGTTAATCTAATCTATTCCCAAAATACATTTTCTCACCGAATTTTGGCCATATGTTTTTCAACACTGCGCAGAAGTGTAAAAGCTGTCCTAACACAGGCAGAACAAACTTCTCCATTTCCAGGTTATCGGCCCCAAAATAAAAAAGTCACCTCAGATTGAAATATTCGCCTTAGGCCCGCCTCAGTGAGATATCATCAATATTCGTCATTATCTGCAGTCTGGGCCATGCCATGTTCGTTAAGCAGATGAAGCATTCTCATGGGATGCTCAAACCCATGTACTAGGAGCAGCAAGATTGACGGTTTTAATATATGACTGATTAATTTTCTGTTTTCCTCGCGTAAAACTCGGGTTTAACCGCCTAGTTCAATGAAGTTCTACCAATCAGGTACTGGGATTTTAGCAGGGTTTTCGGATCAGGATCATTGGTGATGACTACAGCACTGCTGGACTGTTACCGCATTCATATAAACCTTATCTCACCATAGCGAAACCGCCCTGCGCACCAGCTCGCCGTTCAGTTTTCTTGCGCTTGAACACGTCAAAGATGGTTATCATCATTTTTAACGTGTTTACGATGCAATGAAACGCCTTGGCCGCCCACCAGACAATCGCGGCATCGGGTGCCGGCGTACTAATTACGAAACACGCTCACCAGCGGTCATTAGGTGTGCCTGCAATACGTATTATGAAGTGATGCTTCTAAGTGTGCTCCCACATTACTCAGTGATTCAACACATCCTTCGTTGATAAGATGCTGCTTTGCGAGCGCAGCGCTTTATGGAATACCTTCCTGGGTACGCTAGTACACCTGGCTTTTTTTCCTTGCATGGGCAAAGGATCTTGACTGGGGGGGGCAAAGTGCCCGACTGGGGGGGCATTTGCCCCCCCCAGTTAACATGTTAAAATAGGCCCTGGCCGCCAGTGAAAGCAAGGACCATTCTGCGTTCTTTCAACGAAAAAGCTCTGACTTTACAAATGCCAGAATTTGGTAGCTATAAAACAATACAGGTGCGGCAAAAACTACCCAGGCCTTTCCCCTCCCTTCACAAGCAACAGTGAGCTCGCCGTGATAACTGACGGAATGTAGGTGGGAGAAGTGCAATCAAGGTGCAATAGAATGGGGCCGTAAAAGTGTATGTTAAAGCATTTTGCCCACAATCGAAGGACGGCGAAGACAAGACCGGTAGCATGCCTACCGGCCCAGGATGGATTCAAATGTAAAGAGCAAAGCCACAGGTAGGTGACTATCAGGTTTCCGCCTCATTGCCTGACTCGGATTATTGTAGTATTCTGCCATCTGCTTGTCGGCACCGAAAATTGCAATGTTGTAAAAAATGCCATTAGAGAGTTTTTGGTTATTGGGCATGATTTCAAGACATGGAGTGCAGAAAATGCACATAGTACAGGGATAACTGCTGCCTTAACCAAGCTACAATGTTTTGGGGGCAATCATTGCAATACGATTGTTGCTAGGGGCATGGAGACTCCTCTTCATTTGGGGGGGGGCTGAGAAGCATTTTTGGTCAATTCTTTCCAGCCCATAGGGTCATTGTTAGATTTCAAAACAGATGGGGGGTCAAAGTCTCCCAGGCACCATGGCTTGCATGCCTATGTTGGCATGTGTTTCATTTGGAAAAGTAGAAGATTATGGTCCTCATGGAATGCATTAACAAATATTGTAGAGTGATGTCATTGTAAATGAGTAGAACATCTAATCATTACTGCTTGAAAAACCAAACATTGCCATAAAATGAAAAATGAGAACATTAATTGAGATGTAATAGACAAAACTTAAGAAATGTAAATATGCAGGAAAGGTATAGCTTTCAAAGAAATAAAATAAGGAAGGAAAATGGTCTTTAGTGGCTACTGGATTTTTGGTTTGGGTAAGGAAAACTCAAACAACCTGGTATAGATCAGGAAAAGTTGTGTTGCATTCAGGATATGTCATTATATTTGACTGGATGTTGCAGGTCTAGTCTCAAACATTGTGCAGATCTGTGAATTAGATTTGGCACTAAATGTCCAACATTGATCATTAAGTTTGGAACATTTCAAATTAAGCATTACTTTAAAGGAGGAAGGCATATTCTGTTCATACTTGGCTGATTATTTACCAGGTTAAGTTGAGGAAATTGAGACTTTTACATGGCACCTTGTACCTTGTACCTTGGAGTCATTGGGATTTAGCAGGCCTCAAGGCCTCAAGGCCTGTAGGGTATGGTCCCATTGTGGCTTGTGTGCAGTTATGGCAGTCCTTTTCTGGAACATTATATGTGATGTTCTCTCAGTACTTGTCAAGTTGTCATTGTCTGAGAGATGCAATACATTACTTTCTGTAGGAGAAAATATACATATATATGACTGTTAGGCTTCTTATTCATATGAATTACAGTTAAAAGGACATTTGAGGGCTGCTGGTTGTCTGTCTAATGTATTTGCCCTTGATGGGAAGGTACTACATCTCTTGCATGTATGATGCATGCTGGTAGATGTATGTGAGTATGGCCAGAGCATAGATTACTTTGACACTTAGATCTATGAATTGTTTTGTTTTTGATGGCTTTTGATAAAAATGATGTTGACCTGCACCTGTGTATTGTGTATATTTATGAACCACAGAATTAGGATGTCCCATAATCGGTGTTGAAAACCTGTTTTTTTTCCTGATATCAGAGTACAAATTTCCTTTTGTAGTTTAAAATGTCATGCATTTGTGTGAGACACATGGACTAGGTACTTTGCAAGCAGATGTGGCCAGGAGGGGTAGATCTGGTGGCTCCATTTGGGGGGGGGGCAAACCAGTTTCCTGGATTTACATGGTAGGTGAGTAGAGTCACTGACTGGGTGGTGGAAGGCAGCTGATCATAGGTTCAGAGTGTACTTTGACAGCTGAGTATGGATAGTAAACCATCAGTGGAGAGGTGGGAATGCTGCACAACTTTCAAACCCTGGTTGAGTAGGAATACCCATGTCTTTTGGGGTGCAGGAGCAAATGACCATTTTGGAGTACAACATTTTTCTCAGTATAAATTTTTTGGTGCTCCTTAGCACCAGAAAATGACAATTTTTCCAACACTGCCCATAATTATTGTGTATCTTTGAAGTTGTATCAGTGTGACATCTTCAGAGCTGTGACATAGGCCTCTATCTCCTGCAGAGTGGCCGAAGGACAGAATGCAGAACTTGTTCTTGGTACTTGGTATCAAAGAATAACATTTTCCCAGACCATGTGTTATATGACCATAAGCTGTCTTTTGCAGTGAATCCTTTCATGTATGGCACACACAGAAATATCAATTTTCTAACATTGAACTGAAGGGCAAGTACTTATGCTGCAGGCATTAGGCAGCCTCTTGCAGGTTTCAAGTGACTGACATGTTCAGAAAGAGTTTGAATAAGTTTTAAAAGTAGCCTATAGGGGCTACTACTGCATGTTGAACAAGTTCTGTAAGTTTAGGATGGGATGTTTATTTTTGATATGTTGGCAGTCTTATGTTAACTTCTTTGAATAAGTTTTAAAAGTAGCCTATAGGGGCTACTACTGCATGTTGAACAAGTTCTGTAAGTTTAGGATGGGATGTTTATTTTTGATATGTTGGCAGTCTTATGTTAACTTCTTCAAAATATGATCAGGACTAGACTTGTTACTGTGATTAGGCAGTTGATCTTGTTTTAACTGACTTGTTGGCTATTTTACAGGCTAGGGGTCCTGGCTGGTCATCAAGAAGACCATGGTGAGACAGTAGTCTGAGTAATCATGGCTATGTGGCACTTCTATGCTGTGCTGTCAGTTGAACATGGCAGTACTGTACAGTTTTGTTGAAGATCACTGCTGTCAAATGTTCATCTCTCATGTCAAATGATCATCAGCTCCTGTGCTTTGACTAAAACCATATGTGCTTTTGTCTACCTTGAGCCATGAATCTTATGACAGTGTAGGGTAACATGTGCACAGAGTCATGTATTCTGGGTGTTTTAGTCAATGTCAGCTGTGCCCAATGTTGATAAATGGCCTCATAGCCCGTGATCGGTGCACACTGTGACCTTTGCTGCCGGTCGGCCTCGGATCTTTTGATCTTGTTCATTGCCAGACAGGCTGAGATCCCTTGATTCGTGCTCGCTGTACCTCTTGTTACCGGCCACCCTCGGGTCCCACGATCCTTGCTTGCTGCACTCTACATTGTCGGGCGTCCTTGGTGCCCGTGATCCGTGCTCGCGCTTTGTTGCCGGGCGGCCGGCCCTGTGACGATCGATGTCCTGCCCGCGGCCGACTGTGCTCTGCGTCGGCAGCCGCGCGCCCCCCGCAGCGGCGCGGCCGACCGAACACCGGAGAGGCGGGCGGAGACGGTCAAGGTGGTGGTCCGCTGCCGACCGCTCAACCAAAAGGAGATCGCCGACGGACACACTAAGTACGTTCCGCACGGCGGGGGGACGGAGCCCGGGAGACGGTCTGGAGGGAACTGTTGTAAGGGGCCGGCCAGGAGAGGGACTGCTGTCAGGGGATGGTGGAGAGTGAAACTGAGGCTGCCGACAGTTTTGAGAGAGATTGGTCTCAAGCGCTTCCGAGGGATGGAGTGACGTCATTGTCGGAGAAAGGACCGACTACAGGGAGACACTAGGAGGCACTTTGTTTGTTCCCTGAAGTCATCGGCCCCTGAGACGTTAATAGACGGCCATGTGGGATACTGTCGTCAGGGGGCTGCCGAGAGTCGGGCTGACGTCACCTGACGATCGAGAGGGGCTCACGTCAGGCAGCCGCGGGAGGGCCTGATCAAGTAGAAGTGCGGGGTCGGCATGTGTAGTGATGCCGAGTGTTGGCCTTAGCTTCAGAGCCATCTGATGCCTGACAGGTTGCGTCACTGCGTGGACGTAGACAAACAAACAGGAGAGATGTCTCACCAACGGTACGGATTATGTATGGTGACGGATAGTGTTGGTTTTAACCGGCCGGGAATGTCCGCTGGCCTCGCAGACGCTCGCGCCTTTGCCGCCTCACCGTCGTGCTGGTCTGTTTTCCAATATCCAGGGGCGCGCCGATCCGGGCTGGGTCAGTCGATACCCGGCCGACGATGCGGGAAAACAGATCGATCCGTTGTGTGGATGTGCTGGTCGTCAGGCCTTGACCCTCAGCTGCTCTTCCAGAACTGTGGACATCGACACGAAAAGAGGACAGATCCTTCTCAGAAACCCCAAGGCAGAAAATGATCCTCCCAGGGAATTCACGTTCGATGCTGTCTACGATGAAAAGTAAGAAGTGCTACAAAAGCATGAAAGTGGCGGTTATTTTTTATTCGTTGGCGTTCGGAATTCTCTGCTCTTCAGTTGAGCTGAGGGATATTTAGGCATATTTGGTAAACTGTGTTGTTTAGGATGTTACGAACCCATTTAGGCACCCGATGGAAAGCAACGTTCACTAGATGTAAAGCACGTGCTCTTCCTTTTTATGTGCATGTGGTTAATGGATAACAACATGAAGATTAACAGATCGTGGCACTGGCTTTGTGTGGTTAGGGTGACATCTGAGCTTTTATTATAACGTTAACATGTATCGACGGCACTTGTGAATGAAATCCCTTGAAATGGTTCAATGCGGGCTGTCTCTGGTGAGGACCATGTTTTGTTCCAAGCTTTTCTGTGGATGGTGTTAATTCTGAATTTTGGAAACATGGCAGATGGTAAATTGGTACACAGGGCAGAAAAAGTCTGCAGAAATTTGAAACCTGGTCGTGGCATTGGCACCGTAATCGTTTCATATTGGTCAGTTAATCGGCTGTCTAAAACTTCCCCAGCCATCGCCTCGGGCTGGATTCATGGTAGACCTCAGTGTGTTGATCCTGGTGGCGCTCTAGTCGCCACGTGGTGACCTATTGATTCTCTAGGAGTCTGTTTGCTCGCTCCAGCCCTGCCCCTTACCTTCGGACCGTTGCCTTTGATAACCTGCTTTCCAAGGTAGCTCATGTACACAGATAAAACTATTGTGTCTTGCGAAGCGTAGCAGTTATGTCCGATGTGTGTCGGCGCGTATTCTCGGTCTTTTCTGAATAGTGATCGTGTTGCGCGTGGTAAGCGCTCACCGTCATTGGAAAGAAGATTGGATATAACAAAATCCCATTGTGGTGGGCCTTGATGGGAATTAGTTTGGTTTAAATATGGGTGGGATAGCCAGACCGCTAGCAGGCGCCTAATAGTAAATACGGCGGACTAAAAACGGAAAGCTTCAAAAATAAATTGTTGCACGTGTGAAATGGCCGATACACGAATGTAACCTAACTGTATGGGGTGTCATTGCGACACGATCAGGACAAATCTATGACGGATGATGTCCGTATTGTGGCAGCTAACCCGTTTTACTCCAGTTCGAAACAGGTGGACCTTTACGACGAAACGTTCCGGCCGCTGGTCGACTCCGTCCTGGAAGGTTTTAACGGCACCATCTTCGCCTACGGCCAGACCGGCACCGGCAAAACGTACACCATGGAAGGTGGGTGGAGCGCTGCTTCACCTGAATTTTGAACCCCGATGTTCCGATGGAGTGGCCCTGGCCGTTGATCGATGTTGTCATTTTGACGTTCTGGTTCATTTGGATGATTGACATGGGGTGAAAATGATAAAATCCTCATCTGTACTGAACCGAATTTTATTGTGGAATTCACGATTCATGCGTTACATTCACTGTCGTTTCACTCGCGTGTCACTGACATGCACACGAAGGCAGACCCAGACGATATACAGCGGATTCCGTAACGGCAGATACCCCAAGTCATCACCATGAAGTATTTGAAAGCAGACTTGTTAACAGCCGTGATAGTCCGTCGTGAACGTCTCCGCTGATCCCGTGACCCCTGGCCGGCGGCAGGCGTGCGGGACGACCCGGAGCAGCGCGGCGTGATCCCCAGCTCGTTCGAGCACGTGTTCGGCCACATCGGTCGCTCTGAGAACTGCCAGTACCTGGTGCGCGCCTCCTACCTGGAGATCTACCAGGAGGAAGTGCGGTGAGGCGCGCGGCCGGACGGGCCGCCTGCGGGAGGAGGATCTCCATCTTGGCACTGTCTGGCTTCGTGGCGTGTGATGTCAGAGTCGCCTGACGTTCTCTAAGCGCTCTCTGGTCGTAATATTTGCTGGGTATTTTGTGATTTGTTAGGTGTAGTGTTAAGAGTGTTTAGGAGTGGGGGGTGAAATTGATGGGATTGAATTGCCGGAAGGCCTCCTTGAGGTCGAGTGCCTTGAAATCGATGACAAACGATGAGTTTCGATAGGCCTCACAACTTCCACACTTGTGATACATGCATGTCATATCTGTGACGTAAAATTACGGCGCTTCATCCAGCAGGAAAAGTTGGTCCTGTGAAAATTGTTTGTGATATGGTAATTGAGATTGGAGAAAATTGTCTCGCCACGTTAAACAGTTTTAAAGGCATGTGCCACTTAACCACGTATCTTGAGCCGCGACATCCAGTTTGCAGGCTGTACTTTGAGGATCCTGGCTGTAATATACATTATAACGCAGAACGCTGCATTTACGGAGATCGATAATGATTTCGCACGGCATCTCCTTGAGTCGTGTTCGGCAGTGTTCTGTTTATAGCTGTTGCGTGGCGCCACATCGTAACGAACGTTTGCGCTCATTGCCTGGCACAAGTCCGTATTGTATCATATTGACGGATGACCACAGAAAATAATTTGAAACTGAGTACACTTTCTGAAACAAAAAAGAGCACTGAAAACGTTATGGGTGATATTTGTCATGTCAGCCAAGTCTGTTGTGAAAAACTGACCAATGTAGAGCATTCCGTTGGGCTGTTACTGCGGGTCCAGTAATGGTGTGGCTGCCCTTCTCCCCGAGATGCTTAAATCGCCTCTACCTGCAGGGACCTCCTGTCCAAGGACCAGACGAGGCGGCTTGAGCTTAAGGAGCGCCCGGACATCGGCACGTACGTCAAGGACCTCTCCTCGTTCGTCTGCAAGGGCGTCAAGGAGATCGAGCACGTCATGTCCGTGGGCAATCGGAACAGGAGCGTCGGGTAAGACCGCGCGGCAGGAGAGGAGAGGTGTGGAGGTGGGCGATGGAAGGTGCTACAAGGCACTTAGTGGTGGAGATGCTGCTACAAGGGATTGCGATTCCGTCTTATAGAATTTCTCTGAAGACAACTGAGTTGACTGGCGTTTTTGGTGGAGTGTGGTGGTTGATCGTGCATTACGCAGAGTAGGTGACGACTACTGCTTGCGGGTCTAGTGTTACCACTTATTCTGCACCAGACTAACTAATCTGGGAACATCGGCCCTGCAAAATACTGTTAATGCCTTGCGAAATTCCATCGGAGGTCGTGCATGAAGCCTGTCCGAAACAGGCCATCTCGCTGTCCAGCTCATTCGGTGTTCGAGCGTAGTACCGACCTTGTCAGGTGTACTTTGAGACAGGCGTTTTACGCGCCTAACCCGCGTATCCGAAAATTGCCGTCACTGTGTCCCGCCGGCTCGATCCGGTTAGTGGTGGACCTTGACTGTGCCCACGTCTCGCCAGGGCCACCAACATGAACGAGCACAGCTCGCGCTCGCACGCCATCTTCCTGGTGACGGTCGAATGCAGCGAGACGGACGCCGACGGCGAGACGCACATCCGCGTCGGCAAGCTCAACATGGTGGACCTGGCCGGCAGCGAGCGCCAGGCCAAGACCGGCGCCACCGTACGTCACGTGGTCCCGCACAGTGGAGCGCGGACGGTCCACTGCGTGTCACGTGATCTGGGAAAGAAGAGGTCTTAATGGTTCACCGTGCGTTAAGTGTCGCCGGGAAACGTACCTTGCGTTCGCTGTAGCCAGGGCGACACCGAATCTTTGAGACGTCACGCCCAACCGGACCCACAATTGGTGGGCATCAGACGCGCAACCAAACCGTGGCCAATTGTGGGTCCGATTGGTCGTGACGTCACAGAGATTCTTTGTCGTCCGGGCTACAGCGAACGCACCTGTAGTCTTGACGATCCATCGTGTGCCAAACAGTGACGGATAGGGGAGGCCTTAACCCTGTTTTCATGCGGGAGGTTCCCCTCCTTCCCATTTTTTCCGGCGTCAGAACTAAATCGGGCGGGCTGTCACGCTGAAATTTGGTGGCTTTTCGTTCTTGTTTTTTTTTTACACATTGCAAGTTTGGTCGTCCTTTATGGAACAGGAGAACTCCAGGTGGCATTTCTGGGAGGCATGTCAGGCCATGTTGCAGTCTTGTGCTCGTTCGTTTAGATGCTGGTGTTGCGGGCGAATATTTAGCAGTACTGTGGTTTCAGAGGGCGGCATTTATTAACATTGCATAGTCTAAAAAATGTCTCGACCTTGCCATTGGCAGATGCAGTGGACATCTTAGGGAGTACTGTAACGTCTAGTATAAATGAGTTCTGGGTGCTGAAAGAATGGTATGGCGTCATACGTAAATGTTTCTGGATGCCATAGCATTGATACAAAGAATGTAGACTGTAGTGGTAACACAAATAAGGACCAAGGGCGCAAGTGAAAAAAAATTCGAAGGCGTAGAGTTTGGTCCATCCTAACCAATGATTTACATCACCGATTTGTGCAGAATATTGGCATTTATGTAAAATGCGTATGCAGCATATACTTACGCATGCATTTGCAGGGCAGGTGCAGGAATTTAAAAGAAGCATGAAAATAAGAACTTCGTCTTATCCATACATCATTAACGCCATACACATGAATTATCGACAGTGTCAGTAGGCTGCAGTTGCCTTCTGCTTTGATTTCCTGGGCCTGTCATCGATGTTTCCAAAAGAATGTATCCATCGTTTCAGTCAGGCAAAACTTAGTTAAAAATGACCTAAACGTGTGTAGACAGGGTCCCCCATATGTTTCGGGCCAGAATTCATAAATTCTTCGAAAATGGCTCCTCATCATGTCTTGAGTCTAACTAAAGGCCACAAAATTAATATCTGAGTCAAAGTGTTTCGAGCATCGTATGCGAGAGAACGGAAATCGGCCGTATACATGCTGTTTAGCTTTCTTGAAGTCACCACTGCTGCCTCCCGGAACTCACCACTGACGCTTTTGGGTATATTTCCATGTATGAAAAGGTACTTCATATCACAATAGTTCGTTTAAGCCCTGTTTCGTTGAAATCGGCCTAGTAGATCAGCAGATCTCAGGAGGGTCGGCGGAATCGCTCCCCACTCCCCCTGCATGGATTTCAAACGGTATCCACCGCATAAAAACAGGCATAATGATCTGCCTTTTGTTACCTGATCCCGGATAATCAAGTCCTGGCATTCCACCGTGTGCCACGTGGTCCCAGGTAGTGGATTCCTGATGACCCACGTGGTCTCGAACAGTTTGACCTTAACGTTCCACTGTATGTCACGTGATTCCGCACAGTGTAGTGCTATAAGTCTGCCATACATCACGGATTCTGGATAATCTTAGAGTACTCCTGACTTTGTCATAATCCAGATGATCCCTAATCGCATTTCAACCCTGATGGTTCGCACGTTTCATAAGCACCCTCCTTGCTGTCATTGTATGCACGTGAAGTGTCCAGTCTTATCGGAATAGCCGCGGAAGTGGTTACTAGTCCCACGATCGGCTGAACGCTGTCGTATCGAACGCCACACGCGTCCAGGCCATATATGGGGCACGTGGTGTGTATCTCATCTAATCGATGTGGACTTCATTGTGTTAGCTTTGTAGATTATGTTTGCGTTGCCTACGACGCGAGTAAAAGCGTCACACACCCTGTTTTATCCTTGCGTCTTCCATTGTCCATGCCATGGTATGGTTGTTGCCTGCGGCCGTGTTACGAATTGCGCACTCCTGAATTGCCCGATGTGTGTTTCAGGGTGAGCGGCTGAAGGAGGCCACGAAAATCAACCTCAGTCTGTCTGCACTGAGCAACGTCATCTCGGCTCTGGTCGACGGCAAGTCCTCCCACATACCGTACCGCGATTCGAAGCTGACGCGACTGCTGCAGGGTACGTCTGCCCCATCCCCACCCCACCATGTCGGGATATCGCTCGGTGGGATTCAACCCCACTCGAACGGGTCCAAGTGAATGGCGCGCTGTGAACCTAATTGATAAGGATTAACACCGAAATATAAGCTGCTGTTTGCTCTCTTGTCTGCCACTGCCACACAGGTATTTCTGACTGTAAATCAATGTGCCAGTGGACTGCGGCCTGAGTGGCCACCAACCCATTCCTCACGGGCATGAGTCCACGTTGCCGAGGTGACTACGATGATCGCGGTGTACGCCAGGAATGGATCCGAAAATATTCCACGGAAGGCGATGGCGGTCAGTCAGGGACGTTCAAGGTCCATTGTGGCGGAACCCTTTGTGTTCCTTCCGTTTATTTCCTCGCATATTTTGTTCATAAGTTGTTTTTGTCGCATGAATCGTATGCCCCTAGAGTCCTCCCAGGGCTCTAGGGGCATGCGATTCGTCCGTCCGTCCGTCCGTCCGTCCATCCGTCCTTCCCTGGCGATCCGCCGCCGGTGTCCGTGGTCTGAGCGTGTCTGTCGCTGCTGCCAGACTCTCTGGGCGGTAACGCGCGCACTATCATGGTGGCCAACCTGGGCCCGGCCTCCTACAACTACGACGAGACGCTCACCACCCTGCGCTACGCCAACCGGGCCAAGAACATCAAGAACAAGCCCAAGATCAACGAGGACCCCAAGGACGCGCTGCTCAGGGAGTTCCAGGAGGAGATCGGCAAGCTGAAGGTGAGGGCGCAGACGGAGCGTGAGCGTGGACGCACGGTCCGGATTTTGGATTGTCCATTTTAGTAAACCATATACCAGCTGGTGATTTGGCGAACCCACTGTGGAGCGAACCTGTTGCGACCTTCTTCGATGCTCGCTGGTGTGTTTGTGTCTTCAGACCACGCTCTTGTCGCAGGCTGCCTCTGAGAGCCTGTCAGTAGCGATGCGCCCATCAGTGTCCCCGCGTTCTGCGTCCGCCCGTGGCCGTAACCGTGCCCCGGCGGCCGGCGGCAGGCGCAGCTGCAGGCCCGCTCGGCGGGCAGCTCCGGCTCCGGCTCCGGCTCCGGCTCCCGGTCGGCCTCGCGGCGCCGGCAGCGGGCCGGCTCGTCGGAGCGGTCCGCCGACTCCGACTCGGCCCCCTCGGCCGAGGAGTACCTGCTCCAGGAGCGCGCCCGCCTGGAGCAGGAGCGCGCCGCCATTGTCGGCGACACCAGCATCATCGCCGAGGTGAGGCGGGCCCGGCGGCGCCGGCCGCTGGTCGGGCGGCGGTCGGTGGCATGTGTGTAGCAGCCCATAGGGTAACACTGGGCCCATAACCCATGGGGCGCATAGGGTTAGGTTGGGTCATGGTCCTGACAACTTGGCGGCGGCCCCTACCAACTTGGAATATTTTTAATATTGGCTAACTTATAACTAACTCAGTGGTGTTGCAGGGAAAAAATTCCGAAAATGGCTCTGTTCGTACGAGCATTCAGGACGCTTGTGCACCGATGGTTGGAAAATTGCGTCTGTTGCCACGTCATGTGTCGATGACTGGAACTGTGCGGTTTTCCAAAACGCGGGTAATTAGTTGAATACCTGACCTAACCTATCGTCATAACTGAGTCTTTCGGTGGTTTGTGGCAGGCTATTAATTGGGTAGTCACGAACCGTAGCTCGAATGCTGTCCGTTTTTCCGATGTTAATGTTCGTATACTCGCAGTGGACTAATTTTCTGTGCCTCAAAGTACGCCTGCCGTTTATATGTCCGCGCTGACCCTGCTGCTGTTCGCGGCCAGGACAAGGAGCGCCTGCTCGAGGAAATGCGGCAGAAGGAGGAGCAGCTGGAGCGGGAGCGGCAGGCCAAGGAGGAGCTGGCGCAGCGCATCAAGGACATGGAGTCGAAGCTGCTCTCCGGCGGCAAGAACATCGCCGACCGCACCAACAAGCAGCAGCGACAGCTGGAGCTCAGCCGACAGAAGATCGCCGAACAAAAGGTGGCCGGGCTGCGCCGAGCTGTCGACGAAACTTGTGGCGGAATGGGCAGCCTGTTTTGTCACCGCGTATGACTGTCGTTTGTGGTTTTGTAGTACTTGGTATTGGCGTTCTGCAACAGTTATCGGACGAATTCGTAATAGGAAAATTCCGTTAAGTTTGGAGGAGTAAGACAGGTGTTATTGATTCTTTGTCGGATTTCGGGGCAAGTTAGCCTAAATGACAGATGGATATAGTTAGTGGCTAACTTCGAGCCGTTCGGACGTGATGTGTACAAACTGATTTCTGCGGTCATGTTTGTATGTATGCGGTCATGTTTGTATGTCTTGTGAATAAGCCCAGTAGCATTTGCCTGGCTAATGTGTTATTTTGTATGTGTGTTCGAGCCAGTCGGGTGTGGTGTTTACAAACGAATATCTCCGGTCCTGTTTGTATGCATCGCTGTCCTTTGAATAAGCCCAAGATCATCTACTGGCAAATGTGTTATTTTGTATGTGTGAGATTCCTGTTAATCTGTTTGCCGTCTCTGTGTCTTCCGTGCGGCTCACGTTCCGGCTGATGTTTGCGTGGCAGGCGCGTGAACGGGAGATGCTGCAGCGGATCGAGGCCCAGGAGGGCTCCCGGCTGGACATGCAGCAGACCTACCAGTCTCTGCAGCAGGAGGTCGACGTCAAGACCAAGAAGCTGAAGAAGCTCTTCAACAAGCTGCAGTCGGTCAAGCGCGAGATCTCGGACGCCACGGAGGAGTTCCACGAGGAGCGGCGCGAGCTGGAGGAGACGCGCATCTCTCTGCGCAGGTCAGCCGAACACGCCGGCCGGCCAGCCCCACTGGGGGGAATCAGTTTTGATGTCTTACCGCTTTGGTGGCTTGAACTGTGTTGTGTGGTTGTGTGATATTTAGAGGATCCCCTGGGGTTAGATAGGAAGGAATTCGGTTGTCATAGAGCTGCATGAGCAGAATGCGTTTAACATGGCTCACTGTTGAGAGATGACGTGGTTGATGGCCCTAAGCCAAGTCGGTAAGTCGGTTGGACGAGTTCTTGGACCCGTTGGTCAGCGGACTACTGACTAATAGAGAGCCTTACCGACTACCGCACAGCCGAGCTGTATCATTGACTACACGTTAAGCTTTGTCCACAGTGGCGGCCGTTACGAAACATTGCGCGATTATGTGCGACGGTCAGTGTCTGCCTGGCAGCCAGCGTTTATCATGAGCTGTACTCCGAAACACTCGAGCAAAATGTTCGGCCCAAATGTAGCAACAAAACACTCAACTAGCCGCCTGGGCGTGTGGCGCGCGCTGACCGGTCGCACGCCGCCCAGGGAGCTGAAGCTGAAGCAGCTCATCATCGAGAACTTCGTGCCGCCGGACGAGCGGGCGCGGCTGCTGGCGCGCGCCGAGTGTCGCGACGACGACGGCGAGCAGGAGAGCTGGCGGCTGGCGCCGCGCGTCGGCTCGGCGCTGGACGGCCGGCCGGTCAGCGCGCGCGGCACCCGCCGCCCCATCTCCGAGTACGCCCGCCGCGCCGGCTCGGTCGGCGCAGGGACAAGGTTTAAGGTGCGTGCCGGCGGCGGGTGTGGGGACGATGTTCGGGCGCGGGGCAGGGCCGGAATTTCGTACTGCTGGAAGTGGAGCCGGCCTTTCGGTGCTTGAGAAGCTTGAGAAGCTTGACATGGCCCCGTAGGCGTTGAGGGGAAAGAATCGACTGAAACTCGTGTCGACTTTCATTCCCCTCGCAATCATTAAGAAAGAGCGCCACTGCTGGCGGGATTTGGTAGCTGTTGGGTATGCTGGGGCCTCCGTGGACTTTGTGGATGAGCAGGGAAAAGGATGTTTGTTTGTTTGTGGATTTATAACCACGTCCTTTGACAATGGTTATTTTTGTATGCGCGATAACACATTCACAAACTATTAGGGTGCTTTGGAAGAAGACATTTACGAATCCTTTTCATGATCCCGTTCGGCTGGCCGCTGCTCGCGTGCAAGCTCTCCCTCCGTACCTGTGCCAGGCCAGGGTTATTTTACATGAGAACTTGATCTGCCCCTGCGTCCCCACGCCCGTGGAAGACGAGAGTGTACGAGCTCCGCCTTACCCGAGACCTTCCGATTTGACCAGGCCCCTCGCCCTGATCGGGACCTTCCTCCTGGCCAGGATCCTGCCCCTGACCGGGACCCTGCCTCGACCAGGACCTCCCCGGACCAGGACAGGGTGCGCAGCTTTTGTCCAGTGGATGGTTTTAACCCGTTTTAACCATGGTTAAAACCGGTTGGACGAAACTGGTTTTATCCACTTTGTCACGAACGGAATAGAAGTCAGGCCGTGTTCTTGTCGTGATATAGTAAAAGGGTCACATGTTTCAATGGTGTATGAATGTTCTCGGAAATGCCATCCCTTCAAAGCGGTGTTTAGGACTTTTAGAAGAATTTCGTTGTTCAAGCACCAGAAAAGATGTACACCATTAACTGTTCTAACTATCTGATTAGGGAATCTTTACATACAAAAGTTGCTTCCTTAGTAGTTTCTAGCACACGTTAAGTTACATTACACAGTCAGAGAACTCATTTACTGTGTCACTGACTTCCTCTTATATTCCTTCTCAGGATAGGACTTTCGGCTGCAGGCCTTAAACATGTCTGTCATGATCAACAATGTTATTTGGGTCTTATCTAGTAAGTTCCTCAACTTGTCAGGTACAGTTATTTATGACATCTATCAACGATTATTAGTATGAATATTAATGGGTTCAAAGCCCCGCAAAACTAATTCATCGGGTAACAGCCAGCAGTCGCAAGTAAAAGCGCCATATCTGCCACTTGTTGCAGTTTGCTGCCATATGAGATGTGCGTTGCCATATCCAAGCATCACTAAATCCTTGAATTTTCCCGAGGAAAACATGGTATATTTGATATCTAGAACGCAGAATCAAGTGGCTTCAGTCCGAAAAATCCAACTTTTTAACTGCTAAAATATTTAAACTATGTTGTTCACAGAGCCCTGTAAAGTAGTAACAAAGTTCGCGCCGCAGCCGGCGAGGTACGCGATGCTAGAGAAAAGACGTTTGTTGCTTAAGCTTCGCCAGGATACGTTCACGTAAACTGGATTCGAATATTGTTTGCTGCGGTCTAGGTTAGGTCATGCGATGTGAATACAAAGAGACGTGAGTGGCATAGGGCAGATAGGCAGAGCTTGTTTACCATGATAAGGGTTATTGTCGTGCATTCAATGTTGTTCAGAGCGCTGCAGGCAATGCTTGATGTGGCTGTTTTTTTCATATGTTATCTGGTGTTAAAATTCTGCTACGAAACCAGCAAGCAAGCGCGAGAAATGCAGCACCTGTTGTAAAAGTTGCGTGAGGACAGAGAATCGTTCCCAAGCATCTGGAGTGATGAGGATATGGAATTTGTGGTACCAATGGCCAGCTGCCATTTTATCGTAGAACATTGTAAATACCGTTGTTTGAAAAAAATGTTGAAATTAGCTTTCAACTTATTTTATCACTGATATATTCCAAAACTTTTTGTTCAGTGTATGCCAGCTTTCTGTTGTAAAAGGAAATAGAGAGTTTCCATTTTCATGTCGTGAGGTCTGTCCTGTTTTGTCCGATTTTAACCGGTTAAAACCTGTTCAAGCCAGCAACCTGGGTAAAACAGGTTTTGTTCGGCTTTTTCGCAACCCTAGATCGGGGCCCTCCCCTGAACGGGACCCTCCCCTGGCCGGGACCGTCCCCTGACCGGGACCCCTCCTTCTGCAGGGCGAGAACATCATGTGTCTGGAGCTGGACAGCCCGGCGCGCACCACGCGCGACTACCGGGGCCCGCTGGTGGCGCCCAGCGTGCAGGCCGCGCTCCAGGCGGCGCTCACTCCCACCGAGCACGTCATCAGCATTGACGCGGCGGCGCCGCTGCGCGCCAACCAGTTCCTGCTGAAGGCCTCCAGGAAGGAGGCGGCCGCGTGAGTGACTGACTGCTGGCCTCGGGCCCTGAAAGCGGCGATTGATGGACTTTGTCGGGACGCACAGTCGGGGCGCCAGTTAAACTAGTAACGCACTGACCAAAGTCGTGGCACGTCATCGACCGGCGCGGACTTTGTGATTCGTTCTGTTTGCCAGTTGCACTTAGTCACCTCGCGTGAAATAGTTGGGTTGAATTGTATGCAGCGGAACTCATTATTTACATCAAACAATGCTGGTGATAGATTGTCGCCCCATGTGAATGGTCAGTTTTAGGTCCGTTTTTATCAGTTTTTCGTTTTTTTAGATCGTCGCCCCATGTGAATGGTCAGTTTTAGGTCCGTTTTTATCAGTTTTTCGTTTTTTTAGATCGTCGCCCCATGTGAATGGTCAGTTTTAGGTCCGTTTTTATCAGTTTTTCGTTTTTTTCTGAAGTAATGCTTCCTGGCGTTTCATGGACGATGGCGAAGTTGTCTGACTTTTCGCTTGCCGCAGTCACTAACCGTGGTGTCGTGTCGTGGCAGGTCCAAGTCGTCGCGGCCGCCCCCCGGCAAGTCGCCGGGCTCAGCACGTCACTACCCTCAGTCGCGCGGCCTGGTGCCCAAGTAGCGGGCGGCGGCGGCGGCGGCGTCCGCGTGCGGGCGCCGGCCGCCGGCCGCCCTTTGCTCTGCAGCTGTGATATTCTCAGACGGAGAGCGACTCGTCCGGCGCGGGCGCGGCCCGGCGTCCGGCTGACCCGACAGCGCCGGCTGCGGCGTCCGCTGCCGGTGCGGCCGCCGCCGGCCGAGCGGCGGTATCGGGTGGCGACGCCCCCCCGGCCGGGGCCGGGCGGCGACGTCCCGCCGCCGCCGACGTCGACGCCGACGCCGACGGGGCCGTCCTGCGACGACGAGAAGTTGCGCCGGCGGGCGGCGGCGAAGCTGACGCCGGAGCCGGCCGAGCCGGCGCCGGCCGCGGCCGCCAACCTGACGGACGAGCAGAAGGCGCGCGGACTGCTGCGCCGCCAGTCGAGCGAGCGCTGGGAGCTGCTCACCGGCCGGCTGCAGCGGCTCATGATGGTGGACGGGCTGGTGGCACCAGGCCGGCTGACGCGCCGGCCGCGGCTCGGCAGCGGCGACGGCTCCCCAACCGGCTGGTTGGAGCCGCCGCCGCAGCAGCGGCGGCCCGGCCGGCCGGCTGCGGCGCCCGGCTGTCTGCGCCGCGCCGCCCGCCGCCTGCTGGCCGGGCCTCGGCGAGGTCTGGCGCGCGCCGCGGCCGGCCTGCGCCGCTGCGGCGTGTGCGCCGGCCTGGTACCGCCCGGCCTGCGCCCGGCGGCGGCCGGCAGCTGGCGGCGGCGCGCCTACCATCGGCTGCTGCAGCTGGGCGCCGCCCTGCTGCTGCTGCGGCTGCTGGCGCTGTTGCTGGCAGTCGCCGTGATGGCGCTGCTGGACTGCTGACGGCCCGGCTCCGAGAGACGACGTCGACAGCTCGAGACGGCTGACCGGATCCCAGATCTAAATTCATGTAGCTGATAGTCAAATCCCACCGTTGCCTTAATCTTCACTAGTTTTACACTTTGACCTGGTTGACTTCACAAATCTCATGCACCGCAGAACGTCGGGCAGCAGGTGCTGGCAGCACTTGTTGGATTTCACGGGGCGCTTCTTTGTTGCGGCGCCTGATCCGGCCGCCGCGGCCCGCACCTGTTAACCGCCGCCGTCCGTCGAGGCCGAAGCGTTACCACCTGCCAGCACCGTCACCGTCCGCCGCGTCCGCCGCTCCGTCTGAGAATCTCCTGAGGAGTCACGTGCTCTGCCCGGCGAGACCTCCCACTCGCCACCCTGTGTTGTTTCAGTGTGCGCACCGTGTTGTTATGGAGTGGCTGCTCGGTCACTGAAGACGTGGGTGCTCCCCTGTCGGCGCGGACCGTGCCGCGGGCACGTCTGGACCCCGAGACGCGTCCGGGGCGCTGGCCGTGCCGGCCTGAGCAGCCTCCGTGAGGCTTGCTGTGGCCGAGCGCGCCGAGGCGGCGCAGAACGAACGGGTTCGTCTCGGGTTCTGCAGATGGGTTCATTGCCCGGCGTGGACACTGTTTTGACCGAGTGGTGCTTCTCGGACGTCCTCATTTGTTAACAATAGCTGAGAGCGAGTCCCGCTGAGGTTTTCTTGCGTGCTAACATTCCAAAATACTCTCCGTTGTTGAGACTTAATCGTTTGTTGTTGATCTGGAACGCCTTGTCGCTTGTTTATGTACACCCTGTTTTGTTTCGAGACGTTATTTGTTTCTCGGTTTTGTTACCAAAGACGAGTACTTTGCACATAACAGTTATTAATCATAATTGGAATCGTCTTGTTGTTTTTTTTGCAGGTTCAAGAGAACTAGTCATTGTTTTTATCAGTGATGAAGGGAAAATATGAAGGCTACCAAAGAATAAAATAAGTCGCACAGGATTGCGTGTGGCATTGATTGCAGACACAAGCTAGTTCCACATACAGTGACGTTTCTGCACTTGCTAGAAGCAAACCAACGCTTTACACGTTTGGTCTGGGGTCGTAATAGAAGCTCTGCATCGCATGCAGGCCTGTGCACCCACTAATACCTTTATCTAGATCAGGGTACTAAACAGTTATCACAAGCTTCCTGCAAACGGAGGATCCCAAGTCCGGCAAGCTGCGCGTTGACATGAATGACATCTGGCCAC
Source organism: Capitulum mitella (assembly GCA_030062745.1). NCBI lineage: Eukaryota > Metazoa > Arthropoda > Thecostraca > Pollicipedomorpha > Pollicipedidae > Capitulum > Capitulum mitella. Next base: position 25,657,299 of record CP099842.1, on the reverse strand, counting down.
TGATGCCCTAATCTTGTTTGTGCCGGATAGCGTTAGTGGCTTTGCAGCCCACCACAAAATTTGGCGCCACCAGCATCAACTGCTCCCAAATCAAAAGCTTGAATGGCAAAGGGGTACTTAGCACGTGCGTCCCGCACGCACCAGGCTCAAGCTATTGACGTGCAAAACAGATATATTGTCACGTGTCACGTGCCAGGGACGTAGATATATTGTCACGTGTCACGTGCCAGGGACGTCGATTCTGTAAATGATTGGGGAGCCGAGCCAAGGGTCCAGCAGCCTAACCTTCCCCCAAATGTGGGTCTTCGCAACATATTTAGCCCGCTTTACTTTGACCAATAAATATTTATAAGTTTTTGTTGCTGTTTATGAAATGGAAAATTGCACTTATCCTCGTGTCTATAGGCGTGTATATAGGCATATATATATATATATATATATATATATATATATATATATATATATATATAGAATGATAGATACATCGCCTTTGACTTTGTTCTTTATTTTCGGCCTAACTGTTATCTGTTGCGGCCGTTCTTTTCGTTACTATTTCTCATTTCCCTTTAAAAGCGGCTGAAAATATTGAGGGCGCCCAAACCAACATTGGGTGGGCCAGGAAATACAAAAGAATACAAATCGACATCCCTGTCACGTGATCATGTCCGCCAATTTTCAGCATCCCAGCGTTAAACCATAGCTGCAATGTAGAACGGGTGTTATCTTTGGGTACCTCGCGCTTCACGTGCAAGCTGCACCCCCGTTTCGGCCTGAATCCAGCGAAATTGATCGCCCATCTGCGCGTTCGCCTTTCCAACCCATCATCATCGCTCCGAACTGCGTCGTTTGCGTCCCGGCAATTGGCCTGTAAGAAAAAGGGTGCGTGTAAAAGGTACGCACGTGAATTGCACGAGGCCCACTGAATTATGTCCATCATTTGGGATATCGTTGGATAGCCCTAGTGCTAGTCCACCTACCCACCAAATTTCAGCCGCCTAGGTCACTTTCGACCGCACTCGGAGGCTCCCGATTCCAAATCAAAACAAATGCCTGCAGGGGCGCAGCCAGCATTTTCTTAACCCTATTCCCGGAGGGCTAGACGGTATGGCCGATTCCCGGCAGGGGGGGCGGATTCGGCCCCCCCTGAGATCTCGAGAACTACTTATCCGATTTCATCGCAACAAACGGCAATCGATTTGCCGTGACGTGAACTACATTTTTATAAAAAGAAATTTTCAAAATTTTTAAATTTGTGGATACAGGGGGGCAAAAATGTCAAAATGGGGGGTACTTTTTGACTTCTTATAACTCCGTTGTTTATGGACCGATTTCGATGAAACCGGCATCAATCGAGAGATTATGGATAGGGCTTTTACCATGGGTATGCAAATTTGAACTTTTGAGAAAATTCATGGGCGTTCACAGGGTTTCAAAAATAGGGGGATTAGTTTTCTAATAACGGAATGAATAAAAGAGGCCAAAACACTTTTTTAGCTTCTGCTAGTCATGTTATGCTAAAGAAGTACAAATCGCATTACAATGTTTGTATAATGTTAGCATAGGCGGTGCCAGGGACATAAAAAAGGGGGAACTGTCATGGTCACACATTCTTCAGATCAACTTGTGACCTTTGACCTTAAATGACCTCCAGTGGCCTTGGGGTCACCTGGAATGATGTCGTGTGCATTCAATATTATCTGTAAACGTTTTTAATCGATTAAATTCACTCTATTCCAAAAAATTCATTTTTTGGCTTTTGCGATATAGGGTATGTGCACTGACATTTTAGGTCATAGCTCCGTGACCTGACCTGATATCAAGCTGAAACTTGGTACACAAGTAGAGGGCGTCTTTCTACGTCACATATATTCCGGGTTTGGTATTTGAAAAAACAGCGCCGAAATTATTGCGAAAAAACAAATTTTGACTTTTGACCTTGACCTGACCTTGTAAAGTGACCTCAGATAAACAAAATTTCATATGCACATTGCCCAACTATTTAGCTATATATTCATATAAAGTTTTAAGTTCTATCTTAAAAACTCTGTTTTTGGCAGACATTTTCCTTTTACCCTCAACATGGCCAAAAATGACCTGAGGTGCCTCCCAAAAACGTTGCCTGGCTCCGCCCCTGAGCAAAATAGAATTTCGAAATTTTGTCACGGCGCGTAGAAGGAATAGCTAGGAAAAGTCACCAAGTTTCGTGAAGCTGCGTTAAAAAGCCTGAAATTGGCAAGCAAAAAACCCGAGGGGGGGCGGATTCCGCCCCCCCCCTGCCGGGAATAGGGTTAAGGGGGGTCGGAGCTCAGTGTGAACTGAAATCATACGAAAACCACCTTGCGGGAAGGCGATGTGCAATGATTTTCACAAAAAAATGCGGCCCTAAGGGGGAGGCCCGGGCCCCCGGCGCCCCCCTCCCTTGGCTGCGCCTATGTTTGCCTGTGGATCGCCACATGGATTGCACGTGGAGCCGACCACAAAAGCACGCACCCACACGTAGGGCCCATGTTGTCACCAAGTCTTCAGTCAATAGCAGTCGCTGTTTGACCTGTACCCATTCTTAATTGATTTCTGCAGAGATCCGGCTCGCGTCACGTGGCACGTGCCATACGCCACGAATCGCTTCGAAACCTGCATCGCAGTCTGTCCGCCGAGTCGGCGCACCCGATGGTGCCACTTTTGTCGCGATCGGCTGGCGCGTTCGGACGCTAGACGCTCGGAAACTTGGACTGATCGATTGAATGACAAACACCTCGATCTGAACTTTTCCGAGCGACCGCCATGTTTGAAATCTCCCTTACTAAAGACGTGCAAAGCACACTTTTACCTCTTTCGATTTTGAACTAATGTGGTGGCGCGAAAGCGGCCATGCAGGCAAGTTACTTGAAAAAAAAAACAATTTCCGGCTAGGTTTTGGAGCAATCAAGACGAATATTCATGGCTCTCAGTGTTACCTCACAAAACGAAACGTCTGCTTCGAAAAATGCAAATTTCGACCACGTTGTAAGATCCAGCGAGAACTGCTATGGCTCGAAACATTGCTCAGTTTTAGGGACGTAGATGGCAAATATGGTCAAGAGCCTGCTGTAGTCATTCACCTTGCGAAGTGAGGAAACCTTAGGCCACAACAGAACAGAACTGAGATCCACAACAAGCACTCGCAGGTCGTAGCCTCCTATCCGGTGTCTCACTTCCCGGCGCCGTTCGGACTGAATCCAGCGCGATCAACCCAGCTGTCAGGGACTTCCGGACCGACGGTTATTCCCCGTGCCGGACCCGGCCTCTTCCGGTGACGGACGGGGCTGCCCCGCGGCGTCCGGGCCAGGCTAACACCAGCCGCCGCACCACCGCGCCCCGCAGCGCACCGACGCTGCCGCGGCCGCATTGGCTCCAACTCGCCGCGGGCCGGAATGGCGCGAGCTTGAAGCGCCGGAAATAGGTTGCGAAACCGGTTTGCGGCAACTAATGAGCTCGGCTGAAAGCTGTCTTTGGTGAATGGCTTCAGGTGGTGATCGCGTGGGATGCTAAATTCATTGTTTGTTGTCTTGACCGTTCTGCGAAAAGGATGGTTCATGATGGCATAACCCGAATGGCTGTGCCGTAGCTTCCGAAATTCTGCCTTTCAGGGGAGCAGTCAGGATTTTCTTAAGGGAGGGGTCTGGAGCTTAGAGTGAACTGAAATCATACGAAAACCGTCTGCCGGTAAGACGATGTGCAACGGTTTTCACAAAAAATGCGGGCCTAAGGGAGGTCGGGCTCCCCCTGCCCCCCACCCCCCGGCTGCGCCTATCCTGCCTTTGGCCTGATGGCGATCAGTAACGTAGCCAGGGGAACTTCCGTGGTATTGATTGGCCCGGTAGAATTCTTTTTTAATGTGTTACTTTTCATTGAATATGTTTCTTCAAACATGCTGAATAAATGTAATCTTAAATAATGCATCTAAAACTTTAAATGCATCATTTTTCTCTCCCTAACTGAAAATCCTGGCTACATCCCTGATGGTAATGCAGGGGAAATGGAAATGAAAACGTCCTCTGCACCCGACCCTGAGAACTCTGACAAATGACTATCATAGTGTACGCATTCTGTCAGTCGGACCGATATGGCTACGACGCGTATATCCGCATTTACATCGTGGTGGACAAACCGGTAACGTGAGACAGGAACGGATCTAGACAACAGCCTCCTCATCTCGACACCGACCAGTGTACCTACTGTGGTATTCCATGAATGGGAAGCACGTGAGGTTTTCTTTCTACTATGCTTTCATGTACATCAAAAATTGTATACGTTTAGTTCTCAGGCGTGATCTGTGGTTGCATATGGAAGTAGGGAAGGTAATATGTCATCTGACCCTGGGTATCTGAGGGACTTTTTGCCCCTTTCGCCCCATCAGATGTGATGGACTTCGTGGTTGACCCGAACCAGACATGTGGCACTTGCCTGTTACGCATTGACTCGACACCATGCCTGTTGTAGGTATAGTCGTCCCGATCCCCAATTTTGGAACGAGAACTGCATTTTCCTCAATGACAAGACGTCACGCTGACCAAGGCCTGTTCCGATGGAGATGGTGATCCACGCCCAGGGGTGGGTGTTAGGCCCTGGTTTGACGTTTTGATCTGCCAGCTCGAAGATTTATTGGAAGCTGTTCTAGAGACTGTTTGGGAATCTGGTCAAAACAGCGCGAGGGGCTGAAGCATCTAAAAAGGGACAACGTAAATAAAACGACAATGGACGCTTCGTGCTTCTGGTATGAAACAGACGCTGACGTATGGAACAAAGACGCCCGGTTTCTTTCGGGACGTTGCTAGATGGCGGAATGTACAGATTTCGACGTATCACTTAGGTTTGGTTACGAACGTGTCTGTGCACTTGCGTCACGTGACATGAATCGCCTTGTGTTTTGCTATCGTGAGGGTATCTGAAATGGCGCCAGAGACCGTTGAAACAGGCTTGAACACGGATAAAACAGTGGCAAGTTTTAAGGCACTTCTTTCAATGCAGCGTTCATTATCATACTTAAACAATGTTCAAATATGGGGGACAAGTCTCCTATCTCTCGGTCTGCGGAAACTACGAGGTCCATTATGACCCACTCGTGGCTTCAGATAATGCAAACATAAGGAAGTAGAACATTTGGAACACACAGAGGCTTACCCATTAGGAAGGGTAATATTAATTCAGATGGGTAGAAATGCCAAATCATAGGATTCTTAGCACAGTAATACCGTGCATTAAACATATTCCTTCTTCAGGGCATCGGAACGCCAGAAGTAGTTCTATCACAAAAACGTCCCTTTTGGATGAACAAAAATTCGGAGAACAAATTTTGCCCTACATCTGAAAATGTTTTAAGCGCAAACACCCTCTTTGTCTTTTCGCTGGGCGGCCAGCACCTAGCTGCTAGTTTGGTATTATCAGTCATTTTCTTCCAGTGGGTCGGTTCATTAATCACCTTCAAGCTTACTTGGGCGGACGATGAAACCTGCCTTACCGTGATGCGTGTAATCACTTCTTTGGCCCGTGCCAGGGCTGGTTGATGTGTACCTTCATTTCGAATGAAGGATAGTTCATGTAACGCCTGCCTTTTCACTGTCAACACACTTACATTGACCGAGCAACACACGTCGTAATCGTTGCATCAACACAAGTTAATGTCACGTCACTGATGGCCACGTACGTTTTCCGTACAGCAACAACTGCATTTTTAAAGTCCTTCGTCGTTCGGTATCACAGGTGAAGACGGTGTGACAAGTATATCTGGCTTGACGGCATTTCCTGCGCTGATTTGCCGGTTGAGTACAAAACATCGAGATCCGCTTCGCGTAAATGACACGGGACGAGGAGACGACGAAGAATCGCCGCTGGCCGTCGTCCGACTGACGGATTCCAGTAACTCCTGGCGTGTGGAGACTATCTTTAAGGGTGCGTCAGGATCGGTGTCGGGTGGTGGCCGATACTGATGAGCTCCGGTTAGCCGCGAGCAGCAGTCTCCCATCGTTCAGTGGAAGTTCTTGGTCTAAGGCCTGATGCTTTTACTTGTTTTCGCCTCGCTGCAGTGGTTGAGGTAGCAGGTTCAGACGCCTTACACCGCGCATGATGATTATTTCCCGGATGTCTGTTGACCGTTGTTGTAACAATTATGCATTCGTGCTCACGACATAAAAGCATTTGCCAGTGCAACAGCTTTGAAACTCAGGCTTGTTGCTTTGAACATATCTCGTAATCGATTAGCCTACCATGCAGAACTCCTCCTAAAGTGAAATGCCCTTCAAATGCTGCTTGGGGTTCTTAAGCGCTACAAGACATGAAAGCGCCCCTGCAGTCTTTCAGGCTTTTAGTGTACAGAGATAATTTTTACTCCGCATCACGAGCTTTTTTAAACAGTATCTGCCAGTATTCAGATATGGTCCATGCCATCCAAAACGATCCTATGTGCACTTCAGTCGACATCGTGGCATTTACGGGTTTAAACGTATGCCACATTCTCAGGATACGTCATAGCATGATCGGGCAATCCGGTTTCCCTGACGATCCAACAGACAAGTGCCTGAATGTGCCGCTTCGATGGTTACCAAGGCTGAGGAATTATCCGGGGTTGTCAAGTTCTCAGAGATTGTGGGAACTCACGAATTGGGGAAAGGAATTGAGATGTGTTGCACGGCAATACTTTCCCACAAATTGCCACACGGCCCATCTTTGTAGTTTCCGTTCTTGGTAAGCCGTGGAATTCAGGGTGGGCGCCAGGAAGCCCCCGAAGGTCGACATTGTTTGTCGCAGTACTGGTCTAAAAAATGAGCCGAAGACATGGTGTGGATGTACGTAACACTTCTCGATTTCAAATCCTTCGTTTCCCTGGGCCCTTAGTTTTTGCCTTACCTGTAGGTAAAACAGACCAATTCTTGTTCGGCAATTATTGTAGCCAGTCATCGCAAGACGACCAGTAGGTGTTAAAGCAGAGGGGGACAGTGCACGGGCGTCGATTTGTATTCTTTTGAGAGGGCCCTGACCCACGCAGTGTTGATTTTGGCCCTGAATGTTTGTTTGTGCTCCCGCATATCTTCTGCCGGTTTCAAAGAGAAATGGTTAATAATAACGAACAGAACGGCCGCAGTAGATAAGAGATGTAAAGAATGAAGTATAAAGCGATGTATCTATCTATATCTATCTATATATGTATATGTATATACGAATATATATGCATGTAGATAAATACAATTTTTTATTTGATAAATCGTAACAAAAACGTAGAAATTTCCATTGGTCAAAATAAAGTGGGCTATATCCATTGAGAAACCCACACATCGGTTAAGTTAGGTTGCCAGGTCCTCGGCTCGGCCCACCAATCATTTACAGAAATCGACGCCGTGGGGCAGTGCATCTCAAAACATGATAAAAATATGCGAACCGTCAGATGGCTCTGACTTGTGCTGCAGCACCATGAACGACACCAAATATGGGAATGTTCTAGTTCGCTGCGCCGGCCGATTAGGTCCAAAACGCAACACACTCGACCTCGTCCTGCCAAATCACTCATCTGCCAAAAAAGCACAGCGTCTTCTTCACACGTGCAGCTCACGGCTGAGTTCCTCTGCGCAGTCGCGGCGACCCAGCGTCTTTCGCGGTGTAGCCGACAGCCGCCTCACGCGGTCAGACTGCGTGCCGCGCGGCCGCGTCCCCTGCGCGCCCTCACTACGCACGCGACCGCCAACAGGACTGCCAGGGAGGCCGGCACAGCCATCAGGTACCACCAGCTGGTGCGGCGGCCGCGGCTCGCCGGCAGGCCGCCGCCCGGCGGCAGCAGTCCCACGTTACACTGGTTCGTGCTGCACGAGCACCTGTAGTCGACGCAGCCGTCGCCGCACGGCAACTGCCGGCAGCTGCCGGCGATGTCCCCGTCCTCGCCGCAAGCCCGCAGCACGTTCCCGAACGGCTCCGAGGAGCCTGAAACAGGGCGGCGGCAGCCGAGTCGGAGGTACACCGCCGCGTCGACGCTGCAGCTTGAGCGGAGCTGCCGGCACCGGCGGTGAGGGGAATGCATGGCACCGGGAATGAGATGAGGACATGAGCTTCGAGCCCAACATACGAACCAACCTCCTCGACTTACCTCCTCCGATTTACAACCTCCCAACATACGAAAAAACATCCCAACAACCAAACCACGCCGTCGGAGCCACAAGTCTACTACCTCAGCAGCCAGTATACAAGGCCATTAATGAAAAGACAACTTCACTTCCAAGCACACAACTTGTGTGCTTGGAAGTGAAGTTGGAACATTTTCTCTGAACATTTTCTCTAAACTCTGGAACATTTTCAACTGAGTTGAAATTGTTCCAGATCTGAGCAGACCTTTATTGTAGGTCATTACAAACAAAGCCGAAGACCAACCGGGCTGGTGCAGCCGCTTGGACTGTCCTGATATTATTACTTTGCAACCATTTGCAACTTAACTATGCTGTTCTTACCGGAAAATAGCTCACCTCAGCTTTGCAATCACACCTCGTTATGTATATTTTCCCATGCATTCTTGTTGGCCCACGCGATAGTAGCCACAGGCGTGTTTCCTCGTCTCGAGTTACGAGCAATATCACACAAACACAGGAAGTTCCAGCTGTCAGTTCCTGATGTTACAAAATACTGATCTTCTCCAGAAGTGAGGCAACACATATCAGCTATACGAACCCCGTTGTTTGGATGTGAACGTATGTCCGATATGAAATAAAAATAATCCGTATATGGTCTGTTCATCACGTCAGTTTAAACATACGCTCTACGTTTTACCGATGGTTATTTTTTAATGTAGATTATGATTGCATTTGGTGTGGAATGGTGCATCGAGGGAAAATGCGTACACAAATTTGAGAAGATATAATTGACAATTTAAAGAGAAACGCCATAGTTCTCGAACTACGAGATATGTTACTGGTGCTTTTTCAATTACCGCTACATCTCGCCTACCTCGGTATTATGTTAGTTCCGTTATTCAAGGCGTCACAATTCACATTCAGAATCCATTGAAAAGTCGAGAAAGAAAATTACTGACCGCTAGCTTTAACGGTTTGGCCATTTACCACGTAAGATTTCACGCATACACATCAGCATTATAAACGTCATGTGGAAAGACCGTAAACTGAAACAGAGCGTTGCAAGTGCTTGAGAAGCAAGGTAAACGTAAATGTTTCTTTTAAGAGGCAATTCATAGCAAATATCAGAGACAGCATGGTGCGTCGTTCAGCTAAAGCATGCCCAGCAACGCTGTGACGTCCGTTTCGGCCATTTCCACAAGGTCATGGTCTCCATACAGATATGCATCGCGAGTCACTTTTAGGATATCCTGATATATTTCAGTAAAACTTTTAATAATATCCTGATCTCAGTCTAGCTAACACATTTTCATCAGAAGCAATAAAGATAATCATCACTGAATTCCCGCTGCTGCCAGGCATACCCAAAGATATCACACATCCGTAGATAGCACAAATCAATAGATAGCATGCCTCTCCACCAGAGTGGCACTACTAGGCTATCATGTCTGCTTTGTCTGGACTGAGAGGCACACCACTGACAACAGTGATGGTAGGAGTAACAAAACAAAGCAAAATAGTGGGGAGTGGTGCAGCTCAAAGTGATTCTTGAAGTAGCGTAGAAATTATGGTATGTTACGTAATCGGACCACTTCGTCATGAAACGGCGCTCCTGTCTACCTTTAAATGGGAAGAAAATGAAAAAGCAATACAAGTGAATGCATCGTTAAGCTGTATCATTTAAAGTTAAATAGCCAAAGTCGCGGAATGAACACATTTAAGTTAAAATCAAAATGTACCATTAAAAGATGTGAGAGAAAAAAAGAGCAATGCAAGCGTTTTAGTTCGTTACTTCTTTAGCTTCAGAAGCAAGTCGTGAACAAGTTGTCTATAGTCCCAACTCCCATGATGTACGACGGGCCACTGGACAGAAATCAGTGAACTTCTAGTAAGTGACAGTGGTTTTAAAACAAAAATTACTTGGGTTTTGCTGAGAATTTAGTCAATGTCCAGCCAGTGGATCTCTGTAAAGAGGGCGGGGGGCTCAGTGCTAACTGCAATCATACAAATACCGCCTGACCGTTGACCTGACTTTATCAGGTCAGGTGAAAAGCCAAAATTCCGTTTTATAGCGATGATTTTGACGCCATTTTTTCAAATGCCAAACCCGGAATACATATGACGTAGAAGGAAGTTTTCTAATTGTGTACCAAGTTTCAGCTTGATAACAGATCGGGTCAAGGGGCTCTGACCTAAAATGTCAGTGCGCGTACGCCGTATCAACAGCCGTAAAATAGAATTTTAGAGACAGAGTAAATTTAAATGATTGAGCACGTTTTCAAACAGTATAAAACGCACACAAGATCATTCCAAGTGACTCTAAGGTCATTGGAGATCATTCAAGGTCAAAGGTCGTAAGCTGATCTGAAGAACATGTGATGATGAAAGTTCCCCCGTTTTCATGTCTCTGGCATCGCCTATGTTGACATTATGCAAACAACTTAATACGATTTGCACTGTTTTAGCATAACATGACTAGTGGAAGCTAAAAAAGTGCTTCTGACTTTTTTTCTTAATTCAGTTTTTTGAAAAACTAGTCCTATTTTCTAAACCCTATGAACGCCTATGAATTTTCTCAAAATTTCGAATGTATGGGCCAATGGTAAAATTTCCATCCATAATCTCTCGATTCATGCCAGTCCATTAAACTCGGCCCATAAACAACAGTTTTATAACAAATATAAAAACATCCCCTATTTTGGCTTCTTTGCCCCATGTATCCACCCCACCCCTCGGAATTTCGAAAGCCACTTTTTAGAAAAATGTTGTTTTCATCAAGGTAAATCGATTGCTGTTTTCCGCGATAAAATCTTCTGTGTAGTTCTCGAGACGTCGGGGATCGAAACCACCCCCCGCCGGGAATCGGCCATACCGTCTAGCCCTCGGGGAATGAGGTTAATGTGAGTCCGCTAGTTCATGCCACTTGAAAGTATTCTTTGTACCCCCGAATGCTACTGTTGCACCGTCTTGAAACCGCTTCATCAATATAGGTATGCGCATCCAGATTGCTGCCGTAATTGGCAGCCGGGAGGGCCCTCCCCTCTTAAGTTTGTGGACGTGCTCCACCGCAGAGGTTGCCGCAAAAATAATACAACACAGTAGGTCGTAAATGTAATACAATTTTGGCAGTTTAGAGGTCATGTTTTGCATTAATGCCACACTATTCTTTCACTTATGGTAACTATTATGATGCTGTGTCAGCGGCATTTTCCCCATGCTATCTTCTGTTCGATTACCCATGTGGGCTGGCCACAAGCGAGTATTATCAGCGCAGCGCGCGCAAACACCGGTGTGTTGACAGGCTGTGTCTCGACTGGTGTACACAGTTCGTACACAGCGACAGTAAAGCTTCTTAATTTCATCTGATACGTCTTATCGCATACGCATATCGCATATCGCATATCGCCTATATCGCATATCGCATAATATGTCAGCAAAGGGCAAGAGCAAGAGTCAAAAGATAAGAATCTTGCAAAAATCCTTAAATTTCGTGGGATCTGGCTTGTCTGACCTTTTGCTGTTGTTTTATGTAGCGGGTATCAAATTTCCTGTTCCGGCCCACTAATTGGTTAAACATACACTGCAGAATTTTCATTTAATATAGAATACTTCAGAAATCCATTGGTATTTGGTGTCAAAATTTCTAGGCTTGAAGAATGTACAAATTTAATGCGACACTGGTACATAAGCGTGCTTTATTACATTTGACGCGTTGGTGGATCACCAAACTTCTCTAATTTTAGTAATCATAAAACAAAGGCAATATAACAAACGTCATTGTTTGCGGATAAGTGAAAATCAAATTAAATTAGAAAGTTATGCGTTGACATCCAAAACTTCGAAAAATATGGTTTGTGTTATGTGTAGTCCAGAGCAGCACGACATACGTTGGAGACGCCGCACCTTCCCAATACGTAACAACCACCATCGGATGATTGTCCACAAAATCCTTCACCGTCACAAAACGGACATCAAGCCTCTAATTCTCGTAACGGCCGATCCCGCGACCACACTTTCCCCGACACGAAGTGTGCTACTGAACCCATCAACTCGTTATCTGATTCGTGGCGTGCTATTAATCCCCAGCTTTGAAATGATCACTTCTGGCTGAACAGCTCCTACCAACACCACACTCCAAACAAGGCGCTGCACCCCCACCCCCTGACCCCTCACTCTCTCGCCCACCGCTGCGGTCCGCAGGACGTCCTGCTTCGCCACGACCTGGGCAACCCACCGTCAAGGCAATCCACAAAGGGCTCCGCTTCGCCACAAAGTGCGAATCGACCGCTCGTCTCGCCCAGGGCGACCGCCGCCCCGGACGCGACACCCACCGTTCGTCATGTTGTTCAGCGTCTCCTCCCGGCAGCTGGGCTCCTGACACTCGTACATGAACTCGGCCAGGCCGGGCCTGAAGTCGGCGCAGTACGGCCAGCCCATGGTGTTGCAGCCGTCCTTGTCGCAGCCTCTCGGCAGGCATCTGACACAGCGCAGACACTCGCCTGATGGCAGAGGGCGGTGCCGGCAGCGGTTGGACGGCGCCTGCCGCCCGAAATCAAGTTGATGATGGGATGTCTGCGTCCATTGGCGTACCCAGAATTTTCCTACGAGAGATGCTAGGCCTTCGGTTGAGGCCTTCGATTTCAAGAGTCTCCTCGTTCAGTAGCATACATTGCGTTTGCGTCTATCTATCTATATATATATATATATATATATATATATATATATATATATATATATATATATATATATATATTATTGGTGCTGCAGCCGTCACTCTGAAGTCCATTTCTGCCATAATTTGCCATGGACCTAATGTTAATTTTCGGAATTATTGGTGCTGCATTATTGCTTATTGCATGTTGCATATAACACTTTATATATATATATATATATATATATATATATATATATATATATATATAAAGTGAGTAATGATACGCATAGAATAAAGATGATGATTCAACTAAACTATTTCAAAAACAAAAGCAGCAATCGACGTTTAGGAAGTCAATAATAAAGCCGAAACGTCGATTACTACTTTTGTCTTTCAAAATACTTTGGTTTTATCATTCTTCATTATATATACATATATATATATATATATATGTGTGTGTGTGTGTGTGTGTGTGTGTGTGTGTGTGTGTGTGTGTGTGTGTGTGTGTGTGTGTGTGTGTGTGTGTGTGTGTGTGTGTGTACTTTGGCAATGCCTTCTGATTAAGGAATCTTTGTTAAAGACCAAGGACTATCTTGTTTTTACCCGTTTCTTTGGAACAATGTTCGAGTTTCCGGATAATAAGTACTGCCTTCATTTCCTGATGAAGGCAATGCTAAAGCCGAAACGTCGATTACTGCTTTTGTCTTTCGAAATTGTTTGACTCCATTAACATCTGCATTCTATGTGGAAAATATTCTATATAGATATAAATATATATATATATATATATATATATATATATATATATATATGCAACATGCAATAAGCAATAATGCAGCACCAATAATTCCGAAATTTAACATTAGATCCATGGCAAATTATGGCAGAAATGGACTTCAGAGTGACGGCTGCAGCACCAATAATCATCCTAAACCTCCATCCTTGCCCATACGGTATACACAAAAAGAATGCAGCGGCAAAGATATTATCCCATGGACCAAAAATGTTTGTGCTCAAATCCGTTGAGGACCATAGTTTTAGTTTGTTGCAGAATGTCCACAGCATTAGAAGTTATCGAATACTGTGACCTCTAAAACAGGTTCATGCTGTTTACAGGCCCACGGAGGCCTTCTTCGCTGCTTAGAGGGTCCCTTGTCGGTCACCGAGGCCTCCAAATCACACCATGCTTGCTCTCAGTTGCATTTATGGACACCGATTTTCGTGTGTAGCAGAATGTCACACATTGCTAAATGAAGTCTGATATCACGTCCTCTGAAGCGGATTTATGCTGTTTGCAGGCTCGCGAAGGCCTCCTTTACAGCTCAGCACGGACACCTTACGGTCTATTTGGCCAGCAGAGGTTCTGGAACCAATTCTGCATCAGACAAACAGAGGATTCTTGAGATGAGGGCTTTATTTGACTAAATCCATAGTCAAGATGAAGCCTGGCAAGAAAGAGAGGAGTCTGACGCGAGAAAGAAAAAAATAGAACACGACACACGTTACGTTACAATCTTCACAGTGATCCTCCTTACATGTCAGCAAGGGGCCTTTTGCTGCAGAGAGAGCACGATGGCTTGTAAAAGGGGCTCGTGCTGTTTGCAAGCCAGCGGGTGTCCCTTTAAGAGCAGAAGTGTCCTTTACTGCTTAATGGAGATCACTTAACAGGACGCTATGGACCCCTTTACTGACCAGTAGCCGCCGGGCTTTCTGTACAGACGTTCAGGAGCCCCTTTGCGGGCCAAACTTTGGGACTCTTTTCAGGGCCACCTCTACAGGTTTGCGGGGACTGCTACAGGCCGGCAGTGGGTTCCTTTACAAGTCAACAGAGTGCACCTTTTTGGGTCAGTAGGTTGCCCCTCTACAGGCCTGTGAAGGATCCCGTTGCATTAGAACCAGCAGCAGGGGGCCTCTTTAGAGGCAAGCAAGAGGCCATCTAGAGGCCTATGGACGTGCCCCTCACAAACTAGCACGGATCCTTTATAGGCTAACCAGTCACCATTTACAGGCATGCACAGGTGCTTTACAGGCCGGTAGGGCCATCTCCAGGTCCGCAGGCGGGATCTTTATATTTCGGCAGAGGGTCCCTCTATGGGCCAGCAGGGAATAATTTACAAGCTGGTATGGGGCCTCTTTGTAGTGCCCCTTTACGTCCCGCAAGGGGGGTCATTCGCAAGACGACGCAGAGCCCCTGTACAGGCTAGCAGAGAACCATTGGCATGTCAGCAGGAGGCCTGTCTTCAGGGCCGTAGGCGGGCCTTCACAGGACGGCAGGGGCTCCATCTGCAAACTGGCAGAGCCCTCTTTGCAGGCCAGAAGATGCTCTTTTCATATGCCAACAGGATCCCTTGGCTAGTATAGTAACCTTAGCTAATGAGTAGCACCTTGGTGGAAAGGGCCCCCAGTGATAAGTGCACCATGCCCGAAGGTCTCAAAGCAGGTTCGTCAGGAAATCCCTCCGGCCTGAGCGCGAAGGGGCCCTGGATTTGGGTCCAAGAGGTCCGCCTCCGTGCTAAGGGGGGGGGGGTTCCAGCCCCCTAAGCGACCCTTCCCCCTTCCCGTGGGTGAGCCTCTGTCTGCATCAGAATTTAAATGTGGTTTTATATTTTTCCAAACATGGTCGCTCACAAACGAGTTTGTTGTTTCTGCTTTTACTGGTCGGACCAGTTGCAGTTATTCACATCGTCATATGGTTTACGTTTACGGGAAATAAGTGCGAAAGTGAAACTTAGTTTGACATGTCTGATGAGGGCAAAACTGCGACCACTCTTGACAGAAGCAGCCTGAACACATCATCATCATCATTTCTAAAAACTACAGAGGAGTTGTGTGTTATGCAGTGAAGTCACAGACCTTGACGTGAAGACATAAGCCAATCATTGGTAAGGCAGACCAAAGAAGACACAAATGAACCACGGAATGAATCGTTTGACGTTCTGATGCTTGGGGAGCGTGAAGCCTGATGCATCACGTTGCAACCGAAACAAATTCGCAAACGCCTTGTAACAACGATGTTCGTTTTTAGAAACCCTTGTTGCTTTTATCTCAATTTGTCAGGACGGTAATTGTCTGCCATCACACTCTTCTAACACTGGATAATTTAAATACCCACAACTAATGGCCGCTGCCATCAGTACCATCCTACACAAATATGTCGCGCCGTGATTAGGGAAATATATGTAAAATAGTGGAATCCAGAATGCCGCCAGGCCACCGAAGGATCAGTGGCGACAGCCCTGGCTCGAGGGGAATCTACACACTTGTCTGAGAGATGCTTTTGTCATGCGACATGCGAACTAAGATCGACTTTTCCACGTGGTGGGAAGCCCGACATACTCGAAGTTGCTAGGCCGATGTATACCAGCATTTGAACGAGGTACAAAATATTGCCGTGCCACAACGCCGATGGTAAACTACCATTTCAGAAGATGGCAAGGAAGACCATGTTGGTATTTTTATTATGTTTTTTTTTTAAATTTCATTATATATTTTATTATGTTGTTAACCGTCATTGGAAAAGGAAAGGGAAGTGGCATGTTCGCATATTTTTCAGAAATGCACCGAAGCAAGTCGATCCATATTCCGCCAGATGGCAGTGATTCAGTTAAGTAAAAATGGTATTTACAGGCTCCCTGTCATGGGTTACAGGTTATTATAAGGTTCGCGGGCTTTGGGCATGATTGTCATTATGGCAGTGCTTGGGCATCATGCCCAGATGTCAGTGTTTGAAGTGTCTAATGTTATGGGAGTTCCCTTGCATGAAGCCGTATTGCCATCCAATATATTTTGTTGACGGAGGCTGCCGTGCTAGAACACAAAGTTCGTTATGCGCTATAGCCGCATTGTTTGAACAGCCGGTGCTTGGCGATTTGCATGACTCAGCGATTACAGCTACCGGAACCGATGACCAAAGACAACCTGTGATCGTATAAAATTGTGGCATACATGCCGGCAGTTGGCGTTCATCGGTAAAAGTCAGGCCATGTATGGGAAAATATACGGAATTCTTGTCAAACTTGGAGCTTATAGCACATTTCTTCTGCGTCAAAATGTGCGCAGACTTGTTCGTCTAGCTGTTACAGTACGGAGAATTCTGAAGAATTAATTAAGCGCCAGGAACGGAGACTGCCTCAGGCTTCTGAAGCTGCGGGGATTAATATTCTGTTGCCGCCCTTCGTCCGGGAGATGAGTATTTTCTCATTCTGTTTGACTGACTTTGGAATTCGGAACCTATATCGCATCTTTCCTATCTTAAGATGTGCTCAAACTTGTTCGTTTAGCTGCTACGGAGCGGAGGGTTCTCAAAAGCTAATTAACCGCCAGGAAAGATTCTGTCTCAGACTTATGAAGCTGCGGACGCTAATATTCTGTTGCCGCCCTTCGTTCGGGAAATGATTTTCCGTTTTTTTCTGTTTTTCTTCTCCGTCTGTTGAATCACGGCAGGACACTACGGAGTGCG
Organism: Capitulum mitella; assembly: GCA_030062745.1. Taxonomy (NCBI): domain Eukaryota; kingdom Metazoa; phylum Arthropoda; class Thecostraca; order Pollicipedomorpha; family Pollicipedidae; genus Capitulum; species Capitulum mitella. The sequence goes on along the minus strand of CP099842.1, from coordinate 25,640,099 downwards.
GTACTTCCGGGATCATGGTACGAGGACCGTGGTGAGCAGGCTTTGGTTGTGAATAGATCAGGCCTCTCTACAAGACGATGCCTTGAGACAGTGGGGAAAGGAGAAAGACGCCAGTGCTGGGTTAGGGACTGAAGGTCCTCGTGAAGCGAATGTAAGGCATATTATCGTTTGAACGGTTCATGGCCTCAGATGTTATGAATCGTTAGCTCATAACATCTGAGGCTATATATAATTCTAATAGAATCGTGAGGCGGTTACGGTTTATTCACGACCGGTTTCAAACCTGTCTCGGGGTGGCCGTCAGGTGGTACAAGGGCACCGAGCAGACAGTTCACGATAAACGGGAACAACGGTTACAGATTATGCGAAAGCATTGTGGTGAGAAAAGATATCAAAATACGTGAGTTTAACCACTTCACTACTCATTTCCACCTAGCGTCGCATTGTTGTCTTCAGGAGTTCGAGCCAACCAGAGAAAATGACATGTTTGCCTATGTTCCTGTTAAGTGTTTGTTGCTGTTCTATCGGTATGTAAATGGCTTCCTTGATTTTTCTTTGCTTACTACGGGCGTCAAATGCTAGTGCTTCTGTGTTGTATAAGTCGATCGAGTGTCCAGTGTTCATGCAGTGTTCAGCAATGGCCTCTATTTGTGCATCTGTGTCGTGTTGCGTGAGATGTTTTATGTGCTCCTCTCTTCTTTCCACCAGATTCCGACCACACTCTCCGATGTACACCCTCGGGCAATCCTTGCACATCATCCGATAAACAACACCAGGCTTGTCCTCTTTTGGTATGATGTCCTTGGGGTGGACAATCATTTGTCTGATGGTATGTTGTGGTCTGAAGTACGTCTTGGTGCTGAATTTGCTGTTGATTCTGTTCATGGCCTGGGCCATACCCTCAGCATAAGGTGGGACCATAACTTTCTGTCTTTGTTGGTTCTCCGCATCAGAAGGTAAGGTTATCTGGAGCTGCCTAGGTCTTGTGTCGTAACTCTCTTTGACTTTGTTCATTTCCTTGGTGACGAGAGATGATGGGTAGTCATTCTCCTTCAGCATGCCACTGATGTTATCTAATTCAGCTCTGCACATATCCACTTCATCAAGTCTGGCGAGTGCTCGTGTGAGAGTGTGGATCGTGGTGCATTTCAGCTTGTATGGACAAGCTGTAGGTTGATGACCAGGTGGCTGATACGATGGGCAGCAGTGGTGTGTTTTCTCTTTGAATCCTCGGAGGGTCGTAAAATCTGGACAAGGTCGACGAACTTTTTGCGCCGTGACGGAGTGACCAGTATAACGTGTTCTTGACATGACCTTGTTTCTTTATTTCCTGGAGCTTTGTAATGATTTTAGTGTCCGCTGAGTTGTTAGGGTCACTTAAAATTTCCTTGTAGGTTTTTTGGCCATCAAGCAGGTGGTGGCTCTTCTGCACATAATACGCCTTAGTTAATTTGCAGGTCCTCCGGCCCTTGTCGCCAGCAACAATGTCACCATTGTCTCGCAAAGACTTGAGGTCCAACCACTCATCTTTGATTGTTGTTCTTGATTGCTGGTGGATGAGGAAGAATCCTGAGCGCTTGCCTCCGGAGCTGGTCAGCGCCATCCGGCGGGATGTTGTCACACACCGGCTCAGTTTCCGGGATGACGGCCATGATTGGTAGTTTCCGAGGCGTTGACCTCTGTATTTGTAAACTACTCTGCTGAGTAGTTTAGTCCTGTATTTAACACCATGACTTGTGCCTGACAGAGTTGAATATAAGTCCGGTTTACGATTCACTTATTGCTTTCGGCCGTGCTTACGTCACCTGATCTAGCAGCGACTGAAGTGTCAGCGGGCCGGTTAAGGCGTCTTCCGGACAGTGATTCGAATCTTCGCTTCTGGATATCACCCTGTTTCTCAAATACCTTGGTATATGTAGAAATGAGGAACGTCTTAAGGTCGTCCGTGATTGGACTGTTTTGTTGCACAAGCGTTTCCAGATCTTCCATGCAACGAACCTGCAATGACTGGAAGTTGCGTATATCGTGACGACTTTGTCTGACTCGAAGTCGAAGGCATTTCTTCTGGCATTCTCGATATAGCTGTCGGATTTCGGGATCCTTAGTTGTGTTTAAAATCCGTAAGCACTTCGGTGCCAGTCCTCCTTTCAAACATTTGGTGGATAGCTTTATCGAGAAAGAGAGAAGGAATGCCTTCGACATCGAGTCAGACGAATTCGTCACGACATACGCAACCTCCAATCATTGCAGGTTCGTTGCATGGAAAATCTGGAAATGCTTGTGCAACAAAACAATTCAATCACAGGCGACCTTATGACGTTTCTCAGTACGATGCATACCAAGGTGTTTGAGAAACAAGGTGATATCCAGAAGCGGATCTTCGAATCTCTTTCCGGAAGACGCCTTGGCCGGCCGGCTGACACTCCAGTCGCCGCGATTTAGAAACTGAACTTACGTAATAAGTCATAATATCCTTTGAAATGTACTTCCGCTGCCGAACCGCACACCACGCGTTGCAGAAAAGAACGATGCCCCAGATAAAATCAAGCTGTGATTAAGTCTGAGTTCAAGAATAGCCTACGGGATGACGCCTGCATTCATAATACATACAAACAGCGAGCCTGAATGTACTTTTGCGGCATCCGCGTCATTTTACTTGTGTTTGTGCTTGATTACGCGCCGTGCGCCAATATGACCCTTCATCTATTTACCTTTATCTCGCCACCTTTACATGGTGAATGGTTATTGGACTACTCATGAACGTATTTTGTTATTTTGACCATTTCGTGTCGCAGCTTCTGACATCGGCTGTCGCTGGAAAGACGAAATATCGTTGTGTCAGACTCCATCCGATAACCTGTTGGTCAGGAGACACCACACCACACCACCTCAATAGGAAACACCTTCCGAAGCCCTTTCATTTTGAGAAATACCAGATACACAAGCCAAACAGCGAGGAGCATTTCGGTGTTTTCCATTTGGATAGCTTAGAAGTGAATGGAATAATTGTCTTGGACTTTGTTGACCTGTGTGCCGTATAGTGTGGCTTGTGGCTCTTCGCCGAAGAAGCGCTGAGGAGGGCCCATGGCCGAAACGTCTCTTGACTCCCTGGCTCTTCTAAGAGCCACAGGCCACATTATACAGCATGCAGGCCAACAACCACCCAGGAGATCTTCGAGAATACCGCACACTATCATCCAGCGGGCTCTCCGAGAACTCATCCTAAATGGTATAATGACCAATCGGTTATTTTGTATCTAAGTAACGCTGTCGACATTGGCCATGGGAAACCAGATCGGAATTCCATCGCGTTGATATTGATAGGCCAAATGCTATTAAACTGGCTGGAAAATGTGTTGAACGCGTGCACGTACGAAGTTCAGTGCGCGGACCTAACAAGAAACAGTTTTTGTTCCGAATCCTAAACGGGCATAAAGTGCTTCAGAGATGCAAACTTGGCGCACATGCAATACGTCTAGAGCGCGCAAATGGTCATAAAAAACAGCACGACAGCATGGTGTTATGTTAATCCACCTGTCATTACAATCGGTTCTCGCAACTCGATGCGCAATTCGGAACCCAGAATCAGAACAGACGCAAGCGTTTTTGGAATACGTGCACAGCTGGCAAGCACTGACTGCAGATGATCGTGGTATGTCCTGCACGTTATGTTCTCGCCACTAGGCAGAATGCATACGGTTGCCGTTTGGGCTGCACCCTGAACAGAACGTTTCTGGCTTTGATCCGTACTCGAGCGCAAAGCAGAAATCCGCGTCGCCGGAGGGATTCCAAAACACAAGGATCGCCGTGCCGGAGAATGCGCGGAACATGCGACAGTTTAGTGAAGATCGGCCGCACTGTTTGGGCGCAGCAATCTGCGAATAGCCAAAGACAAACAGTTTGCAAAGCAATCCCCTTGAATGAAAGCCTAGTTCGCTAGTTTGCTTCTGGTTCCTAGCATCTTCAATGATTCGAAACTGTGCGCTGAGCTGTGGTCAGCCTACCAATCACTCATACATTGACGCATAGCTGCACTTATGAACGAAGTTAAACACCCTTCAATGCGCTGAAATATCGCTTGAAATAAAGTGGACTGAACTGAAAATATCACTCTCAGTAAATTTCCCCTAAAAAGAGCAACAGACAGTGACGACATGTCTGCTTACCCTACGAATATATCGTGTGCATGGACATCGCGCTTACCTGGTGACGCCATCATCCAGAGAATCATGCACGCCAGGAGCCTGCGCTCCTGGCAGCGGTAGGGAGTCGCTGTCATCTCCACGCCGTCTTCCTGCCACCAGCCCCTTCACCCAAATGCGTAAGCTCCAGAGCCCTCTCCTGACAGTCGCGGGCGGGCAATTCCAGGGGACTGACAGAATCGTAGGCGACGCGGCGCCAGGGTCTGACAGAGTCAGGAGGATCGGCTCCAGTGGCTCCTCCTGACAGAGTCACGGGGGGTCGACTCCAGCTGCCCTGCCTAACAGCGCCGCAAGCCCGGCTGGCCACGGAGCTCGCGTGGCTCGGCCCGCTCCGTCGCCGTCTCGGCAGCCACTGCGGCGGCCGAGTCTCGGCCAGCTGCCCAGCGTGCGCCGCGGCCGACACTGATAAACAGTGGCGGCGGCAGGCGGCGGCCAGGGCGGCGCAGAACACGCCGCGCAGGCTCTCCCAGCCGCCGCCGACCGCCCTCTCTCGTGACGGCAGGAGAGCCGTCGTGTGGGCCGCAGTGGCGCATATCGCTCAGGGCACCGGCGCAGCGAAAGGGGGGGGGGCGGCCGGAAGCTCGGCCCCCCTTAAGCCCGCATTTTTGTGAAAACCATTGCACATCGTCTTCCCACCAGGCGGTTTTCATATGATTTCAGTTCACACTGAGTTCTCCCCCTTTAAGAAAATTCTGGCTGCGCCCCTGGGTGAGGATAGTGTCTTTTACTGTCGTATTTGTTGCTGTTGAATGTATATATATATACATAGGGGAGAGTGGGGTAAGACGCCCACTTGGGTAAAGCGCCCACCACCATCTAGCGGCGAAACTAAACGACGTACCCCCATTTTAGAATTCTTGGTAAGCAGAAGCCTTTCGGAAAGGCGGCGGGGTGGATTTTGGTGCACCTGGTGAGTTCGAGCTACTTACGGCGAAGCGATGTTTGTTTTCGTACGCTACGATGTAAAAAATACAGACCTTAAGATTACGTTTGTGTGTATCTGGCCGTTAACTTACGCATAGCAACATATGGTGGCAAAAAGCCTTGTGTAAGAGCATGTGTATGGTATGATCTATTTGCGTTGTGATTGTCTCGTCATCCTGATACGTTTGAAATAATTGCAAATGGCACCTGCAGACAAAGCGCCCACCCCCAGGGTTGGGGTACAGCGCCCAGTGGGCGTTTTAACCGCACTTAGATGGGCGCTTTATCCCACATTCATGCAAATAAAAAAAAAACATCCTTGCATCTATGCATTACGGAAGTCAAGTGTTAGAATCGGTGCTTGGTTGGCAGTGGAGCGAAAGTACCTATGACAAAACTGACCGAGGGGTAGAAGGTCAGTAGGGGAAGGTGGGGTAAGACGGACCAGCTAAGGTTTGAAGTCACATTTCTCGCTACCATGCTATCCAACCTCACATTGTTCATAGTCTTCTGAATGTTGATTCTTTCCTCTTTTGATATGTGCAGACGCTGGATTTGAAATTCAAGAAATTTAGGTGCTGCTTGCTCTTAAAGGGGGACGAGTCAAAATCAGCGACAAGAAAAAACGCGGGGTAAGATGGACCATAAGTGGTCCGTCTTACCCTAGCAGTGCCTGCTATCCATTTATGTTTGTATAACTTCTATACTCTTGTAAACCAAAGGAAAAAGAGCGATAAAATAACACAATAAACGTTTATTCTGTACTCAGATATGTGGTAGAAAATGAACTAAAAACAAACAAGATGCGTGTTGATACTATCGTTTGGTATAAAATGCATGTCAGCTCAGCACTTAGACGCATAGTTCACATGCGAACCACTCATCTTCCTCCCCGATTCCCGCACACATATCATGCGCCCATTTTTTGCAAACGCTGCAGCGCACCCATCCCTCCTCTGATACTGAGCGCGTGAAGCTGTCATTGCAGTAAAGACAGAGTGTGTCAGGATCTTCATCCTCGTCACTTGATAAGACATGGTCGCGTAATTTAGGCTTACGGTTCTTTTTCGATTTCTTTTCTTTGCTGTGTGCTTTCCTCTTTTTCGTGGGCGCCTTGGCCTGTTCTTTTTCTTCTCGCAGCATCTTTGTGTACGGAGAGCTTGTTAGCACTGCACATGCTCCCGTTATGCGACGCCTCTTCGTTTTGCCGTTCTGCGCTTGGCGGGATGCTCTCGGAACCGGGATGATGTGATGAGGTGAGACAGCGAGACCCTCGTGGCTGTTGCTTGGCAAGGGTTCATCTTTACTGGATGAGTCTTCTGCCTCAGATGTAGGGAGCTGGTGATGCGTCTGCCCTGAGCTGGCTGAAATCGTTGCTGGACTAGCAGCAGGGAGCTGGCTGCGCGACTGCCCTGAGCTGGTTGAAGCCGTTGCTGGACCAGCAGCAGGGGCTTGTCTGCGCGGCTGCCCTGAGCTGGTTGAAGCCGTTGATGGACCAGCAGCAGGGGGTTGGCTGCGCGGCTGCTCTGAACTGGTTAAGGCAGTCGCTGGACCGACGTCCTCATCCAGTCTCTCTGTGACTTCTGCCGCAGCGAAATCTTCCTCCCCGAAGACGTCACGGTTGCACGGGAAGATACCAGTCCGGCGGAATGCGTTGATGGCAGTCGTTGGAACTGCAGCCCGGAGATAGGCCTCTCCGAACAACTGGCCAACCTGGTAAACAGTCACCACTCTGCCGGGGTTATTTCTGAGCCATTTCTCCACTGCTTGGCCATAGAATGTCTTCAGTGGAAGCATGAAGCCCACATCCAGAGGCTGCATCTTGTGCGTGCAGTGCGGGGGCAGCACGATCATGGTCACGTAATTCGCTCTAGCCAGCTCGATGACATCCAGGTTCTTCGTGTGGGTCACGTGACCGTCCAGGATCAGGAGAACCGGATCCTCCTCGGAAGGTTTAGCATGCCTTAAGAAATGGCGGAACCACTGGGTAAAAATGTCGGTCTGCATCCAGCCCGACGGATGGCAGGCGTGTCCGGTTCCAGGTGGACAGCCATCCAGCAATTCAGGTTTCATCCGAACCCGTGGGAAGATCAGAAACGGTGGGATGTAGTTGCCTCCTGCAGCCACACAGACCACGGCCGTTGTGAGGATACCACGCTCCGCTGAGGTCAGGGTGCCGACCTGAGACTTCCCTTTGCGTGCGAAGACTTTGGTCGACTTTGTCTGGACAGTAGTCAGCCCCGTCTCGTCACAGCTGAAGATGCGGTGAGCCGGAAACTTTGTTATGTCCATGTCATGCTCTAGAAGATCAAAAAACTTCCCCACGTTCACTCGATTAAATGCCCTGGCACGGGCTGCCGATGTCGCCTCAGGCACACGAAGCGCCACCTCCGGATGCCTGCGCTGGAATCCGGCCAACCAGTCTTTTCCGACGAGACCGCTCTCCTTGTTGAAGTTGTGAGTTATGTTATTCTTTTCCGCCATATGAAAGGCCAGGTATCGCACGTCTTTGGTTGTTAGTCCGAAAAACTTGCTCTCCATCATAAGGATGTGGTTTATCAGCTCCTTCTCCTGAGCTGGGCTAAACACAGTCATCCTGGAGCCTAACAGCTTATCAGTCCCCTTGTTTTGATTTTTCACCCTTCGCTTCAGGGTTGTCTTGGGGACGCTGAATGCTCTGGCAGCTTTCAAAAAACCCATCGATTTTGATTTCACAGCTTCAATGGCTAACGCCATTTTCTCCTCGTCCCAACTTCCACGATCGGTTTTACGCTTGTACTTGCGCGGCATCTGCAAACATATTAAAAAATTAGCTTATTGAAATTTGTAGATAATTAAATTTTATTAAAATATTATATATATTTTTTTTTTTTTTTTTTTTTTTTTTATATTATGTAGTATAACAGAGAAGGGGAGTACTAGTTTTTCTTTTTTTTTGATTATTTTAAAATTTTTAAAAATATAAATTTAAAAATATCAAAAATTTACAAATATTTCTCTCTTTTTTTTTTTTTTTTTTTTTTTTTTCTTCATAAAAAAAAAAAAAAAAAAAAAAAAAAAAAAAAAAAGCTTTAAATTTTAATTATTTTTTAACTTCTTTTTTTTTAACCCCGCCAAAAAAAACATTTTTTTTTATAAATTTATAATAGTGCGTGCTTGGAACCATTATCCCCAGATGAGGGCGGGGGGGAAGAAAAAAAAAGGTAGTTAGTGTATAGTGTAGCAGCTGGCAGCAGCGGTTCAGCCGGGAAGGCTGGTGGTTCGTCTTACCCCAGTGGGCCGTCTTACCCCACCTTCCCCTACACTGTTTCCCCTTCCCCCGCTTCAAAGTATGGTCTTGTTTTTTACTTACTAATAAAATAATGCAAGACGTGACGCAGACTGGTGAGAGCTATCACCTTCACCCTAGTACAGGATGACACTGCCCCTCCCCTCGCATATAATGATACGCATAAGGGCTGCGCTGATTTGTACTGATGCACCAACTTTCAATGATGTCAGGGGTGTACTGTTGCAGATATCATACCTCGAAAATACGTAAGGAAGACTACGTGGGCAAGCTATAGTACTGAAAGTCTACAAGCTGCGTTGACTGCTCTAGGAAATGGTGAAAAGCTGAAAAGCGTGTCGACCCGATACAATATTCCCCGCAGGACGCTCCGCCGCCATAGAGACAAGGTTGCCCGATCTCCAGGACGTCCGAAGCTGGGACGTTTCAGGCCAGACATCAATGAAGCATTTGAGGAGAAGTTTAAAAATTACGTTTTGGACATGGAGAAGGCATTCTTTGGCCTAACGACTACCGATGTCCGGCGCCTTGCCTACGAGCTCGCCCAGACGGAAGGCATCACTCATCGATTTAACATGGAGCAGAAGATGGCCAGGCGAGACTGGCTACGTTGTGTCCTTCAACGCCATCCTGATCTCTCTATCCGGAAGCCTGAGGCGACCAGTTAGGCTCGAGCTGTAGGATTCAACCACCCACAAGTGAAACGTTTCTTTGACATCTACGGAGAGCAGCTCGACGCGTGCAAGGCGAACTCGACGCGAATATGGAACGCTGATGAGACAGGACTGACGACGGTACAGCAACCAGACTGTGTTGGCTACCAGGGGACAACGCCGAGTGGGCAAGGCAACTAGCACAGAGAAAGGTAGGACGGTGACAGTCATGTGCGCCGTCAATGCGTGCGGCCAGTACGTCCCACCAATGTTGATTTATCAGCGCAAGAGGACGGTAGAAACACTCTTAAAAGGTGCTCCACCTGGCTCACTAGCCACAGTAACACCCTCCGGCTGGATGGATTGCGATTCGTTTTTGATGTGGCTGAAGCACTTCGCAAGCGTCGTGAAACCCAGTGAAGAGGAAAAACACATCCTCATTATAGATGGACACCAGAGCCACAAGACACTAGCCGCTATCGACTATGCCAGAGAGTACGGAATCGTAATGATTACTCTTCCGCCTCACTGCATCCATCGCATGCAGCCATTGGACGCAAGTATCTACAAGGCACTGAAAAGTGCCTACAACACTGCTGTAGACTGTTGGATGCACTGCCATCCTGGCAAGCGCATTACGGACTACCAGGTCGCGGAAATCTTCTGCGCTGCCTACAGCAAAGCTGCCACCATCGAGAAACCTATCAACGGGTTTTGGTGTACGGGTTTGTGGCCCCCGGACACTAGCATCTTCACCGACGAAGACTTCGCTCTGTCCATGCTAACTGAAGAGGAAGATCCCCACTGTCCGCATGGTCCCACGGGTGTCTGTGAGCAGCAAACTAGGACGTCCTCTGCCGTCCAGACAGAGCAGGACGCTTCCAACAGCACCAATTGTATCGTCTTAGGACAGCAAGCGGAGGCAACAGCGCATGCCGTGCAAGACTCGGCGACTACGAGCAGTGCAAAGAAGAGGATTTGTGAGCAGGCCCCGGGGTTCTGTGCGTCAACGGCTATGCCTAGCACCTCAGCTTCAGGCTTAGCTGACATCTTTTCGCCAGTCAAAGCAGCGGTCAGAACGAGAACGAGGAAGGCGGAGAAGGTCGAACTCCTCACATCTGCACCATACAAGAGGCGTCTCGAGGAGAAGAAGAAAGTGGCAGCAGTGAAGAAGAAAGCCAAGAAAAGCACAGTGCGCAGCGATAAGAGTGACGATATCACTTGCTCCGTCTGTGGCATGCTCTTTAGGCGTTCTTGTGAGCGCTGGATCCAGTGCACGGAGTGCAGCTTCTGGTCTTGCGAGCCGTGCACAGATGCAGACGAAAAGCAGAAGTCGTATGTCTGTGACATCTGCCGTTAAACCTGCAAAAGCAGCCGTACCCACCAGTGGGAGTCACTCGTGCAAACAGCAGGATCGATTTTGTTCTAAAACTTAACATTTCTTCGTTCTATATGGCAGTCCTTCTTCCGTGATATACGATTGTAGACTGGCGGATAGCAGTGGGAAGCCACGATTCTGTTTGGTAGATACGTTGGTACATTTCTGAGGAACGCGATATTGAGTTCTTGTCCTCGTAGGTTGTAGCGAGCGAAGAGCCTTTGGGCATTCCGTTTCTGCAGGTGGAGTGTACAGGTCTTGTTTCTACGTGCACGCATGTATTCTAGTAAGTTAACTTTGCAAGAAATGCCTGCAGACCTTTTGTCAAGGAATACACACTGTTACGTTTGGATGACTTAAAGGCATGCAATTTTGCCAACACAGAACCAAGTTTGTCTTTCTCGTGTTGCCAACGCGACGTCGATAACAGAAAATTTTGGCAATCAAAATAAAATCATAGCTAAATTCTCCCGCTTTCAATATCGAAGAGGTCGAAGTTAGGTGAGCTTTCCTTTTTGAGATGGCTAGAGTTATCGATGTGCTACTGCTTACGCATCAGGTCCAGAACTCCTTGGTTTTGCTGGTTTTGGTTTTTTTTGCTGGCAAACGTGTGCTTGGAATAACAACACAGATGACGACTGCTTATTCACGCTTTTGAAGAAATAAAATCGGGGTAAGGTACAACATCTTGCGATTATGGCGGAGCTATGGTTGGGGGCGTTTTGCCCCACACCAGCGGGCGCTTTACCCCATATAGGGGGTAAAGCGCCATTTGAAACCGCTTTGGGAAAAACGATTTTAATCTATTTTAGAATCATTCCTTCAAAACAGGTGTTTTACAACAGCTAGCCAGTTAATCAGGGCTTCTTACCATACCTTTCATTCATTTGCAGCATTGCCACCACATATGATATTGCCGTTTTTCCTTAAGGTGCTCGCTTTACCCCACTCTCCCCTATACATATACATATATATATATATATATATATATATATATATATATATATATATGCCCCTTCAGTGTACTGTACATGTTGTTTATGCATAGATTGATACAATATGTTTTACTGATCTAAAGAAAAACATAACATCAATTCACGAAGTTGGGTATTATGTTACATATGAAACGCGTGTCAGTAAATAACATCATCAAAGTACCAAAGTGCATCTAAAAATGGAGGAATGGCCGGGCCCCTGCAGCACATTGGTTCTACCCTCCTCTTTTCCTCCCGAGAAGCCTACATTTACCTTAAATTGTTCCGTAAAAAAGGAACTACGACTATATGGTGTGTATATACGTATAGATGGAGTACCTGACGCTATAATAGCCATACTTGCCCTCTGCCATTGCGTAGTGTGCTTGGAATTTGGAAAATCTGGGAACTGTGAGTAAAACGCAACACAATATGGCACAAAAGTTGTGTCTGTTGAAATCGTCATGGGTCGACGAAGTCTGCTCAAGAAGAGTCAGACTGCACAAAAAAAATATTAATGAATCTCCATGACTGCGAGGTGACAATGGCACAATTCGGTTTAGCGTCAAGGACTAACGGTATTTAATTACCTCATCCCTCCCCGACCTTTTCCACACCAAACATTACTCCTACTGAATAACTTGACCCCGTTCCCTGTCTTCTGTTTCCAGCAGGGAGCAACGTTGGCATCGCCTACAATCCCCTACGGTGGGAAAGTGGTGGTGGTGACTCGCTCCCAGTGTCAAACATGAATTCTCTATACTTTGTATGTTTGCAAACACTGGCTTCTACATCGGGCTTATTTCCCACATCGTCACATTGCAGATTATTGCATCGGCGACTGCCCATTTCGACCAAGAAAGCGTCGCGGACTCGCTCCTTGTTTGTCATTTTGGTCTATGGGTCAGTTCACATCATGCAGCGATAAACCAGCCTCATGGCCGATATCACAGTCGTCCTTTAAGGAATTTGACCCGTATGTCCATGTCCGGTCAGCTTTGTTCTACCTCAGGCTCGCCTCACACCTTCATGGTACGTTACCAATAACGAGACGATTTCTCCAGCGAGGCTTTCGCGCTGATATGACTTGGAACATATGGCTCCCTTTCTTCAAAATGAATGACCCGAATTGAGCTTTAAGTGTCATTCGTCTCCGACCTAAGCGCTAGCGCCCCATTGTTGAAAATGCTTCGATTAACCACTTGGTATTCAACCTCACACAAAAAATCGATAGATATTGCACCTTATGCCATGCTATTCTAGTGGCGCAGTATGAAATGAATGGGAACAGCATATTGCTCCCTTTAACATTGGCCCATTTATTCCACTGCCATGCCGGTCTTGTAACAAGCTACAATCGACATGTGCATTTTTGCATGATTACGCTGCAGCGAAAACAATGTTACGAGCAATATAATGCTCAAAGCAGTGATCAGAAATAACTGTCGGGCGGTGAGAGGAGCGCAATACAGTTATTTCCGCTTATAACGATTTTGTAAGGTTTTTTGTGAAAATTCCTTATAAGCAAATATTGTTATAGCCCTGGCCACAAAACAGATACATTCATATTAAAACCGAACGACACTGTTTCTCAAAAGCCACAAGAAAAGCGAAGAACCACAAGATTTTTCTTTTGATGTCATCCCTGGTCATAAGAGTCGTTGACAATGTTGAGGTCGGAATCTTGAAAACTTCAACAATTCCATTTTTCTTCGCCGCAGGATTCGCTTTCTCAGCTACCCGTAACATCTTAACTTTCTCTTGCCTTACATCGTTTGTTGCTCGGTACGATCGTCATGGAACAAGAAAACCCTCAAAAAAGATATTTGGGTGCCGCCGCGTTCGCCCCCGCCTGCTCGTTGTAGCCTTATCGTACCAAACAGACTGCTCTGGCTGCTGATCGCACTGCCGATGATGTCGGTCTCGTGGTTTAACTTTTCACTGTTGGGTGCAAATATCGCCCACCCCTCATGTTTCTCTGCGTGCAGCATCCGCAGCAATGAAGCTTGAAAGAGAAACTTTGCCTGCCTTCTGCTCAACCCGTAATCTTTTGCCGTTTTTAATTTGAAGGTCGTTCGTGAACTTTTGTCGCTACAGCCCGGCGAAGCCGAGAGGCCAGTGGCGCGACCGATCTTTCGTCGGCGACGGACGGCCGCAGGCGTGTCGGATCGAAGGAAGGGTATTACTTTGCGTATGGAGTAGGCTCTGCCGGACAGCCAGCTGCGAAACATTGTAGGATGTTAGCCTCTGCCAAGGCCGGCGGAAGTGGGGGGAGGAAGGACAGCTGCCCCCCAATTGCGACGGGTCCGGGACAAGATTATATTCCCCCCCCCCCAATTATGATCTTGTGGGCCTCGTAAGAAACTGGAGAGAGAAGAAAATGGAGATAAAAGCGATGAACACACTAAAAAACAAAAAAGAAGAAAGGAAAATACAACTATGCAGGCAAGAAAGTTGGTAGATGGCGTGCATGTGCTTTCAAGTCTTACTTTGTTAGGGGCCTCAGCTTCTTCCGGTAGGGGCTTCGGACAGGTTGGACCCAAAACTGACCAGAAACCTCAAACTTACAATTTTTAAGGGGCCTCGCGGAATGGGCCCGGCTGGCCTAGCCCGACACACATTTCGGACCCTGCTAGGGGGCCCGGCTTCCATCCAATAGAGGGTCTCGTGTTGATTACATTCAAAGGTGGTCCAGCGACCAGGACTCACAATTTTCAGGGGCCTCAGAATTAATGGGCCGGGGTGGTCTGCGCTGAACCAGGATTCAAACCCTGCTAGGGGGCCCCGGCTTAAGTCCGAATGAGGGCCTCGTACCGATTACACTCAAAGGTGGTCCAGCGAACAGGACCTCACAATTTTCGGGGGGGGGGCCTTACAGAATTAATGAACCGGGATGGCCTGCGCTAAAACGGGGTTCGAACCCTGCTAGGGGGCACCGGCCTAGGTCCGAAAGAGGGCCTTGCACCAATTATCATTTAAAAGCAAAACAGGGCCCGGGGACCTACATTTTTTCGAAGGGCCCCACAGAATGGACTCAGGGGGCCTTTGCTAAACCAGTCCGGGTCTCGTGGGGCGCCCCAGCATCCGTCTGTAAGAGGGCCTGCGCGAATGACGCTCATAAGTGACCCAGAGACCGGAAAATTACAGCTTTTAAGGGGCCTCGCGGAATGGACCCGGCAGGCCTCTGGCAGAGTTCGGACAGGCCAACTGAGATATCCAAGGTCACTTAGAGTAAATGAAAATGATAAGGGGCCTCCGGCGTCCATGCTAGAGCGGAAGCTGATTTGTTTGCGTTATCCTCCATTTTTAATATTGTATTAGTTCGTGAAGGCTCCTCCACACAACGGGTCTTACGGCCCAGTCAGTACAATGTTAGCATACAAAACACATCATTATGTTATGTACCGTTGTATGCTAACGCATGAACGTTGCGTTATGTGCCCAGTTGATATAAAGGTTTTCTTAACTTTTGTATCAAGTCGCAAGATAATTAGACTTGGATTAAGTTGCCGCCGCGCCAGTTGCCTCGGCTTCCGACTAGTTGTCTGGCTGTGGACCAAGCTGTGCCGCGCCTGCTACACCTCAAATACGAGTTTAGCGGCTGAATGCCTAAGTTCGCACAACGCACAACTGGATCGTGGACTGACCCGGCCCAGTTGGGCGAAATACGACTTCCATTAAGTGAAACATGGACTTTTTTGAGATCAGGGCCCTTTATAGGAAAGGGGCCTCTCAAGATCAAAGGGTCTCGAAATTTTGCTTTGCCCCCATGCTCAAATACGATCCGCCGCCACTGTGCCACTGTCTGTGCGATACATTTACCATCCAACCGTACAGACAGCCTGGGTTAGGTCAGTCGAAGGCAACCAGGGCCATGTGTAACAAAATGCAGTATTCTATAAGTTGGTCACATGGGAAAGTGGTGGAAATTTTGAACGAGTGATGACTACAAAATTTCTTTGTACCTCGTACCTCGTACAGCACGAAGAAGCTAGTCCAGGCCAACTGAGATATCCAAGGTCACGTGGAGCATATACCATATTAATCTCGTATAACTCGTTTCTCATATATCGCTCCTCATTTACCTCATTATGTTCTCATATAAATGCCATATTTTTTCATATATACCTCACATACTTCATAACATCGGGTGCAACCAAATAATCTCAATCACATTTTGTGAGGATGTGTGCTGCTTACCTCAGATCATCTCAGATGATCTCACACGACCTAAGCAAGTCACTTAACGTACGTACAAGGATATCCCACCTACTAACAACACACCAGGTTGCATTATGATCGATCTCGACAAAATCCAACGTTTTCTTATGGTGACTTAGGGTGAACTCGTTCGACGGGACCTAGGTCCACCTTGCCTCGCGGGACATATGGACAAACACTTCACACAGTTTTGTTGCCATCGATTTTGTAGTTTTTACGAAAGGGAGGACGCTACTAATGCGACAGCTGATTCGTTTGACCTAGATCAGCACGACTTACGTCACTCAATTTCTCAATAATGTAAGCTTACTATGCAGGCTTCCCTTCCATAAAGTTTTGCTGCAATCTGTGAAATGCATCAGAAGATGGGGATGTAACAAAATATGCCCCACCCGATCAATTCGTCTTATTCTGAGGTCCAATGGCGCACGTGCTAAGGACGAATTTTCTGCGGGCCAGAAGCGAATATACCTTCATCGAAAAAGGTAACTCCTTTGGTACCCTCATCAAAGTTCCCTCGTCTTCCGTGATGGTGCCTCAGGTTCAAAGGTTTCGAGTAATAAACACGAGTGTATTAAATAATTCTTGCCCTGCTTCATGCTGTCGAGAAGATCGGAAGTTTTCAGCTTGACCATAAACTGCCCAAAATCTCGCAAAACTCGGACTCATGTCGAAAATTCCAGCCTCGTTATAGCCGAATTCATGTCCGACTTTTTACACTGAGTTTTGAGGGTACCAGACAAATTACTTGGCTATGGCCGAACTTCGTTATAAGCGGATTCATTGTAAGCGGATTTAGTAGTCCTCTGCTCTGGCAACAGAAGCATACTTCTGCTTTCGAGGGGACCACACAAATTACTTCGCCATGGACAAATTCTGTTATAAGCGGATTCATTATAAGCGGATTTAGCACTCGTCCTTTCTGGCGGCAGAGACATACTTCTGTTTTCAGTTGGTAGATTATGCTGTTTTTGCCTTGATTACGCGAGTGTTGATCTAGATCACCAAATTTAAAAAGGATCTGATAAATCGGTTGTACTGCATCGAATGATGCCCTGAGGTGGGATTAACAGTTTAAGAACTCTGGGTCTTGTGACAATTATTTGGCGTGACCACGTATTATTGGACACTGGGAGTTAGTCATTCTGAATCGTATGGTGACTGTCACTTTGATCTGATGGGCGTAAGTAGCTGCATTGCTATTTCAGTAAATGGAGTTTTAGTTTTTAACCTCTGGGTCTCTTGGCAGTTAGGACAGAGTCTCCACATTTCACGGATCTATATCTCAGTCAACCTGAATCGACTGATGCTTTTTTCGTCGCAATCCGTCGCCTGGTATTTGGCAGGGTAATAACCTGCGTTTAATGCTTCGTAGAGACGTTCCAACAGTAAATGGCTAGCAGACTGCATTGACCCTATTCAAGACAGGGCGATCGGGCGAATCGGCCCCCCTTGTTTTTTTGGCTGCCAATTCCAGGATTTTTTATGCAGCTTTACGAAACTTGGTCAATTTTCCTAACCATTCTTTCTACGTACTGTGACAAAATTTCAAAATTCTATTTTGCTCAGGGGAGGAGTCGGGAAACGTTTTTGGGAGGCAACTTAGGTTATTTTTGGCCCTGTTGAGGATAAAAGAAAAATGACTGCCGAAAAAAGTGTTTTAAGATAAAACTTAAAAATTTATATGGATGCATAGCTTAATAGTTGGGCAGCGTGCAGCCGCAATTTTATTCATCTGACATCATTTTACAAGGACAGGTCAAGGTCAAAAGTCAAAATTTGGTTTTATGGTAATAATTTCGGCGCTGTTTCTTTAAAATGCCGAACCTGGAATATATATGACGTAGAAGGCTGCTCTCTACTCGTGTAGCAAATTTTAACTTCACATCATGTCGGGTCACGTGGTTATGACCTAAAATGTCACTGCGGGTAAAATGGAATTTTGTTCAATAGAGTGAATTAAAATGATTGAAAACGTTTACAGATAATATCAAATGCGCACGAGATCATTCCACGTGACTCCGAGGTTACTGGAGGTCATTGAATGTCAAAGGTCACAAGTTGATCTGAAGAGCATGTGACCATGACAGTTCCCCCTTTTTCATGTCCCTGGCACCGCCTATGCTGACATTATACAAGCATTGTAATAAGATTTGTACTCCTTCAGCATAACATGACTAGCAGAAGCCAAAAAGCACTTCTCTTTTTGGTTCATTCAACTGTTAAAAAACTAATCCTCATTTTGAAATCCTGTGAACGCCTACGAATTTTCTCAAAATTTCAAAAGTGTATCGATGGCAAAAGTCCTATCCATAATCTCTCGATTCATGCCAATTTCATCGAAATCGGTCGATAAACAAAGGAGTTATAAGAAGTCCAAAAGTACCCCCATTTTGGCATTTTTGCCCCTGTATCCACCTCTTCCAAAATTTTGAATTCTTTTTTAAAAGTGTAGTTAACGTCATGGCCAATCGACTGCCGTTTGTTGCGATGAAATCGGATGCACAGTTCTTGGGATTTTGGGGGAGGGGGGTGAATCCGCCCCTCCCGCCTTGCTGGGAAACGGCCATGTCGTCTAGCGCTCCGGGAATGGGGTTAAATGCCCATTAGATTTGCCCTTTTATCCACGTAGACCACTCATGATTTTCGTTTATAAGTGCTTTTGAGCTTCCAGTGACGTAAGCTATGTTTTGCTTGTTCTGAATGGCTGCCGAGTAAATTATATAGTGCATTATTAGTTGCACTATCGCAAAACATGCGGGGAATCGTTGCATACTCAGCTAGCCCGACATTCGGTGGCATATTTAGAACTACGTCATCCGGTAAGGGGGGCTACTTTTTGCCCACCACCACCCACCGTCTAACCTCGTAACTAATAAACCGATCGGAACGTTTCCAATAAAACAAACAATAGCAAACGATAACTCTCAGCGAGAGATTCTAGAAAATGCATGTTTTTTGGTGCTGAAGGTCACGGATAATGTCACAGGTGAAGTGAGATTATAAAAAGCGAGTACTTCCACTCTTGAAGCCTCGTGGAAATTGAAAAGGTCGGAAGCGTGGTTTATCTCATGGAACTGTCCTAAAGCCTTACAAAAGTGTTGCCAAAGAACATCAGAGGAAAGGACAAAGGGTCAAGGTCACAAGTGAAGGTCATCTTACAGGTTAAGATCAGTTTTTTTCATAAAAGATAGCTTCAAATGCCGCTAAACTGTTAAAGACACCAGTTAGAAAGTGAAATAGACACCGTTATCCGATATGAGAACACGTTACTCCCACCCTCGGCACTCTTGGCTGGCCCAGCATAAGGCAGCTGACAGAGCGCCGTGGTGCCGTGAACATGTACCGCGTACTGTATGTCTCCGCCGACCCTGCCTCGTTGCGGCGCATGTTTCGCCCGCGTAGCGCTGTGTCTGAGCGTCAAACGCGCTGGCGTCACCGTCCTTCACCTGCCGCGCGTCCGTCTCACTGCTTCGCGGCGGCTCTTCTCGTACAGAACCGCTGCCGCCTGGAGTAGGCTGCCGCGGCACGTGGGAGGCCGCCTGGCGGCAACAACTGTCAGAGCGCCTCAGAGCTGCGCCCACCTATGTCGGTGCTGTTGATTTGCGGGGCCGGGAATCCGGGCAAGGGTAGGGTGCTAAGTTGGGGCGGGAGGGTAGTGTTTTATAACGCGAGGTGTGTTTTATTTGCATTTATTGTGCTGACTGGGCCCTAAGAACCACATCGTCGAGGAGCCCTTTCGAACCGGTACAGAGCAATCCAATCAGCACCTCCAATTACCCCATAAACCATGTAAATAGGGTCACATAAAGACAAGGTGCATGACTTTGAAAAAGGCTCAGTAACATTGACCTGAACAAGACATTGGGCGCAAATGATGATATTTATATAACTTCGGCTGGTCTTTCTGGCAAATCTTGCAGTCCAGCTGGGACTTGAACGGGTCAGTTCACGCAATGTTCAACTATGACCTACCGTTGCTTCGTGATCTTCCATGACTTTGACCTGAAAATTTAGCACAACAAGCATTAGGAGTTCATTAAAGGATACACAGATTTTGGCATGACATCTTGAACGACTTGGACGTTATTCAAGAAACACCCAGGAGGGTGGGAATCATGGCGGGCGATGAGGATGAGAATGATGGGCCAGGGAATCATCACATCATCGCCTTCCCATGCGTAATGCCATTCTACGGTTGGAGTTGTTTATCTTGGCGTAACCGTTATTTTACTTTGAGCCGGTTGTACTATGTATATGTAGATATATCTGATTGATATTATATATATCTGACGTATATATTTGATATATATATATATATATATATATATATATATATATATATATATATATCTTATCTATAATCTGATTGAGATTTACACCCCGCTGACTTCAGTCTGAAATCAATGGGGAAATTTCTCGACATCCTCAGGCCCAGCAAGCCTACCAGTTTACCGGTGTCTCTGGATGTCGAAAGCCTTTTTACTAGCGTGCCTGTTCATGAAACTATCCAGATCGTATCAGTATGTGTGTATCACCATCCAACGCTGCCACCTCTTAAGCTATCACGAACCATTCTTGAAATCATGTTGCATTGCTGTACCACCGAGGCACCATTCAGGAGCGCTAGCAGAAAGCTCTACAGACAGGGGATGGTGTGGCTATGGGGTCGTCTCTTGGATGTTTGTTTGCAAACATGCACATGTGCTGGCTGGAAAACCGTGTTCTTGAAGATCCAGACCTCAGGCCACACATATACTATCGATATGTCGACGGCAAATTTGTCGATGTTAGGGACGAAGCCCACTTGCATCGTCTACAAGCTGCTATGCTACAGGAGTCTGTACTGAGATTTACCACGGATCTGAGCATTGACAACCGTGTACCCTTTCCGGATGTAGACATAGATGTTAGTCAAGGGCATTGACAACCTTGTAGCTTTTCCGGATGTAGACATAGATGTTAGTCAAGGTACTTTCGTCACCAGAGTGCACCGCAAACCAACCGACACTGGCAATTGCATGAACGCGGCCAGCGAATGCCCAGAGCGTTACCGCACGGCTGTCATCCGCTCTTTCGTCAACGGAGCAGTGAAATACGGTTCTGGTTGGACCAACACACACCGAGAACTTCAGCGCTGCAAACAAATGCTTGTCAATAACGGTTACGCCAATAGTGAGGTAGACAAGGAAATTTGGTCTTCATTAAACCGTGAAAACTCCACACCACGGGATAATAATGAACAGTATCATCAACTCTTTTACCGCAACTAAATGTCACCATTTCACGAGGTTGATGAAAGGTCTTCGAAACATCATTACCACCAACGTCAACAAAACGGACAAAACTGCGGAAATAAAGCTCACCGTCTGCTACAAATGTAAGACAGTCAGCAGCCTCATTATGGCTAGCAACATGGCAGCAGAAACAAACAACCTGAAACGCACCAATGTGGCTTACGAGTTTACATGCCCATACAGCTCCGTAGCTCCAACTACATTGGCATGAACACAACAACACTATCACGACGAATCGCCATGCACCTACAGGAGGGAGCACCAAACCAGCACGTGTGCCAAGAATTTGGACCGTCAAAACCGACGACAGAGATCATACGCACAATTGAACAAACTCATAAGAAGTCAATTAAGTGCACGTATGCCCTTGCGTAAAACAAAACATGTTTGAATGAAAACATACTGCCCAAGTACGTCAGTATACATATATAGGTATATATATATATATATATTCGACATATCAATATATATTTTGATATGTTGAATCGCACTATATAAATGATATGTGTTCAGTATATCAATATATATATATATATATATATATATATATATATATAGGTGGGCACTGGTCCGTTACTCCGTTACTCCGTTACTAACGAAGTTACTTTTTTGAGTAACGGAGTAACGGACCCGTTACTCCGTTATTTTACTGTAACGGACTGAGTAACGGAAGTTACTTTTGTGGTCCGTTACTCCGTTACTTTTTGGTCCGTTACTCCGTTACTCCGTTACTCCGTTACTTTTTAAACTCCTTACAGACACCGCCCGGCTTTATTTGCATCGGCACACCCATTGGCTACTTGAATAGCCAACACCCAATAGCGTGCGGCGATACAAGCGCGGCTGGGCGCGCACTCAGCTGACAATCGCGGAGTAGACTTGTTGACAATATTCGTCAGCTGATAAACGTTGACGGCAAGCTGGCGGCAATGGTTCAGTATAAAGGCCAGTTGACTTTGGTCTCGTTTGGGACAAAAGTATTGAATTATGCGTAAGTTTGATATGACTTAAAATTATAAATTAACCAGTCGTCATTTTTCAGGCTAAAAGATATCAAAGTTATTGTCATTTATACTGGAACAGCCAGCTGACGGCAGTTTTCAATGTTGTCTCAAATTAGTCATGGATTGCTTACCACCGCCACACGGTTCCCCGCCAAGATCACTCAAGGCTGTTGAGCACATGATTACTGCCGCCATGGCCTTGGATCTGTGATGTCCATGGGGTGATGGAGTGGTGATTGATTCTTGACTGGCCTGAAATTTTAACTACCTGACACTAAAATGTCCCATCAAGGCGTCTTTACGCCTGTACGTCTTTACTTCTGTTGAGAACAGAATGTGCACAATAAGTTGTCAGTAGTGAAACAAAATTATGAAGTTTGTCGACTATTGCTTGGACTATTTGCCTTAACCATATTCTCTGCAGGCAGTGAGATTCACATTACCCTGGGGGGGCAGATCTGCGGTAATCTACCTTTCGGCCGACGCTTACGCGTAATTTTTGGAGACGCGGAAGTGGCAACACAAGTTGTGTGAACAATTTAGCCCATTCAGGTATTTTTCTAAGCACTGGCCCCTACTGGATGTGTAAACTGACTTGGTTAGATAACTCTTGAACTTTGATTCAGTTGACACATGTTTGCCTTCAGCCGATACGAGCTAACCAAACCAAAAAACAGGCAAATTGAACCTAACAAAAAATTAGCTTTACATACCCATCTAGGGCAATCCCTGCAACCATACAGTAGGTTTTAGGTTAGGTTAGGTTAAATCATTTTTAACTTGGAGGACAGGCTACATTGTCCATGCGGTTCGAGTTACCACTCCTGCGTTCCCGAAAAAAATATCAACTGGCCGAAACACCTTTCGGCTGACACATTATTTTTGTAGACGCAGAAGTGAGGACCCAAACTCAAACATGATATGAGCCGTTGCCACTTTTGCACCTTCGAAAAAATATGCATTGGCCGAAAGGTGAATATTACCAATTCTGCCCCCTCCCCTCCCCGCCCTTCCAGAGATCTCGAGATGTATTCGTCCAATGTTGATGGGATGAATGCCATGTAATATGTTTCAACGAGATCTCCAATTCCGGACCCCAAAAATTCAAAAATTCAGAAAATAGGGCGTGCGGGCAAACAAACTCCAAAATTTCGGGATTTTTGAAAGGCCACTGCGGCCGTGTTTACCAACCAATTTTCATGGGAATAACACGGTTCAGCTTGGAATGTCCAAGTCTTTTAAATGCCGAAAGCTGAAATTTAAAATAGAAAACCATAGGCAGTTCCAGGGAGGGCAAGAAGGGTGATTTTTGAAATAAGAAATTTCCTTTGTTTTTGTTTGTTTTGGGTGATATAAACATCAGATGTGCAACTAGCAAGCCAGTTTAAGTTTATATGTAGCGCAGAGGTGGATCCAGGTAAACAAAATTGGGAGGGCACCATAACCACAATAGTGTGCTCTCCCATTTTTTCAGTACCTGGGTGTGCGTTCGCCTGAAAATGTGTGTGCATACGCATTGTTTAGGATGTGTATGACTATATAAATGAGTCAGTGATCTTTATTTCTACTCAGAATGTCACGATAGTGAACCGCACAACTTTTTAGCTTCACGCACAGCACATTACCGCCGAAAACGGGGGCTTGGAACCGCCTCTGCGGGACCGATTTTTTTTTAAATGTTGACAAAACACTTGTGTATCAATTCCATGAAATGCCAGAAAATCTTGTGGCGCTGCGGCAAACAGTGTGGGAGCGACAAGCAAAAAGACACGGGTAGCAGAATCTGCCCCCCCCCCCCACAGGGAATAGGGTTAAATGAAGTGTTTTTAACCCGTCTCCGGCCGGGCTCAGAATGCCCTTTGCCCGGCCGGAGGGGGACCGCGGATTTCCGCACCTCCCAGGATCTCGGCTCCCATATATCGTACGGAAAAAAGGAAAACACCGGCGGAAAGGTTTTGTCAAACCGAGACGAAAACGTTCAAGAGTTTTGACCTCAGGTCAATTTTGAGGCCACCAGACGCCATGAAAGGTCAAAACACGTCCTTGGAATTAGGTAAATAGACACAATACCTTGTCCCTGAAAAGCTGAACTGAAGCGATATATACTGAACCGTAAGACAATAGCGAGTTCATTGATATCAATTTTGGCCTTTCACATGGGTCAGGTCAGGTCACGTCATCGTTCCAAAATGTTCCACTTGTGAACGGCTAACATCCTCCGTTGCATTTTACTTATGACCATGTTTTTATAGCTAATTTGTCTTTTCAAGGGTAAACTGAAGAGGTACTAAAGCACCTTTTTTTAGTCTTTTATTTCACAATAATAAAATCCATATCAGTCATGTTTTTTTGAGTTCTTCGTCGTTTGGTATTAAAAAAACGTCAGGGAAATCAGGAATCTTACCTCCACGCACGCGCTCGTACACAAACTAATACACACACATAATTTCAAAACAAAACAAGAAGTTCGCGAGACCGAAACGAGCTCTGAACGGAGACCATTATGTTTAGGGGGATACTTCGAGAGGCATTGTTGATCAAACCCAGTCGATAGATGTCCGCTGTTTGTCGCATTTTGCATGCGTCCGCTCCAGCGCCGGTTGTTCCCGCTCCGTCGGCGCCGCGGGCAATGAACAGGAATTCGTTGGTTTGAACATTGTGGCTAACACAGTGGTAGAATACCCGCCGCGGCTGTTGTCCCGGCGCCGCCGACTCTACAACGGCTGGTGAGGGCAGTGGGCAGCTAGCGGGGTGTTTTGGGTAAGCGCTTTTTGTTTCTTTCCTTTGTATATGGAATGCGTTTTACAACCACAAAGCAGCATAAAAGACTTAAAACCCGCGTTCGCTTGGTTTTCACTGCATTTAAAAAAGTAACGGAATAACGGAGTAACGGTAACTTCCGTTACTTTTTAAGGCAGAGTAACTGAGTAACGAGTAACGGACTGGCTTTTTTGAGTAACGGAGTAACGAGTAACGAAGTTACATTTTTTAGTAACGATGCCCACCTATGTATATATATATATTCAACACTACCTTAATCCTTTATCTTTGGTTGCCTCCGTTCATCATTGCTTATGATGGAAGGCAATTTCTTTGAAATTTGGACCAAAGATGCCCGTATAGTTGGCGACGACATCTGCCACGTCACCAGTGACGACATCTGCAACGACATCTGCGGCGACACTCGTTAGGAATCATCAAGCTATCCGCCACCGCACGCCATTTTAGCCTCCTTTGATGTTTGGGAATTGTTTTTTTACGGAAATGAGAGCTAAATGGATATTTGAAATCGCCTTCCGGCCTTAATTTTTGGCCGTAATAAAATTTCACCTGTACCAATGGTTAGAGCATCTTAAGAAATGTCAGCTCAGCAATTTTTAGCGTATTTGATCCAGTATTGGCGGAGTTATGTGTCTTCGCTGATGTCGCAGATGTGACCGCTCCATTTGGAGTTCGATTTGACGCCAAGTGTCTTTGTTGAGACAAAGAAAAACGTATTCCATAGGCCACCAATAGAGTCGAGCCTGCGGAGCGTGTTCCCTCAAGGTAATCGCCTGGGATGCTCTAAACACATGTTGTGCCAAGGTTGTGCTGTTATACGCATACAAGTGGTTCGTTTTTCAGTCCAGTTTTTGGTCAGTATAGTTTTGACTGACGCTGGATTGATGAAAACGCCGTCAAACTGTCGGTTTTACGTGATGATTCATTACCATCGTTAGCCCAATCCACCACAAGGTACCGCTGTGATAATCACCGGACCAGTCAAAATTCCACGTTACGTGAGACGAGCTTCCTACCGCATTCGGGGACCATCGCTCCCCCGTGGCAAAGCCCTTGTATATACACACTGACACCAACTTTAGCCCACAGACACGCATACCACGATACAAAGGCCTGCTTTGGCATGCCGGTCCCGTCCGCGCCAGCCAACCAAGCGAACGATCGATCGATCCAAGCAACGTTTACCACACAGGAGTTTTTAAACCGACCCAAGTGCTGTAAATCCGACATCCCAATTAAACAGCCTAGCCAAGCGAACGATCGATCGATCCAAGCAACGTTTACCACACAGGAGTTTTTAAACCGACCCAAGTGCTGTAAATCCGACATCCCAATTAAACAGCCTAGCCCAATTTGATTGTCTCAAATAAACGGTCCCAAAACTCGCCGAAACCTTGCTGTTCGTCCCATCAGAATTCGGGAGCGGGGAGGGCGTGGGGGAGAGCTAGGTCTGAATCCAATATTCTGCATCCCACACTTGAAATCCATAGTGACGTTCCTGTGTAGCATAGTTTCTGAAAACAAAATTAAGCGCTATTTTTCCTTCATTCCGATATTTTGCATGAATATAGTAATTGGTTGGCAATATTCTTTTCATGCATACTCGCGTGTTGTATTTGAACGTCATTTCGATTTCTCTTCATCCGTTGACGCACGAGGGGGGCAGTAGATTGTGCCCATTGCACCTCGTACTGGATGACTAAGAAGACTGAATGCCGTTTACATATAACACTCGCAAACAGCATGGACGTTGCGATAAGGAGTCTCACCTGGAACGCGTCCCCAGCTTTTACGAAATTTGACATGACTGTAGGCGAATTTTGCCTGGAAGCCACAGAAGTCTTGACTTCCTGTCTCCAGACGTTTGGTGCATAGCCGAGCTAGTCGGGCGTTCTGAGTTGCACACAACCGAACATCAGTGAAATTCCAGTCTTTGAATGCTATGCCATCGAAGGAGTGCCTCTTCAATACTTTACCATTGAAGGAGCGACTCTGTGTCGCATGGGCGTCATATTAACGAAAAGATCATCCATGTACTATAACATGGGCGCTTCCTCAATTTAAGCTGAGCGCCCTTTTAAGGGCGTCATGCCCCATCACAGAGATGCTTCCTTCTATATATATATATACATATATATATATAGATAAGTGGCGTCCATACAACATTGCAAGGGGGCCTCTGTGCCCTCTGTGCCTTGCCTGTGTCGCATAATTCTATGTTGACGGCATCTTTTAAATGACAGGATTCACGTGAGCTATATTATGGCCGTTTCCTCGATCTTACGAGAGCTTCTTGTTAATTACTGTTGGCATTGCCCATGTTCTGACAAGGGTGAACGATGTCACATATGTGCGTTCTTTAAGAACAGGGTGCCTTTATATCCATGACAACATTCGTCCGCGAAAAACTTCCATGTTCTTACCCGCCTTCGGCGGCTAAGGTTTTCGCCTTTGGAGCCCTTAGCCGCAGCTCTCGGGGAATTTGGGCGCCAAAATGCCAAGGATCGGGAGGGGGCGAAAGACACTTCGCCTTCCCCTTGGAGCCTGAGGAAGCGGCCGCCCGCTCCCCCCCCGCAGATTCGTCCTTGTATGGAGCTCGAGTTACAACACCTCCAGCCCATATAGGTCATCTGGGCTAGCTCGGTGAGCTAGTTCGCTGCTAAGAGTTCTACGAAATCTCCGGCTATCAAGGTTCCGTCAAAAATATCTTAATATGTGGTATTATCATTATGCAAATACATCTTGTGTGATAAGAGTCAATTATTAATGAATATGTTACTGGCACAATAGAGACGCTATCACATGTTACGGCGTACAGAAATTTGGTTGTCGATATATTGCTTTGTGTTTTCATAGTTTCATGAGTGGCTAACCATATCAAAGAGCAACCAAAAAAACACAATTTTTTTCGAACTTTTAAATAGATTAACAGCTGATCTTCTAATACACACTTCTTTAGTAGCGCTATCGGTGAACTTGTGGACCTTTACCATCTCTATATTTTGGAGAGTGGTACTTGACCGTCTCTATTTTTTCTCCCACTCGTGTCGGTGGGTCTGCATCAGTGCAGATCCTCAGTCCTGTGGTCAAAATGCTGTCCCGTCTTGTACCAAGGCCTGGTAAGTTATCTGTGTACGAAATTGTCCAATATCGTGAGAAAATATGTTGGTGATGAAGTGCATGGAGATGTAACAGGCTGCGTAGCAATTGCAGTGGGTGCGCCACGTACCCTTTTTGGGTCGGCTGATGTGGTACATGGCATAGATACATGCAAAGGTAAAATGTACGTATGCTTTTGGGTGCATGTCGTGTATGCTGGCCACTTTCTGGGCCCCCCTAATGTACCAGATTATAAATAGGTGAATGCACAAGTTATCTGCAATCTACTGCATTGTTTGGTAAAAATGAGGGAGATGACATTTTTACTTAATTTTTGGTGCTGTTATCAAATTCACATATATTAGCAACTGTGTTCATGATGTCTTATGATAATGCTGTTTTTTTACCATGACATTAGAAACAGGGCATAAATTTACACATGGCTTGTAATGTTATTGTAGTTGTTTGTGGAGACTGTAAGACATGTGTTTTATAATTTTATTCTGAGAACTTTGTAAATGAAACTGCATTTTCATCAGACATGAATGGTAGTTGATGATAAGTTATGCAGACAATTTGCAGGCATAGTGGAAATTGTGCTGAATGGTTAGTCTTGATTTCCTTACATGTGATTCATCTTCTTATGTCTTTCTAACCATCCACAGAAGTTTAAAATAAAATATTGAAAAAGACAGTTTGTAAGTTTTACTGATGTTTTACTCAAGTTTTGACTAAAGAAAAATCAGACAGGACTTTTTGGCACCAGACATTTTCCAACAGAATAATGACAAGTGATATTAATAAGTAATATCTACTGATTTTGCTGATTATTATGTAGGTCAGCATAGTTTCACAGTTGTAAAGTTGTGAGAATGGCATCAGTCCTGGCTGTGACTAGCATATATGTAGTTATACTGCTCAAGTCTGAAATGACAAGATGCCAATAAAATGCTAAAAATGCAGCTATGTTTATAGATATATGTGCTTTAACCCGCGCACGACCGTCAGTCTGTCTCGAACATCAATGACGGGGGGGCAGTTGACTGCCCCCCTCTAACTCAGGAATGGTTGGTCGCATGATAAAAATAAGCATACCGTTGGAAAGCCTGTGACAAGTAGAGCTCGAAACTGGTCTCATTTTTAGTTTTAGATAATATGTAAACAATTTACACTCTATTTATGTTTTCTCATAGCCGACTGCATGAGACCGAGAAATGGCCTGAATCTCAAGGGCTGTGACTAGTAACGCATAGGTAAAGGCACCAGCACACAAGTAAAGGTCCGTGGATGCCGATACGCATCTAATTTCACCAGATTTGTCCAATATATAAGCCAAAATGTTGAGTTAAAGACACGGTAATTCTCCCGTCAGCCGTCAGTGTGCGGCGTGCCGTATGCGGTACCAAACTGACGGAAAATAATTTTAGCGTTCCTTTATTTTCGCGAAAAAAGACGATCAATGTCAATTTCATTGATGTTTGTGGTTCTTGTGATGGTTTCTCATCATCTGTAAATTTTGGAAAAATTGATTAGTTACCAATCTACAAAGTTGGCTGAGCTTTATTCGCAAGAGCCTGTTTATTTCCAAAATATGCTACTTTTTCAAACTTTTTGAGGTTCCTGGTAATAATTTTGTCTGTGCAAGCTAGTTCTGCCATTTTCTACCCATTCTGAGTAATTCGTCGTCGATTTTGACGGTGCATTTTGGCCCATTACAGTTATTCGTGACCTGACCTCAGGTCAATGGCTGGAAGTCACTGATACTTTGCCCAATGGCAGTAACTAGATGTCTGCTTCACTGCACACTAAAAATGTTATGGAATATAACGTCAATTTCCGAAAAACGGCGATATGTCTTAAAAATGGGCTTGACCTTAGGTCAATGACCCCGAAAATTCTGAAAAATCTGAGATAGGGGATTTGTTGCATCTATCACGATCACTAATCCCTGAAAGTGTTATTGAGATATCCTGTTTTGCGAAAAAGTTATAGGGCGTTAAACTTTTTTTGACATAGGTCTGTTTGACCTGACCTAGGTCAGGCACCTGACGTGACCTGAGGTCAAAATTTTGACACAAGATGTAAAATTGATGGAGCAAAAGGTACACAAAGTTTCGTGACTCTGTGTTTGTTGGTTTTCTCGCAATCGCAGAAAAACCTCAGGGGGGCAGTCAACTGCCCCCCCCCCCAGTCGAGGACGGGTTAATACCCATATTGTCAAAGACCACTGTGTTGTTCACTTTGATGAATTTTTGTTCATTTTTTCTATCTGTTTTATGTTTGTTTTAATATGCAAAGAAAGGCCACCAATCAGATTACCAATATTACTCATGAATGTATTCTTATATTTGACCATTCAGAGATACTTTCTCCATCATCAGAAAACTTAAATAGAATTTTCACATTCAATGTAAAAACACATTGGTTATTTGATTGGTGATCTACCTTTACATATCAAAACAAACATGAGACAGATTGAAAAAATGAACAAAACATATATATATATATATATATATATATATATATATATATATATATATATATATATATATATATATATCAGAATGTACTCTTTAATACACATTTTGTTAAAGACCAATGTGCTGTTTGCCTTGATGACTTTTTGTTCATTTTTTCAATCTGTCTTATGTTCATTTTCATATACAAAGGTAGATCACCAATCAGACTACCAATGTGTTTTTCATTGGGTATGACAGTTCCATTTAGGTTTTCTGAAGATGGAGAAAGTATCTCTGAAAGGTCAAATATAAAAATGTGTTCATGAGTGACATTGGTAATCTGATTGGTGGCCTTCCTTTGCATATGTGATATATATATATATATATATATATATATATATATATATATATATATATATATATATGTTTTTGTACATTTGCCATATACATGCATACCTATGGGAATGAATGTATATATGTGTATATGTGCATAGATATGGAATATATATATATATATATATATATATATATATATATATATATATATATATATATATATATATATATATATATAAAACGCCTATATGTATATAGGTTAAGTTTGATTCCTCATTGGTATGTTGATAATGAGATAGTGTTGCAGTTTTAGCTTTATGTTGTTGCAAATATTGTCAAACTATTGCAGTTTAAGTGTTTGGAAATGATTTTGATAGTCATTGTGCTAAAATGGTTTATTTTCATTTTCTTAATGGATGTTACTGATTTCTCTAACCAGGAAAGAAAGCATGAAAATAAAACTGTTTCACATCCCATAGACCTAATACTGATAAAAGAAAGGCCATTGAAAAATATGTAAAAGCATGTTAAGAGTATTTTAATCAAAGCTTGACAGATATTCTAAGTAATTACTTTTTGCAGTGAGTATGTGCAAAATTTATGCTTAAAAAATGTAGCTGTAGTATAGGTGTCCATGTGGTTGAGAAGTGTATTATATATATTATATATAGTTCCCCTTCATTTCAATAACTTGCTTTAATTTAAGTAATCAGAGTAGTGAATGTATACTGTCAGCAGGACATGGCTTTGGTTAGCTTTTGGGAGCTTTGCATTTTTTAGTTCTTTTTCAAGACCCTTACTGCGATACAAAAATGCTCAGGGCATGGCTTTGGTTCACTTTTGGGAAATTTGCATTTGTTAGTTCCATTTCAAGGTCCTCATTGCTTCACAAAAATGCTCAGTTTTCTACAAAATTTGTGAAGATTTAGTTGCACACCCAGGCAGTCTGTTAACCCAAAACTCACATCATATGCATAAGCAAAAGCCAGATCATGCATTCTTTTATTGAACCCCTGCAATTTGAGCATTGCAATCACGATATAATTGTGGAGTATTTCTTGCAATATATACTGCATCAGGGATTATTTTTATTCGTTGCATATTACTTGAGATTATCAGTTAATTAGAATACTAATAGCAAAAGTAGCAGGCTTATCTGTTCTTTTTGCATTCGCTAGTCATTTGCTGTTTGCTTGGAATGTGACCAGCTTCTTTGTAATGCATCATTTAATGAGTTCTTGCTGTGAGTTATGTAAGGATGTAGGTCATAATGCTCGATCCCTGGCCCGGGGTGCCGTTTGAACGCGACTTCTCCGTGCGACAGCGGCGAGCCGGCCGCTGATGCTGGTCCTGCGGGCCTCGTCCACCTCGGCCCCGGCGGCGCAGCCGACGGAGGGCGCCGTCGTGAAGGAGGGCCCCGAGCGCGACCTGGTCAACTTCCCGCGCCGCGTCCGACCCGAGCTGCCCGACAAGGTCCGGCTCGGCGTCGTCCCCGAGGAGTGGTTCCAGGCCTTCTACAAGAAGACGGGCGTCACCGGTGAGCGCGCGGCGCGGCGCCGCGGCACGCGCCGGGCGGCGACCGGCGCGGCGGCGTGTGTATGTGGCGACGACTGGTTCTCAAAATTGATGTAAGACGTGGAATGTACTGACGTACTGGCCAGGTGTACGGGAATCCCACTGCAGAGTTTGGACCGATTTGTGTGGCCGCCAAGGTTGTGCTTGATTGTGAACAGATGGGAATCGATTCTGAATCGACATCGTAATTTCACGCTCATCGTGAATCGGAAGCAGAGTGGAGTAATTGATAACTGCTGTGAATCAGAATCAATCCCCAGTTCAGTGAATTATGCGATAATTCGGTTCACCGAACGCGAATCATGCATAGGTCTTCTCACCACTTACATCCCTTGAAAACGAATGCACCTTTGCGAAAATGTGTCACAAAGGGCTGATGGGGCCTGAGCGCATGGAAGTCGCCTCCACAAGGCGTCTCAGGTCACATCCTTGTTCGGCAGGTCCGTATATGTTCGGCACGGGTCTGCTCACCTTCCTCTTCAGCAAGGAGATCTACGTCATGGAGCACGAGTTCTACACGGCCATTACCCTCTTCCTTTTCGGTGCCTTGCTGGTCAACAAAGTGGGGCCCGGCCTGTCAGAGTACCTTGACAAGAAAATCGACGTGAGTGCAAAATAGGGGTAGAAAAGCCACATATGTTTGTTAGACTGTGTGCTGCTATTTGTATTTGTTCGGTGCAAAGTTTAGTCATTATGTGTATTTGTCTGAGCTTTAATCTGATTCTCCTTCAGGGACAAGCATAAACATTTCACTGCATACAAAAGATGTTGAAGGGAATGTTTCACCTTGGTCGATTTTCGTAGACCACCAGGCTTGGCTGGTCTGATGAAAATGAAAAAATGCTAATAACGTTTTCAGAGCAATTTTTGCGAAAAATGCCCAGACGATTCTGAAAATATAATCAAGCTTTGTGAAAAAATGTTCAGAGAATTCCGAAAATAAAATTAATTAAAAAGTATGCCCAATAGTCATGTGCCATACGATGCCCTAGTGACGCGATGCGGGCCTGCGCTGGCCAAGTGGCGCAAGTAATGGTTGGCTAGCGCCCGCTGGCTCTTGCGGCGGAGCGTCACGCAGTAGCAGCTAATCCAGAACTACAGGCTACAGCTCCAGTATCTCAGTTCAAAGCATAGGATGTGGTGGAACATTCCCATTGATAAATGTATATGCTGGTGGGAGGAGAGGGTTTCTTGCCATGCAACTGGTGATTGTCACAGTTAATAGTGCGTCGTCGTCAGAATTTCACCTGTTGACGTCTTGGTCGTTGTCTGACCGTGCCGACCACCCTGATGGTCAGGACTACGAGGACGGCTGGCGCGAGTACCGGGCCAACCAGACGGACGGCCTGGTGGCCGCCATCGAAGAGGAGAAGCAGCAGCAGTGGCACGCCGAGGGCCAGAAGGTGCTGTTCGACGCCAAGAAGGAGAACGTCGAGCTGCAGCTGGAGGCCGCCTTCCGCGAGCGCCAGATGACCGTGTACAGCGAGGTGAGCGGAGCCGTGTGTGGTGCTGTTTGCCGGCGTCCGCCCATCTGCTGTCTCCGGCGCGACGGACGAACAGAGACGGGAGTCGTTTGTGCAAGGTCGTTTGCAAGCGAGGTTTGCCGAGTTGCGCTCGTAATAGCGGTGGATGCCCTTGAGGGCTGAAACTTATCTGGTACCTTTTGTAATGTGTGGAAAAACCACTGATTTGAATAGATACCTGTTCTGCATGCATATAAATCATTTGCTAGCAGCGTCTAACGTGTTTTTGTTGTCCTATAAATTTAAAGGTCTGATGAGTTATGATGCTTGGTGTATAAGACCCGCGCAATTATATACCGTAATAGATCATGGTACCGGACTACTAATTTCCGTGTGGCTCCGCATGCCGTTGCATTAGAAGATGAAGGCAAAGGTCGCCCAATCTGCAAACTACGAGATACAGTGCAGTAATCGCCCATTATTTCGGGCACCTCTCACGAGGTCTTCCCGGTCTGACGTCGTGTTTCCGCTCAGGTGAAACGGCGTCTGGACTATCAGGTGGACACCCAGAACGTGGCGCAGGGCTTCCAGCAGAAGCACCTGGTCAACTGGGTGGTGGACCAGGTGAAAAAGTCCATCACGCCCCAGCAGGAGCAGGACGCCATCAAGCAGTGTCTGGCCGAGCTCAAGGGTCTCGCCGCCAAGGCGTGAGGACTCTAGTGAATGTGAGCGTACTTGCAATGCCCCGTGAGAGTGTGATGGACGCCAATATACGGGAACCGTGATGGGGTCCCAGTGTTTTCCCATGGCTGATTGCTTAATTGTGCCGGTTAGATTGCACCAGTGAGTGCCGGTATCGAGTCAGGGCAATGTACGCCCTTGGAACTCCTTTACATTTGGCGTATTTTCGCCTGTGACGTTACAAGATAGCAGGCACTGGTACAGCTGGTACGCGATTTGGAATCCATTTCTTGAAAGCAGCACAAGGAACTGGCAACAAAGGACAAATTCGTGCCTTCCAGCGCGGTATTTCAGGCCGATTGCCGGCGGGCGATCTGTCTGGGAGACGACGAAATCAGTGGACAATTTATTTCGTGTTCTCCCACTACTACTGGCGTGACAAGCTACGAGCACAATGCCCCCGGAAGAAGACGGCCTCAGTGCGTAGCGTGGTCAATAACTCAGCCGTTTTCGTGGCGGCTTGCGTCCAGCGGTGTCCTCACACTCCATCGGGTGCCCCAGGGGAGAACGCATAGCGGCCAGAGCATTTATCCGCGACTCAAAAGGTAAACCACGTTTTGTTATGATGTTAGCATTGCGACAGGTATGAGAACAACGCTGCTCTGAGACGTGGCTTTTTAGTTTGGCACCCGCTGTCGGGTGCTTACGTGGTCGTACCCAGACAGGATGACTGGGAAAACTCGTTCAGCACCTCGGTCGTACCGCGTGAGCACTTCTTGGCAGGTAACTGGCAGCACGCTGATCTCCGGAGCATCCGCCAACAACCAATCGAAACAACTCAAAACCATCCCCATAGGATAGAAAAGAATGTATTTATACTCCATATCCTCAACCCAACACGTTTATAGTATGCGAGGGGCACGGCCAACCCTGCAATCAATCAACGCTGCATGGCGCCGGGACCGGGCGGCTTTAGTGATTTCAATCGACCCCGGGCCGGCACACGCCCTCTCCGCGGCGCGTGCCGCCCACCGGCGGTCGGGGGCCCGTGCGTTCGCGGCGCACACACGCACACAATGATCCCCACCCGCACACCGGCCGCAGTCAGCTTCGAGGCCGTCTGTCGGCAAAGGCGACGGCGCCTGCCATCCGCGCGACGCCCGGCGGCTAAATTCCGATCAACAGATCAACAACAAGAACACGGGAAGCGAACTGAAGCGGCGGTTTAGCCAGGCGTTCTGGCTATCGGTCGAAGAATACCTCCCAGCCAAGGACAGCGCGCGGTTCGGGCCGGCGCCCGCACACCTCGTCTATCACTAGCGTTTCGTCTTGTGACACTCCCCACGTCGCTGACCCGGCCGGGAGCGGCGGGCAGCGAGGCCGGCCGAGCCCGAGCGCCCAATAAATACCCCGGCCGGTGCTTCCACCGGCCGCGGGGCGGGCGGGGAAGTGCACTTTCAGTCCAGTGCCGTGCCGGGCCGGGCCGGGCCGCGCCGGGCAGGCCCGGCGCCGGCGTGCCCGTCTCGGAATGAAGAGGGCCAGATGGCGGCGGCGGCGGACCCCTATCGGAACTGCAGCGGGCTGATGCGCAGTCCGATGCTCTCGCGGCCCACCTCGGCCACGGTGCACACCTGCCGGCGAGCGGAGACGCCTCTGATGCACCCGGTAACACAGTGTGCATCATCCTATCCCATGGCAGATAGGAGACCACAGCGGACACGGAACGAAAATAAGACCACTCGCCTGGGCTGGCAGCGGACACTGATACCGTTACATTGTCATCGACGAATGCGACTGAATCAGAATACAGTAACCACAACACAGCGGGAAACAAAAAAAGTTAGAAATCATATTCGAAATAATCACTGACAATGAAAGATATCTGGGTGGTTCCACGTTCTGAATGAAAATGGCTTGTAGGTGCTTGTAATCACTACCGCACATAACTCAGTTTGACGCAATCCTAACGCAGTTCCCGCTAATACCAACCTGCACCGAACACACAACCAACCACAACACAAAAAGACGGTCACACGGCACCGGCAGCCGGGCCAACGATGACCCACCTTGCAGAGCGAGCCCTTGTAGTCGGGCATGTACGACGCCGAGCAGAGCGGACACCTGGCGTCCGGCTTGCCCCGATAGATGGGCCGGTACGTGGCGGCGCACAGCGCGAACGGGTTGTGCTCGTCGTACAGCAGCTGGTGTTCGTCGGTCGGCGTCTTGTCGCACACCTGGCAGCGCACGGTGCCGGGTCAGGCCTGAGGTGACGTCACAGTCCCCAAGGATCAAAGAACGCTGTTATCGATGGAAGACAGATCATTTCAACTTTCCTGGCCAGGTGGGTTCGTACTTACCTGCAGCAGAGGCTTCTGGGATACCTCAGAGGCTGGTACGCACATCAACGCTGTCTTCCGACTCGGAGAGCCCCACATCTCTACTGGTGTACTCCAACAGTACCCAGGGCTCGTAGTTCAGACAGCCTGACCTAGACGGTCCCATGGCTCGGCCGCTGACCTGCAGGAGCCCGCAAGACCTCAGCCCTCGCCGCCCGACTGACCTGGAGGACCTTGCGCGTCTGCTGGGCCACCTCGGGCCGCGGCCCGAGCTCCAACAGACGGCGCGCGAAGCTAGCAGCCGTCCGGTAGTTCTTCAGCTTGAAGAAAAGGTTCAGCGCCGTCCGCAGCGTCAGCACCTGGCGGCAGGCAGATGGCAGAGTTAGCAGAGGGACCTGAACACCACGAAGGCTCACACACACATCAAAGTGTCCGTCCTTCGCTAACATTTCATCTTGACCGTCCACAACACCATCCCAAGACATGATATGAATGAAAACGAAGTAAAATAACGATGATCTCCATGCATTTACCGACTAGAAAACCGTAAACCATCGCCAAGGCGTATCAGTATCAGTCCTGGTTACCTGGTGGACGGGCTGAATGTTGCAATGGGTGAAGTAGGCGGCCATCTCGCAGAGCCGCTTCTGCTCCTCCAGCGTGCCCTTGGGCATCTCCTTGCGCTGGATCTCCATGGAGAGTCCTGCCGGCCGGCGGACGGCGTCAGCGGGGCGCCCCATTAGGGAGGCCGAGGCCGGAACGACCGCCGCCCGCGCCACTTAACTCCGCCTCTTATCTCGGCGGCAGGTGAGGCCACTACTCGACCCGGCGTTTGTCCGCCGTTTGATTTACGACGGCCGCCGTTTCCTCTCTAAATCACGTGTCCCTAGCCCGGAGGTTGCTTGAATACGCCCTGAGTGCAGCAAGCGGCCGTTGAAATGATTTATTAGATTCGTAATCTGCTGCGTTTATTCTTATTTCGTGCAGGACTTCAAACGTCACGCTTCAGCCGTGTCACATTAATCATTTATAACAACCGACCTCAATCTTCCATCAAGAACCTGTCACAATACTGACCTCCTCACGTCTGCCCTCCCTCCCTCCAGTTTGCTCCCGCCACTAACCGAGCACGTATTCGCGACAGATCTCCATCAGCTGGGTGGCCTCGGCGATCTCCTGTTTGGTGTTGACGGCCAGCAGCGGCACGGACAGCAGGATCACGCGGAACCGCTCCACCGCCTCCGAGAACTTGCCGGCCGTCGTCAGCTGGTAGCAGGTCTGCCCAACCGCAACGTCACCATGACACACAGACTGAAGCCACCCGCAGGGCATCCGCACACGCCACAGCGTTCTCGAGCTTTTACCAACACTTTTCCCATGGAGAACCCAGCAGTGAACTGGGAGCAGCACTCTGACCTGTTCAGAGTGTTGTGTGTGCGTGACTGGGGCTTTAGGGCGCTCCGACTACGTGGTCATGTGGCGCCCGATTCAGAGTGTTCTACGGAGAACGACAGCACACTCCCAACCCTCCAGTCACGACATAACTCCTGTACTCTTTCCATCCCCGGCCCTTTCCCCGGGCGCTCTCGCCTGGCGTCGAGCGCGCAGGACCCTCCCTCACCTGCAGTCGGGCGACCAGGTCCGTCAGCCGGACGCCGACGGCCGGCAGTCCGGCCTTCATGCCGGCCTCCTTCCAGTTGCGGTGCGGGTGGCCGAACAGCGGCGGCGTGCTCGCCACCGCCGGGAAGCAGGAGCGCGCCTGGCTGAACGTCTGCAGGAACAGCGGCCGGTACGGCGCGAACGCCACCACGCCCAGCTGGTCGTGCAGTAGCCGGAACGCCGACTCCAGCGAGCCGGCCAGCACGTGGTCCACCGGCAGCTGCGAGTTGCGGGTCCACACCTACCGGCGCCAGGCCACTCACGTTAACTGGCTATGAGAGCTTAGGGGCGCCATAAAGATGCGATCATATGGTGCCCACCACGGCCCCTCTCATTGTTCGGATGAGAACTGGAGCCTTGGGTTCTCTGAATACGCAGTGCTACGAAGAGTGCCCACCACAATATCTTGAACGACTGAACGCCTTATACCCATCCACGAATTGCTTCAACATCCGAGACCACAAAGATGACACATCTTCCTTTCCTTGACCCACATTCCTTTCCAGCCAAGACGCCACAGCCCCGGGGAAGCGCCTCGACCGTTTCCTCTACCTCTTCCGTGCAGCCACCGACCTGCGTCTGAGGCGTGCCCTTGGTGGGCGGCACGAAGTATCCGTCGTCGGCGCCGCCGGCGGTCGCTGCGGCCGGCACCTCGAGATCGGCCGGCAGCTCCAGGTCGTCGTCTACGTCCCAGCCGCCGCCGGCGTCGCCGGCCTCGGCGTCCTCCATGGCCGGCTCGCCGTCGGCGTCGTCGTCGAGGCCGAGGTCGGCGTCGGCGCCCCAGCCGTCTGCGGCGCCCTCGTCCGGCGCCTCCGCCACCATCGCCGACGCCACGGCCGTGCCCGCCTTGCCCGTCTTGGAGATGGCGCCCTCGAAGAACGTCTGCGGGGCGGAGGTTCGGAAAGGTCATGGTGAGTAACTGAGGTCAGAGTACGTTCGCGAAAGTCAGAGAGACGGGTAACTACGGGTCACAGAACTCTGAGGCACATGGAAGCAGACCGGCCACAAGTCACGCTCGAACAATCTCCAGGGACGAAGCCGGCTCCAGTCGTCCCAGGAGGCGACGACCTCTCAAATAAAACAACTGCCGTAATGCTCCGCCCGGCCGCCAGCCCACCTTGGAGACGGTGAGCAGCGGCCAGTTGTCGTCGCTCTGGTGGAGCGGCGGCGGCGGCTGCAGCAGCTGCGCCTGCGGCTGTGGCTGCGGCAGCTCGGCGCCCTCGGGCAGCGCGGCCGCCAGCTCGGCTGTCTCGGCTTCCAGACCGTGCGTGGCCGCCGTCAGGTACGCCAGCTGGGTCTGGCCGCAGGCGCGCAGGATGCGCACGCGCTCCGGCACGTCGCCCAGGTAAAGCGCGCTCTGGTACTGGCCCGACGTGTCCTTGCGGATCTCGGCGATTTTCATCATCTTGCGCAGCTTCTCCAGGTTACCCGTGATCAGGTAGAGGAAGCTGAGCCGGTCGAAGTTCTTGGTGCGCTGGTAGCACATCTCCACCACCTGAACGGGACGAGGAAAACGGTTCATGCGCCACAAAGAGCAGCTCCAATGTACCGCTGACGGTGGAACGTACATCGACCTTCGCGTAGGATTTAGCAAACGTGACGCAATGACTACGTGAAACTACGACAGTCTCACATTACAATGTACTATAACTCCAAAACAGCCATAGATTCGCCATCTGCTGCCTAGAAATATATACAACAGTTATCGCAAATCAGCAGCACTTCTGGCATGCAAAATGAAAGACATGGCTATTAACAAAACAGTACAAAGAGCTAAGCCATTTTCAATATGCTAATGTGGTACACCTACCCAACTTGAGTCTCGACTTTCCTCACCACATCCACTACCAAGCAGATCACACACACCTGGTGGTTGCCCTGCATGAGCGCCGCTTCTCCGAGCTTGTTCCAGCAGTCCTTGTCGTCCAAGGCGCGGGCCGCCTCCAGCGCCACGTCAATGTTGCCACACTCCAGCGCCAGACCGAACCGAGTCTTCTCATCTGCGGGCGTGGACACGCGGCCGGTCAGCCGCCGGACAGACGTATGAAGTCACATTCCACACAATGCCGGAACACACGACTGCACGCAACGCCAGTCACCGCTGGGACAACCGAGTCACACAGTTACACGGTGGACACAGCACACCACACATGTTGGCAAAATGGTGGCGGATGGCAAGAATGCAGAGAAAAATGGGCGCGCGTGTCCCAGGTGTTACCTTATCACCCCAGGTGTTACCTTTGACGAAGTGGAGAGCCACCTCTGGGTATCCTTTCTTCTGCAGGTAGGCAATGATCGACTGGCCCACCAGCTTGGCATTCCGCACCATGTGCAGAACCTGCGAGTTTTTGAAAGAACAATAATGGGACTTTCTGTGTTAGCAAGCAAACCAGTTAACAAGGAAAATGACTGATTCTGTCATCCAGCTCTGTGAAAGTAATCCATGGCGAATACATCACATATAGGAAAACGCTCGTCAATTTTCGCAGCGCGATTAACCAGCTCACAAGAAAAGGATTCAAAACACTTGATGAAACATCAAGATAATGAAATAAAACAGTACAAAACACATTACAAAACAATACTGGAATGCCCGATTCATGGACCTTCATTTTCGATCAGACTAAACCTCCAGCTCACCTCGTCGTATTTACGGTTGACCAGAGCCAGCTTGAAGCGGAACTCGGTGACGTCCACGTTCATGATACGGGCCCGCACTTCCCTGTCCAGGCAGTGCACCTGGCTGCCTTTGATCTTGGTCAGGTAGATCGGCACGTGCAGCGTGCGGATGATGCCGTTATCACTGCCAACGGATGAATCATTTACACATAGGCTCGGACCAGCTGGAAAGCAGTGTTCTATAGATGAAACGTATTGAACGTTTTGAGGTTGCAACAGTTTTTTACGGTTGTAGGGTCCTCTGTCTTTATGACTACATGGTGATCATGGTTTAGCAAAGTTCTAGTTAAGTATATCAGCTCAGACTGCCATGTCCAAATCCATACAGTAGATGGTACAATACACCTGTTTTCTCTCGTTACCGACTTCGGTAGCGCCACAATAAGCCAGTCATGACCGTCCGCAGGGAGCACAAAACTATCTCGCAAAAACCTCGCGAGCTGCCGCCCCAGACGACCATCCCCCCCCGTCTCATGTCCACTCACCCGTTGGTGAGCGTGTACTTGATGTGGTTCGAGGTGGTGTAGATGAAGACGCCGCTGTCGTCCCAGGTGCCCGACTTGACGCGGGTGCTCTCCTGCAGCGAGCACAGCATCTCCAGCTTCCGGTTGCAGATGAGCACCGCGTGCTTGGCCAGCAGAGCCACGTGCGACATGTCCGGCGACCAGACCACGTAGCGGCACTTGGAGATCTTCACGCTGGCCATGGACCTGCCGGACGCCCACACAGACGAGAATTAGGTGGTGGCAGTAGCGATATGGCTCAAGTCGACACTGGATACGCCCATCTTTGGTCGTTTAAATGAATCAAATGGACGCTGTGGCACAGGAAAAGCATGGTCTGAAACGTAAGAAACCATTTCTTTATAGTCATACAAACAGATGCACACGACGACCTGAAGTTTCAAGGAACAGCTGATCCTGATTTATCATGAGCAAGATGTCTTAAAGCTCAAAGAAAGCACAAATAACACGGAATCGCGGCAACACACCGACGATGAGACGCCATCCACCCCGGCCCTGCCCTCACCGTTTCTGCTGGACGTCGAAAAGGGTGACGGAGTCGGTGTCCCGCAGCAGCAGCATGCCCGTGCCGGCGTAGAAGATCTCGTCGCAGGCCGGCGTCTGCACCTTCTTCTGCACCTCATTCTTCAGGTTCTTGATGGTAACCTGAAACGACCAGATCGTGAAGACGTACGAAAAAAGGCACGGGCCAGGGAAAAACTTCTAATGGTGACAGGTTCCTTTTACGCGAAACAACACGAAACCCCAATACAGCAACACGCAAGTCTTCCCATTCCTTTAGCCTGGACGTGAGGGCAGGACAAAAAAGAAACAAACTGGCCAGGGCCACAACTTCTGGTGATGGCACGTTTCATCTAACTGTAGTATCTGACAATAATACAGCAACAAACAAGTCTCCCCACCTGTGTAAATATTTAACAAACAGCGCGCGTCCCACATTCCCGGCGCCAGTGCCCGGCGTCCGGCTGACCTGGTGGCTGCGGTCCAGCACGGCGAACCGGTTGCGGGCCACCCAGATGGCGCTGAGGCCGGCGGCCCGCTTGCCTTCGGGCGTCTCCGGGTTCTGCGGGTCCGTCTGCTTCGGCACCTGGTAGAGGTCGTAGGTCGAGTTTTCGGCGTTGGACGGCCGCGAGCACACCAGCACCGCGTTCTCGGCCGGGTTGTACGACAGGCTGCAACAGACGGCAGGCCGTCAGGAGACTCCCGCAGATACTCCGGGCGGTAATCCGCACAACGCGGGTCAGCAGGTGAGCGTAACAATGAAGACTGAAATCTGTACGTTTCCACAAAAATGAGTCTATACGCCTTTTAGCGTGATAGCAGGACGTCAGTATGTTCAATATGTCAATAGCGGCATATCGTAAGACGCAGATAGCTGGGAAAAAACTTTACTTTAAGGGATAAATAGGCACAATTCTGCCAAGTATGAATTCTACTGATATTACGAGTCAACAAGTTTATTTTGTCAATAAAATTTTAAATAAATCAATCAATAAAGTCTTAAAATCTCGTTGGGGCGAACAGCCAGCCTACGAACTCACGTACTTCCTACTACACGTACTTTCTACCCGGCAACCTACGAAAATGAACAACTTTGTGGTCTTCCATTGTTACGCCTCCCGCCCCTCACTGTTCCAACTGTGATTCCTGCCTCTGGCGATGACACAGCCGCAGCCTCGGCGGCCGCCGGCTCACCTGTAGGGCCTGGTGCGTCCGACCAGCCGGATCTGCATCACGGCCACGTCCTTATTGGTGGTGAAGTCAAGCCGGCGCAGAAACTTGTCCTTCACGTAGAACAGCATGTTGCCGCTGATGGCGTGTGCAGGACGTTCTCGCTCCAGCTGCGAACAACACAAACAGTGGCTGTAGTAGAAAATACTGGTACTGACAGTTACTAAAATAAAGATACTTAGCTGAAAAAAAATGATGGCTTACCTGGACAATAAAAGAAACGTTCCTTAAACGTTCCTGGTGCATGTTTAATCAATCAGTAACCCCCCCCTTTCATCTGAGACCAAAATAATTCTAAGTTTGCACCACGACTCACTCCATCCCTTCCCGGGGCCCTCCAGTAGCGCCTCACCTTGAAGATGATCATGCCGGAGTCGTGGCCGGCGGCGAACACGTTGAGCGTGGGGTGGGCGGCCATCACCCAGAAACGGTCGTGCTCGCGCCGGAACGTGTGCAGGCACGTGCGCTTGCTCATGTCCCACACGCGGATCGACTTGTCCTCCGAGTTGGAGAGGATCAGCTCCTGGCGCGGGTGGAAGAGCACGCAGGACACGTTGTTGTAGTGGCCGCGGCACGTGTCCACCTCCCAGGCCTTGGCGTCGTTCATGCGCCAGAACTTGATCTGGCGGTCGTCAGCGCCGGACACGATGAGCGGCAGCGTCGGGTGGAAGGTGGCCCAGTTGACGCCGCGGTCGTGGCCCTCCAGCACGTGCTTGACCAGCGCGTCCGCCTGGCCGAACAGGTCCGGCGGGCCGGCCGACTTCATGTGGTCGTCCATGCCGGACGGGCCGGGCGCCACGTGCTTCTGGCGCAGACCTGGCGGACGGCGGCGGCGTCAGGGCCCGGTGAGCGAGGCAACTGCATTACATCAGCGAAGGAAGAGCGCCGGTAACAGGTGATCCCGAGCACGAGCCGAGATCCAGCGAGCGAGCTACTGGCGACGGGCTGGTCGTCACTATTTCTGCGGCAGGACTCGTCTCGCATAACTCTGCTGTTACAAGTTTGAATAAAAATTCTCAAGGCCAATCCACGTCATCATAATTACAGTCTTCCAAAAAATAATGACCTCACGAACGGTAACACTACAGAAGT
Source organism: Capitulum mitella (assembly GCA_030062745.1). NCBI lineage: Eukaryota > Metazoa > Arthropoda > Thecostraca > Pollicipedomorpha > Pollicipedidae > Capitulum > Capitulum mitella. The sequence continues at coordinate 25,595,742 of CP099842.1, read as the reverse complement.
CAGAACTGACAGCAGTGAGGGATAACTTCCTCAGGAAACTTTGGCACAAAATAGCATCCTTCCCACAAGCCACTATTAACCCAACCCTACCCATACCCAAGCACACACACATACACAGTCAACAGCGGCCATGTGACGCGCTCTGTCCACCCTACCAGCCCCACCACAAGCCAACCAGAGCGGAACGCACCGGAGATGTCCCAGACGCGGACCGTTTGGTCGAGCGAGGCGGACACCACCAGGTCCTCGGTCGGGTGGAAGCGGGCGCACATCACGTAGTGGTTGTGCCCGGTCAGGATGCAGATGCAGCTGCGCCGCTGCCAGTTCCAGATCCGGATCGTCTGGCGGGCGGGACGGGCCGGGTCAGTCGCGGGAACCGGGTCGCCGGGCCCGACAGACGGGTCCAGGCCGTCCGATCCGACCACCGGGTCCTGCCTCCGAAGCCGAACCATGACTTAGACCACCAACAGCACAGACGTCCTGGTTCTGCCCGACCCTCGTTATTCCCGCGTCACATCATCCGACACCCTCTCCCCTTCCTATAGAATCCAAGCCTACAATGGCGAACCCACAATGGAACACTCAGGCTCTAAAACTGATACTTCAAAACGTGCTAACCACTCTCTGGGCACCCACAGACACTCCGACCCTGCCAAAAACATTCACAGCATCATGACGTCCAGTGATGATATTCCCTGACCTAACGAAAACCCATGACCTCGGCTGTGGCCACTTCCAGGTCATCCGCCGAAGGCCCAGCGGCGGCGCGGCGCCAGGACTGACCTGGTCGTCCGAGGCCGAGATGATCCACGGGTACTCGTGGTGGAACTCGGTGGTCCGGATGTAGTCCAGGTGGCCCAGCAGGGTGAACACGCACCGTTTCTGCTTGTAGTTCCACACCTGGCGTTCAGAGACGGTCCCGTTCCGTCAGCATGATCGTACAGTTAGTAAACAAGGGTATTATGACATATGCTGAACAGCCACCTTCATAAGACCGAAGACTTTCACCGGCAACGTTGGCACGTCAAGCTCCATAAGATAAAAATATGAATTCGATCATCAACCACCTTGAAACTGCACGCCGACCGCACACCAACATACCTTGATCTTGTAGTCATCACCGCCGGACACAAACAGCGGCTGCTGCATGTGAAAGCAGATGCCACGCACCGGGCCATCGTGTTCGTCAAATTTCTCCAGCAGTGTGCACATGCGATAGTCCCACAGCTGGATCACGCCGCTGTGCAAACTGCAATGCAGAAGGGACAGAGTATTGTCAGACTGGACAACCTGAACTGCATTACACTCAAAGCACTATCACATGTGGATCCAGATAGTGCCAGATGCCAAAACCACTGAATTTTAATCTTTGTACTGGTGACCACTTCAGTCACCTCTGCATTGGTATATTTCGGAGAAACCCCCCTTCCAAACTTCTAATCACCTCATCGAAATCATACGAAATTTGGTTTGGAATTGTGGTGGATGTCTGAGCCACCTTTGCACTGTTAGGATGAGGTCCTAAACCTCGCACATATCGGTGGGGCATATGCACCCCCCCCCCCAAGTTTTTCCGAAGGCAACTTCCGAATGGTTTTTTGATCCATCTGAAACTTGGGGTGCCTTCTGGGGCATCCTTTCCGCATCTTATGGTGACAAGTTTTTCTTCCACGTTGCCATGGTAACGAGCTATGACCTCATAACGGGAAACAGGTCAGCTGTTTTCGCGCGCCAACGCGACCGGTTTACAACGGTCTCAGTTTTGTCTCACTGTAAGACAGCTGCAGTGCACAAATACAATAAAATATATACCAATCGACTACAAATTTAATCTTCTACAACACTTAACCTTGATTTAATAGGCTTATGCTTACTACCAGGATTATCGAGGGTGTAAACTGAGGTCATGAGCTACGACGGGAAACACGTCACTTTTATTTTTGGGAATGCAATAGGAAATAGGTATCGCAAAACAACCTATATATTTGGACTGCTTGATGTATATGGAAAGAAAAAGGGGAGAAATAGTGTAAATGACATAAATTTGGTGCAATTAGTATTTTATTTCGTCAAAAGAGGCTGCAATGCAGCAAACGCCTGACTTGCTTCGATGGGCGGAGCGGCGTCGGCCGCGGAGTGATGAGTCTACAATACCACGGCATGCCTAAAATTAGATTCTGTGTTGGATATCAACTCGAAAACGGCTTTTAAGACAAATAAGTTGCAACTTTCAGCCAGTCAAAGGTCATTCTACGTCACTGGCTTTAGATAATCCTGGATGACCTAAGATGACCTTGGATGACTCAGGATGACCTGTAAACGTTATTCGACAACAGTGTTTGTTTACTGAGATGTTACATTTAATTTTAGCATCTATTACTATCTACAACAATGCTTCGGCAGCTCTGAGGACGCATTTAAGGCGACGACCCCGCACGACAAGGACTGACCTAGCATGACCTGGATCGGACTCCATGGGTAAAATGCAATCATGCGGTATACAGATAGACTCATAACTGATAGACGCACACCATATCCGTTTCGCTTGATCATAATTTATTCTTTGGCGTTCATTTGCGCTTAAACTCGAAAAGTACCACTTTCCGCCAATTTTTTACCTTTGACCCGACCTGGAAGGTTATCCGCTGACCTGAGACCTTAAAAAGGATGCCGGTCGCGAGATCTCGTCACGCGCAACACGCTATTTTTTCCACGACGCTCTAAAACGCACAGTGCTGAAATGTCCGGGTGGTCGTACCAAGCAACCCCTATACGTTCGCGTTATGCAGAGAACCTTATATGGGCGAAGGATAGTTTCTCCCCATCTAACTTCTGATCTGCTTGTCTGAACTGCATGACATCTGGCACACATCATGACTAGTATCCAACTGAGCAGCCTTCAAACATTTAGGATGATACTTGGAAGATCAGGCAGCATTATGTGTATCATCTGATCATGTTTTCAGATGCCATGAGCTGTGTATCAATTTGCAAACTATATACATATACATATATATATATATATATATATATATATATATATATATATATATATATATATATATATATATATATATATATATATATCAGCTGCTTTGGTAACAGTACAACCAAGTATCCAATGGAACAATATTGCTAATCCAGAAGATGATAACTGTTCCTTCCCCAGCTTCAGCACAGTGACATGGAAAACTGTTGTATGTTATTTGCAATTGTAAGCACATCTTACTGATGTTAGTATATCTTCTTTCTTTATAAAATTCTTGCACAAAATGCTACAGCAAATACACCACTCTAATCTTTATTCCATCAACTTGTATGCCTTGTAACTCAATGTGATCTGAAAACATTTGTGATTTCAGAAAAAACAAAAAGATGATTGCAGGCAGGCCAGCAGATACTACCATTAGGATATTCCAAGTGAACCAACATCATGGGATCTATTCAAGCATAATTACCATGATTTTTTACTTGTGTGTAACTTCTGACACTACATGACATCAAACTGATTGAGGACAAATACCGAAACTTGACGTGCCTTGCCCGAGCCATCTGTCTGCAACTAGCAAAAAACATGGGGGGAGGTTCATAGAAACTCTCCTCATTTATAATGTGAGTGGTAGTCACTGCCTACTAAACTGACTGGGCTAAATATTTGCACAAGCTTCAAGCTTCAGAAAAAAATTAAATTACCAAGATCATTTTTCTCTTCAGACATCCACACACAAAATCAACCTGGCCCTGGCACCCACCCATGTTCAAAGGTGCAGTGAGTACAGTAGACAACACAATAATGGTTTTTAGCTTAATTGCCAACGTTTTGGACCATTATGTGTGCAATGAAACATACTAGGCATAATATGTCTAACTCCCTTCTAGCTTATGTTTATATATCTGATATATAATATAACAAATTGTGACCATGCAATGGATAGCAGACACCAATAACAGTGGCCCCAAAATGGCAAATGTCATGCAATGTTTTTGGGCATAAAGTCAACAACTTCAAATTTACTTAAAAACATTGTACACACCATGGTAAACAAATGAATGGGGAACAGATACCAAAAACCTGGCAAAACTGACACAAGCCATTTTCCATACCCAGAGAAAAACTCCTGCTGATGCCAAACTCACCAATATCATGGTTAAGAGCCATGCCACACAAACATTGAAACACCTTGCCCAATCATGCCAGTTTTTGGTAAAAAGTTTTAAGGATAGAAGGGAAGGCACAAAACCATAAAACTCAGGGCCATGAGAAAATTCACTGGCTGGGTTGGACCACTGGTATCTGGCTTCATAACACCAACCAACTCAGGCAACATTATGACATTCTCTACATGAAATACATAACAGCCAACCACCTTCCAAACCAGATAATAAAATATCTTACCACACATATCTGATGGGTGATATCTATTTGTGGCAAAAAATGACAAGAACTGCATGGCAGATGACTACTGAGACATGCAAATATGCAAACAATATCTTTGAAACAATATAAGCAAAATTCAATGAAACTGACATTATGTGCTTGTAAACTTCAATGTCCCCTGAGAGAGGTCAGCCTGAAGGTAAAGAAGTGGTACCACAGGGGAGACAGAATGAAATGGAAAGAGGAAAGGAAGAGACACAAAGAGTGCAAGAAACATGGATGGGATGGGAGATAAGTAAGAGAAGGAAAGACAAAGAGAAGAATGAAAAGGAAGAAAATGAAACAAACACAAGATGTGAGAATGTAGGTAAGATACAAACAAAAGGTAGGCACATAGATGAGTACAGAGAGAGAATTGGGGATATCAAAACAGCCTTCAAAAGTTGGTAGTGAAAGTCAATGAGAGAAAGGGAATTATGACAAGCAGGAAAATGGAGTCAGAGTGGAGGACTGACAATGTGGTAGTAACTAAGAGAAATATAGCAAAAATGGTAGGGAAAGGAAAGGCAAGGGGGACAAGAGAATGAATGAGGATGAGCATACAAAAGTGAGGGGGAAAATGTGAGGACGACATTCTCACAGGAAGACAATGGGACCAAAATGGCATAAGGTATATACAGCAGCCAAAACATGGAAGAGAGAGGAATGAACAGCTGGATCACAGCAATGTTTAACATATATTTTGCTGATATAACTTATCACAAAATTGTTTTCCTAAATACCTTATACTTACTTAACACTTAATACTTAAGATTAAGTAATCAATTACATGCCAACATCAATCATGCAACTGGGTGCACTCAAGTGAGGGACAAAATGCCAGGATATGCCAAGACTAAAACCTATATTAAAGCAAGTGAAAAAGACAAGCCTGATAACAGTTTCCTGAAAAATTTGGATGCAAGCTTTATATATTAACATGCATTTATGAAGGCAAAGAATGGATCCCTCCATCATTCTGTTTTGAGATATGATTTAACCAAAATGAAAGAGGTGACTACTGCTTAAATCTTGGTACCATTTATCATTTTATGTTATTAACAATTCCCCTGATTCCCTTTAGACTACTGCACAAAAGGTAAACACCATTAGAAATATGCTAAAACTTGATGGCAATTTCTTTACAACTGACCTGAACCATTCAACATATGCTTCATTTAGCCATACAAACTATGAAGCTTTCCTTACAAACCAGCACATTCACAGTGTTCTGAAATGTATAACTGATGTCCATTGGCAAAAGCTTTATCACTTCAAACAATAAGTATACTCATTTGAGGTTCAAAAGGCATTATGCAACAAGAACTGTACAAAACTGTACAAAAATGATATTCGCTAGGGATACTTCAAAAATGCATTTAAAATCAATGCGCCACCAGGGTAATCTTTCAGGTTAGGTTAGGTTAGGTTAGGTTAGGTCTGAACGAATTCATCTGCTTTCCATCGTGGTTCGGCAATTCTGGAGAAAGTGGTCCTTTTTTCGTGATTGACCTCACTTACGTCATCAGCAGTCAAAAATAAAAGTGTGTAAGTCACCCCTGAAAAATAAATGACAATGTCAGACATGACAAACAATATCACCCTGGTGGCGAAATCGGAAACTACACGCGCGTTAACCTTACCCTCGACTCTGCGCAACGGAAAAAATACCCAAAAAAACTTCAGCATTTAAAATCAATGCCCAGAATCTTTCACCACAAATATGAATAAAACAAACCCCTGAAAAATAAATGACAATGTAGACATGACACATAACACAACGGAAAAACTGCATCAATAATTACCTGGCTAGAACCCATGGCCGTTTTGGGTGGAAGGACAGCCCCTTCACCCTCGCCGACTTGGTTTCAAATTTTGTCAGCATTTTTGATGGGGCATCCAAAATCAATAGCTGTAGAGCAAACAGCTTGTTTTAATCCCACTAGCACCGATTCTAACAGTTTCGCATGGGCAAAATACCCCAAACTCAGTGCTTTTTGTCCAGCCGGCTCGTGTTGGTTGAAAACCCACGGTGCGGCGGACACGTCAGCAGGCGGACTCAATACGCCGCACTTGTGCATCCACTCCGTGCCCAATTTAGTGATGGTAAAATACGTTCTCATGTTTCATCGAACAAAGTAAAAAAAAATGTATGTCGTGATTTCCTACACCATTCCTCGAAGTAGTGCGTCTAACTAACCCATGTAACCACTGGTCACACTCGATTTCTTGCCTCGCGTTGAATTTTGCCTGTCTTCCACGAAAACAACTTGCGTACCGCGGGTTCGGGCTCCCCTTTGGAGGAGATAGATGGAAAGGAGAAAAACCGCGGGAGGAAGCAGCTCGTTAACCATTTTCGACATATTTTACCTACGGACCCCTCCCAAAAATCATGATGTATCTAGCCTCGAAGCATCCCAGTCGTTAATGTACATCCGCCCGAAACCGACTGCGAGATGGCTATCCCGGAAGACAATAGCCGGTATAATACCGATTATTAGCTTGACGTCCTGAAGAAGGATTGCTTTTGATACAAGATAGGATGGTGGAGGGTGCTTTGGACGCAAAGACCTTTGCGTACCACTTGTTTTGAGCTCTGCAAATGTTATTTTCTTTGGCGGTAGACCTCGCACAAACACCAGTCCGGAAAAGCCTTGACCGAATCCATTCGCAACGTAATGGGGTTGACTTCATTTGAGTACAGCAGATTTTACTCCCAGCAACTTGCTTTAGAAAAGCGTCTGACGCCAAGGGCAGATAAAGGAATGCTTGCTGACTTCCTCTGTGAGTTAAAACGCGTCCTCCGAGTCAGTTCGGGAGCAATACATGAAAAAAAACATGGATACATCAACGTCAGCGACCGTTATATTGGTTATCTTGCAAAATACAAACTCGGTACACGGCGGTCCCACTAAACCATTTTAATGCTAAGGTCCCTTTTCCCTTCGTACAGTAACGAAATAACGCCGAAATATAAATGCAATCTTCGCTTTCAACAAGTCCTGTCTGACGTCGCATGTCAGACTTAAATTCCATACACACCACTCAGAGCGGCAATCACTCAACAAAGTCACAGATTTCACATAACGCCAGCATAAGGCAAAATTACAGCGCCAAGCCCACATCACTTACATCAGCCCCGCATAATACCTCCTCCGCCGAAGGAAAAGCCTCTAGTTCATCAGCCACCGCAAATATTTCTTTCATCCAATCAGATTGTTCCGCGTGTTCTACGTTGAAAATATATGAACTGGCAAACTAACATAACGCCGGAATATTTGCATTTGCATCTACGCACAGTCGACCCACCACAACATAAGCAGCATGTTCACGATTCATAAGTTACAGATCACATGGCCCCGCACGCACGGCTCGCCCTTCGAGCGTGCGCCCGAAGAGCACACGCTCCAGCGAGTGATTGCGGCACAGCTGTAGCTGACGGAGCGCCAGGCGGGCCGGGCGGGCGACACCGCGGTCTCATGGCGGCGCGCCGGCCGAGTCTGTGTCCGACCCCTGCCCACGGGCGCCACACGCTTGAGAACACACTCCAGACGACAGAGCCCGGCCTCGCGAGGTCACGCCCAGTCATATGTCCTTTGAGGACGCGCTGACCAGGTCCGACGTGTTTGGACTCAGCTTCATCTGAAACCAGAGACACGCCGTCGTCACCAGAGTTCGTTCGAGTCCCGGCACGGGACGCAGTTCCTCCCCGCGAGTCCCTCCAGTCCACGCCTGCGTGACGCCTGTGAATCGGTCCCGGGTGGCTGCCCACACACTTTCTACAACCACTCGAACCCAGAAGCAATACTGGAGTCGGGGATGAACCTGAACTGGACAGGTCCCTCTGGCACGACGGTCACGACGTTCGCTCCAATCCGGAAAGCTAACGACGCGCGACGGCGACGCCTCGCCGGGTAAACGCAACCCGGGAGGCCATCATGAGGTACGCATAGTGACAAGTCGAGGCTAAAGGTGTGCGTTTTACCACCTGTCTGTGGGTAAAACCCTGCTAGCAGGGCCAAACGTGTCATGCTGCCAATGCCATGCTGCACAATGAACACATAACGTCTCAAAAAGCCTAATGAGGGCATGGGTTTATCACATCCTGTAAAAAAAAAACAGGAGAATATGAAGCAGACCTAAATTTAGTTTTCTTTAGGATGACTCAAGTCTGTCACAAAGAACTAATGTGCATTTTAAACTGCTTCTTACGAGCAAATCTATGGTGCACTAACACACATCCAGCCAGCCCAACATCGTTCAGCACTTGCCTAGAGATGCCTCTGGAGACAGAACGTTTTCATGCAAGTGACTAGCGACACAAGAAAACACATTATGCATCACAATGCGCAGAACAAGACGTTGTAATAAATATTTCACGGAAAGTACAAAATACTACCAGTACCTATTCGATGAACAATGTCGCCAGCTGTAAACAAAATACGACTGGTAAGTTTTCTGGTCCACAAAATGAAGAATCACTTCTGGAAAGCACGACATAACGTAAGGTTCGACGCCATTCACGGAATTTGATGTGAGCCACAGCTTCCCCACACTTTAAGTGCGCCAGCGGAATATACAAGATGACAGTGTTACGAGTATACGGACTATACTCGTAACATGCTGCTGCACTTATGTAGCAACCGGACCCAGACAATGCCGGGCTGTATAACACACAGTGCCGATTCAGCCACAAACCACTAATCAGTCGCTACCCAACTGTAGCCTCGCCGCCCTCTTTCCATCCTGAGTCCGACCTCGCTGCTCCGACTCCCGTCGTCTGCGTCCAGCAGCGCTCCAATCGCGCCGCCTGGCCCGCCCACGCCCGGTCTGACCCGGCCCCGCCCACTGACCTGGTGTCGGCCGTGCTGGAGGCCCTCCGACTGGAGCGACTTCTGGAGACGGCGCCGCTCGGCCACCTCGTCCTGCAGCTGGATGTCCAGCAGGTAGTTGAGCTGCTTCAGCTCCGCCAGTCTGCAGCGGCGGGGCGCGTCACATGCGGGACCGTGGCGCGCCGTTGCGACACCGGTACAAGCCATTTTCAAACAAATTCGAGACACTTAAACCCACTGATCCAGCATGGAAAGACGCTCGCGTATGCGAGGCCTGTCAAACCCAGGTCTGACGCTGTAGTCAGCGCCCGGACTCACTTGACTTTGAGCTGCTGCACGTCGGCCGTCTCCGCGGACGATTCGGCCACATCCGCCTGGTGAGCTTGGTTTGAGCGAAGCGCCGACGACAGGCGCAGCTGGAGCAGGTCTCGCTCCTCCAACAGCTGTCGGACCACAGAGCACAGCCCTGGTTAAACGTCCTGGACAGGGACGAACGAGAAACCGGCTGAACAGAACAGAACAAACCGGCTGAACAGCCATCACTACAGCCTCAAGGGCGTATCAAGACCCCTTGTACAATACACAGTGCGATGTTAACTCCACAACAGGCGCGATGTCATTTGTCAATCAGAAGTCAGACAATGGGAGTTTCAAAATGTCCTATCAGCCGACAAGGAAATCAAAAGACTATGAATTTCATCGTAGGACACTGCGGATGACCATGAACAACATCCAGCCTAGGCTGACAACATCCAGGCATCTAACTCATAACAACACCAAGCAGAGTACGCAGCGTCACCCGCAACCCACACCCTGACCCCGCCCGGACTGGGAAGGCCGGTCATCTCACCTGCGCCACCTCGGAGGTGAGCTCGCGACAGCGCGAGTCGCGCGCCTGCAGCGCGCCGCTCAGCTGGTGCAGGTGCTCGTTAAGGCCGTCCACCACGTCGCCGTCTTCGCCCTCCTCGGCCAGCGTGCGCCACTGCGCCGCCTCGGCCAGCAACGCCGCGTTCGCCGCGCGCAGGCTCGAGATCTCGTCGGCCATCGAGTGGATGATGACCTCGCGTGAGCGCAGGATCAGGCCCGAGTCGGCCGCGTCGTCGGCCGCCGCGCCGGGCGGCGTGACGCGCTCTGCCGGCGACGCCCGGTCGGCGGCCGCCGCGAGCTGCTGCAGCGGTCGCGCCGGCGCCGCCGGGTCGGCGACGATCAGCGCCAGCTCGTTGACGGGGGCAGACATGATCGGCGCGGCCGGGTCGGCGCCCGTCAGCGGGGGCTGGGACGCGGTGACGGGCGGCGCCGGGGCCGTCGGGTCGGCCACCGTCAACGACGACTCGAAGGAGAACACGGCGGGGGCGGCGGGAGCCGCCGGGTCGGCGCCAGTCAGGTGCGCCGGCGACGGGAACGGGGCAGCCTCCGCCTGGTACGGCTGGTCGGCCGCCTGGGCCGCCCAGTGGGCGTCGTAGGCCGCCAACCGGCCGGAGAGCGTCGCGTTCTCGGCGGCGGCCGCCTCCAGGGACAGCTGCAGCTGCTCCACTGACCGCTGCAGCTGCTCGTCCGCGGCAGCTGCCGACGTCCTCTGGTAGAGGTCCAGCAGCTCCTCGTTGCGCAGCTCCAGCTCCGTCAGCCGCTGCTCCAGCGCCGACTTCTCCTCCTTGAGCCGGGCGACCTCCGACGTCGCGGCCTCGGCGGTGGAGTCCGCCTCCGCGCCGGCCGCCGGTGGCGCCTCCCCGACGGCGGCTGCCGCTGCCGGCGACTGCTCGGCCGTCCGGCTCTCGGCCGCCTCCTCCAGCTCGGCCAGCCGCCACTCCATGTCGCTCACCTGTCCGCGCAGACGGTCGTTCTCCACGCGCAGCGAGCGCACCTCGGCCTCAAGATGCTCCTTCGCGTCCACGAGTCGCTCGTGCGCGTCCTGGAACGTGCCCAATTGCTCGGCGAGTCTCGTCTTCTCCTGCTGCAGCTCGCGACTAAGCCGCTCAGCCTCGTCAGCGCGGCGGCCGGCCTCGGCCGCCTGGCTCTGCAGCTCGTCCAGCATGGCGGCGTCCAGGCCGTCGGCGCCGCGCGCGCCCTTCTGCAGCTGCTTCACCTTCTGCAGGAGGCGGCCGTTCTTGACCTTGGCCTGTTGCAGCTCGTCCTTGCCGGCGGCCAGCGCCGTCTCCAGGTCGGCCACCTTCTGCCGGTAGAAGGCCGCCTGGTCGCCGAGAGCCGAGTCGGCGGCGGCCGGCGCACTGCGCGCCGCCGACAGCTGCGCCTGCGTGTCGGCCAGCAGGTCGCGCAGCAGCTGCAGCTCGCCCTCGAGCCGCGCCACGTCGGCGCGCTCCGCCTCCAGCTCGCCGCTCAGCTGCGACACGGTGGCCAGCTCTTCGGCCAGCTGCGCCGCCAGCTGCGCCGCCTCCCCGGCGGCCGGCGGCGCAGCTGGTGACGCGGCCGAGCGCGCCCGCTCGGTGTCCAGCGCGGCTGTCAGCAGCGCCACCTGCTCGCGCAGCTCGGCCGCCTCCTCGCCCAGGCGGCGCGCCTCCTCGCGTTGGGCCTCCAGCTCGGCGGTGACGGCGGCCAGCCGCTCGGCCGCCGAGGCGGCGGCGGCCGCCTGCTCGCGCAGCCCAGCCGCCTCGTCCTCCAAGCGGCCGATCTTCTCGCGCTCCTCCTGGAGCTCGCGCGTGACGTCGGCCAGCCGCTGCGGGTCGGCGGCCGTCGCCTGCGTCCACAGCGTCTCGGCCTCGCGCTCCAGGCGCGCCACCTTGTCGCGCTCAGCGCGCAGCTCTGCCATGACGCGGGCCAGCTCGGCCGGCTCGGGGGACGGCGGCGCGGCGCGCTCGGCCGGCGAGACCGCCTCCAGCGCCGGCGTGAACTCCTCCCAGCCCCACTCGGCGCGCAGCGGCGGCGAACCGGCCTCCTCCAGGAACGGACTGGACGTCAGCGCCACCAGCGGGTCGGGCGCCGCCTGGCCGGCCACCGCCGCGCGCTCCAGCTCGGCCACGCGGCCGCGCAGCGATTCATTCTCAGCTCGCAGCTCGTCCAGGGTGGCCCTTTCACCGCCGGTGTCCGCCCTGCCGCCGTCGCTGCCGCCGCCGGCGGCGCCGGAGCCGCCCCCGAAGAACGACAGCACCGAGGGGATGACGCTCTGCGCCGCCGAGACCACCGTCTCGGCCACGGCGGCCGCCTCCGTCGCCGGCGTCGCCAGCTCGAACGCCGCCTGCGCGCTCTCGGACGGCGCCGGCGACGAGAACAGTGACACCGTCGACAGTTCGCCGCTGGGGCTGGCTGGCGGCGCAGTCGGCTCTGACGCCACGGCCGGCTGCGGCACGTCGACCGCCAGCTGAAGCGCGGCGTCGCCGGGCCAGCCCTGCTGCTGCGACTGACTCTGAGTCGCGTCCAGCGCCTGCTCGATCTCAGCCTGGCCCTGGTCCTGCCCCTGACTCTGCTGGTACTGCTGCTCGGTTTGTCCCTGTCCGTAGTACGCGGCGTAGTATTGGTAATAGTCGACGTATTGCTGCAGCTGCGCCTTCGTCGCCTCCAGCTCGGCCCTGGCCGCAGCCAGCTCTTCCTCGGCGGCGCGCTTCTCCAGCTGGATGGTGGCGCTGGTCTGCTCAGCCTCGGCCAGCTGGCGACGAAGCTCGCCCACCTCGGGCGATTCGGCCACCTCGGGCGGGCCGGCCTCCAGCCGCGAGACCACAGCCTGCATCGCCGCCTTGTCGGCCGCGGCCGCCTCCAGCCGGCGCCCCAGGCTGGCCGTCTCCTCCTCCAGGGCGGCGACACGTTCTTGCAGCGCTGCGACCTCTTCCGCGGCCGCCTCCTTCTCGGAGGCTCTGGCGCGCTGCAGCTCCTCCAGCTGGCTCCGCAGCTGCGCGTTATCCGCCTCCAGCTGGCCAGCCTGCTCGGCGCGACCCGTCAGCTCCTCCAGGCGCGTGCGCAGCTGCGCCGTCTCCGCCTCGGCGTCGCCCAGCCGGTCCTCGGCGGCGGCCCTGGCCTCCAGCTGCGTCTTCAGCTGGCCCACCTCGGCCTCCAGCTGGCGGCAGCGCTCGGCGCCCGGCGTCAGCTCGTCGATGCGCGCCCTCAGCTGCTCGTTCTCGGCCCGCAGCAGCTCCAGCTGCTCGGCGATGTCTTCGGCCAGGTTCGGTGTCTTCTCGACGTCGACTGGCGTCGGCGCCGGCGGCGGCGGTGGGTGCGGCACGATGCCGAAGCTGTCCAGGAAGCCGGCTGACGGCGTCTCCGTCTGAACGTCAAACAGCGACGACGCGAACTTCAAGCCAGACGACGGCGGCGCAGCGGACGCGGCCGGAGGGGGCGGCGCAGCGGAGAACACGTGCGCCACGGACTGCACGACTGCCTCTTGTGCGGGCGGCTCCTGCGTGGCCAGCTGCGCCGTCAGGTCCGCCACGGACCGCTCCAGCTGCTCTTTGTCCCGACAGATGCGCTCCAGCTCCTGCAGCCGCGAGGCGTGGCCCTCCTCGGCGCTGCGCAGCTGCTCCGCTAGCCGGTCCCGCTCGCGCTCCGCCTCGCTAAGCCGCGCCGGCAGCGGCTCAAGGTCGGCCAGCCGCAGCTCCAGCTGCTCGACGCGCGTCTCGGCCTCGAGCGCCTGCATGTTGAGCCGGTGCTCAGCGTCGGCGTCGGCTTGCTGGCGGCTGTGGATGGCCGTCTCCAACTGGCGGCGAACCTCCTGGATCTCGGCCTCCACCTGGTCCCGCTCGACCAGGACAGACCGCAGCTGCTCTCTGCTCGGCTCCAGGTCCTGCACGCGCAACCGCAGCTCGTCGCGTTCCCGCAGAGCGGACTCCAACTGTTCCTGGTGATCCGCCTTCGGCTTCAGGGCCTGGAGTTGCTCCTGCAACTCTTGGCGTTCCCGAAGAGCCGTCTCCAGCTGTTCCTGGTGGCCCGTCGTCAGGTCCAGAACCTGGAGTCGTTCCTGCAGCTCCTGACGTTCCCGCAGAGCCGTTTCAAGCCGTTCCTGTGCGGGTTCCAGGGCCTGGAGCTTTTCCTGCAGTTCCTCCCGTTCCCGCAAGGCCTTCTGCAGCCTCTCCTGGATGTCTTCCGTCGGCTCCAGGGACTGGAGCCGCCCCTGCAGCTCATGTCGCTCCCGCAACGCTGTCTCCAGCCTCTCCCGCAGCTCGTCCCGCTCTCGGCAGGCCTCCGCCAGCTCTTCTCCGGGCTGCTCGGCGGCCGGCGCGGCCGACAGGCCCTCGGGCTCTGTCCTCTCGCCGCCCCAGTCGTCCGGGCCGGGCTCGGGGCCAGGCTCCGGGCCGGCCGGCGGCGCGGCAAAGGCCGGGCTCACGGCCGAGAACGGGTCGTGCGGCCCGGCGGCGGGCTGTGCCGGCCCGAACATGGAGAACATGGGCACGGCTCCCTCCGCGTGCCCGCTGACGGTGGTGAACGGCTCCGGCTGGGCGGCGAACGCGTCCGCCGGCTGCGGAGGGCACGGGGGAGTGTCGAACTGCGGCGGGGGCGCGGAGACCGAGGTCATCGGCTGGTGGTCAGAGAAAGGCGCCTCCTCCGCAGACGGTGCCGCCGATTCAGTGGGGTGGCCAGGAGGACGATACTGGTCTTGGCCTGCGTACGTTGCAGTTTCGTTGTCGTAATCTCCCGTCTGCCATCCGTGTTGGTCGAAGAATCCTCCCTGTCCCTGGTCTTGACTGAAATATCCTCCAGTCTGTTGGTTATCCGCGGTGAAGTAGCCTCCTGCCTGTTGCGGGTCTTGGTTAAAGTAGCCCATCTGTTCGTGACCCTGGGGTGCAGCAGGCCCCTGCGTCTGCTGCTCTCCGTCACCTGGGAACCCTCCAGCGTACTGCTGGTTCTGACCAAAGTACGATCCGGTTTCCTGATTACCATGGTCAGGGTACGGTGCCGTCTGGTGTTGCTGGTGGTCAAAATATGGCCCCGTCTGCTGCGGATCCTGACCAAAGTACTGCGCTGTGAACTGCTGTTGCTGACCGAAGTGTCCACCAGCCTCCCGCCGGTCCTGGTCAAAGTACTGCCCCGGCTGCTGCTGGTCCTGTTCAAAGTACTGCGGCTGCTGCTGGTCCTGATCAAAGTATGCCCCCGCCTGCTGCCGTCCCCTGGTCGAACATCGGCCCCGCATCCTGCTCCCCCCCGAAACACGAGGCAGCCCCCTGCTGGCCCTGATCGAAACCAGCGCCGGCCGGCTGCTGGTCCTGGCCAAAGTACCCCGAAAACTGAGGCTGGCTCTGGTCGTACCCACCGGCGCCGTGGAGCGCGGGCGGAGCGGAAGACTGCGCGGCGAAGCTCTCCACGACCTCGCGCCGTTCGAAGGCAGCCTCAGCTTGCGGCTGGGAGACGGCAGCCGGCTGCGAGACGGGGCTCCGTTCGGCCTGCGGCCACTCCGCGGACTCCTCAGCCAGCCGCGGCCGGGCAGAGCCATCGCGCGACACCACCGCGTCCTCCCACGGGGCGGCGTGGCAGTGCGGGGTGACGAGCGCCACCGGGGGGCGCTCCTGTCGATCGCTCGTCAACCTCAGCGACGCGACCTCCTGCTCGAGATGCTCCACCACGGTCGCGGACGCCCTCAGCTCGGCCAGCGACTTCTCCGCCAGGGCGACGGTGGAGGCGCGAGCCGCCTCCGCCGCCTCCCAGCGCTGCTCGAGACGCCCCCGCTCTTGCTCCGCTTCCACTTTGTAAGCCTGCAGAGCGTTTGTCTCGGCGGCGACCGCCGAGGCGAGGCGGTCCAGCTCGCGCTGACTCTGCTCCACGAGGCTCGCCGCGGTCGCCCGCTCCGCCTCGACGGCGTCCAGCTTCGCCTGCACCTCGATCAGGTCGGCCTCGGTGCCGGCCAGGTCCTCCTTCAGCGTCGAGTTCTCGAAGTTCAGCACCGACCACTGGTGGCTGGCGTCGACGCGCTGCTCCTCCAGCCGGCGCCGGGCCGCGTCGCGCTCGCCCTCGGCGGCCGCCAGCTGGCTGTGCAGGAGAGTCGTCTCCGCCACCGCCGCCTCTAGCCGGGCGGCCGTCTCCGCTGCCGCCGCGGCCGCGGCTGCGACCGCGTCCGTGTCCGGCAGCGGCGGCTCCGACTCGGCCGCGACCGCCTCCACCTGGCGCCGCAGCTCCGTCCGCTCCTCCAGCAGCGCGCTCACCTCCATCTGGGTGCTGAGCAGCAGTTCGCGGACGGCGCTGAGCTCTGCCGCCAGCGCCGCCGTATCGACCGCCGGCGGCGGCGGCGGCGGCGCCTCGTCGCGGCCCAACACGCGCTCGCTGACCAGCTCGGTGTTTCCGAGGCGGAGCGCCTCGGACGGCGGCTGGTCGTCGCGCGGCCAGCCGGCGTCCTCGTCCCAGCCCCACTGGCCGGACGGCAGGCCGGGCGCCGCCAGCTCGTCCTCCTCCTCCTCGGCCGACCAGCCCCAGCCGTCGCCGGCCGTCATCGTCAAAGATACGTCCGACTGCGGCGGCTGCTGCTGCGGCGCTTGTGGATCTTGCTGCCGCTCCTGCTGCGGCTGCTGCTGCTGCTGAGACGGTAGCGGCTCCACCGGCTGCCCCGACTGATCCCCTGCGTCCTCTCGCGGCCGCTCCGCCTGCGCCGGCTCCTCGGCCGGCGCCTCCAGCACCCAGTCGTCCCAGCCGGCGCCGGCCGTCTCGTCGCCCCACTGCCAGTCGGCGGCGGCCGGCGCGGCGGCCACCACCGTCACCGCCTCGGACGACTCGGACGGCGGGCTGGCGTCCTTGCCGGCGGCGGCCGGCGGCGAGGTGGCGCCCTCCGAGCGCCGCTCGTCCACCACCGACCAGTTATCCTCGGACGAGTCGCGCGGCTGACTCTCGGAGCCGCTCGACGGTAGGCTGACCAGGTCCAGGCCGCGCGGCACGCTGAACAGCGCGCCGGCCTCGGCCGCCGGCAGCGCGCGCAGCTGCTGCATCAGCGCGCGCACGTCCGAGACCAGAGCCGAGTCGGCGCCGCCCGGCCCGCCGCCGGCGGCTACCTCCTCCAGCTCGGCGGCGGACGGGCCGGCGGCGGCGGGCGGCTCCGCCAGCGCGGCCTGCAGCTCGGAGGCGGCGCGCTGCGACTGAAGGCCAGCCAGCTCCGCCTCCTTGCTCTCCAGCTGGGCGGTCAGCGTCGTCAGGCGGCCCTCCAGGGATGCAGTCCACGCGGCGGCGTCGGTGAGGGCGGCCTGATCGGCGGCACGTTCCTCCTGCAGGCGGCTGATCTCGCTGTTCTTGTTCATTGCCTCTATCTCGCATCTCTCGCTCTCGGCTTCTTTGTCAGCTATCAGTTCCAACAAGGCGCTAATTCTGGAGTCCCTTTTGGCTGCGTCTGCCTCGCTTTCTTTTCTGTCGATTCTACTGCTGACCGCTTCCTCCAACAAAGAAATTTTGGCGTCTTTCTCGGCTAATTCTATCTCCCATTTTTCGCTGTCCGCATTTTTCCTGAGTAATTCCTCCCTCATAGCGATGATCTGTGTGTCTTTTTCGGTCGCTTCTGCCTCCCATCTCTCTCTTTCAGCGTCTTTGCTCGTTACTTCTTCCACCAACGAAACAATTCTAGCTTCCTTTTCAGCAATTTCTGCCTTAAACTTCTTACTCTTTGCCTCCTTTCTCTCTGATTCTTCAAGCACACGACGTATCTCTGCTTCCTTCTCTGCCCTTTCAGCTTCCCATTTTTTCACTTCCGCATCCCATAAGCCCGCATCTCCCGACAGGGCGGCAATCTTTGCATCCTTCTCTGCCACGTCTGCCAGCCACCGCTCCCGCTCGGCTTGCAGCGTGGCCGCTTCAGCCTCGACCTCCTCAAGGCGACCCCTCAGCGTCTGCGCCGCCTCCTCCAGGGTGGCCACCTTGGCCAGCGCCTCGTCCCGCGCCTCGGTGCGGCGGCGCACGGCCGCCATCAGCTGGCGCAGCCGCGCCTGCTGCTTCAGCAGCAGCGCGTCCTTCTCCGGCTCGGCGCCGGCCGGCTCGCTGCGCGCCGACTCGGAGCGCTCGCTCATCAGCGAGCTCTGCGAGCCGCTGCGGTCGGCGGCGCGCAGCAGCGGCAACTCGAACAGGTCGGCGCCGCGCGTCGGCCGCCGCTCCATCACGGCCTGCGCCAGCAGCCGGCTGTACTCAGCCAGCACGGCGCAGCGCTCGGCCGGCGGCAGCGGCGCCTCCCCGCCGGCCGCCGCCTGCACGTCCGGCTGCAGCCGCTCGACGGCGGCCGCCAGCGCGGCGACGTCGCTCTCTCGCTGCAGCAGGTCCTGCAGGCCGGCCAGCTGCTCCAGCAACTGCTCACAGCGCGCCGAGCGAGCAGCCGGCTCGGCGGTCCGGCGCAGCTCCTCCAGAAGCGTCTCCTTCTCGCGGACCAGTTGCGCCGCCTCCGACTCGGCGGCGGCCAGCCTGTCCCGCAGATCGGCCAGCTCCGCGGCGGTGGCCAGGGCCAGCTCGTTCGTGCGGGCTGTCTCCTCGGCCACGGCCGCCATAGAATCATGTTGCTGCGCCTCAGCTTCCGCCAATTTCTTCTTCACC
Organism: Capitulum mitella; assembly: GCA_030062745.1. NCBI lineage: Eukaryota > Metazoa > Arthropoda > Thecostraca > Pollicipedomorpha > Pollicipedidae > Capitulum > Capitulum mitella. Next base: position 25,577,064 of record CP099842.1, on the reverse strand, counting down.
TCGGACAGCTCCTTCTGGAGCTCCGCCTTCAGCTGCAGCTCCTTCCGCAGCTTGGCCTTCATCAGCTTCATCTTCTGCTTGTTGTCGGACGCGGCGGCCCCGGTCGGGGTCTCCGTCTCGCCGTCCTGCGCCGCGGACTGCCGCTCCGGCACCGCCTCTGCAGCCGCCGACGTCTCGCGCTCAGCCTGCACGGCCTCGAGGGCATTACGTACTTCCGACAGCTGGAGATCAGCGGCCTGCCGCGACTGTCTCTCCTGCTCCAGCTGCGCTCGCGCCTCGTCCAGTGCAGTCTGAAGCGCCGTGAGATCGTCAGGTGAAGGCACTTCCCTCGTCCTCGACGAAGCGCTCTCCAGCTCTGAGATGTTTGTTCTCAACTCCTCCATCTTCTGCTTCAAAATGCCCACCTTCTCCTCTAGTGATGATTTCGCCTTCAGCTCCTGCTTCAGCTTCAGTTTCAGCTTTTTCACCATCTTCTTCAGGTCGCCCTCGGCCTGGTCTGGCGTCGCCTCCGCCGCTTCGACGCGTTCCAGCTCGGCGACACGAGCATCGTGCTGGTTCCGCATGGCCTCCTTCTCGTTCTTCTCACTGTCCAGCTGCTCCTGCAGCTGCTTGCTGCTGAACTGCAGCTCCGAGATGAAGCTCTCGGAGCTCTTCAGCTCCGCCTCCAGGCCGTGGACCGCCTCCTGCAGCTGCAGCACCTCCTGCCCGAGCCGCTCACGGTCGGCCCGGCTCTCCTCCAGCATTCGGCGGGACGTCTCCAGGTCTGTGGCGAGCACCTCCAGCTGGGCCTCCAGGCTGGCGGCCGGCCGCTCGGCCGACCAGCCGTCGTCCCACTCCTCCGCCGTGAGTCCGGCTGGCTGGCTCTCCGCTTGGCTGGCCGTCTCCGTCGTCACGCGCCTCTCCGCCAAACTGTTCGGGTCTGTGGGAATCTGCCTATCAGACTGACTGCCCGCCTCGGAGGTCGTCCGCCTCTCCGCCTGGCTGCCCACCTCGGAAGTCGCCAATACCTCCGCCTGGCTGCCCGCCTCAGAGGTGGCTAGTTTCTCCGCCTGGCTGCCCGCCTCAGAGGTGGCTAGTTTCTCCGCCTGACTGCCCGCCTCAGAGGTCGTCAGTTTCTCCGCCTGGCTACCCACTTCCGAAGTGTGCATCTTTTCCGCCTGACAGGCAGTCTCGGCCGTCAGCTGCCTGTCCGCCTGACTGCCGGCCTCGACCGTGTCTCGCCCCTCGGGCGCCGTCTCCAGGAGCAGGATCCTGGCCTCCAGCTCGGCCACCTCCATCCGGTGGCGTTCCCCGGCCTCCTCCAGTAGGCGGCGCTCGCCTGCCGCGTCCCCAGCCGTCTCCAGCTCCGCCCCAGACCGCTGCAGCTCGGCCTTGGCCTCCCCCAGCTCGGCCCGGACCACAGCCAGCTCGGCCTCAGCCGCGGCCCGAGCAGCCTGTTCCGCCTCCAGGCTGGTCCGCACCTCGTCCAGCCTGGCGTTCGTCTCGGCCAGGCAGGCGGTGCTCGCCTCGTGGGAGGCTAGGGTCTCCTCCAGGCTGGCGGCGGTCTTCTCCAATTCCGCTCTGACCTCGCCCAGGGCGGCTCTGGCCTCCTCCAGAGAAGAAGTCAGGTCCTTCACCTGCAGCTTCAGGTTCGTCTTTTCCGACGTCAGCTTAGAGATCAGTGCGTCCTTCTCGTCCGCCGACTCCAGTTCGGATATCTGGAGAACAAACCGTCAACGTCAGGACGTTGCCGTTGGTGCCCACGTCAGGACGCCAACGTCGTCACACTCGGTGTAGCCGAGGATAACGCCCAAACACTAGTGTCGATTCCAAATAACAGGTGGGATGTAAAAACCATCAAGGTCTGTCAAACTGCGATGCACCAACTTAGTTAATCTCTAAGATAGTCTTTTTATGGCGACCCAGAGAATCAAATGCGTTGCTCTGGAACCTCACGCAGCAACCGGACACAAAGAGCAAACGCATTCACTGAGAAAAAAAAAACTTTGCAATAAACACCATTACAACATAATGAAAAAGCTTTTCCCCTCTGTCCCCGGTAACCGAGGCAGTTCCACTCACCCGCTGCTCCAGCTCGGCCTTCTGGGTACCCTTGGCTGTCAACTGTTGGCGCAGTTCCTCGACAACGGCCTCCAGTGCCAGCTTGGAGTGAGTGACATCGCCCTCAGCTATCTCTAAGGTGGTCACCTTCTCCTTCAGCACGGTCAGTTCAGCCAGGCGTTCGGCGGACTCTGCAGGTCACGACCACGGATAAAGGGTGGCCGTGGGGAAGATCTGAGCGCCGACAAGCCCATGCAAAACGCGGAAACCCGTGCCATATCGCCATGTGATATACAATCATAGCAAACTGACTGAAATTCGCTTCGAGGCCAGTGTCAAAAAAGCACACAGACTTCAGTCACCTCTAGAAAGCATTTCTTTTTTGAGGTTACAGACCAGCCAAACAAGAAAGCATTTTCTCATTCAGTTTAGTTCTTTGTGTTTACTTTGAAGCTGTTAAGTTGCGCTGGGTAAACCTGCAACAAACCTGTCCCCCCCAACAAAAGTTTTCATCTGCCTGCACCGCCTGCCCCGCACACAAATCTGTGACCGATTTTCAAGCATCCACGCTCTCCAGCGGCTGGCCTCACCTCTCTGGAGCTGGTCCCGCTCCGCCTCCAGCTGGGCGTACGCCCCGTCCAGCCGCTCCGTCTGTTGGCTCTGGTCGGCCGCCCGCTGCAGCTCCTCGCGGAGCTGGTCGTTGAGCTGCTGCAGCTCGGCGCAGCGGGCCGACAGCTCGCCGGTCTCGCCCTCCAGCTGGCTGAGTCGCTGCCGCTTCTGCGACTTGACGCGGAACACCATCTTCTGAGAGTCGGCCAGCTCACGCTTCACGCTGGTGAGCTCAGACTCCAGCGTCGCCGCGCGGCTCGACTGTCAAACAGAGGAGCAAACGTCACCGACTGCCGAGAGGCCTGTCAACAAACCCACCCCACAGCCTGGAAGCCTCGCAAAAACCATGGCAAACAAGGCAAGAACTAAAAAGCAATAAAAACCAACATGTTTACCTCGGTCTTGGCTGACGCTTGAAGTTTGACCAGCCTTTCCTGCAGGTTTGCATTGGCAATCACCAAATCGAACTTGGCAGATTCGATTTTCTTGCAGTTCTCTTCTGAGGCCTCCAGTCTTGAAGTGACAGTGACATGGTCAGCACAAGGGATTGGACATATCCATAGGAACTAAACAGTAAATCGTCTCAAGCAGAGCACTGCCTACGGAAAAAGCCGACAAAATTTTGTGAGGTAGTTTCAGCTTTATGAAGAGCATAACATGGTCTCTCCGCATCTTAGGCGACCTTTCCTCCCTCGGGCGAAACAATACCGACCCTCTCCGGACGCAGATATTTATTGCCTGAAACGCAGCCTGCATGTTCAGCAGGCTACAGACAACCAACGGCGGCGGCAACATCGCGATATCGGCCATCTTACAACAACCAGTGATGCGGTTACGCGTTACAAATCCAGCGCACAGATGATGACAAAGGCACATAGGACATCATCCATCTCCATGTCCTTGTTTGGCTAGGCTCCCAAATCGGCCGAACTCGAGTTAGCTTCCCCTTCAGCTCCTCTCTCCCCTCCCCCCCCTGCCGTCCGACACTCACTTCTGACTGGCCTCCTGCAGCTGACGGTTGAGCTTCTCCTCGCGCACCTTCCAGTCGGCCTCGTGCACGGCGAACGCCTCCTGCATGTCCTTCATCTGCTGCCGCGTGTCGTCCAGCGTCTCGAGCGTCACCTGGCCGCGCTCGGTCAGCGCGCGCGTCACCAGGCTTACGGCCGCCGTCCGGGCCGAGATCACCGACTCCTTCTCATGCAGTGTGTCCTGGCGGCCGGGCGCGGAGTCAGGTGGCGCCCGCCTCACGGCGTCGCGCGACGGCCGATCAAAGCTCCCGGTCCAAGGTATCGGGTGCAGTTGCCTCGGGCGATGGTCATCGGGAAAGGGCGGGGCAATCGTAGAGTGCATAAGACAATAGTGCAGGTTTTCTATGAGAATACGTATAAAAAAACGATTAGTAATATATCACGTCCCACAAGCTACACTAAACGATTCCGTGGAGCTTCATTGGTACGCCGTCAATGCAATGGGAAACGACAAAATGTACATCCGCAAATTGTAAGGCGCAGCATGACAACTACCATGTCCCCACACCACTCAAAGAACACTTGACCCCACATCATCTGCCATCATCAGCCACAGAACCAAATCACAGAACCAAACGAGACCGGCGCCCCTTAACACTTATTGGTGCGGCACGTGTCCTGACCCGGCGTACCTTCAGGTCGACGACAGTGGCCTCCAGCTGTGTGATCTTGTCGGTCAGCTCGTAAATGCGGTTGTCCTTGGCCAAGATGACACCATACAGTTCCTCCGGCTCCTTACCCCGCACCGAGTCGCTCAGCGTCATCGACTGAAACGCATGCATAACTCGGCTTACGAACAATGCATGGGCCCATCATACAGCCAAGAAACAGAGTGGAATAAGCATGAATGAAACAAACACAATACTGGGCATCAGATGGCAAGACATCAACAGCAGAGCACATGATGCGACATTTTAGCGATGTACTAAGGAACGTAATTTCTACACAAGTTCGCCCGGACACTTTCCACAAGCTTCGCCCACCCCGTAAATACCACACAGTAATGATCCGTGCTGAAAGTGATGTCGCTGGGATGCTAACACTCTTTCACCCCACCCTCGTCTACGTTAGTTGCCTGTCCGCGGACGCTGTAGCACCCGTCTTGGCCGCGGCCGCGGCCCGGCGACGACTGACCTTCCTGGGCGACGAGCCGTAGTCGACCTCGCCGTCGGAGCCGGAGTCAGCCGAGTCGCACGAGTCGTATCGATAGTCGGTGTCCTGGATTCGCGACTGCAGGCTGCGCACCATCGCCTCCAGGTCGCTGCGCCGTTCGCGGCCCCGCTCCTCCTGCGCCCGCCTGGCCCCCGCACGGTCAAAGGTCACGGTCACCGGCCAAGGGCAACAGTAGAGCATTTCTCGATAGCAGACAGGATGAGGTGGGCTCAGGACAGACGTCAGAGCGAAGATCAGCTCTTCCCATGCCCACGACGGACAGCAGACAAATTTGCTTTTCACCTTTGCGTTGGCTAGTCATGTACGACAGAGTGAAACTGATAAACACCTGACACTGTGAATGACTGCAAGCAAACTTGATAGCACAATCATCAGTTCACACCTTCAACCCCATCTGGTCCCAACGATACTATGACAGCCTCCAGCAACCTATCAATGCTTATCTTCACTGACCTCTGCTCCTCCAGCTGTCGCTTGATCTCCAGCATGCGCTCGCGGCGTCCCTGGGCACCACTGGCTGATACTGTACTCTGATTGGCAGAGCCATCCTTTTCCAGCTCCGCCATCTGGCGGCTCAGGCTGTCCAGGCGAGAGCTCTGCTCGTGCTCTGCCTGGCTGAGTTTCTGTAGGAGCAGAAAGATGGGTCACAAGATGCTCCATCTCCCAGCCCAGAATCTGAAAGCATGTGCTTTACTTATTCTCCACAATGCAGTTAGCCATAACAAGAAGTCCAGAACCCAGAGTCCCCAAAAAAGCCTCCTTTAGCAAGCAACATGCACTAAAAAAAATGTCTGACATTATTTCTTTACCTGAACCTGTTGCTCCTTTTCCTGTAACTGGCTTTGGTGTGTCTTCACCATGTCCTTGAGCTGTTTAATGAGGTTCTGCTGCATGTCAAACTGTTCCTTCATGTCCTCGATTTCAGGAGTGGCTTCGACTGCCTCGGCAGCAGCCTCAGCACCTTCTGTGCCACCCCACCACATGATGCCCAGTCAAGCTGTTCCTATGACATTACAGGGCTGCAAAAAATGGATTGTCATTCCTGAAACATGGTGTATGCTTTGGACGGCATTTATGAACATCAAATTGTTGCAGGACAAAACCAACATTTGCACAAAATTCACTGGATGACCTTTTAAGTGGCATATAAATATAATTTGCATGATTTGGTTGTTTTAATCATGCAAGTATGACCCAAAACATAGTTATGGGTTTTTGCAAAGTCCTCACAGAGCAAACAGGTGCTATCATATCCAAAGTCTTCTTCATTAGATCACAATCTCTGGAATAGGAATGTGACAAGGATTTCAAATCAGGAAGCAAACTATGCTGTGCCAGTGAGCATTGAGATTGAATACAACAGTAGTATATAGATGGCTGGATGCCTAGCTCCCAAGAGAGAGGAGTCTAACATCAAAAACAATCTGATTTTTGCAAGCATCTGCATTGCATGAGTAATTCATTCCACAAACAATGGGGCACCACATATCAGTCATAACTGGTCCCAAGAAAAGTGTATCTATTTGGAATGGTATGCATTTATTTCTTGAACTTGACTTTGTCATTCAACATGATCAGAAATAACTGTGCATCCTTTCCAGATGAAAAGCTGATAGACATACATCAACCATCTTTACCACAACAATTCTGTACAGTTGGACAATTTAAAACATCACATGTTCATCATTCATGGGAAAGACAAAACATTACACAAAAACCATGACAGCTATGCTGACCTACTGATGCTGAAAAACCTTATGATCTAGATTTTGGAAGCATCTGCATTGTACAGACATTTGCATTTATGGACTATAATGATACACAACACATTCAAGTGACAATTTGTCTCAGTTCATGGTGGAAACAGTTCCACTTATCTGTCGTCCGCTAATTAGTAAAGCTAACTTTTTGGAGGGTGGACTAGCATTTTTGCTAGCTTGGGAAATCATCAGAGGACCAACTAGCTTCAGCTAAATTCAAATCCACTAAATTAAGTCTACTAACATTTTTCTGCCAGTCAAGTAAATGAAACTGACTGATCAAAAATCCTTGTAAACCCTAAAATCACATTTGTTTCTGTTTTTTGAGAACATGGCTGCAACAGTCAGTATGACCTGCTATTGGCTGACTATATGCAAGCATAGCCTGACTGGTCAACAAAGCAGCAGCTGAGCCACATAGTGTAATTCTGCAGATCAGTTCAAGGCCACAGAGTCTACAGGTACAGACACTTGGTAATGCCTTGGGATCCATATCACTGGACCACCAATAACTGAGCTAATGGACAAGTGCATATAAATCAGTCATATCCACCCCTCACTACCATTCCCAGATATACAAGAAAAACTTCCATAACTGGTGGCTCATTTCATGCACTTTCCAGAGGTGGCACCTGCAAGTCCCAGAAACTAGTTTTGTTAGCAAAAAAAGGTTTTACACAGCCTTGCATCAGGCAGCACCTGGCAGTGTGCTGAAAGAACCAAACCAAAGCTAAATTTGTGTAATATTAGTCAGTGGTTAGACGTTATCACAAACTTTTGAAATTTTTTTGTTGTTTAGCAGTATCCAAGTTAAATATTGAAAGCATGGACTACTAGTTATGGAAGCTAACTTTTTGGTTTCCTGTGACCACCACTGGCCCCAGTAACTCGAAATTTATCATAGGTGGAAGACTTAATGGTTACGACACTCCACACCATGAGAAATACGAACACGTCTTTTTCCGACGAGGAGCTGATAGGAACGCATCAACAATCTTTCCCACAACAGTTTCAAGGCATTAAGTCCATTTAAACATTACACGCTCATCATGTATGGAGAAGACAAAACGTCGCACAAAACCCAATGAGCACTTACGGAGTCCTAGCTATATAAACTAAAGGCAACAGAAGCCCCACAATTCACAGGGGGCTAACACGAGCAGAAACAGCTGTGATCGCGTTCTCGACAGTCTTGTAGTACACGTCTTTCATATAGTCGTTTTTAGCCGCTGCTGCAAACCAGCACGCGCAGCACAACCTACGCCTTTTTTCCAAAATACAACAAAAAAATAGGTACGAATTTAGCGTGAAGTGGTCTTAAAAATCAACATCATGCCTTTCTCTGACGATAGGCTGATTATTTATAGCAAATGTTATTATCCAATTTTCGTACCAAGAGGTATCTTAGTATATCAAACCAGAAATGCATGGGAAATATACTAACCTGTCTGAACTGTTCTTCACAATGACGCACTACTGACAAACCTAGCGCATTCGCAGAAATATATATCAAGTTAGTAGGAAGTACCTGGAAAGAACTTTACAATGCCCAGCACTATGAAGGACCTCGAAAATTCTTCAGGATAAAGACACATCTCCGATTGACGGTTATGTTGGTATACCCCTGGCCATTCTCTGCGGCCCATATGAGTTGCTTGGCTTCCTGCATGCATGCTGAGGGCGATTCGAAGATATTCTGTATATTGTTTTTTTTTTTATTTGTCCTCGGTCTGCACACGTACCTAACTGAGGTCTGCTACAGCGTCCAGGATCTGAAGATATCCTGACAATAAAACCTAAAGCACTTCATTGCCATACTTACGCGATACCACGGCGTTTCTTCCGACCAAAACCCGAAAATCCCATCCCAGACGTCCAAAATGTCCGTTCCCCCACACCAGACATCAAAACACCATTGTCCGCTTGCCGGGCGGTACCGGGACTGTATTGACTGCCAACCACCACACACACGGGTCGTGGCGGCGGCGTGCGCCAAACCGGCGCTCATGAGACGCCGTATCTCTTGCGACGGAGCGCCGGCGGCAGATGCTCCTCGACCCGGGCGGCGGGCGCCTCAACAGCCAGCAGCCGGTCGCCGCCCAGGCTGCCCATGTACAACAGGTGCCGGTACCTGGCGGCAGAAGAGGGGAAACGATGTGAAGTTAGATTCACAGTTACTTTCTGGCCTGCCAGTCTAGGATAATCTTGGGGTGGTATTTCGGTTCAATTTGCACGTCAGCAGTGCATCACTCAAAATGGACTACAGAATGGGCATAGAATGATAATTTTTCTGCCGGAGTTCCACAATACTTCCGGATCGGAAAAAATATTCCACACATAGACTACAAAATGAAACATGTGACAGCACAGCATACTGACCAGAAAGATGTTACATTCATAATCACTTTCTGGCATACTAGTCTGTGACAATCCCTGAGTAGTATTTCGGTCCAATTGTGTACGCCAACAGTACGTCACTCAAAATGAATTGCCGAATGGGCACAGAATATTTTTTTTACCGGAGTTGCGAAACAGTTGTGGATCGCAAAAAAATTCACACAGACTGCAAAATCAAACGTGTGATAGCACAACATACTGACAAGGAAAACGCCATACGACACTAATTTATACAAGGCGCAAGGCGCCACCGGCAGACTCATCAAGCAAGCGCTTCATAAAACCAATCCCTAAAGACCTCACACGCCAACAAGTGAAACACAGCAGCCCCGGGCACTCGTCTCACTTGTCTGTGATGACGACGCTGTCGTCGCCGGCCGGCTCTTCCACTTCGGTGGCCTTCGCACGCCCCTTGGCCGCCTTGGCCCGCTTCTTGTCGTGCGGCGCCTCCTCCCCGGCCGCGGCGCTCAGCGAGCACACACCGCTATCGTCGTGCAGCAGCACACGCGTGCCACAGCCGCTGAAGTCCACGTGGCGCACAGGCAGCGTGCGGCTCGCCCACGTCTCAGGCACGTGGCCGGCCGCCCAGCGCGACCAGGCCGTGAAGTGGGCCTCGTCGGTGTCGAACTCGACCACCGAGCGGTCGGCGTAGACCACCAGCAGCCGAGCGGCGGCACCCGGCCGGAACGTCATCGCCGTGGCCGGGGCGGCGTGGCGCGGCAACCGCGCCGCAACTGTCGCCTCAGTCAGGTCCCAGACCAGCACGCCGCCGGAGCGGTCGGCCAGCGCCGCGCGCCGGCCGTCACCGCTGAGCGTCAGAAGGTCCAGCGGGCCGACGGCCGCGTCCTCCGGCTCGTCCTCCTCGTCTTCGTCCTCGGCGCGGCCGTCGGCCAGGCCCAGCTCGTCCGCCTCCAGCTCGTCACAGCCGGCGGCGCCGGCCAGCCGCAGCCGCACGAGCCGGCCCTCCACCGTCAGCACCAGTAGCCAGCCGGCGTCCGGAGCGAACCGCAGCTGGCGCGCGGCGCCGGCCGCCGCCGGCGGCAGGCCGCGCACGCGCTGCAGGCTCGGCCGCGGCCCGGCCACCTCCAGCCGGTGCAGGCGCAGCCGCGTCTGCGTCGAGTACGCCAGCCAGCCGGCGTCGGCCGAGACGGCCGCGCAGAGCGGTGGCTCGCCGCCGCGGCATCCGAGCTGCAGTAGCTGGACGGGCGGCGCTGGGTCGCCGGCGGCCGGCAGCCGCCACAGCTGCAGGCCGGCGTCCGTGGCGGTGACCAGCCCGGGCAGCGCCGGCGCCGGCAGCACCGTGCCCAGCTGCGGACGCCCGGGGCAAGGTCACGACCGAATATTTACGGAGAAGAACCGTTATGGGTTCACTAGGAAGTGTCTAGTGTTGCCGAGAAATGCAAAACGATGACAAAACAATAAAGTGCAGTAACATAACAAAAAAAAGTAAAGAAAGTTATGCTCAAGCAAACAACGTAATACACAAACAACGCAGCATAATAAAGTAAGAAGACAAAGAACAGAGCTACCAGTTTGTCTGCAGCTTTTCCTGCAGACATCAAACCAGCATTCAAACCTCATTTAATTGCGCGGCGATAAGCATTTGCGACTGTCATTTGGCTGAGAACAGAGCGTGGTAAGAAACAGCTCACAGAACCACGGTACAAAGAATAATCGAGGCGACTATATTCGCCAACATAGTTTATCTACTACCAGATTTCCAGTCTATGCTACAAAAATATGCTTGGTACCTGTGGCAGAGGCGAGGTCCGAATGGTGTCCTTGTTGCTTCCTTGAACGTCAAACACCAACGAAGCATCAACACCTGCGAACATTTTCAAGATGTGAGGATACCAGCAGGAAGTAAAACCACATTAGCTGATAACAGTATGGTACGTGGGAAACAAAAAAAACCATTTATCGCCCTCGCAGACTGAGACGATCAGCCTGACAACAAGTTTTTAGGACTATCAAAACCAAAAGCGAAGGACGGCACGCTGGACAGATAACACACGTAAAGGAACCAATGTTCTAAAAAAAATGGGGAGTCATTTGTGAATTGTGATCCCTCTGTTAAATGATGTGATCGAGGACATGTCCCAAAGCACAGTCGTATCTGTGGTCTTTGTTGTGACGGGCGTCGTCGCCATGGCCGATTCACAGAGCCGTTCCCGCCATCATTTAGTTTTAGCCATTACAGTGTTATTTTAACGTCGGGTCAGAAGCGAGGGTTTGTTTTTTTTTTTGGGGGGGGGGGGGGGGGGGGTGGGTGGGGTGGGGGGGGGGGGGAAATAAAGGGGGGGGGGGTTGGGACGCGTGTGTGAGCCTGGCGGGCGAAGGGTCGTCGAGACGCAGCCAGACTAGGCGGATGCCCAATAATACCACAGTATCTTTAACGTAATGGCCGACGAGCAGGGCCCTTTACAATTAGACATACGTTTCCACTGACCTGCCGATATCAGCCACCGGTCGACGGCGATCAGCACGCGCACGTCGCGCACGTGCAGCTCGACGCGCGTGGAGCGGACCCAGGAGGCGGTGGCGGCGCGCGCGCCGGCCACGCGCTCGAACCGCACGATGGTGGGGTCGACGCCGGCGGCGAACACGGTGTCGCCGCGGCCGGCCGCCGCCACCGACAGCACGTCCGCCTTGTGGGAGCTGAGCGAGGCGTGCAGCGCGCCCAGACGGCCGTTCCAGAACGAGACGCGTCCTCTGTACAGGGGAGGGGGAGGAGGCGCTAGTTAACACGGCCCGGGAGCGCCAGGAAAGACTGCGGCTTCTGGTCCCGTCCTTGCGGCGGCGTTTGAGCAATGTGAATATCTTCAATGTACGAGACCAGATCCACGCCACGGACTATTCGTTATCGTTATAAGTTAACGACAATGAAATCGACAAAAGCTCACGGTTCTTTAGGCAGGTAGCACACACGCACCATTGCTTCCTCAACTGCCGCAGAGCGAATGAGAAACTGATTACGAGGGACTGGAACAACCAGGCTCAAAGTTAACTGGAACTGGCGAAGTCGTATTTCAAAGGCAAGAAACATTTGCTGAAATATTCGTTATGTGTTATCGCACGGTATTTAACAGGCTACCCTTTTGTGAAAGTGGAGTCGTGCTTCGAGTCACCATTACCACACCACTCCTTCCTGACTAGAGATGAGAATTCGGGTAAGTTTTTGGATTCCAATACTAGACCTTGTCCATTCGAATATTCGGGGCAAATACTCGAATTTATTAAAGTTCGGATCACTTCATCCCGAAAGGTACGATCGGAACAAAATGTAAAAATCAGACTAATTCACAATGGCATGAACATATTACGAAACTTCCAAACCACGGCCGCCACCGAGCACACCGCGGACGGCGGCCGGGAGCCGCCGAGGACGGAGAGCAGCATGACATTAACGGCAGAAGGCGCCCTGATTGGCATTCCACCCAAACACTGAAATGGAGACGATTTTCCTCTCTCGCTCGCCGCCACCTCATCCAGACAATATACAAGGTCCAGACTCTACTCGGTTTAGTGTTGAACGCACCACTGCAATCAGTTATTCCATTTTCGTGCGCCATCTACGGACACAATTTAGTGTTTCGGCCCAAAGAAAAAGTAAACATTATCCTGCTGCATGGAATGGGGTTAAATATACCCACACTTCGCAGACTCATTTCAAGGGCCATTCAAGTACTGTGAGTGCGCCAGTGCGCGGCGCAGCAATCTCCAGCCTCGATTTCGGCTCAATTCCGGCGCATTTCCACTATATGATTGTTATTGTGAGATATTCGTAGTGCGCGGATTCAGCATCGGTCCAAAAGCTTACTGTCCGACAGGGCGAGACCGGTCATTGCCCTTCATTCGTTTTAAAAGGTGGCAGTAAAGGAGACGACGTAAAATAGCTGATGTTTGTTTTCAGGTAGCGTCCAGCTTCACTCACGTTCTGATTCCTACCTGACGTTTCTGCCCGTCGTGGATAGGCATGAAATACACATCAAATTATGCGTGTGGCTGGGAATCGCTCCTCACAATTATGGACGCAGATCAATGCCACGCCGGGAATGGGGCAGAGCATTTTTCGCCGCTACGAACAAGCAATGTTCTTACCTTTACCGATGTACGAAGACATGGAAAGGTAAAACAATGTCCCAAAAACATCATGCATGGTTTTGCATAATTTGGCTCCCGCAAATCTTCCGATTAAGCAGCAAAATGCAAAAGAATGCTTGAATGACCGATCGAAATTCGAATATTCAGCGAATATTACCCCCGAGGCTGGTCATCGCTGCACAAAATTTCAGGCGCAGATCAGTGCCAAAGCAGGGATCAGGTACAGCATGTTTCACCGCTACTGCCGCGCAATATTCTTTGTCTAATGATGTACGAGGACACGAAAACGTTATGCAATGTCCCGACTAACATTCTTCATGGTTTTGTATAACCTGGCCCCCACAAATCTTCAGAATAGCCAGCAAAATGCAAAAGGATACTTGAATGTTTGACTGTAATTTGAATATTCAGCGAATAGTCGACGGAAAAAATGACTAATTGAATATTCCTCGAATATTCGAATTATGAAACTTGCATTCGGACATTCGCCGAATCCGAATATTCGGCCGAATAGCCACATCATCCGAATCCGAATTCTCAGCTCTATTCCATACCCATTTGCAGGAACTGGTAACACCCTCTACCCCTTATCTGGAATCAGTGGCCATCTTCCTCCCCTCCCTGTTCACTCCCCCTCCTCCCGCCACTCCCACCATCTATGTGACGTTCCTGCACCATTCCCACCAACTGCTTCTGATACCCCGCCGTCCCCCTCCCGCTCTCCTGTTCCCCATTCCGATCTCGCACCTGGAGTCGCCAGTGACGATGGTCAGGTCGTCCAGCACGGCCACGCTCCAGACGAGCGTCTCCCGGCGGCCCGGCTTGCGGCCGACGGCGATGCGCGAGATCACGCCGCCCGTCTCCGTGTCGTGTAGGCAGACCGTGTTGACCGAGCCGGCCGCCAGGTGTCGGCCGTCAGAGTGCCACGCTACGCTCAGGATGCGCTTCTCCTGTGGACAAGGCGGACAACAGTTTCATCATGGCGCAGACAGAGACGTTTGGGGCTGGTCTCGTCCTTGGTATCTTCCAGTGTGGGAGGCAGGCGGCAATGGCGTATATGGTCGGGAGTGCCATCGATCAACAGCTAAGGTGCGAGTTGCGAGGTGGTGCATGCGTCATATCCCGGAATGTAAACAGTGAGGTATAGTCTATCAGGAGATGCAAAACCTAAGGTGTTGTCTATCACCGAATGCTCAACCTATATCATCGTACATCAAACCCTCCGCCTCCCAGATTCTTAAATGCAAAGTTTCTTTCAGTGTCAATGCAACATAGCCACGTCCCCCGACCTGCTTGGTGAGCCTTTTCTCGAAGACGAGGCCCTCATCGCCGAGCCGCTGCAGCACCACATGACCGTCCTCCGTGCCGGCGGCCAGCTGGCGGCGGCCCGGCTCGGCGGCCAGGCACCAGGCGGCGCCGCCCGTCACCGACGTGCTGGCCGTGGCCTCCAGGTCGGCGCCGCCGTGCTCCAGCACGTGCCCGTGCAGGCCGGTGGAGAAGAGCCGGCCGGTGCACCAGGCCAGCGCCTCCACGCTGGCGCCGGGCACGGCCGGCAGGCGCGCCTGGCAGACGGGCGCGCCGCGCATCGACAGCGCGCTCCCGACATCCCACAGCTCCACAGAGTTGTCTGACCTGCAGCACACCACGGTAGGGTCATTTCCCAGCTTGTGCTCTGCCACATTTGCTTCAGCATCATTTCCCAATGCAAAAATTGTGACAAAAGTGTGGCAGAGGTCTGACAGGGCCTCCATATTGCATAAAGAACATGCAGTATTGCCTTGTAGTCATGGTACAAAAAACTGGACTTTTACACATTTTCAAAAAGACTGCCATTTCTCATTCCCAAACAAAAAGACTGTTCAGGCTCAAGATTACCAAGGAACATATTTCACTTGCCTTTTTAAATTCCTGCAAATAAAGCAATGGTAACAAAATTTTTAAAACATGGTTGCATTTGCCTTCACACAGTTTTCCCTACACCATGGTAGTTTTCCCTCATGAGTTATCCCATTCATATAAGCTACATTGGATATCGACTAATGCATGCCCTCATACAGTCAACTGTGTCAATGGTACCCAGTGCACCCCACAGTACTCCAGTGTATGCTATAATGTATGCTTAAATGCCTGGCAAGGTTCTGCACTACAGGAATGACATTAGATCTGAACAAGATGTATGCAATTTATATTATTTTTAGTTCATTTTAACAGCATTACCACCAGTCTTTTCAATCCCTTCCATCATTTCCCAATGTCCATGCATAGCTTTTTCTGACACCAAAACATATGCCTTACCAAGCTGCCACAAAGGCCTAGTTACACAAGCACACACACCACATCAAAAGTGTCAGCAAGACAACTGGGTGAGTTTTATTTCTGCCAACCCAGGACTCTGTAACATAATGAGCCACTCCAAAGTGTAATACTGGAAAAACCTCCTGTTCCCCACAGGTAATTATCTACTCCCACATGGAACATTGTACAATAAGCTATTTTCTGTACTGTGCTTTCAAAGGAGTAGACACTTGAGGCAATGTTTTATCACTGATAAATATGAGCATATCTATGCAAATTTGCAAGACATGGTTCATAGTGAATGGTAATGCATTCATACTATGGTGAAGGAATTTTTATTTCTTAATGCACTGCCCCAACAACTCTATACTCAAACCATTTTCCTTACCCTGTACTAGGAACTAATTCTGCACTAAAAATCATTTTGTTATGCTACTTAGGCAGGAAGTCATCACGCAGGTTAGAAAATTCCTATTTAATGTTCTAAAAGTTTCAAACAATAGGTTCACTGTGCTGAGTTCTTGCTGCAACCAGTCACATTTTGGACATGCTGTCAAGTTTACTGGGATGGCATTATGTCATACACAGAAGTTCTTGTGTAATGGGCTCACTGTTCAGAGTTTAATCAACAAGCTAAGCTTAGCATTGATTGTTTTGTACTGTACGTACTTCAAGATGCCGATATGAAATTTATAATATGAAACAATGAAGCAGGAATAATAAACAATTTTGAGTCACATAGTCATATAAATGATTCTCAGTGATAAATATGATTTGCTCCATTCTGTCGGTCATCAATTAAGGAAGAACCTATACTCAGGCTTGAGTACATGACAAATAGGTATTCCGCAAGCAAACACATACATTTAGCAATGAACACTCACCTCGACACTGCCAGTTTCTTCGTCTCATTGTTCAGAGCAGCACAATGTATTGCCTTAGGCTCAGGGACAAAAAATCTGACTGTATGCGTCTGGAAGGACGGCATTTTCACGCTCGTGAAACTTCACTTGGTGTATTTGCTAGGCCCCGACTTCGATCAACAAAACTGTCCTCAATAGTATATTGCACATGAACTTTGAAAGATACTGAATGGCTCTCCAGCGGCTTCAGGCGCAAATTTCCACAACTTTCTTTCGCCAAGAAAGCTGTTCTTCGACATAAATTAACCGCAATGCATCCCACCGCTAAAACGTGATCCCATAGCGCATGCTGAAGCCGCGCACACCGTACGCAAGCTCACCACACTATCCAAGTCGCAAGTGCGGCACGTTCGGTGATCATAAACTCCACCATTGTTTAGGCATCTTAAAAAGCGGCGTGACAATACATGACGTCACCGGGGATACACTCTCATCTGATAAGCATAGAAGTGAATGAGAAAACAGCAAAATACGGAGCACGTCAAAATGATGAGTTTTGCCGGAATGCTGATGTAATAGCCACAACGATAAACAGTGCACGAGGCGCCTGTTTAAGGGTTATCTGCCGGTTCGAGTCCTCTTCTGGCACGATACGATTTTTCTTAACCCTACTCCCGGCAGGGGGGGCTGAATCCGCCCCCCCCTCGGGTTTTTTGTTTGCCAATTCCAGGCTTTTTAACGCAGCTTCACGAAACTTGGTCACTTTTCCTAGTTATTCTTCCTACGTGCCGTGACAAAATTTCGCAATTCTACTTTGCTCAGGAGCGGAGCCAGGCAACGTTTTTAGGAGGCACCTCAGGCCATTTTTGACCATGTTGAGAGTAAAAGGAAAATATCTGCCAAAAACAGAGTTTTTAAGATAAAACTTAAAACTTTATATGGATGTATAGCTAAATAGTTGGGCAATTTGCACACAAAATTTTGTTCATCTGAGATCACTTTACAAGGTCAGGTCAACGTCAAAAGTCAAAATTTGTTTTTTTGCAATAATTTCGAGACTATCATAAGCATAAAGCAATCGGGGTCTTTGAATGGTCAGAGGTTCTGGTATGATTCGGGCCCTGAGAGGCCCATGAACTCTGCGGCGGTCAGAAACAATGAGATAGCAAGAAACCATGAAACAGTCAGAAACCTTGCGACGGTCAGATGCCATGGGAAAGGCAAGAACCCAGGATGGTTGGGGCCCCAGAACAATCATGAGCCCCAAGACTGCGGTCCTGGGGAGTTCATGGGCCCCAGGATGGTCGACGGCCCGGAGCGGTCAAGGGCCCGGGTATGGTCAGGGGTCCAAGAATAGTCAGGGGTATTGGGACAGTCACAGACCCTGATGAAGTGAGGAGCGTGGGACGGTCAGAGACGTAAGATGGTAGGTAAGATGGGCTAACGGTAAAAGCCCACGGGCGGCCAGGACCTAGGAGCAGTCAGGGGCCTTGACGTCTCAGAAGGGTCATGAGCCCTGAGACAGCCAAGGGCCTTGGGACAGTCAGGGGTCATGAGACAGTCATGAATCTCAAACAGTCGGGGATCCTGGGATGGTCCGTTTCCTTGGCACATTTAGTGGGCCTGAATGGCCAGGGGTCCTGGGACGACCAGGGGCCTTCAGACGGTCAGGGGTCCTGGGGCAGTCGTGATCCCTGGGACAATCAGGGCCCTGCCGCCCTAGGACGGTCAGGAACCCTGGGACTCAGGAATCTTGGGATGGTAAGAAACGCTGAGACATTAATGTAATTTAATGAAAGTATTGCAGAAATGAGGTAAATATGTTGAACGCACTCCTCGGAGTTCCGAGCAGTGTCCAGTTTACTACTGTACGGCACAAAATTTCGCAATATGCGAACCACAACAATTACAAAAAGGGAGACGACAGGTCTCGTTCGTCACGCACCCTACAACGCCTGTTACTGGCGTTAATTTCACGACTTGCGAAGATATTGTACTCGTAAAGCTGCCTTATCGCAGTCCGTTTCAGAAACCAATTCTCGCCGTAGACCAGATCAGACCGAAACGACGTCTGCATTAAAAAATGAAACTTATGTTACTAATCCTCCGTCTAACTAGACCGCGAATAGAAACGTGACTAGCATGCAAACAATAAACGACGCAGTAATAATCCCCCATATGCATAACGGAGGTTTCCACTTTGCCGCAAAACGAATATGCAAGAAAAGACAAAGGTGCGCCTCAGAGAGCAGCGCACGAGACGACAGGAAGGAAAAAAGTGCGCCTCAGTAGCCACCGAGGAACGCACATAGGAGCGCTGGGTGGTGAAAAGGAGGGCGCCTCAAGATGAACGCTTGGAGCTTTTGCTATAAACTTTATTTTGATGTTAACTTCATCCGTGTTGTGTAGGTAAGTTGCAGTATTAGGTTTTATGTGCACATATTGCTTTGAGCGTTCAGATTTCATGTATGGGTCCTACATGGCATAACACAAACCTTAAGAACCACACTGTGGATAGCTTTACGAATACACGATACGACGCAGTACAATACGATGCGCACTGGGGCGAATCGGGAGGCCGACTGCTCACCGTTTGCCGATCTGTTACCATTACTGATCTATTGCCATCTATTGTTACGGGTTCGGGACCACGTGACGAAAGGTCAGCCGGCCAGTGGAAGACATGAGGACGGGAGTAAAAAACGGACAGATCTGGCAGTATCCAGCGCAAAGGCCTGGAATCGAACCTGGCTTGCTCGCAGGCCTCGCAGATATGCAGTTTTCCTAATTTGAGGTTGATTGGAGGCCCTAAATTTGAATTTGCCTTTTGCCGGACCGACACCTGGCTACGTCACTGACCAAGGTCAAGGTCAGGCATTACCTTTACGGTTTTTGCGTAAGGCTATATGGTCCTCGCGGAACACAGTCCTACCAATAAGCCGGTCACGACCAAGGGGACACAACGGCACGAAAAAGATTGTGGTCAGGAGGTATAAGCGGTGCCGAAGATTTTGGCACGGGTTTAACTCTATTCCTGTATGGGGAGGAGGGGATTTGAGAAGCCCCCACTTCCAGTTTTCTGTTCCTGTGAACTTCGCCCAATCGCGCAAGGCTGCGTACAGAATCGAGCCGTAGATGTTTCTTCCCTCTGCGTCGTGGTGGTAAATATCGTTAAGTGTGCAGCAGAGTGTTTATAAACGTTCTGTCGCCTTATATGACAGCTAATTCCGTACTTCTGTCCGAATGACTCCGTACGCGGAAATCCGTGTCATGACGTTCTGTTTCTTCATGAGCAGGCGCCAGCTGTGTACCGATCGCATCTGCAAAATAAAATAAATCCGCATCGTACGAACCGTTTTATTAAAAACGACAGCAAAGTTCACTTTCCAATGAACCTCAAGGCCGAGACCAAATCTGAACAGCACATGACCACATTAACGTACCACCGGTCAGGTATGTACAAGCACACGCACACATACGCCCAGTAAAACACACCGATAGTGCGGGTGCATATTTAAGTTCTCGTATGTTTCAACAGTTCTCACGGTGCAGAGTGTAAAAAACGGCCCGGGCGTTGACAGCTGAGCAGACGACAAAATGAGGTCCGTGTCGTTGACCAGGTGAAACCATCGGCCCGCACATCTACGACTCGCCGCAGCGCTGACAGTCAACACGAAAATACGCCCTACGCAAAAAATCACAATATCGATTAAATAAATATCTACGCACACATCAACACACAAACATGAGCAAGTCTCGGAACTGAGCCAACCCATTGCAGGGGGTTCCGACGAACGCAAACACCTCACACCGAAACTTTTGTCTTACGGTAGTAAAAATCACGCAGTCGACCCCGGAAAGGCCCACGGCGCGCGACACGCATCCACGATCATCGCTTATCCCTCCCCCCGGAGATGACGTCATCTCACCGACACTAGCCTCTGGTCCAGGCGCAGCGCCACATCGGCCGGCGCTGGCGGCCGGCACGTGACAGCGCGGTGGAGCGCACAGTGAGACGCGGCGCCGGCGACGTCCGTCCCCACACGGCGCGACGTGAACATCGGGGTTGAGCGGAGGCACGGAGAGGGGTCGCCGCGTGTAGCTCGGCACGCAGTAAACGTGCCACTTCCTCCACACGAAAACGTGACGGGTGCCGGTAAAATTTAGCAAAACGTGACGGAAAATCACAGCACAGAGACCAATATGTTTATGCGAATGATTGTGTACATATTAATCACGTGTTCCATTATGCCATGGCTGAAGAAACCAGTCTAACAAATCAACAATGAAACGCATTTTTTTTACGCGGGCACATGTTGCTTGGTTTCAGGACTTGATTTCAGGCAGCAACAGCCTTGATCCTAACGTGGGAGATCGCAGGCCACTGATGCAAACGAAAACGTTCCACGGAGAGGAAAAATGAGGGTTTCGAGGTACAAGCTAACGAAATAAAATACAGAAAGTATTCGTCCGCCCCAAGTGACCAGGACAAAATGGCAGTTCCAAAGGAAGAAAATGCAGGCACTTACAGGGCACGTGGACACTACTCAGAAAGCTGCACTACAAAATTCCTACGACACAAGGAAACTGCGTAACCGAAAAGCGTTTCCCACACTTCTTGCAATCATGAGAACGACAATGAGGTCTTTGCTGAGCCTGGGTGGAGCTGCCTGTTGACGCGACACCACCCCGCGGACGCCTCCGGCACTAGCAGTAAACAGAGTCTCCACGACGCGGCGCCACCGTTGGCTGCCCCGACCGGCGGGACGCCGCCGCGGCCGCGTCGCGCGGATGACCCGGGGACGGCCTTTTGTGAGAGCGCGGTTAAAACGAGATCTGCTGGAAAGTGAGTATCGAGACCAGTGCTGGGCGGACCCCCAGGGCCCTGGGCGGCCGGCGAGCGCCGCCGACGCGGCGCGGCGCAGCATGGCCAGAGATCGACAGATGGAGACGGCACGACGCGGCTAGATGGCACTAGTGGGCATTGGCAGTGAGCGGGCAGTGACGGTCTTGTACTACACGACGGCACGCACAGTGGCACAAATATGTACAAAAACTGCAAAACTGGAACGAAGATCAGGCTGGTTGTGGTCCGAGCCGACCGAGCTAACTACTGGCAGTGGCGACGCTGGTCTCTCTCCAACCGACCTACTAGTCGACGCGCCGGCGGCGGCGCCGAGGCCCCGCCGCCAGACGGCGCCCCGTTCGGCCGCCATCCCTTACCCACTACGACATGACACGCATCAGCAACTTAAGAACGATTTGTACTGGAGACGCGCTGCCGACGGGACGCGCAGCAGTCCTGAGAGGCGGCGCCGGCGGCGGCCGGCGCTAGGAACGGAGGGGGGCGGCGCCGGCCGGCCTGCTACCGGTCCTTGCGGCGGCGGCGCGGCGGCGGCCGGCCGACGGCGCCGGCCAGGCGCGCCGCCGCCGCCGCCGGCAGCTGGCTGACCGGCACCTGGCGCGTCGGCCGGAAGGCGTGCGCCGGCACCCACTCGTCCTCGACTCTGCCGGCAGAGAGGACGGCGTCAGCACCAAGTCACGGACGAGAGGCACCGAATGATGCACACCAAACGACGATGATGTAAACGACTTCAGCGGAAGCCTTACGGGTGCCGCTTACTAAGCACGCAAGGATTTGCCCGAGAAGGTAGCAAAACTGACGGATCAAGCGTATAGTCAGACAAAAAACAGACCAATTACCGCAAATCGCACCAAATCTTCGGCTGCAAACTGAGGTACAAAGTCATTTGCGCCAGGCGCCAATGTACCGTTTCTATTCACTCCACACTGCCCAGCGCCACGTTTCCCTGCTAGCGAGACAGCCACACGGCCAGCCGCAGCGGGCCTCTCGCACTCACATGTCGGCCGGCTCCCATCTGACCAACACCTCCGGCTTGTCCGCACACGTCCGGCGGGCGATCACCTGTGGACGGAACGGCCCGTCAGTTCCGTCACCGCGACACGGGCTCGGCGCCGGCGCCGGCGCCGGCCCAGCCAATCGCCTTATTTGTCAGGGCTTTGTTCTTCCGGCCGACAGCACCGCGACGCCATGGCACCGCCGTTTTCCGGTTTCAGGCGGCGACGATGGGGCAGGTTTTCGTGGCGGTCTGGTGCCGATCATCTCCCGCCCTGCAGGAGGGGGGTTCTGCATGGGGGGGGGGGGGCGAGAGGGGCACCCGTACGGGTTGGCTGGAATACGGCAATACGTGCAGCATTGGATTCCGCACACTTCACGCGAAAAATTGACGTGCACCTGATGTAAGCGGGCAATTTTCCAATCATGCAACAAAGCGGTACTTTAGCTGTGCTCCTTATCATAGCTGGAGATTTCCGGAAATTACTGGGGGGTGTCCACGTCCACGTGGGATTTCAGACTGTTTCTTTCCAGTCATCGCCAAAGATCTAATTTTAAAGACCCGTATACTGGGGGAGGGTCCGGGCTCTTCCCCCCCCCATCCCTCCAGAATCGCAAGTCATGCTCCTGATCACGGGCAAGGAAATCACTGCTTAAAAGTTCTATGCACGGGAAAACCTCGATTACGTCAGCCCTGCCACAACAGTCGCCGTGCCGCTGAGTCGTACTACTACAGACACAGCACGCATCCCGCGCTTGGCAGGAACGTTAGACCGCCATGATCCCATGTCTGCCTGATCGACGCACGGGTCGATCGCCCCTGATTGATCCACTTGTCGACCGGCTGTGGCGGCGGCCGGTCCGCGTTGCGGGCTGATGACCCGACGGAGGGGAGAGAGAGGGCCGCTGCCGCCGCTGCGTCCGCCGCCGCGCCCTCACCTGAGCCGATAGCTGCACGGTGCGGCCGACGATCGGCGCCAGGCGGCGGAGCGCGCCGTCCGTCCGCATCAGCTGGTACTGCAGCCGCTCCATCACCGTCGCGTCGCAGAAGTCGAAAATCCGAGCTGCGGGCGAGGAGGCGCGGCGTCACGACAGCAGGCCACGCCGCCACGCGACGTGGCCCATTGAACCGCCCGCGATCGCTACCGGTCTGACCGCCTTCCGACAGAAAAACTCCCGCGAAGATGTCGCACGCGATAGTTATTTTTAATCGGTCGGCATTCGCGGGCTCATATGAACACCAGCAGCTTGCAGCACTTGTGACGACAACAATAGCAATGTCACCTTGGACCAGTTCCGCGGTCCGGCCCCCGCCCGGTCCACTCCAGTCAGTCGGCTGTGCACCGGTCGCGAGCGGGCAGCAGCTGCGCAGCGCCGCCTCGACCGGGCCGGCGATCACAGCCGCCGCGCGCCGCCCGAAACCGGCCGCCAAAGCCTCGCCGCCAGCTGACACCCTCCCCACGACCGCAACAGCCTTGGTCGGCCAGAAAAAAGCAGAACGGCCCAGCGCTGGCGGCAGGATCAGAGGTTCCGACCGGCCGCGGTGGAGGGGGGAGGGCTCGACTCTGGCATGCACCGGCAACACCTGGACGCACGAGCCTGCCGTCCCTGCCTCCCGGCTGCGTCATACGCAGAGCACGGGCCGCCGCCGGGCGGCGGTTACCAACAACCAGGCACGCGTCGGAGCTAAGATCTAGCGCCTCGTGAGCGATGTCGTGCCACCGCCCGGCGTCGCGGGGATCAGCCGACTTACCCGAATAGGGATGCTCCTCCTGGATGGCGCGCCGACTGCTGCGCCGCGACAGCTTGCTCGAGGTGTCCGGCCGCTTCACGGGCGGCGCCGGGTTGAAATGGCTGTTCACATGACGCTCGAGCACCGACTGCAACCGGAGGACCCAGCAGTCAGCGCGCGGCGCCATCGGCGCGGCCGCGGCGGGCGGCGCGCCGCCCTCGCCGGCCCCGGCCCGACTGGCGGGGCCACCTGTCCGCCACGCTGTTTTAAAGGGGTCCGGCGCGTCACTCGAGCGCCGCCGTCCTTTTACGGCAGTTCCTCCGCGGCCGCCGGCGGCAGGGGAGGAAGGGGAGGAGACTGGCGCGAACGTCCCGTCTGGCGGCGGGGCGGTGCGTCAGCCGACCGCTGACGGCACGCGCTGAGATCACTCGAGCCCACGCCGGCGGCACGGAAGCCACTGAGTCAGGCGCAACCGCGGCTGGCGGCGGCCACGGGCCGACTTACTCACCGCCGGGTGAATCGGTGAGTGAGTCGACCCACCCCGGGTCGAGCGGTTCGGCCGGCGCGCCGCGACCGCCGCCGTCAGCGCCCGGTGACGCGGCGCCGGGAGGCGCTTCCGGCCGTCTCCGGCGGAGTCACGAGCCGCTCCGGCCGGACGTGGCGGCGGCGGCGTGCGAACGGCGCGCCGCCGGCCGGGCAAGGCCGCCGGCCGCCGCCGCCGGCCGCCGGCCGCGATGCTGCGCCGCCGCCAGCGACGCGCACTGCACTGGCGGCGGCGGCGCCCGGCCGGCG
This sequence comes from Capitulum mitella, assembly GCA_030062745.1. Lineage (NCBI taxonomy): Eukaryota > Metazoa > Arthropoda > Thecostraca > Pollicipedomorpha > Pollicipedidae > Capitulum > Capitulum mitella. The sequence continues at coordinate 25,552,414 of CP099842.1, read as the reverse complement.
CGGCGCGCCGCCGCCGGCGCCGCGCCGTGCATTGGCCCTGGCCGGCCGGCCGTCTGGCGGCCAGACGCTCGCCCGGTGACGTCATGGCGCGCCGTGTTGCCAGCCGGAGCCCGGCCGCTGCACGGCGCGCGTGTGCGCCCCGCCGGCCCGGGTCGGCGCGGCACACTGCGGGCCGGCGCCGCCCAGCGACCGTGAAAACGGCGCCAACTCCGGCCGCACGCGTCACCAAAAGCAGGGCTTACCCTTTCGTGACGCGGGCAGCGACGGCCCGACCAGCTGATGACGTCCCACCCGCGCAAAAATAGCCTCGGGTGCCGAGCTGACCTTTCAATTGAGCGTTTCGCCGGCGCCTGGCGCCGGTGGCCCACTGTGCACGGCAGGCGCTGCAGCGGCCGCCGAGGACGGTCAGCGGCACGGCGCGCCAGACTAAACGTCCGACGGCGCCCCTCCCCAGCCGGCCCGCCCACCCCGTCGGCGGCCCATTGGCCGCCAGGCGGCTCCCACACCCCCAACCGAGAGGAGGAGATCCAACCCACGCCGAACCACCGACGCTGACCGGAGCCAGGTCCGTGACGAGCGAGCGACGGTCTCAAGAGGGCGGGTGACGTGGCTTCTGAACTGCTCACACAATGGACAGCTGACGAAGGGCGCGGGGTCTCACAGGCCACCCACCACGAGGCTGTGGGACCGAGGGGAGCGGCCGCGCCGAGCGCGGCACCGTACGGGGAGCAGCGTGCAGCCGGCGACGCGGGCCCGGGAGCTGCAGCCCCGCCGTCGGTCACATCCATCATTGTTAACCCCAGAAGCAGCAAGACAGAGTGGCTGTCGCCGCCGCCGGCCACCGGCAGCCGGCGACGGCGACCACCGCGCAAACCGCATGCCGTCCGCATACCAACCGGAGCGGCGAGGAGGCTGAACACAGGCATCCCGACCGTCATCACTAGAATACCACGGCAACAGGCGCCAACAGCCTCGACTAGTTTAACCTGCTTTAGCGCCGGGGAAAAGTTCCGCCGAGCGATGGGGGCGTCTCACCTGGGATGAGAACCGCTGAGAGCAGCCGTCGACGATGCAGCGGAACGGTTTGCTGCCGCCGTGCGTGAGCACGTGGCGCTCGAGCCAGGCGGCCGAGCCGGGCCGGTCGAACACCTTGCAGCCCTGCCAGAGGCAGCGGCGCTGGCGGCCGGCGCCGGCGCGCTGCTCCTGCACGTGCCGCGTCTGCAGGTGGTCCAGTAGCTGGGTGGGCGAGCTGAGGCGGTCGCCGCAGTCGCGCCAGAGGCAGCAGCTGAGCGCGCCGCCGGCGGCCGGCGCGCGCCGCGCCGGAAAGCGCAGCACGGGCGGCTCGGCCGGCTCGCCAGGTGTGCTCGGCTCGCTGACGCGGCCCAGGCCCGAGTCGACGCTGCTCGCCTCGCTCGGCGCGCGACAGAGCGAGCCGCCGGCCGGCCCGCCGCGGCCCAGCCGCGTCGGCGCGTCCTCCGGCGGCGGCGACGGCGCGAAGTCGGCGCGCTTCTCCAGGGCCCACAGCGGCGGCGGCGAGCCCTCCACGTCCGTCGATCCGTTGCTATCACAGTCGACCGCGGCAGGCACGGCGGCGCCCGGTTCCGCCTTCACCGGCGCCGGCTTCGGCTCCGTTTTCAGCACGTGCAGATGCTTCTTGACGGAGCGGAACGCTTGCGCTGATATGTGCTTGATCTGCTTGCTGAAGTACTCGGTGATCTTCTCCTGGACGCGCGGCCGCGGCTCGACCGGCTCTAGCTTCAGCCGCTTGCCGAGCCGCTCGCCGGAGCAGGCGCGCCGCCGCTTGGCCTGCCAGGCAGCCGCTTCCGCCGCGTCCGCCTCGGCGGCCGGCTCATCGCCCTCGCTGTGGCGGCGGCCGAGGTGGCGCGGCGGCGGCGGCTGGCGCGGCGGGCGCGGCCAGCTCGGCCAGGCCGACTCGCTGGGCGGCATGGCCGGCTCGTCGGCGAAGCCGGCGTCGCTCGCCTCCGAGCCGGCCGAGCGGGTCGACAGCGGCGAGCCGGGCTCCAGCGAGGTCACGTCGCTGATGCCGCAGCTGCCCGGGGCCAGGATACCGCTGAAACAGAGCCAGCCCTGTCACAGGCGGCCGCACTCGCGGACCCACGGGCATGGCCACACGCGGAACAATAGATGCAAACACGCAGGAGCTCGGCCAGAACGCAGGCGGATGTGTTGCGCCAGCTCCGCTGAGCAGAAGTGGTACCTAGCGCGAAACATTTCAGGGGGCCCTCTTGGTCATTGTAGAAAATGAGCCCCAGGCTAGGATAGGATGGGTAGGGTGTATGCTCGCGACAGCGGTACGCGAGCACGAAAGGCTACGAAACAACGAAGGACGGTGCACAGTGAATGACCACTGCAACTCTCATTGCCATCAGAAAAAACGACTCCGAGACGACCGCCTTCGATTCTCACGACACGCCATAACCGCCAGCCACCGTCCGACGCTCGAGGTGCGCTTACCAGCTCCATCTCGCGGGCACGAGCGACACTCCCTGCGCGCCCCACAGCCGCACACCGCCAAGGCCGTCCGGCGTCAGCTCGCGCCCCATGTCTGCCGCGAGCGCCGGCCACTCACTGAGCGGGCCGCGCCGCCGCCGACGGGGTAACACCTGACGGCGGCCGGCGGGCGCGCGCAGCTCCGGACGTCCGATTCGTGACGTCAGCGCCCTGGAGGCCGGCCGGCGACACTTCGACCCGGCGCGCCGTCGGCGGCGGCCGCGCGGCACACCAGACCGGCAGGACCGTCGGCCGCGTCGGGACCGACGCCCACCAACGTCGGTGCGTGACGCCGCGTCGCGCGTGCCGCACGGCAGCGGCGGCGCGACGGCGGCCGTGTCGCGCCGCCGCAATTAATGCGGTCGGCGCACGGTAGCCGGCTTCCCACGGCTCGCGCGGCGCGCCGCGGCCGCGCTTTAAACGGCGCCGCTGTTGCTAACTCATTAATTGCACGGCGCGTAAACAGCGCGGCGAGACAGGGCCATTAGCCGAGCCGTAACTCACGGCCGTCTCACGGCGGCTGACGTCACGTCTGGTCCAGCCGGCCGCCACGGCCTCCACGCACGGCACCCGGCCGCCCGCGCCGCGGAGAGAACGGCCGCGCGGCGGCCCTCATAGTGGGGTTCCACAACGGCCCTGCGCAGTCTCACGGCCACGCACGTGCCGGGCGGTCACGAACCACGCCTGAGACACCACGCACCGACGGCCTTTGTCGCAGTCCCGTCACTTCCGAATCGTTTTTTTCAGCACCTCATTACGCAGACGAAGGCCGGGCGGCTCGTTCCGGCTCCGCGCCACTGGCGGCGCGGCCGCGGCGGAAACGGAAACAGCGCGCCGCTCCTCGGCGGCCGGGCGGCGGCCGGATGCGGACAGGTGGGAATCGGCGGTGTGGGCCGGCCGGCGGCCAGGTGAGACCGGCGCCGCCGGATGTCGGTCCCTGGGAACGCAGTGCCGACGAAGACCCGCGCCGCCCGCGCTACGGGCCCGCGCGCCGCCCGACCGGTGCGGTCGCTTGGATTAGTTCCGGTCGATTGGCGAGAGACTGAAAGTTACGAGGGGCCGCGATTGTCCACAGGGACGATACGCAAGCGTCGACGGCCGAGACCTCCGGTCCTGACCAGAATAGGCTCCTTTCCGCCCCCAGGTGTGTCCCGCGAGTTTCCCGCTGTCCTGCCGCGGCTCATTAATCTCCTGTTATCGGGCCCTGTTCCCCACGCTGGCCGTTTTCCCAATCTGTCGCCGCCGGTCCCGGCGCGCCGCCGCCTCCGCCCCCGCCCCCGCCCGGCCGCGCGGCCGTCGCCGCGTCCTCTCCGCGCGGCCCGGCGTCGGCGTCTGACCCGAGGCTCGCCATTACCGGCCAACGGTACCGACCGGCCGGGGCCGGCTGGCCGCTGCGTGCACGCCGTTTTTACGGGCCGACGGCGACGCCGGACCGCCGACCGCGCCGAAAGCGGGTCGGCCGGCGTCCGGCGCCCGCTCATCGGCATGCAGGGCGCGGGGCGACGCGGCCGGCCGGCGGCGGCGGCGGCGTCCGGTCGCCGGAGGTGCGCGCGTGCAGGACGCCGCTCCGAGCGCCGCCCGGCCGGAGATGAAGACGCCGCGCCGTCGGCAGGACCGGTGTGGGGTAATGAGGGGAAGCGATGAGGTTCGGAGGGAGGGCGTGGATGGTCACCGTGGAACGTATCAGCGGTGGCGCGACTTTCCGACATTGACGATGCTGGTTGGAACCCCGTCGGCCAGTACCCCGTCGGCCATTCCAGAAATATGGAATTCGGGTGACGATTATGTAGCATCCGCTCGCGCCGGGAAGACGGCGATTGCGGGGATGCGGACCGGGCACAATGAGGACAAGAACGCGAACGCCTCTCCTGCGTTCGTGCGGCGCACACCTGCTCCCCGCGCGGCGCGCGGCGCTAGTTCTGGGCGCGGCCACCTGGCGCTGGCATCGCCGGACGCGGAGGCTGCGCGGCGCGGCGGCGCGGCGGCGGCCGCCAGGGGAGGCCAGCGATGCCCGGAATGTGGACGCCGACGCCGCCGACTGGTCCCCGGCGGCAGGACGCCGCGCGCCCGACCGGCGAGGGGGCCGATCGATCGGCCGCCATGCACGGGGTAGGCGAGCACGCCGCCGCCGGCGTCACCCCCGCCGCGCGCGCCTCCGGATATGAGCCATTGGCGGACCGCAAAGCGCGGCGCCGGCGCAGCCGCGGCCGCTTAATGAGAACCCTGGCCGAGCCGGCGGCGGTCCGGCCGGCCGCGGCAGACGCCGGACAAAGGCGCCGCCCGGCCGGCCGGCCGCCCGTGGCCGCGGCGACCCGCCGTGATTCCGCCCGTGTCGCCGCCGCGCCGGCGCTGGGCCCCGGCCGGCGCGACGGCAGCCGGCGGCGGCCGCCCCTCGCCAGCCGGCCGGGACCGGGGCACGGACGGGGTGCGGCGTCAGATCAGCAATCGGCAGTCCCAGGGGAGCCCGGCCGGCTCCCCTCCTCCCCCGCGCCGGCCGGGCGCCGTCAAAACAAGCGGGCGCCGGCCCGGCTCGGTGAACAACCGGAGCAGCCCCGGCGGAGGCGGCGGCACCCGACACCGGTCCGGCCGGGCCGCACGATCGCGCCCGGCCGCGTGCAACACGTCCAACCCAGCCGGCCACCATTGATCCGGCCGGGCACGGGGTCGCGCGCCGGCTGGTACCGACCCCGCGCGCCGCAGCCGCGCTGAAGCCGCCGCGGCCGCGCCAGGACCGCCGCCGAAACTGGTCAACAACTGCAGCCGTTCGGCGCCGCCGCAGACAAAGGCACTGTTCCCAGGATCATGCTGCACGGCCGGCGAAGGCTGGCTACACGTTTTCCGGGCGATCCAGTCATTATCACAGAGATAAACCTGAGTGACGGCCGCAAATTACAGCGCTGGAAAGCGTCAAGATTTTTACTATGCTTCCATTATGACGCTCCGAGAACTACAGCAGATCGATTAGCGGTGGCCTGCTGGAATTACGCGCGAACAGCTTCTACGGAGCAGAAAACGATTGAGTCTGGAGGGCACGTGGGAACTACCCAACCTCGTTGAATTAAACATTGGATAATTAACTCCACGTGATCACATGATCCACGCAAAAAAAACAGGTGGGGATGTACGTCCCGTTTTAATGACATACAGCGCTTTGAAAGCAAATACAACTGGCTGAAATGGATCGTCAAAATGGCGTTAAAACAGTTAGCGCAAAAACAAAGCAAAACATCGGACGTAAGGAGCGTACAAACGACAACGGGAGGGATCACGCAGGAGGGAGAGCTTAATGGAAATAAGGTGATGGAAGCAGACGGGAAGAGAGGAAGAGTAATCACCTAATTTTCGCTTCAGGCGACTCCGACTAAAGAATGCCGTAAATCAGTGCCAGCATAAGATTGCAAAAATGACAAAGGAACACTCGGACTCCATTAGGGGTGTGCCGAAAACCGGCTCGGCCCGCAGGACCGCTACTCAGCCTTCAGCGGGCACCCGTCCCACGGCGCGCCGCACGCACGGGCCGCGCGCACCGCTCGATTTCCACACGCGCCGCGATGTCGCCGCGCGCCCACGCGCCGCCGGCCGGCGCCGGCGCGGGTCGTCGGCCGGGGTCGGTGACCGCGGCCGGCGCACGCACAGGGCACGCACGCGGCAGTGGGCCGCGCGGCCGCTGCCCTGCCCAAGGTCGGCCCGGCGGTCAACGCCGCCGCCGGCGCCCGAGGATGGCCGCCGACGGCTGCGGAAGGATTGTGACACGCCGCGGAAGCAGTGACGACAGAGATGGTATACCGGGGTCCACAGAGTTCGAACGGAGCGGAACCGATGTGCAACATCTGCGCCTGTTTATAGCAAACTTGAGTTGGTGAGATCAGCGCCGGATGACAGCAGAAAATAGCGTGGAAATGGGGTGCTGGTTTTTTTTTCTCGGGCGATAAGTGCTATCGGGGACCTGGATGCGGGGGAATTTCAACGTGACTGTTATCGGGGAGACCAGCAGTAAGCATTAACAAGGGAGGCTAGAGGGCATCCGGGGACAAAGGAGCCATGGTCTCTCCTGTGATCGAGACAGGATCAAAATTTTATGTGCCTGATTCCACACTTTGGGTTTTAAAACAATTTGATGAGTGAAAAGTGGTGTGGTGCAATAATTAGAAATTCACTGCATCAATGCTCAGCATGTTCGTGTCTTTTTCATGTGTCCTTTTATCGCGTTTTTTATTGCTGCTATTATTTGTATTTGTTATTGTTTTTATTTGTCACTCTTGTCTTTATTATTATACATTTTATTTTAATCGTGTCCTTTTAGTCCGTGCCCAACTGGCAGTCGGCGCCATGCACACCCGACTTGTTGACAACCCCTCCCCCGTCTAACCCGCGAACGATCTGTCGCACTATAAAAATAAGCATACCATTGGAAGGCTCGTGACAAGCAGAGCTCGACAATCCTGTCATTCTGTAGTTTTCGAAAACATTTATGCCATTTACACCCTACACATGTTTTCTCATAGCGGACTTCATCGAGCCGAGACCCGCCCTGGATCTCAAGGGTTGTGTTTAATGAAGACCAAGTAATGGTACAGAAGTATAGTTAAATGTCCACATATACCCATACAACGTCTAAGCTCTCTGATTTGTTCAATATTTAAGCGGGAACTTGAGATACAGCAATTTCTGCGCCACAGCACCGAGGATCTCGCGCCGAAGGCGTGGTAAAATTGATGGGCACTAGTTTTGGCGTCCCTATATTTTTGTGAAGTAAGCCTTACCAGTGTGTTTTGCTTTTCACCGGGTTTTTGTTACAGTGTTCTCAGTGTTATTTATGGAAAAACTCAGTAGTTGCAATATAGTAATTCGCGCGAGCTCGAACATTTCCAAATTGCGCATTTTTCAATTTGAGCTTACTGGTATCATTAACAGCTTCAACAGTCCTTCTGCCATCTCCAGTCCGTTCCACTGAGCTCAGGTCAATGGCTGAAAGCCAGTCATACTTTGCCAAATGACGACCATTGGAAAATTACTGCACCCCATACAGAAAGCGCGGGAAAACCGCCAATTTTCCCAAAACGACGACATTTCTTGGAAACGGACATGACTTTAGGTTTATGACCCAGGAGTTTCCGAAAAATCTGAGATAACAGATCCGTTGCGCCTGTCAAGATCTTTAATCCCAAAAGTTTGGTTTTCACACCCCGTTTTTTAAGTTACGAAAGGCATACCTTTTTTAGGCATCGGTCCACTTGACATGTCCTAGGTCAGAGACCTGACTCGACATGCGGTCAAAGCCCGAAAACAAAATGTAATATGGACCAAACAAAAGATACACAAAACTTCGTGACGCTGTGTTTGTTGCTTATCTCGCAGACTGATAAGCCTTAGGGGGGCTGTCAACAACCCTCCACCCCCAGTCGTGGCCGGGTTAAGAGCAAAAGTAACTACCAATTCCATCATTTCGCTCCCCAAAGCAGTTCAGCCATTCTAAACATGATTGGGTGGATTCTCCCTTGGGGGGTGCGACACAAAGCCAGGAAAATCGATGACTAACTAGTCACGTATTTCACAGACTAAAAGATGGTTTGAAAAACGAGGGAACTGTACAGACCGCAAACACAGAAAAATGATAACTGTTTTGTGCAGATACCATATTAAATCAATGTTCCAGAATGCTACGTCGCATTCCAAAGTCGGCCAGGAACAGCCATGACATCTTCCCCTCTTTTACCATTCTGAGACCAAGCGTAGTACAGAGGTTCAACGTGCAGACATATCGCCGACGTTTTCCACACTCTCCTGTCATTGCGTGACTCTAAACGGGTCATGACGTACCTATCCGACAGCGATAGGCAGTGTCGCTCGCATCAAACCAGCTAACTGCATATCACAGTCTTTGTTATCTAAAATATTGACAAGCCAACAACCATAACGGAGTCGTAAAGTCACCATAAATAAAACTTGCTCTTCACAGGTGCATGCAGAACGACAGTGCTTTAAAGGAGGGCAGTGGGGCAAACAAAACTCGAAGCAACGTTCGACGAAGATCGACACTGGTTAAAAATGAACACTCGCGAATAAGAAAAGTTCATGTCAAACCAATCGTCCGTCGAAAACAAACGTCAATGCGTACAACGATTTAACATCAAATTCGCGCGTCTGTTGCATTTTACAGGGGCATTTTACAGGAAAAAAAGGAAAAAAGTAAAATGCCGTTGCAAATCTGCTAATGCCACAAGGTGCCGTATTCTTTCAGCTACGCCATCAATCTAGATTATCAATCGAAAGACATTGGCATAGCCCCAATTAAACTCCAAAAATAACCTTACTAACTACATGAACCAATTACAGCTCGCCGCACGCCCAGGATAACGTACCACCGTCTCGATAACGAAACAAAACAAAACTGCACAGTCACAGCTGAATTAGTAACCAGCACAACAACCGGTGACTAAAGCTGCACTATGTTACCACAAAGTCCCAAGAAGACGCAACTGACCTGTCTGGTTGACACCGTTTGCACATGAAGCTGAATCTCCTCAAGGCACGGCACACTCACCTGAAACACAAGACAACTCCTGTTAAGACAAGCACAAGGCACATGCTCCACACGTGCCCGAGACCACGGTCGGGCTCAGTACACCAAGATTACACGATGAAAACCGGCGCTCTGCCAGATGGAAGACGGCAAAATGACTCTCTCCGTACTTTGAGCAATTCCGGGTTACGTCCACGGGTGCCGCATGCAAGGGAACGTCACAAACGCCTCAGTTAATTTCTTGCAAAAGATGAACCCGCCCAATGAAAGGAAACCAGGGTTCCGATTGCGGCCACGACGCCACGACACGCTGAGCAGGATCTGGGCCAAAACGAAACAAACACACACGCACCAGGCCGAGCATGAAACGCACGAGGGAGTGACGGGCTGTTCTGTAGGCGCGAAGGGCTGCGGAAACCACAGACCGTGCTGGTCTGGCCCGCGAGGCGTCTGCGGACTGCGGAGTCGTGCCAGATGCCGCTGTGTGACAGACCGCCGATCACTCCAAATACCTTCCAGTAAATACGTGAAGCAGCCAGCCCGAGACAATCCGAACTCAAACGAAACGGGAACGACCGGATATCGGAATATGCCCGCAACGTTCACAGCAAAAGGAGCAAAAGGATGAAAATATTGCTTCACCGCATCAGAGAGTTACGACTCGTGGTTGTTCAATAACGGGAAACTATAGGACTGTCAGCGCTCGGTCAAACGCTGGGCCAATCGTACTTACGCCGAGACTGCACGAACACTGATCTGGCCCCTGGCACCACGGGGCCGCGCGGCGAGAGGCACTTGAAGACTTGCTTGGCACCACTACGACTAGCGAGGTAGGCACGGTCTAGTTTTGATTGTCTCGCAGACGACCCGACGCGTGAAAAACGCCGCATCTGCCGTACGCTAATACCCGTTTCTTCCGAACTGTGCGTGGCGATTTCAACCGGCACTCAGGAATGCTAAAGTTCGCGCCATCGCGAGACCTACCAATCTACTGTACACGACTAAAGCTAAAAAGAACATATCCCTCGCTCCACCCACCCCACCCCACCCCTCACTCCGCCACCCTCAGCACCGCTCTGAGCCGGCCGGGCCCGCGCTCCGGCGTTTATGCGTGCGGCCCCACGCGCACGCTCCACGCACAGAGCACCGGGCGCGGGGGGCGGCGACCGGCACCGCTGTGTCATCGGTTACCGACCCCGGCGGCCGGCACGTGGGGCGCCGTCCGGCCGCAGGGAGGGGCGGGGGACGGGGGGAGGGGCGGGCGCGACCTTGCAGCGGCCGCGCCGGCCGCCGGTGCTGTTGCTAGCCGGCCGACGCCGACGACGCGGCGCTCCTTCGCAGCAGTCGGAGAGGCGCCGAATGAATGGTGAAGACCGCCGTTGAATGGAGACGTGCAAGCCGACACACTCGCGAGGTTTACTTTGAATCCACACCCGGCGAGGCGGCGCGTTGCGCGGGCGCTGCTCGGCGGGTCAACGACTCGCCAACAACTGCTCGTCACCTCCAGCTGGGCCTTCGGCGTTGCCTGAGAGGCAGCAGCGGAAGGCGATCGCTCGGGGACGGCCGGGGAGCTACCACTGCGAGGGAAGAACGAACCGCAATCGCTGACGCAGCACAAAGGCCGCCAGGCACCTCCCACCGCCGTCTGTAGACCTACCCAGCCGCTTCCGGGTCGTGGCTGCTGTAACAACATCCAAATAACACCGCAGATTGCGCCACCGGTGAAAAGTTGCAGGGGAGGAAGGTTTCGAGGTGTTTCAGGGACGCTGCTTTCTCAGCGGCCCAACGGCGTGATGTAAAATTCAGCAGAAGTTGAGGAAAGTGTATGCCCCTTCCCCCATCCCGCTGGCAGAACCCACGCCATCGGTATACCGGCATCAGCCGAAAAATATGCTGATGTATGTAGCAATGCATAAAACACGAAGGTCCTCACCAGAGCACATGTACTTCCATGTCGAATCCAGTTCAGAGAAAGGCGTGACTCCCCTGGGGCCGCTGATACAAATCTTAGCGACTCTCCATTAATTACGTAACGGTCAGTAAGGCCCAACCCCATCAAAATAACGCAACGCCCAGTTCCCCTCCCATCCCCCCCCCCAAACACACCATGCTTGTCTGCTTGGCAATTTGAATGACGCAACACTGATTTTAATTCACTAGAGCCGATAAGCAGAATGTACAGTTACGAGATTTATCAGATGAATTTTTCATCTTCTTAGTATGTTAGCATTTTTCTTCATTGGTGACAGCGTTACGTACACTATACCAAACCCCCGCCCCTGGGTGGGGGTTTGGTATAGCGTTTAGCGTTCGATTTCTGTAAGTGATTGGGGGAGCCGAGCCGAGGGCCCAACAACCTAACCTCCCCCAAAATGTAGGTTTCTCAGCGGATTCAGCCCATTTTAGTTTGACCAAGGGAAATTTGTACGTTTTATTTTTTTTACCATTTATCGAATCAAAAATCGCATTTATCCCCATGTATACAAGCATATATAGACAGAAGACAGGAATATAAATACATACATCGCTTTAGACTTTATTCTTTACTTTCCACCAGTCTCTTATCTATTGCAGCCGTTCTTTTCGTTATCATTACTATGCCTTTAAAACCGGCAGAAAATATTGGGTGGACCCAGACCAACATTGGGTGGACCCAAATCAACATCGGATGGGCCAGAGTCCTCTCAAAAGAACACAAATCGACACCCCTGTCCCCACCCTTCTCGTTGCAACGCTTTGGCACACAATGACCTACCTCTCTTTCACCCATCCAATGTTACAAAATTTATGGACGACTCGTTAAACAAATCGTCCAATGTTATCTGACGTCGCCAGCTATATGAAAAACGTTGACGTTGAAGAGCTGACAGACCAAGCCGCTGGGCTGCAATATGTCAGACGCACCCACATCATGGGCCAAATCTCACTGGCCATCGTAGAGCCCGTCCGAGAATGGTCTCCGTGATCAATTTCCGGTTCTCACTTCACTGCCATGTTCGCGGCGCGCCGCCTTGCTATCAAAACCAGCCCAACTCCCTCGAAAAAAATAAATGAAAATGTAAATGAACCACACAACGTATTAATGTAATTCCGCCTATGCAATTCCGGAATGTATAACGTAACTCTGCCGGTGTCCGCCGCAATAAAAGCGGCGTGACGACCAGTACGAAGTCTTCCTCAGCGGGCGGAGGCGACGTCTCAGAAGCGCCCGTGAAGCGCCGCGCCCAGCCGCGCCCTGCCGCCGGCATCCGTCCGGGCCGGCGCCCTTGGCACCCCGGCCAGAGTCCGACGTCCGGCGGCGGGCGCGGCGGCCGGGCGGCGGCCGCCGGCCCGCTCACCGGCAAAACAAACAGACGTCAGAGGCGGCCGGCAGCATTCCGGCCCGGCCTCATGAATGAAACAGCGCCGGCCACCCGACCCACGGCAGACGGCCCACTGACGCGCCGACAGCCGTCTGACGTCATCTGTCATCGCGCTGAGGTCATCCTGCGTCAACTGACGCCGCCTGAAGCCGTTTCACGCCATCCGATGCCGCCGGACGCCTACTGAAGTCGTTTGACGCCGCCTGACATCATCTGACGTCATCTGAAGTCGCCTGCCGCAGACGTCATGTCTGGATGTGACTTTAAAGCGAGACGCCCACGGCGTCGGGACTGCCTCTCGGTCGAATCGTCTCTTCGGCTGCGTTCAAAGGGCCCAAAATATCTTCTGCACTAGCACGAAACCTCCCGCCAGCTCTCGGGCAGCCGTAGAGTCGAAGGTACACGTAGTACTTTCGATGTTAACGTATGACACAAGACAATTTGTTTCAGCGACCACTGCAGAAAGGTTTATAATTAACACATGTTGCCCCCTAGTGATCGTATTTATGGCTCGCGTTCTTGTTCCCTTGTCAGTTTCTTACAAAAGTGGCAACCAGTAAATGCGAAGTACCTGAATCATCCGCTGATTTGTTAACGGATTCTGCGCAACGTGGATGGGAAATTTTCCGGTTTCTGAACGCCCCGAACGGTGCTTCAATTTCTTAAGACCTTCTGACGTCACATGGGAAATTTTCAGCACGATCTTGCCGAAAATTCCACGCCGCAATCGCGCCGTGTGCCAGGCCTCTCTCTTCTCTCTTCCCTGCCGCGTCCGGCGCCAGTGACGTGATGTAACACCGTTAGGAACCCAGACGAGTACCGAGAGAGCGGGCGTTGACCAACCTTGTGCACGAGAGGGCGATCAGTGACCGGCGGTTACGTCTTTCTCCAGAAACACCATTTCCGAGTAGTTCCAAGGAGCCGCTGCCGCCAGCACACGACCGGACTACCAACCGAGCCCCTCCTGCCCAGCCGAACGCGCCACTCTCTCAAGACGAGCAGTTATCCGCCGCCAGGCCGCGATCCCCGGGACCGCGTCCTTCACGCAATCGATAGCCGCAAACGACCCAGGCACGAGCCACGGCCTCGACGCCGGCCCAGCAACCGACGATCGACAGCGGCGGCCAGGGCGGGGACGGCCGGGGCACCCGTCGGCGACCCCGGCACGGGTGGGTGTCCCACTGCCCGACATCCCAGCCCCACGAGCCGAGCCGCGCGCATCGCGCCGTCGCATAGGGGCGTTGACAGATACGGCGCGACTTGGCGCGCCACGTCCGCACGGCGTGGCGCGCAGCTGATTCATTGCTCGCGCCGGGGCGATAACGTGCCGTTGCCAACGCCGCAATCAGTCTCCTCGGCGGATAGCGCTGGATCTAGGTGAGCGAGCATCGCCCCCGCCCGCGAAGGCGGTGAACCGCGCTTCTTCGCGGGTTCAGCTTTGTTCACCGACTTTCCGTGCTCGACTGGGCGCCCGGCGTCACCACGTGCGTCGACAGGCGGCGGTGCTGGATCCTCGTCGGCCCCTCCCCTCCCTCCCCAGTGCTAACGAGCCGCGGCCGGGTCGGGGGGGGGGACATCGGCGCATTAGGCCGACCGTGCAGCGCTGGCTCGGCCGCAGCCGCCGCGGACAGGCGGCAAAGCCGACCGGTCGCACCCGCGTCGACCCGCAACGGGACGGCGGTCGCGCCGGACGCGGAAACAAAGGCGGCGGCGCCTTTGATCGGCTGCGTGCAGCGCGTTGGCGCCCGCGCGCAAAGGCGCCGCCCGGTCGGAGAAATCGCCCTGCGGCGATTCTGCTCCGGCACTCGTCCGGCGCGCCCGGGGTCGTTTGAGGAGCACCGCCGCCTGTCTGGCCGACTGCCGCCGATCGCGTGCAGCCCATCAGCTGGTCAGAGGCGCCGCCTGGGCGCCGCAACCCCTCAGAAATGGGCGGACGGGCGACCAGGCCGCAGAGCCGACAGCCAAGTGCCGGCCGGCTGTCGGCTGCAAACGAGATTCGTTCCGGGATCGGGGACAACTCAGAACAGGAAGTGCACACGCTTCGGTAACCTCCCGCTGCTTGTCGGTGGAAAGTTTTCCGTTTTCCGTTAGTTCAGCAACACGTGACACCGACGAAATCCATGTTCCGTTCTGTTTTCAGCGTGATTAATTCATCCAGCGTCGATAATACGGCCAAAAATATAGTTTATAATACATGTATGTCTCTTTGGCATAGACGGGAGAATCAGGACGTCAAACCACCACCGGAACGAGCGTGACTTGGCCCGAAAATGGGACAAGGTAGTTCACTTCGTCGGACACGAATGCCAAGCCTCATCTCTGCATCTGGTGTGACAAAAACGGGCCGGCACGGCACGCCCAGCCGGCCTCTGCCTGAAGGACAAACGCAGAGCACCGCTCCACCTCTCACGTGCTCGGCGCGGTACGCCAAAACGAAAGGCGGTCCCCGCCCCGCAACCGCCCTCGAATAGTCAATCCAAACTGCAGTCCAAAGGTCACCACGAGCAACGCGACGTAAAACAGCACGATCAGAGGTGACGCACTGCGACGGATACAGCGCCTCTCTCAGCGGAGACTCAACCAAAGCCATCTCTCCCTTCAGTCTCAGCGTACCAGAGGCCAGCCCGGCTCTCTTCGGCGCACCTGAAGGGCTCCCGAGCTCCGGCAGCTCGTGCGGGCCGCCGCCGCCGCCGGGGGGCGCGCCCCTGCGAGGTCGTCCGGTCGGCGGGCGGGCGGGCCGGCCCCGTCGGCGTCAACAGGCGGCGGCGGCGGCGGCGGCGGCGCGGCCAGCCTTGAGCGGGCCGCGCAGTGCGTGCGGGGGGCCGCAGGCTGTTTACCGCAGCACAGCGCGCGTCAACAGGCCGGCTCCCACGCCGCCCGGCCGCCGCACGGCTCACTGGAGGGCGGCCTGAACAGCAGGCTGCCGGCTGGACAGGTTACCAGCGGCCCGAGATGCCAGAACAGACAGCAGCACTGCAAGGACCACTGCACAGGACTTCGGCCGTGGCCAGGTACGACACGGGCTGAGTACAGCGCCCGTCACGTAAGTAAATCCAACTACCAAAGGCGATGTTTCCCAGGGCCATTACAGGCTTAAATACAACCCGCAGAACATCTAGAATCAGATCGCGCTTGAGTCGGCGTCTTCAGAAAAAAGTAAGAAATTGAAGTTACGAGATTTGACATAACGTCATACACACTAATTAGTGACATATAAGTACTGCTCCAGAATTATGATGTCTCGCTCCGCCTACCGATCTTATGTCCACAACCGAGCGTGGTCTACCAAAAACATCTTATCGGAGTATTTTTCTTGTTGTACAACTCCACTTTATAACGATGTTACATACTAACGAAACTCCGTCTTGCGGAAGTAGCTTAGTACAGCAGTGCATGAACAAAAAAACAGGACGCATTTCGCAGAAAAAATGGATACAAGTGAACACTAGCCATTCGTGTGAAAAGCACCTAAAACCCATGATGTTCTATGGCACAGTATATTACAGGCTCAGAATGAGATATTAATTTTTGTAACAGGATCAAAATGATAAAAGCTGCTGTCACACGGTGTGGGTGCTCCATCGTCAAAAGACGAAACTGCGGGCGCCACCTAATGAACGTGAGAACGATGCAGTCAGACGACAGAATGCATTCACGTGCTGCCAAAGTGAAAAAGAATGGCGCTCGCGCGTGACGAACGCCAAGCGGTCGGCTCACCGTCACGAAGCGCAGAAGCCAGGTGCCTTCAGTGGGGCGTTACCGACGCGGCTACGGCGCGCGTGCAATGGCGGCAGCGTGCGTGCAGGGCGGAGGCCGACGGCGGCCGGCGGCCGGCGGCCGGAACCGGCGGAACCAGCGTGTCGGCCTTGGCTCCTCAGGTGAGGCGCAAAAACCGGCCTTTGTCCGCCGCCACGGCAACTACAGGCGGCCCCGAGGCGGCCCGGGCGCCGCGCGGGCCCGGGACCCGGGGCCCCAGCCCCGCGGCACGCGGGTCTCGGGACACGCGCCCCGGGTGGCGAGGCAGGGCCCGGCACGAGGTGACCGGGACGCCCAGGCCGCTGGGGTCCGGGCCCGCCGCCGACAAACCAGCCAAAGGCAGCGAGCGCCGGGGTCCGGGCCACGAGGGCCTCCACGAGGGCTCACGGCTTCAGCACCGCTCAGAGCTCCCCGCCGCCGAGTCCAGCTGACCGCAGGCAACCGGCAGAGCAAACCGAATCGAGCACTGTCAACAGAACCGGTGCGCATCAACTGCTCCGTCAAAGGCGTTCGGATGCCGCTCACAGCAGGCGGCCGCAAATAAGGGGCCGAACGAAGCTCCATCTGTAATACACGGTTGCTGACCTCAGGTTATCACGATACGCCACACCGCGTTGTCCTTCGAAATTATCGCGGGAACAATCACGGTTAAAAGTCTCTGATAAATCGGCCTCATTAAGCCGCCCTTGTAACTGTGCGTCACAGCCGTCAGAATGGTTTTCCGTCAAAAAACAGTGGCCAGCAATTAACTGGGTAGACGGACGGCTGCCACCCCAGAGCTCGCAATAAGTTGCGGAGAAAGCTTCGTGATTGACGGCCTTTGTCTGCAAATAATTTACTTAATTAGCTAGCACGGTTTAAAATGCTGTCCTGCCACGCGGCTGTAGGGTCCATGAGGAACGATGTCAAAACAATGTCATGCGCGATCATCCTTCATTCAAATTTACAACGACGCACACGATGCGTAGCTTCATTCTTCATCTATCTGTGGCTGAAGCCCTTAGCGATGCAAGCAATTTACAGGCGGCTACCCAGTTTGTACCCATTCACCACCCATGAACGCATTCAACTCCACCGCTTATGTTCCCCCGCACGACGCCTTTCATCCAACCCTGCCCAACGAAGGGCAGCAGACCCTCCAAACCTCCTTTAGCACGTCCTGGCCCTCCACTTATCGCCATCACTCGCCAGGCGCCCTTGGTTCTGCACGTGAGACCCTTCACCCGGACGGGCGGCGGGCCGAGGTCTGGAGCGGGCCACGGACGCGCGTGCAGGAGGCCCGCACGCAGAGGCCGCGCAGAACGGAAACTTGCAACACGGCGCGCACAAAAACCGGCCCCGACGGCGGCTCAAGTCGGTCGAGCGTCACCTCGTGAGGCGCCGTTACACCGACTCCGCGGTTGCCGCGGTAGAGGAGCGCGGGGTCAGTGCGGTCCGGGCGGGACCGGTACAGGAAGCTCCGCGGGTACTGCGGCCGAGGCGCGGACCAGTGCGAGTCCGGAAAGAAACGACACAGGCAGGGCAGCTCCACAGGCATCGTAGCCAAGCTGCAGAGGCGTCATTATGGGCCGGACGGGACAGGAAATATGGCGGCTGTGCAGCAGTGGCAGGAGCGACAGCAGGTTTAGCCTGGTCCGCGACAGGGTCAGTGCGGCAGCAGGACGGCGTTGGCAGCTTCCGTCTGGGCCGCGACTTGGTCATGGCAGCAGCGCAGCGGCAGCGCTCATCTACGCGAAACGGTGATAGGACTAACCCGGCAGCACAATGTGGTGAAGGGCCGGCTTTCCCGTCAACTCGAGTTCTGTTCGTCATGTTCAGCGGCTCTGCGTGTTATAGGACACAGTGAAATCACGTGCGAGTAAATGCGTACTGTGGCGAGCCCAGAAAAAGATCTCAGAGGCACATCATACAGCTAGGGAAGCTGTCCTTACTTACCATGACGGATTCATTACAAAATAATTGTTGGTAGGGCAACAGACCATTAGGGAGAACACAGCTTGAATCAAACGTGATTTCTCGTCTGCTCCATTTGCATTTAATTGCATTAAAGATCAGGGTTCCCCTCGTGGGATCCCAATGTCATCCCCCGTTTCGATGGAAGGACCCATTCCCTGTTTCTCCCCCGTCATTCACGCTACATGCGTACGTCGACGAGGATACAGGTTCCGAGGTGGTTCCCACGTAACGCACCATCAGCCCCTATGGTGGCTGACCTGTAGCATCGCTCATAGTTTACAAAAACTACCCGGTTTGCAAACAGCTCATGTAGCAAAATAACACAGATGCGATTCAACCTGTATATATTTGCAACAAAAAAATCCCCCACTCCTCCTAGTGTGTCCTTGGTGCTTGCAGGATGCTACCATGACAGACGTGTTTTGTCCGTTATCTGAATCTTAAACAGAGGATCAAGTCCAAAACTGTCATCAAGGAACATCCATCAGCAAAAGCTCGTAATTTTAACAACACATCCCATTTTAAAAAAGGCACATCCATCAGCAAAAGCTCGTAATCCTAACTACACATCCCATTAAAAAAATAATAATAATAATCCAATGTGTAAAGCACCTTCCAAACGTATTACCAACAAACCTGAGATTTATCCCTCATGATCGTGAGGACCGCAATGCTTCAGTCTGGAAGCCAACAGAAGCTTCCTGGCTCCTTTCTGGTCGGGCACGACAGGAGGGATTTCAAACATTGTCAGAAGGCACGGTGGACACACGCAAGAGACGCCGGAACTCCGTGGTGCCTATTCCGGACGAGTCATCCATGGCCGCACCGGTAATGCAGCCGCAGTTCCACACCCTCCACCACCACCAATCACCGCTCCGAGCCGCCTCCAACGTAACAGTCACTCTCAATGCCATCGATCAAACTGAGTCGGCAGCAAAAACGCCCGGCCCGACTCCAGCCGCTGCGCTTCAAAACGCAGGTGCTTCGTGCATTGTTACAGGACTTTTCTTGCGAGCATTTACGGCGCGCGACGGGCCGTGATAACGCCGTATTCAGGGCCTGACGCAGCCATGCGGACAGCGCCCGGGCCCAGCCGGTCGTCCCACGCTCACGCAGCTGACGACAATAGTGCGTACTGCATGCCTTGTTGCCCGCTGTACGCAATCGGGTTTCTAATGTTTACAGCGCGGTACCGCGAGGGCGGAACACGTGACAGAAAGATCGAGTTTCCTCATCCAGATATAAAGACAGGCACACGGATCCCTAAATGTCGCCAACACCAGAAATCGGCATTGTACGGAACCATGACAGCGCCAAGAAGCAGTGTCATTAGGACAACAACGAACTCCCAGAACTGGCGCAGTTCGCACCTCGCACACGGACCACCCCGGCTCTGGTACGTCTTCGCAGCGACAGCGACTGACAGGTCACGAACAGCGCACCGATCTACTTTAACTTCGGCACCTCGCGTACTCCATCAAAGGAGTCTCTTCGTTTCCGCTCATCGAACCCCTTCGAGAGGAGGTCCACAGCGTGGGGACACGGGACGCCGGCGTTTGCTTGCGGCTCGATACCACAGCGGCACGCGGCCCCACATGCATTGGGAGCTGAGCGTCCCAGCAGGACTGGAACTGCACGACAAACGCACATTACACAGGACGCTGGACCACGTACACCACACAGGACTGACATCTTAGTCCACTGTATAAAAGGGAAGCAGGGCGTACCACTCGCGTCTGAGATCTGAGCGTCGCAGACGGAGTCTGCGAAGAAAGCTGCGACTAGATCGGAAGCTGGACCATCACGCAGAGGGAAACATTCTGAGCAGAAGAATTAGGGTTTCTTATTCCACATCGCAAGGGTGCCTCATCACTGGTCTCCTCACACGGGAATGAGTGCAGTGCAGAAAATCTCGCACAAGACTGGGAGCTGTAGTGAGGGAATGAAATATAGCCATCCACAGAGGACTGGGCGATTCGGCCCAACCACGAGCGGAGGGCATAACCTAACCGAAAAAAAACGGAGACGGAGGACGGGATGGTATTCCACGGGTCCTTGGATAGCACAGACCTGCCACAGATCCACCATCAGGACTGTTGAAAACTTACAAAACACAATGAGGCTTCCATATACCTCCGTCCCCATTTCTTCGCACAGCACATATAAAATGGATGTTACCAACCCCACGAACGGGAGATGTCTCCGCGAAGAGACCCCGTCCAAAACGACGTAGAAAAGCGAGGATGAAAAAAATAAGAAAGCGTACGAGTCGGGCTTTGCAATCCGTGTTACGACATCGACATACCAGCTCTCACGACCGACCCAGAGCCGGAACGGCATCGTGCAACACCACCGGCGCCCGCCCATCATGCACCCGCCACCACCCATCGTCCGAAACCGATCGCATCCCAGGTGCCCGTCCCCTCCCGCAGGGGCAGGGTGCAGCGCACGCCTCCGGCGCCGAAACCGGCGGGCCGGCGGCCCACTCACTAGAGGTCGATGCTCGACGCGTCGGCGGCGCCGCCGCCCCGCACACTCGGCCGATCGATGCGGGTCGCCGCCCGGTCCGCGGCCGCGCCGTCCGCACGCGCGCGCACTCCGCCGCCGCCGCACGCACCCTCACGCATGCGGCCGAGCGGCCGACTCTGGCGGCGCCGCCGCTGCCGCCGCCGCCGCCGCCGCCGCCTTTGTCCGCCCCTCGGGCTCCCCTGGCGCGCCAGTGGGCCACAAACCGGCGGCGGCTGCGCGCGGCCGCCGCCGGTTTGGGAGCCGCTGCGTTCGCCGGGGACCGGCCGAGGAAGGACGCCGCTCTGCCCCGATCGAAGAGGCAGGACGGTCTGTCCCGGACAGAATCATCAGGTCAGCCCCTCCTCCCGGTCGGCCGAGAGGGACAGTCATTCTGCCTCGATGTCTCGGTCAGCGGCGGCAGGAGGGTTACCCTGATGAAGTCAAGTAATCCATATGCAGTTTTAGACACGCATATATACATATATATATATATACGCATATATGTATATGTCTCGCAAGGTCGGCTCAGGTCTTCAGAACATCCAAGTGAAACGGCTACAGTTTCACAAGCAGTGAGCGTCTAATTTCGCAACAGGACGAGGAACGCCTGCCGCACCCGTCTGAAGAGAAGCCCACGCCTGTCGCGGCACTGCACACAACGTCCACGTCCGTACGTCGGAACAAAAAGCGCTGACGTCTGCCACATGCGCGGACAAAAAGTCGCATCCATCAAATCAATCCCGACGACCGAAGCCTCTCGCTGCTCATCATCCGCAAAAGAGGCGATACCCGGCGCAGCGTTCCCGTCTCAACAAGACCGTATCCAGCAGGGTGACGGACGACATCTTGTGGGCCACATGGCGATCGTCACGGCGAGCTGGCGCATCCCTCAGCGGAGTTCGGACGTCATTCTCACGTCCTCAGACCGAGGTCCGGCCCGTGGCTCGCGCCGCCGCCGCCGACTGGCTCATCCTCACCGCCGGCGCACGCTAACCATCCATCCATTAAACTCGCATCAGTGGCCTCGTTCTGGGCGTGTATTGACCACACGAGCGCGCCCGAGCCGGGTTCGAGCGGCCGGGTGGCCGGCCAGCCGGACCGACGGACCGCCGCACCGACCGGACCACCGCATCCACCGGGCCACCGGACCACTGGACCAACGGACCGCCGGGCCGCCGGACCACTGGACCGACCGAACCGCCGAACCACCGCACCGACCGGACCGCCAGACCGTCGGACCGCCGAACCACAGGACCACCGCACCCACCGGACCACCGCACCGACCAGACCACCGCACCGACCGAACCGCCGGACCACTGGACCGACGGACTGCCCGACCACTGGACCACCGCGCGGACCGGACCACCGCACTGACCGGACCACCGCACTGACCGGACCACCGCACCAACGAGATCACCGGACCGCTGGACCAATCGGACCAAACGACCGCCGGACCAGCCGGGCCTACGGACCAACGAGCCACACCGTCGGACCACCACATCCGCCGGACCGCCGGACCGCCGGGCCAAGCAGACCGACGGACCAACGCACCGACCGGACTGCCCGACTACCGGACCGGCGGTCCGACGGGGCGCAGAAGCACCGGACGGGGCCGGACGGGGCCGGACGGGCCGGACGGGCCGGACGGGCCGGACCGCAGGGGACGGAGGGCACGGAGCCGTGAGCGTGTCGCCGGGCGGGGACGATGACGGGCAGGAGCTGACGGAACATGACGAGCCCGCAGCAGCGAGCGGCAGGACACCGAACGGGCCCGGCCGTCACGCGGTGAGATGAGAAGGACGGAACGAGACGAGACGGGATGGACCAGGCGGTATGAAGCGGGCTGGCAGGACGAAATGGAACGGACGGGACGGACGAAAAAGAGAAGGGTGGATAGACAGTATGCCGAGTAACAACATCCATACGAGTTCAACGAAGGACACGGGGTCGAGCAGAATCCTGAGGCCCGTTGGAACAGCAGAAGGACAGGCGTGCCCTTCTCCCAGGAAAAGCAAAGGGGATACGAACCACACATCGCGTGTTGGCCGTTCAACAAACTTGCCTGCCACTCCTCAGAAAAATAGGGTCTTCTGCGATAATGTGCCTGCAGGCGGCGCTATAATCGCGAAAGTTTGGCGCTTATGAAGCTCACCAACGTCCATCGACTGAAACGTTCTTCCCGTGCAGGGATACCATACCCACCGCGAACCCGTGGTTCGCCCCTCCCCTGGCCTTCGGGCAAGTCCCTCCCAGCCTGCACGCCTTCTCCCCTCCCCCTGGCCTTCAGGCAGGTCCCTCCCAGTCTGCACGCCATTAGCACGTCTGTTTCGATTTCCACTCGTCCGACGCACAGCCGCTGAGCCGTGTGGCAGTCCATTTGGGCACGGCCGGATTTACAGCATTAACCAAGCAGCAACCCATCCGGTGTAGCCTGGGTCCTGGGATTACAAAGATGGTAAGCCATAAAGCAGTTACCTTTTTACCTGAAGACTTCTGATCGTCTAGGAATGGAACATCCACAGATCGGCTGATACAATGAAAAACGCCAGTTAGTAGAATCGTAAGCGCGTCCAGGGCAAGTTCCGTTGCTGGCCGTGCTGTTTATTCAGCCGCGACCTGCAGTGGACCGGAAACGCCGACGGCGGGATCGCATCACTCGAATTGTTGCCGCCTCCTCCGGATACGTTTGTCGTCGCCAGGAGAACGGCTCGAAAGGTCGCGGCTTACCGGGAACCGACGGCCGCCCTGAGGCCCGGCCGGCCGGATCGGGACCAGGTGGGCGGCCGGTTCCCCCGGGCGCCGCGGTGACTCTGATTCGAGAGGGATGCGGCCGTCGTCGGCCCGACGGCATCCGGCGGCCGTCTCGGCCCGTCCTGAAGCCCGTAGCCATCGATCGACGATCCATGAGTGCCAGGGCAGGCGGCGCCGCAGGCTGGTTTCTGGAACGGCCCCACTCGGCGATGTCGGCACTGCCCGCGAGCACGTCGCAGACGTCACGACGGGCCGTGACGGTGACGTGACGGCAACGACGACCGGCGGTGACGAGCACGGCCGCGGGGGTGGTCAGTTCAGGGACGTACGCCCCGCGCGGCGACCATTCACCGGCGGACCGACCATCGGGCCCAACGCGACGCGAAGCAGCCGCGTGGCGTTACGCGGTCCTGGCGCCACGTCGCGTCACGCCGGCCGGTCGTGACGGTCGGCGGCTTCACTCTCGGTGACCAAGCAGGACCAGCTGGCCGGGCAGGTGCCGCAGCCGCGCGCACAGCGCCCACTTTCACTGCGCGTCCGACTCGGCCGAGCGCCCGTGGCTCTGTCCCGGGGCAGGCCGCCGGAACCGCCACAGCAGCCGTCTCCGGAACACCGTCCGCAGGGAACCGTTCCCGGAAGCCGACCGCGGGAACTGTCTCCGGAGCCAGTCCAGGAACGGGCGCGAAACCGGCCATAAGAACCGTCTCCAGGACCGGCAGCAATAACCGCCCCCCAGCACCGGCGGCAGGAACCGTCTCCGAACCCGGCCCCGGAACTGTCTCCGGAGCCAGCCCAGGAAACTGAACGAAAGCGGCCACAGGAAGGTCCCCAGGCCCGGTCTCAGGAAACGTCTTCGGGGCCTGAGACCAGCCGCAAAATAAAACATCCACGGAATCGGCCGCAAGACACATCCCCAGGACCCGCCGCAAGCAACGTTCAGGAACCAGCAAAAGATACCGTAGCCGGAGCCAGCCGCAAGAACGTTCCCAAGAACCAGCTTCCCAAGCAATCTGGGAAATCACCTCCAGGAGCCCTTAAAGACCGGGCCACCGTAACATACCCCAAGGAGATGCCAGAGCTGCACGTCCAACCGCAACACAGGGGGCCGTGGCCCGCCGCGGAATGCGCCGTTTGAGGAGCGCGGGCTGCGGGGCGCGGAGCCACATCAGATCGAGGCAGCTAAACTCGACAGGAAGACGAGAACCGTACCCGAACCGGCCGCGGACAGGCGCCGGATTCAGAGCCTGAGCACCAGCCAATGGCGCTCGATGACCTCAACAAACAGCTGGCGGCGTCTTTGTTGCGGCTGCTGCGGCTGCTGTGGCCGCTGCGGCTGCTACGGGCCGCAGCAGACCCAGGATCACAGATTTCCACCCAGGCAGGAGACATAGGCTTGCTGGAGCTTCCAACCGTTTTCCTCGCTTGTCAAGAAGCGACCGTCGAAACGAAGGGTTCGAAACCCGATCCGCACATTGCGCCCACGCCGCGACCGCAGAGGCCTGTCCGGACAAAGACGGGGGGACAGCTGAGGCGAAACCCACAAGAACGGCGGCCATTTTCCACCGCGGTCGTAATTGTCAGCCGGCTATCCAGCGAGCGGGACCCGTCGCCTGCTCTTACCCTCTCTCCGCCGGTCAGCAGCTGGTCAATACCCTGGAAGGGTGAATTCCCCCGTCGGCTGGGAGCCCTCTATCGCCATCAGTGCGGCAGCCGGCCGCCGCGACGGAAATTACCCCCGCCACCGCGCGTGCTGATGAATATAAATCGACGAGGCTATTAAATTCGGGCCGGCGTCAGCCAGAGAGCAAAAACGGCCCTAAAAACACCTCAATGTCAAAGTAAGAGCTTCAGGAATACAGCCGCCGCCGCGCTGCAGCGGGAAAATCGCGAGGCCCAGAGCGCCAACGAGGTCACGGCAGTAAAAACCCCATTGTTAATCATACAAAAGCTCATGCGAGGCGCAAAAAGCGCCTGATGTATACGGAGAGGCTGTCAGGCATGTGTCGCCCACGAGGAACGGCACCGTGGGATAGACGTTGGCCGCTGACGGAGCCGCAGCTCGAGGCTCCGCGGCGCCGCCAGCTCGAGTCGCTCGGCTCAGGGTGGCGCCTCGCCGACCGTTTCCCACGGCCCGAGAACGCGCCAACTTCCCGCGGCCACGCCCACTTTTCAGATCGGCCGCGCGGGCGGCGCGCGTCGGGCAGTTTCCTCCTCTCGCCGCCGTCGCCGGCGATGGCGGCCCGGCGCGGGCGGCGCTCGGGCGCGCCGGCAGCCGCCGGACAAAGGCCACCTGACGGGTCGGCGGGCGCGGAGCCGGCCGCGCCTCAAGGTTCCCGCGTCGACCGCGCCGCCTGCGCGGTGAAAGGCGCCCCGGGCCGGCGCGCAGTCCGCCGTCCAGAAGTCCGTTTCCCCAGTGGGACGGTCCGGCCGCGCCAGCCTGCCGCGACGTCGTAAAGTGGCCCGGGTCGCCCGAACCCTTCCGCGGCCCGCTGACCCCACCCCATCCCCCCCTCCCGGCCGGTTGTCAATCCATCACGGGAGACAGCAGATTGGCCCGCCGATGTCGACAGTCGCCGTTTCGAACGCAGGGGGCGGTGGAGGAAACAGAAGGAGCCCAGGTAATTTCCGATTTATCCACGCGCGTCCATTGGCCCAATGATCTATGGTTTACCAGCCTTACCGGTCGTTTTTTAACACGTTAGTATCGTAAAATGCGGAATGATTTATCGCGTTTACGAACAGTGAATAACTGATAAGATCCGCAAGTTTCACGCACCGAAATAAGACGCTAAGCCCAGATTGCATCTACAAATTGTTTCCCAACAAGGATAAATGGTCTGATGACTCTGGCGGCTTCAAAACATGCCAGAATGAAGCCAGCATGCAACGCTCCGTTCGGCGTGCAATTTCTGGGTAGCCAATGCCAAAGGAACAAATGGCCAAAGTTGCATAAATTAACACACCTTTTATAAACTTTACCGACGTGCTTTGAAGTTGGAAACATTAGCATCACAGTACTTGATAAGCCTACGTGCTTTGAACAGGAAAGCATTAGCATCACGGTATTTTCTAAGCCTACGTGGTTCGAAAAGGAGAGCACTGGAATCACAGTTTTTGGTGAGCCGAACTTGTTGGCGAGCCCGTCTCGCTCCCCAGTCAATCCACATATGGAGTGGAGTAATTTCAGCGATCGAAGCTGATGGCAACGAAGTATCTCCAACGTACCGTGCACCTCGTGATCGGTGGGTTCTAATCGAATAACCAGAGTAATCCGCCAGCCAACCGTCACGTCGGACAACGACTACGAAACCCGAACCCAGTGCCTCCCTCAAAGCAAATTCTGGCCTCCGGCTGCCTGTCCACTCCACCACGGCGATGACTGCATAAATCATAAGTCTATTAATAGCCTTAATTCACATAAGTCAATCCTTACGTCAGCGGACTCTTCTGGCCGTTTCCGGTGACCCCAGTTGGCCCGTCGTCGGGCGCCCGACCGATCGTCGGGGCCGTCGAGGCCGCCGCCGCTATCGATTTCGACCAGCGCTGCCGCCGGCCCGGGGCCGCTGGCTTACCGTCGGCCGAGGCTCCGGGGCAGGCGGCGGCCACGGCTCGGTCGGAATCACAGGGCGGATTCGACGGCACTGCAGCTGTCATGTACCGGACTCACCTGGAACAGAACACGGCCAACGTTAGGACACACCGATACGGGGACAGCTGAGGAACACATGAAAACCGTCGGTGTACACGTCTAAGCGAGACCTCATCGACCTCACCACCGCCGCGACCTAGGCAAGCGAAGCACAGCACGTGGCGACGCAAGCTCGACCCGCACTAGTCTGGGTCTGGGGCACGACAGACAGGCACAGACCGTCAGACACCGTTCGTCGAGCGCCCACCAGCGGGGCGGCCGGAGCGTGCCTTATCTCCAGCGCGGCGCCCGGCCGGCTGGCCCTTCGGTTCTGGAACAGAGGCCTCAACAGGAGCACCCGCGTCCCTCACGTGCCGATACCCCCTCCCCCCATGCCCTCATTGGTGACATCGCGGCATACAGCTGCCACCGGTGGTGGAAACATGGCTGTTGTCTCTCTTCCGCCACTCGGAGAGCCGCAGCACCGCCCGAGCGGCACCGGCGAAGCCCGGGAGGGACGCAGCTGCCGAGGCGTCCCCGTCATCCTGCAGCCACCGCACCCAGCGCCGCGGCCGCTCCCCACCCAACGACAAGCCGTGCCAGCACAGCTGACGCCGCCTCGCGACCATCCCTCCCATCGGCCTGCGGGAGTCCGGCGACCTCCGCGTCCGTCGCGCGCCCGGCCGCCGACTCGTCCCGCTCGGTCGTTCCTCCGGGCCGGCGGCGGCGGGCCGCCGCCCCGGCAACACGCCGCCGCCGGGCGCGCGCTTTAAACGGCGCGCCGGACCGGTCCGGCCGCCAGCGGGCCGCGACCTTGGCGCGCAGACGGCCGGCTGGCGCGCGGCCAGCACGGCCGCCGAGCACGCCGCCGCGCCGCGCCCCCGGCCCGGAGCGGCTCCGAGATGACCCGGTGAGTGATCAGCCGCGGGTGGAACTTGATAGTTCGGCTCGGTTGGCCACCCGGGGATAAATTGGGTCTGCTCGTAGACGGGTGGCCGCAGTGGGTGGACGTGGAGGGGGGGGGGGGTAAAGGGGTGCGTACGTTGACCGTCTGTTCGGGTCGACCGCACGACGGAGTGACGAAGCACTGCTCGCAAGTTCGCCGCTCCCTCCCGTCTGCGGCGGCGGCCGTGTGACTGACTGCAATAAGCCGCGCCTCCTGGAGGGGAAGGGGAGGGGAGCACCGTCGTGGGCTGCCGGGCGTATCAAGCTCGGCGATTAGCGTGTCTTACCGTACTCAAATTAGGCCGCTTAGACAGCCAAGGCCGCACCCGCGACGCGCCGGTCTGTGATCCCGCCGACGTCCGACGGTTAAGAGCCCGGCCACACCTGCCACAGCGTCTCAATAGCGACCTAAGCACCGCGCGAAGCATTAGCGGCGTGAATAGCCCGCCAGACGTCACCGCGCAGTCCTGCCACAAGCGCCAAACGTGCCCTGCCGACGCGTTGGCTTCCAAAAACCTCGGGAGAGCCACTCTGCGCGGTGGGCTCCGTCCAACCGCATCACCCAAAGCGGTCCGACGAACGCTGAGTCGACAGGCCACGGCAAATGGTCCGTAGCCGCGCACCTCCTGGACCTGACGTGGCCAGGGGGCGGGACCGGCGGCCAGGAGCCGGCAGTCGGCAGGCCCGGGTCCGCTGGCCCCCGCGGACGCAGCCGCCGCTGGTCCCGGATCCCGCGCCGCGCCGGCCGGGCCGCGTCTCCGGCTCCCGGCGCGGCAGAAACTGGCGGCCCGGCCGGGCCGGTACCATCCCGGACCTGCAGGTCCGCCGCCCGAGGCGACGGCCGGGCCCTCCGGACGGCTCCGGGCCCGGCTCCGACACGGCCCCGCTCCGGCGCCGGCCGAAGCGGCAGCCGAGGCGGACGGAGACATACGGCCCGACTCGGCAACTCGACAACTCTGTGTTTTCCGCAGCCACACCTTCGCCGCGGCTGCCATCCCGATGCAGCACCCGAATCCGGCTCCGGCCCGGCCACTCCGGCGCTGGCCCAGCTCCGACCCGGAGGTATGGGCCGCTCCTGCCGCGCCAGGCCGTCCCCGCCGCGCCGTGCCGGCACCGGGCGCCCGGCATTTCCGCACGGCGTGCAGGCCGGCCATGAGCGGGCGGCCGGCCGGCCGGCACAAAGGCGGCCGGCGGTGACCTTCCGGCGGCCGGCCGGACATCTCCCAGCTGCCGCTTCATTAGCGGCGCCGCGCGCAATTGGCGGCCGATTTCCCGTCGCCGGACGGTCGCCGTGAACGTCCGTCTTGTCCGCCCAGCGGGCGACGTCCTGCCGCAGCTGAGGCGGCGGCGGCTGGGGGGGGGGGGGGCACCGGGACACAGGCTCGCGCCGCCGACCGAGCGTAGGCCTGACTGGGCGGAGTTGGCAGAGTCGGTAGGTGGCCTTGCAGGCCGGCACGTCGCTGAATGGAATACTTCGAGGCGGATGGGAGACCTGGGGAGGGGGAAAAGGAATGCTGAGGCGATCCGTCCGCTTCAGGAGAACTGCCATGACGCAGACGCTCCCGCATGCGCCAAAAATG
Organism: Capitulum mitella; assembly: GCA_030062745.1. NCBI lineage: Eukaryota > Metazoa > Arthropoda > Thecostraca > Pollicipedomorpha > Pollicipedidae > Capitulum > Capitulum mitella. The sequence goes on along the minus strand of CP099842.1, from coordinate 25,522,894 downwards.
TCACAGCATGAACGCAGGCCATTACAGCGACGTCATGTCTATATAATCGTCTACAATGAAAAGTATCAAATCAGTCGTTGGTGGAAAAACGTCCAAAACCGCGATGCAATCGCCGGCCACAATGACTCATTCCACCGTACCGCGTCACCACTAACAAGAGACCACATGTAATGCATCCGTTGGTTTTCCGTTCAGCGTACGATTGTCGGGCAGCAAAGCAACGACGGAGACACAAGCCTTGGCCGACAGGCCACTTAAAAGGCGATAACGAAAAAATAAATTAATATGACTCGGCAAAATGGCTTGTTTGCATCCCACCAGACCATCAGTCATTCAATATTTTAATATTTAATTGTTTCTACTTGCTGAATGAGACGGGCAGCACACGTAAGGGACACGACTGAATCAATTACAGCTAATGCCGGGCAGTTTGAATCTCGCGTGACAAAGCCGCAGTACCAAATGGAGCATCGACGACAAAAACTCACAAACCTAGGAAGACAACATGGTTATTAACCAAACCACAAATGCACCGGCGGTTATCAAAGAAGCTTGAGAAGAAAACACGGCCATTAACCAAGCCGGGGTCATAATCACTGCTATTGTGAGCCAAGGTTATTATTAGGGAAGCGATTTAAAATTGGGCTCGGCAGTCGCGCTACGCACCGGCCTACCCCCACCTTCCTTTCATTCAGAACACAAACGGCCTCACACCACAGCTCCCCAGGCGTCCTCCAGCGTGCGCCGAGCCCTGGCCGGCCTGTCCGCAGCCGAGCCTGAGCTGCGCCGGCGCCGGGGCTCCGACAGCCCCGCCGCCGGCGCCGCGGCGCCCGAAACGGGTGCGAGATGTGCAGTTGCCGGCAACGCAGTGGCAACCGCTTCGCAGAAGAAGCAACGACCGCGGCCGGGCGGCGACGCTGCCGTGACGGCGGCGAATCAATCACGCCGCGTTACCGGGGGGCGTCGGCGCGGGGCGGCGCGCCAAGGCCCGCCGCCGCCGCCGCCAAGCGCGCCCAGCGTCCGGGCGCAGCGGGGTGCGGCCACCGCGGGTTACGCTTACATGGTGTGGCTTCGCACACCGCGTGCTTGAGAAGAACTGCGCCGAGACTGCAGGGACGGCACGAAAGGCACCAACCGCAACAGGGTGCAGAATGTATAAGCCGTGCGTAGGATGTGAAACGTCTCGACATGGACACGCGTGACGACACACAGCGATAGCTCCGGGGTTCACGGCAACCACCTCATGTCCACTCAGGGATTCCGAACTTGGCGCCTCTTGGAGGAGAACCGATGGCTGAAATGATGTTAGAACTACAAAAAACTTTGAAAGGTGTGTTACATGATATAGATTTGTCTCGTAGCATTATGAGAAAAGCTATAAATTATGCACACAGAATTATTTCGAAAACATAAAAACACTGGAGAATGACCCACCGAAAAACTTATCTCTTAAATCGCAGAAATATTGGACATGACCACCTTGGGGAAGCATGGCTCCTTTGTTTCCATGGATCTGCCCCTGGGTCCGTGTCCAGCACAACGCCGTTGTCATTCGTGCACCACAGGCCGGCCACTCAACAATGCATTCCCGCTATAGCATACCCCGGCAGGATGGGTCCCGCTATCACGCGGGGCGGACAAGCCGGTTCCCATAGCTACAACGCGTATAACAGCCCGATTCTGCACGACACCGGTGTTGAATCACACTGGAACTCGGCTGGAAATTTGACGGCACGCAGGCCAAAATTCAGGCAACTGTCAAGGCTGGCGAAGGCGACATGTTCCACGGCGGAGTGAGCATCGTGAACGGCACGTCGCCACCCACGTGACCGCCGTCGTGCGTTCGCCATGAACGCCACGACCACGTTCCTCGGCACGGGGACGCCCCCGGCCCGCCGGCCATCAGCCGTTCAACGGCTGTGTTCAGTCGACGGAGGAGGGGCCGCGCGGCGGCAGCAGCCGCGGCCACCCGCGACGCTGGTCAGCTGGCTTCACAGTGGGGGGGGGGACGGCAGACAGAGACCGCGGACGGGGGGGGAGGCGAAGGTCCAATCAGGCGTCTTTCCAATGGCAATGACGGCCGGCCGACGGTCGTTCGTCGCGCAGGAACGCCGGGCGGCGGCGCCGTTTTACAACAGGCCATTGGATAAAATATGCCATCGATTCAGGGGTAAATACTTAATAACCGCGGGATGGAGGATCCCAGCGGCTAATGACATCAAATCCTTAGTAACACAACGAATGAAATATTTCAGTCAGCCACGCGATAACATTCCGGTAAATTATTATTACCCAAAAGCCATGGCAAACCCATTGTGCAAGGACGGTGCAGCATAAATCTGAAGCGATTCCCAGCCGTAACCTACGTTTACCTTCCAAGTGATACTTGCGCACTTTATGCTTTCATATGACTGCCTCAACGACAACAGTAGCCGCAGCGGAACGATAAAGTCCGCCATAAAAAGCAGGCATGCAAATGAATCAATGGCACGTTGCCGCTCTGCTAGGCTACGTGCAGTAAATCTTCTTTTAAAAATGAAATTAGCGAAACTACTCGTAAGGCCTGTGACGGCTTCCTGGCAGAGGTCACATGACCAACCGGACATGCCATCCCGCTGTTTGGCTGGCTATATGGTGGGCGGCGAGACTCGCCCATGTTCCTGGCCCCGCTAGTTTGTTTGCAAAGAGGAAACATACACTTCCTTACACGTCGTTGATTGGATTAGCAAGCTAACTGGCTACAATCCACTGGCATGCCTTTGTAGGCACTGAGCTATTCGACACGCCGACAAGATTTACAAGCGGCTGTGAAGCCTCGGCATAAAGCATAAGGACTGAAAAATTATTAGAGAAATTGCGCAAGAAAAAAGGAGCGGAATACGACGTCCGCAGACGCTTCGCAAGCTTGATTAAATGCACTTTCGACACCGAGTTTACAGGCCATATTCATTTTACTATGGCCAGTTGCTCCATGGAAACCCAGCAACGCGCGTCTGAGCGGCAGTGTAAGAACACGGCTCCACGTCGTAATCCGTGAAGCCCTGCCGAGTCGTGCCAGTGCATGGCACCGAGCGCTCACAGGAGCTCCAGTTCTCCAGCCAAAGGCCCCAGAAGTGTACGCAGGCACGCGCCCCGTCCCGGAACAATGCGTATCGGCGCCAGTCGCGCGAGAACAGTACCGCCACGCAACATCAACAGGCGCTCCCGGCGCAAGTGAGGCGTCCCCACCACGTCCCAGCGTCGAGTCCTCCACGCGCAGTGGACGGCTCGGATCTCGCTTCGAACCCGCCGAGCACGCGAGCGCTCGCTGCGCGGCCGGCCGGCGCCCTCCACGCCCAGCGGCGCGTCGGCTTCCTTTGAAGTCGCCTGCAGCAGACGGCGGCCGACGGGGTCGGGGGGCGGGGCGAGGGGGCGGCCACGTGCCGGCCAGCTGCCGCTCGGCATGTGTGGCGTACCTGGCAGGCCGCCAGCTCCGCGAGCCACACCCCCCGGAGTCATCGTCTATGCCACCCCTCCCCCCGATCTGGCGGTGGACGGAAGACCGAGGCCCCGCAGCAGCACGGGCCGGTGGACTCACGCAGTACATGGGCAGATTTCGGCCAACGTGTAATCAAGCGCGGCCGTCCCGAAATGCACGCGCGGCGGCTGCGTGCAGCGCCGTCGACAAACACGCCAAATTAGGGACGGCGGTGTCGAAACATTGACAGGACGGCGCGGCCTTGGCACGATTCGTCACGTCGCCGCGTCACTCGTCGTTGACGGCCGTGACACGTGCCGTGGCGCCGCTGATCCTTCGCGACGCGCCGTCACGTCCGCGAGCCGGTCTCGTCCTCGTCAGCTGCCCCCGCCCGCGCGCGGTCCCAGGGTCCGTGGCACATGCCGCGGTCCGGCGTCGCTCTCCGCTTCGTCAGTCGGCGATCTCGTCGTGCTGGGCGCCGTATGACCCCGAGGTTGGTGTGCGCTTTAGCCCAACTAATCAGTCAATCACGCTCCTCGTTCTACGAGTACGACGGCGAAAGTTGTCGGAGACACCACAGCACTTTGTGCTGGTTGATCCCAGTCCTGTCGTTTTGTGTAAATGATTGAAGGGGCTGAACCAAGGCCCCTCAGCCTAACTTCCCCCAAATGTGTCTCTCTACGGCTTTAGCCCACTTTATTTAGGCCGACGGCAATTTTTCTTTTTTATCACTCATGAACCAGTAAACTATATATATATATATATATATATATATATATATATATATATATATATGTATATGTATATATAATCTTACTCATTTATTCCGTCGCCAACAGTATATATATATATATATATATATATATATATATATATATATATATATATATATATATATATATACAACGACTATATATACGCACGGAAATATATATTTGCGCATGTAAACACCGTCTCCTACGGCAACAGTGAGAGTCGATCGAGGACTTCCCGATCACGGTGACGTCGTCCATCATCGTCGATCGGGATGAGTCGCCCCACTCCCAGCCGCCCGTGACGGCCAATTACGCCGGCCGAGGCGAGCTCCAGCGTGCCGTCTGACCGACGGCGACGGCTTTGCAAGGCCGCCGTCTGGGCGACGAGTGGGCGCTGTTAATTGTGAGGCAACGGGACCGCGCTGTCGGCGCCCGTGCGGCCTGATTCACCTCCAGAGTGCCGCAGGAACGGACGGAGCGGTCAGCAGTCCCGGGGCCGTGCGGTGAGTCAGTGTTGTTGCTGACTGATTCCAGCCCTTCAAAGTGCGTCACCTCGCCATGCATAGTGGTGACGCATGACACGAGGCAAACGCTATCTCAGGAGCTGCCATACACAGTGACTGTAAATGAGCAACGCAAAAATGTGGGGTGAAAATGGCTCTCAGCTGTCATGTGGAATGACGACGTAAATGAAAACGGGCTTTCGGCAGGGGTGTCCGACCGGGCAATGCTTTCAAGCCGGAAGGCGGAATCTTTCTCGACCTTGCAGCTGTCATGTGTTTTCCGATCACGGCAACCACCTGATCACGGCATTGATAAAAACTGGACCTTTTTTGCGCCAACAACGCCACATCCCTGCCAATGAGAGCAATTTTGTATGCATCTATTTCTCCATATCTTCACATGTCACATGGATTACAAAATATGCTTACAAGCTGTATATTTACCAGCGACGCTACGGTATCGACGGCCACTTGCCGTTCCTCTGTCAGTTATCCCTTCGGAGTGTACTCAGACACGGTCAGAAACAAACCTGGCGCAGGAAGCATTCATACGCGATACTAAACTTCAAATGACGCGTTCAGGAGGGCCGGATTTTTGACGCTAGTGGAGTCGGGGTGTCAGAAATGCTGACAAGCTCCTCGGAGTTAAGACGACGACGCACACAGCCCGCGTCACGCCACATCGGACACCTGCCAACGGTCAGCAATCTCTCGCATTTTTCCTGGGATCGTTAGGAGCGCATCGAACAGTGGGTGAGGATCTCTCAGCATTTGCAGAAACCCTGACGCAAGCTCCGCTACTAGGAGGCAGCGGCGCGCTTGATTTCGTGTGCTTCATCATCGTTTTCTAACATTGTTCAAGATGGAGTGGCTGCACAACGTTATAAATATATCATGGATTGCGAAAGGTCTAGAGGCGCCTTAGATGACAGGCACGAACAACCGGGTACTAGGATAATGGATGATCAGAAGTGCTGTCCATTCCGGATTTCACACAACCAAGGTATGCCATGTGTACACTATAGACAGTTGGCCATTTAAACACATAAGAGGTTTACGAAAGAAAATTGTCACGCGCGAACGTTTGACCTTGGAAAGTCTTAGTTTGCCAAGTACCGTACACTTAATGTTTAATCTCCAGGATGCTGGAGCGACTCCGAATATTTTCCGGAAGATCCAGAGCCTTAAAACAACTTACCCCATCCATGATCGACACTACTATAACCCTGAATTGGCCGATGGATTCCGAAGAAGTTACTTAATTCAAACCATGATCTCAGCCAGGGTCATTAGAAAGGTACAGTTCCCACACCCCTAAGAGGTGATTAAAAGCCTACCTGACGTCAAAGCTCAAATCTACAGCAAGACTCGATGTCTGTAAACTAATTGTACATGACAACTGAGCGTGTTTTTTTAGGTCCGCGGTGGTCGACAACTTGCACCGACGAAGGGAACACAGCCAGCTGGAGGTCAACTCGACTTAGCCGAGGACAGTCTCAAACCGTTCTTTTGGTAGGCAGTGTAGCACTTCTCCAGGAATGACAAGACATAGATCAAACAAGAGGATAGCAACAGCTAGATGACCAGCATGACGACTGCAGCTAAAAGGTTTCGGTTTAAGCAGCAGCAACGATGCGCAACACGCAACCACTACCCTGACACAACGGAAACCGGTTGGATCTAATTCTGACGTGGTGGATCCGCAAAGCGATCTACGGCAGGACGAACCTCATGCACAACTGCCCAATGCGTACAGCTTCGAACCGATGGCGGGAGGCAACGAAAACCACGGAGGGCGCTGCAGCTGTCGCTGTAGCCACTGTACAGCTGTAGCCACTGCAACCACCGACTCGTGTACGAGGACGGTTCATGGAGAATGGCCAGAAACCAGCAGACGCGAAGCAGGCGCCTGAACTGTGCCGGACGACAGGCTGTGTTCCGCATTTGTCCCAACTGTCTGTGACCGTCCTCGGAGAGAACACTTCAGATGTGCGTGAGGACAGGCCATGTCCTCAACCACCGTTCATGGGCTGTGCCTCGGCTGCGCGAGAGGACAGGCCATGTGCCGTGCCGCCGTCCTTGGAGTGGACCTCAGCTGTGCGGAAGGATAGGTCATGTTCAATCTCACTGTTCTTCGAGAGGACATATGGCCTACGCATGAGCACAGGTAATGTCCCGAACCGTTGTCGCTGAAGAGAACGAGTCAAGATCGCCTTGAAGAGGACACCCCTGCTGTCAGCAAGGACAAGTCATGCCCCGTACCACATTTTTTGGAGAGAACGCCCGAGCTGTGCGTGAGAACAGGATAGTGATCACGCCCTCAACATTCGTTCCTAGAGAAGACCTGCAGTGCGTCAGTCCTAGACCTCTGAAAGAACGGGATTCAGACTTCAGCCGTGCGTGAGGACAGGTCACGTTCCGGTCAACAGCCTTGGAGCGGGCCTCAGCCGCGCGTCAGGACAGGCCATGTCCTCACCACAGTCCTTGGAGCGAGCGGACCTCGGCTGTGCGTGAGGACAGGTCATGTACCGCGCCGCCGTCCTTGGAGAGGACGCCGGCCGTCCCGGCGTGGCGCGCTTTCTCCGCGCGGCCGGCGGCACCTGCAGAGCGCCGAATAAATCACGGCCAATAAAACGGCGGCGAACGACGCGCTCCGGTCGGCGGCCGGCCGGACAGCTGGCGCCGCCCGCGCACCACCTGCTGCCGCGCGCCGACCCACAGGGGCGCGGGACGACCCACAGAGGCAAGGGACGACCCACAGGGGCGCGGACGACCCACTGGGACATGGGCCGACCCGCATGGGCCGCAGGGACTCAACGGGACATGGGCTGACCCACAAGGGCGCGGGACGACCCGGAGGGACGTGGGTCGACCCACAGGCACGTGGGTCGACACATTGGGGCGCGGACGACCCGCAGACATCCAAAGAGAACAGGTCGACCCATAGTGAGAGAACGGAACACAGGGCCACCGGCACCACCGTCACCGCCACCGCCAAATACCGGTTGGGACAAAGTCCCAGTACGCGGCCCGGAATGTGAAAAAGACGGGAGCGTGAGACACATAGTTTGCGGTTAGGCACGACCAACAATACCCGGCGCGCAAACAACAGCGCCATTTTAACAGACGCAGCTCGAAGTCTCACCTTTCAAATGTGCCTGTTCCCTACGCCGACGACGTCCTACACCAACATATTTCAACGGCAGTCTCCTTCGACCCACCAGCCTTTCTTCGAACGACAACCACCGGACCTGCCTCCGTCCGGTCCCCACCCTCCACTGGGCCCACTCGCCCGACCAGAGCGCCGACCATTGCCTCGGACAATCCGGCCCGGATTACGTCTCCATTGTCCGCGTCAGGGCCTCCGCCGCCGCCGCCGCGGCCAACGCCGGGCTTCCCGCGCGCCGCTTGGCCGTTCCCGGAGACGAATGAGCAATTTATGACGGCCGTAATCGCCGGACGTGCAATCGCTCTCGGAAGTCGACACCGCCGACCGGCGGCGGGGAGGCCGCCGCGGGTGTGGTCGGCGCGGCCCTCGCGCCGCCGCCGGGGCGGACGGACCTCGCTGGGGTCGAGTGACGCCTGCTCGGACCTGCACGTAAGTGAGCGTGGGAGGGAGTCGGCGTTGAGAATGCGCCGAATGGAGGTGGAATGGCCGAGCGATGGATTTTCCCGTTATGAGCTCGTTCTAGCCGTAAAATTTACGGGGATCAGGTGGTGTGGAACATGATGGAACTGCGTAGGGTATGAGGTTGCAAGGGCAACTACGACCGGAAACCGAAAACAGGAGGCAATTTCAAAAAAGGGGCAATTTCAACAGCCGTCGATCTTGCATGACGGAACTAAACGACTGATTTGTTTTCCGTGAAGCAAACGTAACTGCTTGCATTCAGCTCGGAGGTGGTGAATCTTTCAAAGCCTATTGTACTCCGTCGCCGGTCGATTGTGCTCTTCTCGCCGGTGACTCCAACGGCATTATTCCGCGGCGCCTCCGGCCGGCTGCAGCTCGACAGCTGCAGCTGTTTCCGAGGGTGACAGGGTGACGCCGCTGTGTCACTCTCCCTCCCCTTCGCACCGGGAGGCACGCTGGGGTGTCCCGCAGACAGAGGCCCGCTTCAGCGCTGCACACGGGGGAGCGCACTACGCGCAGATCGATTCAATCTGGGGGGTTCAACGAGGGGTCTGGCGTACGTCCATGAGCCGCCTCCTCCAGGGAATTTGCCTACGAACAGCTTTTCGACAGCGCCGGTCTACCCCGCAACGACAGAAACAAAAACAAAAACAAAACGACGATATATTTACAGGCCACCAGCAGCCGGAACCAGGCCGTCTTCAAATCAGCCGGTCTCCTCGCTCCACAACCGTGCGCAGCGGAGGGCCCCAGTCTGCCCGAGAGCGGCTGGGCAGGCGGCGGCGGGCCTCGCTCCGCAGCGGTTCCCAGGCGGCGACCGGCCGGTCGCCAGCCGGGCCGGCCGGGCCCCGGGGCCCGCCACGGGGCGCCGCGCCGCTATCAATCAGGGGCCATAGCTCATCGGGGCCGGGTCATTAGTTCAGCCGCCGCCGCCCGGCCGGGGGGGGGGGGTACCCGGCAGCCGGCTGTGGTGCCGCCTCCAGCCGGACAGGCACGATAGCCGGTAACCGATTGTGGTCTGGGGACTGGCCTTATTGGTTCCTCGATATCTGTAGACACCACCTCGCTGGTTCATTGGAACGGAGAGGTGGGAGTGTGGGGACTGAAGCATCCCAGATTGCATAACGAAAGGCAATGCAGTCTTCAGAGTACGTAGGGGACCTGTGATGGCAAGGCTACTACGTCGTCTGACATCAGCTGTTTGCAGAAAACCATTTTCCAAGACAAACAAGAGATCACCAACAAAGCTCACAAGCGATACATCCTGTTGGCAGAGCTGACATCGCCATGAGGTGGGATACCATCGTTCGGCAGACCTCACACCCATTAGAGACAAATGGCTCGCCTGCTGGCCGTCTGCAGCCCGCCGGCCGCCGCGCCAAGGCGAGCGGGGCTTTGTCAGCCCCGCCAGCTGGCGGGCTGGCTTCCATCGGGGGCAGATCGCGCCGATACCGGCAGCTGGCGTCTGCCGGCGTCCACGGCCCGTCTGGCCGGCTGCAGACGCCAGATGTCGACCCCCCGCAGCCCACCACTTCCCTGCAACGACGGCCGCCGGCCGGCCGGTCGGCCCAGCACAGCTCTCTTCGTCCCCGCGGCCACCGGACACCTCAGTCCGCAGCGGCGGACAGGGCAGGCGGTCCCACAACGCCACCCCCGAGACCGCAGGAACGGCCCGTCCGCCCGGGGTCCGGACTCCCACACATTTCGTCCGACCACCCCAGCTGCGGGCCGGACGGCCGGAACTCGACCACTCGGTCGAGCGGCCGTCCCACGCTCCAGACCAGCCGGCCAGGCGCTCCCTCGATGCTGAACAGTCCCTGTTCTTCGTCGCTCTTTCGGCACAAACAGCCGCCCCTCCCTGGCGTTCCCCCAGCGCTCCCCAGTCGCCCTCCCGGCACCAGCAGTAGCTCCTCCCTGATGCTCCCGCGGCGCTCCAAAGTCGCCCCTGGCAGACGTTCTCCCGGCGTTTACAGCCGTTCCTCTTAGACGTCCCACCCAACGCCCTCTACGGGGCGACCGGCCGGGATCAGGACAATCCATCACGAGGGCAGCGGCCGGCCGTCCGGCTACCCGAACCGTGTCCCGAGGCGGCGGCGGCCGCGCACTGTTTGCACGCGGGCACGGCTTCCCGCCCCGGCCGGGCCCGGACCAGCTGCTCGTAAACAGAGCACTTAGGCCCGCCGGCGGCCGCGGCCGGGACTCATGAATATGGAGTTCAATTGCCGTTCCGCGAGTTTCCGAGGAGCACAACAGAGACGGTGTTACGGACGTTTCACGGGCCGCCGTCGGCGGGCGCGCGATGGAAGCACGAGGAAGCTCCCGCTCGATCAGGATCAGCTGACCCAGATCGAGCAGATCCCCGGACCAAGCCCCTCGTAATTAGATTCAATCAGTCTGGGTTGGACGATGAGGATCCAATGATCCGGATCGATGCGCAATCCAGCATAGATTCATGACAAGGTTTCTGAATAGTCCACGTCGGTCCAGACGGTACAGGTTTTGTACTGCGGAAATTCGGAAAAGAGCAATCCTTCTCAATCCGACCCACAAACATCGCGCCATTTTCTCTCCCGGGCAGAACGGGTAGCGCAACCTGGTACAACAAACGATTCCCGGGCGGCCTCTGCCCGGATTTTCTGGAAACTGAAGCCGAGCTCAGCCAACTACTCAGCTTTGCTTAACTCAGTTAACATTTTCAGCGAAGGCAGGGCACGAGGTGCCGCAGTCGGGTCGCCTCCGCATCCCGAGCAGCCCGAACGCGAAAGGTCGGACTTCCGGCGTGGCCTCGCGGCCAGGTCCCGAACGTTGTGATCCACTCTTATGTGACCGGACCGGAAGAGTTCCGTTTCGCTCCGCTCGCCGAGTTCTCGGAACGGAAATCCAGCGGCAAGTCCCACGGCACCGAGCATCCGCCCGAGCGACGGGTACAAATGTCGGGCACGGAACGCCACCTCTCCGGCCATCTGAGACGAGGGCACGGTCTGACGGATCCGAGAACAACGCCAGCAGATCCGCAGACAAGCTCCGGCAGATGCGCGGACCCCCACGGCAGAGCCGTGGATCCTCAAGCAGATCCGCGAACATGGCTCCGACTCAACAGAATCGCCGGTCCGCCACGCTGGATTCGCGGCCCGGCCTGACGGATTAGCGGACTCGGCCCGAGAGATCCACGGACCCGGCCCAACAGATCCACGGACCCGGCCCAACAGATCCACGGACACGGCCCAACAGACCCACGGACCCGGCCCAACAGGTCCACGGACTCGCCACTGCAGATTCACGGACCCGGCCTGCTAGATCTGTGGATCCCGCCCGTCAGATCTGCGGAGCTCCCCCCCCCCTTGCAGATCCGCGGGTCCGGCCGGACACATTCGCGGACACGGCGCGGCAGATTCACGGGCCGTCACGGCAAACCCGCGGACCCAGTCCTCCAGCTCTGCGGACCAGGCCAGGCAGATCCGCTCCAGCCCTGGTAGACCCGCGGACCCCGTGCGACCGGAGCTCCGGTCCGATACGGCCCGCCGCCGGCTCGAACGGTGACGTCGCCGGCCACACGTCTGACGTCACCGGGATAAGAATATCTCCCGTGACTTTGAAACCGCGAGGCCAAGAGCGCAATCGCCCGTCGCTGACGGCAGCAGAGGCGCACCAGCTAATCCGCTCTGATGGGGCCTCGCCGGAATGCCTATCGACTGCAGATCGCTGACTGTCTGGCCGCCGACACAGCGATACGGAGGGTTCCGAGTCGGTAACAACGGCATGCCAGTCCGCCCGAAATGTTTACTCCGTAGCGAGCGCTAAAAGCCACACTTTCCCTGACGTGAAGGCATGTGCATGAACTCAGCGGCGAAAGTAAGCGGACTGTGTGGCTCCCGAGCGGCCAGCCCTCGATGTCGACAAAGGCCGTCAGCAGCCGCCGCCGCCGACGGAGCTGGCCCGGCCGGCCGTCGGCCGTGTCTGGGTGTGTCTGGCCGGCCGGCAGCGGCCGCGGGCGGCGGGCGCGACTGCGGGCAGCTGGCGGACGGCCGCCAGCACCTGCGCTCGCCATCACTGGACCGGACATCCCGCGCACCGGGCCCGCCGGGCCGGGCCGGACACAGGCCGCCGACTGCGGCCTTCGGGCCTCACCTGTCGGCGGCCCAGCCCGGCCGGCCGCGCCCGCCCGACGGCCGGCCCCGGCGGCCCGACCGACACACCGCGGCGCCGGCTTCTGACTACTCTCAGCGACACCGAGATTGCATGGCCGACAGGACGACGGAACGGCAGGACGGCGAAATGGCAGGACGGCAGGACAGCGGAAGGACAGGACGGTGGAACGACAGGAGACAGGACGGCCGTTCTCCTGGTCCAGTGGGTGGCCCCGACAATCGAAGGCACACCAGGCCGACACCACCAGCCTGCTGTGACCTTCCAATTCACCCCGCGAGTGCGGAGGCCGGGCTGACATTAAGAATAAATAACTTCCTTTTAATACTGGAGTGACGCAATAGAGCGGCAAACAAATAATTATTTGTATCAGACGATACCCAAATCAGACGACTGGTTTCACCGCAGCGAGCATCAGCAAACAGAGACCTCAGTGCTCAGCTTGCGGGAATGCGGCACACGCTCGTAGCGAGGATGACTTGCATCATACCGTGTCTGGTTACACGACACCGCAATGCGGTTGGCGGCATGCCGTGGCGCGTCACATCTGCTTACTGATGCCGACATCTGGATGTTGACGTCGCTTGTTCACCGTTCGTCGTGAGCTCTACGTAAGAGGTGATGACAGCGTGCTGTCGCCCTCATAAATGAACATCGACACGAAGTTTCCGATTCAGTTAGTTATTTTCATTTCCAACCGCACATGAGTTTCTTTCTTGAGGGCAGTAACGTAACCAATGAAATGTCAGAAGGGTCAATCAGCCTGGTTAGATCCAATATTTTTCACAATTTCATTGTTAGTGGGGCCTTTTGGTCGTGCGACCACCAGTTATTATTGGTGGTCGCACGTTTTACATCTTTTCATGTATTTTTCGGCCTCCTGACAACCCTCCAACCTTGCAAAATCGCTTTCTTTTACGCGGTGATACGTAACAAACGTCCGTTCCTTACTCAAACCGTCTTTCTCTGTAGCGTCCAGCACGGCTTTCCCACCAACGTCACAAAGCTGGACCCCGCTTCAAACCATCCCCAGCTGGGTCTGACTGGCACGAGTCACTTTCACAGGCATCAAAACGGTCCGCGTGCCCCCATTCACCGCGTCGATCGGCACCAACTTTTGCCCTGACGTAAATCGCCCGGCTCGCCCCACACCTTCGCGGAATGCCGCCAGTCAACCGCGCGCACGCGACCTCCGCCGAACCCGAGCGGGCCGCCTCCGCCGTCGCGGGAATCCCTCGACGGCACGCCCGAGGGCCAGCGCCGGGGGGCCGGAACCGGACGTCCGGGGCGGGCGCCGGCGGCGGCACGCGCTCCGCACGAGCGCCACGTCCCCAGGCGCGGCGGCCGGCAATGGCGGAGGCGTGGCCGGCAAGGTCGCGCGCGCGGCGTCCACCGCGCGGCCGGAAGCCGGCGGCGCCTCGCTCTCACCTGCGGCCGGCTTTCCCGAGGCGGCGCGCTGCGGCGGGGGCGGCCGGAACGCGTCGCTTCCGGTGCCCCCGGGGCGGCAGTGACGCCACGTTCGCTGTGGACCGGGCGGGGGCGGGGAATACGCTCGGCCCGTCACATGCAGGAAAGACGTGCCGCAGGGACTGGCACGAAGCGGACGGAAATACACTGGGCTGATGCATAGCCTGATGACTCGAAGGCTACCGGCGCCATAATTCGCCTTCAAAGAGAGCAGCCACGCTCTGTCCGTAACCACGTTCACAGCGTGCATGTTCGGAAAGGATGTCCCGCGCCCACTCAAACAACTTATTCCTCCCGGACCGAAATAACTGGCCTTTACCCAGCTTGCAACTTTCGCCCATATTTTCAAACTGGCTTCAGCAGGTCCGGTACTCTGAGAGCCAGACGACCCGCCTGCCGCCGCCGCCGCCGGCGGAGGCGCCGCGATTCATCAGCCGGGCTGCGTCGCGGCACGTCGCGCGGCGCGTGCGTCTGCAGGCTGCACAACGAGAGCTAACCACCGAGGGCGCGGCGCGGGCAGTCACGACGCGTCGGCGCCGCCGCCCGCCGGCCGACGGAGGGCGCGAGCCGTGGGAACGGAGCCGCGCCGGCCGCCGGCCGCGGCTCCCTGCGGCGGGCAGCCGCGGGAGCTGCCCCGGCTCCCGCGCCGCCCAGCTCGCGCCGCGACACGCACTGCCGCGACGGCGGCAGACCAGAGCTGGACGATGATGGCGCGCAGATACGGCCTGCGCTCACACGGTAATTACGCCAAAGCGGCCGTAAAATTTATCGTCCGGCGTCGTGCACATGACTTTTCATGGCGCCAGGCCGCAACACTAGATTCCGCTAGGACACAATCCTAGACGGCGAAGATTCCGACAACTCTGATTCCTATGCGACGTCCGCCAGCCGGGTTCATTCCGATCGACAGGCGGGCCTCTGCCAGTCTTCAGTTGGCATGCGGAGCTAACAAGAGATTCCCACTGATAGTGGCGATGTCAGATGTCGCTACATCAAGTGAACTGCAGACACTCAGCACGCGAAATAACGGCCCTCGGAAGGCAAAAATGCACCGCGGTTCGTCACTCATCTGTTGCGGTGTCAGGGATGATTCTGCGGAGCATACTCGGGCGGGAAGTTGTTGGTGGTGTGAACTTGCCAGGAAAGTCCACAAGAGTGGTAAACGCGCCAAGAAGAAACAATCTGCTCTCTCAGTTACATTCCAGCCAGCTCCCGCTTCAAATGGCAATTGCTAACATAGCAGTCATAATGCATTCCACGCCGGCCTGGACAACTCACTGTGATCTGTTTTTTTTTTCTGGGAATCATAGAAAAGTGCAATCGGTACCACATTCATGTCGGCTTACATGCAGGTAACCTTGGTAACACCCCACAGTGAACTTCTTCACTACATCCAACCTCTGTACCCGCAGGCTGTCTCGCGAGAATGTGCGGTGCACCGTCCTCGCGCCGTTCCCATAAACAATCCCAGCCAAACAAGCCAAACCTTCTCCGGCGTCCTGAGGCGCTCAACTACACAGCACGTCCGGTTACACGGTCCACAGCCTCACCGCACCGTATCGCTGCCATTTATCACACGGGCACGACAGACCGCAGAATCGTACGGTCCCTACAGATGGCGTGTGCCCGTGTCCTTGTGGGAGTTGTATCCATGCGGCGTGTGCCCAACACGTCGACAGTCGCGAACGTGCGCCGGCCGATCGGACCTGACTTCCGCGCCATCGTCCCGCCTTCACGCCCGCGGCGACGGCTCGCTCTGAAAAGGCGCGACGGCTGTCAAGAGCTTACCAGCGATACTGGACGGCCGTTTACCCTTGGACATCCCATCGCTCTCAAATGGACTATCGGCTGCTCGACGATGAGGTTGTCCGCCGGCCGGCGACGGGCGCAGCCCTCCGGCCGCGGCGCGCCGCGTTTGCCGGCCGTCGGGCGGCCGGCTGCCGGTCGGAGCGGCCGCCGGCCCCGCGCCGTTCCCCCCGCCGCAGGTTCCGGCCGGCTGCGCCGACAGAATGCCTCTCGCCAAATCGATCCGGTGCAGCCGCCGGGCCGGGACAAAGTGGTCCGCGCCTCCCCCGCGCCGGCCGGCGACGCCGCGTCTCATTGGCCGTGCCCATCGATTGACCGGCCCGCCAAATCGGCGATCTGAATTAGTGATCACGTACCGCGCCCGCTCGCCTGCCGGCGGTGCAAAGGCGCGCGGGCGGCCGGCGGGCCGCGAAGTATGGACGTCACCGTCGACGTGTGAAAACAGTCAGTGGGTTCGTGAACGCGGCTCTCGACAGACTGCAGCCGTCTGAAGAAAAGGACAAACAACTTGTCGTCGACATGTTCTGCTTGTTGGACGTCGGGGGACTCCAGTGATCCCAGTTCTGGAGCAGCGGCCCGTAACAAACTGCCCTTCCGTTCTATGCGCCGGAAATAACACCTCGTCTATCAGCCGAAGACAACGTCTAAACAAGCCCCAGCCCCAGCTTCCCACGCCCGAGTCAAAGCGGTCACGAGCGGCAGCGGTCACGAGTCACAGCGGTCACGAGTCGCGGCCACCGCGGCGCGCCGCGCATCGCCAGGCCATCACAGTCACGTGCGCCGGGCCGCCGACCGCGCCACTTTCTCCTGCGCGTGCGCCGCCGCCGCCCGGCACGCACCTGTCGAGTCGACGCAGCTCCAGCTTCCGGCGACGGCTTCCTCTCGCG
This sequence comes from Capitulum mitella, assembly GCA_030062745.1. Taxonomy (NCBI): domain Eukaryota; kingdom Metazoa; phylum Arthropoda; class Thecostraca; order Pollicipedomorpha; family Pollicipedidae; genus Capitulum; species Capitulum mitella. Next base: position 25,506,242 of record CP099842.1, on the reverse strand, counting down.
CGCTGCCGCGTGCGACTTCGCCGGGACCGCGCGTCCTCCCAATGGCGGGTTTCTGAATACGCCCCCCGGTCAAACGCGGGCATCCGAGAACACACTCCCATCAGGTACCAACTCGGACCGCGCCGGCCGATCGGGTTACAAGGGGCGTCACGGCAACGAGCGCTCGTGATCACGTATGTTCGTCCGGAATAGCGCTGGCACGGGAAAAGGTAACGTGCCCATCGCCGGCGGCCGTAAATGGCAAGCACCCAGCGGACGGTGGCAAAATGACTTCAAGAACGGCCACACCGATGTTACGCGGTCGAACAGACGAATTCGTCTTCGTTTACCAGTCCTGCTCTCGGAAATAAATGGGCCAACCGGGTACAGTATCAACAGCGCAGCCCACCGTGGTGCAGGAGAAAACGAGCCAACCTGCCGAGGGGGCGCCGGAAACCGGCGACCTCCGTCTGCTAAACCAGTCTTGCGAGCTGAGCGGCCACCAGGAACACGACCGGCGAGGCGACGACACACCAATGACGAGAAAAACGAGCGCAGGATCGGACGCGTCCCTAAACACCCGGCAGAGTAATGGCGGCAGGTCCTGGCAGGCGGCCGCCTCGTCTGGCGTCGCCGTCGTCGTCCTCGCCGCCCGCGGCCGTCGTCCTCAGCGCCCTGCTCCGTCTGGCGCGTCGGGCGCGGTCGGCACAGCTGCCAGGTCGAGATACGCCTTCATTTGTCAGTCGTCGGGACCGCTTACGGAGGCGGGAGACGACGAGCATGCTGGGACCGAGGCGACGCCGCGAGCCGTCGGCGTCACGCGCCCAACCCTCCAGACCGCCACCCACGACGGGCCACCGCCGGCGACGGCCTGACGCTTGCCGCTGGGACCCGAGCCCTGGACCCTAGTCTCGGCCCGGCGGGTCCACCTGGGTCCCAGCGAGTCCATCCGGGGCCGGGGAGGTCCCCGTCGGGCCCGGCCTATCAGCTGTGTCTGGAGTCCAGGTGAGGCCCGGGCGGCCGGCGCCGCGGGCCGGGGTCATCCACCTGGGTTTTTGGTCGGCGCCTTTTTGCGTCGGCCTCCGGACCGCGCGGCGCAGGCGGTGGCGACACGGGCGGCGTCCACTCCCGGCCCGCAGCGTCCACTCCCGGCCAACAGCGTCCACTCCCCGCCCACAGCGTCCACTCCGGCCCACATCGCCAGACGCCCTTGCCAGCGGTCGTGTCTGGTTCGACTGTCGTGTGGAAACAATCTGTGCTGTCGCGTCCCCCATAAGACTGGGCTGATATTTTTTGGTCGCTTTTTTCGTGCGAAACCTTGACGGGCAGGGGCGGATGCCAGCAACCAGTCGAGGTCGGCTGAGAGGGGCTCAGGCAGTCGAGGTAGGCTGATAAGCTTCCTCGTCAGATATTTTAAGGTATTCTGCTGGGTAATTTTAGCAATCACGTCCTCTACCTCGTCGCTGGAAACATTTCAAAGACCGGCAGCAAGGCTACTTCCAGTAGACATAAAAGTGCTGAGGGTTTCACAGAATCTAGGAGCTCAAAGCCTCTGGCAACGTTTCTCGTACGAATAAAATATGCTTACTTCACACGAGCACTGTTGGCTTCCCGAACGATGGCACTGTTCTGGAAATGTACATGGAGAGCTAAATCAAACCTCATTTCATTGACTCATGGTGGAAAAAGAATGGGATACGCTGAACAGACTGGCAATTTCTTTCGTAAAAGCACTCGCATTTACGTACTTTCCGAGCTGCCCACACTCAAAGGACCGCCATCTGCCGTGCCGACAGGGCGGTTCGCTCCATTGCACACTCATTCACCCATGATCAAACCAATATCCCAAACCCAGATTCAGCATGCCCCAGAGCCGCACGACAGCCGACAAAAAAACCGGTACCACGTAGATTTGCGCGTGTTTCAGAGGAAAACAGTCGGCGGCCAGCCGTCGGTCGGCTCTCCCTGTCAGCGGGAGACCCGTTATGCCTGCAAACGACACGCCGTCACGACGCTCCGCGCCAACCGGCGCGACGACCGCGCCTCAAGGCCGGCCGAGGAGCCGGCCGGCGCCGCGTCCGATCGGCGGCATATGATTGCGTCGCAGAACCTCGCTCACGTCCGCGGGAAGATCGCAGCTCTCCGCCGACCTGTCCGCTTCCCGGTGGTCGAGCGCACGCCCTGCTGTCGGAGTTCCTTGTCCGGAGAATGGCGCGAGCGGAATGGGCCACTCCGAGAAACGGACTTCGCCATTGGGAACGGGAGAATGCGCTTGCATGTGCTCCGGCGGAAATCAGCATTACGCCTACTGACGGTGCATTAGAAAACGCTGTACAAACGTTGATCTCCCCCCCCCCCAGGTCTGATCCACCGCGGCCCTTGCGCAGACGACCCTGAGCGCCACGCAGGTCTCCACTGAAAGCCTCTGGGAGCTGTCCGTACCAGCGACGACACCGTCTCACGGCTGGACCGTTGCCAAGGGCAGGCGTGGCTCTTTCACGGTTCCAGGAAGCTGTCGCCCAATACGGCCATTCCTCGTCAGCGTGTTACAATCTTGCAACACGTTTCCGTCTGATTTGGATCAGAGAATTCGAATAGCTGTTAAAGTTATTTAACAGTTGACAAATGAAGCCGCACGCTAGATATATCTCAATATACGGAAAACACAGTGCACTACACATTACTGTCCTCGGCATCTTTCTGCAAATTAAGTTCATTCCAAACAGTCAGTTGACGAGCGAAGAAAAAGTAGGAATCATGCTCCACCCTGTTCGTAGCCTGTTTTTTTTTTTTAAGAAAAAGCAAGGTTAAGATTCCAAGCAAACTGGTTGTGCATGACTTCAGAGATGTACAAACAAACAAATGGAAGAAAAGAATAAAACAACCAATTGAAGTGTAACCGAAACATTTTGGTAAGAGTGTGCAATCACTCTGCATTTCAATTCAGCGAATAGCTGAATGGCAATTAAAAAACTTGTCCCGCTATGTCTTCTTCCTCGCGTATGGCTGGCGGCAACATGGGACCACTTCTCTTGCCGATCTGTCGTTGCCTGGAACAGTCAGTCTCTGGTGACCGTCCAGACTAACTCAGGATGCATTTTCCGTAGTTATGTGAAACACTTGCCTTCTTAATTTCCTATGTGGACGTTCTTAGTTGCATGTGACTCGTTTTGCGATCCTTTGCATATCCGACCGGGCGCAGAATGTCCACCATCTGGAAGCGCCCTAATACATGGACACAGACTGCAAATAAATATCTTCAACCACAAAAGCAGACATCAAATTAACAACGAAAGCTCGTTTTAAAAACTACGCGCTTTCTTTTCGGGAAGAATGTTCCCTTTTATTGACGGTAACCAATTTCATTCCATTTTTGAACCACACAGCAATACGAAATGGTAGAAGCACGCAAAGTTGGTTGATATCTTGGACGAATTTGCTGGATCATAAAAAGCATATATTAAGCCTGGTGAAGAAGGAAACAAACCAGTGGCGGTTTTTCATTGTGGTCGAAAATATAAAAAAGAAACAGGTAGCTCCATGAAATACAAAAACTCCCATTTCGCAGCAGCGTACAAATTCTTTCCGACATTTGGATCAAGGTTCGCATTCGGCAAACTCACCCAACACAACGTTGTCACGCTAAATGAGAAAAAGAAGAAAGTTACCTCGGTGCACCTGGTCCACCAAAGGAGCCGACGGCAACGACCGCTCTGTTAACGGCCGCTGCACGTCGGTGAAATATCTGCTGCAGATGTCATAACGCGGAGTAACTCGTGCGTGCTCGAAAACAAAAGGTTTGACCCTGGACACTTGGACGGCTGCTAGCCGAAGCAGTAGCCGCCCCGTTCAAAGCTCGGCATGCAGCTCCAAGGCGCCGGCCTGGAAAAATGTGAGCCGCGAAACTTCCGTGGGGGACCCAGCTTCCTGCCGGTCAGCGGTACAGCTGTCTGAACGGCGGTCCTACGACCAAGGCCCGCATCCATTATTCTTAGGCATGCTGTGTGACTCAGGTCAGGTTCTTACATAAAGCGACCCAGGGGCACGTGAGTTTTACCGCCGCTGGAAGCGCTACAGACAGGGTTACCACATTCATAAAGCTTCCGAAATGTGGTCTGTCCGTAGAAAGGACAAAAAGTCACGGAACCTCTAACCAAAGTGCTCATTGGCCGCCATTTTTTTTTAGAAACGAACTCATAAGCTACACTGGGCCGTCCGTGTATCAAAGACATTCCCTATAGTTGTCTACCCAAGGCCAGACACGTAGCCAGCATTTTCCTGAGGGGGGAGATGGCAAATCTCGTATTTTGTCATTTGCCACTGGCATATGACGAAATTTATGGGAAGAGCAGCAATTCTATGTAAATTAACTCATATTTAACGCACAGGAAAATATATAACGTTTCCATTTGCAACATATATATGATCACTATTCCTTATTTCTGCAAAATCGCCATATATCTAGTGTACACCATTTGGCTCAGGGGAAGGAGGCGATGGTCCCATGGCCCCCTTTGGCTACGTTCCTGCCCAAGGTCCAGTCGCAAGCCTGTCTAATTAGCTGGCGATATTTCAGGCAACCATCACATTCGAGACGAATGTTGGTGCTCGATGCTTGTGTTGCAGAATGCTTATATTACGCGGCATATGAAGTCCATCTTCAGCAGCTGAAGGGTAAGAAATTAAAGAAGAATCAAACAAATTATCCTTCCCATAAAGATGCGGGTAATGGCACCAATCATCGTCAGTAATCCCATTAATCAACTTTTCCTGACCGATGCAAAGGCTCCGAGTAGGTAACCAGAGGCGCAGCCAGGGGGGGGGGACCGGAGGGCCCGGACCCCCCTCCCCCCTTAGGCCGGCATTTTTTGAGGAAACCATTGCACATCGTCTTCCCGGTATGTGGTTTTCGTGTCATTTCAGTTCACATTGGGCTCCGCCCCCCCCCCCCGCATAAGAAAATCCTGGCTGTGCCCCTGTAGGTAACGATAGGTTTCAGATTCAAGGGATATCGCTGAGTATAGGATCTAGGACAGAAAATCCTAGTATCCCATCTGTGCATTTCCCGGTGCTTTCAGCTCATTTCGTTTTCATTTCACTTTCATTTTACGACGCAACATGCATTTTCCCCCATCATGTCGAATGCTGTACGCAGGACAAGTTTAGAGTTGGTGGGACCAGAACCATTTTGAGTTCACTTCCTTACGAACAACACTACAAAGCTAAAGACAAAAGTTCAAGAGTTGGTGAAGTTTTCGCCCTATCTGCTCTTTGGATTTCTACATCCATGTGTGCAATGCACTTTCAGAGCAACGTTATCAAGCTTATCAACATGTGGTCAAACAAACCAGCAAAACATTCCGTGGATCATGCCAGCAAGGACTGGGCAACGAACATAACTCAGTCAAAGGAATAACGGCAGCAAGAATCGGTTAATTAAGTAGCAAATCCCTACCGATCTACCAATCTCGAATGTTCGTAAGTGAAGACTGAAAAATGACTTAGCATTGCAAAGGAGCGTTCGTGCAATGAATAACCTGGGACTGCACACCTACGTAGCCGTCATTTAACAGACAAAACGGCGTGACAGATTTGTGGGGCATCAGTTACGAGCCACAGGTAGCTCACGTGATTCCCATGTTTATTTTGAAATTTATGTTGAGCTTTGCACTGCAAAGGCGCAGCGTCCCTAATTATTTCAATTTTCAGGAGGTCCTGAGGAACATTTCTTCCCAAATATCACCATCCAATAGCGTGAAAATGCTGCATATATCGAAGGAACGAATCTCGTGCTTCCGTCCCACTCCTTCACACTGAGCGGTGACGTTGCTATCTACAGATCCGCCACAGATGAGCATCAATGTACTAAATTAAGGAGGAAATACGCGCAAAACGTGTGGCACGGCAGCTCATGCACTGCCTCAGGCAGAGCAATGAGTAAGGCGTTATTGTCACGCAATACGGCAACACGAATGATCCATAGCTAACCGAGCTTGTTACACACATCCTTGCCTATCCGCGTGAATAACGAGGGAATGTAGTGCTCCGCGAGCGAGCGCCGCGCCCCACTCTGAAGAGCCCGCCGCGGCACGGCCCGAACAATGCCCCTCCAATCCCACAGTCATCTCGGGAGACGCGAGCCGGACATCCGGCACGGAGCGTGGGACAGCGCCGGCCGCGGTACGTCGCGTTCGCGCCCGCGTCCCTCCGCCCCGCCGGTGACACTGACCTGTCTGAACTCTCGGAGCTGTCGGTCCTGTCGGCGCGCCTGCGTGCTTGCTGCACCAGTGCAGAGGTGGGCCCGGCCACGCCGGCGCCGCGGCGTGACTCGCACGTGCTCACTCCGTCCAGGCTCGAGTCGCCCGCCAGCGCGTTGTCCGTCGCCACGGCGGACCACATGGACGCCGAGTCCAGGCCGCTCAGCGACCAAAATGCTCCGGCGCATTCCGCGACGCCCCCTCCTCCGGACATTTTGGGCTCGACTTCGCGTCTGGCGCGTTGCGCGCTGCGTCCGCGCGGCGGCGCTGGCGGCGCCCAGCTGCGAGTGACGTCACGGCCGGGGCCGGGCCGCCCGGCCGGGTTTGGAAGACGAACAGCGTGTGGGAACCGGTACCTTGCAAGGTCAATGTCACGGTTCGTATCAGGAACGCGAAGCATATGGGCAGATTCGCTACCATCGACTGTGACGAGGCATAAATTCGCATGATGAGTTAATCGTGCGGTGGTCATTGTACCAGTCTGCACGTCCCTATGGCTCAAGTTACGAGAAAGGCCCTAATGTTTTAAACTTATTTATATGAGTGTCGATTTGCATCCTTCTGTGAGGGCCCTGGCCCCCGTGTCGACTTGATCCCTCCAGTGTCGGTTCCCCCCGCAATATTTTCTTGTGGTTTCAGCCATGGAAGTAGGTAATAATAACGAAAAGAATGGTCGCAAAAGATATGAGATGTGCAGAAAGTACGGAAGAACTTAAGGTGATCTAAGCCATTCAGAAAAGAAATGGTGACAGAAGTTCTGGTGAAACGAACAATTGTTCGGGAGCGTCAGTTTCTCTAGCCCTGGTAATGCTAGGACCTATCAGTATTGATCTAAGTCCTACCAATGTTCCTCCGGACCTAAGCAACGATTTTTGTTTTTTGTAAGAAAATGAATTTTAAATCATAACTGTATGTAAAAAATACTGTTGGAATTACTGATAAATGCAAGAGTCATTACTTTCATACGACAGAGTGATAGGACAGACAAATGCAAATCGTGCATATTTTTATTTATATGTATCCATCTATCTATATGTGTATACATATGCGTGTGTATATTTACATTTATACCCATACACAATGGGGATATATGTAACAAATGGTGGCAAAAAAATTCCAAATCTCCTTTGGTTCAAATAAAGAGGGCTAAATTAGTTGGGAAATCCGCATCTAGAGAGAGTTTAGCTTGTCGGGCTCACTGCGCGCCCCCACCAAATCATTTACATAAAACAGCACCCCTTCATATCTATTTTTTGCCACCTTCATTGCCGTAATTCCAAATCCTGCAAAATATGAACAACGTCCCTCCGTTCATCGCTACGCCTCATCCAGTGACGGAGAATGGATGGATCGGCGGCGAACCCGAAACAAAACTGTGTGCAAAATGTGTTAACATTACAGATATTCAGACAAATGAACGAACATAGCAATATCGTGGTTACAATAACTTCAGAGAAATTGCACCAATATCGACATTAGCCTGAGACAGAAGAAAAAATCGTAAGAAAGAGGTGCGGATTGACGGCCTCATAACGTTCCTACAAAGCGCGAAACACGGGTCAAATGCCTCGCTCATGTGCATTACGGGCGGCTATAACTGTCCGTATTATCAGCTGTCGCCCGAAAACCATTGTGACTGACGCGCACACACGTCGTCCCAAGCAAGCCCTAACCTTGCATGAAGCTGCATAGGAAAGAAAGACCACTAGAAACAGTACGTTGACGATTTCGTTTGGAGGTATGCAAGGAGCAAAACACATAAGCTGCTAGCATCCTCAACTTCAGTTGCATGTATGTGTCTCGGCTGAAAGTTGGTGCGCTGAGTTAGCCCACTTACCCAACTGTCTCTTCCGACGTTGGCTTCAATACGTGAATATGGCCGTGATTAAGAGCAATAAATATATTTCTGGTCTCCTCAGGCTCGAACGTAACGGACGACCAGATCGTGGAGCCTTAGCGTAGAGAACGCACACTAGCCCGCCAGTCACGACAAGAGCTATAAAGCTATCTTTGTGATAAAAATATAAAGCTATAAATTAGCTCGTAATGAAACATTTGCCGTGAGTGTTGGCTCTGAGCGATACGTTTCCGTCTACAAGTAGGATGGGGACCTGGAGGTACGAGACTATTTGAAGTGAGAACGCCCACTTCAGGGTTAGACGGTGGTAACATGGCATTGTTCTGAAGCTGAATGTGGCCGAAGTCCGATGAGAAACAAAACTGTTCACGTTTTGAGTTGATGCACATGTCATAGTCCAGTAATAAGCCTTCCACTATGAACGACTAAAAATGCCGGCAGCGTCGCGCAATCAAGGGGGAAGGGTTAATTCAGAGTACCCATCGTTTCAAGCACTCATCCTTGTTTCAGCATGCGAGTCCAGACTCCGTTCAAGAGTCCCGACCTACGCCATGTTTTCTAAACAAGCTCTGGTAGCTAGACTCTTACCTCATGCTTAAACTCGTTGTCTAAGTTTCGAGACGGTTACAGCTGGGAATTCAATTTAGCCACGTAAATAGCTAAAAGGTGACTCTGTAGTGAAAGCAGACCGGATATTCCTACCGGAGACACCCACTTAGAACCTCGACTTTGCAGAAACTCCGGTCAAACTTTGGAGTCCACCCTCTATTCGGCATAAATAGCCATAGGTTCTCGTGGACAGAAACAAACATTTCTCGGGAGCGGAGATGACAGAACGAAAAGGTTTCCGAACTCGGGAAGGGAGAATGTCACGAATGGAACGGATCCTGGGAGCATTTGCCGACTTTGGAACTTGGTGAGAGCATCTCAGTCTACGCTGCTATCACTTAGCAACCCAAAATTCGTCGTGTGTTGTCACTCATTCCCTATATCTGAATGCAGAGCACTCACTTGTTTTCGTTGATCTCGCGCATTTACTCCTGGAGGCTCCAGTACTGAATGCATGTGTTTCTCGTGTCTTCGGCCTTCGCCGTGGAAGTGGACCCGAAAGTCATTTTATGTAGCACATTTTAAATCATTCCGGAATAGCAGCGTGCCTTGGACTGCAATTCTACAACCTTACCGGTAGCCAAAGAAGGAATCGCCCTTGCCCTTTCACCTCCGTTCAAGAGAAAACATATTTTAATTATGTAGGTCATTCACGTAGAACAGCACGTCTGAATCCCTAGGCTTTCGAATACGTGACTACTACCGCCAGTGCACCTGATCTTCCACATTTTGTTATGCCGTCAACTGGCCTTTCTTGTATCATTATTTGTGGTTTTACTGTACTTTCACTCCGTTATGACTCGAGATAATACAGAATTTTCAAAAGGGCACATAAAGTGTCCAAAGAGGATCAGTCATTCAAATCTCACGGCAGAACAGGACCGCTCAGGGAAGCAGCTTCCCGACTCCAATGGCTCCGAGAGGTTGGGACGAAATTTTGGCTGTTTCACACGTAGTGCCTTAGGGGTCGCTGGTCGGTCCGGTTCTGTTCAGTTTGTTCACAAACAATTTGGCTAACTTTCGTCCGCATTTTCGCATGACCTCATGTACAGGCGACACTCAGATTGTAGATTTCTCTCTCCACAGTGATGACAGTCTGGCCGACCGGAAGATTCGTCACAAGAAAAGCCACTTCAGGCTCTCCAGAAATGTTTTTAATTGAGCTCGGTGAAGACGAACGCCTGCAACAGGAAGATCACCATTTTCGGCAAAAAACAGCCTCAAAAGTAAAGCCCTTTCAGACATCACCTTCGACATTCCCGGCACTGAAATTCATCCTTTTTGCGACCATCAAAATTCTCGGTGTAACCTTTGAACAAGCCCTGACATGGGAACACGACATGTCAGTGGTGGTCAAAAAATGTTTTGCATTATTCATGGCATTACAGTGGTTTCGGCACCGCTTCACTCCTAAGGCAATCGTTTTCTCCCACATATCATACTGTTATTCTGTATGGGGCGGGGAGGCTAAAACACAACTCGACCTCACAGAGGGCCATAGATTTTGCATCTAGAGGTGTGACGGGCCATCCGCAGGCATGATCGCATCACACCTGCACTGGACTCGCTTGGATGGCCCAGGATCGTCACCCTGATTTCGCACAGAGATTGTCCGAGAATTTTCAAAGCTCTCCAAAAAGAACAAGTCCCTAGAGGTCTCCGACTGATGTTTGTGCGGTGCAGCCAGATTCAGTTCGCGAGATCCGCACCTCTTTAGGAACGAAAATACCCCTGCCGCGTATCAAACTCGAACCTTTCCAAGCGAACCTTTCCCGGCAGAGCAGCGGCATCATGGAACGCCTGCCTGTAGTTATTATTGAGTGCAAGGCATTTTTAACATATTTACTCTTCATTTCTCTTTAAGGTATTTTAAATCCCATTTCACCGGTAGAAACCCTACAGCCCGCTTTCTTCCCATTTAAAAATTGTCGTGTCGTTTTCGTTTCCTGGTGTTTTCATGCATATCTTTATCTTCGTACGGCAATGCGCCTGGAATACCCAAATATGTTTCACTGGTCACTGAAGAAATACACACAAGAGAACTTGGAACAGTCATGTCATATAAGTATGTCTGGGCTCATGCCACAGGCAGAAGCTGAGGTAAGGCCTAATGTTGTTGGGCTAGGGATGAATATTTTCGAATTTAAAAAGAACTCGTCTGCGAGGGCGTTGAGAATCCCAGAAGAGCGCCTTTCAGTCCCTCGAGCCCGTAAGAAATCGAATCATTGAAACCATACCACTGCCTGACCGGAGAATGTTGACAGAGTCCTTTTCGGCATTAACTGCTGATGGACGAGACCCGTCGTTTTAAAATTTTGCTCATTCGTATTTAAAACCCTGGCACAATTTTCTGCTATGTTTCAACACATAAAAACTGGAATTAAGTATGCTTATCAATGACCGGCAATGTAACTTTTGTGAACAGTAAAGAGCTTCCTGCGTCGAGTCGTATTAATGAGGCGTCGAAAAAACGGGAAAACGTTTTTTTAACGTATTAAACGAAATTTTCTTAATAATGTTTCTTCCTGAAGCCTGCCTGAAGCCATGCTAGCAGCTAGGCCGGGAACGTTCGCATTTAAAAACAATCCAGCAGCCTCTTCACCAGGGTAATGGAAATGCCATCGTTAAGATCAATGGTAAGACACTCTTGGACGTCAATTAGGTTAGTGCTTTAGATATATCTTGGCAAAATTTATACAGCAGTCGGCCGATTCGTGTAAAAGTTATTTGAGAAAATAACTGTGGTAAGTTTCTGGTCAGGTAGTAGGTCTCAGGCTGTACAGAAAAAAGGACCATAACGTCTGTGGTCGTCTCCTATGTTAGGATCATTGGAACTCATACGAAACAACATGGTACTTTCCCAGGCTAATGTTATGACCTTGCCAGTACTAGACTTCTCGCATATCTTAGGCTTTGCATGACATACAAGCGCATAGCTATGTAAAGTCGACCATGGCAGGACCTCCACACGTTCATTATCTTAAGAACCGTCAAGGGAGTGACGACATCCGCGACGAAACAGGTTTTTAGGTACTAGGTACTTCAGGAAGCGTTATGTGTGATTGAAATTGCTTTGCAGCTTACAGCTCGACCTTGACCTTAGATGAAAATCTCCTGTATTGTTTTTGTTCTGATCCCGACTTTAGTGAGGCGTTGCCATCGGCTCATATGCCATAGAGTAACCCTGATTTTTGAAGGAGGTCAAAATGTTGAAACGTGCCAATTACAAAATGGGGAAGAGAATTGGGTCAGTAAAGCCCAGTCAATGGTCAAATAATGACGCAGATAGTGTTGGAAACATAAGAGCTTCTTGATCAGCCTGGACCTTTTATGGCTATGTTTCTTTCATGTGGAAGCATGGATAAGCGTTCTCTCACATCTTTTTCATGATGCCCGGTCTCGCACCCTTGCGTGCCAATTGAATGCCCGGAACGTCATTGCCGTCATTCACTGCAGGGGCACAGCCAGCAAATTCTAAGGGGGAGGGGAGGCTGGAGCTCAGTGTGGACTGAAATCATACGAAAACCGCCTGTCGGGAAGACTATGTGCAATGGTGTTCACAAGAATGCAGTCATAAGGGGGGGCCGGCCCCCCCCCCGGGCCCCTCTTGGCTGCGCCTGTGATTCACTGATAGTTTAGCGATGAGCCTTTATAAACTCATCGCTTAAAATAAATAAAATAGAGTTAAGGGTTTTAATCCCACGAAGTCCTTTATAGATATTCGCCACCATGATGCGGTGGCACCCACATGTGTGAGCATTGGGACTACGTTGACTGCATCCTCAGGCGTTACTCCGTCCTCTCTTCGCCAATGGGTCTGCAATTACCAGAACTTGCTGAAGGAGGTCCATCTGAGTCAACGTCACCGTGCACCACCTGCATATTGGAACGCTCTTAGAGTTAATATCACCAGAGCCATTTCGAGGCAATTTTTTCACGTGGCTCGTGTTCCGATTCCTTAAAGTTCGTTGGGTCAGCGCTTCTCCTACTACGAACTTTTTACCCTTGTATGAAAAAATTATGCCAAGAAATATTCGCGTAACGGTTTTGGACAGGTATTGATGACATCATTTCATCCCGACCTCATGTGTAAATGTCCGGCACCAATTTTTTTCATTTTGATCCCGATTCATGTCAAAGCGTGCACACTTCGTGCACATCAAAGATCCCATTTACACATGGAACATGGGAGTAGCAGCCAGTAGGATAGGCAATATGACGGCCTTACCAGCTTTGAACAATTTGACACAAGCTAAGAACAACACACCTTAGGTGTTTCACGGAAAAAGATTGCCTAAAAGTGGTTCTGGCCCTATATCAGGTTTAAAATCGCTGTTAGAGCAAAGGCATGGGGTGTAGACTAAAAGAAAAAACGCACAGGAATATTGCAGGTGGCCAGCAGCGAGGAAGGCCACGGGTATCACACGGACTAAAAAAAATTGAATCAGTCAGCACAACTAATACAGTTGTAATATCATTCATGCTGACTTTTTCCGCAGTATGGCCAGAGCTCGCACCAGAGGCCAATTATGCGATTAAGTAGTGAACATTTGAGGAATCTTATGAAAAAATGAGTTTTTTTTTCGATGGGTAAACAGAATTTTTCAGTTCTTTGGATAGGGTACTTTCTGGTGTAACTTCTTCCCATAAAGTGCCACATACATTATGCTTGAGTTCTCAAAAGATGGTAGGGCCACCGTGCTGTTTGTCTTACAAGTTTCTGTACCTGTGGTTTTGTCTGTGCCCGCCCGGGCATGTTCAGAAATAAAGAAAACTTCTCAGTAGGGTCCACGCAACGGTTTTTACTCGTTGCGTTTAATCGTCAGCGAGCAGACCTCGACACCAGATCAAAACGAACAAAGTTTTCGTACTTCTCGGTTCTGTAAACAGCACAACCGGTTCAGATTAGAATGCGTGTGACCGACGTTTTTTTTATTACCGAAAGTGCCAAGGGTGGAGGCTTTAGATAATTACTGCTTTTGCCAGAATCATGGACAAAGGAACGGGAGGAGCGGGTGGCAGGCAGGGGTGTCGATTTGTATTCTTTCGAGGAGGTCCTGGCCCACCCAATGTTGATTTGGGCCCCCCAATGTTTGTTTGGGCCCCTCCAATATTTTCTACCAGTTTTAAGGGAACTGGGAAAAAATAACGAAAGAAGCGGCCATAATAAATAAAATATGGGAAGGAAGTATAGAATAAGGCATAAAGTGATGTATCTATCTATCTTTCAATCTTGTATATATATATATATATATATATATATATATATATATATACGTGGGATATACGTAATTTTTTATTTGGAAAATAGTAACAAGCTCAAAAATTTCCATTGATCACCATAAAGTGGGCTAAATCCATTGAGAAGCCCACATTTGGGGGAGGTTAGGTTGTCTGGCCCAAGGCTCGGCCCACCCAATCATGTACAGAAACTGACGCCCCTGGTGGCAGGGGACCATGCCTCAGCCCTTCCCCTTTGGGAAACTGAACATTTGCTCCATGGGGAAAATGTCATTGCCCATCCCCCACTTTTTTGGATGTCCTACGCCCCTGGTCAGAGTTACTTTGAAGTCCATTTTTTCCATACAGCGCCATTTGTCTAACGCTAAATTTCGGGATTATTCGCGTTGCACACGACACAGCAGATTCCACGTCCACCCATGGAAAATGCCGTCTACGTGGCGGGGAAACCTCCTAACGGTCTTGATGGACATGTAACGAGGTCTAACAAGGCTAAATCGGGGAAAGGGGCAAACGGGCCATCGCCTCTCTCTTTGCGAGTTTGAGTGCTCTCAGATGCGTGCGAGAACGCAGTTTACGCATACACAAAATGAAAAAGAAGCAGAGGAAAAGAAACGAAAATAACAGGCTTCCCCAACCTTGCAAGAGCTTCCAGATTCTCCATGATATCTTCATTGATCACTCACTACACCCTTGAGGGATTTACGGATCTACCTATAAAACTTCGACATTTCATCTAACCATCCAATTATTCTTGATCACGTCGCTTAAAATCACTAGGGATGGAACGTGTTCCGGCAGAGGGGGGGGGGGTTTTTCGGCTACTTTCCAAGCCATTTATTTCCATGCAACACCATAGGGTTAATGTTAAATTTCGCCAGTCAAGGGGAAGGGGCGCATTGCCCTCGTGCCCCTCCCCCTCGTTCCACCGCTTAAGGCCAGAGTAAGCTAAACCATTTTGCACATTGCCTCGCAGTATGTCTTCACATTAGGCTTCGGAAATTATCTGTGCTGTCGGGAAAATTTTCAGGTTTTTTCAATGCATTACACCCAAAGGTATATACGTACAATACGTGCAAGAAAAAGACCTTCAATGTGTAATAATTAGTGTTGTATCTGTAACACCCGAAAAAGGTTTATGCGTCCCCACCCTACTCCATCCAAAACCGTATTTATATTAAAATCTCACTCTTGAAAAGTAAAAACTGCTCTTTCATCTCTATTCTTTTCAATGTCTTATATGCGCCAAAATTGCAGGCATACTCCATCTGAAAATGCCCAGAGGCCACCTCCTAGGCAAGGGATGTTCATCAGCTGATGTTTTTCAATCAAACTATTCAAATACATGGCAAGTTTAGAAATAAAGTTTGGAGAAAGTTTTTTAGAGATGGCATTTCAAAACGTGTTAAAACTGTTTTTTCGTTTATTAAATTACAGTAATACTGAATTCATTAAGGCACAAAAAGCACATATGAGGTCTTAAAAAAAAACATTCGGGCCATTATTTCAAAATCAATGACAAAAAATTAACCAAAACAGTTTGTTAAAATAAACCACATTTTGTTTCACTTCTGGTAATGCAGCTGCATTGAAATTCAGCAAATATTTTGCGAAATCATAACAGTCAGCTGACAAACAGATCTCATGTGAATGTTCACTT
This sequence comes from Capitulum mitella, assembly GCA_030062745.1. Classification (NCBI taxonomy): domain Eukaryota; kingdom Metazoa; phylum Arthropoda; class Thecostraca; order Pollicipedomorpha; family Pollicipedidae; genus Capitulum; species Capitulum mitella. Next base: position 25,490,638 of record CP099842.1, on the reverse strand, counting down.
CTGTCGCTAAGCATTGCATAATCGGAATAGTCTCTCCTCTGGACCGTTTCGGGGTTGCGGGTTGCTGGGAAGGAAATTACGAAATTTGGCATGTTTTCGCCAGCGTTGAGAGCTGCATCTCGCCCTTTGGGTGCGTATGATATTGTTTGTCACATGTCGCCATGAAAACCTAACCAGTGTATTCTTTGAAATACCAGTGGATGTGATCACTGCATTTGCCGCGGTTCTCGTGATATTTCGGGGAAATCCCGGAGGGTGGATAATGCCAAAGGTGTACGTTACTTGGGTAACGGTTTTGACTGTGCGAGCAAAGCAGCGAAACTACTTAAATGCTGTTTTTTGATACCACTGGGATTGCAATGCCCAGTATGATATTGTTTGTCATATCAGTACTACTCTCCAGTTATTGGGTAAAATTGAAGGGAAGCATGACCATGTTATGGTTGCTTTAATGTATTTTAAGGTGCAGCCCATGATGACTCCTGATGCCCTTTTTGTAATGTGCATGTGATTATTCCTTGACGCCCATGTATTAATACCATTATATACAAACCATGTCTGTGCAACAGAAAGGAATTCTTGTTTTGTAGGTTCAAGAGTTTTTGGGATGAGATAAAATGAAAGGAAGTAGAGTAGAACAGCAGGTGTTAAATTAAGATTCATTGTGGTTAATGATTAATGCCTCATATTCCATTTACATAGTAACAGTTTACCATAATCAATCACATAAATGCCATAATCACATAGAGCCTGTGGCTAAAGGTAAGTTTCTGCCCGACGAAATCGCAAACAACCCTTTGTATAATTGCCACCAATGTAAGAAGATCATCCGTTTAACGCCACTACGATTTCAAACAATAACAACAAAAAACGACCCACACAGTAAACGCCACGAGAGACAACATTATCCAAGTGGCCGCCAAGGTAAGGTAACATAGGCAACCTGCATGCATCTTCAAGCATAAACGTCAATAGAAAACATTCGTGCCACAAACGAACTTGGGACCGAATTATTATGCCGTTATATATTGGATTAGATAATGCTGATGTCGATACAGTATTATTACATTATGACATTTAATACTGTAGATTAGGTGCTAGGTTGGGTTGTGCGGGCAGGTAGATCAGGTCAGGTTAGGTTAGGTTAGGTTAGGTCAGGTTAGGTTAGGCTAGGCCAGGCTAGGTTAGGTTAGGTTAGGTTAGGTTAGGTTACTATGTTAGGCTAGGGTAAATTTTTATTTATTGTTTTATTTCACTGCCTAATATTTTCCAGTTTTTTTCCGTGATTTTTTGTGCTAGGTTAGGTTAGGTTAGGTTAGGTTAGGTTAGGTTAGGCCAGGCTAGGCTAGGTTAGGTTAGGTTAGGTTAGGTTAGGTTAGGTTTGGTTACTATGTTAGGCTAGGGTAAATTTTTATTTATTGTTTTATGTCACTTCCTAATATTTTCCGGTTTTGTTCGGTGATTTTTTTTAAAATATTTATTTCACTGCTTTTTGTTTTTTTTTGTATTTTTCAAATTGCAACTACGCTTTGCCATCTTTGTAATATTTGTACTTTTTTATTATTATTGTTTATTATTATTATTATTATTACTATTATTATTACTATTATTATTTTTACAACGGTTAACTTTTTTATTTTAAAGATAATTTATATCGCATTAGTTATTCCCCCAAAACTTTTTTATTACTCTTGATTGTACCTTGAGTCCGACCGACGACCAATCAGCGTCAAGATCTCACGTAAAGAAACTATTTAACGCAGAAACGTCAAAAATCCCTACGCGAGCGTCTGGCGGTTAGCATACCAGTGACGACGCAATCTGTTTCGGGGGAAATAATGTGTGTTTCAGGTTTTTCCGGCTGAAATCGTAAGTAATACTTATCAATATTGCATTTGAAACGCCATGCAACCACTACTACGATTATTTTCCCTGGAAGTAAGTGCTCGGGCTGAATCTCACTGTTGACCGAGCCTGTAATCAGTGCCATCAGAGTACCATTAGAAGCACATGATTGGTTATAGGCAACTGACTGGCATGGAACAAGATACAAGATTCTTGGTGCTTGTGCTCAAGAGGCTAGATGTCATTACCCACAAGCAAGACAACAAAGCATTGGTTACCACTATGATACCTTTAGATTTAGAACTGCCCCTTCATTGGAATAGGCTGTTCTCCAGTGTTGGCTTGTGGAGCTGGACAACCCAGATTGATGCATCTTTGTTGTGACAAATTTCCTTCATGTTCTACTTATTGCCATGAATATTCCTGGGCTGCTGCACTTGCACTCTGGTTTTTCCCTATGAGACAAAACACCAGTGGCTTGATCCTGATTCTTTGTTAAATTTTAGGCAAATGATGTGGTAAATTGATGCACTAGTAAGCTCATGTGCATCTGGAGGTCATCCAGCAGAAATGCATTGTGCAGTGGACTAGTGTGAGACATTAAAACAAATTAAGACAGAGTTACTTTTTTAGCTTGATTTGAGTTCATTTTAATGGCATAGCCATTCAAGGTTTACCTTATCTCTTGTAGCTTGATGAATCCTACTGGTATGTCTTTACATGGAATGACTTGCTGTTATGAGTGGGTGCAAGCTAAGTAAGTCTGACTTGCAGACAAGAATCAAATTGAGCAGCCAGTGTGGCCCAGCCATAACAGTTCTGGGGGGGGGAGGATTATAACTTGGCAACCTCTGTGCACTGAATAATGTAGTTTTTGTCCAGAAATGCTCCATCCTTCATTTGTATTTTCATGTGGTGGATTTTGCATGATATTGATGTTGGTGAGGCAGATTCTGCCTACCTTTGAAACCTTCAGATCTTCTAGGTTGCTTTTAGTTGCTTCAGCAAAAGGTTGTGATCTGAAATGCCTTTCTTTACATATGAAAGCATAAATACCAATGGCACCTTCAGAAGAGAAAAAAGGGAAGTGGACAGATACTTTTTGTCCTTTGGTGTATGCTCCAGGTGCTCCAAGCCTTTTCTTCAACTCAAGTATCATCTTGTTGGTTTTTGGTAGTATAAAGGCATGCTTTGAAACAATTTTTGGAGCAGTGGCAGATTTGGAATCTCAAATGTGTGGGGAAGAGAAGGCCAGTTATCCACAGATTTTTTGCATTTTCTCTCAGTTTTGTCTGGTAGGTTGGACAAACTTCATTACCCATGTGTGAAAAAATGAGAGTGGTACGAAATGAATGTATTAAAAATGCATGTATGAATAATATAAATAGGAAAAATGTATAACATGTATGAGAAATGATAAAAACAGATAAAAAACATCAGTGCAGGGCCCAGGAAACCAAAGTAGGTGATAACTGCAATGTGCTGAAAGTGCAAATGGGATAATCATAAAATCAAAACATGATTGCTATTTTTTTTTGTTTTTTCCCATTATTTGCTTGCATCCCCCTGCCAATACATGCACAAATATATCTTGAATATGTCTTTTCTATAAATGTCACCATTGTTTTGAAGCCACTGATTTAAACTGTGATCATTGTGGGTTGGAATCTAAGCCTCCCATTTTTCTGTACTTGGCTCCGCCCTTCATACTTATTTGTGTTCCCACTACAACATGTACTCCTTGTGTCAGTGTTCTGGCATGTAAACCATACCTTGTTTTCAACACTTAGGATTTGGTTACATGTGGCATTGCATTACCTGTCTGATCCTCCCTTCATTTTCCCCAGACAGACTGCAAAACATTTTACAACTATGTGGATGGTCAGTATCATGAGCATCATTCATTGAAATAGCAATATTGCTCCATATTGGTATATAACATTGGTATCTAAGCCAGCAAGCACATGCCTGAAATGACTGCAAAATGGCAAAACATGCCTCCCAGAAATGCATCCTGGAACTGCTCCTGTTCCATGCAGGATGTCCAAATTTTGGTTGAGCTTGTGATAAGGATATATAGGAAAAGTCACCAAATTTTGCTCTTTGGTCTTGCAAACCATTTGGCTTTGATATTGGAAAAGCTGTGGGGGGGGAAGCAATTGGCCCCACCCACTTGGAAATAGGGTTAAATTTTCTCTTTTTGTTTGTATTTACAGCTTGCAAACATGCAAACTCTTTCATCCATGCAGCTATTCCAGGAGTGATCTAGGGTTGGGAAAATGGTTTCATGAATTGTTCTGGAGTACAAAGTGTTTGAAATGACAAGAAAGGATACAAAAATTACTGCACTATACCACAGCCTTCTGAACATCCATGTTCATTGATTTTGATGTATGGTGGGAATGTCCTAATTAAAGAATTAATCAAGCACATTAATAGGTATTTGTATTATCTTTTATATAGATATGTATGTTTGTATGTATACATAAATATACAGTAGTTGCACTTTGAGAACACTTCAATTTGAAGTTGCATTTTACAAAAGCTGTTGATGACCTTTGTAATAAGGTCTGTATGTTTCTTGCCTGGCATGCACATAAGTACTGCCTCCATCTTGGCATCTTTATAAGTAAAGTGTCATTCAGCTTCTTGCACATCAAATATTCTTATGTGTAATATGCAGAATGAAGGTTGTGGTAGCACTGGCACTGTGAATATGGTTAACTGTAGATTGTCCACCAGGTATCTGTTGGTGTAATGATGTAAGTATATGTAATGTATAATGTGATATCTAAATAGTATATATATGTATATATATATATATATATATATATATATATATATATATATATATATGCATGTATATGTATATATACATGTAAGATAATGTGGCCACTGTTGAGGCATACCAGACAGCATTGCTCGGGCATGTCTGATGATTTCCCTTCTGTTATCCAGGCCGCCAGTTGGTGCGGCGCTACGGCGGCGGCGAGGAGTACAAGCCCGTCACCATGAACGACTTGCCCGTGCCTAAGGGCTCGTGGCAGGAACACTACAATGCCAAGCAGAAAAACTACAACACCATGCTGATGGTGGGCGTGGCCACCTTCGTCGGCACCATCTTCGGGGTGAGGCTCTGGCTTTGGACGCGGGAGATCGCCTGTTTGGAGACTTCGTTGGTGTCTGAGTGTTTTGGACTTGAAACCTGCAGCATGATAACTGACTTCACATTTCAATATGATTGGATGCTGGAATGGCAAAAGTCCTGCATGTTGTCTTGTATTGGGGCAGTGGCTGCGAACAGGAATGGATTTGTTTGACAGTATACGCGTATTGTTCATACTGTAATGCTGCCTTCGTCTGCCCGTAGGCGTACCAGTCGGGCCTGGTGGTATTGAACACTACGCCGGACCTGAAAAAGATGAACATCAAGTGAACACGTCGACGGGTCCCAGTGTGATGCAGTGTGAAGCTGAGTGTGTCCCAGTGAATGTACATCCAATATAACGCCGAGGCCAGGAGCAGATGTTTGTATGTATAGGGACGAAGCTGTGGACCCGGAAGAGCAAGAACACGCGAAGTCTTCGTGCACGGATGTAGTGGGATTCAGGAAACTTGCTGTCACCTATGCGTGCTACAGTCTGTTGTCTGCTTTAACAGTGCAGCCTGCTACAACGTACAGTCATGAGCGGAAGTTTTGTGAGGACCGATTCACACATTCCCGGTGATTTTACGGCTGATGCATGGCTGTTTTAAAGGGCGCAACATACTCTGGTTCCGATGCACTGTGGTTTATGCACTGCTCTCCTCGCCCCTGGGTCCTGCTCGCGGTTTGACTGGACCTGGGGTGCGCCTATGTTGAGGCAATGTCACCGAGCGCGCATGGCCTGATTGCAAGGAATGAGGTACAGTGGACCTCCACTATTCATGGCTTCGCCACTCGCGGGTTCGCATATTCGTATTTTCCTGGTGTTAGCACGATGATAAGGCCAGCAACTACATACGTAGATGTGTGTTTTTTTTGCGAGAATATGCCGCACTTGCTAGGGCTGCATAATGCCCGGCCGTTTACGCAGCGAAAGATAAAATCACTGTCGCATATTCGCCAGGTTCCAACTGAAGTTTCTCGCCCGGAGGCCGTATAATCGTCCCCACTTGGTTAAGACGTTCGCACCACTGCTCCTTCCCCCCGTTCCCTCGATGGTAGTGCCGTGATTGGCAATACGGCAATACCATTTCAGTAGCTCAGTTGGTAGAGCGCTGGCCTCGCTCTGACAAGACGGGTTCGAGTCGCTCTCGATATGCCCGAGGATCTGCTGGCAACTGGCCAACATCTAGATCAGGGTCAAGTTGACAACCACACGGTCGTGTCGCATCCTCAGGGGTACGTTCAGCTTTCGCCACAAAATCAGGTATTAGCTGGCATGTCGCAATCGGGTGTAACGGTAGGAGTTTAGACACGATCCGCTTCGCACAGACTCCGAACTCCGTCACTCCATCAAACCACTCGTATAGAAAAAAATGCGATCTTCCGTGACTGGCTTTCGTTTTACCCATATCTGCCTTTGCTGGCTCATGCCCGTTCCCATGCATCCCCAAGAGCCTGGCAGCTGCTTAGACGCAGGATAACATCGAGTGGGAAGTGAAGAAGACCTCTTAACTGATACGATCATATATTGGTAGGGACGTAACGTACAAGGTCGTATTACCGACGATATCTCACTGTCACAGCTGCGCTGGTGTTGGTGTGCTGAGTAGGAGCCCGGCTGGTGACGGGCAGAAGATACAAAAATAACGTCTCCTGCAACGTCCAGTAGTGAAACCGGCGGCGCCCGAACTTTCCCGCGCGTTGGGCGTCTGATACAGCGAAACAGCATAAATACAACTGCATAAAATTGTTCGTATAACAACAAATAATCAATATTCAAGCGATGGATAACTGTCGCACTTGTCTCGGCCATGAAGGGAACGCAACACGAGGTATGTCCTCGGAAAAAGAACAAGCACGGAGTCACCGTCGAGGAGTCTTCATAAACCGCGCCAATACGGCACGGGGTACAGCTTGTGGCTTGGCTTAGTCGCAATGGCGGAGTCGCGAGGAGAACAGGATGGCAGCCGCAGCCGCCGTTAGCTCTACACGAGCATGGCACGTGGTGGGGGGGGGGAGAGGGGCTATCACGCAGGGCCGCACTACGCCGGGCATAGATGCCGGGCCAATGACTGAGGAATGTCGCACGAATACCGCTTTGTTGATGGGGTCCCACACCACTCCACCGACACAGCACGGAAGCTGCTTGTGTAACAAGGTAAACGTCCGACGTCACCACCTGGAGGCATATTGAGGACAACACTTTGTACTCCCATTACGAGGCGCACTCCTGCGCTGACGAGCGACACGGAGAGCGCATTATGCCAGGAGACAACCCGCACGGGATCGGTCGCCACGTAACAAACACGCACCCTACAAAACAAGCCGACCGCGCCGGCGGCCGGCGCGGGGTTGGGGCAGGGCGTATCACAGACCAAGACGGGCCGACCGGCGGGCAGCCGGCTACCTCAGCTCCAGCCCGGTCGCCTCCAGGAAGATGGGCACGCGCCGCGTGCGGACCGGCCCGTCGCCGGCCGCGTACACGCTCACATCGCCGTCCTGTCGGATGGAGACGAGCGTGGCGCCCGGCCGGCGGCCGGCGGCCGGCTCGGCGGCCGGCTCCCAGCCGGGCCAGCGCGGCGACGCCGGCGACGAGCCGGCCGAGCGCGGCGACGCGCCCGACGAGCCGCGCGAGTCCAGCGTGTCGGCCGGGTCGGGCGCGCGCGGCGGCGGCGCGCCCCGCGCCGCCGCCTTGGCCGGCCCGGCCGGCCGCGCGTTGGGCGCGTACGACACGTAGATGGAGACGGTGCCGGGCGAGGCCGACTGGCGGCCCGGCCAGACGGGCGCCGTCGGCTCCGGGTTAAGCTGCGTCAGGCTGAGGTGCGTTGGCCGCCGGCGCCGGCCCGGCGACAGGCCGCCGCCGGCCGACGGCATCGAGCTCGAGTCGGCCAGCGAGGCGCGCGAGCGAGGCTGGTCTACACTGGCGTGACGCGGACGACTCGCGTCTGGAAACGAATCGGGCCGTCAGCGGCAGGCGGTGCATGCGGACACGTCGAAACCACGCGGGTGGTAGACGGCCGAGTTGCGACGTCAATGTTCCGTATTACTTATTTCCGTGCGCTGTTTCAATGTGCCATATTCATACAAGGCACAACAGTTCGATTCATTACCATCAGTCTGTCTCGATTTGCTAAAATAACGTTAGCGGTCTCTAACACCGATCGCACACATGCCGTGTTCGAGCATGCTTTCCCTGTGAAAAGTGACAGGTCTGTTAAAGAAACAACCAATGAATATTCAACCTCTGGTAGTTTTTACGCCATTTATATCTCTGGCAGATATGAATGGCGTAGCAAATATAAAAAATGTTATCAAGAAACTGCAAATTCAAACAACGTAATGGCTTGCAATGACCAAGACGTGCAAAAAACAAACAGCCGACCACTCAACATGAAAAAGAACAAACAAAAGACAGCATTCCAAATATAACCTTCGAACAAAAATAACGCATCTGCCAAAAGCACACCAATGAAGGAAACAAAGCCAACCACCACACCCAACAGCTTCCGACGATGCCTTTGCGAGCCCCTGCATCCAACCCAGACAGCAAACGAACGACCAGTGAAGCTCGATCATCAGCGTCCACTTGCAACACTGCCCCTACTACTCCGGCGCAAAAATAATGTTCCAAAGCGTCTAAGCAAAACCGCCAAACAAAGACCGCTGTACGGCGATGCTGGGAACCGGAGGCCGCGGTTCAGGCGGCGCGGGGTCTCACACAGGGAGGGGTACAGTCAGACGGGCGGTACCGGGGTGGACCGCGGGCCGGCGCCCGGCTCGCGCACCACTACCGAGCTCTGGTAGTGGTAGCAGGCCAGCGTGGTCGGGTCGCTGTACCGGTACGAGGTGACCGTCTCCTGGCGGTACCAGGTGCCCTGACGCACTGCGGACGGTCCGGCCGGCGCAGGCGGTCACAAGCAGGTCGCCGCAGCTTCACCAGAGACTCGCTACGGCGGATCAATTGGCAAGAGAAACGTAACCTCGGCGAAGCTCCGAAAATGCTTCACCAGTGGTAGCGAGTGCTTTTTGTGATCAAGGTTCATGAAGAACACAGCAACGGCCACAGACAATCATCGGAGGGCTACTGCAATTCGCCGGCGGGTCACCAAAGGACCACCTGGATATATATGAAGATTATCAAACGTCACCGGACGCCCCTGCAAGGTCACCACAGAGCAACCCGTGGTTCCGTGCAGACCAGAGCACGGTTCTGATCGGCGAAGCAGTAAAGGTGGCAATGCCAACCAGCGGACAGGGGGAGCTCATCAGCGGAAGGCCAGATCCACCATCGGCCAGACCGGACCCATCAGCAGACAGACATGACCCACCAGAGGAAAGGCAGGACCCACCAGCCGACATACAGGACCCACCAGCCAACGGATGACCCACCAGTGGGTAGACGAGACCCACCAGTGGACAGACAAGGCGTCATTAGCGGATAGACAGGACATCATCAGCAGACAGACATGACCCACCAGCGTACAGACAAGTCCCATCAGCGGATAGACAGGACCCATCAGCGGACAGACAAGTCCCACCAGCGGACAGAACTGATCCACCAGCGGATACACAGGAACTCATCACCGGACAGACAGGATCCACTAGCGGACAGACAGAACTCGGCGGACTGACAGCACCCACCAGCGAGCTGACAGACTCAGCGGACTGACAGCACCCACCAGCGAGCTGACAGGTCCCGCTAGCGGGACTCACCAGGACTGGCGGGGAGGTCTTAACCTCACCCATCAACAACGCATAACGCTTGTGGTACTTGGAGGCGTCCTCTTCATTAAAAACGAATGCACTGCTTCCCTCTGTACTCGGACAAACGGAGCAGGGCAGAATTTCAGACGACGTATCACCGACTGGTAGATTTAGCGCCCCGGTTCGCAGTCTCCCAGAATGCACCAATCAGGCTCCCATGACGGGGAACGAACTAGACGCTGGCCACCAGCATGGTCAGCAAAGTAATTTGTCTTGATATCAAATCGCTCCTGTTACGGGAATATCAGCATGCCATGCCAGTGGAGAGCTCCAACGGAATTCCAGTCTCCACCAATATAAATTTCTATACAAATACAAATATCCGCGGAGTTCTGCCCACAAATTATAGTTTAAGCGCCCATTGGTCTGACTTTATAGAGAGAACAAGTCTCAAAAAAATACGACGGACCACGCTCTCCGAAGGCCTCGCAATCTTTTCCCCTTCAAGATCCCGTGCACGCACGGCGCAACTGCCGAGTATCCGTCCACAACTACCCACCTTGATTGGCCGCCGGCCGGTTCCGTCGCCGCTGGACGCTGCCGTCCAAGGACCGCTCCGGACCATCCGCGGACCGCTCGAGACCGTCCACCGCCTTTTCGGGCCCGTCCTGGAGCGGCCGCTCCTCGGAGCCGTCGCGGGCGCGCGCCGGGCCGCCGTGGCCGTCCGGCGGCGTGCTCAGGCCATTCCCGGCGGCGAGCGGCGCGGCGCGCGCGCCCACCGCCGACGGCCGCCGGGCGAGCTGGCGCAGCTGCGGCCGGCCGAGCGGGCGCTGCGGCAGCTCGCGGTCAGACGCCGCCGCCGGCCGGTCCAGCTTGCCGGCGCGCAGCTCGTCCAGGCAGCGCTCCAGCTCCTGCATGGTGGTGTCGTCGTCCAGCTGAAAGTCGCGCTCCAGACGCACCTGCCGGTGGCGGCAGCCGGGTCACGGCTGAGTCCTAACAGGGCCCCAACTCGGGTCCCAACATGGTCACAGACAGCTTTCAACGGGATCATGTAATGGTCCCAACAGCGTCACAACAGGATCAAAGTGAGGCGAAGAGGGGGCAAATACACAAGCAGGGTTCGATCTCAGCAACACACCACTAAATTCCGACAACGTTCAATAGCTGGTGGGTCACAGTTCTAATTCCAATGCCACAGGACATGGGGAGCAATCCGTAGATACGTGTCACATAGAAACCTACAAACGCAAGTTGCGAAACTCGTTTGGTTCATATCGACCTATTCTAATTTGATCCAACTTTAACACATCTTAGAAGCCGACACAAAACAAAGGTCCCTATGGTCTCCCCTCCGTAGGACAGCGTGCCCTCGCCTTGTGCGGGTACCTGCAAGAAGTCGAGAATGTCCTCCATGGGCAGACGCAGCAGCGTCTTGCGATGCACCTTTAGGATGCAGTAGGCGCCGGCCACCAGGATCGGCTCTCCGTCCAGAAGATAGGCGTCCCACAGCCGCAGCGCCAGCGTGAACGGCACCTGCACGGAGAGAAGCCAATGGCGTCTGAGGCTGACCCATCCGACTGTGACTGTCGGGGTCTTAAACGACCTGTGTAAATGACGAGCAGTCCGGGCCTCTGCGGCTGTAGGACTCGTACACAGGGCACCGTCTCAACAGCAGACGAACTGTAATACGTCCTCAGTAGATTGTATCTGGTACACTTCCTGTCTTCGATCACTGTCATTTTACGCCGAACACACCCGGCACCGTATGGCGTGTCTGATTACTGATCCGATGGCATAGCCTCATGACAGTTCTATCAGTTCCGTGATAAGACCACAACCGTAAATGGTGGTTAGCTCGCCAACACGGTTATCTTGTTTTGCGCTCAGATAGTCTCCTCACGGCATAAAGCGAATGGGGAGATCACCAAATATATAAGTATCAGGGTTACGACAGCCACCCTGATACGTGGCAACGTTACTCTTACAAAATGACGGCTAATCCACTTTCCACCACACGCGGCAGATCACGCACAGCACCGCGGCGCAGAAGCTAGGACGGATAACGGTTGCTTAAAAACACCGACCGACATTTCTTTCCCTGCACCAGCCACAACGACAAGATCACTCTCCTGGACCTCCAGATGAAACATCAAAACCTTACCCACAGATTTATCAGTCTTGCTCCAATGAACATTTCGCTCGGCTCAAATCATCCAACGATGGCCGCACAAAATTTACGATACGTTGTAAACTCATGAACTTCCTTACCCGATCCAAGAAGCACTGGAAGAACCACTTCAGAGTGTAAATTCCCGTGTCGATTCCGTTTTTCTCCATGTGTTTCTTCAGTTTGGGAAGGTACTTCTTCATGACCTTGTCGTGGTGCGCTTGGAGCCTGAGCAGCTTCGGAAAACCGTGGACGAAAAGACCTGCAAACAACCGACTCCGACTCCATTACCTCCACCCCACACACCGACGTGACAGGCCACCTCCACACACACCCCGCCCATGTTGCCTCCCCCACGTGGATCACAAGGTGAATCAAGTATCAGAAGTGAATGAATCAAGAAGTGCGCCGCGCGCGCCGGCACTTCGAGTACGTGTCGCGGCCGTGCGAACCAGTCAGGCGGCTCACCGTGCATTCTGTAGAGGCTTCCAGTCATGAGGACGGACAAGCCCCAGAAGGCGTCCTCCTCGTTCATGTACATGAGCAGCAGGGCGGCGATCTGCGACATGCCCTGGCAGTAGCCCAGCTCCGAGTTGTACATGGAGTAGGCGGCTGAAACGGCCGGCCGTCGAGGTCAACAGACTGGACAACAGAAACCAACCAACTGGACAACAAAAAGAAACCAATACGTGTTGAGTGCATCGCTGAGACGGGAACCGGGTAATGAGTCAACCGATGTGTACGACAGTGACAAACGGACAGGAGGCGGGACGGTAACGAAAGAGGTTCGTTTTTAGGTTGAATGCCAGCTAACAAAGGCGCATTTTTGCTATACCAGATCTGTGCCGAAACATTTACACTCGGCACGGATAACCGTGTGGTAGCTAACAGAGGGTCATTATTTTTTTCCAGTACGGGATGTTGTTTGCTTGTATGGGGCTCAACGGTGCATCCGCACCGCAGACTGAACCGAGCAACGACGGACGAAGTTTTCGCGGCCCCCTTCCCTCACGTACACACCGCAGAAGACAGCTGCAAAGCTGCACAACCATTTTCTAAACGCAGTGCGCTTGTCCCAACGCCATGCGACCGCAGATCACGACACAGCGGTCCTCGGCCGGCGCCGCCGCGGCGCCACTGACCCAGCACGTGGAACAGCGCCTGCTGCTTGATGCCGTAGCGCTCCCTGAACATGATGTGGTCCCGGTACGTGCGGTTCACGTCCAGGTCGATCTGACGTATCTCCGGCGACCATTGGCGGGCCAGGGTCTTCATTTCCTGCGGGACGCGACAGACGTGAGCGGCGGCGAACAGACGGCGCCGTCATTCTCTCTCTCTCTCTCTCTCTGTTCTCTCTCTCTCCCTCTGTTCCCTCTCTCTCTCTCCTCTGTTCCCCCTCTCTCTCTCTCTCTCTCTCTCTCTCTGTTCTCTCTCTCACTCTCTCTCTCTCTCTGTTCCCCCTCTCTATCTCTCTCTGTTCCCTTTCTCTCTCTCTCTCTCTCTCTGTTCCCTTTCTCTCTCTCTCTCTCTCTCTCTCTCTCTCTGTTCCCGCTCTCTCCTTCTCTTTTTCCTTTTCTCTTTCTCCGTGGCGCGGCAGGGGCAGGGCGGATCTGATTAATCATTCCGTTGTGCCGTCCGGTGTGCTTTCTGCCACCCTATACATCATCGGAGAGGCATCAGGGCTTGAAACGCTGCCTTGGCGCGGAGTGATCAGCGCTCATTTCTAGGGTCATCTGTTGAAGTTTCGACTGTTGGGGTCAATGCGCGTGGCAATCTCTCATGTCGCTTGTCGCTGGAAGGGCGAAATCTCTCTATCAGACGGATTAGAACCGGGGACCGTTCTGGCCGCCATCGAACGCACTGACAAACTGTGCCACACCATCCCCACATTCGCATATGCTACATCTCAGACACTTTTACCAAACCCGCGTCCTCCCACCAACAGAAATTCACTAGGAAAATTCAACTCAGCACCACTATTCTGTGTCCCGTCCGTGCATGGAGAAGGTCAAACTCACACTCCAGCTGCACCTGTTCATCTCACCTGATATACGCCACTGTGCTGCTGTTTTTCCTCGTCCACTCGCAGCAAATACGACCACACTTTGCCACGTAGCTTGTCCGGAACGCCCTTAAATATCCGCGAGCGGAACTTGTTCTCCTTCTTGTGGTCGCGGCCAGAGCGCTCCAGCTTGGCTAGCATGTCCAGCCATTTCTTCTCCCGCGCAAGCTCCACGGCCAGCTGTTTCTTCTCCACCGCTGACCGCGTCTCCGGTAACCGATTATCACTGAGGATACACGGATTCCGTTCATCACGGTTTCGGATCACCCAAAGATATGCCAGATCAATCTGTCGAAAACCCAACTTGGTGGCATGCAGGGTTTAACACAAAACGATGCCTTCTGCGCGACGCACAGAAAAAACACGTGCTTTTCGTTTAAGCTATGAAAAGAAATGCACAGCAGAAAGAAAAATGGCTTGCTCTTGAAATTCAAGCCACTTCTAGACACCAGCGGTGGAAACCGAAATAAATATACCAGAACCATCATGCGACAGTTGTGATTAACATCACAGTGAATTGAGTAAGAGCCATGTTAAGCCGAAGAGCAAAATGACTCGTCCATTAACACAATAAATGTGGTGAAGATGGCAAAAAGACGCTTCATATGACACAAAGTCCAACAAAATAAGCGATATAACCCTAAAACTATCTCAGCTACATGATATCTGGTGACATCCTTCCCTAAATCAAAGTTTTATCCAATGCCACGCCACACGCGGCGTGCACACTCTCCACACTCCACGCCGAACCGGCAGTCCGACGGCCGGCCGCAGCTCGCCGTCTCACGCACTGTATGAAGCCGTAGCGGTCGGTCACGTGGTAGATCTCGAACTTGGGGTCCTCCCAGGGGTCGATCTGGGCGGCGTCGTCGTGGCCGCGGTCGTAGCGGGCGACGATGGCGGCGCGCTCGGCCGCCTCGCGCTCGGCCGGCTCGGCCGGCGCGCCGTCCAGCTCGTCCGGCGGTATCATGGCCGCCCGGCCGGCCGGCCGTGGCGCCCCGCCTCAGCGCCGTCGGCCCATGGTCAGCCTGCCGGGCACACGACGGAGGTCACTCACAGGCGTCTCAAAACATTATCGACCCTTGTTGTTTTTTTCATCATAATTTCTACATTTATATTTTATATATATATAATATATGATATATTTAGAATTATAATAATTGTATTTTTTATTATTATATCCCCACTAGGTTTAAGAGACCTCAGTGGCTCCGAGGATAAAAATGTAGATGTAGATCCGAGAGAAACATGGCTAAGTCAAGTCCAATCAGCAGCTGAGTAAGCTGAGGGTGTCGGTGTTGGCCGCCGGCGGTCCGTACACGTCGTGACAGTGGGCGAGAACAGGGCGGACAGGAAGACGGCCTCAGAGGGGCTGGCAGAATTGCAGTGGCCTCCAACCGACGGCCCATTAGAATGCTGGAACAATGCAGGTCATAAGTGGGCTGCTTGTTTACGAACCGCAAACAATACAGGATGATTTGCCGGACGTGCGTCACTTCTTTCAAGGAGCTGCCAAACTCTGCTGGGCGTTTACCGCCGCTCACAAGACGTCTGCGCTCCAGCCCGCATCCCCAACAACAAAACGCTATTGAACTTGGACGGCAGTCACGCAATGTGTCTAACGTAAATAGTGGAATCTTGAATGGTCAGCGGCCCCTTCCGCTGAAAACCTAACATGGCTGTCCCACTTCTCATGGACCCGCAGTGCCGGCGGTGCCTTGAACGGACAACAGCACTGGCCGGTCATGGACGTAGCCAGGATGTCGCCAAGGAGGGGGTCAGGGCAAATCGAATACCTCTCAAAACTGAAAACTCCTCGGATTTCGGCCGCCGAACTTTCACGTTCCGGAAACTGTATCGGTTCGGATTTCTAGCGCGCAAAGAGACGTTCAGTTTTCAATCCATGGGGACCATGGTCCATTGGATCCGCCCTCTTGGCTACGCCCCTGCGGCTGGTCCCACTCGCCGGCAGTGGTCACCATGCGGACCACAGAGACCGACCGGCGCCAAGATGGGGGGCGTGTCACACTGTTACGTAGCGGCGCCTGGTGGTGGCCCGTCACGTCATCACTGGGACTGACGGAGATCAGCACAAGGACAGACAGACGGACAAGGAGACAGTGGCAGACGGATGTGACCAAAGGGACATAAACACGAGGACGGGGGAGAGGAACATGAGGACAGGAGAAGACAGACATGGGGACGGGGGTGGGCGGACAGATACGAGGATGCGGCAGACGGAGGCAGGTAGCAGCCTTTCAGGCTCATGAGACGGCGGGGGATTAATAGCTTCTATCTGCCCGATATGGATGTGAACACAATGACTCACGGACAAGGTGGATTAGACCACGTTCCGGAGGACCGGTTATATTATTACGATACACCATCCACCACTGCTCCCGTACAGCACTGTACGTTTCAAAAACTAAAAAAAAATGGACAGAGTGGACAAAATAGGCACTGTAACATAACCCACAGGAAAGATATCAGTGTAAACAAATACAGCACGCAGATGAGACAGTGGCAGTCGATTCACATTTTGGGTACTCAAAGTCATAGCCATGTGACATTCGATTGGATAACATTGGACGCGCAAGATCCACATTAAGTTAATTAAGACGGCATAAGAGGTTGCACAAAGGACGTTACTAGAAATAACTGCAAAAATTTGGCCTGAGGATTTTCGGGAGGCCGAAAGGTATATGCGGTTCTTGGATAGTGCGACGGTCTCCAACTTGTCCGCGCGCGCAAAACTATTAATAAAATAAATCGAGTCAAACCCGAAATACAGACAGAAAAAATCGTCACAACCATCCATGCCACGAGTTCTCATCATCAAAACGATGTGCATCTGATCGTACCGATTAATTTCCAAAACAATGGCGCAAAGCCTACCGCAGAGGCGCCCACGACAGCCTTAAAGCCGGCGAGATGGCAATCCCGTGTGACTTTCCGGTCTCTGGCCCGGTAACAGTGTGAGGGGGCCGGTCCGAACACAAGGCCAGCGAGGATCAGCTGACGCCAGCCATGGGAATACTGGCGGCAGCATGCAGTGCCGCCAGGCGGCAGGCGCATTCCGCAATAGATCCAATCACACAGCCACCGGCCACAGGGAACAAAGCTGTGGCAACTTTAGGGGAAACTGACTCGCGGTTTCGCCGTCGTTCCTTCGCATGCTAAAAGAAAGTGCAACCAGCCAATGTGGTCGGTTATCGTAAGGATGTGGTTGGATATCTAATGGGGACAATGAATAAAGGTGGTGAATCACCCCAAGCCACATTTTCTGATCCCGTGTTTGGTATGCATTCCAGTCAGTTATCTGGACGTCCTTACGAGTCGACAATTTTACAATGGTAAGGATTTGCTATAAATTAATGCACGCTCTAAAGTTTGAGGATAACGGTCCTGGCTGTCCTCAAAATATTTGTAGTTGCAGAATACACTCCACGAGATCTGATGCGTTTTACTCTAAAAACCTTTACGGTGTTCAAAGTCGACCGCCTGAGGTGAAACTGTCTGGAGAAACAGAGTCAGGGTGTGATTAAACTCTATTCTTTTGACGGCCATAATGACACGGGAAACGTTTAGACACTTAACAACGGCGTATTCGTGTCAACAACCTCTTTAAGGACGGGGAAACTACCAGGAAACACCATCTACATTTCGCCAGGTGGTCTACTTCGGAATCTACAGCTCTCCGGCCATTTAACGATACCAGTCACACCTGGAAAAGGCTTTCCATTGGTGCATCGCTCACCGACGGGAGATCATGCATAAGTCAACGACGGCATCTCTACAAACGGTCACGCCAGGCACTCGACGCACCTTTCACCCAGCTGTCCTATTGTCTGAATATCGGTGCCGGAGTACTCACAACTGTCGCAGCCGCCAAAACCTTTTCAACAATCCTCCGTCAGCTTTCACCATCGTCGCCAAGGAGCGCTCCAGGACCGCTACCGTTTCCAGCCACGGCCGCCGACGGCAGCCGGTCCACTGCAGCCCTCTGCGCTCCAGCACACCGCCCGCACCACAGCTCCGCGGGTCCTCCCTCCGCCTCCACTCACGCACGCACGCACGCACGCACGGCGGCCGCTGCGGTCCGAGACGGCGTCAGGAGCGCGATATGGCCGGTATCTGCGCCGGGCCGGCCGGGCCAGTGCGGCGGCCGGCCGCGGGGCCGCAGACGGCGCCGCGGCCGCTGCGTGCCGTCCGGCGGCGGCGGCGGCGCTCCCATCGGGCCGGCCGCCGGCGCGCGGGAGAAAGTGTGTCCGGCCGGCGACGGAGACGGCGGCGGCCGGCGCGAATCGGTACAGCCGCCGCCGCCCGGCACGATTTACCGCCCGCCTGGAGACTGCAAACGCTCGGTGGAGCCGACGGCTGGACTACCGAGCTTGTGCAATTGCCTGCCTGGTGTCGGAGTTATTTTGCAGGTGGCTGGGTGGCCGAGTTTGCGAGAAACTTTGCTGAAGAGCTGAGTTTGGGCCCCAGAGGGCTGCCAGCCTCTTGTTGGTGGGGGCAGTCACGTGGGCAACCCAAAACGTGGGAAAATGGTCGAGTAGCCGAATTTGTGAAGACGTGGCTGAAGAGATTTGCGGAAAGAGTAATCATCCTTTGATTCCACAGGGCAGTACTTTATGGTTGGTTTATGTGACATGCACATGCCCTTGCTGGCTTGCAAGTCACGTGACGTTCTGCTGTTAAAAATTACCCGTTGGAACAATTAGTTTCCCTAACAATCAAACCAGGCCACACAATGTCATTTGTGAAATACAAGACAGAAAAGCATTTTTAAGTTAGAAAGTCGAGAACATGATGAAAAACCAGAGACGGATTGCGCAGATTTTGTATATAATCTCACAAAATGCTTGTGACAAGGATGGACAGATCAAGAAACAAATTAAAATGCCAGTATTGCAGCAAACTATTGCAAAGAGACCCTGATCTAACCCTGCCACATCCGACAAGCCCAGCAGCTGATTACCAGCATGAAGCTGACCAGAATTGATGGCCCCGGAAGGCAAAACGCGGAGGGGCAAGTTGCAAACAGTCCTGACAGCTGATTACCAGCATCAGGCTGACCAGAATCAATGACCATGGATAGACATAATTCTATGTTTCTTTAACAACCAGAGACAGCCAGTTGACATCGTCAGCCGATAACTGCATGAAGACGGTCTCGTGATGATCTGATCTTTGATCTGATCATGGCGATCCGGATCTTGCTCTTCATTTTTATTCGTAATGGTTTTCCTTGTAAAGGACACGCAAAACTCTTACATTTTATTGATCAACTGGAAACCAATTCATTTACCTCAACACCTTTCAGATAGCCAAAAATTTCCTCCTATTTGCAAACTCCATCTACAGTTGCCCATATGTGGTTATCATTTACCATACACTACATGAAAGCATAGACACTACCACCATCTTCGATGCAATACTTCATATCTTTAATGAGAACATGCAATAAGGTACCATTCTTTCCATCATACAACACACTGCAATAAAGTGATGAAAGCAGATTAACAATAAGCAAATGCTGTCCAGAAGTACAAAAATACAATAAGGTAGGCACAGAGAAAATATCAAATTAAGAAAGGATAAAGTCAAGCTAAAAAGAGCAATAATTCGAGGAATCAGAATATTAAATGGCAGCAACCAGCTGATGAAAAACTTAACTTTCAGATACAAAATGGTACAAACTGGCACTGCAATAATTTCCCCCTGTGAAAACGAAGAAACCAGCCTTGCCAGTTTCATTCTCTAATGATAAGCAAACCCTGAGACATCTGATAATCTCTGCTGTGAACAAAATGGTATGTTCATTGTAAAAGATGTGCAGAATGCTGTAAGGAGGGAAAAGAAACTTAAAAAGAAAATATGAAAAATGAAAAGAAACTTATCTCAATGTTAAGACAAAATAGTCCACAACAGAGAAGGGAGACACATTTGGGAGCAAAGTTAGTGACACAAACAACAGCAAGGTCAGCCAACATGTATACCAGCTATGAGATTTATCACAAACATGTGACAGCCTAGCACAAAGGCTTGGGATTTCTGCAACATGTGGGGCCTTCCACAAAACATCTCTCCTCCCTTCTCCATGTCGCCAGGCAATTTTCTAACACTGACTTTATTTCCAGCAACTGTCTTAGCTTTTCTCAAATAGAATATGCACTCAGATGATTGATTTTATGGAGTCCTGGAAACTATGGGTGGCACAGTAATGTGAAAGCAGGATGGATATGCATCTTCATCTTAATTATAACATTAACATTATTCTTACAACAGTACATGGAAGAAAAAGACCTCAAAAAGGCATTTGCTTCCCTGCAAATTTTGAAATATTTTTCTTTGCTGAAAGCTGTCTCATGATAACACCAGGACAGCACATTGAGATAATGTTTCTCTATGACCCAAGCACCTAATGTGTGACTTAAAGGGGTCTTGCACAGTATGCTTTTAATCCAAAGGAAGCATGTGATAGAAATATTTTTTCATTATGCTTCTTAGATTATGAGGGTAGCAGTAACACCAACAATCAACATCCAGGAAAAAATTATCAAATATGGCAAAGATGAAACAATGTCACATTCATACTAATAAACCAAAAGTAATGAATGTGATCTCACACAAGAAAATATAAAAAAGATGCAAGAAATCATTCACATATATGGTTACACTATGTGCAAGAGACAGAAGCACTACATACACAGTACATTCAGGAGAGTTGTTACAGGCATAGGAGCATTGCGAATGGTGCAGGAATGGCTAAGTTAGCACTCTGGATACAAAACATTATTTCCATCCCACCAACTAGGCCAGGCAATGCCAAGTCAAACCAATGACAATGCAATATAGAGGTAGGTTCTTTGAAAATAAGCATTACTTATCTCTATGCACCACATAATGAGAAAATATGCATAAACACCCAGAGTTCTCTCATACACAACATGTGGAGATATGTCAGGAATCATGGCATTGTCAATGCATGATGTTTTTGTGTAAGCAATAGCTTACTGTTGCCCTCATTTTGGCACCATTTGTACCATATGGAAGTCCTTCATCTTAACACTTTTCCGATCAAGATCATGTGACTTTATTTTGTATTATCAAATAGGCCAGTAGAATATGCCTGGGATATCCTCCAGCTACATTGTGTTATTGACCCCTGTTTACAAAACTGTCTTTAGCAAACTACCATAAGTAGAGATTTCAGTTATGAGCCTTGAGTCAATATCCAAGCAAATCCTGAATAAGATTGCAATTACAGCAATAGAAATTCATTGACCATCTCATTGCACCATTTCTCAGCTATGAGAAAAAACAGGGAATCACTTGCTATAGCTCATAGCTGCATCACTGCTTGCTATCAGCAGTGATCATGTCACACATTGGGTTGCAAAAAAACAAGCAACATCCCAAGATTATTACATTCAAATATGCAGCATTGGGAGAAGAAGCATATTTTGGTAGAAGTAACTGTACCATTTGTAGAAGTGACAACCATACATGATATTTTCACCAGGTGGTGAAAAAACAGCATAAATGACATAAAAAAGCACATAACAGATGGTTCTAAGTTAAATGCTTGTGATGTGGTTGTTGGGTGATATCATTTCAAAATGAAGAAAGTGAAAAAATTGCTGAAAAATATTACTGCTCCATTTCTAGCTAACTGCTGCATCACTTGTCTGTCTGACTTCTGCTACAATTATAAGGTAGCAAAGTCAAAAAGGCCAATTCCCAAGGTGAAGGTGTTTTGGGTCCAACAATGTCATCAGCATAACCATAACCTAATGAGTAATAAAAAAGATAACTAACCCAACCTAACCTCAACTAACCCTAACCCTAACCCTAACTCACCTAACCTAACCTAACCTGTTTAGATAAACAACCTAACCTCTGTTGGAAAGAGCCAAGTCCAATTGCACCCTTCATCAGCCTATAGCCTCTAGTGTCCTATATTGTGCCACCAGTGCAGGGTTGCACCTTTGCCACAACATTTTGTCCCATGAACACCCATTTATTGGACACAGCCTCTCGTATCATTTACTGATGACATCATCAAACCTTATGCAGTGCATAGGACATCCTTGGAGCAAAAGCAGTGTAAACTAGATGGTGCAGCCCATTTGGGTCGCATTTGCTTATGGTGAAATATAATTCTAGTTCCTCCAAAAACCATACTGGTAGTGCCATCATTTCTTGCTTTCATGGGAAAGTTTATCAGCTCTTCTGTATTGTATGTATAGCAAAAGTGGTCTGTGAAAAGGCAAAAAGTATAGTATTGCTGAAGTGACTGTAGAAAAGGTGTATGTTAGGTGTAGGTGCCAGTAGCTGAAAAAGGGTTACGTTCCATACTGCATCCATACCCTGGATAAATTCAATCTGCTCACTTCATTTGAGCCCATTACGCCACTATGTCTGTCATTCATTATTATTAAAAACATCATTAGATATCAATGCATGCCATATAATGCCATTCAGACAACGATCATAATATCGTGCATCCTGAGTTCCCCATGTAAACCCAAGTACAGCAGCATTAGTGATGCTTGTTTACAATGCACCACAACATTTCATTTCAAATCTACACACTTTCAAGGACATGTTCCACCTATCCTGGCGTATAAAACGAGCCGATCATCACACAGTTATATTTTTATGCATTTGCATTACGAGGATAAAAAACGTCGGACCCAATCTGCACAACTTTTGGACTTACCTACGTTGATAAGAAATCCAACGTAGTCAGCGGCCAAAATTCTTGGTATTATTCACGATTTGCGCGATCACCTAATGCAGGTTGCAACGAAGAAGGGGGCGCAGAACCGCTTGAATTATGCCAGAGACTTTCTCAATGTACGCATCTATTGAGAATGCCCTACAGTAGCCCCAAGTACGTGAATCCGAGTATGCAGTATCGACGACCAGTGCGTCGATATGGCCGCTTACGCGCTGTTTCTGGCTATTGAACGTGATGCAAGATAAATATATTAAAATAAAATAAAGGTAGTAGTCAAGTTTTTCTTATGGCTTTAGGGGAAAAAACCTGCTCTTTTGAACTTCAATTTGTCCGAAATGCAGAGGAGCAGTTGTTTTAACTGGAACAGGTTGTCTTGAAAGTACTAGAAATTAAATCACTGATAAAAAAGAAATAAATCGCAGAAATTAAAATTTATCACGGTAAGAAAGATACGTTTTTCATGGCTGCTCCTGCTAAAAGTTAACTTATTTGTTGTATAAGCTAACGTCTTGCGTCCAAATCAGTTTCAACCCCAAGGTTGTTTTGTCAGTTTACCTCTCGATTCAAAACGGCCTTGCTGATGACGATCACGCTGGATCAGGAGGCGTAACCTCAAGACAGATATCGAACGTCTCCCAGAGTTTCCCCTTCAACATTTCCCCGATTTGGTAGCAAGTGACATAAATCTGACGAGGCATTGCTCACGCGGCAAGGGCATTCCTGAAACTGCGCACGGAGCTAGGTTTGAAAACGACTTCGACAAGGAAGGTGAGGTTTTGGGCATTGTTGAATTCGTTATCCGCTTCTGTCTCCCAAACTTTTTTTTCGTTTATGAAAGATGTGGTGTTTTTAAATCACTGGAAAGCAATTTACGGTCAAAAGTGTGTTTGTATCCTGGTGCTCATCCAGACCGGAAATTGGCAGAAGGAGGGTGATATCTAGTTTGCTTCCGTGAATGCCGATATTACTTAGTTAAGCTAAGAATGATTCGTTTTTTATTTCTGGCATTGTTTTTTGTTGACTGGTGATCATTTTGGGCCAGCTAGTTTGCGGTATGTTCTCAAGTTCTTCAGGATAGTTGGTATTGATGAATACCATATGGTGAAAGCTGTCAAACATAATACCCCCAAATCAGTTGATAGCCATCCCATTGTTCCTGTATTTCTGTCATTAACAACAAAGGTCTGCAGTGACAAAATGCAGTGGCTTTTTTGTTGTTCTTTTGCATGGTCCCTTCCATCCCAATTCATACTAATGATTATCATGTTGCTGGGATTCAAATTTATAGGTGTGTGTTCGTTGCACTAATCCAAGTTTCTGTTTTGCAGGGAAACATGGAAAATCATTTGATATTTCTTTGCTCATTTTTGGTTTTAGTTTCAAATGTGACAGCTCCTCCTCCAAGGCAGGTTCCAAACCCACCACAGACACAGCACCAGGAAGATGAAGACATCAACATGAATTCAGAGGTAAATGATCATTTCTGTTGCACATAGAAGATGCATATAAATAGCTGGGATGTACAATTTAGCTGTCAGATGTGATCTGCAGTAATGTGGATATATTTTTGACTGATACATGTCTGATTCTCATTTGAAAAAACATAATTTTAACCTTATTTTTTAATTGCCATTGCTATATATTCCTTTTTTGCAGTTGCATGGAGCCTATATTTTATTAGGAGCCATGAGTTGTAATGAATTTTTTTGTGATATCAGCATGCTTTTTTAATCAGATGCATTTTTATTGTCTTTTCAGTGTGCTTTTAATCTTAAGACCTCAAGCTCTTATGACTTTCAGAGGTCAAATTGTTGTGAATGTGAGATTAAAGACTGTCAGCTACCATTTCAGCACTTTTTGAATTGTAATAAGCTTTGCTTTACAGACATTAGGCTTAGAGTACAGAAATTATCTGGAAGAAGTTGTTAAGCTGCTGGAGCAGGATTCTCAGTTTAAAACAATACTTGACAATGCAACAGAACAAGAAGTAAAGGTAAGTACTATTAACATTTATCTATTCTGGATCATTTGTGCCATGCATTGATGCATTGTCATGCAGTTGATATGTAATATGCCATTACATAGGGTCTTCTGGCAACTAATGAAATATGTTTCCAGCTTTAAAGCTAACATTTCCAGTTCAACATATCTGATTCTTATGAAGATCTTTTCTTGTAGAAACAGGCCAGTTTACTTGGTTTCTGACAGGGAAATGGTGCTACCAGCCTCAGCCTCTTGTACTTTTATTTCTGCTTTAACTTTTGAAGGGCTAATACAAAGCCATTAATGTATCATATTATGGCACTAATGTAAAACCATTAATAAAGACATAAAGTGTCCTCTACAGAACTCTTTGTATCAGTTATTTCCCCTTTTTAATATGCTGATGTTGCTGATGATGAGGTGACAGTGTTGGAAACCTGGTTTTTCTTCCTGGTGTCAGAGTACAAATTCCCATTTGGAGTATAAAATGTCATGCATTTATGTGAGAAACATGGACTAACTAGGTGCTTTGCAAGCATATGTGGCCAGCAGGGGCAGATGCAACAGCTCCATTTTGGGGGGCAAACCAGTTTCCTGGGTCTACACTGTAGGTCACTGGAGTCGTTGACCAGGGGAATGGAAGGCTGTAAGTTCAGAATGTGCTTCAGCAGCTGAGTATGGATGATAAACTATCAATTGGAGGGGAATGCTGGGCAACTTCAAACTCTGGTTGAGTAGGAATATGGATGTCTTTTGGGAGGAGCAAATGAACATTTTGAAGGACACCATTTTTTGTGGAGTATAAATTTTTTGGGTCTCCTTGACACCAGAAAATGACAGTTTTCCCAACACTGTGAGGTGTGGCACCTCACCATTTGTAATTATGTGTTTTGTCTCTTTCACCTGTTTCTGGCATCCACTGTCACTTATGCTCAGTGTTGTTTTGTCATTTGTGTTGTGCCTGTCCATCTGTTTTTCAGTTTGGTGTCATTCTCAGTTGTTTCTTTTCCAACTTCCTTTCCAACTTAAAATGAAATGCATCACCCAGTTTTGCTCCAGTCTGACCAACTTGCAAATGATGCTTACTTGCATGGACCATTGCCATGGCAGACATGTGAGCCCCATGCCCATCAAATCCCTTTACATGTTTCTGCCATGCTAGACCTTTGCCCTGGGTCATGCTTGTTACATCAAAACATCCATCCCAGGTTGCACCTCCTCATCAGTGGAACTATGATGGCTTCATCCCAAACCTGGCAGTGGTGTGGCCACAGAATAAATGCAGTAAGACATCACTTGAGACTGTCACAGTCAAGGACTACAGCATGTGAATGGCAGATATGCATTACAGTACTACAGTCGGTCAGCGTAACTGCCGTGCCGTCCTCAGTCGGGCAAGGTGGCCGACCGTCTGCACATCGTCGACCCGTCGATCCGCTCCAAGCTGGACGAGCTGAAGCGGATCGAGCTGGACCGTCTGCGGCGCAAGGCCACCGAGGCGTTCGAGCTCTCCAACGGCCTGGACCGGGAGGCGATCAAGGAGCCGCTGCACCTGGACCACCGGAACCCGCACACCTTCCGCGAGGAGGACCTGCGCCGGCTCACCAGGAAGGTCGGTCCCAGGCTCCATCCAGGCGCCGCCAGCTGCCTGTGTTCTTTGAAAGGGAAATCGGGGTGTTGCGGACACAGATACAAACAAGGGGCTGAGGCTAAATTCAAATTATGTTCCACCTCCGACTGGCATTCGGCGCCATGTACGCCCGACTGGGGGATGGTTGATCGCTTCCCCCCACCCCTCTAACTCGCGAACGGTTGGTCGCACGATAAACGTAAGCACGCTGTTGTACCGACGATATCATTGGGAAGCATGTTACCAATAGAACTTGCAACTAGTTTCATTTTTTATTTTTGTAATATGTAAGCTCTTTGCGTCCTCCAAATGTTTTCGCATAGCCGACTACATGAAACCGAGGAACGGCCTAGATCTCAAGGGCTATGATTAATGCAATGTAGGTAAAGGCACATACGAATACTTAAAAGTACGCGGATTCCGATACACGCCAAATTTTTCAGATGTATGTAGTATATACGCGGAAACCTAAAGTGAAAGACACAGTGATTTTTGCGCTGCTGCATTGGGGGGGGGGGGGGCGCCAGTGCCGAACGCGGGATGGAATTAACGTGAACGCATTTTAGCGTTCCGTTGTTTCAGTGACAAAAGCCTTGCCATGTGGTGTTTCCTGATGCTAGTGGTCTTTGTGGTGGTTTTCTTTGCTTAAATTTTGAAACAGTTCAGCGATTGTCAACCTACACTTTGTTTTTTAAGCCAGTTTATGCAATATGCATAAACTGGCAATCTCCGAAATATGCAGGTTTTGAAACTTTTTGAACTTCTTGGTATTATTCGCAACATTGAGAGCCAGTTCTACTATTTGCTTTCTGTCCCAATTCATTCATCACTGATTTTGATGGTTGTGCATTTTTGCTCATCACAGTTATGGGTGAGCTGACCTCAGGTCAGTAGTCGGAGGTAATTGATACTTTGCCCAGTGACGGTCATTGGATGTCTGCATTACCTGACACTCAAAATGGTCCGAAAAAACACCAATGCTTAAAAAAATTGATGACAGTCTTGAAAGTGGACTCCGCCTTAGGTTTATGACCGGGAAATTTCCGGAAAATTTGAGGTATCAGATTTGTTGGAACTCTCAAGATCACAAATCCCCGATTTTTTTTGCAATATCGTGTTTTCCAAAAAAAGTAGCAGCACGCTGATTTCTTGGACATAAGCCCATGGACATGGCCTAGAAGAGACAACCGACTCGACCTGAGTTCAAAATTTTAACACGAAATATAGAAATTATTTAGTAAAAGGTATGCAACATTTCGTTACGCTGGCTTTGTTCGTTGTCTCGCAGTCTTTGAAAAACCTCAGGGGTGGGGGGGGCGGTCGACCCCCCTTGGTCGGGGCCGGGATATAATGCGATGTAATGTATGGCTGTAATACATGGACATGTATATAAATGTTACAATATGATAATAATATAACGTATTATACAAGTTATTTGCAAATAATAGCTCTGTCCGGTGTGGGTTTTACATCGCGTATTCGGCGAAACCCATTATCGTTTTCATGACCACGTTTTTTCTCGTGCCGAATTTGGAGCAGTTCCACAAAAAGAGCCGGTCTTTTTTCAGGCTGATATTCTTGTTGTTTGTTGCAGGCCTCCCATGACCTGGCGGAATTGGATCGCGAACGACGGGAAGACTTCAAAAAGTATGAGATGGAAAAGGAGTTTGAATACCGGGAAGGTCTCAAAAAAATGGATGAAGAACACAAAAAGGGGGCAGAGAAAAAGCATGAGGAACAAAAGAAGAAGGGCAAAGAGCATGAAAAGGTCCATCATCCCCTGAGTGAGGACCAGCTTGAGGAGGTCTGGGAAGAACAGGACCACATGGACAAGGACAGCTTTGATCCTGAAACTTTTTTCCGCATGCACGGTGAGGAGGTCTTATTGCCATAGAGTTGTCAGCATGATAATCAACTGAAACTGCCATGCATTGTCTATCAGGGTGCTTCACTCAGCGCTGTATATTTTTTGGAATCATCACACAATTGTGTGGATGCTGAATTGCTTATGTAGAGTCAGCTTGCCACGGGCAAATGCGATTGAGATATAATCATATTTCTCATTCGCATTCTTGTTGTTTGTTACAGGCCTCCCATGACCTGGCGGAAAGGAATTTAGGCATTATTATTTAGGCATTACCCTTTGACCCACGAAAATATATGCCTGTTCAACCAGGCAGTGACTTATTTGAGTGGCATAGTGCCCGAGCGTGACTTCCTTTCGGTGGCAGTTTAAAACTATCGTGGTGTTCTGTTAAGGTGAATAGATGGTGTTGGTTGCCTCAGACGTGGACGGTAACGAGGAGCTGGATCCGACCGAGGTGATGGCGCTCTTCAAGACCGAGCTGGACAAAATGTACAACGGCACCGATTACGACCCGCGCGAGCGTGAGGAGGAGATGAACGAGATGCGGGAGACCACCTACAACGAGGTGGACACCGACGAAGACGGTCTCATCAGGTCTGTGGCGTCCCTGGAGGTGGGGTTTGAGAGTTGGGTGAACGTTCTAATGAGATGAGGGCGTGAGTTTTGTAAGTGTTGATTCTTTTGTGGCGCACATTGTGGTCGTTTAGTTCCGTCCAGCGGTGGTTTCCATGTTGTTCGGTAGTAAGTGGGGGAGGGGGACGTTTCCTTTGACGATATCTGACCGTCACTCTGCTTACCTCCATCCAGTCTGAAGGAGTTCTTGGCCAGCTCGCAACACGAAGACTACAAGCACGACCAGGGCTGGCAGGGCATTCCTGATCGGGACGTGTTCGAAGAGCGCGAGTTTGAAGACTTCTCGCGCCACCGCATGGAAGAAATCCAGGGGCAGATCAACGCTGGATTGGTGAGCCTGATGCGTGCAACTGGGTGCTTGATGTTTGCTGGATGAGGCCTTCTGTTTTGGTTTTGCAATTAATGTCGTACTAGAGGCACTCAGTTTGAAGCTGATATGCTTTGGCGTGGCAGGGCCGGGTGTTTGTTTGGTTTTCTTTCGTCTTTAGTGAGGTTTCTTTTTTCATGCTTCATTTCGGGTAGCTGCTAGGTTGGCCTGCATCATTCCCTCAGGTGTAGGTCAGGGAGAAGACGAAGAGGTCAGACACCTAGTGCTGTGTTGGGTTTGAGTGCTGTGCCCTGCTTCTTCAACCTTAACCACTAGCTAATAGCTGTTCCTCGAACCTCCTGGTCTGCCGGCCGGCCGGCCACTCCCGCCACCTAGCTTGCCTGCTGCGCACTTTGTTTGCTGGTTGCCCACGCCAGATGGTTCTGCCTATTGGGATGCGTGGGTGACGCGCGCGACCGCCTGCAGATTCATGGGCCGGGGTACGGAATCCCCAGCCACCGCGCCGGGCCTGGATATGGGTACGGGTACGGGTACGGGTACGGCAGCCCCGGGTATGGCCAGCCGCCGTACCATCCCGGCGGCCCGCCGCCCAACATGCTGGTGAGTTCGGCGCTGCGCTGTGGGGTGGAGCGCGCAATGAGCATGGTGTCCTCGCGTCCGTGAACACTATCTTAGCCGTTTCTCTTCAGTGGTTTTCAGACGTTTTTCGTGTTTTGACGCATGTAATCACAGGTGTGTTCATTTGACATCCGATAGTTTTCGACGCGGTAGTGAATGGAATAGCTTTCTCTGGCTTTGAAAAGTGAATGGCTTTCCGCGCTCTCGGTAAGTGGCAGTCCATTTTAAAATGTTCCGTGTTTTGGTTTGTTTTGGAAATCATGCGTATGTCACGGGTCACGGACTGTGGTGTAAACTGCCGATGGCGTGACTGGCGGGATATAATTCTGGTGTGAAATGGTGCGCTTCGGATTGCAGCATTCTGAAAATATGCTGCATCATGTGCTTTAGATATGCAGGTCTGAGAGCATAAATTTTGTACGGACCTACCAACCTTAAAATTGACAAAGTCCGCATTGTGGTCGTTTTGGAAACACAGTTTCCTGATGTTCGTTTCATATTCAACGTCTCTAAAGTAGAACTGTTTTTCAGCCACATGAGGACCAAAATCTCCACCAGGAGCAGCATCAGCAGCCTCTGAGTCAGCACGGACAACCAGTGGGGCAGCAGCAGATCCAGCTGCCCATTGGGCAGCAGCAGCAACAACATCAGCAGCCCGTCCAACAGCAGCCTGTCTACCAGCAGCAGCAACAACCTGTCCAGCAGCAGCAGCCTGTCCATCAGCAGCAGCAGTACGCGGCGCCTGTCCAGCAGCAGCAGCAGGTCCCCGCCCAGGCACAGCAGGCGGTCCCTGTCCAGCAGGCTCCTGTCCAGCAGCAGCAGCAGCAGACTGCTGGCCAGACGAACCAGGTGCCCGTCCAGAACCAGCATTAATCGGGCGCCAGCGACCCAGCGAATCATCCTAAGACAAGACTGGACGTACTGCGGGGATACACGCAAGCCGACTGGGCAGCAGTTTGACTTCTTATGTTCATTGTGGATTCAAGCACTTTTCACTGCACTGCACAGCACCACTGGGCTTCTCTTTCATTCGTCGCAGTCGGTGAAGTGAATTTTAGTGCGAAGAAATGCCGGAAAACGAGGATAAAATTATTCAGGATGTGGCGGGCCCAAAAGGCAAGCCTAAAGTAGCCCCTTACCACATCCATAATGAATCTCTTAACTGTGATAGCCGCTGATTGGTGCAACCATGTTAGGTCTGTGGGCTTATGAGTTGAGCAAGGCCTCTTTACGTGATTTTAGGTACTTAGTACAAAGACTTGCATCAGGTGCGTTTACGATATACTACCGGAGCTATGTCATAGTCGTACGCATGCACGTTGCAGTACTTTTCCTTCCTTTAGTATTGCCATTGGCTTTGATGTTGTCCAACCCATATAAAAAATGCGCGTTTGCATGTGTGGTACCGTGGGAAATCCGCGTGGCTCTGATAACGCGAAATACCGCAGGGCTGTACGTTACTGGGCTGTACGGTACCTTTTAATAGCATTTGCGCTTAATGTTCACATAAAGCGGATTTATGGCACAAGAGGCGGTTAATTCAGTGCCAGAAGCTGTGCCCAAAAGTTGCTTCATGCTATTGTCGCAGAAATCGCTCTTTCCCGTATTGTGTTTGCATACTTTTGTTTTGTAGCGTAAAACCTTGTGAAGAAAGAAGGCACATTAAAAAAAAATCGTGGACATATCATCGACAGACATATTTCCGTCAGTTTTTCGTCTTCCATCGTCTGTTTCACGGCGTTCTTGTGCTTTCGTTGCGCTCTGTACGTAGCGATTTTACACTATCACTATCGACGAGGGAAATGATAAGATGCTTGTGTTGGGGTTTATTGTTTGCCATTGCGAGAAGTGGACATAATGCATAGCAGAATTAGTCCGCACGCCATCCCACTTGGTAGCCTCTAGTCACTGTTAACACTTTCCGGGTCATTTGGAGTCTTCAGACGTGTGTACTTTTGCCAGTTGAGTTTGCGTTTGGAGCTTATATGGCTGGAATTCACGTGTCTCTTGGTGGCAGTTTGAGAAAGCAGCGATGATGCGTGGATTTCGGGCATAGGTTTAGCAGGGTGCAGAGTGTCTATTTTTGTATTTTGGGACAATACAGATTCATTGATAGCCCACGTGTTTGCGAGTTTTCGCGAATGTAATGCGGAAGCTGACCCAGTTGTTCCCTCAAACGAAGCGAAGCGCGTGGGTTTTGAGTTTCGGTATGTCCGAGGCAAGCCTGAAGACGCACGACTGCGACTTACAGGGTTTTGAAAGGTTAGCCACGGCTGTGGAACAGACGCATGGGAAATGCCGAGGCCAAAATATTGTCGGCGGGCCATTCGTGGCGTAAACAGGATGTTTTCATGTTCTTCAACACGTGCATTATATTGTAATTATTTATATTACAACGATGCAGTGCCACATAATTTGCGTTACATTTAAACTGACGTGATTAATAATTACGATTGTTGATCATTCGTATGTTCATTCATTTCAACGACTCCATGGATATTAGGTGCTTACGATCGAATGCACCCACTGAGCTTCTCCAAATCTGAAGCGCAGTGAGGAGTGCGATCTTTTCCGATTGTCTTTAAGCGTGATGTGCGGTAAGCTCATGATCAGCCATGAACGCTGTGCTGCCACGGGTTTGCAATTCTGCAAGCGTCTTGATATTTCTGCCCACTGCCGTTTCTATACAACTGGCGAATGCCGCGCACTGTGTCGTCATGACCGCATGGTCGGTGCTGTCGTTCGCTGTGACGTAGACCAGGCCAGTTGGCTGCCTTGTCTCCCATCTAGACAGTTCTCCGTCCTTCTTCCTCGGAGCGCCCTCGGGGTGTATTTCGTCATCACCCCTCCGACGTGCCCGTCGTCAGCTGAACGCCATCCCGGAGACGCATAATTACGTGCGCCGCGCCGCAGCCAGACGGTCAGGGAGGTGCCGGTAGTGTGCGCGCCACCCCTTACCCCTTCAGCGCGTCCTGTTTGCCTTTTAAATGGTGTTTTTCCCGGTTGAGTGTGGTGTTTGCCATGAGTCGGAATGCGGAACCTGCGAGCCGCTCTTCAGGCAGCCCTTTGAGTGGGGCCGAACGGCGCGGGACGGTGTGTTTACTGTCCAGCGACCTCATTCACGACACCCTCCCAGCCGGACGTGGCCTAAAAATACGGACTGAAAGCGATATCGTTCTGCACGCGGATCCTGGAAAGAACACGGATATGGCTGAGCGGCGTATTTTTAGCGCAGTATGGTTTTTTGCCCGCTGACCCGACCGATACAGCTGGAGTGCGGAGGAATAGACCGATATCCGGAAACAAAGCAGACCGTACCGGAAAGCGAAACGTCAGTGCAGCAGCCCCTGGAGCCTCCGACCGCGCAACCGATCTGAGCGGAATACCAAGCCTATTCATTGTCACATAATGGCGGTAACGGATACGCCGTGTTTAAAAACTGCCTATTTTGTCTTTGTCGGCGTCAAGACAACGCTCAAGCTGCGCTGTTTGACCAGTATATTTGTGGGTTTATAAAAGCTTTTAGCCAATCGCGCTACATTCAATACAGCACGTTTGGCTGCAAGCTGTGGACAATGTAAAACAGCTATGCTGAAACATAGTACGCTGGCCAAAGATAGCAACTGTATTCGAAAATTGTTGAAGTCGACAGGACGTTTTTCCGTTCTTCACTAAAAGTGAGCGACTGGAGCGCGCAGCCTGACGAACTAAAAGGCAACTAATGCAACGATGGTGCATCTTAGAAGGTAAAAAACGCAAATAACCGTGCAGCCAAACAAACAAAATACGATTTTAGAAATAGGTACGTCCGATTTAAACTTAGTCACCTAGCACAAGTTCCACAGATCTTATGAATCCGAGCCTATCAGTATGATTGCCTGGAAATCTCGCCAGTCGACTTGACTTCGA
This sequence comes from Capitulum mitella, assembly GCA_030062745.1. NCBI lineage: Eukaryota > Metazoa > Arthropoda > Thecostraca > Pollicipedomorpha > Pollicipedidae > Capitulum > Capitulum mitella. The sequence goes on along the minus strand of CP099842.1, from coordinate 25,456,995 downwards.
TACTCGGTAACCTTGGATAGATCATATTTGGCGACTTGGCTGAAAATCGACGCGGCGGAACCAATCGAAGTTCGGTTGGTTTGGGCTGCGTGAGACAATCAAAAATAATGTTTAACAGTCTGAAAACACTGCAAATAAACCTTGCTCCGAGGCGGTGGGAGCGAGCGTCTCCAAACATTTCCCAATCGAGGCGGTGTGTTGCACGGTGTACCGATGTGATCAGTATGATTTCAAGGGTGAAGGCGGGCTAGACACCGCAAAAAGAGCTCATAATCGTGGAGTGAAAGATGCAGATTAACCCACGCATGAAAACCCATGGAAACGACAACCTTCAAGCTAATTTATGCGGGGTATGCGATCAATTATGGCACGCTATGCATTCGAATCAGGACAAAATCTGGACGAAACCGTCTGGCAAAGGGTACGGATACCACTTGTCTTTAAGACCGGCCGTCTGCAATCCGGAGTCAGAGTTTACCTGTCGCTTTTGTAAGCCGGTTTTAGGAGGTTTCCGGCAATGTGTTTTACCAAGTCCATTAATTATTAATCTTCCTTGATTCGTACATACACCATGTACTTTGCATATTGGTAAGGAAGAGACGATCAGTCCCACAGACGTGGAACATTTGTGTATTTGCGGCCCTTATTACGTGATTTGGGCGGCTTTTAGTGGTCTCTAATCTTACCAAAATTCAACGTTCCTCGGCCACTGAATACCTGCTCTATGGGGCATGGCGAACGTTTGATTGTTGCTGGTCTCATAGCTTCGCAGCTTTGGTTTATCTGCATTTATCTTTATTCCGTTGTTTTCGTTTATCTTTGACTTACCAGTTTTCACCACCGGAGCCAAGGTCACATCACATTGAGTTTTTATCAGTTTTGCTGTAACTCGGCTGGGATCATTGGCCCAGACTTGAGCTGAAAACATAAGGGAAGGGCACGTGTTCCTTGTGCCGTTCCCCTGCCTCTGTCATAGCTCACTGGTCGTGTAGGCGTTCTGACTGCCGCAGTCATATGCGCCGACGTTTCAATGGTCGTATCTGGGATTAATTCAGCACTTGGGAAGATGTCTTATAAAATGGAAAGATTTAACTGATGGACTTGCTATGTCAAAGGGACGATTAAAAGGTATGTTTGAGTCCCGAAATGTTGTCGTGACATCCACCACCATTGTAGTAACCAGCGCCACTCTGTGACGTTCGGTATAGTCTTGACGTTCTTACGATCTTACGATCCGGTATTAATAAGCAGTGCACACTGCGTGTTTGACTGTAGTAAGCAATACCGTGGCGACCCCCTAGCAATTTTACTGCACGGATGATCAGCAGAATCCTCACCTACAATTCTCGACGCATCTTTCGCCATCGCATAAGATACCTGACCGTATCTGAAATGAAACATGACTTTGAGGAAATACGCTTATCAGGACCGATCCAGAAGGTGCTCAGGGGTGAACCTTCCACTCTGGTGGTCTTTGCTGGGAAAGTCAACCAGTCAGGGCAGCTAAATGGCTCAAAACCGGGATGGAGTAGCCTGGTCACTTCAACTGCGGCTCGTTTCTGGCATTCTTGTTCTGCCTCATATTGCTCAGATATGGATGTTGGTTCATATAACGGATCAAGACCATCTGTAATCAAAGGCAAAGTGGTAGCTTTGTCACCGTTGGCCTATACAGGATGTATTACGCCCTCTGCGAATGCGTACGAAGGAGCGCAAACGCATGGAATAACGTCTTGTCGTTTAAAAGCGTTTATTCCTGACTCCTCAAAAGTCTTTCAAGACATAGTTGGACCCTACAAAACTAGAATGCCTCTGTTTGTATCAATCATTAAGGTATTTTCGAGGGCCAAACGAAGCGAAGCGAAGACCTATGGCGAGTGAAGACCCTTCTTCGGCACCGTATTTTTTATGTGAATGGGTAGCGGGTCGCAACGGCTCCCAAATGTCGCGATCGGGGCGAATAACGTTACCGAAGATTTTGACCTGAGGCCAAGATCAAACGGTGATTCCTGCGGGGTTCAGACACTTGCGTAAATTATCTGCCGAACACCGGTTTGCTTACTACATATCGCGTATTGCACATTGGCTTGCAAATGTTGTGTTGACGGCATACAGCACCGGTATCGAACTGAAGTCACGGTCAAACGGTGGACTTTGCCGAGTTAACAAAACGCTCGCCTAAATGATGGTTGATACCATGTCATGATAAATCGTAAATATAGGCAAATATAGGACCAAAATGGCACTGGAAATTTTGGTCTGGGGTTAGGGGAAACGGCGGCCTGTGCCGGCCAACCTCTTTGGTAAATAATGTTCGAAAGCATGGCTTTCATGTCAATGGGTCGTGTCGTGGCGACCAGGAGCGCACGACCATCCAGAAAAAGTGTGGGGGGAGGGGGTAAAGACGTCCCTGTCCATAGGGCTAATGCTAAATTTCCCGAAAGTGGGGGGGGGGGCATAGCCCCCCGGCCCTTCCCGTTCCGACGCCCATTGCGACGACTCTTAAATGTCGTGGTCAGGAGGGGAAAGCACCATGGGATTTCGCCTGAGGCGAAGGTCAGTCTGCGACCTGAGGCTGAATAGGGTTTGTTTTAATTGGTGTTTTTTTTGCACGCCAAGCAGTTTGGGTATTCCCCACGTTGTGCATGTCGTTGCGAATGCCACTGTCGTCGCAGATGTCGCAGATGCCGTCGTCGCGTACGTGTCAGAGGTCAGCTGAATTCGTAATCCCTGGGTTGTGTTATCATACAGTTTATTCGAATCCGGGAGATTCCTGCAAAAGCCAAGCTTTCAGGTTTTTGCGGCTCAAGAGGTCTTTTAGACCTCGTCGGCTACCATAAATTTTTGTTGTGAGATGCTGCTTAAAGGTCAAATTGGCAACGGATGACGGGACTCCGCACATGCGATGTCATATTGTACCGAAAAATAGCTTACTGAGCCGAGGGCATTGGGTCTGTGTGATTTGCAATAACAAATAATGGCTTAGATGGGAATTAATATCCCAGTGCTACAACCGTACCTTTAACTATTTTCGCCTCCTTGCCAAAAATGTTTTAAGGTACTCCTTTACTAATTTTCGCCATAAACTTACGGCTCCTGTTTTATTACGATCTCAGGGTACCGTGAATGGATCTCTTCATTTGGAGAAGCGTCCCAGTCTCCCAGGGCCCGTTTGGAAAGAGCGTTGACAACGCGATGAACTTACAACACCCATGGGATCATGACCACCAGTTCTCAATTGTGAACTCAAGGTTAATCATCAAGGTGACACTGATGATGAAGAAGTGTCCAGTCACATGAACTCTCCCATCAGATATTGTTTTTCATTGTATAACGGCATGCATGCTACATTTGTAGCCCGCGTTCAGAAACTTTTGTTTGGTTCTGTGCCGGAGCTGTTACGTGGTGACGCCGATGGGATCACATCCTTGACGCTTGATGCTGTACGTGACCAAGCTCAAGTGGCCCCGGCCAGTCCTCTCGTATGTACTGTTCACTTACCTGCAGGGGCGTCAGTTTCCGTAAATGATTGGGTGGGCCGAGCCGTGGACCAGAGAACCTAACCTCCCCCCAGTTGTGGGTTTCTCAATGGATTTAGTCCACTTTATTTTGATGAAAAGCAAATTTTGAGTTTTTTGTTACTATTTGTCAAATAAAAATTGTGTATATCCCATATATATATATATATATATATATATATATATATATATATATATATGTGTGTGTGTGTGTGTGTGTGTGTGTGTATAAGATAGAAGGACAGATACATCACTTTATGCATTATTCTATACTTTCTGCCTATTTTATTTATTGCTGCCGTTTCTTTCGTTATTTCTGCCAAATTCCCTTTAAAACTGGCAGAAAATATTGAATGGGCCCGAACCAACATTGGAAGGGCCCAAATCAATATTTGATGGGCCAGGGTCCCCTCGAAAGGATACAGATTGCCACCCCTGCTTACCTGCTCACGAATTCCATGACGAACGGCGCACTGATCAACTCTGCCGGCCATTTTTCCACCCGAACCCCCGACGCAGCCGCCAGCGCGGGGCGACGCGAAATCAACTGATAACGTTATCCGACACCAGGACCGGGATAGGAAGGCAGCGATGCTCGCACTGCACAAAAGGGATAGCAATATCCGATTATGTAAGCCTGGGTCGAAGAGCTACTTCTTGCCATCTTTTGTCTGATGCGGATTTGCCATGCATGACTGTTTGCACTATCGTAATCTTCTTTGTCATGTACGACGCGAGACATAAAAAGCTACCGTTCAAAGAATTGTTTGAGTTTAATACACTAAACTACATGGCATAGGAAGTTACATCCTGTATATTTAATTCCATTCACTTTCGGTTAGAATGTGAATGTAACGCAGTGCCAAAATGATAAATAATGATACTTTTTCACTCATCGATTCCCAAGATAAATGCCTGTGTCTCCTCTTGATGATCCTGCTTTGTGAAGGAACTTATCACATTTTGTCACAGAAAAAGAAATAACGCCTATCTTCTTGACGCGAGGCTTTCTGTTTGTCTTGTCAAAGCCCTTGTAAGTTTTTTTTTTTATTTCCAGACTTCAGTCAAAGGTGTGTTTCTTTTCGATCCAGGCAAGGCGACGGTTTTCACAATCGTTCGAGATAACTCTTAAATGGTGCGTTTTTATTCGTAACCTCGGAACACGCACTCGACATACACAAATGATGCATGGAACAATAAATAACGAATGCGTGCACCGTGGTGATGCCGTCGGTGTGCACAGGAAAAAGCTACTCGAAGAGCCTCGCACAATATATGCATCTGCGATACGCCGTCCTCACAAGCACGCAGTCTGCGAAAGCGAGATCCAGGAACCCAAAATCAACGCATCAACACGCTATCCTAAACGTCGCGTACGCACGCAAGAAAGACATCGCCCCATGCCATCGCACACTTTACCGTAGTTTTATTTTTTTATTCAGCGTCATTTTCCCAACTGTTATGGATCACGCAAACCCTGAGCAGGCCGGCATCTACCACCTACAGGCACCCTCCGCGCCTCGCGCGCTCTCCACAGTTCAGCTCTCTTCCGGGCGGGGCCGCGCCGGCCGGCCGCCCCGCCCGGGTCCACACCCCGACCTGCCTCACTTGGCCGGCTTGAAGTCCCTGAGAAACTTCCCGGCGCGCTCGATCGCCAACTCGACCCGGTTCACGGTGTCGGCGACGTCGGCCAGCGACCAGTCGGCCAGCGCGCGGCCCTCGAGCAGGCCGCCGAGCTTGGGCAGCGCCAGCGCCGTGAACGGCAGGAACGGCACCGTGATAACGCCTATCAGCGAGAGGCAGACCACGACGCCGGCCAGCAGCAGGCCCGTGATGATCCAGTCGCCCTTGAACGTGCCCAGGTTCAGAGGCCCGCCTGCCGGGGAGATGCGCAGTCAGCAGACGACAGTGCCGGCGTCTGAGCTGGCGTCGTGGGCGTTAGGGCTTTGCGTTTATGACAGGGAGGATTAAGTTATGAACTTGTTTAGATGTTGCTTATCGTACGCTGTTCACTGATCGTTACGTGCACGGGATTTGATGCCACACGATCGAAACGGTATGATGTTGCTGCATGACACCGGTGACTTGTGCTGGCACGAATAGTGATAATCGTTACGTGATTGAGAATCGATACGTGAGACGTGATGGCTAATAAGATCTTGGAACATGCTCGTATGTTTGGCAGCATCTAACCCTCCATCACGTTACAGAAGTTACGAGCATTCGTATAAACACGTCTCCTGCTCAAGTCACCACGCTGAGCGTCGGGAATAGCAAAGTTCGATAAGTTGTTTCCTCATCTGGGTCTCTAAGCAACAACATGCAAATGAATTTGGTTCGCATGCCAGCTCGGGGGCGGCACCGGACCTGGCGAGATGTACGGTGCGTAGGAGGCGTCCTGCGCGTATCCGCCGGTCTCGAAGTGTGCAGGAGCGCTGTAGGCCGGTCCGGAAGCCACGTACGCCTGAAGCGGCGCCTCGTACTGCGGCGTCTCGTACTGCGGCGCCTGTAATAAAATCTCAGTGAAACGCTTGAAATCCTGGACGGCCGGTCCCGGATTATATCTTGGACGTTTTGCCTTCAGACCACTAGCAAGAATGGACAACAGAAACTTTAGCGCCGACAGGGGCAGCAATGTCAGAACACACGGGGACGTGGGCAGCTCTCTTGTGTATGGTTTTGGGAGCTCGTGAATGAGATGCTTTCAGATTACACGAAACAAAAAGTAAACGATGTGATCCGGCAGAACAAACCGCAGGTTATAGAATTCAGATACTAAGGACAGTTTAGCATAATTCATGTTCAAAATTCGCCGTAATCCACAAGTGACTACACCTTCTAACTTGAAAATCCAGCCAATATATTTTCGATTTGTTTCTTCGTTTTTCAGTAATCATCAACCAATGCAACGACATTCCGCGAATGAACAGGTTTCGTGTGAACAACAATGGCACTGAATCAAAATTGCGATCATTGAGGAACACATAAGTGACGGTTTTTGTTGCCAAAGAAACGGTGACAATAAAAAGGCAAAGTGTAGCGTAAGTAATGCAGCGAAAAATGGGTACATCACAAAGTAAGTCAGTTAATAACTTTTGAGTTTCCAGCCTCCTAAAAAACACGAATAATGTCAATGATATTTGAACGAAAACTACGGTGGAAGATTTCTATGTTTTGAAAATCATTACAGTTCATAACTGGCCTCGCGGGTGAAAAGAATTAAGTCCAACAACACTTCAAGTGGAGAGACTAGTTATTAACCAGCCTTCAGTATGTCCATGAACAGGAATCATTTCTCAAAAAAGAAAGCGGTCCAAAGGACTTCATTATGTTTCCTAGATCTTTATCAGGCACGTCCATGAGATGAACCCGCTGTTCTGTACATCGTCACATTGTTCCGCTTCTGCCCGGATAAGGGCCTGAATGTCTCCACACTAGCACCATTTCACGCAGTGTTTCCAAAGCAATCTAGAGCACTGTGACATGAGGGCAGCGTTTTGTGCGCCGATGATGTGACACGTCGAGCTCACCTGGTACTCCGGCTCCGGCGCCGTGTAGCTGTTGCTGGCCGTCACGGCGTTGTCGGCGGCCGCCACGGACAGCAGGCCGATCAGCAAAGCCAGCGACGTCATCTTCAGCTGCAGAACGTCCGTCGAACGTACACCGTCAGTCAGGGAAGGGCGCGCGGACCGCTCTACGGGTGGGAATAGCGAGCAGACGCTCCCGACAATACTTGCGCCGAACGGTTGGGGTCGTGGAAAACAATCAATGGGGGAACTATCGCAGAGGCAGCGAAGAAGCTCATCCGATCATGACAAACTCCGGCGTTAGCAAATGACGTTGCATGGGAAGAAACGACCGTAAAAAGAAAATGTCTTCCCACTGTGGAAACCGCCTCATTCATCAGAAACAAGCCGTGTTTAGTAAAAAAAAGTTTTGGCGACGAAATTTAAAACGTAACTGAATTCCGGCATTTGCCATAACTGAACAAAGTACAACAATTTTTGCAACGCAGTTTGTGATCAGATTCTTTGTGACCATTCCTTGGTGAAACGTTCAATTCTGCAATACCTCTTCACGAAATGCAACTACTTAACTTACGAGCAGTCGCAAATCGCAAAAGCTGTCTTTATCACCACACTGTATGGAAATGCGCAGAGAACGAAACCATTTACACCAAAATTTTGCATGCACATCGACATGGAACTCATACGGTTCTACCTACCTTTTTGTGCTGTTCCTGCTGACCCAAGGACGCTAAATGGCAACAGGTCGGGTCAGCAGACGGATCCACCGCACGAACTGCCCATGACTCCACCCCCGTCCTCCGTCGCCATGGAAACTAGGTCCTCCGGAGAACACCCGAGCGATCGAGAGCTCTCCACCCGGAACGCCTCGTGTAACTGGGTCCCTCTTCTGCGGGGTTCCAGGCCTGTTATCCGTTTATCGGGCAGAAAAAGGGGCGGTCCACTGGCGTCAGTGTTATCGGTCGCACGGTCTGCTGCCATCGGCAGATCAACTCGGCCAGTATAGCAGAGTGCGTCTCCCGACTGGCTGTCCCGCCACCGACGCAGCCTCGTACTTCAGTTCTTGTTCGTCGCCATACGGTCAGGTGAGAGGCGATTTGAAGTTGTTCAGAACGGTCCTCAACAACGATAGTGACTATCTAACGCTATCACGCGTTCGGTTAACAATGGTATACTGTTGGGAATTTGAAGTTGTCATGGGTTAAGAATTTTCATTTAACTGGTAAAAAGTGAACCACTGCTTTTCTCGCTAGCTAGCTGCGATTTTGGCATAGAGGAATGTTCGAGAAAATGTGTGCATCTCATTGTCCATTTACATACTTCCCTTACCAACGTCAGTTGTTGCCACATTCGACGTTCTGTGAACGCATTCTTGTGTTACTGCAAACGTTCTTGCGTCTCTTACAATTGATTTGCGATGCCCTTAGTTACGTCTGGATCGCTGATTTATAATGACCTTGTTGTAGCCTTTCGTCGTCTGTTTTTCTTTCCTGGATCAAATTGTGTGTTTGTTAGATCAAATTGTAACCCGAGCCGCAGGAACGTAAGAAATTGCGATGTCTGTGCAAAATCCTGCAAAAATATGCAAGGCTGTACTGTATGGGTAACGCCATGAATTTTCTCGTTTCTTAGACTTTTTCTTTTCTTAGCTTTTCTCGTCATAGACTTGCCTGTCACGACCTCCAGGCTAACAAATATTTGCTTTATGGCAAAACCCAGTTTGCTTTGCAACATTTACAGCGATAGACCTGGTGTTAACCGTTAAGAAATTTTCCCAAAATTGCGCTAGTTTTGTTTGATTCATTTCGTGCTTCAAGGCTAACCGATAGCTCGTGAGGTTTACTGGTGTGGTGCTTCGCTTGTTCACATGTAGGCATCATGTGTAATGCAAACCACGCCCGTGGTCGGCAGTTGGCACGATGCTGCGTCTGGTCGCCGTGTTCGCGCTGCTGGCCGCGGCGCTGGCGCAGGCGCCCGGCCCGAAGCCGGAGAGCCGCGACTCCAGCTACGCCTCCTACGACCCCGGCTACCAGGCGTACAGCGCCCAGCCGTACCCGTACCAGGGCGGCGGCGGCCACGGCAAGTACGGGCTCGGCACGTTCCTGGCCGGTGTAGCGCTACCGTCCGTCAACGACATCGTCACCGGCATCATCTACGTGGTGGCGGTGGCCTCGGTGGCTGGCATCGCGCTGCTGGGCGTGGCGCTGGTGCTCAAGCTGCTGGGTCCTGAAGCTGCCCCTGATCGCCGACCTCAAGAACCAGGTCCTCTCCAAGGTGGAAAAAGTGGACGCTCGCATGCTGGAGTCGGCCTGGGACGTGCTCGTCAACGCGATAGAGAAGTTCCAGAAGTTGTAGGCGGAGAAAAGATCGTGCACATCTCAAGTGACGCGGCGGGGATGGCGCAGAGGACCTCGTTTTCTTGTATTTCATAAGATCTCGTGTGTGATTCTTGAGCTCTGTTGGCTGGACGTGTAGATGCTGGGGGGGAGGGGTAGTGACGCAAGAAGTGTATTTATTCCTGGTGGCTGTATCCACAGAACTTCCGGATAAACGGGTTTAGTTGTAAGCCTTGTGGTAGGATGCCATTCCGTTTGCGAGGTTGCACTTTGTTCGCTGGCTGAAGAAGTGCGCATCAGCTCGTCAGCTAGAGTTTCCGCATTCTGGGCGTTCTTTTGTAAATGTGTGATGTAGGACAATGTACGCGTATTATGCATAAATAAACCACGCAATGATGCCGTATCTTTACCAGATCTGAAACGCCGCATCAGAAGGTTGCTGTTTAAGATGTAGCTGAATGGATATCTCCGATTCCACAATGTGGCCTTCAAGAGTCACATATCTGAACCTAAAAGGGCGGTAACGAATGACCGGACGAGACCGGAACGTTTAACTAAAACCTCAAACCTCTTCTAACGACACCTTAAATGTTCGATAAATGCAGTGTCGTAAGATTTAGCGATGAACGGAGAATAAATTCGTCGGGGCGTTTTGTCAGTTTTAGGACAAAGTACATGGATGATGGCGATGAGACACAGGTCATTGGACACGAAGCCTCAGTAAGGTGCCACTGGTTTCCCACATCATCCACACACCTGAAATGACGCAGAATGGAAGCCCCTTGGGTACCGCCATGGGCAGAGTCGAGACAAAAGCTCAGCCGAAGAATGCACCCAGAAGTATATAACATTACATAAGGTGGAAAGAGGCATGCAGCATAGCTAGCTTAGTACGAAAGATTTGATCCAGAAAACAGCTTTTGAAGAGGTTATGTTTTGGAAATCTGGATGTCTGTCTATGTTATATAGTCATGTCCGTAGCTAAGTATCGAATCCAGCCAGGGACACGGGAATTACTCCTCAGTTGGGGGAGGGATGGGGGGGGGCAGGAAGCATTTTGGGTCAGTTCTTTCCAGCCATCTTCCATAGGATTAACGCTAAATTTCAAGGAAGCTGGACGGCAGCTGCCCCTCCCCTTGCTCCCCTCCTGCCGCGCCCTTGAATCAAACAGCCAAAGACGTCGACGTTCTTATCTGTAGTACCTGTCACACAAACTCAAAGAAGTTGCATTGGTAACAATGTCTGTACAAAAACTTAAACTGCTAACTGTACAACGTTTCAGATATCGGATGACGACAGAATGCCTCTGTTGGATCCAGCTAAGTGTTTTGATGCTCATTTTTCGACGTTGGTTTGTTTGGATGGCTCAACATTTTTCGTGACTTTTCTTACGCTAAAAATGTGCAACTCGTTGACTCAAGAGTTTCTCAATACTTAAAGAAAGCTCTTTCGATAAAAGCATTCATGGCTTTCACGAACGTATGACATGCAATGTATTGCCTTTTATTTATAAATAAATTAAACACTAAACGTACCATCATACGCGCCATACGAACTGCAACACGCAGCAATTATTTTGCCCGACTAAACACTACATTGCCAAGCATCATCGGAGGGAAGTCCATATGACACAGCATTTTGTACAAACTAATGTCAAATTCTCACACTATTCCCCGACGCTATAAAGGTATTCTCAGAAAGACAACGTCGCACTCCTGATGTTCGCATGCATTATCTTTGCCATACCATCAAAGCCTGAGACACTGTGAACACCTTTAGTTGGACGGTTTGATCACTGGGACCCAGGCAACACTGGCAGAGTGAGAGCATTTCCATCACCCAGCGACGAAGCACTTTGCAACACAGTGTTGCGTATTTTCTCCAACAAGCTGTCTGTCGCTGTTTTGATCGGATCGGTACCTTCTCCTACCGAATGCAGGTCTACATCTAGCGGCTTCTTTTTTGCGTCGTCTGGTGTCTGCTGGGTTCCGTTATTGTCTTTTTCCCTTCGCGGCACAATGGCATCGTGCAATGTCTCATTCACTGCGCCATCCAGTGCCTGCGGGCTGTTGACATCATCTTTGTCTTTGGACTGCGAAGAAGCATTTATGGCCGATTGCTCCAAAGCCAGGGCTGGTTGTTCATTTTTACTGTCATCTTCGTCCTCGTCGACTAAAATCGTGGCTTGCACCTTCTCCTCCACACTGTCGAGAACTGCCCCATCCTCGTCGTCCTCTTGGTCCTGATGCCGCGTGATTGCGTCCTGCACCTTCTCCGTCAGTTTGTCCAGCTGGTCCGGCTGGACGATGCCGCCACTCTCCTTCGTCCCCAACTTCAGCCCCGCCAGCGACTTGGCGCCTAACGAGACGGCAAACAGCAGCACCAGCAGCGGCAGCGTCTTTACCACGGGTAAGAAGACGCGCGTCACCGTGTCGTACAGCAGGAAGTGGTCCGTCTCGAAGTCGTTCCAGGCCTTGACCACCAGGCTGAACGGGTGGAAGCCGAGGTGGCCGCGCGCCTCGGCGCCCTCCTCCCTGCTGAGGACGCCGAGTCGCGGCGCGAAGCCGCACACGTCCGAGACGGCCCACAGGTAGGGCAGCTGGCAGAGGCGCTGGTCGACGCGCCGTCGCGGGTACGGCAGCACCCGGTCGGCGTCGGTCAGCACCGGCACCAGCAGGCGCACGGCCGAGCTCAGCAGCTTGGCGTAAACGATGCGGCGCAGGCTGCGGCCTGGACTGGGCGGCAGACAGCCGAGCGCGTCCACCCGCCTGGCCGGCCTCGGCGGCAGCCGCGGCGGCCGCGGCGGCGGTGCGGCCGGCAGCCAGCTGATGACGGCCGCTGGCAGGAAGCCGGTCAGCGCGCGCTTGAACTGGGCGGCGTGCGCCTCGATCAGCTTGGCCGCCAGCCGCACGTCGTCCTCGCCGACCGCCTGCCACAGCCACGTCTCGACGGCGTCCCGCATGACGACCAGCATCACCTTGGCCTGCTCGAGCAGCTCGGCCGGGTCACCGCGGCTGCCGCGCTCGGCCAGCCCCAGCAGACGCAGCAGCAGCCGCAGCAGCGAGCGCGGCTGCCAGCTGTCGCTGGCGAGCCGGCGCAGCGTCGCCAGCGCCTCGTTCTCGGGCGGCTCAGCGCGCGACGTGCGGCACGCCGGGCTGAAGAGCGACACCAGCTCGCCGTTGAAAAGCCCCGCCTGCAGCTGCGGCAGCGCCGCCAGCAGGTCCAGCACCAACCGGCCGAAGCTCGGCGGCGGCTCTGTCCGGCTGGTGCGCCGGTCGTTTGGCGGCGGCGGCCGGCCGGTCCGATGTTGGAAGACGGAGGTGGCGGGCAGCGGCACCGACACCGGGCCGCGCCGCCGCCACAGGCCGGCCGGCAGACGCGTCCCGCTCGAGTTGGAGCCGCGCGGAGCTGGCGTGGTGCTGAAGCCGGGCGGAGCTGAGCTAGAGCCGAGCAGGCCAGGAACTGCGCTGAGGTTAGCCGGCGGTGGGGTGGTGCTGACGTTGGCGGGAGGTGCGATGGTCACCGCTTGGATAAGGTTGCTGAGTGCTGGGTCCGAGAAGGCCTGGTACTGGATAGACGGGTTGGGCAGGCCAGCTGCAGCCAGAAGGCAGCTGGAGACCGTCAACAGCAGCAGCTGAGACCTGGCTGGAACTGGAACAGACGGCGTGGTCAGCAGGCAGCTGGAGACCGTGTACAGTACCGGCTAGGACCTGGCTGAAACTGAAACAGACGTGATCAGCACACGGCAGACAGCTGTGTCACCACTGGCATCTGGAATATGACTGAAATTAAGAGAGACAATGAGATTTACTTGTAGAATACAATTCTGTCTAGAAGAAACAGATTTAAAATAAAACAAAATGCGTTTAACAAAAGTCTACCGGGGAACGTTCGTACCCTGAGCTGTAAAAGGGTCGTGTTTTTGTTTCGCGGGCAAAGAACTTGGATGAATAAGGCAAGTTCGTGCATAGCATGGTTACCTCTTCCATTACGCCTTCTTTCAGTGGCAATACAAATGCATTTCTAATCGTCAGATGTATCCAGTGTTAGGCGTTAGGCGCAGTGGCGGCGGAGCTTCTCCAGAGATGATGGGCAAGGCCTTTTTTAAATTCGTTTCTTTCCATGCAGCGCCATAAGGTTAATGTTAAATCTGACCGGAGATGAGGAGAAGCTGCCCCCCCCCCCCTAATCCGCCGCCCCTGGTTAGGCGTCAAAACATTCACGACTGTTCAGTTCACCAGCCACCACGTTTACTCCATTTGACATCCCTACATCTAGTCTCAACTCATTCAACACAACTTCTATTTCCGCAACAGAAACACTTAACTCGTCCTGATAGCTCTATAAACTTCACGGTATAGCATGACGACGACGAGGGGCGGGCCGGAAATTGACGTCACGCCGCCGAAGTGCCGCGCGAGAGAGCCTGTCCCAGCTGACCGCTGCACGCCGGCGGCGAAACGGCTGCGCCGACGACGCCCGGGGCGTTCCGCCGCGACCACCTACCTGCGCTGGCCCGCTGAGCCATGGCGGGCCGTCCGGGGAGCTGGCACAGACTCGAGTGTCGAGGGGGCGCGGGGCCGGGCCGGCCGACACCGTTAGCCCCCCTGGAGACAAACGAGGAACGCCACCCCCGAGCACCCTCCCGCCCGGTCAACACGCCCACTCCGGCCGAGGGGGTCCTGTTTTCGTGACCTATAAACTGGAACAAATGGCCGGCGCGGGGCGTAAGTGCTGCTAATTCGATTTGCGGGTTCGATTTGTTACTCGGTGGTCGGCACTTGCGTGGAGGCATGACGCCGGGGGCCTTTTAATGACGTCTCGGAGGAAATAGTGTGAGGGAAGGGATGAGGGAACATTTGAGCGAGACGTCTGATAATGCTCCCTGCGGATTTTCTCGCACGTCACGTTGTCGATTAGTGGATGTTTTGGTGTTTGGTGGTGAACCGGAACTCACTGGCGTGTGAGAAACCGACGCTCGATTGCGTTTTCTTGTAGGTGGAAGCTTAATGCACTGACGTGTAACCAGCTTGGCTCCACTAACGAGCAGCCACCGGAGATCTAAGGGAAGATATTTGCTGGTAAGGCTCCCTATGTGAAACAGAGACATAAAACCAGACCTCGCGTTCTGACTGGTGCTTGATCCAGCTTTCCACGGGAGAATTTTGTTTGTTGATACAAAGGCGCTCTGTTGCTAAAAGGGCGGCATGTGACATCGTGTATTGTTACAATAAGACATGGGAACTCTTTTGTTAAAAAAAAAAACACCCTCGTAATATCGGGAAGCGGCCATAATACAGCACATATTTAATGTCTATAATATGTCCATATGTAAAATTGGGATCCTGGTTTGAGGCGTGTACGAGGCAAAACGTCGTCGTGAATCGTTTTGACGCCGCCCGTCACATGCAGTTGAAAGCTGCGCGTGATTTAAGCGTTATTACGGTCGAGTTTGGCGCTTTCCTGGCGCGATTTTTGCGCTCTTTCGGAGCAATTTTGGGGACTCCACAATACCACTGTGGCGCCCGTAAAAATTGGTCCGCTAGGCAACATTCTGGATCCGTTTCTGGCTCCATCTCCCGTTGAGTAAACATAATGGAAACACGTTCGTCCCCAGACCGAATACTCGTAACGAAACCCCTGACTTGATCATCCGAGCGAGCGGCCGCTTACCGTAATTCGCTGTGGGTCGTCTCTGTCCCTACGCAGCGACCTTGTGACGGACCCCGGCCTCCTGTCCCAGGCCAACTCGAGCAACATGTCCATCTTGTCCTCGCACACAACGGGCGACAAATGCAGGAAGGGAGCCCCGAACGTGGGATAATTAGCATTAACTTTACGTGACGTGACATAGAAATGAAGGCTGAAACGTTGAAAAGCAATTTCCATTCCTTTCCAACTCGGACAACGTTCCACCGCCACTGCCGGGCGCGCAGCAGATGTCGGCTACGTTATTCTGATGCCACCTCCAATCTCTGGTCCCTGAATCAGTACAGTGTTTTCATTTCGGTACCGGGCCAGAGATATGATAAGGTGATAGCGAGCCGTCGTTGCGTCGTTGCGGCCACGCCGGCGGCAGTACGGGCGGACCGGCCGCCGGTCGAGCGGCGTGGCGCGATTCGAGGTGGACTGAGCAACGCGGTGCGTAGTTGAGTGGAGTGGAGTGAGAGGGGTCCAGCCGTGGCCGCCAGTGTGTCGCCACCAACGGTGTGGAGGGCGAGAGAGGCCGAGCCCCGACCGCCGGCGTGTCGTGCGAGAGTGCCGGCCGTGGTCAGACGGAGCAGGCTGGTGACGGCCCTCCTGATGTCAGACGCATGAGCAGAACTGCCCATCAATAGAAAGGGTTGCCCGAAGCTGTCTGAGCAGAATTCTCCGGCGACAGAGAGCTGGTCTGTCACCAGCAGCGGGAGCAGCACTCTCAACAGTCGGCTTCCAAAGCGCGGTAATGGAACTGCACATTGCACGTAATGAGTTATCGTAGTTGCATGTTGTTAACGATATGTGGTTAGAGTGCTCTAACGGGCTTCGTTAAGGCTGCGGCAAGGAGAAGCATCCCTGCAACATATAACAGGCGGGGACGATTACCAGCATAATGGAACGATACGTCGTTTTGAAATATGACGTAATAACATAGTGTTTAGCCCAGCCTCTTAGACGGCGAAGCAAATTTAAAAGCGCGTCCAGGGACTCTTAATCTAACCAAATCAGATGATCTGGCACATGACTGTTTTTCTAAGCGGCCGCCGAGATGCCTTGCAAAGAAACGACCAAACAAACAAATAGGGCTAACACAATGAGAGAAATTGCTTCTTCATGGCAAAAAGCAAAAATGTTCATTTTCTAGCAAATGACTTTTCACTGATATGTGGAGACCAGGCATGTATGACCAGGATGATGTCAATCTGCGAAGGGAACCGGAATTCGATATTGGTTTTCGAATCGATACTCGTTACAGCGATGTACTTAGGACTTAGTTCAGGAGGGGACGAACACAAATTCAGGGTCCCCAACGAACTCCAAATTATGATATTTCCCAGATTTGCGAGGCATACGAGCAAGCCGGATTTGATTACCGGCCTTCGCGTTGGATACTGTTTTGTCTGTATGTTTTTTTTTACTCGCGCCTTCTTCTGTTTTTTTTTTGTTGTTGTTGGCCGGTTGACTCTTCGCTACGTGACCCCAAACTGACATCAGTAACAGATCGGCAAACGGCGTACAGTCGACCTCCTGATTCGCACCCGTGCGCATCGTATTGTATCGCCTCGTATCATGCATTTGTAAAACTCTCCACGATGTGGCACTTCGGTTTGTCATGCCGTGTAGGACCTATCGGTAAAATGTGAACGCTTAAAGCAATTGAGTTAGTGGCGTCACCAAAGGGAGGGCGACGGAGACGACCGGTCGCTCCTGGAGGTCGACAAGGGCCCTGTTCACCAGGGCCGTGAGATAATCACGGGCCCTGTGGTAATCAAAGACCCTGGGATCTTCAGGGGCCCTGGAATTGTCAGGAATACTGCGCGATAGTCAGGGGCGCGAGACTATCATAAGCATAAAGCAGTCGGGGGTCTTCGTACGATCAGGGGTCCTGTGAGGATTACGGCCCTTAAAAGCCCATGGACTCTGTGACGGTCAGAAGCCCTACGACAGTAAGAAGCCCTGAGAGTGTCAGAAACCCTGGGACAGACAGAGCACGAGATGATCTGGGCCCAGGACAGTCATGGGCTCCGAGACAATCGAAGTCCTGGGGGAGGGTTCGTGAGCTCTGGGGCGGTCGAGGGCCCTGGGACGTTCAAGGGTCCGGGGATTGCCAGGGGTCCGGGATTGGTCAGGGGTCTTGAGACAGTCATAGGTCCTGATACAGTGAAGAGCCTAGAACGTTCAGAGGCTCTGGGATGGGATGGCCCTGTGACGGTAAAGGCCCGGGGGTGGCCAGGACCCTGGAATATTCAGGGACCTATGGCCCTCAAGAGTCATGAATCCTGAGATAGTCAGAAGCCTTTGACTGCCAGGGGCCTTGGAACAGTCAGGGGCCATAGGACAGTCATAAGTCTGAGACAGTCGGGGGTCCTGGGATGGTTAGGTTCCTTCAAACAAGTGGTGGTCCTGGATGGTCTGGGGCCCTGGGAAGGTCGGAGGCCCTGGGACAGTTATGGTCCCTGAGACAGCCTCTGCCGCCCTGGGACGGTCAGAAGCCATAGGACTCAGGGACGGTGATGTAAAGGGATATAAAATAAAGGAACGCTGAAACAGTAATGCAATTTAATGTAACAACTGTAGTAAGATAAACAAACTGAATGCACAGCTCATGGAGCGCTGAACAAAGCGATGTTGTCCATTTTATTGTTGTATGGTAGAAAATCTCACAATATGCGAGCCACACTAATGGCCATTGGGAGGAAAACGAACCTCGTTCGTCACAAGCTCCACTGTGCCTTTTGCTGGTTTTAGTTTGATGACTTGCGAATATATTTGCGAAGTAGCTCTCTTCTGTCGAAGTCCGCTTCAGGAACCAATTATCGCCGTAGACCAGATCAAAGTGAAATGACACCTACGTTCGAAAACGAGGCTTATGCTATTAATCCTCCGTCTAACACTACAGCGAAAAGAAACGTGACTAGCATGCAAACAACGATACATGGCGCAGTAATAATCAGACCACAAACGTAACGGCGGCTTCTACCTTGCTGCAGAACAAATATGCTGGAAGGGACAGAGGTGTGCCTCAAAGAGTACCTGTGAGCAACGCACGGGGCGACAGGAAGGAAAAGGAGTGCGCCTTATAGTGTAGCCATGAGCGAACACGCACGGGAAGAATGGGAAAGGGAGAGGACTGTGCCTCAAGGCGAAGTCTCAGGGCTTTTGATTTAGACTTCATTTTGCCTTAAACGTTATTCGTTTTGTTGAAATTGCAGTGTTAGATTTCATTTGTACTTATTGCTTCAAGCGTTCACATTTTACCGATAGGCATGACACAAAACCCGAAGTACCACATCGCGGAAGGTTTTGCAAATTCATGATACGATACGATACAATACTACGCTCACGGGTGCGAATCAAGAGGCCGACTGCTCACCGTTTGCCGATCAGTGTACCGTTTAATCCCCCGAATGCCTTCCAGAGCACAGCTATACTTTTAATTATCATGCCCTCCCATCAGCCATTTAACTTTGTATCGGCAACTGCAAATGACAAGAAAAAATCGATCTTGAGCAGCAAAGCCAACGTACCTTTTAAAAATGTTTAAATGAGTTTAAAAAAAGCGGCATCAAACGTCATTGTCCAGGGACAGCAAAATATCGTTATCAGATGTACCAAAACCCAAGTGTCGTAAATCCTTTCATCACCTCATTTGATCCAGCCATTTCATTTCATCAGTTTTATCGAAACGTCTCGTCTTCAGCACAATGCGGCGGGTTTAACTCACAGGCCCGGTACACACTGCACCCGCTGCCCATTATATGGTCCTAAAACGGGCGACGGGCGCGGTGTGTACCGGGCCCGAGACGGGGAACAAGCTTAAGGGATGTCACAGCTTCAGACACTCGATTTCGCTGTAGTTCATCGCAGTCTTCTTGCGTTTTGCTGCTATATCTAAGCTTAAGGGCTTTTGGCTGGGCATGATCTCGTTTGACTTTTGTAAGCCAATGAACTGCGCGTTTTTAGGCGCGTCGTAGAAGCGGGCCTCTTGGAATGAAATAATGATGCAGAATATTCGTGCATGCTGAATTAATCCCAAAGTATCACTGAAACAGCACCATGAAGAAAAATGGCCGTTTGATCATGGCTGTAACCATGTCACGCAGGGATCAGGCTCAGTCCATTTTCTGGTATTTCATGTTTTTGTTCAACAATTCGCCGCGCGACGGTTATTCATATTTATTTTTATAATCAACCAATGCTCAATTGCGGAATACATTTCCAGGGTGCCTTTGGCTGTGTTAATTCCAACGCAGTGCTTTAAACGCGGAAGGGATTAACCCTATTCCCGGCAGGGGGGGCGGAATCGGCCCCCCCTCGGGTTTTTTGCTTGCCAATTCCAGGCTTTTTGACGCAGCTTCACGAAACTTGGTGACTTTTCCTAGCAATTCCTTCTACGCGCCATGACAAAATTTCAAAATTCTTTTTTGCTCAGGGGCGGAGCCAGGCAACGTTTTTGGGAGGCACCTCAGGTCATTTTTGGCCATGTTGAGGGTAAAAGGAAAATGTCTGCCAAAAACACAGTTTTTAAGATAGAACTTAAAACTTTATATGAATATATAGCTAAATAGTTGGGCAATGTGCATATGTAATTTTGTTTATCTGACGTCACTTTACAAGGTCAGGTCAAGGTCAAAAGTCAAAATTTGTTTTTTTGCAATAATTTCGGCGCCGTTTTTTCAAATGCCAAACCCGAAACATATATGACGTAGAAAGATGCCCTCTACTTGTGTACAAAGTTTCAGCTTGATATCAGGTCAGGTCACGGAGCTATGACCTAAAATGTCAGTGCACGTACCCTATATCGCAAAAGCCAAAAAATGAATTTTTTGGAATAGAGTGAATTTAATCGATTAAAAACGTTTACAGATAATATTGAATGCACACGACATCATTCCAGGTGACCCCAAGGTCACTGGAGGTCATTTAAGGTCAAAGGTCACAAGTTGATCTGAGAAACGTGTGACCATGACAGTTCCCCCTTTTTTATGTCCCTGGCACCGCCTATGCTAACATTATACAAACATTTTAATGCGATTTGTACTTCTTTAACATAATATGACTAGCAGAAGCTAAAAAAGTCTTTTGGCCTCTTTTGTTCATTCCGTTATTGGAAAACCAATCCCCCTATTTTTGAAACCCTGTGAACGCCCATGAATTTTCTCAAAATTTCAAATTTGCATACCCATGGTAAAAGCCCTATCCATAATCTCTCGATTGATGCCAGTTTCATCGAAATCGGTCCATAAATAACGGAGTTATAAGAAGTCAAAAAGTACCCCCCATTTTGACATTTTTGCCCCCCTGTACCCACAAATTTCAAAAATTTGAAAATTTCTTTTTATCAAAATGTAGTTCACGTCACGGCAAATCGATTGCCGTTTGTTGTGATGAAATCGGATAAGTAGTTCTCGAGATCTCAGGGGGGGGGGCCGAATTCGCCCCCCCCTGCCGGGAATCGGCCATACCGTCTAGCCCTCCGGGAATAGGGTTAACGATAATCGTAACGTAATGTTTACCTGATCAAACAGGTTTTAGTCGTGTCCATGTGATTTTGCACTTTTGGACGTGACCCCTGCGGACGGGTGCAATATTGTTTTTTTGCGATCATTCAAGGAACACAACTTTAAAGAAGAAGCCCAACAAATGAATATCAGTTAACAAAAATAGAAGGGAAGAAGAGGCCATGGCGTCATTGCTGTCATATTCAGATCAGCTTTCTTCTCTCCCTAATAAAGTCGACTTTGTACGGTGCACTCGCAAGATCTGTTTTAATCGCCAAGTGCTGTTCACTATAACAAGGTTGTGGCCTGCACTCTATCGCTATCGTCATGAGCACCAGAATTTATTTGAAGTAACAATAGTTCCTGTTCCTTTCGCAAGCATTCGTCGTGCTTGCGACGCCGAATCACCTGTTTGTGGTGGGTTGTACCTGCAACAAAAGATTAAAAACATATAGCAAAGAGCAGGGACTCGGGAACTCCTCTTCGGCTGGGGGGAGGAGAAGCATTATGAGTTACTTCCTTCCAGTTACCCATAAGGGCAATGTTGCATTTCAAAAAAGTTGGGTGGCTGGTCCCATATCTCCCGCGCTTATGGCGAAAAATGCCAGGATTTTATCTAATCTATCGGTTTAATGTTTGGTAAATATCGTAATTGGATTGCACGGGGATGAAAGGACATTTCTACATACCCATTAATGAGTATGGGTCTTGATTTAAATAAGAAACCAGTCGATTAGCCACAAATAAAGCCAAACGCTTCTTTTATATATGTTTGATGTCGTTAAGTAGTGCAGCACTATCACTTCCGATACATATGATTGATGAATGTGAAATAATATGTTCTTCAAATTTAAAAACTCCCTGTTTTTTTTTTAACTTGCCAAACGTATATCATACATATTACCAACAATGAGGTATCAATGCGTGTGCTTTTTTACATATTTATTAGCTTGTGTTGTCCTTGTGACACTGTCGGCTCTCCATGACACACCAGTTTGTACCATCCGAACATTGCGGTTAATATTCGATTCAACATCGAATATTCAGCAGATCGACCGGCGCCGGGCGGCCGCTCCGTCGCCGCCGACTCGCCGCCGACTCGGCCGCAGTCTGCCGCCGAGCTCGCCGCGATGTGGACGTCCCGCCGCTGCCGCTGGTCCCGCTGTGTGGTCGGCCTGCTGCTGGCGGTGACCAGCGGCCTCCTGCTGACGGGCCTGGCGTCCATCTGCCCACCGGACGGCTGCGCGCCGCCGGACACAGCGCCGCCGCCGCCGCTGCCGGTCGCCGACGAGCCGCCGCCGCTGGCCGCTCTGCTGCCGCCGACGCTGCGGCGCCGGCCGCCGACCACCGTCGCGGCGGACGCGGCGGACGAGGGCGGCTGCCCGCGCGCCGGCGGCCTGCTCACCGTTAACGACGGCGGCCGGCTGGGCAACGTCATGTCCGAGTACGCCACGCTGCTGGCCGCCAACCGGACGCTGCGCCGGCCCGCCTGGCAGCACAGCGACATGGCGCGCACGTTGCGCAAGTACTTCGTGGCGCCCTCGCTGCCGGCGCTGGCGCGGCGCTGCTCGATCCGCTGGACGCCGACACCGCTGGAGTGGCTGCTCGCCGAGCCGGCGCGCTCGGTCGCCGCCGACGTCCTCATCGCCGGCTTCCCGCACGCCGTGCCGCTGTTCCACCCGCTGCGCGAGCGCCTGCGGCGCGAGTTCGAGTTCCGGCCGGAGCTGCGGGCGCGCGCCCAGCGCCGCCTGGCGCTCGTGGCGCGCGCCGCCAACCTGTCGGCGCCAACGTTCATCGGCGTCCACGTGCGCCGAACGGACTACGCTGGCTGGCTGGAGCGAAACGTGCGCGGCCACCTTGGTCGGCTTCGACTACCTGTACCGGGCGCTGGCGCTCATGCGGCGCCGCTTCCCCGGCGCGCAGTTCGTCGTCGTGTCCGACGACCTGGGCTGGTGCCGGCGCGCGCTGCGCGGGCCCGACGTGCACCTGCTCGGCGACCGGGACGTGCGCCGGCCGGGCGCCGACCTCGCCCTGCTGGCCGCCTGCAACCACACGGTGGTGACGCACGGCACGTTCGGCTTCTGGGGCGGCTACCTGGCCGGCGGGCAGGTGGTGGCGCCGGCCGGCTACGGCCAGCGGCCCACGCAGCTCGACCGGGACGTGGAGAAGGCCGGCCTCGGCTGGACCCGGCTCAAGGCGTTCGTGTACAGCTGAGGGCGCGGGGAGAACAGCGGGTCGGGACGCAGACGCAGCGGCCGCAGCGGAGGAGGACAGAGGACACAGCGGATGCAGCGATGGGCACAGCGCATGCGGTAACTACAGCACACTCTGAGGTCGGGCGTAACAAACACAGCGGTGACGGAGCACAGACAGGCACAACGGGCGGGTCGCAGCTGATACAATGGTTTCCCTGGATACAGCAAGCACGGCGGGTGGGTCGCATCCGACACGGGATAGATTGCAAAGAAAGTTGGGAACAGCGAACATTGCGAAACACCGCGAACATGCTGAGACCCATCGAGGGATGCGGACGCCCACATCACTGCTGAGGTTTGAGAACGTCAGTGCTGGCTGATCGCAGCAGAAGTGCCTGAGATTAGCTTTCAGTGCCTGAGATCATGCTTTTCGTGATGTACGGCTGTGCATTTTTGCACTTCCTTAGTCGTAGATTACTACAAAACATGGACGTACGGATTCGAGGTGCCTTTTCGAAACTGACCGCGGACCACTGCAAACTTGTGCTATTTGCAGATTGTAGGAACGTCACAACGCTATCGAAATTAGCGCCGGTAGCATGCAACGCTGTTCAGTGTATTTTTGCATTCACTCCATGTGCTTTATTTTAAATGTTATGATTTCGAGCCATCATTTGTCTGGCTCGTCGTGGTTCGTCTGCTTAAGAGCAGAAGAAATGTACCGAGGTTTTCACGTCTTTCATCACGGGATCACTTCTGTGCTGACTATTTGCTGAGGTAACAAACTTGTCCTTGACTAAGCATTTGTTAAATAATTTAATGGTCAGGTCCAAGGCCGCCATATTCGGGAATCCCGAACTTTCTGATCGGCACCTGGTATAACTGACGCAACCACTGTGACGAGACTCGTGCAACAAAGCGAGTTTATGCATTGTTCTGCTTCGTACATGGTACAGAAGTGTGAAATGTATTGTTGACTGAATACAGATTTCGAGACGTAATAGAGCGTTTCTGGTTTCGGTAGTTCGTTCCCGTCTTAAACACAAAAACACTTTGAACAGGTTCTTACTCAACATGGGTTGGACGACTTGCTTCAGTCGTTATTTCATATCGTCGTTCGCCAGTCGTCGCTCAATAAGGCATCCTTCATTTTAAATTAAGACCTGATCACTGCACTTTACCAACACGTACCACGTTCAGAACCGCTCTCTGCTGGTTGAAATGATCCGATGGCCAATTAATGCCATTAACAATTAACAACAATTGCGGGACAGATACACGCAAGATGTCCAAGTCTTCCCAAACTCATATTCTCGTATCAGCATTGACTTGAAACCATTGGAAGAGGAGAGATGAACCACTGCGAACCACACGCGTGAAACGAACGAGGCCTGCGAAGTTTTCCACTCACAAATTGCTGAACGTTTGAGCCCGTGACGGAGACAAATGGTGGCGCCCCAGAACAAAAGGGCGCCGACGCGGGGACGACGGTCAATAACAGGCCTTCTCTCGGTATTCCCCGCTATTTTGCGCTCGTAACGGCGGCCAGCACCCCACTGCGGCTCTTTTTTCCAAGCAGCAGAGGGAAATCCGGGTTTAATGAATGTTTACGAAGAAAACGCCAGGCAAAGGCGGGAAAACGCCGAAAATAGGCTCCTCAGTCAAACGGGAAGACGGAGGGGAACTGAGTGCGGGCACGAGGCCGTGGGACCTGCGTCGCTAAAATTGCGACTCCTTCCATCGGTCGCCATACCCGCCGCGAGCGATGGAAAGCGTGGGGTGGTCGGAACACCTGCACGCCGCCCAGAGCCAATCTGTCCGCTCTCGTCAGCTATGCATGAGGCCGGTCGGGCGTGGGGGTGATTTTTGACCGCCGCCCACCTGTCAGCCCGACCGGAGGGCATCGGTCAGCGGCCAGCAGACAAACGAGCTGGCGGCGCCGTCGGAAGTCGTTGTCTCGGCTAATTGACGTCGGCCGGGCTGCCGCTCCCGCCGTCATGAAACATTCAGACCCCCCCCCCTCCCGCTGCCGCCGCCGCCACCGACGCGGCTCGTACGGCGCGTTTGCACAGAGGCGACGATCACCTGGCCGCGCGGGAGGGTGGCTGTCACCGGCTCGGATATCGCCGACCAGATGGTTATCACGAGGATCAGTTATGGCAGGATCAGGGGAGGGTAACGTAAACCGCGCTACGGCGCAGTTGCTGGGCGTGATACGCCGGCAGAGAGTGACAGGCGGCAGAAGAGGAACGGACGGGGCGACGGAGAGCAGTAGATCCCCGGGCGGAAAAGACGATTAGCCGAGTTTTGAGCTTGAAGCAGGCACGTTGGACGGAGGTTGATTCCACAAGGAACATCACAAATCCATGCCGAAGGTTTGTAGTTGAGGTAAGTCGTAGCTGAAGCACAGCCTCGTAACGCTGTTGAGCTGAGCGCTGAACCGCTAGAAACCCTTTCCTCTCGATGATTGCCCGACAGCGCTTGCGCGCTATACATTTAACTAAAACCGATCCGCCTGGAACAAATGAAGGTTAAATATTGCGTAGCTCGCTTGCTGGCCTTGATGGCAAAATGAGCCCAATGGGATTTGATTTACCAAATCAAAGTCAACACAATGGACATACTTGGCCATATAATCCAGCAACCGGAAAAAGCATGCCCTACAGAAAGGAGGCCGTCTACAAAGTATGCTTCTTAACTGTAGTGTAGTCGTATTTTCTCCGGTAACTTGTTCAACGAGAAAAGCAACGCACCATGAAACACTTCATAGTCATGTATTACAAATCACATGAGCAGCCGTCAGCATCAGACAATGGACAAGAAACAGCGGCGCCGCACTCGCCTGCCAGCGGACATCACAGCGGCATGACATCACATGACAGTAGTCAGTACACACCGGCGACACAGGGCATACGACACATCAAACGCTTCACATCTTCTTCATGGCAGACGTCCACACAAACAATGCACGCTACCTGCTGATGACTCAGGTACCCGTCCTTCCGGTCTGTTGTTGATGGATTTCGTGACCAGGTGCAATCAGACGTCGAACGTTCGCGTGAACAGCAAAAAACGACTCAGCAATGCAGACACAAAGCGGTACAAACACCAGGAGTCCAGCCGAGGCCGCGCCGTGGCCACCACGATCAGTCAAGAATCAGTCACGCTGACTGACGCAGTCCCCTCCGTCACACCCCAGCCTACCCGGCGTCACGTCACGGGGCAGGCCACTGGCCGGCATGCTGCTCGTGACTTGGCCGGCGTCACGCAGGGGGCCAACGTGGCCAAGGTCACGTTCGTCACACGGCGGCGGGCCACCTCTGTCCGCCCGGTTGACAACAGAGCCGGACCGGCAACGGCTGGCTCCTCTCCCACGGCACGGCGCTGAAGAGCGCCCCACTGGATCCGGCCGGGCCGTGCGAAACCTATTCCTGACAGACGCCGATCGTCTATACATAGCCCGAAGCTTCGCAACTGCACCGGCCGACCACAGGCAGCCGCCGTTCGTCTATTTATAGCCTCGAGTTCCGGCACCGGAGAGAACTGACCAGCTGAAGGCCGCCGCTCCGTCTGCCGCTGCACGCCACTGCTGTATCCGGTCCTTCCTGCAGCTGTCTGGTGGTCGGTCTGAGGGGCCGTGCCACAGTCGGCCGAACTCGTCGTCTGGCAGTCAAGTGAGACGGAAGGTTCTCCGCTGATCTCCATCACGTGACGGCTCCAACAAGAGCTGCTGATCAGCGAATCCGAGCCGCTAACCTCTGCACAGCCCGTCACAGATGTTGGCTTCTCTGGAGCCATTCAGCGGCGCTGACCGTCTACAGCCCATCGGAGGCGCTCATCTCCGCCAGCCGGCGGGTCCAGTCGCCGCTGCTGCGCCGGTCCTCGGCCAGGCCGTCCCGCAGCTCGGCCAGCCGGCGCGCCAGGCTCGGCTCGGGCCGCAGCTCGGCCAGGGTCAGGTCGCAGCGGCGCCGCTCCTCCTGCGGCCGGTCCAGGCCCACCGCCAGCCGGGCCGGCGCCACCGGCGCCGCCGGCGGGCTCCTCCGGAGGCGGGAGACGGCCAGCGGCGGCCGGACGGGACGGCGCGGCGACGTCAGGCCGGCCAGACAGCGCGGCGGAGACGGAGGAGACGGCGCCGACAGCGGCAGCAGGCCGCCCGTACAGTGGTCGCCTGCAACGGACCGCGGTCAGTGGCTGTCGGTCGGACTGGTATGGAGGCACGGGACGCAGTCGAACGGAGAAGGTAGAAAAAACAAAGGGCGATGGAAAAGAACAATGAGGGCCGGAATGTAATAATGAATTTTTGTGTGTCATGTCATGGTTTTTCCGAACAGCAAATGGCAGCGTAATGACCATTAACGCGGACGAAGAACGATTCAACGTGAACGAAAAATTCCACAAAAATACAAGCGTCAGTTGAAAACAAGCATCACGCTGTCCTGGTAACATTTCGGTTTTTATATGGGGCAACAGGATCGCGAAAAGAATTACAGGTGCGGGCAGCAAATGACCGAAACACTGCATTTACCATAACACATTCAACAAGCCCCAAACCGCCGACAGAATGCGGCGACGCGATCTAACCTTGGTCGACCAGCTCCCGTAGCCTGTCTTCCCAGCTCAGCGACACGTCCATCTCCCGGCTGATGGTGGCGCTGATATCCAGCGACAGGCGAGGCGAACTAGACTTCACTGTTCGCCGTTTGCTCGTCTCGCTCTCCAGAGAGGCTTCCAGGGGTCTCTTAGCGATAGCGATAGACGCATCCAACGTGAGAGATTCTGCAACAAAAATATCACTAAATGGCTTCGTATGACTTCATATGGCACCGAACTAAGTTCAAAATCAGGAAAGTCAACCGCATGCTGGCTGACCCACACAAAAAGTAGTGACCGAGCCCGTGCAGCAGTTCAAATTTTCTTAAATCTGGCAAACACGTATTTTCCTCCCCCCGAGATGTCAACAGCAGTATAGCAACGGTCGCCAAGTCACTTCTGCACGTCTCGATGCCCATTTGCTCGGAATCCTCCATCCGGTTCCAACTCGTAATCCAACAATCGCACTTTCCGCACTACACGCCAACGCTCCAACACGCCCCGAGTCGGGGCGTGACTCTGACTCGAGTCGGCTGCGGAGTCCCGTCCGGCTGCTGACGAGCTGCGGCCCACCGTACCGTTAGTGCGGCCGGTGGAGGTCAGCTCCGCCCAGCAGTCCGGCACGCGGAAATGGGCCAGCTCGTCCGGCAGGAAGTACACCGTCTCCGTGGAGCTGAGCTTCGACATCTGCAGCTCCATGCAACTCTGCAACAGGAACCAGCGGAGAGGTGAGCTCAGCATGCACATCCACAGCCTATACAAAGCTGTGGCAGAGACAGTGACAAGCTTAGCTCAGAGCATTACAAAGCTCAGCTGTATACAAAACTGTAAAATTGTGGCAGACCCAGTGACAAGACAAGCTCAATACCGATTGCCGCAACTCGAAACAAGACTGTGCCAAAGCAAATGAAAAACTCGGCGTGGACATTTGTAGCGCTATAAAGCACTGACAGGCACCAAAACAGTCAGCAGACATTTGGCCTGGAGTGGAAAGGCTTACAATACGTAGTCAGGCTTGCACGGCACCGTTGCAACGCTGCACTGTTACACATGACTAAACAATGGTGACGGTCTAAATGAGCTTCAGATCTCAAACTGCGGGTAGTAGCGAAGGACCACTCTGGGACATAGGGAAAATTTAATTTCCTGTACAACGTGGCTGAATGTCCCCCAGCTTGCTGAAAACAGTGGTCGGAAAAAATGGTAGACGTGGGCAGCCCAGAAAAAAAACTCAGGTTAGCATGGCGATCAACTTGACGCAGCATATGCATACACACCATCACGTTACCACAACTCACAAGCCTTCTTTGAAGGCTTCCCCGATTTCAAAAAATGTATGTAAAAAACGGCCATGCTTAAGGAGAACATCTGACCCCAAAAAAAGTTCGGCGATGGTCCATACCTGAACAATGTCAGTCCAGGGCAGACTGGCGGCCAGAGGAAGGGCTGTGGCGTCATCGTACAGGGGCCAGGCGGCCTCCTCTAGCTCCCGCAGACGTCCCCTCAACAGGTACTGGACTCTGTAGCGTGGAGTAAACATTGATAGCGCGTTAGCCTCGCTCGGCTGTCCGGCACCGTCGCGTCGGCACTACCTTCTGTCATGACTGGTGACCAGGACTGCAGTTGAAGCAGCTGAAGTGGACTCATCTATTGCGGCAGTTAATGCACAATCTGGAAAAAAACGGTGCAATCTTCGGCGATCTTCTGCATCTGACCTTTCTTCAGAACGATCATGCATCATGACGTAACAACGCCAAGTCATAAAATAGGTCATACGACAACCGGCGAGCAATGAAAGTCTACGGGTTCTATTTTTGGGGCAAATTAACTTTCCATGTGCAAAAAAGAGAACAGGGATATATATCTATACTGTGTACCTCAGCACATCGTATCGTGCTGCAAGACGGCCCGGGCACAAATCTGACCTGCAGATGAGCGGTGCACAGTCCTGGCCAGGCTCGGAGAGGGCCCGCACGTACTGCAGCGCCTCAGAGCAGCCGTCCGTCCAGTCCCAGTCCTCCCCGACCTCCAGACAAGGCAGCGCCAGTTTCTCCACACTCTGGCGGGGTATACAGCGGTGAAGTGATATAGCAACGCATCCCTTACCGTGCAACGCACAAAGAAACGTGGCAAAATGCAGCCGGTAATCGTAAAGGCAGGCATCTCCGACGTTCCAGGGCTACTGAGCTCAGACAGAACTTATCTACTAAACCGTTTTCTACTGAATTTTCACATGACCGACTACCGAAAGCCGGCCACCAGAGCAGGCGGTCCGCTCACCTTTAGTGTCATGCTCATCAGCAGAACCATCATCTCCCAAACCTCTCTCAGTCCCCGTCTGACCTTTCGCGGTCTCCGTCTGACCTCTCCCGACCCCAGTCTGACCTCTCCCGGTCTCCGTCTGACCTTTCGCGGTCTCCGTCTGACCTCTCCCGACCCCCGTCTGACCTCTCCCGGTCTCAGTCTGACCTCCCCGGCCTCTGTCTGACCTCTCCCGGCCTCGTCTGACCTCTCCCGGCCCCCATCTGACTTCCCTCAGCCCCCGTCTGACCTCTCCCGGCCCAGTCTGACCTCCCCGGCCTCAGTCTGACCTTCCCGGCCTCAGTCTGACCTCTCCCGGCCCCAGTCTGGCCTCTCCCAGGCCCCGTCTGACCTCTCCCGGCCCCGTCTGACCTCTCCCGGTCTCCGTCTCACCTCTCCCGGCCTCAGTCTGGCCTCTCCCGCCCCCGTCTGACCTCTCCCAGCCTTAGTCTGACCTCTCCCGGCCCCAGTCTGACCTCTCCCGGTCTCAGTCTGACCTCCCCGGCCTCAGTCTGACCTCTCCCGGCCCCGTCTGACCTCTCCCGGCCCCCGTCTGACCTCCCTCAGCCCCCGTCTGACCTCTCCCGGCCCCGTCTGACCTCTCCCGGCCCCGTCTGACCTCTCTGATTCGCAGCAGGCGGGCGGGCCGGTTCCAGTTGGCCGGCGGCAGGTGGCGGCCGGCCGCGCTGTCCGCCAGCTCCGCCGGCGGCCAGGACACGTCCGGCAGCGAGTCGCTACTGAACACCGTCGCCAGGTGGCGGACGGCGCCGTTGAACAGCGCGATCAGCGCCGCCGGGGACTGAAACACGGCGACACGTTCAGGCCAGGGATGATCAATGCAGGCAGAGCAACCGTCACGACCGCGCCGTTAGTGACGCCAACGATCCAGGCACACAAAAGCCGCGGCGTTGACACAGCTTTTGGAAAGCACGGTTACAGAGTTCCAAGAAGCAAATCATTTGAAGGCGAGGCAGGCATTGCATGGCTTACAAGTCTTCACATATGGTTACGTACGAGTACTTATGTTCACATATGAGTAACGTCATTCACGCAGAGGAATGGGGCACGTTTCTCGGACAACAAAGACGCACAGTCATCTTACAACGGAGTCAATACATCATCTGGTAGAAGCCAAAACACTAGTTTCCGGCGCATCCTTCTTAATGTCATGACACTGTGACACATTTCTAAGACAAAGCAAAGAAACGCACTTCACTTACCTGTTCCACGCGTTTTTTGTTTCTCCGCATGTGCAGATCGTTGTACATCAGCCTCGTGACCTCTTCAGCGACAAAATCTTCGACCACGTGCCGAATAATACCATTCTGAAGTGGCGGCACGGCTGGACGGTGGTCAAACAGCCACTCCAGGATGGATACCAGCTGAAAAATAACGCCAGCCCCGGGTGAGACAACACAAACTCAAATGCAATGCCTCCTAACAGCTGCATACAATTTGGCCTGTCGAGCAAAAACATCCGTCTCTTCAGGTTAAACAGAAACAGCAGTAATCTTGCACACACAAAAATACGCATCAGAATCTAGCTCTGTTTTCATGAGAACGTCAGCAAAACACATCGGTCATCTGAGCCAGATATTCAAACCACGAATGAGACCATCGCTCTTGTACCGCCCCGGAAGAAACCTCCTCGATGATCTCACCCACTCGTCATCACGCTCACCGTCTGGTTGCTCTGCAGGGCGTCGTCCAGGTCCACCTCGAACACGCGGTACGTGCTGACGGCGCGCCTCTGGATGCAGTCGATCAGGCCCAGCCCGGCGACGGCGCTCGGCCGTCCGCCGGGCGGCGCCACCACGGCCAGCGGCAGCAGCGGCTCGCCGGGCAGCCGGCCGAGCAGCGCCGACAGGCGGGACGGCTCCGGGCGGCCGCAGACGGGCAGCACCAGGCCGGCGGAGCCGACCGCCTCCGCCGTCCGGCCGCACACACTGCGGGCCACCAGCTCCAGCCGGCACCGGGGAGGCGCCGGCACCGAGCAGAGCTGCAGCACCTGCAGACAGAAGACGGGGTCACGTCACAGTACCGACCACCAGCTCCAGCCGGCATCGGGGAGACGCCGGCACCGAGCAGAGCTGCAGCACCTGCAGACAGAAGACGGGGTCACGTCACAGTACCGACCACCAGCTCCAGCCGGCATCGGGGAGACGCCGGCACCGAGCAGAGCTGCAGCGCCTGCAGACAGAAGACGGGGTCACGTCACAGTACAGACCACCAGCTCCAGCCGGCATCGGGGAGACGCCGGCACCGAGCAGAGCTGCAGCACCTGCAGACAGAAGACGGGGTCACGTCACAGTATCGACCACCAGCTCCAGCAGATACAGGGACGGAGCAGAGCTAGAGTACCTGGAGATACGGCAGACAGGGTCCAGTGATCATTAAGCGAGAGTTATTCAAGTCCTTATACATTTGCGCTATTCCAATGGTAAGCTCGACAAGACTAAGCACTTCGCTTAGCCACAGCAGCCACTAGCCCATGAGGGAACATATGAAATTCAAATACGTACATGACATTTATTCCCATATTTGAGAAGTGGCAACGAGAATCATCACTGCTTTTTGCTCGAGCGATCGGAGCGTCGCAGCGACTTCGCATGGGCACGTCCTTCAGCTAACATCAACTCATTCGCCTTACACTACATCCAGTCCCGACCCGTACCCCGTTCTCGCGCTGTTCTCCGTCGCTGAGCTTGTCGTGCAGCCAGTCAGCCAGAGGCCAGCCGGGCGCCGCCGCCACAGCCAGCTTCCACAGGACGTCGCCGGTCAGGTCACCGGCCAGCGGAGCGAGTACAGACGACAGGGAGACGCGCTTGGGTCTGCAGCCGGTCCTCCAACAGCAACCGGCACAGGCTCTGGTCTGAGGGGCCACGGTCAGGTCAGGGCGTCAACGACATCTCGTGCGTACGATGAAACTGCCGAGAGAACGGAGGAGGGACATCACAACAAGTGCTGGACGCATCGTCGCAAGGCCGAAAACCGGGGACAAATGTAAATGGTTGAGGCCCTCGGCCGGGCAGCAAGACGGCTGTCCGTTCCAAAGGTCCACGTTCACAACGGTCCGCTGGGACAAGCAAACGACAAGCCAGCAAACGGCGAAACGAACCACAGCCTCAGCTGCTGCGGCTCGAGTCAAACCCCACCAATTGCCTCAGAGACAGTCTAATCACCAAGAGGCGGCGTTCCGCCGACCTGCGCGGAGGTCGGCCAGCTGGTACGACTCCGGTCGACGGAGGAAGAGGGAGAGGGCGAGGGAGCGGGCCGGAGAGAGAACGAAGACCACTCTGCCGACCTGCGCGGAGGTCGGCCAGCTGGTACGACTCCGGTCGGCGGAGGAAGAGGGAGAGGGCGAGGGAGCGGGCCGGAGAGAGGACGAGAACCACTCTGCCGACCTGCGCGGAGGTCGGCCAGCTGGTACGACTCCGGTCGACGGAGGAAGAGGGAGAGGGCGAGGGAGCGGGCCGGACAGAGGACGAGGACCACTCTGTCGACCTGCGCGGAGGTCGGCCAGCTGGTACGACTCCGGTCGGCGGAGGAAGAGGGAGAGGGCGAGGGAGCGGGCCGGAGAGAGGACGAGGACCACTCTGCCGACCTGCGCGGAGGTCGGCCAGCTGGTACGACTCCGGTCGACGGAGGAAGAGGGAGAGGGCGAGGGAGCGGGCCGGACAGAGGACGAGGACCACTCTGTCGACCTGCGCGGAGGTCGGCCAGCTGGTACGACTCCGGTCGGCGGAAGAAGATGGGAGAGGGCGAGGGAGCGGGCCGGAGAGAGGACGAGAACCACTCTGCCGACCTGCGCGAAGGTCGGCCGGCGGGTGCGGCTCCGGCCGGCGGCCGCCCAGCAGCTGCAGAGCGGTCTCGGCGCTGTGCAGCGGAGGTCGGGGTGGGAACCGGCTCTGTTCGGCTCGCAGCCGGCGGCCGGCCTCCACCGCCAGCCGCCAGCGGGCCAGCATACGGCGCAGGGACAGACGGTGACCTGGGCACGCAGGGAAGACAAGCCAGTGAGGAACATGTTTGAAAATAGCTGCACGGCAAACAAAGCAGTCCCACTACCGCGAAACACAGCTATTTCAGGATCAGTAAGAAGAGGAATAATGCAATTAACTGCACAGAGGTCACATTACGAGAAAACCAGCAAAACGGGGCTGTATTACAACTGCTGGTAACGAAGGGTTGACGAGACCTAGAGAAAAAGAAAAACAGGTGGCTTCAACTGAAAGACTGCCTGATAACCTACAATCAATCTTTCATCGCCACCGCAACACGGCAAAATCACGCTTTCCAGTGTTTTTTTTTGCGTCGGTCGCTGTCACGCTTTCAATGACATCTTTCTCCGAAGGCAGACACATCCTCAAGGTGTACTGGAGAACGGCGGCCTGGTCCTGTCTCAACGATCTCCATGACCGCCGGGACTCATTCGGCCGGCAGGCCGCTACCCAATCTTTGTGACGTCCAAGCCCGGTGAACAGCTCACCAGTTTCTATGCCAGCCTGGCCAGGCGAACAGCTCACCTATCTCCGCGGCGGCCTGGTCGCGGGCGGCCCTCTGGCGGTGGCAGTCGGTGATGACGTCCACGGCCGTCTCCCAGGCGAGCCGCTCCGCCTCCTCCGTCCAGAGGTCCGAGCACACCGCAGCAGAAACCCTGAGACACACCCGACGGCACACATCCTGACACAAAAAGGCGGGGAGAAGTCCGAAAACGGTCGGCACCCTCCGATGTAATGATGGTTGCCGTTGGCCATGCCAATGCACTGAGTTACAGCAGACCTGCACATACAAAAACTGGCATCATGAGTCGGTGGCTGGTATAAAGATTGGTACGCACACCCCAAACGAAGCACGGAAATACGCCAAAAAAAAATCCAGGCAGCTAAATGTTACAGTCACATAATACCAGTGCCTTCCCATTAAAAAAACATAATGTCATTGACATCAGCTTTGGGGGCCGTATGGTTTGGCATACTAACAGCCTTACGAAAACGTCCCTGTAGCCATACACAATGCATTGCTAATGATATTAACCGACGCCACACAAGCAGAACGATACATGAGACAACGGCGTCTCCATTCTCCTTCAAATACCTGTCTTCCAGCCGTCTGGTCTTCTCATTTTCAACGACCTGCATTTCATACTTGGCGATGTCATCGGTCTCTTCGAGACAGACTTCAGCAATCAGGGTCTCGGTCAGCACCGCACTCAGACGCTCCTGGAGCACACCAGACATTAGTGATGTCCTACCCGAGCCCTCCCGTCTCTGCCATGCACACAGCCGCGGAAACATGGTCAACATGGCAATTGAACGTTCAGGAGCAAATCATCAAGGACATGATGTGATATGACATGACTGACGTAAAAGTCCAAGACGCCGGCCGGGTCTGTTGCTTCGGTTCGCCCTTGCTTCACCTTGAGTTCCTGATCCTGCTGACTCTTGATCCGCTGTCGCTGCCACTCCAGCTCCTGCTGTCGTCGGGCCTCCTTCAGCTCTGTCTGGCACACCTCACTGAGTAAACACAGAAACCCACCGGTAAACAGTCAACGGCCTCGGTAGTATTGCAAATGATCGAATAACAAAGAATCGCAGCTTTCGTATGAACACAAAAAAACCACCCGCCAAAATGCGCGCAAAAATGTCTAGTTATATCAAAGCAGTCCGTCCCACTTCTGCGATTTATTTTCTTTGGCTTAAGGAGAGAAGCATCACAAGCCACTGGGACTTTACTGGACCCAGAAACTGTCCAGTCTTATCAGACTGAAATGGACATAAAATACACAAAGAATACACGACTATCACCATAGATGTACATGGTCTCCATCAAACCCACTGTACTGCCTGGTACCGCAGTGATTCAGCACGGCCTCACCATACCATCTCGTCCGTCACAGCTGTGATCCAAAAGGGCCACAGCGTGCCATCCCCTCCGTCACGTTGATCATCATGTCCCTCTACAGCTGTGATCCAGCAGGGCCTCACCGTACAATCTCGTCCGTCACGCTGAACATTGTGTCCCGGTACAGCTGGGTGCGGAGCGACTGCACCACGCCCGCGACGGTGACCAGCTCGGCCGCCGTCCGGCGCGCCTCCGTCCTGACCACTTCCTCCAACAACTGGCCGGCCGCCGCCGCCGCCGCCGCCTCCTGCGCCGCCGTCTCCCGCCGCTGCTGCTCCTGCTCCTGCCGGCGCAGCCGCTCCTGCTCCTCCTCCTGCGGCGGCGGCGGCTCGGCGGCGTCCCGGCGCTGGTCGAGCGCGCCCCAGGCGGCGCGCCGCAGCACCTGGTGTTCGTCGAAGCTCGAGTGGGGCCGGTAGCCGGGCAGCGGGTCGGCTGGCAGCGGGGCGCCGTTGATGACCTGTCGCCAGACCGGGGACCGTGTCAGAGGCGGCCTGAACGGCGGACAACGGCCACGACGATGTACGACCGCAGCAGAAACTCCGTGTTGCCAATGTTGGCTGAGGTACACCGGCGGGTCCAATACGCAAGACGCTAGTTCGGCAGTAACAAAAACTGTCACATGCGCTGCCTTTCAAATACCTTCGACGATCACTAACAGGACATAACATCCACAGAGCGAACCGGTCTCGTGGCGCCTCCCCGCCGGCGCTGACCTGGCCGTACAGAGTGCCCAGTTTGGAGTCGATGAGGGTGGGGCAGCGGCGCACGTCGGCCGGCGCGTCCGGCAGCTGGAACAGCGACCGGTCCAGGAAGGCGGTGCCCTCCTCCGACTCGACGCCGTGCTGGCGCAGCACCGAGGCGCACTCGAGCTCGCTCTCGAAGCCCAGGATGTGTTGCAGCTCGCTCAGCGGAAACTGGCCGGGAAAATGGGCGGCGTGAAACACAGCAGACAGTAAACGCTGCAGAGACACCTGACATCAGTGCAAACTTCCTGCCAGATATCAAACAGTAAAGCAGAAGAAACTCATAAAGATCAACGACGAAGATAAACGATCCGACAAGATAGCCTCAAGCTCTTTAACATTCATCTTCTAGCCATGCAACTTATACCAGATTCAAGGAACACAAAAATAATAACCAGTCCTTCCCATAACGAGGTCCAGTATACATATTCCATATACTCCATACCCCATATACTCCATACTCCATATACTCCATACTCCATACACTCCTTGCTCTGGATGGAGGACATTTTATTTACAGCCCTTAATCTTCACAAACTAGTTGAATCTTCCTAAGCCGCGGGAAGTTTTCCCAACAGAATGGCACCATTGCTTGGACCACATCGAACAAGTCGTCGGCACAATGCTCGGACACAACACCAACTTCTACCTCAAATGTTCACCTCCCCGTACCTCGACCAGCTTCTTGGGCGGGCAGAAGGTGCGCGTGATGATGTCCAGGGCTCGGGTGCGGACTTGATTGAAGTAGCGCTGCAGCAGGCACGACTGCAGGTAGTCGGCGCGCCGCACCAGCTTGAAGAAGCGCACGTAGTTGTTGGTGGAGAGAGCCACGTACAGGCGCAGAGCTGACTGCACCTCGGAAGACTCTCTCACGGCGTCACTGTACGTCTGCACCTCTCTGGAACAGTCGAACGACTGGCATTACGCTTCAGCCGCGCAAACCGTGCCGTACTTCCATGACCAGTCTATGCATTTATGCAGATGGAAACATCACAAGAACACTGCTACAAGAAAAAGATACCGGTCAGTCTTCCGCAAAAACGTTCTGCCACAGTCACGAAAACCCCCTGATGAATTCAAATGACACAGTCACTAGTACCTACAGACTGAGCGAAACCACAATGATGCATGGACATAATCCAATGTATCAATGACTGGTCACATGAGAGCATACTTTGCGCATCAATAACAATTCTATATTGTCCTGTCGTGGGTCGGGCGTTTCCAGTTTTCAAACAGTTCCTGCTGAGCCAACCAACCTGAGTATGTCGCCCTGGTTCAGGTTCAACAAGATGTCGTAGGCGCGAAACTCGGCTTCGCGAGGACACTGGATATCACGCAGCGACAGGTCATGGTACATGTGCTTCAGCGTCTGAAATGCATCGCAATACGTCAGTATTATGGAGGAATGTCCTTAAGCCAGAGCTGGCCTAAGGAATCGTCAAAGCTGACGATTACTGTGTCGTTTTAGAACAGCAATATATGAAGGTTACGTCACACTTCGCAGTGCTGATACCAGCCTGGCCTTCATAAGCCTGCAATGCGCCATTCTTCTGATAATACAAAATTACGGGCGGGAAAACACAAGAATTTCACCAGACACAACTTCTAAGACGACACGATCTTTCACCAAACGGAACAAAGGCAAAGCGACATCGCAGCTCGACAATTTTGTCGCCACGCTGCCACCCCGCCCACCTGCAGGCACTTGGTGAGGTTTTCGTTGTTGATTTTCTGGTCGAACGTGTCGCGGGGGAGCTCGCAGAGCGCCGAGGCGCAGTGGACGTGGAAGCGGGCGCACTTCTCCACCAGACCGACCGACACCGGGTCCGTCAACTGCTGCTGCGTGATGTCCTTGCGAATGCCGCGGGTGCGGTCCCAGATGAAGTGGAACCTGAAGAGGCGAGGGCAGCGTTGGGCGTCGCCAGGACCGTGTCACACGTGGAAGAAGCCACGTGGTGGGTGGGGACGGGAAGGGGTGCTAGTGCACGGGTTCTCCATCCCTCCCAGGCGCCACATCATGGAATCATCTGCCAGGGTTTATCTTATCACGTACGTCACCAGTCACCCATCAGTCCACGGCGAACACTCGTCAGCCTCTAGAGTCCCGTGTCTCCGAGTCCATCACGTGAACCACCCGCCAGTCCACGGTGATCACTCACCAGTCGCCCGTGTCCCGCGACTCGGAGTCGATCACGTGCATCACCAGGTAGTCCATGGTGAGCAGGAGCGCAGCTGGTGTGCGCAGCTCGTGAGGCAGCGGCTCCTCCTGGTCGGCTGAGCTGCGAGAATACTGCTTCACCGCCAGTCGATGGTCCATCTCGAACGGACCCTAACAACGGAGCACGGTTGTACACTGTTATATGCCTCCCTTCGGTGCAGAAACAAACTGCACGAACTGATGGTCACAAAAACTTGTGGAATACTTAAAACACTCGGTACTGAATAATGTGCTTTTTAAAAAAAAATATTATAACACTTCCCACAGAACACTTTGGTAACTTTTAGGACCTGATACGGAGCACATAACACGTTAAATTATGTACAGATAAATGTAAAGTAAAGACCTAAACTACAAAGAAGGAACGAGATCACGCAAGAGGAATCTCCAGCAAAGACTACGTTCGGTGTGTTTAATCTCAAAGTCCCACCACTGTCTCTTTCTAACGTCGTTCTTGTCCATACCGGCCTTACCCAGAGCCGGTCCCCACCTGTCCGTCCCGGTCCCGTTCGTAGGTGGCGCTGATCTGGTGTTTCTCCTCGCGCATGTACCGCTCCTTCTCGGGGCACATGTCCGGGCACGTGCCGACCAGCGGGCCCGAGCGGGCGGCCTGCTCCCGACGCAGCTCTGCGGATCGCACCCCACCGTCACAACGGCGCGAGGCAGCGACCACCGCCGGACCGCAGCCACAGGTGCCGCGAAGGAACGGTCCGAAGAACTAACCTGTACCAAGACTCCACAAGAAATTCAGCCGGACGCGGATA
This sequence comes from Capitulum mitella, assembly GCA_030062745.1. Taxonomy (NCBI): domain Eukaryota; kingdom Metazoa; phylum Arthropoda; class Thecostraca; order Pollicipedomorpha; family Pollicipedidae; genus Capitulum; species Capitulum mitella. Next base: position 25,417,698 of record CP099842.1, on the reverse strand, counting down.
ATCACGTAGCTACATTCAACACGGGGACCTTGCGCATCTCTCCTAGGGTCCGTGGTAGACACCGCTTACGGCGCCGGAGCCTCCCGGCCCGGCCCGCGCCCGGCAGCGGGGCGGCGACTGACCGGCGCGATGCAGCTTATCTCGGGCGTCCAGCACACGGTACCGCTCAGAGGCGGTAGCCGCCGGCTGGCGCAGCAGCGCCCGCAGCTCAGCGACGTTCAGGGCGGCGGTCGGCGCCGACTCGGCGGCGGCAGGGGCGGCGGCGGCGGCGGCGGCAGGAGCGGACGCGGCAGAGGCGGCCGCCGGCGCGAGGCGGCGGCGCGGCTTCGTCTCCGCCGCCGGCGCGCTGTCGAGCAGGAAACAACTCAGTGCGGGTCGTCAGCCCATCAGCGACCATGTGAACAGCTCCGACAGTTTGCAGCTCAGAGATATCATGTGTGATGGTGGGAGACTGAAAATTCGTCTCTCTAATGTAGTGGTGTGTCCGTGTTATAAATGCCATCGATTCGCAACGAAGACAAAAACAAGCGACGGCAGGAACAGACATAACTGCATCCAAAGCTGGAACGATTTCCAACGAAAACACTCTAGCTTCCACGCCGATGGCCCCACATAAATGAGACGAAACCAGCCAAGCCGCAGCTCTGTCCCTCCGTCCCCATGCAAACAGTACCACAACTCACGCCTACGCGCAGCCTACCTCACGTCTCCGGTGCCGCTCATGGCCCTAAGTTCGTCCGAGACGTCGGCAGAGGGTGACTCCGGCTCCTTGGACGACCCGCTCTGGCGGCGCCACGACTTCTGGCGCAGGAAGAACAGGCTCATCGGCGGCACCTTGGGGTGCACCTTCATGCCCCGCTTCTTAGCAGCTTCGGCCGACGCCTGTAGACATCATATGCGGACGATCATTATTATATATATATATATATATATATATATATATATATATATATATACATTATTCATGTTGCGAATCAACAAAATCAACGGATCGGCCAAGAATCACGGTCCTGAATCGGTTCCATGACCTAAAGCTGTGTAGCAACGGGGAACGAGGGGAACGCTACAGCTGACTCTAGCCGCATTCTGTGCAATAGATGCATGCCTTCTGGCTGGTCTACCATATAATGTCCAAGGGAGTGACTCACATGGTCGGCGAAATGAATGGCGGCAGTATTCTTGGTCTTGTTGCAGCTGACCCGCGTCACCTGGCCGAACTTGGCGAAGTGGCGTGTCAGGATGTTGCGGTCGTTGTAGCCTTCGGGAACCTCGGTGCACAGCAGCGAGGTCACGTCCTGGCGTTCCTCCACGGACTCCAGCCGCTCCAGACGAGGACTAGACCGGGCGACGGACCCTGACCACGTACGGGTTACTGAGCCGCTCCGCACGGGACCGGACTGGGCGACGGACCCTGACCGCAAAACCGCCACTATGAGAGGGGCACGGACGGAAAAAACGGGACACTTTATCCGATTTACCCGAAGAGACATGGGTGGGAAAAGAGGAATCGAGACGCCACAAAGCCTGGCGGATGCACGAAAGACGTTAGAAGTTACACTACCGGTAGAACTAGCATACCACCACTCCTCAACAAAACTTTCCCAAATCAATTGCGCATAATACGTGGAACTATTAATGGCCCCACAGCCTACATCCGAAAAACATGTCACGAAAAAAATAGAATGCATGGGCGGTAAATGCAGATACCATGTACGCAGTATGATTCGTAAAATCCCAGCAACCTGCCAACAGTTGAGCAGACGTCGCACCTTCCCATCTCACCTGCGGGGCGGCCAGGTGAGCGCGGCTCGGTCGGCTTCCCGAACAGCCCGGTACGAGACAGCGCCCGGCGACTCGCCTCGGCCGCGCCGGCCGGCGCCGGCCGCCGCGGCCGAGGCGAGTCGGGGTCGGGACGCGCGAACACCGACTTGGCCGGCCTCCGTTCGCCGGCAGCCGGCGCCGGCCGGTCCGGCTCCGCGCTGGCGTCGGCCGGCTCGTCCTCCGTTTTGCCGAACAGCGTGGCGGCCGACCGTTTCACGCCGGGCGGCTCGGTCTTGCCGAACAGCGCGGCCGGCGGGTCCCGCTCGGCGGGCGGGTCAGTCTTGCCGAACAAAGAGGCCGTCGGCCGTTTCGCGCCGGGCGGCTCCGACTTTCCGAAGAGAGCAGCGGGCCGCTGTTTCTCATCGGCCGGCTCCGCCTTCCCGAACAGCGGCGCGGGTCGCTGCTTCTCATCGGGCGGCTCCGTCTTCCCGAACAGTGACGCCGTCCGCTGCCTCTCCCCCGCCGGCTCCGCCTGGCCAAAGTGGCCGGCCGCCTGCGGCTTGTCCGTCTTGCCGAACACCGCGCCCGTCGCCGGCCGGTCCTTGCCGAAGAGCACCGCCGGCGGGTCGGCCGGCCGGGACGCCGACGCCGCGTTCCGGGCCGCCTCGGCGGCGAACAGGCTGCGCACGCTGGCCGACACCGCCTGCGACGCCGCCGCCGACACCGACGCCGTGGCGGGGGCGGCGGGGGCGGCGGCCCCTGAGGCCGGCGCGCCGCCGAGGCCGACCGAAGCCGACGCTCGACGACGGGGCCGTCTCGGCGAAGGTCGCGCCGGCGGCGGCCGCCTGCGCAAAGGTCGCCGCCGGCGCTGCGGTGGTCGCAGTCTGGCCGAAGACGGGGGCTGCAGAGGTCGAGGTCTGACCGAATATCGCAGAGGAGGCCGTTTGACCGAACAGGTTACCAGACGATGTGGCAAGAGCAGTTGATCCACTGGCTGCAGAGGTCGGAGCCTGGCCGAAAATAGCCGGGACAGAGCCCGCTGTTTGGCCGAATGACGCACCAGCTGGGCTCGGCTGCCCAAATGGGCTCGAGCCTGATGCTACCTGACCAAACTGGGGGCTGGTGGCGGATTGGCCAAAAGCACTGGCCTGAGTAGTGGCAGAGCCAAAGTTCCCAGTGAACGATGCCGAAGACTGGCCAAATGTTCCACCAGATGAAGCAGACAGCTGCCCAAACATACTGCTTGATGTGGTAGCAGGTTGTCCAAACTGTCCATGGGAACTAGCAGATGGCTGTCCAAACATTCCATTAGTGGTTGTAGGCTGATTAAACGCTCCTGCAGTGATTGTGATGGGTTGTCCAAATGGTGCAGAACCCAAAGACTGTCCAAATGTCCCACCAGAACCAAAAGAAGGCTGTCCAAACATTCCAGTGGCACCTGCAGTGGGCTGTCCAAAAGTGGCTGTAGTGCCTGAGACTGTATGTTGTCCAAATGATCCACTTGGGGAAGTAGCAGGCTGGCCAAATGCACCAACAATACTGCCAAAATTTCCACTGGAGCTTGCAGTAGACTGGCCAAACACTGCAGCGGAAGGAGCACCAGCACTGCCAAACATTCCAGAAGAGGAAGTAGCAGTATTGCTTCCAAACAGTCCTGTGGATGTCATGCTGGATTGCCCAAATGCTCCAGCAGAGCCACCCAATGACTGACCAAACATTCCAGTACTTCCAGAGGTGGGTTGGCCAAAGCCTGTGCTGGCTGTGGTTGTTGGCTGGCCAAATGGATATGGTGGGGGGTTGTTTCCTCCACCACTGCCACCTTGCCCACCAAACATTTTGCTGAACCTGCAAAAAAAAAGCAGTCACTGACAAAAGGACAAGAGGAGTGACATGATAATATCATAAATTTGGCTTTGGTACAAAAGGTGGCTTATAAGGATCAACTGTTTTTGACAAAACTGTTGTCCACATATTAAATTTAGGGTTAGTTTTATGCAAAACCATAAGTGGGTATCACAACAATACCTAAATAATAACCAATGAGCCCCATTCAAAATTACCTAACATAAAGCAAGATGAATGGCTCAGTCACTCATCTAAATTTCTGAGATGCACATCTCTGGTGCTACATCTGAGATCTCAGATTTCTCAGAGGTGGTGTGGTCACCACATTTATAGCATGGTGAAGATGGTCAAAACATTATAAAATAACCATTATGAAAAACATGAGAAAATTCTGAAATGTGGGTTAGTATAGAGATAGTTGCTTCACTTCTTATCTGACACAGCTTGCACATCCATGCATTTAGGCCAGCATGGGCCATCACTGGTGCATGCTGTGTTTAAAGCACTGACACACTGTGGGCTTTCAAACATAATATCCATTGAATATTGACATAGTTTAACTTTTTACATTAACCTAAATGCTTAAGATATCTTGTCTCTCAGGTGGTTTGCAAGACATGTGGCACACATGCTTTTAATATAGTGGTTTAAGGTTGTGCAACAACCACTATTATATTTTGACATCTGATCTACACTCATAAACTGACAAACATCAGTTATATGCTTCTCATAAACTGGCAAACATCACTACAAAACATCACTTATATGTACATGGTTCCTTACTGTGGTTTGAAGCAAGGTTGAATTTCTATTTATATCTAGTAAAAAATCAACTTTGCTCCCCAATGATGTTTTTGATGCATAAAGACAACTTTATAAGTGACCAAGTTAGTTTGTAAATGTGATCTTGATCAATTCATCAGTCATGTTACCCATAAGACATGGATTTTGGCAACCTACACCAACTGTGTATAAAACAAACAGTACACAAGGACAGACGGTAATCCTTACCGATCGCACACCATGCGCAGAGTCGAGGGTAATGTTAACGCGCGAGTGTAGTTTCCGATTTCGCCACCAGGGTGATATTCGTTCTTTTTCTCGCCGCTAGGAAGAGTATGTAAAAATACTGACATTCGCTAGGATGGTTCCGCTCAAGAACCAATGGTATGATAACCAATAGTTTGATTCGGCTGATTCGAACGCCAGTTGATAGCGCCAAACGTTTTGTTTCTGCAACTTATGCACTTTTTTACTTTTGACCCGCTGATGACGTCACAGGTGAAGTCAATCAAGAAAAAAGGACCACTTTCTCCAGTATTGCCAAACCACGATGGAAAGCAGATGAATTCATTCAGACCTAACCTAACCTAATCTAACCTAACGAATATTACCCTGGTGGCAAAATCGGAAACTACACTCGCGCATTCTTGAGCGGAACCATCCTAGCGAATGTCAGTATTTTTACGTACTCTTCCTAGCGGCGAGAAAAAGAATGAATATCACCCTGGTGGCAAAATCGGAAACTACACTCGCGTGTTAACCTTACCCTCGACTCTGCGCATGGTGTGCGATCGGTAAGGATTACCGGACAGACATGTACACATCATCTAAATGCAAAGTCAATGATGGTTATCTCTTACAAGGTCAGCCAGCTTGTGTACATCACTCCTGCATCCAGCGTGGGAGTGAATCAAGTGCCATGGATAAACCTGCAAGTGAAGTATACTGAAAACATTCTAATTTATAGCCAAATCATGTAAATTTGCTGAAAATTTGTCCAAATGTGCCATTCTTTCAAACATAATACAAAAGATACTGAGCAGAAGGCTGATGGCAGGCCTTTACCATCAAAACCGAACAATATCTTTACCTATTTCTCCACAGTCTCACACCGAGTCACGGGCTCCTAGAAATCTCTTTATGCCATAGCAGCCTTCCACATGCCTCTTCAACGGCAGCAAACGCAATTAACAGCGCACTGATGTCAATACTGATGTCAACAAACTCCACAGTTCTCCCAGAACACGCAAGCTGTCCGATCGTACGGTGTCCTCTCATGGACGTCCCTTGTTTGTTTGTTGAGGGTTAGGACGCAGAGCCTCTTGGACTCGAGCGTCCGTGTCTTGCACTGAGTCTTGCGTTTCGTCGGGTGTCGGTTACTCTTCGTGGGCGTCCCTCGTCTTCGTTCTTTTCAATGATCGAAACAAATGCGTCATTTTTGAGGAAACCACACGAAGTAAAAGTATTAATGATGAACGTTATCTAAGATAAAAAAAAATTTATAGAAAAATTATTGCGATGTGTTTTCAAATTATTTTCATCCAAAATAAGGAATGATTTTTAGTAAGGTATTATCCAATGCACAAAACAATAAATTTTAGAGTTCCTGAGAAAATTAACCAGTCAGTTCAAACGCGCACAGTGAAAATACAAAACAAACGTCAAAGCCCGGATCACGGTCGTCGAATACAAGGCTTTGTGGCTTTGTGGCTTTGAAGGCTTTGTGACAGTTGTAGAACAGGAGGTGCCACGGTTAGTAATGTATTTTGCTGGACAGTGGACGCTTCAGTCCAGAAGGAAACCGAATCCGTTAACGTAAGGAGTTCGTGACTGGCTTGACCAGGGACGTCACGAGAGTGGCCAGAAGTGGACTGCGAATGGAGGGGTGGGAGCACCAGGCAGAGGGTGCAATGTGGTTCCTATTTTCCTATTTTTCTTCATCCTTATGCTTCAGGTCTTTGCCCAAAAATATGTGCCATTTTACTTTACAAGTTTACACCAAATTGTGCTTCTGGTCTCAAACCTTGTTCTATCCAAAATTTACTCTCAAAGTGCAATTTAGCAAGGATAAGTGTGCACCTTTTTGCATTTGTGTGGTGCAAATGAAAAAGTAGTCCCATTGGTCACTTACAACCATTTTCAAGGGGCCCTGCTTTGTCCCAAATGGGGCAATATAACCAACAATCTCATCATGAGGAAGTGATACAGTGCACAATGTGACAGTTCAAATCAGGGTTGTCCTTGATAGAAAGTTATGTGAGGAAGTGGTACAGTGCACAATGTGACAGTTCAAATCAGGGTGGTCCTTGATGGAAAGTCATGTTTAATGTTGATTGACAGCAGGATATTTGTGATATTCCAAACCAGGGCTGGAAGTTGGGTTTTGCTCTTGGTTTTAGAGGTATTTTTTGTTTTGGAGTACAACGTTTTGCAAAGAGTAATACTGGTTTTCTTGGTGTGTAGACAGTACTTGGCATTCTTGGTGTAAGTCAGTCAGGTAAGATGTCATACCTATGAAGAGCAGGTATGATGTCATACCTGCTTCTTACTAAATGGAGACAGTTATTTGCTTGCAGAGCTAAAAATCTGCCAACATGGTTATAATGTAGCTTTTTAATAAAAGCATAACACCAAAGTTTTGGAGTATGAAATGTTTTTTGAGTGCATAGTTTCTAGTGGTCTTCATTGCCAAGAAATGACACTTTTTCCAATCCTATCCCAGGCTGCAAACTGTAATGAATGTGCATTTAAGGTTCATAATCCACTTCAGAATTTATTCTGTTCCAGCCAGTCAGAATCAGGATCAGTTTCACCTATAAGTGCTGGAATCAGGGTTGGATCAAATTACACCATTGCCTACAGATGTGGAATTGAAATCCAGTACCTAAATACAATCCAACATATCTTACTGAAATCAGTTCTGGAATGAATTTGTTTTATTTAGGATCTGCTCTTTTAATGATCCATTGTTGAAAAAGCATCTTGAGTCAGAATCAGAAACAGTTCTGCAAGCCATGAGTCAGATTCAGATTGATTCCCCTAGAAGTGGAATCAAGTACCAGTCTAGTAATGGGCACTGGAGGCAGAAGCAGGGGGCAGCAGTTTCAAAATTTCATTACTTATGTTGCCATGTCATTTAGTTCCTTGATCAGTTCTGTAAATGCATGCAAAATAATTATTGGCATTTCTTTGGGCTGTTTCAAATGAAAACAAAAAGTTTGCATGTCACATTTGGCATGTTTTTCTGATGCTTTTCAAGCCAGCTTCTTTTGTTCTTAGCTGAAAATGAAATTTTTGTTGGTGCTGGGTTTAATGCACCCTCATATTTCAGGATTTCAAAAAGTTATAAAAAATGTGGCTAGAAATAGCACTTAAAACATATGTAGGCAGAGATGGACAGAGATAGACAGCATAAGGCAGGGACTAAAATGCAGGTTCTGGACCACAACAGAATCAGAACAAAATGTTTACATAAGTGACTGTAAGTACCCATATTCCTCCCTGTACACAAGTTCATGAATCATCTTGACTGATATCTGAAATACTTTTTTGAAGTTGTGTATTGTTGTCAATACATTTGCAATGTGTGAGCCCGATGGTCTTTTGAAACATTTGCTTGCAGTCCCAGTCCCTGCAGTATATGAAACCAGATGAAGTGTCACCACCAGTGTCGGAAAAACTGTCGTTTTCTGGTGTCAAGGAGCACCAAAAAATTTATACTCCAAGAAAAATTTTGTGCTCCAAAATTGTCATTTGCCCCCCCCCCCCAAGGCTTGGGTATTCCTATTCAACCAGAGTTTGAAGTTTCCCAGTGCGGGCCCCCCCTGGTTGATGGTTTATCGTCTTTAGTCGGCCGCTGAAAAGTACACTCCGAATCCACGGCTAGCCGCCTTCTCTCCCCCCTGGTCAGCGACTGAGCTGACCTACCATGTAGACCCAGGAAACTGGTTTGCCCCCCCCCCCCAAGGAGCCACTGGATCTGCCCCTGCTGGCCACATATGCTTGCAGAACACCCAGTCCATGTTTGTCACATAAACGCATGACATTTTATACTCCAAAAGAGAATTTGTACTGCGACACCAGCAAGAAAAACGAGGTTTCCGACACTGCTTGCCACAGTGACAAGAAATTAGGTGAAAAAACGCGATTACGTTAACATTATCGTTTGGGCGGCACGGTTTACGCCTTCGGTGGCCAGACCAAACCACCTCGATCGAATGAAGCGCTATATGTTTGCGTACGTCTGGTTTACGTGTAAAGGCATGTGACAAAATACTAACAATTCATAACAAACAAAAAATATTGTTCCAGAGGACAGTGGGAAGCTCAGTGATTCAACTACCATCATCACCGTAATTTCGTCACTTTTATTTCTTGTCTTGTCTGGTCTGAACCCAGAGCGAAGTGACCGTAATCCGACGAGAAATCGAGATTCAGGGGTAGTTTACGCTGCTCCGAATGTGGTGGCTGGATCCGCGAACGGTTTGCCTCCTCCCCCTCCCGAAATAGCTTCCACCGCCCCTGGTACTGGGGTCTCGATATTGTGAGCAAGTGCTGTTTTCCTTGTGCGTCTCCGCACAAGGATGCACATTTGCATCCCAGAAGTGCATTGTACACTAAGTAATGCGCCAAAGGGTGTGGCAGCACCAGCACTGTGTCAACAAGATCTCATCAGGACTGGTTCACGGTCGAGACTAACACCTAACTGTGCAATTAGATTTGTCAGAAAAGGAACTAGCCTACAACTTTTTAGGCACTGAAGTTATGCCTCAAACAAAGCCTTTGAATCATTTGAGAACGGGAGACAATTAATCGTACCGGAGGACCATCAGTTAACTAGATTTAAGCCTGCTGAGACAATATCTTGACGAAATTATTGTTGGATCCCTCTCATTCCCTGTTGCGCTTTGTCACCATCAGACGTCCTGCCACCATGAGCGTGACGTGCGCGGACGAGGATCCGGTGCTGGAGCGCAACTTCCACGGGCATCGGGACACGGTGACGGCTGTTGACTTCCAGCCCACCACCTGCCAGGTGGTCTCCTCCAGCCTGGACACATGCATCATGCTGTGGAACTACCAGCAGCAGCAGCGCGCCTTCAGGTGGGCTCTGAACTCCTGGTCTGAGTCATTGGTACTGTGAAAAGAAAGTTCCCTGTGGGTGTTCCTCTAGCCTGCCTTCTCTTTCCTGCTGGTCACCTGGTATTAATCACTGTTTCGAGTGCATGATCCTTTTCGATGGATTCTGAGACATGCCGAGAGGAATGCGTAAGTATTGAGCCGAATTGTTTGTGTTTATAGTAACCCATGTATACCATAGAATCCACCATTGCCATAGAATCCACCACAGATTCGTATCAGTTGTTCTTGAGTGTTACGGCCGAGGCCCAGCCATCCCCAGCTGAGCTGCCACTCCGGCTGTGCTGTATCGGCAGGCTGATGGGCCACAAGGAGCCGGTGATGGACGTCCAGTTCTCGCCGTCCGGCAATCTGATCGCGTCCGGCTCGCGCGACCGCACCATCCGCCTGTGGGTGCCGACCATCAAGGCGAGTGGCGTGCGTCGGCGGCCGGAGCTGGCGCCGAGCCGCCGGAGCTGTATCCCGGAGTTGAGCTCGCCGGTGATGCATGCTTTTTGTCACCCAGTTTTCAGACCGCCTTCGATGCGTCTGCGACGATTTTTTCCACAGGCTTCGTTGTTGCTGTTAGTGCTGCTGCTGCTTTCAGCTTGGTTAAAGCATTTTTAAAATGCTTTTTTGGGCGCCCTTTATGGAAATGCCTACCTGTGAGCTCCTATCTGCTTGAATTTGTACAGCATGAATGTATACCGTGAATATTGGCATCGAACCCTCGTAACTTACCACGTTATATTATGCTGGAACGATTTTTACATTACTCGCATGGGTGCGTTTCATGAAGCCTTGACATTTCTTTGCCATCGCAGGGCGAGTCGGACGTGTTCAAGGCCCACATGGGCACGGTGCGCAGCGTCAACTTCTCACCGGACGGTCAGCTCCTGGTGTCCGGCTCTGACGACAAGTCCATCAAGATGTGGACCGTGGCCAGACACAAGTTTCAGTTCTCCATGGCCGACCACAAGAATTGGGTCAGATGCGTCAGGTACGGCTGGGCCGCGGCGCTGCCCCGCGCTGAGGAGCGCATCAGTCCACCCAGTCATTTCATTAAGGGAAACCTGTGGATCGTGACATGGTGAAAAGTAGATCAGTTTGACGTCAGATGTTCGTCATGTTCATTAGTCTGTCTCCCCATCGCTGATTCCGGCGTTCTGTAGCTGTCGTTGTTCATCTGATTTCTCCCGAAATTTTCCATTACCTTGGCTATTCCCTGAATGAACTCGGGCTTGACCGTGTAGTAGGCGCACGGTTCTCTCGGTATACAAACTTTAAGTCATAAGGACTGCGATCTGACGTGTTTTCCCGAAACTTCTACGAGATTGGTGATCATTGTGACTCTGATGATTGATGACCTTTCAGTCCTGGTAACCCTTGCAATATTGATGACCTGTATATATCTGGTGACCCATACGGTGTTGTTGGATGCCGTCACCTGTTCACTTTCATCTTTGTAACCCTGGTAACTGTTGTGATCTCTGCGTTTTTGTTGGCCGTATGCCTGGTATGCCATTGACCCTGGTAACCCTGACGGCCCTGATGACCCCGGTGACGTTGGTGACCCAGATTCTCGCCGGACGGCCGGATGGTGACCAGCACCTCGGACGACCGCACGATCCGCGTCTGGGACTGCCGAACGCAGTGCTGCGTGCACACGTTCCACGAGGCCAAGGGCTTCTCGCACCACGTCGAGTTCCACCCGGGCGGCTCGTGCATCGCCGCCGCCGGCTCCGACAACGCCGTCAAGGTGTACGACGTGCGCATGCGCAGCCTGCTGCAGCATTACGCCGTGCACACGTCGCCCGTTAACAAGGCAAGTGGTGGGCGTGAGGACTGAATGCTCGCACGTGTCTCGAAGGTGCTAGAAAGGGATGTCAGGTTGTGCAGTGGCCGAAGGAAGGCTTTGTGCTGTTGTGCACAGGCTTGAGCGCTGATGTTTTTCCGAGATCAGATAAGGCAGACTAGTAACAAGTTGGGGACGGCGTGGCGATATGGATAGCGTGTTCTCCGGCCGTTAGACTCGGCTGTGGCGAACTGCGCATTCTCCGGTCCCCCTCGATAACCGACTGGATAATTTTCGTTGCTACATGGCCACAGATGCCAACGTCTTGTAAACAACTCATCTGCTGATAAGGTTGCTGAGAAGAGTCCTCAGTGGAGTGCAGAAGTGACCATGTTCTTCGCGATCGTGTACGTTTTTCTTTGCCGATTCCCCGAAATCGTGTCATATGTCGCGCGTGGGTCAGAAGGGCATTATCCTCTGTCAGCATTTCCTGCCGTGCACAGTTTCTCCACCCCGTTCACCATTGCCGACCCGTTGCGTCGGCCCGTGGCACCAACGCCCCCACTGGCCGCCGACAGGTGTCGTTCCACCCGTCGGGCAACTTCCTGCTGTCCGCCTCTCACGACGGCACGCTGCGGGTGTTCGACCTGCTGGAGGGCCGGCCGTACTACACGTTACACGGCCACCGCGGCCCGGTCACGGCTGCCGCGTTCTCCCGCGACGGACACCACTTCGCGTCGGGCGGGACCGATGAACAGGTGTTCGTCTGGCGCACCAACTTCGACCGGGAGGTGAGGCGTCTGGCGGAGCAAGAGGGTGTCGTTTCCTGGGGTAGGTTTCCTGTCGTACGATGTCCGTTGGTTACTGGTGTTGTTGCTGGTGTTGGTGGCATGTGATGTGATGTGTCTGGAAGTTGGCGGGAGGATAGTATTGTCGAGTTTTAGTTAAAAGGCTGTACTTTTTATCAGGAAAGACCCTAATGCGCTCGTCCACGTGGATATTATCACCTGAGCAAATTTCCGTTTCAAGAACGATCTCTGTTTTTGTTTTAAGAGTAAATTCGAACGATGTCCAAACAGTCTTTGAACACGAAATAGCAATCAACTATTTTTTTTAATATTCCAAACATGCGGCCCTAAGTTTTTCCTGTACTTTGCCACGAAATCCTCAAGACAAAGCAGAAAATAAACATGACGCGACCGAAAAATTCTCGCTCGCCTGAGGCAGATGGCGGCGCCCAGTGTCCACTGACGGCGGCCACCGTGGGCCGGCAGGTGGTGTCCAGCAGCGGCAGCGTGATCCCGCAGATGGAGACCGGCACGGAGAACCGCCGGCCGGACGTTGACTGCTCCCAGCTGGCCGACGAGCGGCGCGACGAGCTGCCGGCCGACTCGGAGAGCGACGCGCCGCCGTCGGCCGGCCAGCCGCCGCCGCGGCCGGCGGCGCCGCGCGCGGCAGCCGGCGGCGGCGGGGCCGGAGGAGGAGGCGAGCTGGAGGAGATAAAGTCGATGGTGGCCGGCATGATGCAGCAGATGGAGCTGGTGACGCAGACGGTGCTGCTGCTGGAGGAGCGGCTCAAGCTGGCCGAGGACAAGCTCTGCGAGGTGGTCGGCTCCGGCCAGGACCGCAAGGACTAGGGGATGGCGCGGGCGCGCGGCCGCCGGCCGGCACTGCGCGGACAACGGACGGTTTGGACGCACGGACGCCGGGACCGCAGGGACACCTGCGCCACCGTACGGACGCCGGGCGGCGCGGCCCCAGACAGGAGCTTGGCTGGCATGCGAGTGTGCCCTTGGGGCGGTTTGTGTGCCTCGTGACAAGCGGACCAAGACGGAGCTGGCGATTTACGTGCCTTGTAGATTGCCCCAGGACGTCCTCGGATGATGAGGAACGGATGGACGGACGGATGCGGACGTACAAATGGAAAGTCCGCCAGGACACGACACCGGCCATGTGACGTGACAGGTTGTCGAAATGTGATATGACTTGGTTTGGCATTTCTGTTTGGTCGGCTAACCTCTGCGAGCGTTGCGCGAGATTTGAATGATGTTTGTCGTCGACTTGTTGGAATGCCCGTTGCGAAATGGCTTAGTTTGTCGGTTCCTTTCGTCGGTTATCCCTTGCGAGCGTTGTGCGAGATTTCAGCGTTGTTTGTCGCGAACGTATGGGAATGCCGTGGTGAAGGGGTATCTGTGCACTGACGGCTGAATAACATTGCAGCTGGTTAGTTTGGCTCGGTATGGCGCTTGTGTAGATCAGCAGTGAAATATGGTCGCCCGTTATTTCCGCGCGTCGGTGGTGGTTCACTTCCTCTCGCGCTGTCCGATTCTGTTTCCGTGTTCTGTGAGCCAGTAACCTCCATCACGGTCCAAACTCGGGAATGTCATAATCCAGTTGTTTTATCGGTTGTACATAGCAAGCCACCTTATCTCGCACATAATCCGATCGTCAGTAATTCGTTAACACGGATGAACAATGACAGAATGTTTTTGGCGAATGACTTAGGTGGTGTTGGCTAGACGTTCGAAGACATCAGCTCGACATATCGAGGACGTTGGGTCACGAACAGAAAACATGAGCAGCAGTGCACAGCACCGGCTCTGTTGACAGCACCTGGCTAATTTTCAAGGACAGGGTAGTCGTTCTTGTTACCCAAGTTTTGTGATGTTCCATGTGACTTGACAAAGGATGTTTTTTGTGAAACTTGATTCAAGCGAATTAGATTTCGTCATGTTCCAGGCAATAACAAATCAGCAGCCGACCTGTTTGTGTGCCGTCCCTTTTTTCCGACCATGCAATTCTTAACGGCACGGAACGTAGCCACAGCCATACCACTTACCAGTTCCTTTATTTGTATTTTAAGAAAACTATTCTCCGAGTAACACGACGGCGCCAATGATGTGAACGGTTTGCAGAGGAACAAACGCACGCGGCGCGAACACCGACCAATGAACAATCAAGCACTGGCTTAGACAGCGCAGAAGGAACGGATCGGACGATACACGCTGGTTTCAGAATAGAGAAGACGCCTGATTAATGACGCTAGGCTAAGTCCGTATGTACAACACCACTCACGACCGGCTGCTTGGTTCACGCCGCAGGTAAAAGTGACAGACAGAGAAGGCACGCCTCACGACTGTGTCGGGCGCCCGCGAGCGGAAAGACCGCCACTTGAGTTGTCTGACAGGGCGCCACGAAACAACGCAGGAGATGAACACTAAACAACAAAACTATTTCTCCAGGAAAGCCAAATTTACAGCAATAAAATAGTCACGTAGGGCCGGATCGCAGTGACACATCCTGGCTCTGGTTTGAGCACCAAACGGCAGCGACGATTTCAACGTCGGCACCTCCGCACAAACTTTCCACCGTTCACCACCGCCACTTTCACCGCCGGTATGCGGGACCGCAGGTTGTCACTCACTTCACGGGCGTCAGGCCATCACACTCACCCCATCCGCCACAGGCGGCCCTGTCGCCACCAGCTCAGAACGTCCAGTCCTGGCCGGCGGGACACGAGGCAAGTCCACGCGTCCGGCCGTCGGCGTCAGTTGGGACGACCAGCGCTGTCGCCGCTGGAGGTTCGACCAGGTAGGGTGATCGGCGGCGGCCCGGGCCTCGGCACGGCGCCGGACGGCTCTTGCGGTACGGCCAATGTTCTGGGCGTCTCCGTTCGCACGCCTGGCAAGCGGGGTCGTCGCGCCATGCCCTACTCCAGTCCTGCACTCCACACCACGCGAAACCAGTCCACACAGGCTTCTCCAAGTGGCGCAGAGTACCGCAGAACGAGTACTCGCTCTAAACCACCAGCGAGGCGGCTACTTGACGCGTTTGGCGGCCGGCGGCGTGTCCCAGTGGGCGCTGGAGGTGCGCTTGAAGAAGCAGCGGCGCGTGATGCTGAAGATGTTCTCCAGCCGCACGTCCGGGAACATGTCCTCGCGCGGGAAGATCTGGTCGGCGTTGACGGCCCGGTACACCTGCGCTATCAGCGCCGTCTGCAGCCGCGAGCCTGCAACACAACAGCCACTGCCGGTACTGCAGGCCGCCGAGACACCAAGCTCCCGCAGAGGACGGACCGGACCGGACCTTACATGGATTTGAACACAAGTCTATCCAATACTTGAATACGCAGTGTGTTCACGCAGTCATCGCTCCGTGAAGTCCCACGTACACGATTTTAGGACAGTTAGGCTAACGTAACGCAGTGGTCCGCCATGTCGTTGTGTCACAAAGTTATGCATGCTCCGGAAACTACGAGCAGACAGTACAATCGAAAGCTACAAGTGACACGCTGACGCGTACAGGTCAGGTTGCGCATGGTGAACTGCAGACCGCACAACGCGACAAGGGCAGACCCCGCCGCTGGGGCACCCCAGGGCACCGTCCAACTGACCCAGCGCCCAAGCCGGGATGGCCTTGCGCGGCGCCGTCTCATCGTCGGTGCTCTCGTCCGAGCGCAGGTCGTCAATGTTGTAGTTGTCCTTGTCGCGCAGCGGCTCCGGCGGCCGCTCGTCCCTGCCGGGCGTGATGTCGTAGCTGGTCGGGCCGCCGGTGGCCGGCGTCTGCGGCGCGGCGCGCGCCGCCCCCGCCCCCGCCGCCGGAGTCGCCGAGACCGTCTTCTCCTCCTCGTCCAGCGTGAACGTGGAGTTGAGGGCGGTCTTGGTCGGCGCCGCCTGCTGCGCGGCGAAACGGAATGTGGTTAGCCAGTTGCAGACGCTTCACAGCCGGCCCACGGTACGTAGAGATACCGTGGAGAAGTGAATGAGAATGGTGCTGAATGCGCCCGGTCAAAATCAATACCAAAAAGGGCTTGCGAGCCGTATCGCACCACATATACCATGAGCCATGAAAAAACGACGAAGACATGAATAATAAACATCCGGATACCGATCATGTTGAGATATCTGCCCAGCCTAAAACCTTGCAGTGTTTCGCAATCACAATATTTTATACAAATCTACACGCGCAGCCACAACATAGCATTTATGACATTCACAACATCTTTGGTAGACACTTCTCTTGTTGCTTTATCAGAAATCCTGGAAGGCATGCTGATCCCTAGGCATCATCAAACGGCGGACCTACCTACCGTCCGTCCCTTGACGCAGTCTCACCTTGGCTGCGGCAGCCGCCCGCGCCGCCGCCTCGCGCTCCGCCAGGCGCGCCAGCTCGGCCCGCTCGCGCGCGATCCGTTCGGCCTCGCGCTGCCGCAGCCGCTCGGCCTCGCGCTCGCGCTGCTGGCGTTCCTGCTCCTGGCGGCGGCGCTCCTCCTCCTCCTGGAGCTGGCGGGCGCGCGCGGCGCGCGCCTCCTCGTCGGCGCGCCGCTTCTCGTCCACCTCGCGCTGGCGCTCGGCCAGCTGGCGGCGCTTGCGCAGCGCCTCCTCGCGCCGCTTGTGCTCGGTGGCCAGCTGGGCCGTCTCGACGCGCTCCTCGCGCTCCTGCTGGCGGCGCTGCTGCGCCTGGCGCAGCTCCTCGGCGCGCTGCCGGCGCAGCTCCAGCGCCCGCTGCTGGCGGTCCTCACGCTTCCTGCCGAGGACGCAGCGGAGGACGGTCAGCGGCGATTTACGGCGCCTGTCACGGCGGACCGGAGGATTCGCACCGTCTGTCTGAATAGAATTCCGGTCAACGACAAACGTTAGCATTAATTTACATACACACCGCCCATAGTATTATTGCATATTTCATTTTTATTGCGTGCTGCAAATTGTACGTACACCAGGAAGGATATTTCGCAAATGGTAACCGAAATGATATACAAAACAAAAAGTAAAAGAAAAATACAAATTAAGTATTATAAGAGGAATGAATGTCATCAACCAAGAGCAGGGTAACAAAGCTGCATTTTACCAAGGATTCAGAATGGAAAATGAGGAAATCCGAACCTAACATCTATGTATCACACCACATCATGTCACACAAATTTCACTGCATGTGTGACTTGCGTGACGTGGATAACAACAGACACGTTTGGAAACTCAGCAGAATCGCTGAGTTGAAACGGAAAAGCATGTTGCTCTCGGTGTCCTTGCAATGCGAAAATCTTTTGAGTTCTTAGGAGTAGCAAAAATTCACCACGATAACCATTCAGAGCAATGAGCACCGCAACCAAATGCCCCCAGACGTCCGGTGCGCAATTCTGCGCGCCGCACAGAACGACGGTGACCCAGTCGGCACAGACAAGACGTCCAGCCCGACCACTCACTGTCTCTCCTCCTCCACGCGCTGGCGCAGTTTGTCGTCGCGCTTGCGGCGCGCCTCCTCCTCGCGCTCGCGCTTCTTGAGCAGCTCCTGTCGGCGGCGCTCCTCCAGCTCCTCGGCGGTCGGCTTGGGCGGCGCCCGCTGGATGAAGCTGCCGCCTTCCACCGGCATGGCGATGTTGGCCGGCCGCGGTCGGGACGGCTGTCGGACGCGCCGGCACCGGTTAGAGGGCAGGTGGACGGCGGCGGAACGCTGGCCGGCGGGTGTCCAGGCGACGCAGAGTGGACTCCGGGTCCGACACGAGGCGGGAGACGAATGGCCAACAGGATGGTGATGTGGAGAACGCGAGACGTCAATACCAGAAGTGCGATGGTCATCGCCAGAATGGACTGATGGTGCCCATTTTCAAGTGTATTACTGAACGAGACTATCGCAGAACATGAAACACATGTCGACCCAAGTCATACTTCTCTGGCGAGGACCACGCTGATCTGAAATGTGTACGTCATCAACATAACTGACAATGCACAACCACTGTCATCACAAGTCAGCATGAAAGGGATCTCTGAAACATGACATCGACCATCGACTTTAAAGACCGAAAATCACGCATTCGTTTCTTCCTGATACTCGCCTAGAATGTAAGATACAACAAATCGAATCGCACGATCTCCTCCGCTCACCAACCTGTGGGGTGGTCCTGGGGGTTTTGGCCGGCCTGGCCGGTTTGGCGGCGGTCTCCGGCAGGGTGTCATTGTTCGGCCGTTCCCCAGAGTCCGGAGACGAGTCGGCCGAGCTCGCAGTCTGCGGCGGGCCGTCGCCGGCGGCCGGCCCCGCCTCCTCGGCGCCGGCGGCCGCACGGGACCGGGTCAGCCGGCGGTCGGCCGCGTCCGGCCCCTCCGCCTGCAGCGCGGCCTGCGTGCGCGTCAGGCGGCGCTCGGGCGGCGCCACGCCTGCCTCGGGCGCCGACGAGACGCGCCGCGCCGGCGGCCGCGGCCGGCCCGGCTCGTCGGCCGGCTCCGGGTCCGACTGGCAGAGGCCGGCCGCCGGGCTGGCCGCGTCGGCCGAGTCTCCGCGGCGGGCCCCGGCCGGCGGGCGCGTCCTGGTCTGGCGCCGCGCCGCACCGGCCGTCTCCTCCGGCTCGGCCGGTGCGCTCGGCGCGGCGCCCGCCTCCACCTCGATTGCCGGGTCCCGCGTCTCGCCGGCCAGCGACGGTGATGTCTCGTCTGTCCGCGGGCCGGCCGCCGCGGCTCTGGTGAGCGTCGGACGCCGGCTCGGCGGCGTCGCCTTCTCTGCGACCTTCTCCGCGGCCGGTTTCGCCTCGTTCTCGGCGTCAGCGGCGGACGCAGCCGCGCGCGTCCTCGTCTGGCGTCTGCTCTCAACGGGCGACTTCTCAACAACCTCAATTGATACCGACTTCGCATCCTCGGCTTCGCGGCTCTCCGCAGCCGCCGCGCGGGTTCTCGTCTGGCGACGGCTCTGATCTGGCGGCGTCTTCTCGATAACTTCCACGGACACCGACCTTGTGTCATCTTCGTCCTGCTGGCTTTCGGCCGCCGCGCGGGTCTGACGCCGGTCCTGGGGCGGCGTCTTCTCGACAGCCTTCACAACCGACGGCTTAGCTTCCTCGCTGCGATCGTCCGCGGTCATCGCGCGGGTTCGCGTCTGCCGTCGGCTCTGCGGCGGCGTCTTCTCGAGAACCTCCACCGAGGTCGACTTGGCGTCGTTGTCCTGACCAGCGGCGGCCGCAGCGCGGGTCCGAGTCTGCCGCCGGCTCTGAGGCGGATTCTTCTCCGCTGCCGCCGGCTGCGTCTCCCCTTCACTCTGAGAGCTCTCCGTGTTTCCAGTCTTGTTCTGACGATTGTCCGGAGGCGTCACCGCCTTCTCCGCCGCTGCCGACTTCGCCTTGTCTCCGTCATCACCGTCCGCCCCCGCCGAGACCCGCGCTCGGGTCTGTCGCCCTTTCTGCGGCGGAGTTACCGCCGTCTGCGCAGGCCGCTGCTGCTGCGGGGACGGCGGCGGGGGACCGGAACTGACGCTGGAGGTCGGAGCCGCCCGCTGCCGACCTGGCGTGGCCGTGTCGTCCGAGGTGCCCACCAGTGCCTCGTAGGCACGCACCATCGTCTTCACCGCCGGTTTCTCAGCCACACTGAAACCCGGACAGGGACGAATCCCGCTCAGAACGGTCAGACGGTGACGTCCGCAGCTCTGGTTGCGACCACTACGCACGACTGACGACATATCATTTAGAGGCTTGACATCGCAAATGGGCTGCTCAACTAATGGACGGAAAGGATGTGGAAAAAAACATCTGGACGTAGTCACCATCCAAAAGAAGTCACTCATAACCATCCTTCAAAATATCAGTGAAAAACGACCATCACACCAAAAATTTCGTCAACACCCCAGCTCAGCCGGGTCGCCGCTCCGCCGTAACCGCCACCAAACCTCACCTAATGTACGGACTGGCCGGCGTGCG
This sequence comes from Capitulum mitella, assembly GCA_030062745.1. Classification (NCBI taxonomy): domain Eukaryota; kingdom Metazoa; phylum Arthropoda; class Thecostraca; order Pollicipedomorpha; family Pollicipedidae; genus Capitulum; species Capitulum mitella. The sequence goes on along the minus strand of CP099842.1, from coordinate 25,397,719 downwards.
GGCGGCCGGCGCGGCGCGCGTACGCTGCACGTCCGGTGGCGTGTGCGGCTCGACCTTGCGGGCGCGGCGCGGCGGCCGGCGCGCCGCCGGCTCCGGCTCGTCGTCGTCGTCGTCGGTGCTGACCCAATGGACGGTGCCGTTAGCGGCCGGCAGCGCGTGGCCACGGCGCACCTGCTCCAGCAGCCGTTGCTCGGCGCGCACACACGAGCTGCGCGGACGCCGGATCTTGCCCCTCATGTTCTTCTGCCGCGAGATTTTCACGATGGCGACCTGGCGGCCGAGTCTGAGCGTCAGACTGAATGTGGTCAGCAAACACTAGATGTTGCAAAGGAATAATATATAGCTGCCTAGCCTGCTATTATTCAGAGTAGGGGATGCATTCACGGGGCAGGTAAAAGTATTGAAAACGTGATCAACTCGACCAATACAAAAAGTCATAGAATCAAAAATCATATCACTTCTCTGCAGTATGCATACCAAATACAGCCTGGTAAAAAAGTCTGATGAAAAGGCAATCGGCAGCCCACGTTTTCGTGCTCATAACTGGACACCCTCCTCCAAAACACATACAAACGAAAAACGAAAAGCAAAAAAAAAAACGGGATGACATGGTAAGGAGATAGTACACCTTCAGATATGAGAAATTTCACGCAGTAAACCCAAACACCACCAAATTCCAGTTTCAGGCCCTCTTGCTCTTGTCTCCCGACACCTCAGCACGTACCCGCGAAGCGGCCCTCCTGCTCCTGGTGTTGTACGACGTCTCCAGCACGCTGGCGTTAAGCGCGGCCAGACGCGCCTCCTCCTTCTCCTTCTTGCGCCGCTTCATGCTGGGCGTGCGCGGCAGCAGGAAGGGCCCGGTCTCCGTGTCCGACTCCGGCGGACGGTTCTCCTCGTCGCCCGGCCACAGCTGGCGGCGGGTCTCCTCCACTATCTCGTCCAGCCATTGGAAGTGCTCCTGGCGATGGGAGCAGCGGGTGGTGAGGGTGCAGTAGTGTCTGCTGGAGAACCGCAAAATCGCCCGCATATTTCACAAAACCAGACTCAGCACATACCAAACTGGCCAACACAAATTGTTCCAATGAAAGAAATGCTCTGATTACACCTTTGTGAACAAATCATATGATCAACTAACCAGAAAATCTTTCTCGATCAGTTTGGAAGTTTTCTTCTCCACCTGAGAGCACAGGTCAGCCAGCAGGTTGTCCATGCAGTAGCTCTCTGCCATAGTCATCCTGAAAGAAAACAACCAATGCTCAGCTGCACTTAATGTGACCATCACATTCATCATCTCCCAAATGTCCATATTAACAAACCAAAGTTGTCTAGGAGGTGACTGATGAGCAATGAGGCAGGGAGGCCAAACTGATGCAAAACCTTTTTCATGACATCAAATGAAGCATCATGTCATTCTGAGTGATGAGAAGCTGAGCTTTAACTATATCTGAAGGGCAAACAAGAGGAAAACAGCATGAGGACAGTGCACAAAGCATTCAATAAAACACATGGTCTGAAATTACATTTCCATTAATAGAAATATTGCATGTCAGAATAACATGAATGCAAAGCTCAAGAGCAAATGAGTTACCACAGCTGCTGGGTTCATATCAGAGTAGATTTTACTGTCTGAACACAAATAAGGAACAAAACCATAGTAAATTCATGCATCACCATTAGCAGTCAGATCCATCCAGGAGAAAAGAGAACAATGCCCATCATAGCTGATCATTATTCATTGTTCTTGTAACAGGAAACACCAATAAAGCAGTATTAATGGGGGAGCTGGTTGATAAGGATGTTTTCTGTGGCCACTGGATATAATTGCTTGCTTCAATACCAGAAAATATTAAAACATGCCCAATTTACCATGGTGGTTGGTGGAACACAGAACACTTAATAACTAACACAATTGTTTTATGCCAAGAAAAATTACAGCCCTGGTACCATTTTTTTGTTGCTGAATGCACCTGAAAAAAGCAAACCTGGAGGTCAGTGAATGGGAATACATCCTTGAACTAAAAGGGATATTTGATCTACTACTCATCTTCAGCTGCATTCTCCTACTGTTCACATCTGCCACACATCAAGGTGGAACAAGTTTTTTGTGTGATATCTTGATGTCCCTCATTGGGGTCAAGCAACATTAACTGCCTCAGCAATAGGCATGTCCTGAATATGAAGATCTGAACAGAAGACCCATTACCTACAATACAATGGAAACATACCACATGGGCATTCAGCACATGTCCAAGAAAAGCAGTTTATTATATGTTGCTTAACAATGTATGAATGTTTAAGGATGCCTCAATGAGCTGTATAGCTAATCTGTGCTTAAAATTGATGCTTTTTTATGTTGATAGCTTAAGCATGGAAGACACCACCATGTGGAAAAAATCTTGTCACATGATCAAGGTCAGAAAAGGTGTTGTCTTTTGGTGTTGAAGAACACCAGAAAATGCATGGTTCAAAAACATTCCATGCCCCACAAGTATGGTTTTGTGCATTCATCAGGAAGCTAAAATGTAACCATGTTGATGTATTTCTAACTCTGTAAGCAAATAACCCTGTCTCCATTCAGTCTGAAGTGGGTATGTCATATATGACCTAAACCAAGAATGTCAACTTAAATAAGTATTACTGTTTGCAAAATTTGTATTCCAAAACAAAAACTGTACTCTGGCACCAAGAATGAAAACCACATTTCCAGCCCTGAACATGATGCATATGGTTTTAAGACTTCAAAGTAATGTGCAGTCTGGATGTTCCTCATACAAACAAATCACCATCAGGCACTGGAGGGAAATATCCTGTACTGAGATGGTTGAGTACCATGCCTAACAAATAAATGCAGCTGACCTGAACATCATATGACTACTAGGTGCATGAAATGCACCCCACCAACATCTGCAGAACCCAAACTATGGAACATGTCAAGACCTTAGTGTTGCACATAGTGGTGTGAGTTGCATGTGAAAGTAATTGTTCTTTTTGAAAACATTCAATACAAGCTCTTCTCACGTAATACCATACCGCTACCAATGAATTTATGAAATGCATAACATCCAATAAAAGTACAGGTATTAAAAGCATGGATGTCTCCACCAGATCAGAACATTATTATCAGTAGACTTCATTAGTCCAAAAGATGCATGAGGACACATGCATTTCCAACTGCAAATGCCACATCCATCTATGGTAATGAATGCAGTTAGTGTGCTCCAAACTGGTGTTTATGTACAGCTCATTACAAGATGGAACAAAACAAAAAATGCCAGGAAAAGGAGGATTAATATTTGATGCACACTGTTACCTGAAAATGTGGATTATGAAATCTCAATGAAAGTTCAAGAATGCTTACATATGGAAAATTAGTGTCTGGAAAGCAATAAAAATCAGAATGCTAGTAAAATTAGGATGTAACCAGCTACTTACACTGTCCCGACCGTATCCCTCTGCAGGACCACCAAATTTTAAAACCAGGAGACTACAAAACAGGTCCACCTCGATGCAGCCCAGTAGTCTCAGTCTTACCAGACCACTAAAGCTTGCTATTCTCTAGAAGCATTTTAGCAATCAAAAGTGCATTTTGGAATGAGAAAAAAAAATATGGCAAGTCTGGAGGCTTTACAAACACTTTGCACCTCTCCAATCACAACAAGCGGCGAATGCGGCACTGATAAATTTTGAAATCAGCGCTGGCGCAAGACCCGAGACAGGACTATTCTGCTGAAAAAGTTATGAGGCATATTTCAGAAAAAACGAATAATAGTTCGGAATATAATATTTTTTTCCGGATGTATTTTTATTTTTTTTTCTGTCAGAATCGGTCAAAGTAATTTTACAACCGCAGTAAATGCTGTTAATAGAATGATGATGAGGTTAAAAGACAGAAGGCTAACAAATTAGAATATACTTCCAGCATATTGTTTTCTTTAGCCAAAGTGACACGCACAGTTCAACTGAGAGTAGGATATGTATTTACGTATATGTACGCATATGAAACCAACGCTTCAGAGGAGCCAGACTTGTGTACAACATTAAACTCAGGCAGCACTGAAGCTTGGGTGGACACCCAGGGGCGAACTTATGTGGAGCACGGCGCTTGTGGCGGAATGCATTCCGGCAAGGGGGGAGGGACATCGGCTATTTTTCGAGCCATTTCTGTCCATGAAAATCATTTCTTTTCCGCGCAGATCGGCGGAAAAACCCGATATGAACTCTGAGAAGATCGACTCACGCTACCCTGCTTTCCACTCCGTGCGGTTGACTTCTGTCTTATGCCGACGACACCCAAATCCTGGACTCAGCATCTTCAGACCCCGGTGAACTCCGAGTGCTGAAGTCCCGAAACAATGAAAACAATCTGAAAAATGAACGCAGGAAAAATTTGTTTCATTCTTCTCGAGACTCAAAACAGCTTTAGCGACAGCATTAATGCCGTCGCTAAAGTTTCATAATTCAGTGTCGGTGTTAATGATGTTGATATTCGGTCTCAAAATGCATTTGAGTACTGGGTGCTTTCCTCGGCCAGACACTGTGCTGGGAACAACGCAGTTCTTCCGTAGTCCGGCGACCTAATGTAATCTTCATATCCCTGTTCAAAATTCGCCCTCACCTGGCCCCAGACATCACCAAAATTTTTGCACAGGTTCATGTCTTCCCCACCTCCAGCTGTAAAAAAATGCTTTAGGCGTCTACCCACCAGCGACCCGGTGATCAGTCGGGCACCAGTAATGCTGGCACGGCCAAATCCCTAACCCGCGCACGATCGTCGGTCCGTTTCGAACATGAGCGACGGGGGGGGGGGACAGTTGACCGCCCCCCTCTAACTCGCGAACGGTTGGTTGCACGATAAAAATAAGCATACCGTTCGAAAGCTTGTGACGAGCAGAGCTCGAAACTGGTCTCATTTTTAGTTTTAGATAATATGTAAGCCAATTTACGCCCTATATATGTTTTCTCATAGCCGACTGCATGAGACCGAGAAATGGCCTGAATCTCAAGAGCTGTGACTAAAAACGCATGGGTAAAGGCACCAGCGCACAAGTAAAGGTCCGTGGATGCCGATACAGTCTAATTTCCCAGATTTGTTCAATATATACGCCGAAACGTTAAGTTAAAGACATGGCATTTCTCGCGGCAGCTGTCGGGGTGCGCTGCTGCCGTATGCAGTAACAAATTGACGGGAGCTAATTTTAGCGTTCCTTTATTTTCGCCAAAAAAGACGATCTATGTATATTTGATTGATCTTAGTGGCTTTTGTGATGGTTTTTCATGCTTAAATTTTGTAAAAAATCATTAGTTACCAATCCACACAACTGGCGGAGCTTTATTCGCGAGAGCCTGTTTATTTCCAAAATGTGGAATTTTTTCAAACTTTTTGATGTTCCTGGTATTACTCACGTCCGTGCAAGCTAGTTCTGCAATTTTCTTACCCATTCTGAGTAATTCATCGCTGATTTTGACGGTGGTACATTTTGGCTCACTACAGTTATTCGTGACCTGACCTCAGGTCAATGGGTGGAAGTCATTGATACTTTGCCCAATGACGGTAACTAGATGTCTGCTTCACTCCACACTAAAAATGTCATGAAATATTCCGCCGATTTCCGAAAAAAACGACGACATGTGTTAAAAATGGGCTTGACCTTAGGTAAATGACCCTGAAAATTCCGAAAAATCTGAGATAGGAGATTTGTTGCATGTATTACGTTCACTAATCCCTGAAAGTATTATTGAGATATCTTGTTTTGCGAAAAAGTTAGAGGGCGCTAAACTTTTTTTGACATAGGTCTGTTTGACCTGACCTAGGTCAGGCACCAGACCTGACCTGAGGTCAAAATTTTGACACGACATGTAAAATTGATGAAGCAAAAGTCACAGAAAGTTTCGTGACTCTGTGTTTGTTTGTTCTCTCGTAATCCCAGAAAAACCTCAGGGGGCAGTCAACTGCTCCCCCCAGTCGGGGACGGGTTAATTAAGGTGTGACCTTTGCTCCGCCTGCCAAGCGGTAATCGTAACCCGGTTTAGATATGAATACCCTCAGGGGCGTCAGCTTTTGTAAATGACTCAGGGGCCGAGCCGAGGGCCCGACAACCTAGCTTACCCGAAATGTGGGCTTTTGCGAGGATTTAGCCCACTTCATTGTGGCGTATGGAAATTTATAGTTTTTTTTCGCTACAATTTCCAGATAAAAATTGCATTTCTCTGTATGTTAACATATACATATATATATATATATATATATATATATAAGAGAGAGAGAGAGAGAGAGAGAGAGAGAGAGAGAGAGAGAGACAGAGAGAGAGAGAGAGAGAGAGATAGGAGACAGAAAGACAGAATACATCGTTTTACACTTTATTCTTTACTTTCTGCCTATCTCTTATCTATTGCGTCCGTTCTTTTCGTTATTATTACTCACTTCCTTTTAAAGTCAGCAGAAAATATTGGGGGCCCAAGCCAACATTAGAGGAGCCCAAATCAACATTGGGTGGACCAGGACCCTCTCAAAAGAATACAAATCGACACCCCAGGTTATGCGTTTATCGTAGAGCAATCCTGACACCCTGCGCGATAAAGAGGAATTTTTTGTAATTTTACTCTCAGGGTCATTTATTAAAATCGCCACGTTACGTTACTTGCCATGCAAATCGTGCAACGCAATTAATGGCCCCGATATAAATGCACAAATAAGTGAAGTAAAAAAATATCGAAAACGAAGGCTCAGCACCACGGCACACGCAAGCGGACACTCGAATGGACACGGGAGAATCACACTTCGTAATCAGCCGAACCCTCTTGAACCCTAACCTGGAGAGGCCACGATACGGAGTGCCCCGATTTTTGGGCTGGAGCCATCGACTTACGTCCGTCTCAGCGCACACATGCGCGGGGGTCGGCCGCACAGCCGCGAACACCTGCTCCTGGCAGTCTCGGCGGCGGCGCCTCTCGATCACGCCTGGCTGCCGGTCCAGCGCCCCTCTGCCGCATGACGCCGATCAATATACTTCGCACCGTGGCCATCTATATCCTATATTGTACCGCTCGTCAGTCCAGGATTAAACGGCCGCCGGCCGCCTTAACCGCCCACAGCAGACCATCCGCTTTCCAGGCAGACTGGTTACCGGTCTGCTATGAACACCCTCCACCCTAACCGCTCTTGGCTGGCCCAGCATAAGGCAGCTGGTAGGGCACCGCGATTCCGTGAACGTGTACCGCGCTCTGCATGTCTTCGTCGCCCCTGCCTCACTGCGGCACATATATGTTTCGCTCACGCGGCCCTGTATCTGAATGCCAAACATACGCCACCGCCGCTGGCGCCGCCGTCCTTCATCTGCCGCGCGTCCGTCTCACTGTCACGCAACGGCTCTTCTCATACAGAGCCGCCACCGCCTGGAACAGGGAGCCGTTGCACGTGACACGGACCACCTTTGACCTCGCAACAGCAATTATTAGAGCGCCTCAGAACTGCGCCCACCTAAGTCCGCGCCGTTCACTGTGGATTCGGGGTTGGGGGCACGGTGAGGATGCTGGGTGTGACGGGAGGGGATTGTTATATAATGCGAGATATGTTTAATGTGCTTGTATTGTACTGACTGCGCCCTAAGAGCCACTGTATGGAGAAGCCCTTATGAACGATCCATCAACATGAATACAACACAACAACGCCACAGGGTTAATGTTAAATTTCGCTAGTTAAGGGAGGCGGTGCCTCCGCCCCCCCCCCCGCTCCGCCGCCTATGGGGCACGGCACAGGTATTGTGTTGGGACAGTTTTCTGTGTACTTAGCAGGGAGCCAGGGGGCCAGAGGTTCCGCCAATTTTTGGGTTGTAAATTTTGGGTTATAAAAAATGGGGAACTACACTAGCACTATGGGAGAAAACGTCTTTGCGATCCCCCCCCCGCCGCTTTTCTAGATGCTTCTACATCCCTGGCTAACAATGCCATACAGATCGGGGATATGCATGCCCAAGACAGTTTACTGAGTTGTTATGTTCAGTTCGTGACATTAAAAAGCGTTCTCAAGTTCGTGTTTTACTCTTGTATGGAAGATAGATGCCCCTCGCGGTATAATTTTATTTTGCATCAGTTAACTTGCTGTCGTCACGGGCGACTCTCCTTAAAGCTCTCTGTGAGGGTGGTTTTCAACAAACGCTCGCGATCTGGGGAGTCCGTCCCTGGCGTCCTCACCACTGAGTCCCTTCGCAGTGCTGAGCCCCTGCCAAGCAGCTGGTGTGAGCGTGTCTCGTGCGTGAGGCGTGAACACTTTCATCATAACCGCATCTGTTGCAAGCTTGCTACGCTGGTTTCTATGCAATCTCGGAAATCTACAGATATGAAATTAACTTATCCTGACTCGTAGGCGCACCAGCTACGGGTGGCAAGACACGTACCTATTCGCCTCCAGACGCACCTCTTCTTCTGCGTCACGCCAATACGTCATCGTTTTCCAACGTGTATTCGTCGTTTCAAACGACCAACGTCTTGCCATGCTTGGTCCCATATAAAAGTACTTTGGCACACAAAGTTCCGAACGGAAGCGGAAAACGCAAGTCGTGAATGAACCAGACGATCGCAGTGCACCAAACAGCTTTGTGGCCAGCACGATACACTCCACAGGATAAATAAGAAACTACCGGGCGAAATAACTTAAGATTATCGAAAAGCAGGAGTCAACAAAGAACTACATTCAGAAGCGCAGCCACGACTCGTTCTTAAGAGATCGTGACACGCCAGGTCCTGACAAATGACGCACGGACTGGGTAGCAGCACCGACCGCGAGATGACATGACCAGTTCCGTGCGCCAAGCCGGAACCCAAATATCTTAAGTCGCCTACATCGTGGCTACGTCCCTGACATATGGTATACCCAGGTAAATGAACAGACGAGCAAAGACAAGTCTGACGAAGTGAACTAGAAGCGAGAAACAATCGGTTTGTACTCAGACGAACGCGAGACGGGTGCGGAGGGCAGCGACCCCTTCCACGGTTCCTCACAGTGGCAAAGGGCCGTTGCCGCGACCCTTTGTCGTCCACATATTTACAGCGAGAACTAAACCAGAAGCTCAGCGACTGAAAGGTGTCTTTGGAATGAAATGGGCTTTGTACTGAAACAAAAACTCAGCGAGTTGTCTGCGGACCACCAGAAAATTAACCACGTTCCAATCGTGCTTCTGGCTAGAGCTTGGTTTGCCTACAAAATCCCCTTGAAACACGGATAGTGCAGGAGCTGCTTGGCGGCTGGCCGCTGGTCGCCGTCCATGCGGTGACAATCAGAAACGAGACTCGTAAGGTCTTCCGCTAGATGGCAGGGCACGGGCGGCGGCGTGCTGCTTCCAGCGATCTGAAGAAAGAAAACATTACTAAATACTTCCTGATGAATTTTTTGAAGAGCAAGTGTTTTAGTACATAATCGTCGTCGGCACATAGATTTACGCCAATCAGAGGACGCTTACAATATCCACAATAACGACTTCCCGACGACAAAGTCAACCTCCCGCCCACAAGTGGGCGCCGAATGACCCTGCAGTCGGTGCGCCCCTAAGCCCCAATAACCAACCAACCAATCCCGCCCATAAGCAGGTTACATTTGCTGCCTCGCCCGCGTTAGACCGACCCTGAGTTCAGGTATGCCGTTGTTCCCGGGGCCCTGCCGCTGTCAGCTCGCCCTGCATGTCTTGCACCATCAGATCCCAATATCATCAGACCAGTTCCTGTTCCCCGTCCCTTGCCAAGGTTGAGAAACGAAGGTAAGGCTCGCGACCCCTTTCGACTAGTCTGGCCCCAATGGGTCCCAGTGCTCACCCCTATTCCCTGATCCCATAGCTCTGCAATGAGCCGACTGGGTCGAAAGGGCTCCAACCGTACAACCAACCCTCAACCCCCGTTCCACTAACCCGGAAGAGCAGCGCGAAGTGGTTGCTGCAGGTGTGCGCGTCCCAGGGCGGCCGGCCGGTGGCCATCTCGATGACGCAGCAGCCGACGCTCCAGACGTCGCAGGAGCGGCCGTAGTGGTGGCCGCGCAGCACCTCGGGCGCCATGAAGGCCACCGTGCCCAGCACCTGGCCGCTGAACTCGCCCTTCAGCGTGGCGTCGGCGCCGAGCACGGCCGCGGTGCCGAAGTCGCCGATCTTCAGACACTGGCCGGACGAGTCGACCAACAGGTTTGCGCCTGTAAACGGCCGTGAGGAGGGTTAAGGGCGGCGGGGTTAGGGTGAGTGGCAGCGGTTAATATCAGTTCGTTTTAGCCTCGGAAACTTACTAATGCCAAGCCCTTGCAAACAGCACGGCATATTGCTCAATTACAGGACAAAACCAATCGTCCCAGCGTCCTTCACTGAACAGCATCACACCGAAAAGCCTGTAGACTCAACGACGTCTCATCTCAACGGCGACTCAGACACCACCGCGGTGTCCAGCACCCCAAACTCCCAAACCTCCGACGCGCGCGCGGCCTGACCCGGCCGTGGCTCACCCTTGAGGTCGCGGTGCAGGATGTGGTTGTCGTGCAGGTAGGCCAGGCCGTCCACCAGGTGCGCCGTGTACCGGCGGATCACGTCGGCGCTCATCGGGCCGTAGCGCTGCAGCAGGCTGGCCACCGAGCCGCCGGCCTCCCACTCGGTAAACAGGTTCATCAGCGCTGGCCGCCGCGTGGCGCCCAGCAGCCGCAGCACGTGCGGGTGCTGCAGCCGCGACAACAGCTGCACCTCCTCGCGCAGCGCGGCCTCGCGGCGCGCCCGCTCTGCTGGCGTGTCGCTGCCGCAGCCGGTCGACACGTGCACCTGCTTGACGGCCATCAGATGGCCCGACTGCAGGTCGCACGCCTGGTAGCACGAGCTGAAGGCGCCCGTGCCGAGCAGCGGGCCCCGCCGCCAGTCCACCTCCTCCGTGTAGGTCACCACCGTGTCACCCTCCATATTCTGCAGGCGGACGGGCGGGCAGTGAGGTCACGCCTGGTCACGCCTGCGCAGGGGCTGGGCAGAGACGGTGGGAACGTTCTTGTTTTTACAATTTGTTTCCTATGACGCTGACTAATGAGTGTTTTTTCATCCTTTGATGTACATACAATTGGCTTAATATGATGCATTAAATGAAATCTATATAAACAATGGAAGGCTTCGAAGTCATGAAAAAAATGGGTTCTTGCAGTAAATTTATCTTTATCCAAGAAACGTTTTAAGACACTCCCCACCAAACTCACTTGGTTGTGAGGGTACACTATGATTTCTTCCACGGAGTCGGTGGAGCAGGGCAGGTGCTGCAGGCGCGGCGGGCCGTACACGCAGTCCACGTCCATGGTGGACGGCGTGGACGTGTCGGTGGCGAGCGGCGCCGGCTCCAGGTCGGGTGAGTACAGGCCGGCCTTGAGCGGCGCGGGCCGCTCGGCGCCCGCCTGCCGCCGCAGCTGCGATTGCTTCCGTCGGAAGCCGGCCGCCACCGAGGCGGCGTCGAGTGGCAGGAAGGTGGGGCGCGGCCGGCGGCCGGCCGCTGGCGCCGGCGCCGCCTCGGCGCCGGGGCTCGGCGCCGGCGCGGCGCTCGGCGGCGGTGGCGCGCCGCGGGAGCTGTCGCGCAGCGCGCGCAGCCGGCGCCGCAGGCGCAGCTGCAGGCCGGCGTCGAGCGCGGCCATCAGCTCGCCGATGTGCGCGTGCGCGTCCGGGTCCGGCTCGGCGGCTAGCGCCATCTGCACGAACACGCGCCGCGCCAGCTGGCTGACGGTGGCGTGCGGGTGCGTGAGCGCGCGCTGCGCGAACTCGGCTAGCCGCGTCACGCGGCCGGCCGCCTGCGCGCCGCCTAGCGGCGACACGGAGAACTGCTCAGGTAGCTGCGTCACCAGGTGGTCGGCAACCAGCAGCCGACCGAGGCACCAGCGCCAGGAGTCCAGTCCCGAACGGCATTCCTGCAGCAGGCAGTCGAGCACCAGCTGCAGGCCGCCCAGCTCGGCGGCCAGCAGCTGGCCGGCGGCGTCGCGCGCCAGCTGCGCCAGCGTCCAGACGCTGAGCTGCGCCGAACGCCGGCTGGCGTCGGCCGAGCGCAGCAACAGCGCCTCGACCAGCGGCGTCAGCGAGCAGCGCAGCCGGGCAGCCTCGTCGGCGGAGCACGGTCGAATGTGCTGCAGCAGCACTCTCAGACATTTCTGCGGGCAGGACCGGCGACACAGTTAGACTGAGATAAATCTCTGCGTTCAAGCTGCAGCAGCGAGTTCGAGCGGAAGATATCACACCATCTGTTAACCGGTGGCCTGACAAGCAGTTGTGCCAACTGCTTTTCTGCAATTTAAAACAAAACTACAGCAGCCCCAGCAATTCCAATGAGCGGCCTAAGAAGAACAACAAACTGTAGGGACCTTTCCAGAAAGTTACGAATCATCAGGCAAGCGCAACGTACAGTATATCTGACACAGGAAAATGCAACATTTCGTGGATGGACGAATCCAGGGTGACTTACGATGGCTCCCAGGAACACCTTGTGGACGGGATCGGCACAGAGGGCGGCCAGCAGGTCGGCCAGGCTGTGGAGCAGTTCCTCGGCTGACCGGCTGCCCGGCCGGCGCACGATGCCGGTCAGCTCCTCCGCTAGGCGATGAATTCCTGTCAAAGTTCAGGAAGTATTGGTACGCTGGAGGCGCCAACGGCAGCGCGCCCGAGCCAGCTGCATCGCAACACACGAGAGAACGCTGCCGACCCGAGGTGAACGAAGGCTCTCAGAGCGTGACACAAACAAAGGGACGACTTTTATAGCCGCCATTTTCCTCGGCACGAATTTAGATCAGATATGAGCGGAGTTGGCGCGGATCCAGCGGCGGTGCGCGAACCGCGGTAAATCATACGTAACCCCTTGGCAGTTACGGCCCGTCATCTGTCAAAGCTGGCCACCGCTAATAAATCAATAACCGCGCAATGCCCCCAAACAAACAGACTTCAGGACGCTCCCGGTGACTGACCTGTATCTCTCATCTGCCAGTCGCGGGAGAAGACCAGTTGCACCAACTCGCGGCCGAGCACCTGCACCCAGGTCTGACGGCGCTCGACGCTCTCGAGTCGCTCGAGGCGGACGGCCGAGCGGCGCAGCGAGCCACGGCCGGCCGCCCGCCGGCTCAGCTGCGGGCTGCGCGCGCCCTCCGGCTCCGTCGACGTCACCGAGCCGCGCCGCTGGCCGCCGCGGCCCGCCTCCGGGTCGCACGAAGTGACCGAGCCGCGGCGCGGCGCGCGCGCCGGCTCCGGCTCGGTCGGGGACGCCGGCGGCTCGCGGCGTGGCAGCTGCGGGCTGCGCGCGCCCTCGGCGTGGCCGGGCGTCAGAGAGCCGCGCCGGCCGGCCGCCCGTTCGCCGGCCCGGCCCGGCGACGGGCTGGCAGGCGCGGCGCGCCGCGCCAGCCGCGGGCTGCGGCCCGGCTCGAGCTCGCTGCACGGCGAGCTGGGTGCCGAGCCGGCCGCGCGCCGCGCCGCCGCCGGGCTGCTGGGGCCGCGCCGCGCCAGCTGCGGGCTGCCGCCGACAGGTGGCAGGCGCGGCGGCGGCTGGGCGGGCCACACGGCGCGGCATAGCGGGCAGATGACCTGCTCCTGCTCGCGACGGCACTCTTCGGCCCAGACGGACATGCAGTGGTGGTGCAGGCAGTTGCGGCAGCCGCCGTCGCAGCGCACCAGACTCTCGCCCTCCACCATCTCCAGCAGGCAGATAGGGCAGCAACTGTCGTCGCTGAAATCAGCGCAACGAGGTGTGACGGAAGGAAGGAAATGAAGCTGTACCGCAGATCCGGACATTGTATAAGCCCGAACACAAAACGATAACAAAAACAACGACTGGCAGTCGTTCAGTTAGCGGTGTTCGTGGGTGCATCTCAACAATCCTCTGATGGTTAATCATGCCACGCTAGCATAGAGCCGACATCAAAGCGAGACTCCGTGTAATCACACACCAGAAGCCCTGACGGAGTAGACCGGGAGGTGGTTTCACACCTCTTGTCGTCGGCGGCCAGCTGAATCGCCTGCAGGTCGGCTGACGAGCCCGCCTCGCCCGGAGGCAGGGCAGACAGCCGGGAGAGTCGCCGCCGCCGGAACGACTGCACCAGCGACTCGACCTGGACAGGCAGCAGGCGTCTCAGTCAGGCTGAGGGCGGGCAACGCCGACACGTACTGCTGACATCAACGACTGACACGGAGTCTGGCAGGGGCGTCGATTTCTATAAATGATTAGGGAAGGGAGAGGACGAGCTGAGGGCCCGACAAGTTAACCCCTCATCTCAAATGTGGGTTCCTCAACAGATTTAGCACACTTTATTTTGACCAACGGAAATTTACACGCTTTGCTACTTTTTGTCAAATAAAAATTGCATACATCCCAATGTACATAGGCATATATAAGGACAGAAGAAACGAAGACAGACCCCTCACTTCAGGCTTCATTCTTTACTTTCTGCCTATCTCTTATCTGTTGCGGCCGTTCTTTTCGTTATTATTGCCTATTTCCATTTAAACCCAGCAGGAAATATTTGGGGGAGGGGGCCCAAACCAGCATTGCGGGGACCAAATCAACACTGAAAGGAACAGGGCCCCCACAAAAGAATGCAAATTGACACCCCTCGAGCCTGGCCATATCAGGGGACGTCATTTGCGTCATACGGGAAAGCACAGGGAGATAAGCGGTAATATAGGTCACGGGGCCCCGGGCCGATAGTACCGACGTAAAATCAATGGTCGCTGAACTAATGAGTGTTCCTTTTCCGGTCACCACATCCCGCATTAATTTTATGCAGGAGGACTGGAACGCTCCTTCAGGTGTACCGAAGCTAATCAGTACCACATTATCAATTTAAAGCGCAGTTTTACAATGATTCACCACAAATGGATCTGCTATCGAGGTTACGGAGGACTGTACGCCGGTCATTACCTCGTAGTTCTTGAGCGTGCGGCAGAAGAGTCGGTAGTCGTTCTCCGGCACTCGCAGGACCCTGATCATGACGAACAGCACGTGCAGGCACAGCGTCCCCCGGCCGCAGGAGCAAGTCTGCAACATCAAAATGGTCAGTCCGGTTCCAACGTTCAAGAACTGTACCTCCGAAAAATGACACCACTGGGTCAGTAGTGCAGTACAGGGCCGGTCTCCGTTTTAGATCGACACGAGAGTCGGCCGGTCGAGGTCGGGCCGCGGCAGGAATCGAATCTCGTGCGGCGATCGCGACATGACGCGCCACGTCAAGGAGCGGTATCGGCGGCACCTGTTTGGAAACTCGAGCTCTCTTGTTTCTGGGGTGCAAGGCAGTCGTTGAAACTGGTCTATCGCGCTGGTAATTTGAGCCGGATTGGTGTCCAACTGGATATTCTACGAGTCGAATCGCGAGGCATGAAAATGCGAAGCGCCCGTATTTGAGAGGAATTTTTACGACCGCGACATTTGAATGACTTGAATCACGCAGTGTTACGTAAGGCTGGCTTGTGTTCATCGCTCTCGGAAACGACTGAACAAAAAAAAGTATTATGTCAATCCAAACCACGAAAAAAGGTCAGCACGTCGGGTATGAACAAACATTCTCAGAATTGCGGCAATGCTTCATGTATGACACAAAGACATTAGGCAAATTTCATACAGCACCACGTATCTATTTCACTCTCTCGTAGCTACGCGGAAACGACAAACGCCTTTCTCCTTTAGGCACAAATACCTTGACCACGTGTGTAGTCACTAGCAAAAGCAGCAGAGCCAAATGACACGAACATCGCGATACTGGGTATCTTGTCCCCATATTTTGTAACATCCAAGCTGGCGTCCCTGGCACCCCAATTTAGACATCCGATTTCATCCGGAAGACCAACTTCTGTTTATCAACGTCACCACTGGCGTGAGACACATAAGTGTCACATCATACGGCACACTGCAAGTTACGCGGCCCGCAAATTACCGGCGCTAAAAATGCCTCATCCCTAAGTACCGTCCGCCGCCGCCGGCGCCACCACCGGCCGACGACCAAGGCCGTCCGCGCAATTTACAGCACAATAAATCGGGCAAAGTGTGGCCACGCTTTTGACGCGCCCCTATCGAACTGGGTCAGCAGTTCCAGGCGTGTCCCCGCCCCCTCCCCCCTCCCCAGCCGGCGCGCACTAATTTCGGTCGCCACAGCACTCGGAACGATGGGGAAGGCGGGGTCTGGAACACGGGAGGGCGGAGGTGACAGGACGCTCTCCTGAAGTTGGATGGCGGAGCCAACGATCTCATCATCGGCCGTCGTTTTTCGCTCGCCGGCGGACGACGGAAAAACAGCGATGTTTGGGCGTTTCTTACGTGGCGCCGAACGGGCGCAAGGCGTGCCGTCAAACAAGCCGGCGCAGCGCGGCAACAGGCGAGTCGGAGCCGACGAACAGGTGTCAGTATTTAGGAGGGCGGAGAACAAAGGTGCCAGAGGGCTGGCGCGAGAGCAGAGGAGAAACTGGCGGCCGGCTCAGACGCCAGCCGACACTTGAGGAAGGCCAAGGCGCCATCGGCCCAAAATGGAATTCAAACCAAGATTCACTGACCGTGGTCAGCAATCAAAACAACTCCCATACGGCGAGACACATCGCAAATAGCGATGCTAAACACAAGCAAAAAGTTCCCGAGGCGTGCAGCCTCTTCGTTGGCGGCTCCACCGTGGCGCGAGGGCGGCCCTGTGACCTCGTTCGGTTTTTGGCCGACCAACAACACAACTCACGCGCGGGACGTCGCCCGTGGTACTACATGGATGCGCCATCAGCGAGCGCCGCCTCTCCACTCGCAAGAACTCGCTCCGTGCCGCTCGCATGTTGTCCAACACCGGAGCAGCCCATTAGGCGAGTGGATCGGAGTGGTCCGTCATGTCCACGACGCCGACGGAGCAGTCGGCGCCAGACACGAAACACGCGACCAGCAGCCTACTCCCATGAACCGTCCCCGGCACGGGCCGGAATCGCCCACGGCCGAAGCGGCCGACCGGGACGCTTCCGGGCTCGCACCGGAAACGGGACGCCGCATATCGACCCCGTAAAGCAGGCGTAACTGCCCCAGGAAGGCCAGCGGCCGCGCCGTCTGCGGCCGACCTATTTTTAGTGGCCGCTTCAAAAATGGCCCCGGCGGCGCTGTCGCGCCGTCTGCACGGGCGGCTGCACGAGGTGGGAGCCCTCCGTGGTGGGTCGCTGCAGCTTCCGGAGCGGCTCGCAAATTAGCGGCCGAAGGCGCCCCTGGCCGTGTTTATGGGACGCGGCCGACCTGTTTGTGTGCCGGCTCGGGCCGCTGCTGAGTGGCGCCACCGGCCCGTGAGCTCACCCACGGCCGGTCACAGCCGATGACAACCAGTCAGCCGCAGATATGCCAGCCACGGGCGGCGCCACGGGCGGGGACGAGGCAACGTGTTTACCGGCTTCCGCGGAATTCAGCATCACGCCTGTGGGCGTTGCGTGGAAATGCACGTATGAATAAACATCTTTTCCGGATTTCTAACCGTGGGGACATCTCTGATGTGAACAGACAGATGCTGACCTAATGAGCACGACCCACACAACATGCAAGTCACCCTGCGAGCTTGGCACGTGACGAAATAGCTCCAAACAAAGGCCACGTAATCATGTCCCCAGCGCTTCGGTACTCCACGATCAAGCCACAAAGACAAATCCCCGCCGACCCCAGCTCACCTGTGAGCCGCGTGGACCGCGCGGCCGCACTCGGCGCCACCCAGCAGCGATCTAACCCAGGGCACGGTCCCGAACACACCGCTCCAGCGCCGCCTGCGTACGTCGTCTGGCGCCCGGGCCGGCGCCGGCGGTGGGGCGGGGACGGCGCCGGACCCGCCGTATCCGTGAGCACAGTAGCCCGCAGCGGCCGCGCGTCACCGGGCCGCCAGCCTTGACGCGCGGCGCCGGCGCCGGCCGCCGTATCCGCGCGCATCGTCTGCGCTTCGCGATCGGGCGCCGTCGGCTGGTCGGCACCGGCGCCGGCCGTCGCCCCGGGCTCTGCTGTCGCGTGCCGCCGCCGCCGCGCCGCCGCCGCCGGGCCAGACGGCTCGTGGCGCCCACGTCGTTTTCGGGAATGGCGTCACCGGCCGCCTCCGTCCAGGGTTCATGAGGCCCGCAGACCGCAGAGTGCACCTAGCTCCTAGAATCGGCCTTATCTGCGGCATCCCCGCACCCCGGGCCCTCTGATGTTCAGAATACCAAGAGCCAACCCGGCCGAAACCAGGGCTGAGAAATTATGCGGCTGTTAAATATAAGTGCCCCTGCCGAACTACGTGAGGTAAGCTTTCCGATAGTTTTAACGCCGCCGTGCGGATCTGGTAGCGATAAAAAACCACATGAATGCATGGTCTTGCCAAAAGGATTCGACCGGAATGTTATTCCAAATACCTTTGTAATCCACGATGCCGCAAATTTAACTGCAAATTTTTAGCATGTCAGAAAGACTTCCGCGGCTCTCTTTTCTGCCGGCAGCGCAAAGGAAAATTGTCTCGGAAAACCAAAAACAAACTTCCCGCGGTCACACCACCAATGCGGAGCATCGACGTCCGCCCGCAGCGCCTCCCAATCCCACGTCGCGACCTCCCACAGTCCCGCCATTTTCCCAGGTCGGTCGTGAGACGAGGCCCTGGGCGCGCGAGGCGCGGGGCAGTGACCCGCGCCGGTCGTCGCCGGCGGCGCTATTACCGGCGCTGACCGACGGCACGTCGCCGTCGACGCCGTCGCGGCCGACGTGACGGCCGCCGGCGCCGACGGACGGCCGATTAATGGAGCCGGCGGGCCGCGCGCCGGAGAAAGGGGAGCCGGGCGGCGCCGGGAACGGCCGAATTGGCCCGCCAGGAGCCACGGCCGGTCCGCGAAGAGTTACGAGCCGCCGCCGCCGCCGGGCCGGGCCGGCGCTGCCGCTGTCGAAATTGGATTCCTTCCGCTGCAGCGCGAGCAGACTAGCTGACAGGCGCTGTACGGCGATTGGCTCTTGATTAACTGCAGACGTAGTTCGGGGAGAAAGGATGTCTTACAGTCACGGGACGGAGGAGGAGGCATATGGGGAGGGGGAACAGAAGCAAAGAAAGTGTTCCCATTATTTTTGGGAAGTTTGACATAAGCCGTAGAAAGTTGCACAGAACGAACCGGCACGGAAATATCTTTACATGACCGTGTCAGTCATTTCACCGCTACTATTTACCACACTCTAGCACTGTCCTGCGCAGCTTGACAAGAACGGACCTCTGTGCCATCGGAGCGGGAACGTCAGAGCACGCCACTCGGAGCCACGCCCGTCTTCGGACCGGCGCCCGCCGTCCGGACAGGCACCTGTCCCGCGCCCGTCCGCCTGTCGGCCCGTCCGGCTCGACGACCTGGCGCTGTCTCCCGCGCGTCGCCGGCGACGGCCGGCGCTGACGGGCGGCGAAACTCGCCCCGTCGACCCGTCGCCGTCGCCACGACACCGCCGCCGGCCGCCCGGCATACAGAGGAGCGGACTGACCACCGGACTGCGGCGGCGACGGCCGCCGCTGCTGCTGCTGCTCTCACGCGACACGGCCCGCAGCCCGGTCTGGTGTCACGTGCAACGGGACAACGGCAACTCTTTTTGCCAAAAGCTGGGCGGAATGCGGTGGGCGAGTCGGCGCTGACCGGATCAATGCGTGACTTTGCGGGATTAGGGTTTGCATTCCCTGCCGTCATTTCCCTGCCGCCTGGGCCGCCTGACAGCGCTGGCGCTACGGCCTTCCGGGATAGCTGGTGCGGCTTCCACAGTGAACAGCGGCAGGCGCTGAGCTCGAAAGCCCGCCACAAAGGGCTGTCTTAAATAAAACACACATTCAATTAGGGCCTCGCCCTAAACCCCCCGTAATGGGCAGGGCGGGATCCAGGCCCAATCCTCAGATCAGGTGGTCTCCAATCTGAGTCAGTCCGAGCCGGGCCTGATCTGCGCGGGCGGCGCGCCGGGGACGCCGCCAGTCCGCGATCCCACGGCGCCGGCCGCCGCAGCGCGCGCCATATAAGGGCACGGGTCGGCGTGTGGCGCCATCGCCGCTCCGGCGGCGCCGTCTGGCGGCCGGCGCCGCGTCTCGCCGCAAGTGCGCGGCGTTCGCGGCGGCGGCGACGAGCGGCGGCGCGCCGGCCGCGATCGATGGGTGCCAGGGGCGGCCGGTCCGGCATGGGCCCGAATTCAAGGCCGTTGGAGCGGTCCAGCGTCCAGCAGGCCCTGCCGGCCGGCGCCGCGCGCAGCGGGGCACACCGCGCGACGAGCTGGATGGGGGGGGGGGGGCAGCGGCCGGATGAAACGAGGGTGGAACGACGCCGTGCGACCTGCGTGGGAGACCACGGCTCGGCGTCCGGCAGCGGCGGCCCGACGATGGATGGGACACGTTCTCCCCGGCCTGCCACCGACCCGCTGGCGGCGGGCCAGCGAACGACGCGCACTCGTGCGCTCGCAGCCTGTTTACGGGCTCGACGTTTACCTCCGCGGCGACGGCACGTTAGCGCGATAAGCCGATGATTGGCCGCGGTCGGACGGCCCGAAACGGCGCCAAATAAACCTGGCCCCGCGGTTGACGGGCATCCCACTGCGGCGGCGCGCTCTCCCACGGCCCAAGTCCCCTCCAATTTCTTGGCGGACTCGCAGATCGGCTCGTAAACGGATGCGTTTGGCACGGCCGCGCGAGCATAAACAAGCTCACGACCCGGGCCCGGCCGCGACGCTCGGCAACCGCGGACCGCCGCCGGCCTCACTTTCGCCGCTCGGCGCCGCCGCCGCCGCCGCCGGCAACGGCGCCGAGCGGCTGCCTGCACCCGCGGGCCGGCGTGGGCCGCCGGCCGGCGCCACACGGTCGGCCGTCTATTGTTGGCCGCAGGGTGACGTGATGTCTCGTGAGATTTGTAAGCGGGCACGAGGTCGCCCGTGCAGAAAAGTTGGAGGCCGCGGATTAGCGTCATTGTTCTTCCCCGTGATGACGTCGATTAGCAGCGGTATATCGGTTTAATCTGACAAAAACAAAGCGCAAGTCCAGGCAACAAGAAAACATGATTGCCCACAAACGTAAGCCACGGACAAATGCTGGCTCAGTCTCACAAAAACAGCAGTCTCAGTAAATACAAGTACCGTACGTAGCCATCCAAAACCCACCTGTAGTGAACCAGGCTGGAAAAGAGGAATTCGCCTTTTTAACGAAAGTACTCACTCCCAGGACATCTCTCGCGGGCGAGGTACACCAGAGGGCGGGGGCGGGGTTTCAGAGTGCCTCGCAGCAACACAGACCGGAACATAACTCACCCCACCTAACCGCGTTTCAAACCTCTGAATAGTGTATGGAGGCAAAATGGCTTCATTCGACACCAGGCGCGGCAGTGGTCCGAATTTAGACCGGATTACGGCCGGCCGCGGCTCTCGTTGCGCCAAAATGGCGGCCCGGCCGGCCGGCGGTCCCCCGGGGCCGTCCGCGGGCCGATCCGGCCCGTTCGGAGCGGGGACGCCTGATGGCGGCTCGCGCTCACCGCCCACGGCGTCGCAGCGCCGTGGCGCGCGGCCCCAACTCCCCGAGGCATTAGGAATGCGCCGCGGACGCTCTGGAAGACAAGTTATCCCTGTACGGCCTGCAAAATGCAACCGAGTCTGAACCGAGTCGAAACACGTCCATTGATGTTTGAACGGGCGATAGCGACGGCGTCGCCCCGCCCGCCGCCGCCGCCGGCCGTGCCCCACATTCGGCCGCGGCCCGGGGGTCGAACGCCGGCCGTGCGGCCCGGCGGCCGGTACCGCCGGGCGCGCCGGCAGGGGCGGTGTCAGGCCGCCCGGTCGGGGCGGCCGCTCGGCAGGGGGTCTTATCAGCCCCGGCCGGGACGCCGCCGTGCGGTCTCGCTGCCGGGGACGGACGGGGCTGCCCCACGTAATCGCGCCTCCGATAGCGGCCGGGAGTGGCCACGGCCCTGTCCAGACCGCGTGACGACGACGCGCCCCGTCACGTGCTCTCTGCACTCGTTCACGGCCCGAGCGCCGCCGCCCGGCCGTCGGGCCCACACGACTCCTGACCACCCGCAGCGGCGCGAGCAGCACGGCGGCGGCAGTGCAGCCGCCGTGCGATCGCGTCCCGCGATGAGCCATCGTCGCCTGCCGCCTGTCCGCCGCGGCGGCGGCGGCGGCGGCGGCGGCACGCTTGCGGTCGGCGTCTCGTATCGGCGGCGTGGTCTCGGACAGCCGCCACCCGGCCATCAGGCGATATCTGGTCACCGGTGACGTGTATTGGACACCGGCGCCGCGGCGACAGACGCCGCCCGCCGCCCAGCGCGCGCCGGCCGACCCGGCCAGGAATGGGGACGTTCGACCGAGGCGCATCGCCAGCCTGGGCCCTGCGTCCTCCGCTCAAATCCGCACCAATCCGCCGACCCACCGGGCACCATCAAGGTCATCCGACGTCATTGGCAGGTCACCGACGGCATCAAAGTTTTGCGGTTCAATTTTGGCATCGATCCGTTTTCCCCGAGTTTTTTCACTGCGGTCACCGCGGGTAAAAAGGCCCAGGTCTGCGGCTGTTATTCACGCGACGAGAACAACGATCGGCATGACTGGCATTTATCCTGGCGTTTCTGACCAAGGGTGACGGACGGGGAAAGCTACCGAGTACCCATCGCCGCCGGCGCACTCGACTGCCACGCCGAAAGGCTGGGTAAAACCCGCCAGCACGCACCCTAGCCCTTTGTGCGATATTTTTGCGCTTCCGAAAACGGCGATTCCTCGGTAAAATCCTCGCTACAACTGCGTCAGACGACGTGAACCTTTTCCCTGCAACGTCCCGGACCAAAACCGGCCGAAATGAAAGCGAGGAAGCCATGACCTCTGATCCTCGCCATTTTTCTTCTCCCGCTCATTGTTTCCTGGCCGCACGTACATTGCCGTCCGCTGATAGCATCGCAGCTACAAACCGTAACTGGTTTCGATAGCCGCGGCCGAGTCCGCGCGCCAAAACCTTATCGCCGGGGTCGGCCGGCCGGCCGCCATATCGAGGGCACAGACGATTGTATCACCGCAGAAATAATGGAGCGCCGGGCGCCGGCTCCGGCAGGCACGTCCGGAGCCGGCCGGAAAAGGGCATCGTCCCACGGTACGGCCGGCGCCCGCGCACGGCCGAGCTTCGGCCACGTCCGCAGCCCGTCTGCCGAGCTTTAACGGCGCGGCGGCAGACGACACGGCGCCGGCGCGCAGGGTGGGGCGATTCGATCCCAACAAGAGGCTGTCGCTTGTCTGGCTAACCGAAGTGCGCCACGCGGCTAATCAAGGGTGCAATCAGGTTTTTCCGCCGAGCGGCTGAAAAAATTCATGTTGCGCCAGGAATTGGAACTAGACGGGAGCTCTAAATTAAAGACAGACTGAATCTGGAGACGAGCAGTTAACCAACACAAACAGGGAAGGTCGTTCCCGGTTGGCAGAAGCGTGGGCGCGAGCTGGGGCGAGCCCCACATGTATGTCACGGGCAGGGCAATCAGGACTGGAGCTGAGAAGGTCAGCCTCATAAAACGCGAGTCCCTCTGACACACAAGTCCAGCCCGTTCACAGCTTACGCCCGCCCCCACACAGGCCCACGCTCGCCACCACCGTCGTCCAACCAGGCCCGGCCGCGAACTTTACCATTCAACATCAGTCCCTCTCCCTGAGTCGTCACCGGGCGGTCGTCAGCAGGTCAGCGGGGGGGGTCCGTACGCGACGGGGAAGCCGATCGCGAGCGCCGGCCGGTCGATGCGCCGCCGGCGGCCGGCTCACCTGCGGTCCGATGGTGACACGGTACTTGTGCTGCGGGCTGTCACCGCCGACCAGGAACGTGTGCGGGCCGGGCTGCTGCTGCAGCAGGTACAGCCGCGCTCGGCCCACCCGCTGGATCCGCCTCTGCACGGCCTCGAGCGCGGCCGGCTCCAGGCCGCCGGGCGAGGGGGCGCGCCGCGCCGGCGACAGCCGGCCGCCCGGGCACGGGCTGCCCTCGCGCTGCAACAGGGGCGCGCTCAGGTCACCGAGGGAGGTGGAAGGGGGGGGGGCGGCTGAAGAAACGGGGCGCAATCAGGTCAGAGACTGAGGGGAGGCAGCTGAAACAAGAGCGCACGCGGGTCATGGAGGCGAGCTGATGCTGATGCAATGGGGACGGGGAACTTGTCAGCGACGGAGGGGAGCACATGCTGCGACAGTGGCGCGCTCAGGGGAGTGATGACGGGAGGGAGTTGAAGTAGAAGTGCACTTAGAAAGGGGAGAGGTTGCTGAAACAGAGATGCATCTTGGTCAGCGATGGTGGGAAATTTCTGCTGCCAAGTTTTGCAAGAAAATGGGGTTGATACTCCACTTAAAGAACATTCCAGATGCGGTTGCTGCATCAGCATCGTGCTTCAGTTGCGGATTTCCCCAACGATAAAGACGAACAATTCCGGAGCTCAGCTATGGCTTTAAACAGACGTCAGAGGCATCTCTTGGACGGAACTAAGACACTGAAGTGTTGCAGCAGTCGGCCACAAAGGCACACCTGGGGCTAATTACGGCAGACAATGCCCCAGGATTACTAGCCACAGGGGAGCAGTCAATCCACAAGATGGGCCTGATTCCCGCTAATCACTACCCAGTATCAGTAAGAGCTTTGAAGCACGACTGATTTGAAGCCGTAGCCATCCAGGCCGAGGCACACTGCGCGTTTCCATGCGTTATCGGTGTGTCGCACAGTGACAGCTGACAGCAGCTCTTGGAAACTCCGCACACTTTGAACCGTCAGAAACGAGCCTTGCTGACAAGCGCCCGTCGGTCGTAATCACTCCGTTCGCAAGACGGACGAGAGACGGAAATCAATACGGCGCTCGGGCCTCCAAAAGTTCGGACAGCCTTTCGTGAGCCTGGCACAAACGTTTGGACGTGAATCAAGCAGTTTTGTATTTGTCCGGTACACAACCGCTATTAGCAATCGGACCAGATTCCAGTCGTCCTCGACACAAATTGAAGCGTCGCCATTCGCCAAGGCTACAACAGTCGTTCCATGACGACATAGAACGGACCTCTTTTCGTCTCTTTTTGAAAACCTAACGATTAGTGGGTGTTTTCGGAAAATGCAATCGTCAATTTACACTGAAATTACGACTTTTAGGAACCATTCCAAAACAGTCGAGATACAGATGGCTTAATCAGCACCAGTCTTTCCTCATGTCAGCTCCAAAACGCATCATATGGAAAGGACGCTGAAGTGGAATAAATAAATTCCACTAGTTAATCCCAGCGCCCTTCATCTCATGCAATCCCAGCAAATAAGCCGAAAAATCCGATCCATAAATAGGATAAACAAAGTAATAAGAGCTGTCACTGGCATCTAAGATACTTGCATCAGCAGATGGTACACGAACGGAGCTGAACCAAGTAAAAGTCGCAGCAGTCGTCCGTACTGCGTACGCTTTCTCTTTTCATCCAAGGCAAGCCACCACGACGTGGCTAGAGCACCTCCTTTGGCATATCCCGAAACGTACGAACGAAGCACACTGAAAGTTTGCTGAACAAAAGCTGGACTGCTCCCGTCATCGTGGGAGCTTTGTGGTTCCGTTTTTATTCTCAGCGCGAGCTTCACAAATACGTCGGTGTATTTCTGCGCGCTGGTTCCGTCGGCGACCCATAATTTCAACTACATCTTCATTCACCAGTTTATGTAGACCGGATTCACCTTAAAAGCGCATTCGTAGACCACTGAGCGTTGCATAATTTTTCGTTTCATGGCCCATGTACTACGTCGAATTCGGGGTCCCGGCCATTTTGACGAGAACGACGTGCTATTAAAGTGCCTAGAAAATCACCTGTCAGCTCTGCGGCCCGTTAAGTTTGATAAACAGGCCAAGATGTCATCAGCTGTCTGGGCAGCATGCTCATTAACCCACGAGTAAATATACACCAGAATAAATTGAGTGCGATGTGCCCAGGCGACGACCACATAGACGTATTGCGCGTGCCCCAACACGAGGCTCTTCCATTCGGTAAACACGACTCAGAGCGAGGCCAATTAAGCGCTGCAACATGTCGGAGCGACGCCGGCCGCCGGGCGGGTACGCGAGCTGTCAGCACTCACCGATTTATTTCCGTTGCGGACGGGCGAGACGGAGCCGTGGCGCCCGTGGACGAATCGTTTGGCGGGCACGCCTTCCGTCGGCGACTCGACGATCCGGTCTGGGGGGTCCTTGCCGCTCGATGGTTGGCACAGAAGAGACCCTGGCAGTGGCTTCGCGGTCTGGAAGCAGGCGAGCGAGGTCAGCGTTTATCTCGCGCGGATCCAGTGGAGAGGAGCAGACGACACGTCGCAAAACTGGCCGTTACGTCATAAACGCCGTGTTTCGATTCTCTTCCTTTGCCGTGAAGTTTTGGCTGCCTAAATGCATGAAAACTGGCGGAATACTGCGGGCGCGAAGACAGTAGAGCGAGTTATAGCTTGGGCGGATCAATCCTGTGTGCTGGTACAGAACCAGATCGTCCAAAGAACATGGGAAGCCAGGACTAGGCAACTATTCGTCGGAAGACGATTTTTCTGCTTCTAAAACAGTGAAATAGTGCGTGGGCGATATCACGCCGGAGTTTACCAATATAATTACAGCGGACAGCTGTTTTAGACTCTCTGCCACCGATCCGCAACGTGAAAGATGACCAGAAAAAAGCGATGGTTCCACTCGAGTGAACAGCGTCAGGCGTGAACCACCACGCACGGAGGTACTCTCGGCCCACCGGCAGGTCGGAAACTAAAAGCCACGGATCATCGCTGCACAGGCTCATAACTAAAACAGACCGGACGGAATGTCCAAGATTTACAACGATATCAGGCGCTACAACCTGGCAATGCAGCGCCCACTCCCCACGTAACGAGCTGGAAACCGTTACCAGTCCAGCGAGCGCGGCAGCCCCGCACTCCACTGTGCGGTTCCTGGAAGCCGGTTTTCCGGAACCCTACCAATTTTTGAAGTACCGTGCCATCGCGGACACTGTTTTTGCTGCCACGGGCACACATGATTGAAACACGGCAAAACAGACGTAACCCTGATTTTCTGTCGCTCAACAAAAGACCATGTGACATGGACGCAACCTCCAGTCGATTTACAAACTGGTCCAAAACGCGGTAACCTGGTGAGTGAAAATGAAGGGCACGCAGAGGAAATTGGACTGCTTGCGTACCAATCACTCGCCCGCAGCTTCTACACGTTCATATCTTGGGACATCAAAACTACATGACTGGGCGCAGTTTCCACGTCACTGAACAGTTCTAATAACGTTCCGGATTCAGCATCCTTTTTCTTGACATAGCATTTCATTTCCATCGAGTGCTGAAGAACAGTGAGATGAGTGATGCCATCAACCAAAGTAAATCATATGATGATTGGTGTTGACTCAGAGGCCAAGATTAATTGTGACACTTCAGCAATTTTGTGCCAAACAAGGACGTAAGCGACATCGCGAGGCTCGCTAATGTCACAAAGCGCCCAATGACACACATAACAGCTCCTTCGCCTGATAAGGAATGCCGTTCCCGTTTCCCAGCGCCTGTGTGGTTCTGCCAACCCTGCCCTTGTCCAAAATCCACTAACCAGAACTTCAGGACAAAACGACGGCTTCGCGCATGTGCGCCAAGCCCACAAAGGGCGTGACGGCTACCCTGAAGCCAACCTGAACGCTGTCCGGTCCGTCCGCCTCTCTCCCACACAAACACGTGTCGCTCACTATCACCACGTGCCCCGGCCGTAAGGCGGCGTCACGTGCGCGTCGGCGCGTGACTGGCCGGCAGTGCGGTGCCGGCGCGTCACAGCTGACTCGTGACGGCCGACAATGCAGTGCCGGCCGTCACGAGCCGGCAGGGCCCGCAATCACCAGTCAGGCTCAGAGGGAGCGCGGCCACAGCAAGCGGACTGGCTTCAGCGCCAACGAAACGGAAAGCTGTCGGCTTGAAGGCAGAATGCCCGGAAAACGACAACACGGAATTCGTGTCGGGCTCAGCCTCTGGTGACGTTCGCGCCGAGGTGACGTGTTTTTGGTTCCCGCCGCGAAATCAGGCCAGGAAAGCGATGGAAAGAGATGGTGGAAGAAGTAGGACACAGGGTTCAACATGGAAAACTTCCAGTCGTTAAAAAGCAGAAGAGGCGGACGAAATGTTTAGTTGGACGAAATGGCAAAAGGTTCGGCCAGAAACCGCGTGTTTTCTTCATTTAGGAAACATCATTCCTGCAAGCTCTGCGCGACCGCGTATGAATGAGTGGAAATATTAGCTCATGAAGCATACATAAATTATTCTACCTAATGTAACTGAGACGGTGAGAATAGCGTATCACCCACAGAGTCATAACTGTGCAAGATTCCAAACATCCACCATTGTAGGCCTTGAAACCAATCCATCGCACGCTTAGCTGGTCAGCAAGCGAGCTTGAGCCAGACTTCCGATGTGTAGGTGTTCTCGGTACATTTCTAGCAAGGCAGAGGGTCTTAGCAAGAAGATGCCGCTATTAACACGATTTCCTCGCCTCTTGGTGAGGCATAACCACGACAATTTCGTTTTATACGTCATTTTAACTCGTGACAATTGAAAGCCACGAAACATTTCCGTAATAGCAAAGAAGTACAGACACATAACACCGAAAGGAGGAGCAGCGATGAGCAGCTCCTTTACCGAATGGGTTTACGTGAGGGTTACTTACATATCCATTTATTTAATCTTAAAATTCCAGTACTACTCTTAACAGTTTAGGAATATGCAATGCAAAAAAGAACTTCTCGCTATGTAACATGACCTCGTATTGCAGCCGAAAACGAGGGCAAGGCTACATGCAAGCTGAGGAATTAGGTCATTGTCATCTTGGCTACAATGGTTAGGCTATATACGTCGGTCCTTCAAATCAGCTTGACATGTGAGAATGACATGGTGCTTCAAAAAATATCCCGTCTCCTAAAAATAAACCCTTACAAGCCAGTGACCGCAAAAAAACACTAACCATGCTATAAGACCCAACAACACGAGAAAAATGAAAGCGGAATGCATTAACTCAGGTCTGTACCGCCCTGAACAAGGAGCTCCAAGTTCAAACAATCCGAGACACGAAATCACGAGTCCACACGTCATCGAATGGCGTGATCAATCCTGTGCGCACTGCAACAAAAATGCTGTCGCGCAAGGTCACCACACTTCCCGCTCGGAGGCCGCAGACCAGTCCCGCTCACCGACGGGCCACACACAAAGAGCCGGGACCCCTCGGACGGCGCGTGACGGTCGGAAGGCCGTCGCGTCCCGCCTCTGACGCGCGGCAAAGTCCGCATCGCTCCGGCCGCGGGAGCCGCCGGGCATAAACAGACCGTGCCGCCGGCTGACGCGCGCGGGGTCAGGGGTCACGCCGTCCGCCTCGCCTCGGGCGTCCGCGGCAGCCGTCGCCAGGCGGAGTCGTCCAGGGTTGCCACGTGCGCCGTCGCGCCCGGGCGCCGTCTGAGGCGCAGCGGAACGAGGCAGTCCGTGCCGAAGTTGCGAGTTCGTTCGCGGAGTCTTCGGGTTCAACGGTTTTGAGTGGCGCTTTATTGTCGCCCCCACTTAGAGATGGGGCGAGTTCTGTCGCGTTTATCACGCTCGCTCTGAAGCATCTTGGGAGGGGCGGTGGGGGGATGATGGTACAACTGAGAAGATTTGAACAGCGGTGGCCAGGAGGAAATTGACGACGTCATCAAATGTTCATGGATTCCTCCGGACCACGCGGGTACGAGTCATAACTTTTCCGGAAGCTGGCATTTTATCATCGACATGGAATGGAAATAAACCCCATGACTATCTTCCGGTCTCCAAAACTTTGAAGCCGAGAAGACCGAATGACCCTTAGGTAAAATCACCCACGGAAAACATTTCACGCTAAGGTAATAAAAAAGAACTCCCAACATGGGTAAGGAAGCTAAATGCGTTATAATATAAATACATCTTACCAGCCAATCTCCATGCATCACCGGCCAACAGTCACTGTAAAATTTTGACACAACCCTGAGCTTTTCACTGATTACTTGTACTCAACATTGAGCCTCTGTCTCTCTTTCTCTCTATGTTCCTCGAGCTTTCCGAATAATGCAGAGCATATGCCGAACATCGTCTGCTCGTCTTTTCTTACCACACTAGATGCTTCCATGCAACGCAGTGTACGTTTGACTCTTCACCTGAACAAATCCCAAGGAAAGGGGCGTAGCCCCTACACCCCATCCCATCCGGGCCCTCCTCTGCCCCAGCACACCGTCTTCGTCACAGGAGACCTAGTCTGTGCGAGATCGGCCCCCGGGACCGATGGCCCCACGCCAGGTGCTCCAAAAGCAATATTGACTGGGCGTTGGATCAGGCCAGCGACCCAATTTCTGCTGCGCTCGATACGGCGGCCGGCGGGCGCGTGTTGTGACGGCACGAGGTCACCGAGCCGGCCCAGTGGGCGGCTGCAGACGAAACAAACAGGCCACACGGTCTGGCGAAACGTTTCACGTGCCTGCCGTCCGCCTCACGCCACAACAGCGCGGCGGTGGACGCGGCGAACTCAGGCCGGCCACAAAGCACTGGGGAGCCGACAGAACTAGTCGAACGATGCCATTTTTTTCAGTTTCGAATGTACAGCGGCATCAGTCAACATAAAGGGCTCTCTCCGGTGTCAGTCACTGTACGAGCTCTTTCAGCCTGGAGTCACGCTCCAAAAGCACTTCCAAAACGGGGACGACCTCCCACGAACTTCCCGCGTGGGCGCGACGCAGCGCAGCCATCCCCACTCCGCGTGACGTCATTACCGGATGCGCGACGTCACAGCGCCAATCGTCGACGCAAGATCAACGCCCGCAGGCGGTCTCAACGGTCGGCCGGCGTGGGTCTGAGGAAATCGAGCGCCGCACCTCGCCTGCCCAAGGTCTCATGCTCAGCCGGTGCACGTGCGCTGGATGGGTGCAGCCGGCTGCTCCCTGGCCCCACGCAACGCACGCGACGCTGCGTGCAGACAGAGGCCGCCGGCGGCGACCGGCGAGCGATGCCACCAACTGGTGCGCAGCCAGCCATGTGTACCGTGCAGCGTAAATACCGCGCACGGATGAGTGGACAGGCTGTGGTGGCGGCGGGCGGCCGGCATGCTGCAGCCTTCGCCGGCGGGCGTCTCGCTCGGCGATACCTGGACGGGCGGACAGAGGCGCTGTCTCGCATCGCTGCGGCCTCCAGTCGGCCGGAGCCTCTTTCAATCACGCCTCGAGGATGGTAACTCGAGCTGTCTGCTGGAGCTGGCGACCGGTACAAAGAGACCACTGCGCTCGCGTACAGCGACATACGAGCAAGGGGCGGAAATACCTGGTGAAGACCTTGCACTAAGAAACCAAATGACCAGGCCGTACACCTGACAATGCCACATGCATCATCCGTAAACCTGAAGAGTTAACATAGAACTCGCACCTCATGTTCATACTGAGACGCCTTCCTTGCAAACAGCTGCAAATGCCTCCATCAGTTAAAGACAGAAATAAGCGGTACCTTTTGTGTGCAGGGCCCGCGGCTCTATCAACGTTTAATTGTAAAACAGTCATTAAGGTAGGTGTGAACGTGACACCGGAGACCGCCTGTGGCAGATTTGTTCTGTCACAAGAAAAGGTCGAGTCTGAAACCCAGTTCGGGGAGCTATATGTTTTAATCTCACCTAAGCTAAAGATCATCATATCTCGGGTTTGGCGGTGCCTTTGAATTCATTCCCAACTTAGCACGATGTGTTACGGGAGAAATAGTTACAACTGTTCACGACCTTTTCTTCGCATGAACCATTTCGACGCTTGCAACCACTCTGTGAGCCATTAAACTTGAACTGGCAGCCGGCCGGACGCAGGCAGTTGAATCGTCTCGGCACTGCAAAGACAGATTGTGCTGGAGAGTTCACGCCGAGACCGACTCGCCAGTTGCTCTCGACTGGACGTCGCAGACAAAGCGGGTTAATGCTGGGCGGAGCGAACAGTCATCGTCGGATCCCAGACGGCCATGAGATCGCGACTCGGCGATAAAACTCCTCAGACTGGGGAAATAAAACGTCAAGCATGGAATGAGTAGCTTCTACGAAGGAGGTGCTGACATTGGAAGTCACGCCACGTGCGGCTAAGCCAGACCGGAGCAGCCAAGCCAAACAGTGTCCGCATAGCTCATCGGATCTGTTGATACAATCAGGGCAGGAAATTAAAGTGAAAGTGACAACTTCTGCGATATCTTGTCGATATACCCAGACATGCCCACGTGGGAAGTGAAGATTGAGAGAAGAAAGTCATTTGAACGCTCGTGAATTACGGAACAGACCTCAGTTCTTGCCAACGGCCAAACGTCATCTATAGTTTATAAAGGCAGGCCGAGTTTGAAAATGAAATCACGTTCTCTTGACCACCAGGATTTTGTCATTACAGATGCAGCAGCACCTTCCAGTTCGAAGCCAGGCAGTTCAAGCCAACATTCCTCCAAAGGGCAGGGCAAGTTGGCCACGCCAGCATGCATTTTACATGCGTCTCGCAGCAGGCAGAAATCTTCCGTTGAGAGGAGTGGCGCCTAGCAACAAAGCGCGCGCCCTCCCGGTCGGCGCGCGCGCGCGCCGAAATTTGACTGCCGAACAGACCACGTGACCGACGCGCTCAACGGCTTTTTCGGCCCGGCAGCGGCGGTAGCGCCGCCGGCGCTGACGGCGGCCGAACGCAGGTGGTCGCGGGTGATCCATGAAGCGTGCAAAACGTCCCGAGACGCCGCCGGCCGCCGGGCTCGACCTCCCAGCACCTCGGCTCCCACGGCCGGCGTCCTGGACACCTGCTCAGCCGACCTCGGCGGGTGGGGATCAGGGCGGGGGGGAGGTCCGTGGGCCCGCCGTCGCCGACAGCAGGCGCCGGCGGCCGCCCTCCGCTCTGCACGGCTCGTAAATCGGCCGATCGGCGGCGGCGGCGGCGGCGACGGCGCCGAGTCCCCACCCTGGCGTCCCCCGCTCGGTGTAAATATACAGAGAGTGCAGCGCCGGCGGCGCAGCCCGGTCGCCGCCCGTAATGAGGCCCGGTAAACAGCGAGGCCTCCTGGCCGGCCCGGGCCGGCAGCGCCCGCGGCGAGTAGGTGCCATGCCGCGCTTAGTACGAGGACGTGAGCCGCCGCCGGCCGCCGCCGCGGAAATTTCGGCGCTTTCATGCGCGATCCTGCTGTTTCCTTATTTATGAAAATGCTCTAGATTCAAGAGCCGGATCCGAAGAACGTGAGCTTGGGTGTAGAATTTGGGAAAGTTTTAATATGGAAAAATAAATTCCCTGAACCCTAAAAAGTCACATTCATAACGTATTAAAATACTATATTTGATAAAACAAGAAAACACGTGAACGGGACCAGATGTTGGTGTGGAATTTCATACCAATGATTTCCTTTGGTATGGGAAGCTCCATGCCAAACAAATACAAAGTTGCGCCCCTGATCGTGAGGGTTAGGTGGTGTCGGCATTTTTGAGGAAAGGCCACTGGTGGCAGCGGGTCGGCCCGATGTCGTTAGCCGACAGCTGATTGCCGCGGTCGGGCCGGAATGTGGACGCCCGACACGGTGTCACGCTTCTGTTGACGCCAGAGTCCCGGAACGTGGATGGGTTGGTGGTGCCTGCCGTGGTGACATTCTCGCTGACCTAAATGACGCAGAACTGCGTGTCGCAGCGCCGCCAGCGCCAGGGTAAGCAGGATCCGGCCGTCGGGGACGGACAGGACCCGTTTTGACTTTGCAACGCAGAAGCCCTGCGTTACATAATCTGGCGCATTTGGATCGGGGTTGCAAGACGTCTGAACGTCGTAGCCGAGAGGTCAATCTGAATTAATTAATGCTTTCTAAGACAGAATACGTTTCCTATAGTCCGTCTGCCTGTCATGAAACTAGCCAGAAAGGATCGAATGGCGGCCAGCACCAGTATCATGTAGTCTGGGGTAACAACAAGACCTGGAAGAAGCGGGGCACGGAGAGGGGCCATTGTGTTTTATGACCTCCGTTCCCGGGCCTCATAAACCTTGCACGAGGCCATCAAAACTGAAGTGAAAGCCTCGTCCATGTCCCCAAGAGAGCAGTGGCAAACCGATGAGCCGTGTCAGCCAGGAAATCGAACGCTGCGTGTCACTGAAGAAAGGAGACCCTGCTAACATGTCAGAGAAAAATGCCTACACGTCCTCGGTCGCAAAAAATCCATGTTTCAGCATGCTGCATCACGACCGGACATGAAGCTTCTGAAAGTTAAGATATCTCTTCAGGGCTGTCAATTTGTATTCTTTTGAGAGGGGCCTAGCCCCGTCAATATTGATTTGGGCCCCTCCATTGTTGGTTTGGGCCTCTCCAATATTTTCTACCGGTTGTAAAGGGAAATGGGGAATAAAAACGAAATGAACGGCCACAATACATAAAAGATGGCAGAACGTATAGAATAAAGCATCAAGTGATGTACCTATTTATCTTTCTATCTCCTATCTATACATCTAACTATATACGTAGGATATACGCAATTTTGTATTTGTACAATGACGAAGAACTGATAAATTGTCATTCATCAATCAATAAAGTGGGCTAAATCCGTTGAGAAATCCACATTTGGGGGGAAGTTAGGTTGTCGGGCCCTCGGTTCAACCCACCCACATTTACAGAAAGTGACGCCCCTGTATCCCTTTGAAGAAGCGGTAGAATTTCTGGGCCTGCGTCAAATGCCTGGAATTTTTACGCTAAACGCTATGAACAAACGTTAGCAGGAAGGCGGTCGCTATCTGTCTGGGTCAGGGTGTTATCGCAGCCACAAACGAAGCTTGTTCCCACCACTGAGAGATTCTCATCGGCTCATCGCATACCTGCAGCCGAATTGTCCGTCAGAAATGACAAAAAGAATGCTGTAAAACAGGACGTGCGTCTCTTGACTCTGAGGGATTAGGCTGCTTAGGGAGCCGCAACAGCCCAGACGGTCGGGGGACATCTCGGAGGACTGCCGCTCTATTCTGCCGCCTGCTGGCCATTTTGAGGCGACGCCGACGCCGGCGGACGCCGCCCACCAATCTTCGATTCTGACGTCACAACGTCGCCCCGGAAATCAATGGGCAGGCCATTTGATGCTGTCGGAGAAAACTTGAACGGGGTCTCTGTCGTCCTCGTCTTCAGCGATTTATTGACACAGCCGATCGTGACTGAGAGTCTGATGAAGGCCGCCAAAACTCTTGCAGATGGATTGGGGAAGTGGGAGTTATCGTCGTTATCAGGCCCACGCAATGGTGAAGCAGAAATCCTTCTCAAATCTTGAAAATCGACAATGTCTTCAGCGACTTACTGGCACAACATTTTTGGGAGCCCGACGAAGACGGCTGAAAGTAGGGGCGCAGCCATGATTTTCTTAAGGGGCCCGGAACTCTGTGAACTGACTGCTGCGAAGATGAAACGCAATAGTTTTCACACGAAATGCGAGCCTAAGGTGGGGCGGCCCCCCCCCCCGGATGCGACAGTGGCTGAAAGTCTTGCAAAGCAAGAGAGTGGAGCTGTGGGAGTTATCCTCAATTACCAGAGACAGCAAATGTTAACGGCAAGAATCCTCTTGAAAGCTTTAAAAAGCCCTGACGACATCCCTGCGTCACTCCAAAACTTCGACAGTCCAAGAGTGGAGCCCCATATTTCCGGCTTTTTTAGCACTCCCAGGCTCGTACTAAATACGTTATAGGCAACGGGAACATCGTTCGATCAAGCGATAATTGATCGTTTCGGTGTCCAACTCTATGCCCGTACCCAGACAACCAAGTGGGTTGCACATGGCGAATTGATTCCTCTTAAGAACAACTCTCAAACCGTTGCCAAGACTTGGCTTCTTCCACGTAATTTGTACCTTTCTCGTGCATATTTCAGCTCCTCGGCCCATCCATGCTAACCCTTTGGCTCCTTTTCTTGCCTGCAAAAACGCATTCTTTTGGAGCAGAAGGAAATACGATTTACAGCCTACAATGGACATTAAACTTAAAACGAAGTGGGAATGGCCTTGTTCTGATCTCTTGCCGCGCGAATATCCTTATTGTTTGCGTAATCCGACCATTATTTACTGTGGTCCAGGCAGCGGGCAGCTGACATTTCAGGGAACTCGTAGCATTAATAATCTGACCCAACAACTATCCACTTTTGACAGAATCGTTAAACGCCGGCAGAAGAAATAGGACGGAATGCCGGGCTACCCTTTGTGTTGTTTCGCTGCTGCAAAACCGGTTCGATGGTTTATGGCCCTGAACAAGATCAACGGAAACGCGGGAATGCAGCGTCTCCTGCGACATAAGTACATCACGATACATTCTTACAGAAAGATCCGTACATACAAAGGAACCAGGAAGTAGCCAGAGGTCATTAATCGCCCAGTCCAGAACGCATCTGTGAGGCGGAGGCACGCGTGAGTTCGAACGCGGTAGCCACCGGTGAGTTCGAACGCGGCAGCCACCGACCACCGACACCGGATGTCCGTTCCCACCGCCGCCACCCGGCACCAAGGCAGTAACGATGGTACTCACCATGGGACCCCTGCGCGCGTCGTGTCGCGACTTGCGGGCGCGCGGCCTGAAGTCGCGCAGCCGCGCCGGCTCGGCCGGCACGCCGCTGCCCTCCGCCGAGTGGCCGGCCATGGCCGCGCGGCCGGGCGGGCGGGCCGCGCCGCGGCCGTCCGTCTCCGTCTCGTTCCCGCCGCCCGCCCGGCCGAGCGCGGCGCCCGCGGCGACGCGGGTCCTGCCCGGGCCAGCACACGCGCCGCCGCCTCCCACACCGTCCGCGCCGCGCACCGCTGAGGCCAGGACGCTCCGCTCCCGCTCCGCCGCCGTCGACTGCGACGCTCGGACCGTTGTGACGCCCGGCGGCGGCCGCCGCGCCGCCGCGGCCGGCCGCCGGTGACGTCGTCGGCCGGCCTTCAGCGCAGCGGCAGCGCGCGCCGCGGCGCGACGGGGGAGCTCACTGGAAGCGTGGTGCGGGGCGGCGGGAGCGGCTTCGTGGCAGGGCCAGGGCAGCCCAGACCGAGCCCATGCCGAACTGCTTGATGATTTAACTGCAGGAATACCAAGATCGGTTCTGGTTTTCAGTTTAACGTTTGTCGAATCAAGCCAGAATTATTTCTTCTCTCAGGACTTGCTTGATGGAAAAGGAAGAAATCTTCCTTACTTTCATTCCATGTTGGTCTCGAGCTCACCTAATCAATCCATGTCAAAAGCATTTTGTAAAAAAAAAACGGTTAGCCTCCGCAGGCGGACCCATTTTTTACCAGGCTGGTTTCCCTGTTAAGCGTTAAGTGTGCTGTATTCGAGGCATCATGTGGCGCGTGGCTAGATATCTTCGAAAATCAGGGGGGGGGGGGGCACAAAGGATTTCAAACCGTTTCTTTCCAGTCATTGTCGTAGGTCCAATGTCAAAATCTCTGAGTGTTAGGGGGGTAAGGTGCGGCCCCCACCCCCTCGGACCGCCAGTCATGATGTATTGTACCCACATTGCTAAAATTCCAATAACGCAGTCCTAGGATTACTGCGTCTCGAATTCCCACGGATCGTTCGAAAGAAGCTTAGCCACGTTAGCATAACTTATCACCACGTCTCGGAAATCCAAGATAATGTCATGGCGATAATGTCATAGACCGTGCTACAAGGCTCGAGTTTCCATGCTTATCAGGCAGAGGGGGTGACCTGCCCAAAGCCAGGCGTCCGTCAGCTGGTAGTTCGAAACACGCGCGTGCGCTTGGCAGCCCATAAGAATGGCGCCAATACGCCGCCTCCGGTCGCTCCAGCAACGAACTGAAATCTTGTCTTGTCGATTTAACTGGTACCTGCGCGCCTGTCTTCCCACGTAACAAGTTTCTCATCAGCGGCTTAGGTTCAATCAATCATGATTAAGGGCTTAGCAACCGGTACTGGCGGAACCAGTTTCACCGTCGTGTAATTCACGGTGGCCACGAGAGATGTTTAAGTCCCGTGAAATGAAGGGCGAAAAAGGACACGTACCCACAACGAACGTTTAAATCGTTATTTAATTATGTTGCGGGAGCCACCAAAGTTCAAGGACCATACAGTCTAAGGCTTAACGTTGTTTTCTTTATTCTTAATAGTCTACAGTCTTAACGATCTTAATTCTTTATTCTTAGTTTAATGCAAGCACTTTGTCCAACACGACTTAAAGTCAGAAGGCACATCTCATCTTTTTTTTTGCTGACGTATGACGGTGTTTTTTTTCGGGCGTGGGGGCAGCAGAAGGCGCGAGATTTAAAACTCCGCGCCTTCATGAACGCTCACCTCGGGGCCTTAATGCCCTAGACATATTCCTTGACATGTAACGCGCGAACTTGGCCGTCCCAAATTCGTCCAGACGTGACCTGCTGCGATGCAGTGGGAGATCTGTACTAGCCTCGTCAAAGCCGCGCTCTGTCATTGCTCATATAGCCCACACTGCAACATTTCCGACCCATCAGATCAGTTTGAGGTCGGTC
This sequence comes from Capitulum mitella, assembly GCA_030062745.1. NCBI lineage: Eukaryota > Metazoa > Arthropoda > Thecostraca > Pollicipedomorpha > Pollicipedidae > Capitulum > Capitulum mitella. The sequence continues at coordinate 25,359,299 of CP099842.1, read as the reverse complement.
ATAGGTATGCATGGCTGCTGACAGTGTGACAGTGTAGCTGCTTGGCTAATGGCCATACTGCTGTGTCGTTCAAAAGCTGGCAGGTCGGTGACAAAGACGTACTGTAAAGAAGTGCGTATCCTATACGAACTGTGCTGTACTACAAAGCGTGCATATCCAAAACGCGCTCTTTGCAGTAATTGTTTTATAAGCAGAGCTGGATCATGGGGATTTGGGAGGGTCTAGACATCTCCCGCAATTTTTACAAATTCTAATGTTTCACGTATGATAGCGACTGGGAAGAAACCGTTTTAAATCCTATTCAAACCTCAACAAATTTGGGAAATTTCCAGCCATGTTTACAAGAGTCCCTTCCATAGCGGCGGGAGCCATGGGGCCAGGGGGGCTTCAGCATCCCAACTTTTTTGAAATTTTACATTGACCCTATGGGCGTTGATTAGATAGAATGGACCCAAAATGCTTCCCCCAAATGAAGAGGAGTTCCCGTGTCCTTAGTTCCTTTCCCTTTAAGGGACTGGAGATCTTTATCCACCTGGGGCTTAACAGTCCTGAGTAAGCTTTTTTCTTTTTTCCTTTTTCCTTTTTTTGTTTTTCATTTTCATTTCATCATTCATTTCCTTTTCGTTTCTTTTTCCGGGGGGAGGGGTGGTCTTTGTTAGGGGGAGAGGGGTGCATACATTATCAACAGGCCGTGGTTTCGTTTCCTACATATCGGTAAGGTATGCAAAACTCATTTGCAGCAGCCTCCACATTACCAAATTTTTCCTGTTTTCCTTAACCGACACCGTGGCAATGTCTCACACCGAGCTGCCAGTTTTTACCAGCCTGTCAGTGATCTGGCAGCGCTGCGGAACGTCGGCCACCAGCTATATTTACGCGTGCTCTGGCGCTACACAATGACGCAATCCACGCTCCGTGCCCCGCCGGCGCTGGTCTCCGTTTAAATGGCTGCAGATACCGCCACGGTATGCAACCGGGCGCTGCGCGAGCTGTGCACCCAAATCAAGGGTATCGCCCTTTTCACGGAGCGGGCTTGAAGGTGGAAGCGGGCGCGGCTCGACTTCGTGTCGTGTCGTCGGGTGAACGTTTCCGCCGTCGGCACTCGGGCCAGCCGAACAGCTGGTCCGCGCGCGGTTCTGACAGCTTTGGCGCAATCGTAGCTGTGCGATATCTCTGCAGGGCTCATACGCTGTTGAAAAACCGTGTATCGGTAATGTAGCAAACGTCCATCAAACTGAACCTTGCACCGCAACATAAGTGGACTCGTGGTTTAATGCGACAACAATGAGACTTGAATTGAAATCTGTCAAGCCAAAACACTTGCTTGATTGACAATAACGCACTTATCCCTGACCCTTGAGATCCAATGGCGGTGGCGTTCATTTTTTTCCTTTTTTTTATTCAAATTCATCCGTATTTAGGGGGGGGCGCAGGCCATTTTAGGGTTATTTCTTTACAGGCAACACCCCAGAGCTAACGTTATATTTCTGCGTTAAAAGTGAGGGAATGCACCGTTCCAAAGCCTCAGTGATCCCGTCGTCCGTTTTCAGGTTCCATGATCGTTTCGGAGGACTTCTCGATATAACCGCGATCCCTCGGATACCAACAGTTCCCCTCTCTGGGAAGAGAAACTTACGCTGTTGAGAAGATTCCAAACTGATGACGGGGCGGGTCTCTCGAAAGAGTGCTGAGACAATGAGTACTACTAGGCATACGAAATAACTTAGGTCCTAGTGTCCGAAAGGCTCATCAAACTCGAATGTGAGTCCTGCATGAAAGAGGCCTCATGCTGATCTATCACAGACTGCTGGTGGCCTGGGATGAACCCAGACCGCTGCAGAGAGCGCTGCAAACGACACTGCGTCTGCACAGCGTCTCGATGTTTCTATGAAAAAAGCTTACTTAGCGCCGGAAAAGGTCACTCCAACCCAAAACCAGAGCCTGTGAGCTCTGTATCCAAGGCCGAGACCACCTTGGAGACGTCGCTGCATGTGCGAGCTTTGTATCCGTCCCGTCAGGCCGATTTCAACTTCTGCACTCTGCAATAATGGCACGTTCGTGCCGACGTCTGGCTAACGTGCCTGCCGGTGTCTTGCCCATCCGCGGCATTCGCTGGGAATAGCGGGACTGTCGGTTCCCGCCTGCCCTGCCCCACCCGGCCACATCGTTTCTCGCTGCACGGGCAACAGGCCGCGGGTGCTGACGGCGGCCAGCCCCTCGCCCAGGCCCCTGATGAGCCGGTCGCTGCTTGTGTTGGGCGGGGTTCCGTTCAGTTGGCGGGCGCGGGTGACGCAACGCCAGGGTGCCCTGCGCGGTGAGCGGGTTCCCAGGAAGGGCCGGCGATTTTTGCCGTTCCACGGCGATACGCTGCGTCCTTAGACTTGGCCCGGCGCTCTGGTGGTGACATCAGGGGGGGGGGGCCCGGTTGGGGTCGTGCGTTGCGGTACAGTCCAGTCGCCAGGTGCGACGGCTCTCAAAGAACGCCGCTCGCAGCCCACTGACCGCCTTCTGGTGGGAGCAGACGTCTGCGGATCAGGTAAAGCCGACAAGCGGATCTGCATGGGAAGCCTCCTGAGAACGACGCGGAGGCGCATGGTAGTGCGAGGTTGTGTGAGGTCTGGTGGGCCGAATGGTTCGGCGAAAGGTCCAGTCTGGGGAAGGATCTACCAAGGACTACGAACTGTGAGCAGTGATTGGGGCGAATCAGATAAACCGTACGATGCAGGTGTGGGGCTGAAAAGGAATGCAGGTGCAGGTGCACAGCAAGGCCGAGGTATCAGTCTGTTCAAGCGGCGACCAAGGATTTCAAAGGAATGTTTAGTTCTCGTAACCATGCGCTCCGATGTATCGTTCAGCAGAATGCTGACAAACTCCACTGTAAAAAAACGCGTGGGGGGGGGGGGGGCGGAAATGCATCTAGACGCCGCATCCGCACCACCTGCGGACAGTTTAATCGAAACATGAAGCGGTTTACGCTCTCCTACACACACAGACCATAGGAAACGACATGACTCAAATTATCTTGCACTATTTATCCGCATTATTATACGCGGATAAAAATACCTGCGGGCAAAACCAACCCTTTTACGTTGCCATTATTACCGCTTCTACATGCATCTTCCGCATGTCATATGAAACCAGAATTTTGCTGAATTTTGCTGAACTTTGCTGAGTCATTTGTGCGAAATGACGTTTTCAACGTCGTCACCCACTGCTGAGGTTTGGCCACCGGGGCTTCTGTGCTGCCATCTGCAAACGACGCGACGCGAAAACCCTAGACGGCGAACACTCACCGGCGGTTTCAACAGTGCTGGGACATGCTCGAAAACGGCAATACGTTAGACATGGTATCGCACGTTTTTTCGTCTGAAACGTCTTGCACCGAGACTCAAAGTGTCATGACTTCGAACACACCGCGCCCGTCACCCGAACGGGCCCTTTTTCTACCGGCGCGGTATGTACTGGTGAATTCTGACACGGAGAAGTCAGCTTCAGCTCGACTTGTCCAGCCGTCAAAAGGCTGCAGTCAATCCGAATGTTTCCCTTTGTAATAGCCATTTGAAACAAATTATTTTGCCCTTAATTTTCCTCGTTACAAATTTAGTCTGCTGAATATCTTGAAGAATGGCTTTTAAATACTGGTTTTTAGTCACTGTATGCATTGAATTACTGATCAACCTTCAATATGCTAGGAGACACTGTATTGTTACATAAATCAGTCACGAATCAAAAATATATTAGACTCAACGTTTCGGCCAGAGGCCACTCCTGACCATGGCCTTTGGCCGGAACGATGAGTCCAATAAATTTCTGATTTGTAACGTAGTCATTTAACAGTAGTGTCTGTATCTGTCTAACGAGTGTGTGGTATATTGCAGGTCGATTATTGATTGAATGCATTCAATGCCCAGTTCAGTCTGTTTCCTTTTTCATTTTCCACAGTACAAAAAAGCAAATTAGGCTCAGCAGAGCAACTTTAGGCTCAATCGCTCAGGCCTAATCCGGTTCAACCAGGCAGACGCCAATGAAATACTTCCCTGAAATCGAATTATCACAATTATCCCATCTGCGCCACGAATGCATTGCTCATAACGTTAAAGCCAGTAGTAAATTTCGGCTTTCGTGTCCAATTTTATAGCCGTAAAACGGGCCACAAGCGTGGCGTCTATCGAGCCTAAGGGAAGGGACGGTTATCTTGCAATGCTGAGTTTCACGTCTCGGCTGCCAGTTTTTTCTGGCGACACTCCTGACGCTTACTGAGAGCCTGGGGTACCAGAACCTGCCAACTTTCTGTCTTCCGAACCGCATAACGAAATGATCGTTACACCTTTCTTCTCAGAAATGAGAAAATAATTGCTGTCGTTGCGGGCGCATTACGTACTTGAATTGTAAGGGTTTTATACTAGCCCTTCAACGTTACAAATCATGCACTTCCATTTAACTAAATCTCCATTCACGCACCTTGCCACCTTTCTTCGACGACAAAAAATTATATCTGAAAACAAGTCTATTAAAAAAGGAAATAAATACAGCACATGCAATCTATTTCCACTGTTAACAAACATCTGACAAGCACATGAGTCTAGTTCAATGAACCAGTTCACATCTACCAGTCTGCCATTACTTTGCCTGTCCGCACGATTCACCTGGTTGAATGGCAACAAAAAAGTAAATTATGCGCCGTCCAAAACCCTCACAATTCACGACCAATCCTGCGCAAACGCGTCATCCACCGCTGTTAACCGCGTTCAACCGTAGCGGCCAGATTTGAGGAGACCGCCCATATCCAATAACAACCAACATCCTTCGAGGACACCTCAGAGGGCGGTCACCGTTCGGCGTCCTCGCCCGCGAAGCAGAGTCGCCAGATGTCGCGACAGTGCTCCAGGGTCTCGAGCTCCTCCTCGCGGCCCTGCAGCTCGCGCTGGCGCTGGCGCAGCAGCTGGGCGAGCTGCAGCTCGGGCCGGCGGCACTCGGCGGCCGCCTGCTCGCCGTCGGCGGCCAGCGCGGCGAGCGCGGCCAGCAGGTGCTCGTGCCAGGTGGCGTGCGGCGCCGCCAGCAGGCCGCACAGCTGCTCGATCAAGCCGACGGCGAGCGCGGTGCGGCGCAGCTCGGCGCTCTCGGCGCACACGGTGCCCAGCAGGAAGGCGGCCTTGGTCTGCAGGCGCGGCTGGCCGCTCTGCATGGCGGCCACCAGGGCGGCGCAGCCGTCGCGGCCGCAGAAGGCCGCCTGGCCGGCCGGGTTGTGGCGCAGGAGGCCAGAGACGGCCTGCAGGGCGGTCACGCGCGCCGCCGGCTCGGCGTCCTCCTGGACGACGTGCAGCAGCGCCGGCAGCAGGTCCGCCTGCAGGGCGGCGCGCTGGCAGTGCGGGTTGTTCTGGATCATGTCGGCCAGCACGCCGCCGGCCGTGGCGCGCACGTCGCCGTCATCGCTCGCCAGCGCGCCGCGCACCGCCGCCAGGCCGCCCATCTTCTCGAAGTCGTTGGCGATGTCGACGTTGTCGACGTGGTCGCGCAGCACGCGCAGCGCTCCCAGCTGGCTGGTGGCATCTGGCTCAGCTAGCGCGGCCAGCGCCGAGCGCAGCGTCTCCTCCACGGCGCTCGTGGCCTGGTGCAGCGCCGCCTCCAGGAACTGGCGCCGCTCGTCGTCCATAGGCGCCGCGGCAGGCGCGTTGTTGGCCGGGGCATGCTCCAGGCTCAGCTGGAGCAGGTGCTGCATGTCTCGCGCCCGTTCGCCTTTGTCGTCGCCCGACATGGTGTCGCCTGAGTGCTACCTGAGCTGGGATTCTGGACAAAATGCAAATGGGCCTTGTAAGACATGGGAGTTCTTTACACACACAATAAATTTCATGCCTTGTTTTGCCATGGACACAAAACAGGAACACCAATGTTTGGCTATGAAGATGTGGGAGCTAACTGCCATTAAGTCCTCAGTGTGAATACCATGTCTGGGAATGAATTCTAGGGCAGGCCATGGAGCTATGTCCAGTTCTATGATAAAGATACATAGAAATTTTAATACAGGAAATCATATTTTGTACCAAGGTATGCCTTAACACTTGAAAGGCAGCAAACTACTCAGCTTTACTCACATCCATTTTGGGCATGCTAAGGAACTGCAGCACCATCACTATATTTGGTCTGGTCAAAGGGTTTTGGCTCCCTACAAAGCTGATATCAGTCACACAATGCAAACTATGTTGAGAACAGTCTTCTGGGTGTCAATACTTACTATCTATTTCAATCATGCATAAGAACTGTATTTGTTCTTTTGTACAAACTAAATCAGGGGCATCATTTTGCACCAATTATTGGGGGCTGAGCTATGGGCCTGACAAAGTTAACCTTCCCCTTAATGTGGGTTTTTGAGCAGATTTAACCCACTTTGTTTTGGCTAATGTGGAAATCTTGTAGTTTTTTTGTGGCTATTTATCAAATAAAGAATGCACATATATATAGTTAAATAAATTGCTTCGTGTTTTATTCCATACTTCCTACCTATATCCAGACTTGTGCTCTCATTCTGATTTATCCCTCCTTTGCCATGCCACCAGCCACTTGACCTTTCCTCAGCGCAGCCCATAAACAATGGTGGATACAGTGAGAAAAGGATATACCACCAAAAATTCTTTCATGTGCTGTTCATGTGGCCCTTTTTGAGACCACTGTTAACAGCTATTAAAATGCATGGTTAATGTCATCACAAATACCACTGAAAATGGCTGCTCAAACTGTACATGAGAGAACCTGCATACTCACTGACTTCCCCTCTCTGTATCTGCCCTTGGCTGAAAGGAATGGCCTGCAGATGGGTCGGGCGACGAGTGGGTGACAAAAGGGGATAAACCGGAATCAGAGCACAAGTCTGCCTATCTCTCATCTATGGCAACCATTCATTTCATTACTACTGCCTATTTCTTTTGCTATAACTGGCAGAAAATACTGAGGGGCCCAAACCAACAACATTGAGGGCCTAAATCAAAAAGGGCGGGCTGGGCCCTCACTGAAGAATACAAATGGACACCCATGTACTGAGCGTATCTCCTGTGGGCCCGACGCACTCTACGGCGCACAAAGCGACATTCTTTATGAGACAGGCTCACAAAACTCACCAATCAACCTAACGCACGTCTTTGAATATCCTTGCGTGCCACACGTACACCCACCTCAGGCCACACAGCGTGGACTAATACTCCACCCGCCGGATCAGCAAGCTTTATCTGATTCTCCCCACGCAGGGTCAACCACCCCCCTTTCAAAATTTTTTAAATTTTATTTTTTTTTTTTTTTTTTTTTTTTTTTTTTTTTTTTTTTTTTTTTTTTTTTTTTTTTTTTTTTTTTTTTTTTTTTTTTTTTTTTTTTTTTTTTTTTTTTTTTTTTTTTTTTTTTTTTCCCAAAAAATTAAAAAAATTTTATTTTTATTAAAAATTTTAAAAATTTTTTTTTTTTTTCATTTAAAAAATTTAAAAAAAAAGTTTAAAACTAAAATTTTTAGTGTAGTAGGAAGGTTTTTTTTTTTTTTTATTATTTTTTTTATTAACCCCCCCCCCATGTATGGGGGGGGTTTTTTTTTTGGTTGTTGGTGGGGGGGGATAAAAAAATGGGGTTGTTGGTGGGGGGGAACAAAAAATTTTTTTTCCCGCCCCCCAATAAAATAAATAAATTCCCCCCCTCCTCTGCTGTGTTTTATTTTAAAGAAAACACCCACACCTGGGGGGGGGGGGGGGTTGTATATAAAACAGATTTTTTTTTTTTTATTTTTTTATTTTTTTTTTTTTTTTTGTGGGTCTTTTTTTTTTTCCCTTTTTGGGCCCCCCCTTAGAAGAAAAGAATATTGTTCCTTTATTTTACAGATAAGCATCGCCTTCTACCTACTTGGCGAATATGGTGCCTCTAGTGGCGGGTGGTGAACTAAAACAAAGTGGTGTAGACTCGTTTGTAATCCGGCCCCTGCGGGCCTGAAACCACAAATGTACGGCGTCGTGGTCACAGGGAACGAAAAGGAAAGCGCCCGGGATTATCTGTTACTACGATTTCGATTGCACGTTCATGGAGAAACATTTCCTTAGCCTATGTATGTATCCGGTATGTCTTCATCGTACTGGGAGGCAAAATAAACCCTCCAGCATGTACGATGAAACGTTTTCGGTGCTGAAATGTGTGTATGGAGGAGAACAGGAGACATTTTTAAGTCTTTTTTCTGTACAGTCCATAGAGTCAATGCCAAATTTTTCGAACCTATGGGGGGAGGGTAGCTTCAGCAGTAACCAGCTTCCATCTCTCCTGCTCGCCCGACGTAACGGTTTTCATCGTCATCCTAAACGGTGGGAACAGGGGACGGGAATCCCACCTCTGCTGATTTCTGTTCAGATCAAGACAGGGCGGCGAAACAAATGCGAACATGCAGTGCATCCTTTCGATTCGATCGATGAGTGATTTGACCCTGTGGGACCACTTACTAACCTCCGGAAAAAGGAAAATGCTCTTTTGTTTTCCGCATCCGTTATCATCGTATCTGTGTGATTTCATGATACCTTAGATTCACAGTTTTCATACTTAGGTGCTTTTAAATGGATGAAAGTCTCCTAAACTAAAACAGGCAGCAAAACTCCCCAGTGGCCTGTTCAGAATACTTTGAGGAAGACGTGCAAGGTCGTTGATCTTACTGGATCTTGGAAAGGCTAATAGGCTTTTAGAATTCGATTTGTGGTCAAACATGGATCCAGACAGTCCGCTTTCAAAATACCGACTCCATATCTCGTCACGCTGTTGAGACATGGGCCCAAAATGTGGTTCAGATAGAAGAAACAGGTCTCGAGCTTTGGAGTGGCGTTATGACCCGCCCACTTGACATGGTCATTCAGTAATATTTGAGGAAAAGATGCAGGAGGACTACAGTCAGTATAAATCTGGGATTTTGGACGCCAGGCATTTACCTTCAGCCTCAAATAACACATGCAGGGGCGTCGATTTGTATTCTTTTGAGAGGGCCCTGGCCCACCCAATGTTGATTTGGGCCCGCCGAATGTTGGTTTGGGCCCACCCAATGTTATTCTCCGATTTTAAAGGTAAATGAGTAGTAATAACGAAAAGAATGGCCGCAACGGATAAGACATAGATGAAAAGTAGCGAATGAAGTCTAAGGCGATGTATGTATATTTCTATCTTCTGTCCACATATACCTATATACATGGGGACAAATGCCGTTTTTCATTCAATAAATAGTAGCAAAAAAACTTACAAATTTCCGTTGGTCAAACTAAAGTGGGCTAAATTCGTTGAGAAACCCACATTTGGGGGGAGGTTATGTTGTCTGGCCGTCGGCTCGGCCCCCCAGTCATTTACAGAAATCGATGCCCCTGAACACATGGGGTGGCAACACGCCCCTCATCGGGTGATGGTGATGTCAGCGAGCTCTGACTTCCACAGAAAACTCTGTTTGAGCTCATCGAAAAGTGTAGTCATGTCAACCTGAGCCGTCTCGGGATAAATGCTGCTTGAGGGTCTCTGCCTCGGTTTTCCTCGAGTCACCTGCAGTTGAAAATTTCGAAAGGCCCGCATGCACCAAAGCCTCATTTCTTTGACGGGCGGTTGGCCCAGAGGGAATTTTCAGGTTCCGGAGGCTTCTAATCTGCCCCCTCTGGAGGCCAGGCGGGCCCCCTGGTGTCCGAGCGGGGCCCTCTGAGGCCGAAGGCCCCAGTTCTGTGGATAGCGTGAGGCGCCCGCAGGGTGTCTTACACTGTCGTAAATGGACAATTAAAGCAAAATAAGAATATTTTAAGCACTAAAGGCTTTCGAACCTAAACATTCGTACTCCGAATATACGAGAAGGCTTTGTGTGCTATGAAAAGAGGCCCGTGGTCTGAACAAGCGTTGAGGAGCCCTTGCTAGCTCGCAGGGGAGTCCACTGCTTGTCTGGGGAGGGCCCCCTGTCGACCCATAAAGGGCCTCTGTCAGCCTTTGAAGGGACCTCCTGTTGGTTTGGAAGAAGGCCCCTGTCCGTGCCTTCAGAGGTCGACAGGGGCCCTTTACAGGAGCTCCCTGGCCAACAGGGGCCCCTAAACGATCATTCAGGGGCCCCTGCTTTCCTGTAAAGATGTTCCTGCCGACTTGTAAGAGGCACCCTCCAGGTCGGCAGAAACGTCTTTACAGGCGAACATGGGCCACCCTTTACACTTCAGCGTGACTCCTTTACAAACCGACAGTAATTTTAACCACATGGGGCCCCACTGATTAGGAGGGCTAGGCGGGATCCAAAGGAGAAGCAGTTGGGGCGGTCGCCCCATCCCCCCTGAGGCTGGAGAAGGGACCCATGTCAGTCTTAAAGGGAGCCCCGAGGGTGCCCCGTATGAGCTTCACGGGGTCTCTGTAAGAACCTGAGGGGCTCTTCATGCAGTCAGGAAGGCCTCCTGGAGGGTTAGATGGTCTCTGCGACGCGTAGAGGGCTACTGAAGCTCTCAAAGGGCCCCTGAGACCACAACAGGGCCCCAACATGGCAGAGTGTGCCTGAGGACGTCAGATGGCTGACAGGGTCCCTGAGACGGCCAAGATGAGGACTGAGTCCCTAGGTGGTCCCAGTGAGTGAGAAGCTGAAGGTTCTTGATGTAGTCAGAGGGCCCCCAGGAGGGTTAATGAGACCCTGACACTTTAAGATGGTCCTTAAGATGGAAAGAAGGTCCCTTGAGACTCTTCAAGGGCCGCTGGGAACGCAAGGGGCCCAACACGACAAAGAGTACATGAGACCGCTTAAATTGCCAGAGAGGCACCTGAGACGGAAAGAACTTAAGAGGGTGTCTAGCACGGCATAAGGAGACCCTGGCCAGCCAGAGGTGCCCCTGAACGGGGATTTGTCGGTGACCTCAATCTCGAGAGGAGCCACAAATGGGTTACACTTTTTGAACTTTTTTTAGACTTTTTGAAATCTTTAGGGGTTCTTGATGCTGTCAGGGACCCCCGGTAAGGTCAGGTGGTTTCCGAGACGGCAAGATGGGCCCGTACACCGCAGATGACCCCTGGGACCAGGGCCTCTGAGACGGTGTTTTTTTATGGGGGCGCTGGACAGCCAGAGGGTCCCCGAGTGTAATAAGCGGGCTCCTGGCACGGGCAAGGTCCCACTGAAACTGCCGGTTAGGCCCCTGAAGCGCCAACAAAAGCCCATTGCTACGGCTAGAGGGGTCCGAAAAGTCTGTCAGATATACCTCATGTAACAGAGGAAGACCCCTGATACATCCATGGGGACCACCGGAGACGTTCATGGGGCATATGACACTGCACAGGGACCCTGAAATTGCCAGAAGGTCTTTTGTACCTGCTAGAGGGCCCCTGAGATGGCAAAAATATTTCCCAGAGACGATGGGAGGGGTACCCAGGACCAGAGCGGTCCACTGAGACTGCTAGAGAGGGACGTTTGAGACTGCTAACTAGAAGTCTGTAGCAATAGGGGCCCCTGAGACGACCAGAGTGGTCCCTGAAATTACTAGACTTTGAGATGTCCAGACTGCTCCCGAAACGGCCAAAGGACCTAGAGGATTGCCAGAGGGGCCTCTGTCACGGCAGAGAGAGACTTATAGAGGGCCTTTTTTAGTGCCTGAGGGATTCCTTAGACGGCAAAAACGTCCCAGGGACGACAACAGGGAAACCGAGATGGCTTAAGCGTCCCTGAAGCTGCCAGATGGGTCCCTGAGACTCTCCGAGGTGCCCCTGAAACTGCCAAAAGAGCGCCTGAGACGTTCCGCGGGACACGTGAAACTGTAAAAGGCACCTGAGACCACTAGAGGGTCCTGGCACGGCAGACGGCCCGAGACCACCAAAAGTCCCCCTTTAACTGCAAGAGGAAACGCAAACTAAGCTGACAAAAAAATCCCCAGAAGCTACGGGATGGGGGGGGGGGGGGGAAGACGGGCTCCTGGACCAGATACAGACACGACATTTCAAACGGAGGGAGGGACGGGACCGCCTAAAATCTCGCCGTTTTTGTCATATTGCCTGCACTTTGTTCGGGAACAAAGTGCAGAATTTTCTGAAATAAGGTGACGCTTTTGAATTTTTGGGGTTATTTTTTTATGGTAAAAAAGGCAAAATTACGTCATTTTTCATATCTGAAGAGCCAAAAAATGGGGGCCCCGCACTGGCCATTCGCGTCCATCCCCCGCCTTGGCAAAATCCTGGATCCGCCCTTGGCGAGGGCCCCCATTGGTTACGACGCCCTTGACGAGGGCCCCCTTGATCCGATTTGCCCCCCCCCCCGGGCGGAATCCCGGCTACGCCCTTGCTCGCACACCCTTAGTAACACACAACATTGTTACGATGATTGTTAGGTGATTACAATACATTGCAGTTACAACATTGCTTTGGTGTGGTTACAACACTGGAAGTGCAACCTTTGGTGGTTGTTTCCTGATTGTGAATGCAGTATTGTATAAACTCTGTTGTCATAGTGACGTCACTATGTATAACATGCAGCACTTAGTGATCGTCCTTTTTATCTCGTACATCATGGTTTTAGCAGTGCCATCGCAATATTGTCACTACGTGCTAAAAGTGCCCCTCTAACTGCAGGAGGAAACCTAAACTAAGCTGACAAAAAAAAATCCACAGAAGCCACGGGATGGGGGGGGGGGGGGACAGACGGGCTCCTGGACCAGATACAACCTGCCCGTGGTCTAATGTTGTATGCTGAGTGAGGGAGCCAGCATGGCAATAATGTTGTACCGATGTTCATAGAAGCCCGAATTCGAGGTTTTTTTCTGTAGTCAAGATGTAGGCATGGTCATTTCACTGCAATAGTAGTTTTCTTTGTCGTAGTCGTAGAAGCAGCAACGGATATTCAGGAGCCTCGGGGTAGGGAAAGGGATAAGGCGAATTCCATGCCGATGGCGCGACCCAGGGACGCAGGAGCCATGGAGCGGGGGGGGGGGGGGGTGCAGGGGTTAGAGCTTCAACCTCGGCATACGGTAGTCCCAGGGGTACGGAAACTTATTTCAACTTCAGGGCTCAGGCCGTTTTGAATTTATTTCTTTTCACGCCACACCATTACGCCTGTTGTCAAGATTTGCCAAAGTTGACGGAGAGGGGACGTGCTCGAACTCCATCTCACCGCCGGCCGTCAGCGTTCTCTGTTCTCAGTCGGTAGTGCCCGGTCGGTCCGGTCACGGTTCCTGTCCCCATCCCTGGTCCCCTGTTGCGGTCCTTTGTCCAAGTCCCCTGTCCCCATCCCTGCCCCCTGTCCGTGCCCATGATCCCGTCGCCGGTTCCCAGTCCCTGTCGGCGTCTCTGGTCTGCAGTCCCGGTCCCTGGTCCCGTAACCCGGCCTCCCCATCCAAGTCTCCTGTCCCCGTCCCTTATCCCCTAGTCGAAAGGCAAGCTTAATACATCGCTCCTTTAAGCAATTTTCACACGCGAACCGTTGTGGTACAGTTGGCAATGTGACATTGGGAGCTTAAGATAGCCGGATCGGACCCGACTACTCGTGGTTTCTCGTGGGAATCTAGACATCACCTCAACTTTACGGTCCAAATGTCGCCAAAATGTTGCATCGAGACTGTAACCGCGTTGGTTTTAAGACGCTCTCTAATGTACCACAATGTCGCTTCAGTTCCATTTCCATATTAATATTTCAACATAAGTACGATTTGCGGCCCTGTATTGATATCATGTTGCTGGAACGTAAAGGTCTTTTGAGGGGCGTTGACTTCGCATGAAGACTATTGAACACCGAAGCGTGAAAGCTATAACGGGAAGCGTGAGTTTTTCGGGGTCTGATCCGGGAGGGTCTGGCATTGGTTCAAATTGGTTCAAGGGCCATTGCATGCTAAACACTTGCGGCCTCGCGATTTTACCACACCTTAGAAAATGTGCTTGAACTTAGTACAAGGCCATGTAAGCTTTTTCACGTTTGACATTCTCATATTGGCGGTAAAAAATTTCAAATATGACTATCGTCCCCTCGCGCTCAAGGAGCATGCATCAAGTTTTATCACAACGCAACATTGTTGTATATGCTTATTACCTTGTTGCCGCGGTGTTTCGGAGCTATGATTGCCTGTGCCCGATTTATGATGTAAAACTTGATGCACGGTGGCGTTTATGACTTCGCACGTAGATGCACGGAACGGATTGCCATTATAGAATGTGACTAGCGGGCAGACCATTTTGTAGTTTGCAGAACCGCCATTAGGGGCGCTATCTGTCGGTGGCTCTCACGAACGTTTAGGGTGCTCCAGTCGATATGCTTCGGTTTGATGACAGCACATTGCTAATTATAAGATATAAACTAATGATGATATAACAGTGATGGTAATGCCTGTTTTTGGAGCAGAGACAAATGAACATTATTTGGGCTTCATTTTCAATACATGGATACTTAAATAAACATTATGCATGTGCAAAAAGACAAATCATGGGGGCAGTACCTGTGGTAATGCAATGTTGCATCTTACTCTCATTTAATGCAAGTCATTGGCTTTGGTATGGCATTTGAACTATGCATCCTGAAAGGGATGTAGTGCCCTTTTGTTGCATGTAGTGTGTCCTGTATGATTTTGCATTCCTGGATGTTGACAGCCTGGCAGAGATGAAAAAAAGCCCTTTCAGAAAAGGACATGCAACTCCTGATATCATCATCTGTTGCATTGTCTTCTGCTGCTGGCACCAATTTGTCATTGTTGATTTGCATTCCTCTGCTGTGAATGTTGATACTGCACTGGCCCATAGCATGATGCCACACATTTTTTTTTGCCATCTGAGCAGGGAGCATGCACTGCTTTTTGTCCTTTGCACAAATACAGAGATTTTATATATTCACCATTTTGCAAGATGTGAAATCTTGTACTGGCTCTGGCAGGGTTGGAATGTTACCTTTTTGAAATATGTAGTTTCACTGGCTGTTTCATGTCATGTCTATATGTGACATTGAAAGATCATTAATTGGGCTACAAGCACATATAATGGTGCATCAGCTCATATTGTGGCAGTTTTGAAATCATATGTATGCAAAAAATCTCCTATGGGTTCTTGGGAAGACTGAAATTTGTAGCCATTTGCCTTTGCGCTTAATTTTCCAACAAGAATCCGAAAACACCCTGGGTAATACTACATTAAACCACCATACATGCAACCGAAACCAACTAAATTCAGAACGGTAACATTCCAACCCTGCCGGCAGGTGATCCGATGGATCAGCGGGTCCAGAAGCGGATACTGCATGCCGGTCAAGGCCCTCTGCCCGAGTTTGCCGACGGTGCACGAGTGAAGTTCCACTTCCGTGTCGAGACGACAGATGGCGAGGCGGCCGTGCTCGACGACTCGCGCAAGTACAAGCCCATGGAGCTGATCCTAGGCAAGCAGTTCAAGCTGGAGGTGCTGGAGGCGGCCGTGAAGACGATGGCGCTCGGCGAGGTGGCCGAGTTCACCGTCGACAAGGCGCTGCTGCACACGTACCCGATCGTGGCCAAGACGCTGCGCGACTCCTGGGACCCGGCCAACAAGCCGAAGGCGACGCCGAGCGGCTGCTGCGGCATGATGGCCGCGCAGGCGCCGCAGCTCGGTTACCCGGACCTGGACCGGCTGCTGCAGCGGCCGCAGAACCTGCGCATCGTGCTCGAGCTGCTCTCGGTCGAGGCCAAGGGCGAGTACGAGCGCGAGTCGTGGGCGCTCTCCGAGGAAGAGAAGCTCGCCTCCGTGTCGGAGCTGCGCGAGAGCGGCAACGCGCTGTACCGGCGGCAGCAGTACGAGGCGGCGGCGGCGCGCTACTCGGAGGCGCTCGGCCGGCTGGAGTCGCTCATGCTGCGCGAGAAGCCGCAGGACGTCGAGTGGAACCGGCTCAACGAGCTGAAGCTACCGCTGCTGCTCAACTTCGCCCAGTGCAAGCTGCTCCTCGGCGACTTCTACCCGGTGATCGAGCACTGCTCGACCGTCCTCGAGACGCGGCCGGACGACGTGAAGGCCCTGTTCCGGCGCGGCCGGGCGCACGCGCACGTCTGGAACGTGGAGGGCGCGCGCGCCGACCTGGCCAGGGCCGCCCAGCTGGACCCGTCGGTTGCTGGCGCCGTCCGCCGGGAGCTGGCCGACCTGGCCGCCAGGGAGAAGGAGAAGCACCAGCAGGAGAAGGAGCAGCTCTGCGGGAAGATCTTCTAGCCGGGCGGGCTCGGACCGGTGACATTGCTCGGCGGCGTTGTGTTGTTTGTTGTCGGCGTGATGCGCGTGATACGATGTTCAGTTTGAAAATACATTTACGGTGTCTTTTTATCGTTTATGATTTCGTTGGCGTTGCTAACGGTTTATTGCACTGAGACAAATAGACATTAGAATTTCGTCTGGCGCCGTCAGTAGCTAGTGTGTTGTTGACTGGTCTCGTGCACGTTAACCGCTTTGCAGTTAACGTCAAGTACCGAATAAGCTTTGAAGAAGCGGTTGATGACAGGGTATATTGAAACTACCAGGATGTACAAAGGTATCCTGGCGATGTACTTACGGTTGTTTTCGATGTCTTGTGCAATGGCGTGAAAACGTATGCGGACGTATGTGTAACGGGCATTTGCGGACGTACCTGTAGCACGTAGTTGTTTTGGATGTTTATGCTGTTCTCTCACATGAAGTGTATGTAATAAAGCCCTTATAAGACGAGGTGGTGAGATCAGTGAATGTCTTGGGCATGAGGAAGAAGACTGTTGTTTCCGGTTGTGTGTAATGCACCATTGGTCTTGGAAATGTGGCCGCAATATATGTGCGTTTGCCAGGCACTGTGTGTTGGTACTTATATTAGGGCTTCCCGGAACGGCAGTGGCTCCCAGTTTGTCGTACAGTGCAATCGATCAGGGGGCAATTATATCTCTGTTGGTACTTCCTGCAGTCACGCGGCTGTTAATGAAGTGCTTTACGTTACGGAGCCCAGTTTCAAGGAAACTTTAAAACGCATGGCCTGAAGCCGATGATGTCTTGTGGCTAGGCTGTACTGCCGAACAAGAACTTAAAATGTCGCCTGATTTGAAACTTCGCAGCGTAAATTAAATCAGCTCTTAAACAGAGAATAGAAGGAAGGACAAGAGAACCGCGACCTCGAAGTGAAATCCCTGGATAACATTTTCCGGCTCTCCATAACTTCTGAAATGCCTCAGTATGAAATGGACGGAGCCCATCTGACGAGGCAAGCATGGCCACGAAAAGCGGCTTTGCGGGAATACGTGGCGACCCTGTCCACCGACGGGGGCCGCCGGGTCCTGGGGGTGTGCCACCAGCCAGCGGTAGACTGCCGCCGCTGCGCCCTGTCGACTGTGGTGACAGCGCGCGATAAGCGTCGATCGATGCACCAGTAGCACCGCGAGGGGACGAACCACAGGTACCAGGGGGCCGGGGTGTAACAGGTGAATAGTGTTGCGGCGGCAGCTGCGCGCTGTTGCCGGCCTGTGTGGGTTCTCCCGCTGCGGACTCTCGGGCCGGGTCGGACGAGCCTTCAGTCTGGACGTCGGACGGTGTCCGCACGACGCCGCGCCGTGACGCCGTGACGCCGTGACGCCGTGACGCCGGCGTGACGTCGGTTCCTCCGGCCTCCGCCGCGTCACGCTCGGGCTGCCCGTTCGTGACGTCACGCCCGGCTGGCGCGCGTGTGTGTGGAGTGACGCACGGACCGCAGTCGCCGCGTGACGGCTGTGACGATCGTCACGTGGTGTTGTGCTGTCCGGCGCCGCGCCCAGGGGAGGATTGATCTTACAGGTAATGGTGCCGCTGGGTGCCACGAGGTGGTATTTCTTTGTCTTTTTGCCATATTGTTTTCCAGTAACATCACCATCGCATTGACTGGTTTCGTTAAACGCATGCGAATGAAAACAGTCCACTCATCATGTTTTGACGCTGTCATTTTGGCCATTTGGTCCCGTCACACAGGGTTTATTAGGTCCTCTTGTTTCCTCCTGTCGAGTTCGCAAGTTGCATGTCTTTCTTGGTGACGAACGATTGCTGTTGTATTGCACTGTCACCCACTTCGCGCTCGATGTGGACTTGGACGTTGCACTGTTTTGGCAGTGGTAAACCGTACACAAATCTGTAACGCGATTTCTTTGCGCTGTGATAACTGTCAACTTGTTTTTGGCTTTAAAACGATGGTTTCTAGTCTGTGGCAAAATCTTTCAAATTTGCTTGTAGCACTGCTTGCGTTTACTGAGGCTGACTGACATTGTCACGCCCATAGTCTCATCTGAGCGGAGCTGACGGCCTTCGCTGAAAACGCACGGGCCGTTCCCAGCTCCCGTCGGCGGACGGCGGAGAACGGCTGCAGCAGCACAGTTCCGCTACGCCGGCGGCGCCGCCGTGGCCGTATTTAGACCATGACGTACCGTGGGGTGGTTTAATTTACGCTGTTTACGGTGGGGCCGGCTCATGGCCGGGCGCTGGACCTACTGCGACGCGGCGGCCGGCGCCGGCCCGGATCAACGTCGTGACGTGACGTCATAGATCGTCACGCTGTCACCGTGGCGCGTGTGACGCAGCCCCCCCGCCGCCACCGACCCGGGTCAGCGTCGTGATGTGATGCCATAGATCGTCACGCTGTCACGTGTGCGTGTGACGCAGCCCGCTCCTGCCGCCGGCCCGGGTCAACGGGGTGACGTGACGCCATAGATCGTCACACTGTATGTCGGCGTGACAGGTCTGATACAGGCGCACCGTCGCCGCAGGCCCGGGTTAAGCCGGTGACAGGGCGCCGCAAGTGGTACGTTGGTACGCTGGTGCGCTGGTAACTCCGCTCCGCCCCTGGCAACACAGCGCCAGCGAGGCGGGCCGCCGTCAGCTCTCTCACCGTTCCGCCGCCGCCGCCGCCGCCGCCGCCGCCGCCGCCTGGCAACCGACCGGGGCTGGTGTCGGCACGTGACGGGCGGCCAGCGCTTGTGTGCTGGCTTAGCTTTAGATCCCTGGGCCGGCTTGCTGTCTGGACATACAGGTCTTCAGGTCATACCAGGGAGGTCTCCCCGAATTCTCCCCGAATTCTGAGGGAATTCAAGTTTATTTTAAGGTTAAATTCAGTTTCCTTCATTGCACCCTCACAACACCATAAAGATGATAACATTTCCTCGCTGAGTTTGGGATAAATCTGCATGCCTGACTTACACTGAAGCTCTGCCCGTTTGTAAGAGCACTGGAACTCTTGGTGCCGGGAGAAGCTGTTTGGGACGCGGCCAGCTCTAACTACAGTGGACCCCGATTTGTCGAAATTGGCTCTGAATAGGAGCTAATCACCTGCGAAGTTTGAGACGGTTGCAGGGGTAGCGGCGGCCGCCACTATATCATGGCCACCAGCCATGTCTTGTTTCGCTTGGACGTTTCATCTACCGTCGGTTGCATCGTTCTGCGTCTGTCCCTTCCGAACCCCTGTCTGAGAAACCCCGCTTTCTTTAATGGGTATGAGTAGCATGTTCCGCCATCTCTGTCCATGTAGCCCAGTGCTCATACTTTACTTATCTTGGTTGCCTTGCTGGCTACATGGTCGTGCTGGTTCTGATACACGTGAAAATGCACTTGGTTGCATCATTGGAGCTTTATGTCGCTGTCTGCTAAGGCCATTGGGGATCGCCACGAAAACTTTCGTTAATGGGCTAACGCGCCCTGAGAGAAGGTGCATACGGATTCAAACTGTATTCATTTCGCGCACCGCCATTTAATCGACCCGCTCTGATCCCGGCAACTCATCATCGTGAGCACCCTGCTCTGACCTGAAGCCGTGTCGCTGACCTTGGGTCGTCCCTCCGTGCCGGCAGACAGCGCCGGGGGTCGGCAAGGTGGGTTCTGTGCCCAGCTGTCTGCTGCCGGCGGCCTCGCGGTCTGCCACCCCTGCCGCCGCCGCCGCCGCCGCCGCCGCCCCCCCTGCCGCCGCCGCCCCAGCCGCCGGGACCACCGCAGGCATCATGTCGGTCGACACCATCCGAGGTAAGCCGCCAGTGGTAACAATGACAGGTGAAGAGGTAAGGTGTGTATGGTGCTGGCACCATTGGCACTGGTCAGTGACACTGGTGCCCGGTGTCTGGTGAGCATCGGTTGAACACCAGAAATTTATGCTGTACTGTAAACGATTACGTTTAAAGCGCAAACGGCGTTTTCTGTCGGCTGGAATCAGGTCCTCAGGGCTGAATTCAGGTATCCACATTTGACGCTCGGTGTCAGAACGGCGGCCACATGCTTGTACCGTCACCGGCTCCCTGCGAGGAAGCAGCCAGGGTCTGTAGTGTAGCGGGCCCTCCCGTAATGTCGGGCCACAGCCAGTAATGCTGTAGTTTCTAACAGCGTAGAAAGCTAAATTCATTACTGGTTTCATCGTGGGACTGTTTGTGTATGTGAAGTCCTGCGGCGTTCCGCGCGATAAATTACAGTGCTCCGGGGTATGATGCGCTTTAACCGTTGCGCTCCAATGGCTGACGCGCTTTAATTCCTCTGATAGAGCGCCGGCGCGGCCGTACCGTCCATGGGCGCTACGCGGCCTCTTGTGTTGACGCGTTCCCAACCCGTTATCAACAGCGCACCGCAATCAGGCGCCGAGTTTTCTATCGCGTGTCGTCGCCGTTACCCGCCCGGCCTGCGGGAGGTCCGACGGCGGCCTAATGCGAGCCTCGCCTCCCATCACGCTCGATCGTTCATCTCGCACCCTTTGGCGGCGGGCCGGGCGCCGGAGAGCGCCGCTCGCCCCGGCTGCGGTCTTTCGTCACGCGCGGCTGACCCCGGCCTGACCCCGGCGGATCGCCTGCGGCGCCGCCGCAGGCTCCGCCCTCCTGCGCTGATGCCGGGGCGGGGGATGGGGTGCGGATGAGGTGCGTCTGTTTGAGGTTTAGGACTGCAGACGGACGGATGGCAGACACCTGGGGGAGGCAAAAATTGACTCAAGACTAGACCCTCGAGCCTGATAGGTAGCGTGTGCGACTTACAAGTAAACCAATGAACAAGCAAGTAAACGAACAAACGGACTGCCGGAGGCACTCGCCAGGGCGGGGTCGAGGAATAGAGGACCACGTTCGACGGCTTCTGTGGCGGTGCGCAGATTCTGGGTTTGTTTCGCTGCCCGTCTGTCTGAAAATGGATGGGAGGACAAAACAGTGGTCGGAAATAACTGGCCCGACACATGTCTGTACAGAGGAGAGACGTTCGAACATGTCCTTAATTTTGCGTTTTATGGCTTTATATGGCTATATACTTTTTCCTGGCAAGATGCAACGTGGTTTGCATGTCGTCAGTCGATAATTCAAGCAGTGTGCGTGGGGGGGGGGGGGCGGAGATTCGTGATTGTGAACTCTGCAGTCAACCGAACAAGCTACCGCAGTGCGAAGCTTCCAAACGTTGTTTTGTGGACATTGTGAGAAAGTGGTTTTCAGCCATTTCCTCGAACAATCACACAACGTCATTATTTTGGACACGGTCCTCAATGCTCAAAGCAAGTTACAGCTAAACGATTGCGTGTGCATTTCATGGTTTCAGTGAGAAATGGTATGTGATGGACCCTGTACCGTATTCTTTCGGTGAAAAGCAGTTGTCACACATAAATGGGGCCTCACACAAACTACGGCAATCAGCGTCGTATTTCGCTTCGTAGCTGAAATACAATTCGCCTGCTAATAAAGCAATAAAACTACTGCACTCAACGCTGGTCACGATTCTGGACGTAAATTTCCAACTGAATTCGAGCTGCGTGACGAAAGCAGATAAGCGAGAGAACGGATGTTTTTGAGCATGGTTGAGTCTAAAGTTAACAATGCACGGCAGTCCACTTTCATGCTGTCTGATGATCGTTATTGTTTCGAGCGTCAACAGCCTTCCTTAGCGTGCGCAACCTAGAGTTGCCGGTAAATACATGCATGGGCTCCAGCACATCTAAGTACGCAGTAGAGGTTTGATAGCTTCTCCTTGGACAAACCTGCAGCTTTGCTCCATTTGGGAAACGCTGTCTTTCGTCCAGTAGAGCAAGAGAGGAAACCGAACGCGGGAACGCGTGTTTGCCTATCGCCACGTAAAAGTAAACACAACCGTGACTTCCAGTGAGAAGTTTCGGCTGCACGCATTCTAATAACACGGTCCTGTGGTGACTGGCAGTGTACCGTGGCGGGCACAACATTTATTTTACGCTCGCCTAGCCGGCTGAGCGAAGCGATAATCGTCCAGCCATCTCGCCGTGGCAGCGCCCGTGCGCGGCCGTCGTGCCGTCGTTAGTCGCTCTCGTGCGGCCGTCAACTGCCGATCACCATGGGAACCAGGATACGAATTGTGAGCACCCGCCGGCGCTGCGGCTGATGGGCTGTCACAGTTAGCATCTCTGATCGCGAGGTTCGCACTGCCGTTGCTTTCCCGGCCACGCGTTCTGACAGGCGCCCGTGCGGTTTGTGATGGGTGGAGGAACCGGATGAGGTGGGGAAAAAATGGACCGGGCGGACCTGTCAGGACGTTTTTGTTGGCGACCGAGTGAACCGTAGCAGCCAGTGATGCGAGCCGCGAGACTCTGACGAGCCTTGTCAGGAGAAAGTCTGCCAGGGACCGCCGATGTCGAAAAACACGAATAGTTTGAGACAAGGGTGAACAAAAACGGGTCGGTGAAACTCCTTGAATGTTTCGTTCAAGCTCCGGACTGCCGCCCGAGATGTCGAAATATCCACGGCAGTCAGTTTTTTTCTGACTAGTTTTTTTTTATAATTCTGCAGCTGTTCATATGATACTGCTTAAAAACAAAGATACCTAACTTTCGGTGCATTTTGTGCCATGTCTTCCAAGACTACCAGCTGGATATGCCATGGACAGGTGTATGCACGTCGCAGGCCGAAAGTATGAAGGCTGGCGTGCGCTGGTAGGACGAGCCACCTCCGAACTCCAGTTGTCAGGTGAATCCAGCGGCGTACTCTGCATTGAAGTTTCCGGGATATCTTCCCGTCCTCTGGCTGCGGCGTCTTACCAGACGACGGCATCGGCATCCGCGTGGTCCGCGGACTCCGGCCCGGACTCCGGCTCAGATTCCGGCTCCATGTGCAGCCCCAGTTCCTGTATGGTCTACAGCTCCAGCTCAAATTACGGTGCCAGTTCCGTCTTCATCATCTGCTGCAGTTATGCCACAGCCGACCCTCGGGGTCTATTTCCAGTCTCTACATCCCAGTTCCAGATTAATCTGCCTGTTAATTACAGTTTTGTCTCCAACTGCAGCGTACCTCCACCTGTAGTACTGTCGCCGGTTCTAGCTTTGCTCCCGGCACCCGCTCCATCGGCATCTTCACATCTAGTTCCAGCTGCACCAACTCTGGCTTTGACTCAGTCTCCATCTCCTTGTCCGTCTTCAGGCCCGATATCCTGCTCCTTCACCATCTCTCTCCATCTCCACTTCCTGCTCCTTTCCCCACCTGCAGCTCGGTACGGCTCCGGCTCCGGCTGCAGCTCCAGCTCCAGCTCCAGCTCTGGCTTCAGCTCCAGCTCCAGCTCCAGCTTCAGCCCCAGGTCCAGCTCCAGTCCTGGCTTCAGCTCCGCCCCCAGTTCCAGCTCCAGCGCCAGCTCCAGCGTGGCGCGGCTCGGCGTCGGCCGGCCGCTGACGGCTGACGGCCGTCAGCGCGGCGTCATGCAAGACGGCCGGACCGGCGGCCGCGCCCAAATTAGCGGCTCGTTACCGACCGCTGATGGTGACGTATGGGACGGCGCCACCGCCGCCGTTCTCAGGGCGGCGCCGACGCCGGCGCGGCGGCGACGAATTAGACGCGGACGTCCGGCGCGGCGGCGGCGTCCGGCGCTGGCAGCCGCTGACGGCCGCCGTCAATTACGTCATCGGCGACCGGTGCCGCCGGCCCGGAACCGTGATCACCAGTTGCCCGGCTGAATTTTCCCGGGGATTACGGAGCGTAACGGCATTAGGCATCCGCATCTGGCGGGTATTTGCTGGACTGTGCGACTCTATTTGCTCTGGGAATGAAGGATGGTCGCCAGGAAAAGTATTACGGTGTTTAGCTCATTACGCAATTTGCCACAACGCTGGATGCTTAATACGTTTTTAATTTACATGACACGGGTAATTAATCGGCACTGATGTAAAAAGCTACGTGGTATCTCTACCACAGTTCTGAACGGCACTGGTCTTCCCTTAGCTTTCCGCATGTGTTTATCTCTTGACAGCGTTCTGTACCACAAGCGTTTAACGTTTCCCCTTTTTCTATCGATCACTCTCCTCGTTTCGTCGTTCTTCCCTGTATCATGTTAATTGACATGCGTCGTCACACGCCTCTTAACCTTGGTGGTCGTTTCACGCTGGTGAAGTCAATCAGAACTCACATCTGGTTTTGCTCGTTAGCCTTTTTCATTGCCCGTTCTCTCGCGAAGCAGTCATGCAGACACCGCACCCCAAGGCGCAAGCAATTCATCAGAAGCCGCGATTAATTTTACCGGGCACGTTACTCACGGTGACTGGACATAAAGTTTTCCCTGTTCCAGTCGGTGGCCATTACGCTGATGTTATTAACCACGGTATTTAAGACGGCTGGCTATTTCGGCCTCCAGAACGTGACCGGCACCCAGAGTGATCACGTGACCGACGCAGGCACAGTGGCGCGCTGAGGAACCAACGAAGGAGCGGATCTGGACGGAGAGCTCGTCGAACGGTTTATGGCGTCGGATTCGTAGAAAGTGCTTCCGGAGGGGCTCGGCGCGTCACGGTCCAGAGAAGCCGGCCACTGTCGCTCCTGGTGTCTGCCCTCTGCTCCGCCTGCCGGCTGGCCGGCCCGTCTGAGGGTGCGGCCCGTCTGCCGGTCTTGATGAGGCGGACTCGGCGACGACCCTGGCGCCGCTGACGAGGGAGCGGCCCGCGCCGGTCTGGATTTCTGCGGTCCGGCGCTGCCGCCAGCTGGGTATCGGCGGCGCGCCGGGGGCGACGCTCGCGACGAACGGACCGGTCGACTGGCGCAGGTTGAGACGTTCAGGCGCGCAGGCGCGGTGGCAGACTGGAGCGCTGTTATACGGCGGCAGACTGGACCGCCGAAAGGGGGAGGGACAGCGCGCCGTCTGGCGAGGATTGAGACGCTCAGGCGCACAGGCAGACTGGACCGCTGTTCTACGGTGGCAGACCGCGACAGCAGACTGCACTGCACCGGACCGATGCAGTGCGGTCTGCTAGCGACCAACTAGCGCACAGCGAGATATGGAGGTGCAGCGATTGATTGGACCATTGCTGCTCATAGCGGGAATTTCAACGTTATGTGGAGACACAGGTACAGCCAAAACTTCACTGCATAGTGATAACATGCATGTCTGTGGCAGAACGCCGAAAGAATAGATTTCAGAAAGGCGTTTGACCCCTGACAGTTTTGGGACGGTTCTGAAACTGGTATCGCACTGCGACAGACCGAAACCTTGGGTCCTGACACACGTACGGATTCTGGCGAGGCCAGCCTAAAACACGCCTGAAAAATTTATCCCTTCAGGGATAAAGGAGAAGAAGCCTGCTGAGGAGGAGGGTAACGTTAGCGAGCCATTTATCTTCCGAGGCTGATGGGATGGAATAAGCTGCGCCACAGTTCTGACCCTGTAGCACTGTTTTGGGGAAATGGGAGAGCCTGATTTTGAATGTAGACCAGTCTCAAATACCAGCAATGAACCTCTATTAGCGCCACATTCCAGCCACATCCGGATGGTAAGGCCACTCCAGTTTCCAGTCCAGTTCCCACCAAGCGACAATCAGTTTTCACCCAGTCTCCGCTTCCATAAACCAATCACCGCCAGCGGTCTCTCACATGTCGCCGCCGTTTTCCGTCACTCTTGTCCGGCGGCAGCTCTACAGTGGACGCGTCGTCACCCCCCTGACCGGCCAGCCGTCGGCCGCGTCGCGTCGTCGTCGGCCGGCGGTCGGTTCCGGCCGGCTCCGCGGCGCGCGGCGGCGTGACGCGGCCCGTTTTTGCGGCTCCGCCGGGCCCGTGACGCCGCCGCCGGACCAACGTTTCTATCGCCCCGAAACGGCCGCTAATTGAAAGGCGGCCGTGACGCCGCCGGCCGGCGTCCGTTACGCGCCGTGACGCGCCCGTGACGCGCCCGTGACGCGGCCGAAAGCGGGCCGGCGGCGGCGCCGCGGCAGGGGCGGCGGTAGCACCTGTCGAAGCGGCGTGATTAAGATCGATGTTTAGTCACGGTTTGGCGGAGGTGCGGCGTAATGGCGGGCGGTGGGACGCGCCGGGCGGCCGCGCGCCGCCGCAGCGGCTCCCCTCGGCTTCTGGACGCTGCGCGGTGCGCGAAAGGACAGCTTCCCGTGCTGGATGAGGCTCCGGTCGATTGAGCTTCGTGGTCTCAGCTGCTTGCTCAGGACGGGCGTGGCCGCGGTGTCGGAGATGGGTGCGATTCGGTCACCCTGCGACGAGCTGGGTGAGGTCCCGCTGTCCGACTGATGGTCTGTTAATAACACTGCTCTGTGCCCATCAGTGTTTCTACAGCGAGCGTCAGATTACATTCGGTGGCGTGAGGAGAGTTGGGGCCAGAAAATGTGGAACACTGCACTGTACCAGCTACATTAGTGACGCGACGGGAGGTCAGGTCAAGTTTCTTTTGGAGGTGCCCGGGAGTCGGTTTTGGTCACGGCTGATACAGCTTCACGGGCGTCAGATTACAATCTACGGTGCGCCGGGCGTGGCCCAGTCACCACTAGCACTTCATCATAGCCCTGTGCGGTCACGACTTGTGATACACCATGGACCGCAGTTGGGTTTCTTTACCCACGATTATCACTATGGTGATAACGCCGGTGCTATTTTCGCCAGTCATCGTTTTCCTTCATTGCTCTGTCACGATTTATGCATCACGTGACTTGCCAACCACTCTTCCTTGACGCCGACTACATCCTTTGCGCATTTTCCTTGCACCTTCTCGTTGTTCTTTTGCCTCGCGGTCAGATGCATTAACAGCGGACAGGGAAGGTGTTCGGTACAGATGCTCCATAGTTCATACTTAGCCAACTTCTGCGGCTTCGTCGGGTCTCGCCACGCCTCGGCCCGCCCCGGCCCTGCCCCGGGCCCGGTCGATTACCCCTGCGCGTGTTCGGCGTCGCTCCGGTCGGCCACCCCTGCGCGGCGGGCGGCTGCGTCCCGCCAGGTGCGTCCGCCGCTGCCGCCGCTTTGCTCCGGCTAATTGGCGGCCGGGCCCGGCGCCGTCCCGGCTCGTGGTTAGACACCCCGCAGGTGCCGTCCCGGCCGATGGTTAGACACCCCTCAGGCGCCGCCCCGTCTGGTGGTTGGACATCCCCGCAGGCGTACTTTTAGATGATGGATTACCTCCCCCGCTGGCACAGGCGCATTTAAAGGGATGGTCGCTGTGGGCCCGATCCTTCCCTTCAGCGAACCGGTGGCAGGGATGGTCTCGCATTATTAGCGTAATTTACGGGAGAAGTGATAAATAGTTTTATCATTAATAGCTTTAATTTGATGTAACCACGCGTGTACCTTCAAATTGTTTTATCAGGCGGGGTGCCTGGGATCCCGATGAGGCTCGGCTACCTTCATTTAGGCGGGACCGAAGTGCTCCCTATCCGCAGACACGTAGTTACCGGTTGGCCATCCGTGCTAGACAGCTGGCCGTCTCGCCCACAAGTCGTCCGTGGCGCCCAAACAGAGCCCTCCGTTCCATCTCACTGTCAGTTTGCCTGTACTTATCTACGTATCGTTTTGCTTGAGGTGATCTGGCTTGGTCCCGCTTCTGATTATGATCGATCTTGGGCACATCTCTCGAAAGTCTGTTGAACTCGCTCTGCCTGGAGCATCCAGTAGGCCGACTGACGTGATTTCGGTTCCGCTCAAGGCCCTTTGATCTCGCCTCCTTCCTTGAAGGTCACCTTCATTCCATTTCCCCCACACAGATAATCTCTGGCCCACTTTTCTTACTGAGATCTTCTTTTAACTGCTCCCCCGAATGCAGGTTTGAGACCGCTTCTGAACCTTTCCTCTCACCGGGAACCCTCTGGTCGGTCTCCTGGAGACTGCCTTTGCTCCGCAACACTGAGACCGCGCCTGATCCGGAACCCTGAGACCGCCCGTGGTCTGCTCACTGAGACCGCCTCTGTCCCGTTCCTCTGCCGAACACCATCCAGACGCCGTCCTCTGCGGCGCCCGCAGGCCGTGTTCGGCGGCCAGGCTGACAGCTGACGGCCGGCCGTCACGCCCGCCGGGGCCTCGTGACGGGGCGGCCGCGCCACGCGCCCGCCCCTCGCCGGGTCCGCCGCGCGCCGAGAGGTGGCGCTGGTGTCGACTGACCAGGCGGGGGTCGCGGCCGGCCTCCGCCCCGCGCCGCCGTAGTCGCGCCAGCTGACCGGCGGAAGCGGGGACGATAGGCCACGGCGGGCAGCATGAGTGACGCGGCGGCTCCCAGCGGCGAGAAGCCCATCAAGCTGCTGCAGAAATTCTGGGAGGACATGGCGATCAGTGAGTAGACCCGGCCGACCTGGCGAAGTGGGGATGTAGAGTTCAGGTCTGCCCTTGCAGCAGGTGCGGCTGAGGCGGATGTTTTTTTTTCTGTTGGACTTCACTCCATTTGTGGCGTCTGCGCAGCGTTGTTTCAAAGCGACGATCTTTGCATTCTTTCTGTCGGTGGATCCCGCCCTTTTGACGTTATGACCAATTGTGCGCAATCTATTCCACTCGAGAAACGGGAGAGACGCCATTGTCTTCGGTATCTTTCAGCGCGTGAACAGAGAGGCCAGCTCACCGGCTGGGAATGCCGGTGGGTCTTGCTTTGTTCGACAGGCATAAACGGAACCACTGCGGTGTCGTTAGGCACACTTGGAGCCGGTGAGCGGTTCGCTGCGCTCGGTCGCTTTTTGGTGCACGTTTTTCTGCTTGCTTTCGCTGCTTTTTATGTGTTCACTCTTTCACCGAACCATGTGCGCCCTGCCTTGATGCATGCATTGCCCAGACGGGATATTTGCGGTGAAACTGGCGCACAGTCAACTGTCGACACCGGGCGTAAGGTTTCTTGCAAGCGTTTACAGCAAGTTGACCATCTGCGGGCCCGCAAATTAAATCACGGCGTTCGGAAATGAGGTTGCCAGTCGCGTGTTTCTGTGCATGATCTGACGTATCACCAAGGTGCACTGGAAAACCCCACCTTTCACCGGCGTCAGGGATACCCCTCTTTGCTTGCTGGGCCTTTAAGACGGAAAACGTGACGTCGAATGGGGGCTTATTTGCTCGGTGAAGGTCACCATCCGCCGCGTTCTGCACAGGATCTCCGTATGAGCTCTGCTGAGGCTGCATCATTGCCTTGCAAGTTTTGCTTGGTGGTGTTCACGATAAACTGAAACCTAAGAAGAAGTTATCACACGAGTCGTCCGATGCTCACGTGAAATCCCCGGGCGTGGAAGACCAGTTTGAACAGCTGCCAACTCAGCCGTGACCATCCATGCCTAGCAGCACCAGGACTATCGCAGGCCAGGGCAGTGACTCTCGGGCCACCTATCTGATCGCACGGGGCAAAGTGCGTGGCGCACGCACGTGCCGCGTCACGGAATCGCTCGCTACCGTCTGGCTTGCCCGACCGCAGTCGTCGCCCGCGCCGGGTACTCCCGACGCTGACGTCACGCCCGGCGACTTCCCACGCCGGCGGCGGCCCGCCCGGCGGTCGTGATTAATTCCGGCCGGCGGCGGTGCGGCCGCGGGCCATCGGCGCCGCTGCCGGCGCCCGGCACGCTTCGATAGTGTAATTGCCGGGTATCGGCGGCCGCGCCGCCCTGCCGGCAGCCGACTCCCGGGCCCGCCGCCGCCGCCGGCACCGTCCCGCGCCGCTGCCCCGTCCGCGGCGGTTTGTCGGCCGCCGTGTCTTCCGGCGCGGTTCCGCGTCCGCCGGCGGAGATGCGGCTTTTCCGCTCCGGCAGCGCCGCGCCGGCCCGCCGGTCCGGCTTCTTTCCGTCGGCTCGCTGGCGCTCCCAGAGGGCGTTCTGCGAGAGCGGCGACGGGCTGGGCTCCCGGCCGGGGAGGGTCGCCGGTCTCAGGCCGCCGGCCGCAGTGAGGCCAGGCCAGTGTATTTGTTTGGAGTCGGGCGGTGGTGTGTGCTCCACCCTCGGCGGGCGGTAAACGTCTCATCAATTCGGGGAGGTGAATATATGGGCCGACCTCGCGGGCTCCCAGCCCAGAGGGGAGGAGAGTAACACGAAATGGTGGTCAAGGAGCGAAGAAGAAGAAGATAAGGGAAAGCTACGAGAGCTGCTAGGTCCGGAGGAGAGGAAGGGTCAAAAGGCTGAGGTGGAGAGAGGCGGAGAGATCGAAAGGAGGAGGGAGGAGAATGCGTGACGTAGAGGGAGCAGGAGAGAGAGAGAGAGAGAGAGAGAGAGAGAGAGAGAGAGAGAGAGAGAGAGAGAGAGAGAGAGAGAGAGAGAGAGAGAGAGAGAGAGAGAGAGAGAGGGAGAAGAGAAAGGGGAAAAAAAGGATAGGAGAAAAGGATGGACAGTGGAAGTGTGAAGGCGCCTCTCTTTGGCGATGCGAAAGGGTTCTGCGGAGCCATGTCTCGCCGCCAGCGTGTGGCGCCCTGTCGTGATGTCGTCCGGCGCATCTGAGGCCAGTGGATACCGACATCTTCTGATATCCCTGGACACCGGCATCCCCTGGGACCAGTGGATACCGATACCGACACCGCTTGAGATCACTTGACACCGGCTTTTCCTGAGATCAGTGGATACTGACATCTCCCGACATCATGGATAGCGGCATCTGAGATCAGTGGATACCGACATCTCCTGAGACCGGTGGATACGGGCATCTCATGAGATAACTGGATACCGACAACTGGTTGGACGGCGGTCGGAATCAGGCGTGGTCTGCCCGGGCCGGTAAGCCGCTATATTGACCGGGAAGTCGGGACCGTATGCGCGTGTTTGCTAAGCCCACACTGAACCAGACGTAATCGCAACTGCATGCATCGTTTTCACTCGCAATTCAGCCTGTGCCAGTCGAAAAGTGTGATCCGTCCTGGCGAGAGAAACAGCGCGCAGCTGTTTTACGCTTGCTGACCTGTTCCCGAACTGCGATGGTCGGGACATTCCTACCGGACATGGTCCTGGTCATCATCTGTATCATCTACTGTCAGGGACGGTCGGGTATCTGTATCTGCGTACGGCTCTGTGGCGATCAGATATCTGTACTGATCTGTGATGTTCAGGCACCTGTCCCGATCTATGGCGAACAGGTACCGGTATGGATCGGCGATGGTCACCTGAACCGATCTGTGGTGGTCGGATACCTGAGCCAGTGTGTGCGATGGTCGGGTATCCGCACCGAAATGTGGTAGTCAGGCACCTGTATCGGTGTGGGGTGGTCAGGTACCTGCTCCGTTCCGTTGCGGTCAGGTACCTTTACCGGTCCATCCCGTCCCCGTCTGCCGTCAACCGGCTGGGTTGTGGTGTCCGCGGGGAGTGCAGTATCCGCGTGGGGTGTGGTGCCCGCTGGGGATGTGGTGTCCGCTGGGGGTTTCGTGTTCGCTGGGGGTGTGGCCGGCGGAGATGGATGGCGCCCGCAGGTCTGCCGGCGGCACCGGCGGCCGTTGCCGGCCGTAATGACGTCTCGGTCGGGCCGACAGCCCCGTCTCACTTCTGAGCTGTCAACTATTTGCCCGGGAGCGGGCCGGCAGGCAGGCAGGCGGTGAACGGAACGCCAGGCGCTGAAGGAACGCCAGATAATCGCGGCTTAGAGCGCAGCTTCGCCGCAAAGTGAGGGCTCTGGCAGATGCCGTGATAGGATTGAATTGAGATGCTAAGCGCGATTAGAACGCCGTCAGACGGAACACCATGTGGTTGCCGAATGCCCCACAAAGGAGACGCTAAGTGGGGGCGGAAATCCGCCAGACAGGTACTGGCGATTGAATTTCACCGTGTGGCTCCCATGACGTGTTTCTGTTCACCTCCCTGAAGATCGCTAATGTCTCGGTCACGGCCGGTCTGACCTCCGTGACCTTTCGTCACGGCGGGCGTCACGCCGCGGTCGCGTCCGCGGGAGCGCCGCACCATTTGGCGGTGACGTCACGTGGCGGGTCGCGGGGTCGGCGGCGCGCCCGTCACCCCAATTGGCCTCGTTTCCGCGCGTGACGCGCCGGGAGCCACCGGGCTCGTTAATCGGCTGGCTTATTGGCAGTCAGTGTTCAGAATGGTATGCGGCATGAAGATCACCAGTTCTGGTGAAACAACGGGCTTTCGGGCGCGGGATAGCCGAAGGAATTACGAGGATTTGGATGAAAGCTAATAATACCGACTGGGATGTGTTCAGGTGTCGTGTGTCTGACATTTCATCCTGCGATGCGTTTTGTCGTGGCCACCCGCCTTTTACGGACATCGAATTCCTTCCTCGGGTCATCTTTGCATAGCCGGAGGTGCATTTGGACAAATTTTCTCCATTGACCCGCTGAAGATGGCTGCGACCAGCCAGCAGTCGTCAGCTTTCAGCGCTGTGTAAGCGTCTGCTGACGTTCCCAAACCGGTTAGTCTGATCTTTGCAGGGTATCGTGAGAGGTCTGTCTCCAGCCCCGTGTACAGGCCGGTCGGTCGGCGGGACGATTGGCGCGCGCCGGAATACCTCAGATGGGCTCGTTACGTACGTGCGCGCGGCGTCGCTTTCTCCGCCGTTCACCGGTGACGGCCGTCCTTCAGGGCTGACGCCGCCGCCCGGTCTGCCCGTAATGCCTGTCGAAAGCAACACCTGGCGACATGCGGCTTCTGCCCGCTGGCACACCCGTCCATCCCTGCTACGGGGATGACGCAGAGGCAGAGCGGGATATTGAAACGGGGTACTGGCTCCGGTCGGATGGCCACGGGTGGGGCGTTGAGTTGGTGCTGGACAATATGGGTTTAATTGGGCGAGGAACTGGATTAGCACATGGATCGCGCAATGTGCAGAAGTCGTCCCTTTTTGCGATCGTCTTGACACAGTAGCGGCCGGATTTTTCCTATCTCTTTGATATATGGCGCTGCTGTGGTTTTTGGCCACGCTGCATGTTCTTTTGGGCGTAGCCGAACTCGAACGAGAGTCGTTCTCCGTAATTTCGTGGAAGTGAAAGAATTCCGGTTGTGCCACGTTACATTGTGATATAAACGCACCGGTCTGGGCTTCCGTGACGGATATTGGGTAGAATTTAGCTCTAACTGAAGCTTCTGGACTCTCGATTCAAAGCAGCGGAATGCGGAATGCCTTTTCATCGAATTTCGTTTGCGTGCATACAGTCGTAGTGGATACGTTGTTGTGAAGGCGGTGTTTTTTAGGTTCTTAGCGTTTCAGTCCTTTTTATTGTAAACGTTTGACCGTTTGGCACCGCCCCTGCAAACGTGTTCCAAGGAAATCACACTGCACATCTGATTTTGGTAAGGTAACCCTCAGGTCCCGTTTCCTTTCACCGTAACGATTTTTTAGACGAAACCTGTGCATGGAGTTCTGCCCCATTAGACCCAGCGTGACCTGCATTTCGGCCATGTTTTCATCTGAGATTAACTGCCCAGAGTCTCGGCCCGTTCTGCCCTGGTTTTCCGCTGCTTCTACATGTCGCTACTGCACGTCTCGGCTCGACCGGCGACGAGCGGGTGCGTTGTTGGGCTTGTCATTCCGGGCCCATATTTCAGACGGGACGGCCTGTTCCGTGTGATGAGGGGGTACGCTGGTCGGGGTCCCGCCGCTCACGTCTGCTACATATATCACCCGCGCCGCGTCCTTAGCTTTCCCACGGCAGCCCGCCTGATAAGAAGAGCCCGCTCGGCGCGCCTTTGGCCCGTTGTTAGCCCGGCCGGCGGACGAGAGAGCCCAACGGGCAGAGGACAGAACCCTATTGACCGACTCCAGAGCCCGGCTGGCAGAGGGCAGAGCCCGGCCTACACACGGCTGAGCCCGACCGACAGGACTAGAGCCCGGCCGGCAGGCGACAGAGCCCGACCGACACACGGTAGAGCCCGACCGACGGATGACAGAGCCCGGCCGACACACAACAGAGCCCGACCAACACAGGATATATCCCGGCCGACAGACTCCAGAGCCAGGCCGTGTGACTCCGGGCTCTCCCAGCACAGGATAGAGCACGACCGACACACGACAGAGCCTTGCCAAAATCGTACCGCTCAGACACGCCACTGGTGCGTGCAGTTGATAAGCAGTACCTACTCAGGGTCTCACTGGGAGCCGGTTAGGATTGTTATTGAAGCCTGAGTCTTGAATGGCTTGTGCTCTTCTTGTTCAAGGCCGTGGCTCTGCTGCGCTTGCGTGTCGGCAGCCTTGCGAAAGCTCTGCCATCTGTCGGATAGTTTCCGAAGCTGTGGAGATCTGTGCTGATGTCGGCATTTTTTCAGAGCCGATCCGTGGTGTCGTTGGGAATTAATCGTTGTGAAGATCATGCTGGAGCTCTGCCAGAGGACTTATTGAAACTACCGGCCTAGCTTGTGTTAATTGTGCCAGAATCGACATATTCCGTGTTCATTTGGTCGCGCTAGAGGTTATTTGAATTAGCCCATACCATGCCACATTTCCTCGTCATTGATAACGTACGCCCCACCCTTCCCGGATCTGTCAGACAACCCCATTACCGCACCTCCGACACGCCAGCTGTATTTACATGATGATAAAGCCGAGCGACATAAATCAACCCCAATCGCGCCAGCTCTCGTAGATCGGTGGATGTTGGTAATCATACGCTTCATTCATGATTCAGGCCAATGCGGACAGGATAATCGAACTAGAGGCTGTAAACTCTCGTCCATCGCCATGGAATTCTGCTAACGTGCCGGTTGTGACGGACACAGGCGCGATTTTTCGACCCTTATTTGAACGTCACCGCCGTAGGCTGTGCCGCTAGGTGGCCTTAACGACGGTACGGATGTGCCCGCGCATATTTCACGCCGATGACCATGAGCTTGTTTGATTATTATCAGTGCCAGTTCACCGCTGATCAGGAAAACGGATGAAGAATGGCTGAAGGTGTGGTAACTTCCATTTGCTGCGATGGTGCAATGTTCATTTGAGTAAATGCGATTAAGGTCGAGGGATGCATTTCTGAATGTGTGCGAAACTTCTGTGTACGAGTATGTGTCACGTTTAACAAAGTTTCCGTCGCCATTAACAGGTATTGCATTGACAGTGCATTAACAGGGGATTTTACTGCATGTTTGTGAAGGAAGCGATTCAGCGTCCTTGGTGTGAAATATTTCTGAACAATATTCCCAAAATTGTCCCAGTCTGAGGGCGACAAAACATTTTCAGTGCGTGGGAGAAGCGAAAATACCAAACTTAGCTATTTTTTTCTCTGTGACATCTTGGACCTATTCTTAAATTTGCCCAGGCTAAGGACATGCAATCTTAGCCCTCGCCGCAAGGCAAGGGTTCTCACTCGCATCGACGACGGGGGTGGGGATGGGCGTGGTAGGCATCCTTCGCCGCCATGTTGCCTCTGATTGAGCTAGCGTCACGGGACAGAAAACAATCGATTGCTGTGTGTCCCAGGAATCTGACGGTGCCCAGTTCGACTTCGTCAGATCGGCCGTTGACCTCTGTGTGAGGTCAGATTTTATGCTCGGGAACTAACAGTTGATTTAAAAACGGCACATTTGGGGCCAGATAGGCATAAAATCATCGCCTCTTTCATATTCGGTGCCGTATTAGTATAGGGACGTTGTGAAGTAAAAAAGTCGTATTAGGACGTTCGTCTCGTTTGACCTTGAAAAGGTCATTGGCCTACCTAAAGTGGCCTGTTCAAATGTGGGCTACCGTTTTGAACCGATTTTATGCTTGTCATCTGCCTGTTGCCTGTGCCTATTTTATGAATACCTATTGCCCTAAAACAGTAAAAAAACCGGCATTTGACGTTAAAGTCGCCTTGCAGGCCTTCAGTAATGACGTCATAGCTCAGTCACTTGAGATAACCTGGTGTGCCGGAAACACTACTGGGGGGACGGCCACCCCCTCGTCCGACGAGAGTTTAAAACCTCCTCGACTTCACCACTGCTTCCATTATCAGTGTTAGCCCCACCGCGGCTTCCATTAACACGGCACAGCAAGGCATCGTACCAATTATTCAGTCGTTGCGCATCTTGGAACTTTTTGTCTTATTTAGTTTTCACCCATGCTATCCTTTAGTAGCTTGTATATTCAGCTGAAGTTTTTTCGAAGTAATTTTGGTAGCCAGTCCTTTTAATGCCTGTGCAAATGCAATGCATGCTTTTAAAAGGTATCTCTGAAAAATGAAAATAAAAAAACTGGCCGCTGTCCCACGGCCTTATTTTCTTTCGCCCAGACTACACGGTATCTACAGGTGATTAAATGCAGCTTCCATGTGATACGTATGCGCCCTTAGCAGCATCGGGAATTATGTGCTGAAATCTTCAGTTTCCACTACCGGGCCCGTCTCGCACAGAGCGTCCTCCCGATCCAAGCGTCAGCTCGGTCGTGAACAGACCTCGTGCTGTATTCTCATCCCGGGGCGTCACCGGACAGCACGGGACTGGTGGGCCAAATCATAGGCTGTTAGGGCCGATTTGCTGTCGATAGTGGTGCCGATTTGCATACTGTGGGCCGCCTAGCGGTCGTTCAGCCTCATAGTCTGCTGTCGGTGTCTGGTGCCCGGTTGGAGCGTATTAGTATGCATCCTGTGCCATCCCGCGTAAATGCCTGGCAATTCCTAAAGCGCAATCTGCAAGCGAGTTGAAATCTTTTTTATAGTTAACTGGTGCTACACGTTCATTTTATAGCATTTTATGGCTTCACTCAAATTTCACGCATTGTCTTTATGGAACGTCATCCAGAAGCTTGCTCCTCACGTTTGCACGTCTGCTGCAAGTGAAGAGGGCTCACCGAATTCGCTTGCGTCGGGCCTAATTTCTTCTTGTTCTGAGTGACGTCGTAGATGCCTCTATATCGGATACGCCTTTGATGTCGTCCCAGACTATTTCTTCGATCGGGCTGCCGGTTCTTCTGAAAGTGTAGCCAACAAATAGACTATGAAGATCACACGTTGTGTGGAGCCCTTCCCCCGTGTCGGTAAGTGCAATGCGTCGCGTGGTAGTCTGGACTCTGCTGCTGGTCTGACATCAACGAAAGTGTCCGACGGCGCCGGCGGCGGCGGGCGTGGGGCACCCCCGCTGTTCACCGCGCTGCAGTGCACCGTGCACGGTTTGTTAGTGCACAGAGGCGGCGGAATGCACGCCTGCGACGCTCTGTGGTCACGCCACGACGAGGAGTGCACCATGCTGGCTGTATGCCGGTGGCATTAGCGGCACTTTGCCTTCAGACTGGTTGGTGGGCGGCTGGCGGCGAGGGAGGGAGCAGATTGGCCTGTCCCGGACGATCTCATTCTTGTATTGAACGGGACAGAATAGAGTGGTGGAGAGAGGGATTAGCGGGGTAGCACTCAAGCGTTTCGAAAAGTCCTTAGTTGGGCGCCATTTGGTCTCGGAACTCAGTTGCTCGTTCATTATGGAACTCGTGTTCCTGCTTTGCAAAGAGGTGTCGATAACGTTCTGCTTTGCCACTTCTATAAAGTTTTCTTGCTTCGTTAGGTGGTCACAGGCACAGAACCATCCGGGTGTCGGTAACTCATCCGTAGTCAGGTTGTTTATTTCCATGTGAGAGGCCCAGCCCCGGTCTTGACCTTGACGTTATTCAATGTGACTCCATTGATAAACCCAAGGACATCGGGCGCGCGCAGTGCACTGCTCCGGACGCTCCGTTGACGTCGCTTGCCAATCGCAGGAGGCCATTGATTGCGTTCTGATCGATAATGTTTTCAATGATTTACATTTATTACGACTACGCTCGTACACGCTCATCAGCATCTCATTTCCACCATTGTAGTCAATACCTAGTGCATTAAAAAGCGATTCGTTGTCACGCAGCGGTTGTGTCATTTCAGTGTCACGGATATCGACGCTGGCGTCCGTCTTAACACCTCATTTGCAAATTGTGTCCCAGTCGACGGTGAGCTTACCTGTTCTTTATGATGATGCGCGATGTTCCACGGTGCACGATTTGTGAGCTATTTATGAAACGCATCGCGGCAGTATTGCCCAAAATGCTGGAAGACCGTCTCATTGCTGTCCATAAAAGCAACATACTGCGCCGTATCGGAGCGTACACAGTCCAAATATCCTTTGTGGGCTGTATCAACTATGCGACCGTAACTCGTAATGGCCGGTTGGCGTGGCCACATAGGCATTTTTTTACACGTCCTGTCTACAGAATCGATGCTCTAAAGAGACTACGCACTAGCGAGCAGCCTAACCTACCGTCTGACACACCGGCTGCCAAGTTCTGATGCGAATCCCGATCCCCGCCGCTGGATCCGCCCCTGGCCTGCCCGTGCGTGCATGACGCCCGCACACGGCCGGCTGCCCAGCTCCGAGAACAGTACCGCGGCCACCGCTGCTTGTTTTCACGGTTCGCGGTCCACCGGCCGCCACGGGGGCCGCCAGCATGACCCGAGGTCGCGACCTGAGGTCGTGGCCCGGGCCGTGACCGGTCCAGCTCGGCGACACTCAGTCACCGGACACCGTGGAGAAACCCCGGCCGACCGGCTGCCCG
Organism: Capitulum mitella; assembly: GCA_030062745.1. Lineage (NCBI taxonomy): Eukaryota > Metazoa > Arthropoda > Thecostraca > Pollicipedomorpha > Pollicipedidae > Capitulum > Capitulum mitella. Next base: position 25,320,804 of record CP099842.1, on the reverse strand, counting down.
GCCGGCCGGCCGCCGCACTCCGGTCACGTGACGCCGCCCGTGCCGCCCGGCTGCGCTCACGTGACGTCTCTGGGCGTGTGTGTGTGTGTGTGCGGCGCGGGCGGCGGCGGCTGGCAGTCGTTACCGCGCTGCGAGAGGGCGAACACACGCGTGCTGCTCCCGCCGCTGCTGCCGTTGCCACCATGGCTGCCAACGGGACCAAGCAGGGTACGTTCGTGGAGAGCGAGTTGAGTTGTTGGGCCGTGCGGCTTGCGTGACGTAACTGGCGCAGGGGTGCCGATAACTCGGCCCGTCTCCCGGACCGGTCCTTGACAGCTGAGGGGGTGCGTTTTGGACGATGTTGACCATGAAAATTTTACGTCAGGTTTACAGAGATCAAATGATACCAATAGTACGCAAACGGTCAAATAATACCGCCCATAAACTGGCGTCTTCACTGCAGCTTTATCAGTGCGATTTGACGTTGTCATGTTACAACGGCAAAGTGATCGCGGACGATCCCCTCCGACTTGAATACTTGTGCCAGAGAACAATGTCACTTATAAAGCCCATGATGGCCTATGCGGCTGTCAGTCTGCTTCCACGGTTGTTTTATAACTCAGTCATCCGTCTAGCTTGTGTTTGGTGGTTCGATACTGAAGTGTGTATCGCTCCGTCGTGCAGTATCTCGGCACTTGTTTGCACTTCATTTTTGTTGGTAGTTGTAAGGGGGCAGAGGGCGCTTTATACGTTGTGTTGATAGCCTGCAGGCTACGGTTGAAAACATGCATCGTATGCTGTTATAGGACCGGGTTTGTCGCAGCAATTTCCCTCTGCCTTTGCGACGCAGATTATGTGCGCCTCTCAGCATGACTAGGCAAGATTGTACGGACGGGGAAACTCGATTTCGACTGTGTCATGTCCTTCAGTATGTAACCATGGGCATGACGACTGCGGTTCTTGGTCCTTTGTTATGTAAGGATGCTGTCGCCAACCGTCATGTTGATTGGTTCTTGATGGACGTGACAGACTCCTGTACTGTGGTTGATAAATAAGCGTGGGGACCTTGTGAAGAATGTCTGAGGCCTTTAGATGTCAGACTGGTTTGACATTAAGTTCGTCAGAACATGCTTCGCAAGTTGCTGCATTACTTTGTAATGGTCTGTTCTTGCAGCCTTGCAGCTATGTGCGACCTACGAGTTCTTGTGTGTTCTCCAGCCATTGTCAAGTGTAGCAATAGTGGGGGTGATATAAAGCCAGAGCATACTCGCTGTTTAAATATAGCGCAAACGGTCAAATAATACCGCCCATAAACTGGCGTCTTCACTGCCGACGTGGAGAGGTTCCGCTCCTTTAAGACGGTCGTATCAGTTTTCTGATTTTGCCAGCCGGCACCGCTCGGTCTGGCGAAAATACGACCGATCATGTCGGTTGACTGGTGCTAAGTGTCGCAGGAAAGGCGTCAGCCCTGGTGGCTCTGCGGGCAGCTAGTGCCGGACCTGGTGTCCACTCCATGCTGGACGGCCTTTCCGCCAGTAACCGATCGTGGCTTATCCGTGATGGCGCCCTCCGCGTGCGCATTCGTGGTCAGTGCTCGTACAGCGGATAGCATATCACAGCGGGGGTGTTACGACATTGTTAGCGTAATTTCACCATCAGCGAAATATTGGAAGGTTAACAAGTTACAAAAGCCATCACAGGAAGCTTGTGAAAGTCTGATTTAGTTGTTACAAGGGTCCGGTCTGGATTGCGCCCAGGGGCGTCAATTTCAGCAAATGATTGGGCGGGCCGAGCGGTGGACCGGACAACCTAACCTCCCCCCAAATGTAGCTTTCTCAATGGATTTAACCCATTTTATTTTGATCAGTGGAAATTTTTGATTTTTTTTTACTATTTTTCGAATAAAAATTACATATATCCCATGGACATCGGTATACATTTAAATATATATATATATATATACATATACATGTACATATATATAGAAGATAGATAGATAGATACAACACTTTATGCCTTATTTTATGCTTTCGTCTATTTTTGATCTACTGCGGCCGTTTCTTTCATTAGTTCTGCCCAGTCCCCTTTAAAACTGGCGGAAAATTTTGGAGGGGCCCAAATCAACATTGGAGGGGCTCAAATCAACATTGGGTGGGCCAGGATCCCTCGAAAAAATACATATCGACACCCCTGGTTGCGCCTAGTATTTTATGGGTGAATTGAATCATTTAGATATATTTTTCTATAAAATATGAAGACCATCATCTTACCCGTAGGACATATTTCGACGGGTAAAAGAAGTATGCATATGAGAAGGCTGTGCGGCTCAGTTCAGTTCAGGTGTGTCGGTCTGCAGGCCTGTTACAAGTAGACGACTCGGCAGCACGGCTCAGTCGGCCGTCACGGAGGCTCGGTCTGAATCGCAGCAGTCTGCCGCTGCCCGCTGGCCGGTCTGCGCCAGTGTCATGCGTCCGTCAGCCTCGTCCGACCCTGCGTCAGGGTGTACAGGTGTCCGAACCCTCAGCTGTGCGCTGTTTATGAACGCCGTAGGGCAGCGTTCGATTGCCCCAGGCGTCGGACTGCGCGGCGGGCGGGCTAGTAGACGTGCGAACAACTGGCAAACTGATACTGCCATTGACTTATTTCGTATTTCCGTGTTTCGATTGTTGTGTTACTTGGCTGACGGACACTGAGGTTGAGGTTGAGGCTGAAGTTGAAGGATTGGTCAGGCCGTTCTAGTTGTGAATCTGATCCGGTGGTTGAGGTCTCGCGCCAGTTCACGCCGGTCTATATCGCTGGTCCACCTGTCCGAGTCGATGAGGACGACATGTTATGGTATCATTTTAAATTGATGTTTCGCATACATGTTAGTGCTCGTTTCGAAATGAGAACCAAGTGTTAATCACTGCAACTCGGAACAGAACAGCAATCCCATTCATGTCCCAAACTTTGAAATGAACAAAGTTCGGGAGATTTACCAAACTCTTTCTTGGCTTGGCCCGCAAAAATGCCGTAATGGGTGTCCCGCGTACCCGTTAGTCTTCTTGTTTTTTTTTGCGCATCGATCATTTTCCGTGAGTCGGTGACTCAGTACGTGAGTAGCTCACGGACAGCCCCATTTCATGGGACAAAGATAGCTTGCCTGCACTGGGTTATCACCGCAATCACCGGCACTGTGGTGTATTACCCTCGTATATCGCCGAGTACACCCACATGCCTCGAGTGGATAGTGTCAACGTTACCAACGCGACCGATAACGTTTCGTAGTAGAGTCAGTGCAGTGATTCTCATGTGGACATGGTTATGCCCATATCTTAGTGCAGTGGGCATTTTTCCTCTTTCACAGGTTTTTGCAGGCATGATTGAATATCGTCTTACGATTTCTGATGGCTGTTTTTTTCCCCACCCTTTCTTTGACCGTCTCACTATTTCTAATGGCTTTGATTTTTTTCTCACTTTTTCTTTTCCATTCTTCTATCCTTTTTTTGCGACATTAAACGTTTCCCCCAGGTTATTCGAATATCGCTGTAGGCAGTATCGTTGGGTGAAATGGGATGCCATTGCTTCATACATGGTGTATGTTTTCCGTCGAAAATTTATTAATACGATGACTTCTGGTGGTTTTCGTCAGCCTTGTTGGAGCTGTGTTATCAATTCACGGATCTAGGATACAATTTAACCACGTTGTAAACTTCTAATTCATGACTTGCGGCTCATTCATAGCCTCACACGTCGCACACGTCTTACTGGGCCTCGATTCTGCAACTTCCCTTTCGCGCACGTCGTCGCGAAGTTCTCGCTGGACTTCCGCTGACTGGCCATAACCCACCTCACGGGTCACAAGGTGCTATGCTAGGTCCCACGCGAGTTGAGCCGAGGGTGACCCTTGGGCCGATTCCTTTCGTGTTAAGCGCGGCGTAGGACGAGCTGTGCGGGCCCCACGGGTCGGCGAGAACCTGCGAACGTTTAGCCGTGCCGCCTCCACGAGTCGTCACGACACCGCCGTGATGGGGGCACGCTGCGGCGTGACTCTTGATCCGGGCGTCACGTGGTGAGAGGTGCTGCCTCGTGGGTCTTCTGCTTAGGCCGACACCGATTCACCTCTGACGTCTTCCTCTCACGCCGCGGCTTTGTGCGCTGGCGTACCACGCCGGAACAGCGCTGGGGCTCTTCAGAAGTTGGATGTCGGATGTTAGGCACGCGCTGGCGTGCCAGGGGAACGGGCAGTGGCCGATGTTGAATGCTGGCCACTTGCTACAGAGAGCAGGCAGTTGAGAGCTGGAATGGTGTACGTTGCCGGTAGTAGGGAACAATCTGATGAACTGGATGCACGTGTTGCTTATAAGGCGACGGCCTTAATTCGCTGACGAACATTTGACTTCGAAAGAATGTTTTCCCGGCTGGTCCATTCACGAGTTTGAAACGACTTACATCGTTCATACAGTACTTCATGGCGTGTCTTGACGAAACCGTTTTTCTTGCTTTGCCCCCCCCTCTCCCCTCCCGAAGGAGACCCGAACTTACTCTTCTTACTCTTTCAACCCAATGTGAAGCACTCAGGCTGTGTTGCGTGGTCTTCGTCGCTAGTGACTCATGGTTTGTATCTCGCCCGTATCGTTTGGCTGAAATCGCATTTCTCCGCTGCGTTAGTTTTGTTCCGGCGTTGTTTACATCTACAAATATTCGTCCCCCCGACGTAACCCATGCTGATTCTAGCTGGGTTCTGCCCACTTCCGGTCCAGGACCGCTGCATCCGTTCCCAACAGGCGGCACCGTTTGGAAACCTAGAACCCGTTTTTTGCCCTCGTCTGATAGCGAGCCGCACGAAACACACCGCAAAGAACCTGGCGGTAATTCCTCCTAGCAACGCGGTCTGGAGAAGTTACTTTCTATTTGTGGCGGCTGCCAACCACACCTTTCTGCGGTGTCAACTCGCAGGAATCCTGTTATGCTCGTGGGTTTGCAAAGGTCATTCACAGCCAGGGGCGTGGCAATGGTACTGGAATTCAGCTTGGGACATTTTGCTTGCGATGGCTATGCGCGACTGAATGGCGAAGGTGGGCCGAATTCCGGACCAGTAAATGACGGCATTAGCTGCGGAGGAGGGTCTAGGATTCCTGATGTAAATCAGACTGTGTGTAATACGTCCCAGATCGTAATGAGCAGGGGATGACTTCCGGCTGGTTCACTCAAGGCTGTTTGCTCGTGCTTGTTGTCTTGTTCGCTGCGGCTGTGTAAAAATAGAATGGCCTTTTTGTAAATGTGTACATGACAACCGCTTGCTAATCAATGCCGAGCCTGAATGAACTTACCGTATCCTTGATCTCTCTTGTTTTTCACGTGGTTCACCTTCCCGTCGACGGGGTTATTCAGAGTCACGTCAGTTAATGTAGTATCTGTTTGACTCACATTTTGTTTTCATTTGTTACAGCTCCTGAGTCGACTTTGGCCATATTCCGCGAAAGTCTTGCCGGAGAAAAGGAATTCGGCAGAAATGTCCCTCATGTCTTCGTCATTTTGGGAGCTTCGGTAAGTGTGCTTGGCATTGGATGTTTCCATGTATTTTGAGACGTTCGTCTTGCATTGCCGAAACATTTTGTCATCTTGGATTCTTTTGAGGTAAGGCATTGCTCGTTTGGTGCAACGGCTTTGCTTCCAACTGTTGGAAACTCGCTTTCTTCATGTGTTGTGCTCGTGTAGTCTCGATTATTTTGTAGTTAAGATATTGTCCTTACTCACCGTACTTACCGTACCCGATTTAGACCACACTGTGGATTCCCGCGATGAAGTGTCGGTGAATTGATAAGCTGTGAACAGTTATACCGAGCGCTGACATCTATTCACAGCCGTGCTTATGCACATATGCACATGTTCTGGTTGTTTTGTTTTTCGCTCCGTCGAACGAACAGCATTTGGGAGACGGGGATCTTGTATGACCGATGACCGGGGTGACTGGGACGATATTTTACTAGAGCCGAGATATCGGCCTTAGGACGGAGGATGCACTGCACCGACCGAAGCTCCCTTTGGTCACGTGGATTAACGTGACCATTTTGCTGATGAGATGAGCTCGTGCCGTCGCCACCGTGGCACTAGTTGTACTTGTCGCGCCATACTTGTAGTGTTCTATGAAACGCTCAGCGTTTGATAGCTGACCAGTTTGAGTGAACCTCTAGAACATGTCGGTCGATCGGGCTGGGACGAAGAAAGACATCTGATGAAAGCAGGCCAAGTAACGGTTGACGCTGACGATTCGGCCGGTGCGTTGACCCATCATTGTTCCATTCAGACTCGCGCCCGTAGATGGCGCTTTAGGATGCTTTACATGCCTCACGCGCCTTAATATGCGGATAGCCCAGAGCAACGCTGACCGGGCTTTTGCCTCGATATGGGCTGGCCGTGTGAGCTGGCGCAAAGCGGGCAGATTGCGGGATGCCGCGGACCCGAAATTCCAAGATCCGGTGTTCGTGAGCGTTCCTTGAAAATCAGCACGACAAGGTAATTTATTGGTGCAGTTTAAGACTTAATCGCCGCGTTATTCAGCCATTACGTCTTCCAGTTCCGATGAATGGCCGATCATAGTCATGCTCACAGCGGGCAGGTATGAGCCGCTGGCGGTTGTCCGTTATACCCTTCCCGCCATGAGCTGACCAGCTGAGGGCGGAACCGAGGAGGAGGTTCGCCGGATGGGAGTGCCCCTGAGCAGCATCCTGGACGGCCGCCAACAATCGGCGCTGTATACACCAGGCTATTTATAGTACCGGATGACGGACTCGCGTGCAAAACACCAGCTAGTTTTCAAAGGCCATCGAAGTTTCCGATCCGGCGACTACCGCTAACAGGTGGCGGTCGCCAGGCTGGCGTCTCGCGAGCGGCTCCCCAGTTTCTGCCGACGCTTTAGGAGGCGGTGGTGGTGACCATGAGACCTCGGTGATCGCCGCGCCGCTGCGCCGCGTGGAGGCGCGGCCAGCCGGCGCGGCAGGAGCCCGGCGTCCGAGCGCGGCGACCGTTTGACGCGCGACGCCCCGGAAGCGTGGTGGGAATTGACGCGCGTAATTTGTAGCCCGGCTTCAAGGTATCCTTTGTGGGCTGAAATCGGCGTGCGGCGCGCTTTTCTTTTCAATTTCGGGACATTAAGGGGCGGCTTTTGTGCGACGCCAGACGAGGCTTATTTATGGTTTCGCGAAGGGATAGCCGTGGTGTCGCAGGACAAAGACGGCTCACTTCTGGCGCTCGACAAAGATGGCTCAATTCTGGGCCGGGCGATTTGCTCATGAAAGCGCGAAGACCGTGGAAACAGCCAGTGCCCCAGTTCGCCGTGCATCAGCAATGCAAAACAGGCAGCCGGCGGCCGGTGCATGCATCAGAAATCGTCACTTTAATGGTTCTGACTTGTGTGTGTGGGAAACGGCTGGTCGCCGTGACGGCATGGTCCCGTAGTGACGCCGTAATGCTGCCGTCACGTTTTGCCAATGAGCTGTTCACGCAGACTGCCGCCCGGCCGTCTGGCGGCCAGCTTTGGCTGATTATGGTTGCAGGTTTCGGCTACCGCTGGGCTCCGGTCGCAGTAAATGTTTCTGGGAATGGGTGCTTCGTAAATGGGTCATCACGTGCTCTCTAGCTTTTGTCGTGTCCCGGGAAAGGCCACGTGGGACAAGGTGTCCGTTGATCGACTGTTTCAGATCCAAGCAGAAATAAGATGCGTGTTGATTGCTGATGGTGAACCGTGAAATACGCAGTGGATCGCAGTTTTTTTGTTCGTGGGACTTTTTCTCATTGTAGCCACTTCCTAACCCGTAATCACCTGGCACTCCGGAATATTCATGAAGCGTATTTGGCATCCTGTATCACCACAGGCATTGATCAAAAAGCTCCACAAAGCCTGTCGTTTTGGCGAGTGAACTGTTTGTCGTGTGGACACCGTTTGCCTGATGACGTCGGACTGAAATCTGGTAGCGGCTCTTGACTCAGATCCGATGGCGCTGTGTCTTAGAGCACGGACTGCTCAGCCACGTCTAGGATCTTCTACCCTTTCCGGTGTCACCGCGCACCCATCGTCACCCTGTGCTCTTGCACGTCGGTGCTCTTACAGCACTGGCTTTATTCCCTGTTCCCGAAGTCCCCACCATTTCCGCTGTTTCTGACTGCGCGCATCGCCGCTCACTGCCTGTCCTGTCACCGTCCCGGTAACAGCCGCCTTCCGTCCCCCGTCCGGGTACTGACCGTCCCCTCAGCTGTTTCCGAGCGCCGCCCGTGCGGCCGGGACGGCGCGTGATTTGTTTATAATCACCTCGGCGGTCGGCACGGTGACAGGGCCGAAAACGAGCGGCGCTCATGTTTTTATTTATGGCCTCGCGGCGGGCCACGCACGGCCGCCGGCTCGTCTGCATAAGTGCGCCGGGACGGAGCCACGCCGGAACGCGGGCGCGTGGGCGGCCCAGTTAAAACCGGCGGCGTCTCGCGGGCTGACTGGTTAGGAGAACGAAGAGCGGTTGCACGGTCCCCGCGCCGGGCAGGCATCTCTCCGCCTGGGGCAGCGCCGCCGGCGGTGGAAGGTGCTGCCCGGTGTGGTGATAGGAGGGGAGGGTGACCCGGCCTGACCCCGCGTGTGACTGTGGGAGAGGGGAGGCGGTGCACGCTGCACGGCGGTGGCAGCTGCCGTGAAAGCGGGGGTCGCACGCTCTCTGACCGCGGCATGGTGTGGAGCCGGCTGCGATGCGACCGCGTGTATGTGGCAGCGCTTAGCTGGACGGCGCCCGGGTGGTAGTGGCCAGCGCTGTGGCCGGCCGGGGTCAGGTGGTCGTAACCGGAACTGGGTTGAGGAAGGAATCGGGCTGGGTCGGTTCGTGGTAGCCAGGATTGGAGTGGAGCAGTGGCTACCCGAGACTTGATTGGGATGTTGCTGACCGGGTCAGGGTGGGGATGGATCCGCGTCGTACCACGAACTCGGAGGAAAGCTTTGGTACCGCCTCCAACGTGCCTCGCTGCTGGTGGCGCCTGTGATGTGGTGCTTTGGCGGCACCCCGCTTACTCTGCAAATTATTCGCCTACAGATCAATTTATTTATGAATTACGATTGCCATTACGCCCATGTCTTATCGCTCGCATCAGCCCACCTACATTGTGAGCCAGTTACTTCAAGCCGTGGTCCAGAAAAAAACTGTTTTGTGAGCTTAGTTGTTTTAGAGGCCACGCTCCTGACACTGAACTGACATTACGTGGCAAGGGACCTTTGTACTGCGCCCGTAATGCACCGGACTTTTAAACCACCTCTGCACTACCGACCTAATATATCCTACGCTTACACTGTCTGGCGTGGCGTGCGGGTACGAATCAGATAGCGCCGCGCAACGCCACTTTGTAGGCCGTTCTGACTGATATCGGGACGCCCCGGAGTTTTGAAACCACTGGCCGGCACGAGTCACCGTCCCCACCAACCCTTGGCCTATTAACGGTGCTGCAGCACGTGTCGGTGCGCCATTTCCGGTGGCCAGTTCGGCGCCGTGACCGTGCGGACCTGTTTCAGGGCGACCTGGCCAAGAAGAAGATCTACCCGACCATCTGGTGGCTGTACCGGGACAAGCTGCTGCCGGAGAACACGAGCGTCATCGGTTACGCCCGCTCCAAGCTGAGCGTGAAGGACGTGCGAGAAAAGTGCCATCAGTACATGAAGGTGAGCCTGCCCTCCTGATTCCCCTGAAACAGGCACGTTGTGTAAGCAGGCTGCAAGCTGTTCTGCCGCCTACACTTGCAGTCACGAGAACTGCGGCAGCTTACGAAGACGTCTTTGTGAGCTATACGCGACGCGAGACGCTCTCAGGAAATCGTTTTTTGTTGTTGTTTTTTTGCTCTTCGCAACGCAAAACTGATTCCCGATATGCAGGGCGCGTTGTGCTTGAGTTCCTCAGTGTTTGTTGGAGCCATGCTCGGGTAGGTTTCACGTAGGTAGGTAGGTTTCGCGGCGGTCTGGCCTGCCGGCAGTGGCCGCCGCTCCTGATAATGTCTGGCACCGTGCAGCGCTCTCCCAGGCGGCGGACGTGGCCGGCATTCCTCCGGCGATAAGCTGCGGCCGGTCTGGCCACCGGGCCCGGCCCCGGCGGGGCGTCATTCCGCGGCGGCCAGTCTGCTGGGAGGCCGCGGTCGGCCACCGGACTCTCCTCTCTGACACGGACGTCCCGACCCTACCCTACCCGACCCTACCCTACCCTACTCTACCCTATCCTACCCGGCCCTTCCCTACTCTACCCTATCCTACCGTATCGCATCCGAGTCAAGCCAAGCCAAGCCAAGCCAAGCCAAGCCAAGCCAAGCCAAGCCAAGCCAAGCCAACCCTACCCTACCCTACCCTACCCTACCCTACCCGACCCGACCCGACCTGACCAGACTGGACCCGACCCAACCGGACTCGGCTTGTCCTGTCCTGTCCTGTCCTGTCCTGTCCTGCCCTGCCCTGTCCCGTCCCGTCCCGTCCCGTCCCGTCCTGTCCTGTCGCTCCCGTCCTGGTCCCGTTCCTGTCCCCGTCCCGTGGCCGGCGCCATGCCAGGCCGTGGTCCGGTGCTCGTCCCGTGGTGTCTGTGGTCCCGATAAGGGCCGCCGGTCGGACGTTCCGTCCTGCGGCCGGCCGCGCTGGAGCCGCCATGTTCAAGGTCGGATGGGTCGGGACGCTGTCTGGCCGGACGGTTGGCGGCGTCCTCGCATGACTGGACCCGGCGGGCCCTGTGATCTGGTGCCGGGGCAGGTGGGGACCGGGCGGAATGACTGGTGGAGAGGAGTGGAGATAATGCCGTTGCTGCTGAGAATGACTTCCTGATGAACAAGCAGCGCTTGGGGCTGTTATTTATGACATGGCAATGTCAGCATGACTGTTACATCTTCGCAGGGAGAGAGCACGAACGTAGGAACATCCAGAAAAGTGGGCGGGAAAGGGTGCAAGGATGTTTTTCCTTACAGATCGAATGCTAATTTTCTCCAGAAATGGGGGGCCATACGCCCATGTGAGAGGGAGAATCGACTGAGCTCAGCCGTCCTGGAGTTGGGGTTACGACGTTTTTGGCGCAAAATGTGATAGCATAGCCGGTTGTAAAAGTGTGTCTGGCCACCGCCAATCCCGTCAGGCAGCATTCTCAGCATGCGCTCAGGAAGGCAACACGGAAACACGTTGGAAACGAGGCCACCACAGGTGTCCAGCACTTGGTCGCTGTTAGACTCGTGTTTGGAGTTTGTGGTGCAAACTGTTTTATTCGGAGCTGAGGACATGGCTTGAAAAGCTGGCTCGAGTCTTAAAATATCCCTCAAATTCGTTTCATTCCACGAAGCTTATGAAGGACAACTAACGATATTCCAGCTTTGCGGCATTCCCTTGCCCTCGGCCGAAGATCTTGCATCATGTTTGAATTGTACTTCCATTGCGAGGCGCCGATTTTTGTACCACTCGTGCAGCCGGGGGTACAAGAGTCTTCCCGGTCCCGGTCTCTCCCTTCCCCCCAAAAAGTATAATTTAGAGGTCTGTCTGCAGGAAAAAAACTCAGCCTAACTCCATGACTTAAGGGGAAAAACGCCTTGAATGGTCTTTATCGCCTTGCTCTTCCAGTACTTGGGAACGGAAGCTCTTTGGGGTCTCTTGTTCCTGGGATAGAGGCCTTTTACTTCGTGTTGACCTCCACCTGGTTTTGATCTCTGGAACTCTACCGTTCCCAGGTGTTCCTGTTCTCCGGGAAATGCCTCTGCTCTCCGGGAAACGCGCAGTTTCCGTGACCCGGTGGTTGCAGGGACCCGGTAACGGAGGGCCTCAGGGGCCTCCTCTGCTCTCAAGCATCATTGTTTTTGAACTGAAGGATATCCATCACTCTATTTCTAACGTACACGCGCTGACCAGAGGTCTCTCTCAATCCCGGGCTCCCCCTGAAAGAAAAACATTGGCTGCGCCATTGTTTGCATCGTGCATAGGACCATGAGTGTGCAGCTGGCGGTGTCGGGATGATGGGTGCGGCAGCAGCCGGGTCCTGCTCCCCTGCCGGACCGCCGCCGGTCCGCTGTGACCGGCAGAATCTGAAGGTCAGGCGGGGCAGGTGCGCCGCCAACCTGCCGCGTGTGCTTTATGAAACGGCCTGTGACTTGCGACAGTTGCGAAAAAGGAAATTGGAATTGGTGACTAGAAAGCCATGTGCAGGTCGCCGCGCTTACATTACTGCAGATTCAGCTGTCATATTTTCCGTGCGCCAGTGGTTTCAACGTCATAACAAGCCCAGCGTCCTCGACAACAGATGGCATTAGCAACACGGCGCAAATAGAAGGTGCGAACTTGTTTGTTGGAATTTACCCAGGCGTCTGCGTCACTGGGAAAATTGTTGACGTTTCCGGTTGCAGCCAGCCCCTCTGTGGTGTGAGTCTGGGACGTTGCGAAAATTGAAGACGGGAAACGCAGCTTTACGACCGTTTAGACAGATGCACGGCGCGTTTGTTGAAACAGTGCTCCTTAGACTGCAAAAGTCTCCTGAGGCCGACCCACACTGAACCATTATAGAGGTGTCTGGCACCGACTGCTCCTGACCTTGCACTGATTTTAACCGGCGTTAGTATGCCCTCAGCGTGGACGAACCATCGTTGTTGCTGTTCGGAATGGCGAGTTAGCACTCCAGTACCACGATGAACGTTAATTCGGCCACGAGCTTGGCGGTGTTCACTGCTAGATGCAGTTAGCCGAACGTTTTGGTGATTGCCTAGATGATGCGCTGCGCCGTCCAATTTCGCTGCTCTGCACGCCCTGCACGAAGCCGGTCGTGCGCCATTCCGGCGCATTAAGGTAAATGTCGGGGCCGCTAATAACCGGTAATCACTCTGATCATGCACAACACGAGCGTCCATGTCCGAGCCGCGACCGCACGACCAGAGCCGAGGCCTCATCATGTGCGGGGTCCGATGCGGCGTCTGCAGACGGGGCTCTGCCGGTCAGGGGCGCCCCTGAGACGTGCCACGGAGAGTGACGTGCAGGCTGGGCTGCAGTCGACTGGGCCAACCCTTCAGTCTGGGCAGCCGGCGCTCGGCCCACCGTTTTCCGTCTGGTGTTAACTCTGCTATGCAGCTCACGGAGGCTAAGCTCTCGGTGAAGTGGATGCTGTCTTGGCAGTGGTAGCTGAGAGAGGACGCTGTTGGTAGGACTGTTTGTCTTGCATGTTCCGACTGTTTCTCTCACAAAGCACGGCCTGACGGTCCGCTGATGAGTAGATCCTCGGCTGCACCGAGCGCGTGGACTTGACGATGCCGTAGACTTCCTGCCATCATTCTTACGGAAGGGTGTAAATGGTATGTTGCAAGATGACCTCTGACCTGTTTCTCAGGTTTCGTAAATTTGGGGCTCGGAATTGCGGACAGTTATAATGGCGACGAAGCAAATGCTAACGCTGCGCACGTTAACATTCGTGATAACGGAAGTGCAGTGCGTGATCTGGAAGTGCTTAAGTCCATTTTCACCACTCCTTTTTTCTTGCCTGTCATGGCTCCATTTCTGTTTAGATGGTTAGAAGCCCGTGATCCAGTTACCACACTCTTCAACATACGACCACTGTTCGGTAAAAATGGTCTGTTGTCATTAGTCATTGTGATGTGATGTGTGTGATTTCCTCATTGTGTCTGGCTTCTCAGATTTTACATTGCCTCCATAAATGTCCCGTATGATCTGCAGTGTCGTATGCTGTGTATTGACATGCAATACTTGGAGTTGCAATTACATGCATTTGCTGCCTGCCCGTTCATTAAACAGGAATTCCCATTGTTGGCCCGCACCCGTTCGCCTCGTTGACGTTAGTTCGCCGTTCTGCCGCCAGGTGCGGCCGGACGACGAGGCACGCTACGAGAGCTTCTGGAAGGTGAACCAGTACGTGGCCGGCGGCTACGACGACCCGGCGGCGTTCGCGACGCTGGACCGCGCCATAGTCGGCCTGGAGTCGGGCACGGCGGCCAACCGGCTGTTCTACCTGGCGCTGCCGCCGTCCGTGTTTGCGCCCGTCACCACCAACATCAAGGCCAAGTGCATGGGCAAGAAGTGAGTCCTGGGGTATCAGGCAGACGGCAGATGAGAGAGGAGGATGTCTGAACCTTGGACCGACGTGAGGGCTGGTCGGTGTGAAGAAGCCGTGGCCAGAAAAAGAAGCGATATTGAAGAAGCAGAGTTTTCAGACTATTCTGAATGTGTTATCATGTTGTCTTGCCGCATACCGCGTGCAGGCTTATGCAAGCATTCATGGTCTCTCCATTTCCTAGAATATCTATGCATCCACAGCTCCGTTCTTTAGCGAGTTACAACAGCGTCCATTTGGTTACTAACTATGGCATGCGTTGTTGGCTGACTTGCTCGGAACTCACATATTAACAAAATATTTCGCAGTCTCATTGTGTATGCGAACCAAAATTAACCAGCGCAGGCAGAGTCGAAGATGCGATTTCCCCCTCTAACCTGGCGTTGGTAATGCACGGCAACATGCGCTGATAAAACATCTCAGACTTGGACTGTTTGTAACTGAGGGCCTTCCCATTTAGAGTCATCCAACTAAACGGTCCTCCTGTTCCCCAGAGACTCTTCGGAGCAGGACAGGTTAGACTGCAACAGCAACTGCACGTCGTATGAACTGGGATATCGTGGTGTCTTGATACTGTTCCCCGCATGATTCGCTCGTTTGTCTGCCTCTCATCCTGGTGCACCAGTGATGCTGAACTCGCGGCAGTCGGTCCAACCACATTTACAGTATTTATTTCGCTCGCGGAACGGTCCATGCTCTGCTACTGGTGGCGGTGTCGTCATTTTAAGATACTTGAACCGTATGAGAGGTTCCTGTGCTCTGTCTTGTCTCCTTGCAGCAGTTTGAAGTCGCCCTGTTTACCCTGGACGTTTGTGCTTGGTGTAAGCAAGTGGTAACCGAAGCAGTCACCTCTGATTGATTTTGAAATCAAACATCCTTTCCTCTGCCCGTGCTGTCGTCTGAAGTGTGCTGGAGTCGTGACCATCATCTGGGCTTCCTGGAAATCTTTGATGGGTATGATACAAGATGTTAAAAAGTTTGCTCTTCGCCCTTTTGTTGTATTTGGTTTTGCTGGGGGTGCATTAGTAGTTCATGATGCATTTCATAGCTGTGAGGGCCTTTGTGGAGAAACCTCTTGCTTCTCACAGTACCTTACCTTTCCCGGTGAGACCGAAGTCAGTTGCCGGCCTGGCTGCAACTTATGCAGCAACCACTCAGTGATCTGTGTGCTAACTCTCTGGGGTTGGTGGTGCGTTTTGGTGAAACGACAGAACTGACCAGCTCTATCTGTATCCACCCTATCCCTCTCAGATTACTCGGGAAGGGGTCTGTTTAGACGACCTGAAGTTGCGTGCACGCCTCACGTGTCTGGGAGTGGGGTGGGGACGACCCTGGCGGCTCTCAGTCGTACTACTGTGTGACGTCATGTTTGTGGAGCGTTGAAGCTGCCAGAATAACTTGGAGATGTGTGTGCTAAGGGGGAGGGCGCCACGACATCAGAAGTTAACGGCAACACCTGAAATGTATTCGATAGGCATGCTTTATAATTACAGTACAGTTTTGAGCGAATGAATGAGTAGTCTGCATGTTGGTGAAGGAGGAAAGACGAACCACCACTAGCCTGAGGCACATAGCATGTTCCGTTTATCATAAGCTGGGTTTCAAAACCGAATATAGCACTGAAGATAGTTTGCATTATATTTAGGCCCTTCGTGTAGCTAATGCAAGAAGCGCCAGGAATACAAGCATGATGAAACTGCGGCATAGCCCTCATTTTACTGAGATAGGGCCTGATAAGAGATAACTAGATTAATTTGTTCTCCAGGAGTTTGGTCAGTAAGTAATGACCAGGCATGACATTTCTTTAAAACCCTAAAATTTGCCCTTTTGCAACCGTATCCTATCCATTCCAGCGGGACATTTCCATCAGGTAAATCAACACCTGTTACGCTCTTTGTACGGGCAGTTTTGCTCGTTGGCTTGTGGCGGAGCGTGATCAGCCTTTCTCACCACGTACCGCGCTCTGTCTGACAGAGGCTGGACCCGCGTCATCGTGGAGAAGCCGTTCGGAAGAGATGCGGCCAGCTCGGCCGAGCTCTCCAACCATCTGGCCTCCCTGTTCAAGGAGGAGGAGATCTACAGAATCGACCACTACCTGGGCAAGGAGATGGTGCAGAACCTGATGACGCTCAGGTCAGAGTTCGAAATACGTTGATCAGTGACTTATTGTCTGTAAATAGTTGGTGGTTTTAGCTGTCAGCGTTCATGTAGACCAACCTTGTTTGGATCTTTTTCGGCCGGAATGTCCGTGGTATATTGCTACACGGTAACATGTTTATTCTCTGTCAAAATACGTACACGACGTGATGAAATAGGAAAGCGAATGTGCCTTCGACGCTGATGCCAGGTAATCATCGTTATTAGCTCTTGCCATTTCGTTTTCGTTGTCCGTAGACCATTCCCACAAAAATGTTCGTGTTTGTAAACAATAAATACCTAAGGCTCAGGGATTTGTCTGGTAGAGGCGGTAACTCTCTGGGAGCTGTAAGACACCAGAAACCGTCCTGAACTTTAGACCCCTGTCTCCGGCAGATTCGGCAACGTCATCTTCGGCCCCACCTGGAATCGAAACCACGTCGCCTGCGTCAGCATCAGCTTCAAGGAGCCGTTCGGCACGCAGGGTCGCGGTGGCTACTTCGACGAGTTCGGCATCATCAGGTGAAGACCCTGCCAGCAGTCTAAGGCCTTTTTCCCTGTCACTTTTAAGGCGTGTTACGTAGAAATCTGATGTTGTTGGCTGGAACGCAACATATGCCTCCCGTTCAGGTACATCGGACATTCAACCGTTCTTTATCGCAACGCTTCAGAGTTTCTGCACTTTTCATGTGTATTTACTGATGAAAAACTGCTTTTTTGATCATCACCCTAAATACACTTAAACGACTACCTGTAAGCGAATGTGTTGAAGTGTCGGATGTTGTCGGCAAAATGTGACGTTTTGACGTTTTGTTTCAGAGACGTGATGCAGAACCATCTCCTCCAGATCCTCTGTCTGGCCGCCATGGAAAAGCCGTGCACCTCGGCGGCTGACGACATCCGTGACGAAAAGGTAACCGCTCGTCAGCATCAGGTGTGGAGTACGTGATTTGGGGTGTGAGATGCTCCATTTGTGGCCGAAGAAAGCTGACATGGCCACCTAGCTGGGTACCATGCGTGTTTGATCTGGTGCTCATTCAGGCCTCCAGTGCGCTTTATGGAATTGTTCGCTGGTTAAGTACAAAATAACCCAATGAAGAAAATGTCAATAATTTGCAAGCACTATGCGTGACAGTACTTCGTGCGTAACAATGCGATGCATCTGTCCCGGGGCTGCTGGACATGTGGGCCATGCTCACCCATCATCACTCTTCCTGGCAGGTGAAGGTGCTGAAGTGTACGCGGGTGCTGAAGCTGGAGGACGTGGTGCTGGGCCAGTACGTCGGAGACCCGGACGGCGAGGGAGACGCCAAGATGGGCTACCTGGACGATCCCACCGTGCCCAAGGTAACTACGATTTGGGCAGTGTCCGGCTTTAATGAAGGTATGAGCCTTTATTGTGGCACCTTCTATATATATATATATATATATATATATATATATATATATATATATATATATATATATATATAATGGGACTGAATGACGAGGGCTCATGTTACGTAAGACCCACTAAAGTGTACTTGAAACAGTTTGTTTCCTACACAGGGGTTGCTTTTTTACAACTTGCTTTGGATAAGTTTTTTATACTGGCAGTCATTTTCTTTTATTTCTTTTTTCATTTCACGAATCTCAGAGGCGACAAATCTCGTCGTTTGTCAGGCTTTGTAGACTTCTTCGGGTCTTTGTGTGGCCACACCTTTGATCTGTGTTTTTATTTTCACGATCGTCGCTCGGCACATCGACAGTGGACTGACCATTTGCTGACCTCTGACCTCTGTTATGCCTTCAGGGATCTGTAACGCCGACTTTCGCCGCCGCTGCGCTGCACATTGACAACGAACGATGGGAGGGCGTGCCTTTCATCCTGCGCTGCGGAAAAGGTTCGTCTGTTGGTAGAGATTGGATTATTGGAACGGCTCAGCTTTACCCTGTTTTGTTGCATATTTTCGTTTATTTTGTTTTCTGCCCACCACGTATTATCAAGTGGCCAGGAGTGCTCTCGCGCCAATCCACCACGACGCAAATCATCGTACGTTAATTCTCAGGGAAATCAAAGATGTAAACCAAAGAGTCGTGGCATACATGTCGTGGCATACAAGTCGTGGCACTCCTTGCTAAGAAATGAAAAACGAATACTGAACAAAATACCGTCTGTATTAGTATGTGTTAATCAACAGGGAAGAAAATAGTCTTAGCCAAGAAGCATCCGACTGTCCTCTGAACAATCCACATAAACTGAAGTTCATTGTTAGTGTAAATATTACTACTTGTTGCATATGGCATATACATATATACATATAGTATAATATTATTATTTATGACAGTATTGTAGATATATACACGAAATGTTATTACACTAAACATTACTAATACAAACAAATATTAGTTTCTTACTTCTTTAGGTCGGCGGTAACACTCGGAGGCTCCCATTTATCACAGTCCGACCACTGGGGCAGTCCACCAGGAGTAAACAAGGCTTGTTGTCCGTTGGGTCACCCCAGCGCTGGCCAGTTGATAGCGGTGGTCTAGTTAAAAAATATACACACAGCACTCATTCAAATGACTCATGCACGAAAAAACAAATTCGCAGACTCACATTTCGACAGGTAAACAGACACACAAACACACGGATACACAGACACCCACGCACGCACGCACGCACGCACGCCCACTCATACGTATACGCACATACAAACCTACACACCCACAGACACACTAGGAATACACTCTCGAAACACTTGAAGCAAGCAAGTGCCCGCACACTGACTCATATCATAGAGACACACAAAGCCACATGCTTCATGGATCATCTCACAATAACAGCGCATAAAGTCGTTATTAAGCAAGGGACGAGCAGACATGTTAAATGAGAATAAAGATAAGAGTAAGAAAAATAAAAATAATAAGAGAAAATAAACACATGATACGGTTTAATGCCTGAAAAGGACGCGTGGAGAACGCCGGGCGTTGGAGCAGTGTAGCCATACCATTGATTTTATTTGGTAGCGGTGAAAAATGGTGGCACTGGAAAGGAATGGCGTGACGCACAGTGTAGAAAACTGGGGATTCTCATGTACGTTTTGCACATTAACGTCGCCATGTCAGTTACTAATACGCGATGCCCAGAAAGCTCTGCTCTTTCTCCAGGCTCTCGGGCAGTCGACCTGTCATATCTGACCTCAGTTGTCCGTATAGAGGTGCTGGCCTCTGTACGGACTGATCCACATTCCTGAGCGGCTGGGATGCCTGACGAGCCAAACACCTCCGACCACGAGTGAATGCTGACGTGTCGTCCCCTGTCGACAGCGCTGAACGAGCGTAAGGCCGAACTGCGCATCCAGTACCGGGACGTGGCCGGCGACATTTTCGGCGGCCAGGCGCGCCGCAACGAGCTCGTGATCCGCGTGCAGCCCGGCGAGGCCGTCTACATCAAGATGATGACCAAGAAGCCGGGCATGACGTTCGACATGGAGGAGACGGAGCTGGACCTCACCTACGGCGCCCGCTACAAGGTGGGAGGGATTGTCGACGGGGTTGGAGAACTTGGCTGTTGTTGGTTGGCCAATGGCTGGTTGTTTACCCGTCGTTAGCATCTGTGAAGTCATTACAAATTCGAAACTTGCCGCTGGTACCGCACCGTTTGTGATGTGGTTTCGTGTTACTTGTATGTGTACGTGTTACGTAGCATGATTGGGTGGAGTAGATCGAGAAGATGGGTAATCGCAGACACCATGTGTTATTGTAATGCTTTGAAGGTTGATGCTTCGGCCACATCTTTTTTGTGGCAAGTTTTGCCATTTGCATTGTGATGTGCATTATGACTGGGACTTTGAATGATGCACGATGCACTTTGAATCCCTGCACGCATGATGCACGGTTTCTTGGGACTGATGGTGTGTGTTTGTTTTTCAGAACCTGAAGCTGCCGGACGCCTACGAGCGCCTGATTCTGGACGTGTTCTGCGGCTCTCAGATGCACTTTGTGCGTTCTGACGAGCTGGCGGAGGCCTGGCGTATCTTCACCCCGCTCCTGCACACCATAGAGCGCGAAAAGCCGAAGCCCGTCCAGTACCGGTCAGTGGGGACGCGTCGCATTTGTTGGATTAATTTGCGTGCCGTTGAATGGGAATTGCAAAGATATTTATCGCAATCCAGTGTACATAATCGTGTAAGTTAATTTGGTGATTTTATTCGTGCACGTTGTAATACTCTTTCAGTAATAGACCGTTGCGTACTTTGCGGAGGGCTTCTTCCATCCAAAGCCATGGTCATTGCAGTGCTGCGTAGCGTTAGCACCAACTGCGTACACCCCTGATGACCCTCCAACGTGAGTGGTCATCAGGGATATGGGATAATGCGTCATAGGTACAGGAGCGTGACGATTTAGTTATTTGTGAACCCCCTTCGTTAGTGTGCCCGTCACCACCAGAGGGACATGTTTCAGGTACGGCTCCCGAGGCCCGAAGGAGGCCGACGAGCTCAGCCAACGGATGGGCTTCAAGTACACGGGCACCTACCAGTGGCAGGGCTCCAAGGCCTCGCTCTGAGCGCCGCCGGCCGCGGGCGCACGTAGGTGGACGCCGCGGCCCTGTGATACCGGCGAGGGCGAGAGGCGATCAGTCCCGGGCGGTGGTTTGGGGAGGCGGGTCGGCCGCGCGGGAAGGGTACACCCCGCCCAGCCTCCAGCCTGAGACGGTCGCCAGGTGGTGTGGTGGGTTGTCCTCGGATATGGTTGCCCCGTGGTGGGTTGGGATTTCAGACATTCCAGGATAGCCGTGCGCGCTGTACTCGCTTAAGCCGGCGTCGGCATGGGCTGCACGCTTGAACTTATCGCAACAGGTCGTTCCGTCGAGGGGCCATTTTCTCAACGCCGGTGTTCCGAAAGTCCGATGTGGTTTTGTGCCTCTTCGTGACGTGTGCTAATGTTTCCATCTCTGTTGTATCGTGTTCGTAGCTGCACTCGCAATGACAATTGACTTCAGTGGTTCTATTTTACATGCAGTTCTGAGCTGATCTGAACGTGTTCTCTCATATGTTTCTAGAATCTTGTCATAATAATTTCCGGTCTGTGTGAACCTTGTCTGCCTTTGTGTCTGTCATGTGGTGTACAGCATAAAACCGTGCGGTGCCGCCGTGATGCCCTATCTGCATTCCAACTCCAGCGTTCTGAACCGCCAAGGCTGCGTCGTCCAAACGCCCCATAGCAGCGTGTGCCACCGGCGCTGGAGAGTCTTACGTCACGACAATGCTGTCTCTGGCGTGTCTGACGCAGCGCTGGACTGTCTTAGCGGCTCAGATTGGCGGTAATGGACCCCGCGAAGTGTCGCGGCGCTGTTTTGCATAAACTGCCAATGGACGCACCTTCTTGATTGGCAACAGCGTGAGAACCTGGTCCAGGCGTAGCCTCTGACAGGGTAACCGACCTACCCATGGTCTCGAACAATATTGTTTATCACGAGAATGTCCTAGTATGAATATACTCTAGAGTATCTGGCCGTGTTTTGGAAGAGGGCGGTGAAATTGCTTGCGCCTTATCAGTCTTTGAACTTGAAGTTTTTCAAACTGGGTTGTGTCTTTTCGTCACACTGGAATGACTATACCACTGGTCTTCATCGGACTATACCCAACCGAACAATGCGGTGTTGCGGTGGTGCAGTAATGCACGTTTTCCAATGAAAATAACTGACGTATTTGGCATGTTCCAGCCGTCATAACTGGCTAATTTGTTTTAGAAACTTATGGTGCTATCAGCACTTTCATTTTGTCATTAAGACCTCTTCCTTGCATCACACGCGTGGACGAACGTAGTACAGTATATTCTGAGGTTATGTAGCCTCGATACCTGACCTTACTTCCATCTCTTCGCGTAATACGTACACGACACAACAGCTTGGTAGCACCACAATGCGCGGACGAGGAGAAAAACGAACCAGAACGTGTCAATGCAAGAGCCAGAAGCAGATCATTCAGCACATGAATCAATAGTACATGTTATCTAACAAAGTGCAGCATGCTGCCTATGGCTATCACGTAGTCCCTGCTTGCCACACATGTATAAATGGCGCAGTACAGGATGCTGGGCAGTCCAGGACTAACGTGTTCTCGGCCATGTGACGACCTGGGGACACGGGATTTCGCCTCACGGAGGCGGCATGTGGGCGCACACGTCTCAGCTGGTTGCAGCAGCTCGCAGCACGACTAGAACAACGCAAGGAGCCGCCGCCGCAGCCGAGCGTTCCGACGAACGAGGCCCTCCTCCGCGTCTGCGTCACTGCCATCTGTCGGCCGTCCTGTAAGCTGTAGTCCGCGGCGGCGACAGCGCCAGTACGAGCAGCAGGAGAGCGGCGAGCAGCGCCGCGGACGGGGCGAGAGCGGCGCCGCCGGCCGAGCGCGCGGCGGGGTCAGGCGGCAGGCCGAACCACACCCTCACCGAGTTCTCGGCGGCCAGGACGTCCTCCGACTCCCCGGCCGCTCCGCCCGGCCGGCTGTGGACACGGGAACGATATTTACTGGTGGACCGCCACTTCACAGCCAACGATCTGCACAGCTTTTCCAAAGAAAACTACATCAAGGACGCGCGAAGCAGCACGGTTCAATCTGCCCCGCCTTAGCACAAAACGTAACATGCGATCCTGAAACAGCTCAGCTAAGGGCTGAACGCTCACCCTTTCTCCGTATCGTCGATTCGAACCCAGAGGTCGCTGAAGTTCTCCAGGTAATTTTTGCCCGCCGGCGCGGAAGGAGGCGTCGGACCAAAGATGGCGCCGCCGGCGTCTGTCGAGGTAGCGCCACTGTGCCCAGAGCGGACATCCTCCCGCGCCAATTTGTCTGCTGGCGGGAAACCGCTGAAGTCCAGCTCCTTCTCACCGGGCTTCTTCCGACCCTTGTACCTACAAACAGACGTCGTGTTAGCGATGAAAAAAATTTCCATGCTAACATCCCAGCTAAGGATTATTCATCTGGCAGAAAAAGTCCATCCACAGCTGAAACGGGGGTTGGCATGCGTTTGCGAAATAATTTTGGATGTAACTTCCAACAAGAAAACGTGAAATAACAGTCACGATTCGTCATGTCCCCTCAGTGTAACAAATGTAATACGCGGCTGGTTACAGGATCTGAAATGTCTTGCGATCCGGGTCATCTCACCTTCGTATTCGTTCCCTGGGACCGACTTTCGTCACTTCATAACCCGCTTCTCTAAGCACATCCAGGACAGTAAAGTTTCCGAGAAAATGACCTGAAACAGCGAGGGAAGACTGAGTTAGTCGAGCAGTAGAGTGTCCTAAGCTCTAACGCTAATGGACCTGCAACACTGCCCTTATTTCGTGGTCACGGGTGGAGATTCATTATCCCGTGACGAGGCTGCGACCCACTCATCAATAACCGTCAGATTTAACTTTCGGATAATCAACGCCGAAAGGGTTATCTTAAAAGGAGACTTGTTGACCCACTATTTTGGAAACCCATAGTTAATGTTCACGGTACGTATACGAGAGATGAGGCAGACAAAACCGAATGCACGCGATTCGACAAATTTTTGAGCCGTCAGCCTGCTCTAGAACGTGGTTAAATTTCGAGCTGAGGGTACTGCCGAGGGTTTCAGCTACCTGGGCAGTAAAGCAAGGGAGGTGTCAGACCATGACAATATCTGGTTATGTTCCAACAAAAAACTTTCTCTTTTCTCTTGAAGAGAGATTCATTTTCCGTCCTCTTTGACAGCCCAGCGGTCGGCCCTCGAACTTCTCATGGTAAGGTTATGACGGGTTCAGTTCTCGATGTCCATACTCTCGCTCGTTTGTTCCATAAGCATGCACAGCGGATGACTGAGCGTACGTTGTTGTGCGTACAAACGAAGACACACAACCGACGGCAGAGGAGCCGCGCAGAGTCGGCCGTTCGCCGCCGGCCGCGGTGGAGACAGACTCAGCAACCTCTCGCTGCTCCCAGAGCCGGACGGCGCCCGACAGCTGTGACGGCCGGTCCTGAGGCCGAGCGTGTCAGAGCTCTGACGGCCCGTCACCGACCCTGAGGCCGAGCTCGGCAGAGCTCTGACAGACTGTCAATGGCTGAGGCCGAGCTCGACAGAGCTCTGGCAGACTGTCAATGACTCTGAGGCCGAGCTCGGCAGAGCTCTGACAGACTGCCACCGACCCTGAGGCCGAGCTCGGCAGAGCTCTGACAGACTGCCACCGACCCTGAGGCCGAGCGTGGCAGAGCTTTGACAGTCACCGACCCTGAGGCCAAGCGTGGCAGAGCCCTACAGACTGTCACCGACCCTGAGGCCAAGCGTGGCAGAGCCCTACAGACTGTCACCTACCCTGAGGCCAAGCGTGGCAGAGCCCTACAGACTGTCACCTACCCTGAGGCCGAGGGTGGCAGAGCTCTGACGCACTGTACCGACCCTGAGGCTGTGCATGGCAGAGCCCTGACGGGCCATCACCGACCCTGAGGCCGAGCGTGACAGGGGTCGGACGTGTTTAGCTCTCACAGACAGCAAGTCTGACTGACGACATCGGCCTGACCGTTCTGTCGGGGCAATGCCGGCTCTAGCGTGATTGCTGACCTGTTTAAAAGGAGTTTTGTCACGGTTTGCAGGTGTGTGATGCACTGCAAACGTTTTCCGTGGTATTCTGCGGAGTTCTGGGCTAGGTATGACCGTCAGCGCACGGCCGGCATAGTGGCAGAGAACCACTGAGATGGGGTCATTGTCCACTGACGATTGTTCAACAAACTTTGTATTCTCCTCACGAGATGGCACTGCTGATCAAACTAGAAGCATTTATCTACCGGGCCGCCTCTCTCTCCTTCCCAGCCTTCCAGAGTCCATATTTTCGTATCTACCTGCATATCTATCAGTCATAACGTTTCCTCCACATCTGGGTCTATCTGAGATCGGTACGGTAATGCATCACAGGAGAGAGTGACTGACTGGTTACTGGCAGATTTTGAGTCGCGGAGCCGCATGACTGGGGAAAATAACACAATAGCACGCTTCTATTGCCTCGCTGATCGGCAGGACGACATTTTTTTCCACATAATCAGACAGAAAGGAATCGTCTTTTCCTCTCACAAGTTCACAAGTTATGCCCAATCATAAACAAGTGCTTTCAGGCAAACGCAGAATTATCTGTGTCTATAAAATGACGCAAAAGTCGGATGGATGGTTTGGTCTCAGATCAAACGGCACAGGTAAAAAGAGTAGGATTCTCAGAAACGAAACTGAACCACCACTGAGCTGCGTTGGAAAGAATGGTTTGATTTCATCTCATTCCTGGTCTTACGTAACAAGTTCAAAGGGTACGATCAAATGATTGAGGATCCAAGGTCTAACGAGTCGTTTGCCATATCACAAAACTTCGTGACAGAAAATACGACAGGGAACAAAGCAGTTCGTGATCTCGTTACGTCTGAGTTATTGCAGAAAAACACTGCCAAACTTTGGTTTCAAGATAACTTATATTTGCTTTCAGTTTTACAGAAAACCATCGCATCCTGTAAACGACATCCACTTTCCATGTCTTTCTCGATCTGTTTCACGTCAAGAAGCCAGATAGTTCGTGGGAACGAAGACCGCACTGACTGCCTCAAAGTCGCATCCGTCCGACGCTACATCAGTGCATTTCGGCACACTGCTGCATATGCTGCGACCCGATTAGCACGCTCTAGTATCCGTCATAGTGATATTCCCACGGGCAATCACGCGATCGTGGCGTCTCTACAGGCGGCGTCACGCCTGTCTGTGTGACGCTTATCCGGCGAAAGAGAGACTCTCGCAGAAAACTAGGAATCCTTGAAAATGACTCTGGATAACACCGGTAGAACGCAGTCCCGTTACAATCGGCTCCACAAGTTTTGAACAAAACGGTTCCAAAGCGACCAACCATATGGCCACAAATAACGATCTTCAAAAGTAAAAAAATCCGACGGATAATCGTGGTTTCTCGGCGAATAACACGCTGCAAACACGGGAATCATTTAACGTCAAACGGGATTTGCCATTGCTTCCGAGAGCTGGACTGGACGTTTAAGGCCACCCGGTCCCCAGGGAAAAAGCTAAACAGCATAAACCAGGGATAGCTCAGATCCAATACTAAGGCTTGGACAGCCGCGGCCAATCGATCAATGATGACCGATTTCTCGCGTTCTCGTGCACTTGGGCCGGAACCGGTCCTATCGCTGACCTGTCATACGAAACCGATTACAGTGACAGAGAGGGGAGATGATTCATCAGAGAACTGACTGGAAACAAGGCGCCCGTTCCGGCTCGGAAAACGACCAAACACGAGAGAGCCGACAACCTCTGCTGTTTTGGCAGTAAAGACCCGGCAAAATGACTGACTGGAAAAAGGCTGCTAAAAGCAACGGCATATATGACAACGTCACATACGTGGTTCGGCAACATGGAAAGATTATGCGTCAGAAAATTCGCATATCCAAAATCTGCTCATTTAGTGATGGATGCAGGCCATCATTATCATTGGTGGATTCTTCTGACGAATAATTTCTAAAAACAGGTGCGTATTTCTTTTTATAAACGACAGGTAGTAAACAAGATTTCAGAGAAACATTTTTTCACGCATCATCCGCATGGTGTAGCGGAAGATCTGAGAAGCGCAGATGAAAGGAGGCGTAAGCCTCTCATGAAATAGGCAACATTTTTCCCGTGACTGCCCCACGACTAAGAGTTGTACATGCGGTCTTTAAGTTCAAAACATCAGTAAAGAGGCATTGCCACCATCAACGGAGAAAAGATTAACAATGAATAATGTCCATTGGCATAGTTATTATCCGCACAAAAACTGTAATGCAGGAGCTCTTTTGATGAAAAGTTCTGGCTATGTCACCGGCAGAAAATACCAGCCATCTGTTGTTGCTGTCTGCCCAATAACATCCCACATATCAGATGAAGTGAAAGTCACTGTTGGCTTCACTAAAAGTCATTCACACCAGTCGTCCGCGACAAACAGCGCACCGATGAAACTCCACGATAAACACGCTGTCAGAATATTAAGCACAACGGGCTCGGTGAGAGTGCCATAGATATCAAGTGATAGTGATCAGGAAGTTAATTCCACTAGTAATATGACCCCCAAAAAGAAACACGAGAGATCAGGTTGTTCATACGGACAGGCGCCGCAGCGTAGCAGTTTCTGCGAAAAAAAACAAAACTGTTAGGAGTACTGAGAAGTTGATCAAATACATCTCACTGGCTACTTTGCGAAACGGATTAAAGCCGACATCAATACAGCGACCGTAGCGAAAGCCAGGAGTCCACTATCCTAAACTGCAGGCCCTTTCCCTCTGTTAGATAAGAGGCAGTGCTAGCTGACGACCTCACTACCACTCTAACCGCGACCTCTTTACGGTTACCGTGCGAAAAGTCTGCCAGTGGCGACCCCAGCTGACAATGAACAGCGCGGCTGGCGCCAGCCTTCCGCGGGGAGACCCGTCACGCGACACGGCCGACCCGCGGAGCGAGCGTCCCTCCCCGGCGCCGGACGACAGGCCGCGAGGTCGGAACGTCAGGCAGCGGCTCGCCTCGGCGGTCCGTCTCCTAACGAGCCGGGCTTTATCGGAGAGGCGCCGCACGCTGGAGATCTGAGCGCACCTCGTCTCTCACGCCCATTAGAGCCCGGCGGGTGAGTCGGGCGGCTGTGACGAACGACGCCCACGCTGCGGTGGGACTGATCAAACCGGGAACGCTCAAAGGCGGCTCGACGGGGTGATTTTTCACGGTGCAGCGCCGACACAACACCACCAGACGTCAGCGCACAACATCAAACGTGCTGAAGCAGTGGAGGACTCCACTGACTGCGACTACAGCTGGCGCCGGCGGGGAGTTTCTGAGCATTTGCCGGGAAAATCGTTTGTCCAGTTGCGTCAGCTGGTCATTTTCCCGGCGTAGCGTGTGATGGATATATTTAACTTTCCTTCCCAGGTTCATGCCGCCAGCAATAATTGTAACACTGCTTGGTAACATACGACATTTGACAAAACGCACTGCCCTCTTGATCCAACTCAAAACTGTCCTCGTTACTACCACCTTACCTCTCGAGGTTGCGATAAAACACAGGACCTATGAGGATACCTAGTACTGTCGCCGCCGTTTGTAGTCAAATTTCGATAAAATTGGCTGACTGGTATGGACATGCTAACATCAAGCGCAGATCTGTCAGGACGGGAGGGGAAGGGGAATGCAGGTGTCCCCTGTTCGCGATTTTTAACACTGACAACAGTCAGGTGAGCGATAGTCAACTGGCTGGCTGTCAAGACCCCCCGGCTGTTCTTAAATCCTGGATTTGCAAATGAATATGTATGCATTTTGGTTGACGTAAAATATCTAAGACGACTGCGGCAGCAGTTGAAATGTGGTAAGTAAAAAGTATCGAATATCGGGCAAAATGACGAATGTTGAAGGGACCACCAAAATCGCTAGCACCGACTACCAAATACCGTGATACGTAGCTCTCGGTCACTTTGCGTCACATTGAGCATAACTGCAATTAAGCCCAACATGGCATGCGCCACCGAGACCGAAGTGTTCCAACCCCCAAACATAGATCTTTATGCTACTTTTAAATACTGGCACAGACGACGCAGAGGTAGTTTTGAAATAAGAACAGAGTAGTTTCAAGAACAAGCTCGACTTCCATCAACGGACATGACATGCTAGTAACATTTCTGCAGAAAATAGGTCGGTGAATACCCGCTGTGCTCTTTGCATGCTGCGAGATGTAAACTGAATCAATGAAATGCGCCAAAGAAATTAAAGAAATTCAGTCAGCCTACACAACATGAAAGAACAATTTGTGATGCCATTAGGAGCCTGGGTGCAATCGATGTTGTTCGGCCTGAT
Source organism: Capitulum mitella (assembly GCA_030062745.1). Taxonomy (NCBI): domain Eukaryota; kingdom Metazoa; phylum Arthropoda; class Thecostraca; order Pollicipedomorpha; family Pollicipedidae; genus Capitulum; species Capitulum mitella. The sequence goes on along the minus strand of CP099842.1, from coordinate 25,291,756 downwards.
GCATTGTTTACACGGCCATATAGCCTTCCATAAACAGAATAATGGAACGGTTATGCCCTAGGACGATGTACCACACATCCTATTGACATTCAACAATGCAGCCCTGACAGGGTTTAGCCATTTTGCTATATCCTTAGCAAGCGGTCAATGAATCCAAATGAGGAGGCACGTGGTAATGACGTAACTCAACATTTTACAGAGCGGCGCACAAAGCTTCCAGTCTCTAATATTTTATGACACGGACTTTATGTATCAAACCAAATTTTCCACAAGGTGGTTTGCCTTTACTTTAACTTGTAGACGTCCATCGGAGTTATGTCAAGAAGACATTGGTTATGAATGCCAAATGTTTGGTGCATTAATTAAAACTATTAGACTGTTAAAACTATTGCGTTAATTTAATCTATTTCAAACGGCCACACTGAAGTCCCATGAGCAACAAACCGACACTGATTCTTATTTCAAAGACGTTGATAATATTAACGTGTTTACGGGTTTCAAGGTTATCTTTTTAGCGCAAGCTTGAAGAAATTATGGCCAAAGCGTCACCAGTTCCGCAATGGACATTTTCCTAGAATGAAAAGGAGCCTTAAATTACGGGTCAGCCAAACCATTCACCACGGCCCTTCCTTTTCGCACTGCACCAAGCGGAACACACGAAATAAATGAGACCACTGAACCGATTAGCGGCGTGGAAAATAGCCGCGTCTGAAGACAACATGCTGCTGGTTGCCTTTAAAATGTCCAAGGTTCACTCCGCACTCACCGCAGTCCACGAATGAAAAGTGTCTATTTCCCATCCTAAACGCTACCAGCAATATGCTCTGGTGATCTCAAGTTTAAAAAACCGGCCTTTGTTGGGGCACGATAAGCTCAGCCCCAGTTTTTTCTAGAGCCTAGTGCCGTTTGATGTCGATCGGCTGAACATGGAAAAATTAAATCAGAAGACGGCCGACCTTCGTTTACCTTGACATCTTTCAATTCACCACGTGGTGTGGTTAATTGCAATAACTGCATTTTCCCCGTGGCCAGTGCTTGTGAAGAAAAAGCCACTAGCGGTTCCTTTCGAGACCGACAGTACGACGGCACGGTGTTCGCCCCTTCCATCGCTCCCGTTCGTAGCAGTTGGAAGCAGTTTAGATCGCGCTGCACTATCTCGGTCTACAGACCCTCTAACAACAGGTAAATATAGACCCTCTAAAACGGTCCGGTTCGGCCCGTGCCGCCGACACGTGAACGATGGGCGGGTATTCTTTCTAGTTTTCTCTCGCGCTGGCCATTCCCAGTTTACGGCCGAGTTGGCACCTGATTGCGTCGTATCTCGCCTGAGAGCGAGACGCAGCGCGGCGCGGACCTGGCGGACCAGAGACCGGTGCCGGCGGTCACACTGTCGACCGATACCGGTCACCGGTCACGGTCACGGTCCGCGCGCCGTCCGAGCGTCGATACAATCTGACCGTCTCGAGATTCTCTCGGGAGATTCTCGGCCGGGCGGTGGCGTGACCCGTGGTCGTCACGCACGTTTGCTGACGCACGGCGCGGGCACGCGGCCCGGCCAACATCGCCGCACAATGGGCCCGTGACGTCACAGGTGGCCTGGACGGTCCGCCGGGGCCGTGCGGTCCGCTGGGTCGCACGGCGTGAACTGTTGCTCCGGCACGTCATCACACCGTAACGTCGGCTGAGAATGCGATCGGATCGACTCGCGTTTGTTTGCTGGTGTCTGTTGAAACGTCTGGGTCGTGCTGAAAATAGAGCCAGGGCTATTTGGCACGAGTGCGATCGTGTCTCCAGACGGCCGACGAGTTATTCAAGAGGTTCAGCAATGTTGTTTCGTTCTTTTCATGGCTGAACCAGCCATTTGTGTGTCCGCTGGCATCGGGCTCTGCTGCAACCTGCAGCCGGTGACATTTAATGCCAGGAAGGCTGGAATAATGGCTGTTGTGTGGTGTCATCAGTCCACAGGTGGTTCACATCCCGTGATATCAACAGTTTCAACAGGGCTGAATGTCCCAGGATGTCACCAGTCCCATTTCTGGTGTCCAGTGACTTCACCAGAATCTAGCGTGTTCAATGAGTGACAGTCATCAGACTTGCATGCGCGGTCGGCCGCCGTGCGTGCTTTCGTTGGTACGAGGCGCACCAACCCGATGATCTACAACATCCACGTGGCCTATCGGTTCACACCGGAACGGAAGGCAGGGATTCTCCTCACCAACTGCGCAGCCAGTTCCTGATAGTCATGGGCGGACGGCGAAAGAGGGAGGATACCTCATTCAAGGGTGTCATCACGCAACTTTTGAAGGCCAACATATAGCATAAGTCATTTTGGAAGTCCTATCCTAGCAGCTCTAGAACCATACGGTACACATTGCAAGCGGAACCCTCCACTCCCCGCCCCCGTCACTGCTGCTCCAGATCAGCTGACAGATGGCGGGTGTGACCCTCGTGACCTCTCCCATCCCGATCGCGAATCGTGAAGAGGGTGAGACGCTGGGCGTGTCGGGGTCGGCGCGGGCAGAGACCGGGGAGGCGCGGGAGACCGGGTCGGAGGGGGTCGCCCGCGGCCATGTCGGCCCAGGTCGCGTGCTTCCTTTCCCGCCGCCGCCCGCCAGGCGCCGCCCACGACGTCCGCGGCAACCATTTCCGTTCAGGAGGTCGGCAGAATGGGGAAGAAACGTTCAGTTCATCGCCATGAGCAGAGTACTGCGTCAAATTGTGGTCGCCCGAGCACCCACAGACCTGCAATCGGCACCCACAAACATTGTTTGCATATTCACAATTTCGCGACCTTTTGATCTGATGCATGCAAATTCGTGACAAATTTTGAGAACGGGCAATGTGGTCAGTAATTTTAATGGCGGCTGTAATGACCACCAGATAGCAGGGTGGTAATAACGAAAACTTTATAATCCTTCTAAGACTAAATCCACAAAATATGGGGGGCAGCCCAGTTGAAAATCAACAATAATTTATGGAATACTTCACTCTAAGTCACAAACATTGCATGAAAGCTTACTGAAAACAAGGAGGGACTTACAGCAAGTTGAAAGCACCAAATGCTAACGACTATTACGCAAACATCTGGACGGTGCAAAAAAAGGCAGCTAATAAACAGTAACTGAGAGAAAACGTCGAAAATCGCGGGGTCACAGCGACTAGCGAGTAATATCGCATAAACGTTGTTTGAATATGAAGTGGGACAAACGCACACGGCCCCCATTGCGATGCCTTTCTTTGCTTGAGTTCCTACAAAAGCCTAAATGATTTCCGTCCCCACTTTCACCCTTGCCAATGTTCCAGTCGTCTGTGCAGCAGCAGACGACGCCAGCTGTTTCCTAATGCGCCAAACATTTGCAAGTCTGCGGCGCCAGACCCGTCGCTAACGCACCAAATATGTCACCCTCCCGGCGACTGGTGCACGCAGAGCAGGTTCTTATCAGGGCTCGGTACGCGGGGTGGCCTGTCGGGTCTTGCACAGGACGAAGCCAGCTCCGGGACAGCTTTGACGGGCTTCACGCCGGCCCGCTGTCAAAATAAACCTCTCCGGCCCTGGCTGCCAATGTCGCAGCGCGCTAATTGGCGCGGCGGGGTTCGCAGCAGGATGCCGTGATGCTTGCGATTACGTGACTGGCGGCGAGGACGAATGTCGACGTTGCTGGTCCAGTTTTCGCCTCGCATTTGGCGTGTATACAGTTCGGTGTTCATTGCGTCACGTTTTGTCGTCTGAGACACAGCTGGCCAATCTGGTTTGTCTCCGCGATCAAGGCCAGCCTGCACGTGCGTGCTGCACCCGACCGTTTATTGTGTTGAAATACTCCAGCCGATCAGGATTGGACATCGGGCAAATAGAAGCTGCGAAAGCCCGCAAAAAAGTATCGTTCGTCTCGCAAAAAGCATGCTTTGTCTGTCGTAGAACGAAGAAGCTCACAGCTTTGCAATATGTAAAAATAGTTCGTACGACCCATGATTTCATACTCAGCCTTCATGTGACGACAAATATGGCATTTGATTGCACCGATGAACGCATTCAAATCATTTGTGTGGAACATTTTTCGGTTTAGAAATTCCTAATTTGAAACCTCAAAACACGCATTTCTTTTTGTCCAGCTTGAGCAGTAGCAACACAGCAAGCTTCGGCAAACCCCCCTGGTAGAGGCAACGGAGTAGTGTGTTGCAGAATGAGGCCTCCATATTGCACACCATCTGCAAGCTGTACCATTTGATTACGAAAAATGAGGTCATGGTACCGGGGCCGTGACTTTCAGCTCTTGAAGTCAGTGGAAGAAAGAACCTTGTCGGACTGACAAAGCTTTCTTGCGATAAATAGGCGAGACATGAAAGCGGAAGTCCCTGTGGCCTGTCCCCCTCCCTCGCACGTCCCAGCACCCGTTCCCTGGTTCACGCGTGCAGAAGTACGGCGGCACGTACAGTTATGTGCCCGGGACAGATGCTGGTTATATAACAGCGCAGGCAGACAGACCACTGGCTCACTGGATGAATCGTACCAACCATCGTAAACAGATCTGGGGACCGTCTAAACGAGCGAACGAACTGGTTCGAATCGCTGTTCGGATTATTCAATGCAAAATATTCCATGTAAGAAACTGGGACGAAACTGGATCTCGTCCATCAGCGGGACGAAGACACATCATAACAGTACTGCGGTCTGGAGAAACATCGAAGGGTGCTGTTGATTCTGATAATGTATGTCTCCATTAAGTTCGCGCTGTTTCGGGTAAATTTTATTTAGCCTGAGGGAGACAAACTTTCAACGAGGAAGGTAGCATAATGCGCTGGACGAAAACTTGCGAAATTTTGCATGGCCAAGAGAAGCGTGCAGGTCATTTTAGACGGATTTACAGATTCGAAAAACAAACATTCTCCCCAGCACAGCGGTGCTACAACCGTTTAGGTTCGGAGACATCTAACTACCAATTTCCACTGGCGAAATAGTCCCAAACAATCTTGCTGACGTTTTGCAAAACTGTTCCCATTTACTAGTTCCTGCTGCACCCAAGTTTCACGCCGTTTTCGGTTCATTCCGTTTACAGTCGTCGTGCGACCCTAACCAGAACCAGAGCGGTAAATATTACTTAGCCTGAGGGAGACAAGCTTTCAACAAGGAAATTAACATAATGTACTCGGCAAAAACTCCGGAATTATGCATGGCCAAATGAAGCGAGCATTTCATTTCAGGCGGATCTACAGAATCGAAAAACAAAACATTTTTCCTAGCTCAGCGATGCTACAACGATTCAGGTCCGGAGACATCTAACTATAAGTTTTCGCGGACGAAACAGTCCCACACAATCTCGTTGACGTTTTGTAAAATTGTTCCCATTCGCTTGTTCCTGCTGCACCCCAGCCGCACGCCATTTTCAGTTCATTTTCTTTACAGCCGTCGCGAGACCCAAATCACCGCCAGCACGACGCAGACCGTGACACACCCCGCGGTAAGATGCCCGCTACTCCATCAAGCCGGTATCAGCGCCACCGCCGGCCGCCGCCAGCGGTTATGTTCCCGTCCGGCCGATAGCCGTCTGAGCAATCGCCTGTTTCCGGGCCATCCATCGACGGGCTGAACGGCGCCGGCCGAGGCGGCCGCGGCATACCAGTTTGTGCCGCGTCGGCGGGGACAAATGTGGCGCGGGAGCGGCGCCGGGCCGCCGCTTGAGAGGTCGCGTGAGCCTCGGAGTTGCGTTTGCTGGCCGTGGCTCGCCGGTTGCGACATTCATGGTGTCAGTTTTGACGGCAAGCTTGAATGGGAGGCCGTGGCGCAGGTTACGACGCTTATGAAGCCCCGGAACCGTTTCGCATGTGTTCGATTTCACCGGAGGATGGGCTACCCGGCCGCACTTACGTCAGCCACTGACAAACGAATACCTATCACCCTGATGAGAAGGGAAAACGGTAGATAACCACAAAGGAATCAAACACGGTAAGAAATCCAAGGTCCGATGGGCGAAAAAACTGGGTTGAAAAGGGCCGAAGGATAAAACGCTTCGTTGACGAAGTGGTTTGACGAAAGCCGGTTTGCACGAATGCTCCTCGACACGCGAAAAGTCCTTTTCTGACATTCAACGGACAATCGCGGAAGTTTGGAAGGCGCGAAGACACGAATCGGGGCTGTCGCATTTCACACCAAATCAAATCCTCGTCCCATCACTGACCTGCGCCGAACGCGAAGAAGAATGACGTGTGCGGATGAGTCCAGAGCAGTTCCAGGATACGCTCGCCCATGCGCCTGTTACGCTTGTAGATGAGCTCGTGCCTGAAGTAGCGGTCGATGGTACGGGCCGTGATCCTCTCAGAGGTGGACGAGGCAGCCACGGCCGACTGCAGGGGAGGCACTTGGAACACGGACGGCTGTAGAGACACGGACATTTACTGCTAGATGGAGGTGACTGGTAGACTCAGACACAATGGAGACATTCTGTTGGAGATACCAGGGAGGCAGACAAAGTATGATAAGCCGTAGGAGCCCGGCGGGTACGAAAATAATAGAAAGTCGGGGACATACAGACAGAAAAAGATATACCCGTAAAATACCATATCGGAGGGACATGACAAATGGACAGCTAAAAAGGCGCAGATAGACATGTCACGTTTAGCAATCATGCCGCGAGAATCGGCAAGCCACTTGATGCAGATTTGCAGTGACCGGCAGATAATCACGCAAAGGCCAGGAAATATGCAGACATTTCAAGTAAAATGAGGACCTTAAGATGCCAAATGACAGAACAAGCTGTCAGTCAGCAACTCAAATGGCCAGACGTCATTGGATGGCAATAACAGACTACCTTTTCTGAAGACGAATATAACTTTTGTGTTATTTCCAGCGAACGTCTAAACCTCGAACTGTTGTGTGAGCACGCCATGAAACAACCCATTTCTTTTCCTTCCAGCCTTAATAGCTACGATTTATGAGCCATATGCTGTTTCCTCCGCCCATTTCAGGTCACACGAAACGTGCATTGGCCTTTCCACATTCCCTATTTTAGTCCCGTACAGCGGTGCACGCAACCCTTCCTCCACGGCGTCCGTTCTCCGTGCGGCTCACGCGTAACATTCAAAGCGCATTCGAAATTGATTACCAATAACGATCAGGTGAAGTACGGCCGGACGTTGCCCGTAACTGCCGGGCCGCCGTGTGATCATGCCTAGGTTTAATTCGTTGCACTAACGAGCGCCCGCCCTCGCCGCCGCGTGGCGTGATGTATGCCCACTCGGGCGGCCCGAATTCCTGCCTCTGGCGCAGTCACAGTCGCGGGCGAGTCGCCGGCACGCAGGCGGCTCGCCCTGAGGCGACCACGGCGGCGCCCCCGGGCGTTGGAAGTCTTGAACGAGCGAAGGAAAGGTCTGGGGAATGGACAGCCAGTTCCACCACCAGGCGAAGGCTGCATAGGGTAATGTTTGGAGCTTCGCCCTGATCAGCGGCGCCTGCAATAAGGGCTCTGTGTCTCCGTGCCGAGCCCCAAATAGCGGTATGAAGAGCCCGGGGTTACCGAAGGCTCGGTGGCCGTTCCCAGGTGTGCTCCTGCGGTCGGCGGTGACCGCCAGGCTCGTTACAGGCTCTCCGTCACAATCAGGCCGATCAACGCGGCCATTATCGAGTCTGCGGCTCGGCGCCCGGCTGGGAGACAGTACATGGGCCGCCATCAGCTCGCACCGGCCAGTCCCGGCCACCACCGCAAACGACTCGCGTCGACTCGGGCGACGACGTTCGGTGATACATACAGCGCGCGGGTGTGACGGGCTGGACGCTGGTTCCTGATACCCGTGAGAACCGCACGAAAATAGCCGGCAATGACCGGTGGACGCCGAGACATGGCCTCGGGGAGGGCCTGGCAAGCTGGGAAATCAAACAAACAAAAGGACAGCGACGCAGGCGACGGTCGTTCAACCCGATCCGATGAGGAAAAGTGTGGATCGGAAACCAAACCTGTCCTGGTCACTGGTTGAGGTAAGGTGCTGTCTAATATAACGCGCTCTGTAGAGTTGGAGCCGGCTGGCGGCCAGGCATTTGAGATGTTAGCTCTGTAGAGATGTAGAGGCGGCCAGGCATCTGAGGTTGTTAGCCTCCGTTGATTCGTATACCTGTGCGTCTGCGTACCAGACGGAGCGTTCCAGTGTTCCGATGAGGTAACAAGAAATAACTCAGCATTTTAAATGCGTTTTTGGTGCCCTCAGTTTAGGAACACACCGTTTAGAAAATAAGAAGTGACGATAACGGAGAATGCACGAAAACGGCAAGGGGGAGGGGCGGCGGCTCATAGACCTTTATTACTGATCAAAGCCGGATATCGCCGCCGATGATTGGAAAGAAGAGGGCGTGAAAAGACAATCAATCGATGAGCAGCCGCCAGCTATATTAGCTCCAGCCGGCTCTGTTTGACCGCCACCGGGCCATCTGGCGGCGGCGACGGTGACGGAGGGGGGGGGGGCGCTGCACCAAACCCGCCGCACCAGCTCAGAGCGAGCCAGCGTCAGCGGCCCAGGCGCAGAACGATCCCTGATCAGCTGTCATGCCGGCGTCACATCCGCGCCGGTCACGCGCGACGAGCCGGCCGCCTATCTGATGGTGTCCGCGTCCGCAACTGAATTGGTCCGCGCCACAAGATCGCAGGATATGCCGCAGTCGCTGATCTCGCCAGCCCGGCCAGACTGGAATAGGCTGCGCAAACGTGTAGCGGCCAGGCGAGGACGTCCGCAGGACGCGTGGGTGGCAGATCGCGATGGCCAGGAAGAAGCGTCACTAATACCAAGGCCTTAAAAAGTGGAGGCTGCACGTAACTGGTAAGCGTGACAGAAGAAAGAAGACCAGATGGCCACTGTCAGACATTTGTTTAGGAGGGTGGTTCGTGTAGCGAGAATGCGTGAACCACCATCAACCGCCTTGTGGTTATGTTGGGGATTAAATAAACAACGGATGTTTACTTAGTGATGTTAAGATCACAGAGCAGAAGTGACAAATTCCCTTCAGATATCCGAGATAGTGGAAAGGAGGGGTACAGTGCGAAAAAGAGAGCATGCTCTTCTTGAACCCAGCATTAAACATATTTCCATTACTATTAAGGAATCCATCGAAAACCATTGAAAGAGCAGTCGCACGTCCCCACCAGGTCACCCCCTGGATCGGCGTTTGAAAAGCCTCTACATCTGCCAATGACTAGCTAAACTGGTTATGCCTGATATTGCCTTAAAAACGATTTCCTGTGATTTTCTTGACAAACTTATGCTCCCTGAAATTGCCCGCGCAAATTGAGTTACTTCTCGGATACCCTTGCTTTAATGTGCCCTGTGACAGGCCAAGAAGGGCAGTGGTGTAAATAACCTGGTCAGTCGACCGTTCGTACGAGGTACAAAACCGTCAGTTCAGCAGCCAAGACCAGAAGCTTCGCCACAGGTGCAAGCTGGTGGACATTAAAGTTTTTATGTCTTGTTTTCGTGCAACACCCTTGGGCGTGTCGTTTAGATAATGAAGAGATGGAACGGGATGGGTACATTAATGTCAATCCCCCTCTCGCCCATTGTCAAGGCGTTATCTGATGGACGGACGAAGGGTCATCGCTTCCCCGTAAAATTCCTACTGATGAACAATAGATGTCCAAAAATATGCATTAAGCACGAGTGAGACGGCAAGTAAATCTCTCCTGCCAGTCTTCATTGCATATCAGTCGTGCATCAGATCTATTCCGGTGAGCCAAAAGCCTCGGTTTCGGCGGCAGAAATCGCCAACTAAGCCAATGCTCATTTCCGGCGGCGATTCCGTCCCGGATAGGCTCCGGCTGGCCGCCCAGCAAGCGTTACAAATGAACCTCGGTAGTTAATTGTCCGTGGTCTGAGCCAAACAAATGGCCGCATTTTTCATTCGTAACCATGGATATGAGTCACTCACGAATCCGACTGTTAAAGCAGTCAAACGGACGCCGCAGATTTTCCGCGCCCGTATTTTCTGTTCAGTTCGGGAAACAATGGAGCGAGTGGATCGCTGCTATCCATGCAAACAAAACGTCAAACTTTTTGAAGAAAAGAACTGGAAGTTGTGGAATGACAGACACAAGAACCCGAAAGTTCCAAGACAATCATAAGAAAAATTAAGGACTTTAACAGCAAAACAACCGGCATCGCGATGTTTTAACTGACGGCAGTACGCACACATTCGTCATGCATAAACAAAGGACGCTGCACAAAGATGGCCGTGCAAGCGCCGAGAATTCCAGACTCACAACAGCACATGCCCTTCTGAGGTCATATTCATAGTTCTGTGCTTAACACATGCCCGCGTGTTTCGCTTTTCGTACAAAGTTGGGTAGCGAGTTAGCATATTATTTTTCCATGGTTCTGACTTAGTTCATCAGAATAAGGGCAAAGAAAATTTGGCAAATGCTCGCACATCAACGCAGCCTGATGTGTCGTTTTCGACGGCGCGTTGCCAGCTCCCAACATTCCTATCCCGGCAAGCAATCAGGCCAAGTGTCGCCGCCGACGTCAGAGCGGCGCAGACGTGGCCGCGGGGCCGGCGCCCAGCCCGGCCAGCCACTTCCCGCCGCCGTCGGCGCCAGCCGGACGACGCCGTCGACGGGCGCCGCCGCGGGTCGAGGCGACGCGTCGAGGCGCGATGATCTCGTGTCACGCCCGTCCGAGCTGCCCGCCTGGCGCGCCGGCGGAGCCCGAGGCCCGTTATACGCGCGACAGCGCAGCTTAGCTTCGGCGTCGGCGAAGCGTTCCGAAGTGTCGACCCCCGGGGAGGACGACGTCGGAGGAAGTGCGGCACAGTTTTCGGTCGTTGGCGTTTGTAAAGCAGTTTGAGGGAGCCGCAGCAAAACGATAGCTCGGAAACGTTCGTAAATTAAAAGATCACAAGAAGGGCAAAACGAAATGATACAGCGTAGTCTGGAACATGAAATATGTATTGATTTCTGACTGTTTCTCCTCCGTCGCGGTAGAGTGGTGCCTGTTGAACCCAGCTCCGATAAAACAATACCGACACCCCTGCAGCGATCGGGGGCGGCCCTTCGGTGTGTGGGCCTGTGCAGGGCGGGGCCTGCTCTGTTTACAGATCGGCAGCCAGGCAGGGGACCCGCCTGGATCGTGTCTCCGCGGCCGCCGAGCGGCGCGCGTCGACGACGACGCGGCTGTATACAAACACCGGGCCGTCGGCGGGCCACGCGCGGCTCGCGCGCTGACGCTCGGCGGCCGCCGCATACACCGGCTCCGCCACACCGGAGCGGCCATAAAGGTGCGGTTATGGACGTGCGGTCACACAGCCGCGGCCACAAATGTGGGGTCACGAAATGGCGGTCACATCGAAGCGGTCACACCATCGCTGATACACCGTCGGCAGGCGCCGGGGCAGCTGGCGATGTAAATCGTACGAAATAAGGATGACCAACCGTAGCAAATAAAACGCGAATGTATTTCACTCAGGTTCTTCTGAAAATCTGAACCAAAAAGTGCACTGGAAGACAAGAACAAATAATAATAATGACATTAGATAAGGCAAGACAAACTTCAGGACAACAAGCCAAGGAGATAATTTACAATGCTCTTCAATCACGGCTTATCTCTGCATGCAAAACACCCATCGGTTTTCGCATAACAAGCCCCATGAAAACCTAAAATATGTCTCCGTAGCATAAGTCCATTACAAAAATAACACCGACTTAGCATGAACGCCAGGAGGAAGAAAGCAGCGGACTGGCTCCCTGCATGCATGCATCCAGCTCTATTAAACCGCGACAGTTTCATTGCAGAGCAAGACGACCGCTCGCTATTTGGCCGGCACCTAGAGTCCCTTCACCTTATCAATGCAGCGATTAATGAGCGATAACCGGCCAACTGGACAGCCGGGCCGCGTTTTACGACATGAAAAACCCGGTCGGCCGACGGCCGGCGATCGGCGCCCGACAGGCCGCCGCCAGATCGGCGCTTCAAGCGGGCGCGTCCGACTCCGTTAATGACGGCGCCTCCTCTCAGGCGGCGGCAGCCGATCGCCGCCCAATTACGGCGCGGCTCTGCACGGGTAATGGACTCGTCCGTCCGGCATAATGGGCTCGCCCGCCCCGGGGGCGGACGAAAGTCGGGCGGTCGCCGTGTGAACGGGGTGGCGGCGACCTGGCGGCGCAGAGTGACGACCGGCGGCATACCTGGCGCCAGCCGCGGGAGGCGGGCTCAATTACGGCGCAATTACGGCGCAACGGGGAGACGGGACGGCCTCGCGCGGCTTTCCGCTTCAGTTGAGCCTGTCATGTCGGGGAGCGAGCAGACGCGGACTCTTTAACGGTACAACTGCATCGCAATCGATCATTTTCCTTATGATGAAAGTTGCAAAGGCATCCGAAGAGAGACACACACCACTGGTCTAGTCATCATTAACATTAAATGCCACACTTTATGGGACGCGCAAATCGACCATTTCAGTATCACTGATGACATGTTGTGCTGCTGCTCGGAGAAGTCAGGTGTTTCCCAGACGTGTGTCGTCTCGTGGATCCGCGACACAGGCGACAGCGAGCTCACACGCTTCATACGGAGGCACGCTGTTTAAACTGGGCGGGCCTTGATACCGGTCAAGATGGCACCGGGTGACTGATCTGATCAAGTTCTTGGTATATATCTGGCTGCGTGCAGCAGGGTCACGTTGTATTAATGAGACATCAAACGTCTTCTCATGACAGCACAGACTACTTGAAGGAAGTTGTGTGGTCCAGTTGACAACTACAACGGCAACGTTGCATCACCTTCAATCGGCCGCTTTGCATGATTTTCCCGACTAGACCAATACCCGTCCCGATAAATCGTTTTATGATAAAAGATAAAGGACGGTATCTGGTTCTGATTTCATTTTCTGATTGAACAGATTGTGAAGTAGCTTGCCGCTCCAAACTTAGCTTGCCATGAAACCTCTGAATCTTCTGTTCCGACTCGAGCGGTTTCGTTCACAGTTCTTGGGCGGTAGTGTAGCGGCAGACTGGCACGGTGGTCTAGCCGCCAAATGATGGGTCCGTACCTACTGCGGAAGGATCAGCGCGCCGGCGAAGCGTCAGGATAACGTGTTTCTATTTGTGGCGTATTTTCATGGTGTCACTCAATTGTTGTAGTGCCACCATCGGACATTAATGCCGATGACAATGTTTTTAGGTTCTAAACAGGCACGACAGCTGAAATCAGAATCCGATGCCTGTTTCTATAAAAGCGGAGGTCCTGACTGCCACAGTTCTCTCTGCGCCTGTTTGAATTTCGCACTGCCGGGAAAGTGTACGGGTTCCGGGTGCTTTTCAGTACCCGCCCCAAAGGCCTGATTCAAGCAACGTCTGTTCAGACCATCCAGTGTCTGTGAGGAGTTGAACACCAGTGGAGACCCACAGAGACCCGCCGGTGTCTGGGAAATTGACGCCGGTGGGAAACCCACCGAGTCCCACCTAGACACACAAGTGTCTGTGGGTAAATGACACCAGTGGAAACCCACTTTCCCACGGAGACCCACAGCGACCCACCAAGACCCACCGGTATCTGTGAGGAGTCGCGCCGGAAGATGACCTCGTCCAGGTCGCCGCAGTTGTAATGTTTGATCAAGTCCTCCGTGGTGTACGGTGCCGCTCCCTGGCCGGCCCGGATGCTCTCGTGCTGGTTCAGCGTCTGGTTCAGCGCAAACACCACCTGTCGCGGAGAAACAGAACACCGGGTCAGAGAACCTGCAGGTACAGCAGAGTGACGGCAGAGGCCCGGGTTCAAGGGTCAGGATCTGGGTCGACGGAGGTCACTGGATCACAGCCGGCCGACTGCTGTAATTCTACGCAAAAGCGCGCAGTAAATTACTCAGTCACTGTAAGTCTTTTGAACGTGACTGATGACGTTTAGGATGTACTGATTGAATAGGACATGTTTGTTGTGAGTAAACATTAGCACTTCGACAGTGACAGCCTTCGTTTCGAAAACGAATCAAAATGCTGCACTGCCATAGTCAGTTCCGATTCATCCACGTCGCGCTTTGTTTTGCATGACGATGCATGGGCAAAGTGGGACATGAATTACGGGTGTTTGCTTTTGCAAGAATGATAAATCGGCGATGAAGGCCACATTATATCGACAGTTAGACCTGTCGCCTCGTGCTCCTTCACGACATGGGAACAGGGTCCTTAAAAACAGCCCGTCATGGCTTTCCGTGCGCGCAAACTGAACGTCTTCACCGAAGCTGACGGTGCTGGTGAGAATGCTCACTTGCGAACAACGGTTGTTGTTAAACAGGTAACGGTTTGTTACTCAATTAAAAACTATTTTGGCTGCTCAGACAATATTTGAGATCACTTCTGTTGCAATTACGACACAATGGTTCGGCTTCCTTTCAGCGGAGGCTTTGCACGACTTCATGTAGTTCGGGCATGTGGGCGAGAAGCGTCTGAAGGTCCGGTTTTTCATGCATTTCTTATGAGTGGTGTTTGCATTGCCCGTAGTGGTCGCTGCATCAGGAATTCATCCGCCTGCAATCAGTTCCTTTGACTGAATGGAAGTGAGATACTACCTCCATTCATCACCATTAAACGCATGGCTACTTGTTGTTCATCATGCCCTCCTTATTTCACCGCCCATAAAGTATGATGGATATTATCGCTCAGAGTGCACTGAGTAGCGGACTTAACTACCCCTTCACATACCAGATACCTCGGATAATATCTTCCGGCGGGCATACTTCGGTTGGATAACTATCCAACCTCTTCCTGCAAGAAACAAGAAATTTGCTCCTTCGGCCTACCAAAAGTTTTTAAGAATGTTGAAATGGTCACACAATATCTGACTGAAAGATGATTCATTGCATAGGAACGATCTGCAGTGTTGTGATCAATTTTCTCGTTTTGATGTAACCCAAACGTCTAAAATATTTCCTTGATGACGTGTTGTGGTAGTGTTGCATGGTCGTGAATAAACCTAAACATCACGTTAAAGGATACCACATGAGACTGCTTTCACGACAGACACGTGAAATACGCAGATATCTCGGTATGTATGGTCGGAACGAGAATAGGGCAAAATCAGAACATGGAGGAATGTCGAAGTCATCCTGACATCACATCGTGTTTACAGTTTGTGGGCGTCTTAATAGGCGGAATGAAGAGATTTAAAATTCACTTGGTGACGGATACATCTCCTGACATAAAAAGTAAAACGTGCGCGAAGGCAATCCAAGCGGGCGGAAAGGTCCTTCACAAGATGACCAGGGTCTTTACGATAACGCAGACACCATTAAAAGAAAGGTCTACTGGATACAGTGTCTCCCCCGGCCACCGACACACCGAGCCTGAGGGACTCAACCGCTCCGCCGACCCCGCAGCGGTCCGGCGGAACCCACCAGAACCGGTGGAGGGGAGAAAGCCACCGGAACCGGGCGGCCGTCTCACAGGAACCGGCCGGAACCGGCCGGCGGTTTTAGCGGCGGAGCGCGCCGGATACGTCGCATTAGCTGCCCCAGCACGCCGGAGCGGCGCCGAGGGAGGGGAGGAGCTCATGGAAGCACCGCGCAGGAGTTTCTCGGCGAGACGGCCCCGCTGGCGGCGCGGTTCAAAGCAGCCGCAGACGGTCTGGAGCGTGAGCCGGCATCACCCGTGCCAGGTTCCCCTCTGATGTTACATAGTTTGGCAGTGCGGGCCGCGGTGCCCCCCCCCCGCCGCCAGCACAGGGAGGGGACAGTGACCTCGCGAGGAAGGAATTCTGCCCAGGCTGGCGGAGAGGGCAGGCACCGGCATCCATTACCTGCATAGCAACAACTGGCCAAGTTGGGGCGCGAGACGGGAAAATAACGGCTGTGTCAGAAGCTGATTGTTTTTGCCATACGCGCCCATGACTGGCCAGTTCATTCAACGTGCATTGCTTATTTCTCTTCGAGGGAAGCTGAACGGAGCTCGTGGGTCTCCAACACATTTGTACGTGTCGCAGCACGGCACGCCCCTTCACCGCCTATCTTAGATCAACACATTCAACAACTCCAGCAAAACAAATTGCCATGACACACTGAAATACCACCATGGGTGTAGCAGCCCATAGGGCAGAGAAGACAGCACCTGCGCCATCTTTGAATAATTGATATATAAACCAAATGGTGCAGCACGGAAAAATTACCTCACAATGATTGTGGCCTGCCAACTGTAAGAAAGCCGCTCCTACATCCATGAATACCACACGTCACGACCACGCGCCCGTCACCCATGACTTCACGGAATGCACAGTACACGACAATACACGTGCACTGGCGGCACGCGATCAGGCAGGCTCACGGATCCATGACTCGTGGACACACCGACTCACGGACGCAAACAGGCATTCATTCATGAACACCTGGGGACATAGAAATAGAAGTCCGTGGAAGGCAGGCAGAGCGGTGAGCCTACCAGCTTTGGAAATTTGAAAAAGAAACGGAATACTTTCTCTACAGAACTGGTTGGAGAGCAACCGTAAGAAAATGCATGAAGGTGGTTCCAGCCCGACCAATTTTAGAAATTTTCCTATGCACAGACATGGATGACAATAAATCGGATGCACTGAGACAAGGACCACACGGGATCGGAAACAAGAGAGCGCAGGACACGGCCACAATGACATAAGAACACGCAAACTCTTACGAGCACGCAAAAAGAACGTTCAGACACGCCGCCATGATCACAAGCGGACGCTCGAAAACGCAAACATCAGGAAACCCTAGCAAACGGGCACGGGGACCCAGCCTCATGCAATGCGACAGCCGGGGACGCCGGCGGCGATTGGCGCTTTGCCCGGTGGCGGGCGGCGACGGTGATCCCCCGTGACCCTCCCTGACCCCGATGACCTGGTGGCGGCGGATTCGCCGCGCCGTTCACGGCCCATTACGGCGCTGGTGAACGACCTGGGAGATCTGACGCCGCTTCTGCTGGCGTCGGCCGCTGCCAGACGGACCCCCGCAAACGGCAGAGGACGTCCAGCCCGCTGTCACGGCGGCTAGATGGTTTACTCGAGCGTGGAGGCACGCGTAAGCATCTCTTCAGGCCCATACCACAACTAGCAGTGCTGTAGTACACGTATGTACTTCGAAGTGTTGGTAGGGCTGTAGAAATCCCTCAAATGCCGGGAAATTTACAGCCATCGGATTGGGGATAATCTTAAGTGCACTGAAGTAAAGCTGCCTTAAAATCTAGCTCATTGATAATTCATGCTGATTGCATCAGTCCGTTTACAACATTTGCCTTGAAGTCTGAAAAAAAGCAAACCGGGAGCTGGTATGGCCCAAGCCAGCTACCGTTAAAAACGAAACTGTTGCGAGCTCTAGGGAAGCAAAATTTGGTCACACCAACATCATTCTCTCAGCTCGGGGCCGGAAGGTCGGCGCAACATAAACAGGCCTCCGCCGCCCGCGGCGCGGGCCGTCACCTCAACACCTCCCCATCGGACACCATCCTGCCCCCATCAGCAGCAGCTCTTTAGCCGCGACAGCCGATGTTTGGCTTGGAAACACGGCCAGCCGTGCGAGACGACAGGGAGCGGCCGACAGGCGGGGACCGGGCAGAAATAGGCCCCCGCCCCGGCGGAGAGGCACGGACGGCGGACGGCCGCAGCAAAACATGGCTTTTGTCGAACGCTGAGAGGTTCGCCGCTGGGCGTCAGGCCGCGCGCGCTCTCGGCTAAACATTGAACGAACCGAAATGAACAACGGTCCGAGAGGAACATACCACGGTTTAGGCGCTGGAGTAAATCACCCCAAAAATACTTCAGGCAACTTCCGACGTTTCAAACGTCCAGCGCGACATTCTCACCATGTCTCCAATAATTATGAGATGTTGACATATACTAATATTTTTCGAACTGGCTTTCACTCTCAAAACCAAACTCTTGAAGATGATACGTTGACTTTAAAGGATTCACTAGTACATTTTAGGGTAATGATGTATTATCAAGATTTCATTTTACTTTAAAACCAACAACTTATGCAAAGAAATGTATAACAATTTCAAGCATCTTGCACATTTTCCATCTCACAGTTTAACATGTAATTATGCATCCGCTGGATGTAAAGCCGCTACAAGTGGAGTCATAGTAAATTAAAATTTCTTATTTATCCAATATTCGTAACGTTCTACTGGCGTTTTTGTGACGAAGCCCAGAGTACACATGGGTCATCCGTGGTACGTGCGAGTGACCTTTGTCAACAGGAAGACAAAGCGTGGACATCGTTCGGGCACCGTAAAACCAAATCCCGACAGTGCAAGCCCACGCAGAAAATAATAAAATAATGGTACCGAAAGCATGAGACCACTAGGCTAATACGAGCAGTTCATATGTGCGCTCGAAAAGTCTGCAGAGCAAATGAATAATCGGATTTCGGGTGGACCTTGAGGAGACTCGAGAGACGTAGCGGAGCCAATCAGTTTGATATTAAACTGTGACTGCCAGCTACAGAAATCGTCGCCGGAGGCTGAGAGTCGCTGCTGCTACATTTCCACAGCAGCTGGAAACCGCCGACAGAGATAATTCGAAAATTACGTTGCCAATGATTGCATCTACCTTGGGATAACATCATGAGAGTAAGAAGTTTTGACAGCGGAACTTTGTTTGCAGGCACACGAACAGCTGCTCTCCGTATGGGCTGCGTATTAAGCAGAAACTCTGCACAAACATGTGTGATAAAAAACTAATTCAAGTAATACATGAAGAACACTGTTATTCTGCCGTACTACAAAGGCCGAAACAATCGCGAGGACATTGTTGCCAATCAAACGGTTCCACCCACGCATCATCACGCACCGCAATGACGGCCAAGAATGAGTCACGGCCAGGACGAATTTCTGCGTCATCATCCGCGCCAAAATCCCGTTCTCCTCGGATCCCCCGCCACCGAAAATAGGCCGCGTCACCTCCACCCGGCGATCCGTCATTCTCAGCTGCCGCCGTCGCCGCGTCAGCCGCCGACCGACAGGGTCCGGCTCGCGGCCACCTCGGCCCAATCGGCGGCCGGATCTGACAGCCGCGCGCGGCAGAATCAGCGGCGGAGCCGGCCCGGCACCGAGCTGTCGGCCGCCCTGTCGCCGCTAATTGGCTACCTCGGTAAGCCGTCATTTCAGGCCGGGGGAGGGGTCACACGTCATCACGTTGGCGGGGGGGGGGGGTACGCGCGGGCCGGAGCGGAGGCACTGAAAGCGTCTCGCTCGTCTCGCGGCGTCGAAGAGGCCAGTTTTTATGACGAGAGGTCTCCGCCCAACGTCACGACGCGCACAAATCACGGGAAGTCGCGGCGGGCGAGCCGGCGGCGGCCAGGCTTCGTAGAACTCTCGATCTTCGACGAACCAGGCGGCGCTTCAGTTCGGGCAGCGACCATCGCGGTCGGCTTTGTCTCAGCCGCTCGAGCTGAGCAAACTGAGCCCCGGGCCGCGGCCGGGCCCGGCCCTGACCACACAAATAACTCCTCGACGAGTGCCGGCCGGTTGCGGCGCCGCGGGCGACGAGACGGCGGACATAGCGACGCCCTCCCAGCCTCGGAGTCCGAGTCAGGCCTCTGCGCGGACTCGGGAGCCCGGCACGGACGCGGCGTCCACGCGCGGCATCCGTCAGGCGTAATGCGTCCGACGCGACGCCGCCCGGGCGGCGCCGACGTCGGCGGCGTCGCCCCGTCGCCGCCGACGGCACGCGTCGTGCCGCCCGCGCTGGACCGGGGATAAATCGAGCCGGCCGGCGCTCCAGCGATGTCGGCAGCGACCGTACCGGGTCGATTCCGGCGCTGGCAGTCACGGCTGTCAGACCGCCATCGGTTTAGGGCTTGAAGGATGTCAGCAATGATCTTCTCGTCGCCATCGATTCGGGCTTCGCAACTGACGTTTCCGACGTAACGGATCGAAAATGTTCTTGTTAATGGGTGACGATTCTGTTCAGACGAGCACTAACATGCTGGGTTAAATGAACATAACACAAATGCTTTATTTTCAAGAAGGAAAAATGTACAGAGCAATACATTTTTTGTTCTGATTTGCGCAGAACTCGCAGTAACGGTCCTGGATATCCGAGAAAAAATAGGCTGGCCAGTGGGCTGACTAGTTCCCGTCCTGTCGCGTCCGATGTTCAGCGGACCTCTCCCGACGCCCTGATGAGACCGGGGACTGGGTGTCACCTCAAGCCACGGCCAAGTGAAGTCAGGCGAAAACTGACCGCGACGGGCTCCCGCTGCAGTACCGACGACTGGCGGCGACCGAGCGGACCGCAGCCGGTCCGAGCTCGATCCGGAGTACGCTGTTTTCGACTGCACGTGGCGGCAAGTCCAAAGATGATTGTTTACAGTGTAATGAACATTGCTACTGCTATGGGAAGGACTATAATGAAAAGGCGAATGCACGTACCTACGAATGTTGAACGAAATATTAACTTCACGACCATGGTGCTGCATAAAAGAGTGGGCATTAAAGTGGCATTTGCCTCCGCATTAATTATCGGAAAGCTTTGCTTTTGGCTGCTGCGACTGATAAGGAGCCTCATAAGCGGCATAAGTGAAAGACAAAAACAAAAACAAAAACAAAAACAAAAGCAAAAGGGGAGAGAGGAAAGCAGTCGTGCTTTTTGCTAGAGTGAGGAATAACACGCAGGACAACCTTCATCATCATGGGGTTGAGGCAGAGAATTAGTAGTTAACCCCATAATGTAAGGACATTTGGTCGCAACCAAAGTATGGCACGGGAGCCACGCTCTTCGTTTAGGACGTTGGTCGGAATGCCCAAAAATGCACCACTGAATACTATTTATGAATAAATAGTAGACGATCTATGCATAAAAGGCACAAACTAATTTGTTATCAAAACAACAATTTCCCTATTCATCACTCCAAAAACCTACACCGACACATTCATCGTATTCAAAATATATGTGTCACCTAGGATTCCGACGGCTCCTAGTCCACTCCCTCAAGGCCTGACCTGGGTGCGCCCCTGCGAGGACATACTGTCACGCCCACAAAAGGTAAGGACTTCCGTAACAAAAGCAGTCGTCTCAGTGATTCAGATCGTCCATAGGCTTTGTCCCACGCCAGCGCACGTCGCACAACAATGTCCTGTCTGACAAAGTGTTACCGGGAAGGGCGGCTAATATGGCAACACGCGCCCCAGAGGAGCTTTCCCAGCGCACCATTACTGCCGGCCAGCCGCTCGACTGAATGGCTGTCCAACAAAATAGCAGCGCGGCTAAATGGCTGCTACGGCGCAGAGTTAACTGACCACGTGACCAGAGGGCCCATGTCGAAGACTAGAAAGCAGCGCTTCTGTAGGCAGCAGGAGCGGAAGAGGAGGTCAGCAGACGGCACAGACGTCAGACGAGGAAGGCCACGGTGGTCCACGGACAGCGTCATGGTCAGGTCCATGGTCACATGGTCAGGTCAGTTTCGATAACGTGCTGGGAACGGGGCGTGGGCGGCCGTGTGACTGGGTGCATCCCTTCCGCGCGTGTGGTCCTGAACCGTCCGGCGCTTGCGCTTCAGTAGCAGAACATTCCGCGGAAATTCTGTTCGAGCGGACAGACACCGGGCTCGAGTGGAGGTTTGGAGTTCACGCCTTGGAGACTCGGTAGAGCGGCGAGCGCGGGCCCGACTCGGGCTCTGCCGCCGAGCCGGCTTTGGGCGGCGGTCGGCTGCCTTTTTCCGGGCGCAAAAACGGCGCAGCCACGTGGACAAAAACGGCGCAGCGGTCAGCCGCGTCGGCCGCGCGGCGCGTAAACAGAGTCCGGACTCGGAGCGGCCGCGGGCGGAGTCCGGGCCGGACACGCCCGGCCCGGACGTGCCGTGTCCGCCTGCCGGGCCGGCCCGGACAGGACGCTGTCCGGCCGGACACGCCTCCCCGGATACGTTCATGAACGGTCAGCCTCGGCCCGGACATGTCCGTGTTTGGTTTGTTGGTCTGGCCCGGACACGACGTTGTTCGACAAGACCCCGTCATCCGGACATGGCAGTGTCTGGTGGGACCGTGTCGGGCCAGGCCTGGTCTGGATATAATCGTGTCCGGTTAGACTCGGTCAGAACATGACTTTACGTGTCCAGTTGGAGTCGAAACGGACCCACACATTAGAACACGTGTATCGTGCAGCGTATCGGAGCGATACGATAGGGTAAGTCTACTTAAGAAGACGACTTGAAGAACATTTAGAGCACGTTTAAACGTTTTGACCACAGGCGTCGGGGCAGATATCCACAGAGGCGTCAGAGCTAGACGGTGGCCGAGACGAGGTCGGTGACCGCAGCAGGTTAACACAGAGCAAGAGTGCACACGTGATGGTCCCGGAGTCAAGCGGAGCGTGGAGCCTGACCTCCGGAGGTCATGACCGCAATCAGCTGGGAAGCTGTCCGTGTGCCCCGGCTCAATCATCGCTGATAGACTGCTGGTTAAGGTGTGTAATCGTCGCGCTGAAAACTTGTGAACGTGCAGTCTGTGGAACGGTGTGAAGGTGCAATCCATGGAACGAATGAGTGCTGGAAGACTTCCTATAGACGAAAATGCTAGTTTGTAGAAAGCTGTCGACGTTAAGGATTATGTGTGGATAAGCTACCACTGAACTCAAACCGGACAAAACCTGAGGGCTGTGGGCAAACCGTTCGAGTATTCAGATATCAAACATTCACACTTTCTCATGTAAAGATAGCGGAGAACATCATATCATCGATAATAAGGCATCAAATAGTGCGGCAACACACCGGAACCATTTAAAACACGGTGACTTGGGCCACGTGACGTAACCGTGGTTCTTCACATCACAAAACGAAGGCCAAATACTTGTCGGTATTGCAGCTCAAAGCGGACGGGTACAAGATAAGCACGGCTTTTTGCTGCGGCAACATCAGGCACAAACAAGAAACGTCAAAACCATGTTTTCCCCATCAGATCTTGTTCGATTTGGCTGCCGTAACACGGCAACGTTTCGGCCCGATTTGATTTCAGTAACCAGTTGCGATGTGCACAAGCTATAGGTGTTCGCAAGCGTAACATTGGTCCACGATGATAGACTACCCATGCATGTGCCACGGAAATTTCGCGGATTCTGGCGGAACAATTTGTTACCAATCCTAGTCGGCGCCTTGTTTGGCTGAGGAACGTGTTAACGCTGCTTTAAACGATTCCCTTTAAGGAAAATCTCATCAGTCTCCAATCCATCTTTCTGGCGATTACTGCGATCTCACCTGTTATGCCTCAGGGCCCAGACCATCCAGTGCAGGCGCGGAATCAGGGAAGAGACAAGTGAACGGTTCTCAGAGTTTGATGGCTGTTAATGTTACGTCCGGCGTTTGGAGAAGCTAGTACCTTACAAGATTTGATTTCCAACATTTTTGTGATTTCTGCGCCTCTGACATGAACCACCACTGATCCGACTATTTCTGGAACCGCGCCGCTGGTAAGCAGGGATCTGGGGGCCATCAGACGGGGCCGGAATCTCAGTTTATCCCGACCATCACGGTCGCGAGCAATGCTGAAATATCGCCTGCCAGGGTGGTCCTGCAGCGGAAATTAACGACCGTCTTTGGACGATAACCATCGCTGATTATAACTCAGTAATAGCAGCCCGAGTATTGGCGGCTTGACAAATGTGGCTATTGCCTTCGTCGGGGTAGTAGATCAGACCGGAGGAGCGCCTGGAAGCGTCGTATATCAGCGCTTGCCTGTCGTCGCCGGCGCTGGCGGCCCTAAGCGCGAGGCACCGCTCTTTCTTCTGAGAAGGCTGCGGCGTCTCGACGGCACGGCAGCACGATCGGCCAGGCGATGGCCCCTCAGCGCGCGCCAACGAGGCCTGAGCACCCACCGTGACCAGCTGAAGCACCCGAAATGGGAGGCCGGAACGCCCCTCGAGTGGGCCGGATGTGGTAGCCAAGGCGAAACAGAGGGGTGAAATGAAGCCCACTTGATGATTCACATAAAAAGAGGCGGATCGTTTTCATTGTGTTTAACATCCGTCTTGCAGCAGTGCAAAACAGAAGCCGTTTTCACTCTGGTAAGGCTACAAATGTGACACCGTATGACTTTCAATTTTTTGTCAACAACAAAGATGAAAATTTGCCGACGCGTCATAATCCTCTTGTTGATACTGTAATTGGTCTGAGTTTGTTGTTACGTTTCAATCTTCAATCTTAATTTGACGTTTATCCCAGAGTAAACTTTAAAATGTGAGTGGTTACTTCGGATCACATGCCGGGTCCACAGTTTCCTAAAATCAGTGCCGCTCGCTCTAAAACGTCGTCATGGATTACGCAGCCGTCAGAAGCTTTGTTCCTGATGTTAGGAATGATATCGAAGCAGTTTGTAAAATGTTCTTACACTGGAAGGGAAATGACACATTTTTATCATGCAGTAGATCAGAACTGCAATAATCCGTTTAATACTGAGCCTTCAACAACGTGCTCTCTAGTCAGCGAAACCCTGCTTTGATTTACAGGACAAAATGTGTATCTTTCCGTCTATCTATCGGTGTATAAATAAATAAATAAATAAATAAAACGCATATATATATATATATATATATATATATATATATATATATATATATACATATTCAAATTAACCGAATCGTGTTAGAGCACGTGGCGTTGAGATCAAAGTCCAAGCTACGCCGATGTTTTTGCTAGACCTTTGCATACCTTTGTTCCACATCGATCCGACATCCTCACCTGGGACATGTCCAGCCCATTGAGTGGCAGACACTGCTCCTCCACCCGCTCGACGGCACCGGTGCGCTTGTTCCGCTTCTCGGCCTCCAGGGCCAGGTATAGGTCCAGCACGGGCACCCCGCGCGAGCGGACGTCGCTCTCGGTCAGCGTGTTCACCATCAGCATCACCCAGATGGGCCGCTTCTGCCGCCAGTTGCCGGTGATGGCGTTGAAGAGGAAGTCGGCGTAGAGGCCTCGGCCCCGTTGATCGGCCGTCATCCAGAGTGGCATCATGTGGCGCACGTAGTCCAGGTGCTTCTGCAGTCTCCGGTAGATGTCGGTGGGGAGCAGCTGGTCCAGCCGCGCGCCGGGCGGCAGCAGCTGGCACTTGGTCAACGCCGAGACCGTGCGCGAGTCGGTCAGGTCCAGCTCGAAGAAGACGGCGTCGGCCAGGTGGAAGGCGCGCTTCACGTTCTCCGGGATGTGCTCCCACACGCGGCTGTACGGCACGTGGATCGTCCCGAAGAAGTAGGACGGCGGCGAGGTGTTGACGCGCCACAGGAACGACGACCGACGAGACTGGAACGGAGTTTATGAGTCAGACGTGGCGCGCAGCAGTCTTTTTACGCCCAAATTAACGGCGATCTGTTAAACAAAGTACCGAAATATCCAGGCCGACGACCACGCGCGGCTCGGTGGAATGTTTCCAAAGTTATGTTCGCGATTCAACCCCGATTTCGCTGAAAAGTCCCAGATAAAATAAGCAGAGAGCTTTTAAACCTTGGTTGTAGCTATTAGGTAACGCCATTCTCCAGGTATCAGGTTTCCCAACACACCTCACACTTTCAGCATTTGATTTACTTTATGTAATCAGTACCGGAACTCATCTAGCCAGCCTCTCGACCCCACTTCCCTTTCGTTGAAACACAATATGGGGCTCTCACGCGAGATGAAGCCAAACATGACAGCTCAGGCTCCCTGCTTGCTTTCAATTTCCCGAGAAAGGAAGGGAGTATAGGGAACATCTGGTGAGGGCTTGGAAAGGACGAGCAGGTGAACGGTTGCATAAAAGGCTAAATGACCAGCACTGATGCCTTACGATGCATTCCACACAAGAGCACCTTGTATGCAGCTCAGATGAATGGGACGACGTATGCCGCTCTGTTTACCATTTTCATAGCCATCGTGAAGATGCCTGCCATTCCTCTAAATCAGCACGCGTACATTCAGCGACACAGTCATGGCAGACCATCTGCTTCATATAAATCGTATGCCCTCTTGTCAGACAAAGAGCCAAAACCCACGCCCCGAGCCCAGTAAAGACGGGTGAAAGCCGCTCACGAACACGACTTTCGGCTCGTTGGCGATTCACTGACTCCGTCCTTTCATTCATGCGCGAAGCGGAAGTGGGCGGGACCGAGACTGACAGTTGATCCGAGTCTCCTGCGCGCGCGCCGTCCACGCTCCAGCGCCGGACATTAGAAAATCGCCACCGAGGCGTGCCGGCCGGACCGACCGCACGTGCCCGGCCGCGCCGCCCGCGCCGCACACGCCGCGGCCGCGCCGGCATCGTCTCACGCACGAGCCGCGCCGCGCCGTCACGGCCCGGCGCCCCCGGCGGGGTCACCGATCAGGCGTGACGCGTCACAGCGTGACCAGACGCGCCCACGAGCCGGCCGTCCGGTCCGGCGGCTGGCCGTGGACCGTGGGCCGTTTGGTGGGCACGTGCGTGCTGGGCTCTCGGTGCTTCATGGTGCGACGTATATCAGCTGCCGCTTGGCTGGAGGAGCGGGAGGAAATGATGCTGTATGCGATGAACGTGAGGCGAACAGCAGCGTTAAAGACCGGAGGGCGTTTGTGACGGCACTGGGTGCGTTTTGCCTGAGGCTGTGGACCACGTACCACTTCAAAAGAACTAGGCCTCTCACACGTAATTTGAGAAACAGAGAAAACGTCACTTACGTTTTTTGTGGGTGTTCATAAAAACGGGAGCCATATCGAGCGGACAGAAGCGTGGAGCGATTTCGTAAGCATTAACTTGTATGTCGAGCCCTCGTGGGTCCAGTTTCGTGGCCTTGATGTCCCAAATTTAGTGATGCACAAACCGGAACAAGCAAGAAGCTTCGCACTCGAGCCGCGCAGGCGGCTGAACTGTGTTGTCTTTTAAGAACCCTCGGAAACCATATTAACGGCTGAGGTCAGCTTGAATGAATGGCGCGAGCCTGCCGCTTGCAACATTGACAAACTGCAGCCACGCGTGCCGTTAAGCCGTCGGAAGGTCCCCGACCGCGACCATAATTTCCCGCTGAACGTGAGACCCACGGTAGCCCAGTATCTGTACTGCCTCCGACCTGGCCGCGGCTCCGCCTACCCAGGTGAAATACGACCAGCACAGAGGCTTCCGGCCAGCTGCCGTCGCCGCCGTCGTTGACAGGTTTCCGTGAGTCGCTGACGTGGGGAGGGGGTGAGACGCGGCGCGCTAATCCTCAGTCTCCCCCATCTAGTGCAGCTGACAGTCGTATTCAGGTGCGCCTGCCCGGGCGGGATTCCAGAGGATCAGCCGGCCGGACCG
The DNA here is from genome assembly GCA_030062745.1 of Capitulum mitella. NCBI lineage: Eukaryota > Metazoa > Arthropoda > Thecostraca > Pollicipedomorpha > Pollicipedidae > Capitulum > Capitulum mitella. The sequence goes on along the minus strand of CP099842.1, from coordinate 25,264,556 downwards.
GCGCGCCGGCACGTGCGCACGTGACAAGGCGGCGGCGGCGGAGGCCGGCGTGACCGTGCGGTGACGTCAGAGGCCCTGGCCCGGCCCGACTGGCGGCCGGCCAGGCAGGTCGGGTCGGCGGGAGTGTTTGTTTTCTGCCCCGTCAGCGTCGCGGGGTCCTGTGATTGTCAGCGAGGCGAGACGGCTGGCCGTTGGCGACTGGACTGGGCCGCATTTCGATCAAGGAACAGGGAAACGTATGTGTCTTACGTAAGAAGACGCATGCGTCTTTTGGTAGGTAATGTGCAATCCTGTTGCCTGAATGTGTAACGGTCAAATGCTATTTTTAAACAGATGTTTCCTTGAACATGGTGATACGGCGATTATGAGTTGACCCAAATGTAGTTTATGCTTTTCCGTTTCAGTTTTCTCAATAATGACAGTTACAAACCGGATTAGCATTTTATCGGACCGTCTCCGGACGCCGAAGCGTGGTAAGAGTTCTACTTCATGTTCAGAATAACAACAAAGCCGTAAAGCTCTCTCACGCTGCCAGCTACTGTCCTACAACAGCCTGTGGTTTGCATACCTCCTGATCACAGTAGTTTGGCCGAGAGGACCTCTTCCGGGCCTCCGTTTGTCGCACCCCGGCGTCTGCCAGTATCACCTGAAACAGACCAGGACGCGGGTCAGTGAACGGCTCCGAGCAGTCCCCTCCGTCGCTGCAAAACACCAGGCCCGAGCTCTATGCCGGCCTCTCGCCCGAGCGCGCTGCGAACGTCGAGCTCTGTTGACCACTGATCCGCCGCAGCGTGATGCGTCACGCCGCGTTACGACGTTGAGCGTGACAGCCAGACCCGTTACAGGGAGGCGGCAGTATCCGATCGGACGCGGCGGCACAAGACGGCGGTCTTTTTGATCGATGACACCGGCACGCCGGGGGAGGGGGGTACCGGCCACGGGGAAGGGGGGCATTCACAGGGCGTCACCATCCACGACTGATGGTCCGCTACGCAGAAGGACGACGCCCGCGCCGGAACGCATTAACGAGCGGCCACGTCACGCCCGTGACGGATGCCCGTCACGGACAAAGCCGCCGCGCGGCAGGAGCGTCACGTGACACCCCATGCCGCCGGCGGGCGATCGTTTGGCCCCCTGGTGTCACGCCGCGCTGACGTCGGAGCTGGTGTGACGCGCGAACCATGACAGCTCGACGTGCCGACCTGGTCGCGTTCGCGGCGCTGCAGTCGCTAAACGCTGTCAATGTCGACGCTAACTTTAGACGCAATGACCATTAAAGCCCACACGGCTGCAATAATGATGGTGAGTTATAAGCGATGCCACTGACGTTATGTTGCGACAGGCTCCGTGGCGGCTCGAGATGCCACCCGATGCAGCCTGCCGAATGGAGGAGTTAGGCAGGGATGGAGTCGGGAACGGCCTGGCTTTGACAGGCTTTTACCGCCGGTAATGTTATTTCCGTTCTCCCATCCTCCCACCATCGGCAGCCGGATCCGGCTTTTCTTTGGGCCTAAGCTGCTGTTTTCCTAGGGAGGGTGACTTGTCGAGCACCAGGGCGCTCGAGCGCCGGAAGGATAAGTCGATGACGGACTACCATTCCATCCCGGCGCCCCAGCCTTCGATAAACATCGCCTAGTCTGAAAGCATGGCGATGGTCCTTTGCCGCATTTCCAGCAGACAAAAGAACAAACGTAGCGTAGGTCTGCTGGCTTTAGACGCCTCGATGCATTCAGTGAATTCAGCAACGGTGAACGCATGCGCGACACACAGCCAATGTCTATTCTTCAAAATGAGCAGCCCTTCAACGAAATGAAGAAAGTGGTTTTGAAAGGAGAATATACTCGATAGAATGGTGTTACAAAGCTGACAGGTCAGCGATATAAAGCAGCCTCGGCGACCAGACCAAGTAAACAGATGTAGCTATATTAAAATGGCTAAGGCTTGGGGCCTTTCAGATTTCCTCATGCGCACGACCATTTAAGTTTCGTAAAATTTCGGAGCGTCTTCCTTGAAACCCATAGCTTAAACCTCAGGTGTTGAGAATGATATCGAAGCAGTCTGTAAAATATTCTTACACTGAAGGAGGAATGACACATTTTTATCGCACGGTAGATCAGAACTGCAATAATCCGTCCTAACATTGAGCCTTCAACAAGGCGTACTCTGGTCAGCTAAACCCTTTGCTTTGATTTATAGGACAAAAATGTGTATCTTTCCGTCTGTCTATCGGTATATAAATAAATCAGTAAATAAATATGTATATATGCATATATATATATATATATATATATATATATATATATATATGTATTCAAATTAACCGGATCGAGTTGAGCACATGGCGCTGGGATCAAAGTCCAAGCTGCGCCAATCTTTTTGCTAGACCGTGACCCCATCACAGAAATATTCCGAAATATGGGCCAATTTTACCCCAGTCAATGAATCAAATGGCACCGGAGGATCTTCATTGTACCATGTAACTCCAAGACACGGCCATCCCGTCCAAGACTGGCTGGTTCTTCCGGTCTCGGGCCAAGTACAGGTTCCCGTCCTGGGATTCGAACCCAGCGCCAATCACGCACCGGACTCTATTGTTCGGCTCCTTATCCATCAGGTCATGACGGCGGCCATTCAAGCGTTTGGTAACCATTTCGACTAACGTGTATAGGTTGCGCCACTGCACTCAACAACCAAATCTTTTAGAAACTTTTTGTAAGTTATCCCAAGAGATGGCATTTGATAGTTCTCCAAGACGGGTAAAACCTATATCGATTACATGGGTTCATATACGTTTATGTATTTTAGTTTTTCGTTAGTTCATACACATTTATGTATAACATCGACCCTCTTTTCCGCGTTTCTTTCTGGAGAAGAAAGACATGAGTTTGTGAACGACGCAGTATTAATGGCGTTCAGAATTTCGAAGCAAGTTCGACATGAATTCACACACGACTGACGAACCGCGCGAGCAGAACAACGCGAACTGCGTGACCTACATCGTGAACCGCACTCTGCGTTCATGAGTCCACACCAGCTATAAAGTCGTGCCTCAGGGCCAGCTCTGATTTACGTGGGACCACCTGAAACCATGCCCGCGCATTACGTAGTGTTCGGGAAGACGCTGCATGAATGTGCACTGGGAATAGCGTCGAGTGTCTGCGAGCCAACGACGTTAATTCACAGCGGCGGCAGTGGATAAGTCAGATTTACGGCTTCGTGGGATAAATCAAGAAATCAGTCCAATCCCGCCTAGCAACGGAGACAGCGCATTCCATCTGTGACGTGTAGGGTTTTAAATCGACCATGAATGACGGTGCAGACTATTCTATTATTTTATACATAATGATATAAGAAGCATTAAGGACACTTCTCCCACGGTTCTGGGAATGTAATTAACACACCAAATGGCAATCTGCTGCTCACTGGCGGCCCACGGACACGGTACTTTCGTGTGAAACGTGTCCCATAGGTAAAGCTGACAAAACAATGCACTTATGATATGCGACATTGTTGATTACCAGCTCGCCCTTGCAGTCAATCACCAGCCCGTCTAGCAGCGCGTCACAGGCAAACGTCAAACCAGTCTCTCAGCGGGAGGCGAAACTCATACATTAAGAAGGGCTGAGGCCAGTTCAAACGTTCGTATCAACAGGAGTTTTATCTACAGCCCCGAATTGCATTGTGGAAGTCAGAACATAGTGATACCAGAGAATGGAAGGCAAACGGGATCTGGGTGCTCCATTGGCGTGGAATAGAATGCACAGTCATGAATAAATTATTGACAAGGAATGCAAAAGTGTCTTCAAGCCCTGTTGTGCAATGACATGGCGGTTCATCTCAAATCAGTTTATGTGTTTTGCAATTACGACGACCTGCATGAAACAACAGCAGTGGGGCACAGGGAAAGGGGCTGTGACAAGGCTACAAGTCTAGTAGTAGTCAGGGAAAGGGGCTGTGACAAATCTACAAGCCTACTAGTTCGTGACACATCACAAACACGCTTAAGCGTCCATATGTAAATTGTCGTCATACACACGGATCAGTCCACCCAGAATTCAATGCCAGGGCCCACATATCAGCAACAAAGCCGTCGCGACTTACCGAAACAGGAAAGACAACGACAGCTTGATTGTGCGAAAAACAGTCTTTTTTATGCTAGGAGAAGCTGGGTCTGACAGGAAGCCTTTATTGTCGTCAGGCATGGATTGGATCCAAGGGTTCAAAGGGTAAGGTACCCTTGAGATGCCTTATAGTGTGTAATTAAACGGGGAAGAACCACTATCTAACGTAGTATATTCTGTTTTAAATCATAGCGGTACCCACTGTCCATCCCAATATTTGCAATTCCCGCTGGGGTTTGGTATTTCCCATGATGGTCAGCTATCTTTGATCCTCACGTGGATCAACCACTTCAACCGGTTGCTATATCTTCAATTACATGCATATCGCGCGTCACCGGTACCAAATGATGACCGAATTTATAATCATAAAAAATCGCGCCCACTCGAAGATCATTGCGCATTTCAATTAGATCATTACGAATCAAACAGGCGAAAAAATGTAACAACAAACGGAAAGATAGGGACATTCTGTGCATACTGATCCCACAAGTCCAAGCTTCCTAGATGTTTCTATTCGGTAATTTCGGAGGACACAGCAGTGAATCGGGTGGAGACAGGCTCTGTATCTGCCTCCGTTAGGGACAGGCCAACCTAATCCCACTTACCGCGACAAAAAGCAGCAGTCGCAGGATGCTCGAGGCCCTTGCCTGCCCCATGCTGTCACAGTCTCAGAACGCACACAGACGACAGTCCAGCCGTGCCCAGCGCTTTGCCATCTCTCCCAGACCTGCACCGTCTGTGTACCCCAGTCCACAGCTTCACACAGCTCCGGCGGCTGTCCGTACACACAACACCGCGCCACCGCCGCCTCTCTGGGGCTTACTGGCGGCGCGTGGCGGCGGCGGCGACCGCCGGCTGGCGGTCCCTCAGATGCCCTCCGTCAGCCAATCAGCGCGCAGTGCGGTCCGCCCGGTCGGAGTACGACGGCGACCGCGTCAGACACCCAACAGAAGTGCCGAGCAGGGCGCTCTTACGTGCCCGGCCCGCGCTGTATCCTGCCGGGGTGTCAGGGCGGCCACATCAAAGGAGGCGTCTGCAAAGTTGCTGTAGTGCGCACCGTAAAGCCCTCTTAGCGCGTTGGGACTGTGGTGCTCGCTGGCAGACAAAGCCGAGGGGACGACTTGGGTGGCCCGTGCTGGCTTTGCGCGCGCTTGACGCGTGTAGTGCGACGGTTAAAATTCACGGACGATGTAGCGCCTACATGCCGCGCATTAAATAGCGCTCAGCCCTCGCCGAACGTAGGAGGCAGTGGTCGCCATCTCTACGTGGTTTGTCTTAGCCGGTGTATGACCCGCGTTAAAGGCCTGAAATTCAAGTATTATGGATGATCTTACCGCCTTTCCGTATCTCCTCCTCCTCCCTCACAAAGAAACTTGCTCGAAGGTCATATCAGTTCACCGAGGGTTTGCAAGCCCTGTTTCTAGACCTGAACTACATTTCAGCTTCTTCCTCAGGAATCTAACAAAATGTGTCTTCAGGTGCTGGTATACGATTGTTTGGACATACGTTTAGTGACATGGCTGGAACTCTTGAGAGAGATTGTCAAGACATCATTTTTCAGAAATCTTAACATTGCGACTGCGGCAGTCACTGAAATCCTATTCAGAGCTCGCAATAATTTTCAGACATTTTCGGCCACACTTGATAACGTGTCGGGTTTCGAAAGGACAGCGATGTTTTCCAAAGCTAAGTGAAGTCACTTACCTTATGGCTTATATAATATATTCCTCATACAGACCCAAAATGACTTTGGACCATTCATGCGGTATTTTTATCGCTCATTGCAATGGTGACAATCATTTTAACACTTTTCAGTAATAAGAACTCTTACTGCTTTCATCAAACGTCATTTTTGGCATTATAAGCTGATGATGATCTTCCATTTGCTTGACCTTGGTTTCAAGAGAAGAACTGTTTTGGATAAAAAGAACTAATCCATTTCAAAACCAGGCCGACGCAAAAAAAACATGATTTGACGGTCACAGTGCCATAAAGAAGACAACGGAGACGACAATCAATGGAGCCACTCTCATTCCCTGCGACCTGAGAGGAGGTTGAGTGATCTCAGAGGGTAAAATCACACGTGTCTTGAATACGAAAGAGATGTGCTACAGAATGGTTTTGTCAGCATTGAATGGGAGAGAAATGGGCGGGGTGAGAACCTTCCTCTTTCCTTTCTCCAGAGAGTAGGTGAGGATCCTTGAGTCCAGCGAGGGATATGCCAAGGTTCTGAGACGTAAAGTAGCAATGAGGACATCAAACGTGAACACTTATACGAACGGAACACAGATTCCGTTCGTATAAATGCACTTTTAACGCACTTTTCGGCTAAAAAATCGAGTCTTGAGTCAGTCGTAGGGTTGAAAATGAAGCCGGGTCTGTGCATCGGAGAATTATCCTTAACTGGTGCGTGAAAGTCAGTATGACTGAAACTTAAGGGATCATTTGTTATGAAACAGGAAGAGCTGCCTTGACAAACTTGTCGTGTCGTGACTTTAACGACGTGCGAACTATATCCCATCGCCATCTGCTCAGGGCACTGGTTCCAAACTCTTCTATTCAGAGGCGTTTTAGTTGCACGATCGGGTTCTGCACATTAGATCCTTCTGGATATGAACTTTTTCCTCTAAACCTTTCACTTAGGCTGGCCGTCCACTTGCACTATTCGGCGCGTAGCCGAATGACCGAATGGCGGAATTTAACATTGGGCCAAGGGGGAATGTTCGTCAGCTGACGCCGAACGCCCGAATACGCCAGTCGGCGCGTTCAACTTTTCGGCGCTGAACCGAAAAGTAGAAAAAGCTCAACTTTTCGGCCGTTCGGCGGCAAACAGCTGTTGAGACGCAAGCGTGTTTGATGGAAGTCGACTCACAGAGGACAATGAAGTAAGTACTTCCGTCCAAATTGTCGTGATATTGAAGGATATATTAGAACTTGTTGTGGCAGTACTAAATTAAAGGATGCTGTAGTCAACTGGACAACTTTTTGTCGCAGGTATGATCGTTGGAATTACTTAACTGTGCTATAAGAACAGTCCAGATATGCATATGAATGTGGCAGAATTAATTTTCATTGTGATTGTTATTGATGCATTACTAATCCATCAAAAGAAAAGAAGTGTTTGTTTTGCTGTTTTGCATTGTGAAAGTCATGGGAAATTCTTTCGGCGAGTCAAAAGCACCAGTGGACGGCGTCCCAGAATTCGGTGCGTAATTTCCGCCATTCGGTCATTCGGTTACGCGCCGAATAGTGCAAGTGGACGGCCAGCCTTCGTGTTCATGTCGCGATGTTTATTAACTGAGCTGGTGCTGGTATTCTTCACATGATTCCGACTTTTTTTGTTATTAGGACCCCGAAAGCTGATTGTAGAATTCTAACGCGATCCCAGTTTTAACTTACACCAGATTTTTTATTTATTTTGGAAATATTTTTAACTTTCCAAAGCTTTTGTATCTAGCATAGAAAAAACAGTGGAAATCTATCATGGTATCTATGATATGGATTATTTATTTATGTATATATTTATGGAAAACAATTTGGATATTTGCGAGTAAAGTAAACGATGCCAGATGTACTATACCTGCAACACGCAAACAAATAAAAATTGAGTCAATGATGGTTAGGAGAACAGAAAGGCGCATGGGGAACTACGTTCAACATATCTACAAGGAAAAAATGCTGATCCTTTATTCCGTTAAATGATATTTAAACTCACATATCTATCATCAAGCGCTTCTGATGAATAAAAGGACCAGAAGCACGGGAAAATCACCAGATACGCGGCCGAGTTTTTTTCCAGACGACAGAAACCATTTCTGTAGAAATGTTAAGTAGTACTTGAGATCTTCAAGAAGCTTAAAGAGTTTTTTTCTACGATTGTTTTCAACAACTGTCCTAAGACATGCAATTCCTGTCCCTGGTTACAACCATGTTAAACGCAACTAGTCACTGAAGGACAAGTTTACGGTGTGTGGATGCCACTACGCTGACTATTGTTGGCATTTCAGCACTGCTTTTTCCATAAGAGCAAAGAAATCTTGAAAGTTAAAACGACCATAGCCACACGGTTTTTTGCCGTCGTTCGCGTATTTGGCTCATAGCATCCTGAAATTAACTATCACAACATTTTGCCATCTCGCGCCACAGCTGGCATGTGCGGATGTGACGTGAAATGTCCACGGCAATCAGGAACGTCGGTATTTAACTCAGCAGCCAACCAACCAACGAAACTAAACACCGCGACATTTCGCTAGTCGACCTGTTCATGTAGGTGCCGCCACCGTACTGGTTCCATCTAGACAGGCACACATAGATGTCGCCCTAGTCGGCGAATGGTCCAGTTCCGTTGTCGGGCGGCAGATGTCACCGCAGTCGTCGCGTGTTCAGCGCGGGAAGCGGACCGCCAGTGCGTCGCTCCAGGTCAGCTGGCGCCGCCGCAGCTCACCAGTCGTGCCTAGTAGCGGTCCAGCCTGACCAGCGCAGCCTGCTACAGTGCCCGTACAGAGTCCGCCTGACCAGCACAACAGCCTGCCGGGGCGTCCCCGGGACTGCGCCGGTCCAGTGAAGCCTGCTGTAGCGTCTAAGGACCGCGCCTGACCAGGGTCTCCATGCAAGAACGCTGCAGAAATGCGCCCGGCTGCCAGAGCCTGTCGCAATGGTCCAGAGACCTCGTCGGATTGGAGGCTTTCTGCCTAAAGGTGCAAGAAGCGCATTTAACCAGTGGGTCCTGACAGAGTCGCAGCCTATTGTAGACTCGGCGTCACCATCGGTCAAGAACACTTGCTGCTGAGTGCGTCAGCAATGCGTCTGAAGTGGTTCTGAGTCGAAGCCTTCGGTGGGCGTGACTCCCTATCTCTCCTCACCAGAGGAAACTCGTCTGTGTTCATTAGCGGCGGGACCGTGATGCTTCGGAATTCCCATCGCATACCTCTTCGTTTGAGCTGAAGCGCTCCTCTCGGTGTAACCCATCGTTCAGCATCTGCCTCCTCCAGATTTCCGTGGATGGCGAACAGCCGGGCTAGACTCAAAGAGCGATTCTCGAGAAAAACAGCCCCGGCTGGACTGCCTTGAGACATGATGTTTCCTCCCGGCTGGAGCGGCACTTGAGGGAACGCTTAAAAATCCCTCCAAAGGAAACACTGTCAGTTCAGTTCCAGAGACAGAACGCTCCCTGCCGAAGCTAGTGTTTCAAGCCCTGCCATCCGATTCCGACAACAATGAGCAGATCGACAAGCAGCATTGCGATGTGGTCAAGCTGCGAGACGTGCTTTTGAAGAAAGCGTTTCCAGTTCTCGATACATGACACCATTCAGGTGAGTCCCTTCATCACTAATATTTAACTTTGTTGTTATTTCGCTATCTCTGATATCTAATATCTATCTAATCTAATATCTATCTAATATCTATATATATATATATATATATATATATAATAATAATATAATAATAAAATCTAATATCTAATATTTAATCTCTCTCTTAAAAGAGGTAACGTTACCGCTCAGCTCACAGAAACGTCAATAGTTCAACGCCAATAATTCAAAACAAAACGTTAATAATTCAACGCCGGTTACCGTTGACTTGAACCACTGACGGTATTCGCGTTTGCATGAAGTAGAAGCGTCATTCACTATTTCTGTCTTCAGCATGTCAATGTAACCGACCGAAGCAAGATCCACATCCGTGGAGCCTGTGGCTCTGATCAGGTTTGTTACAAGCCCAAAACAAATCTGAATGCTTTCACATGAATCCTCGTTTAATGACGAGACTGCCTCAGTGCACATTAAACTGGAATTAATGAAAATACTGGTCTCTGAAATTTTTTCTGTGCTTCAGAGCCATGGTCATGCACCCCTCCGTCGCTAATGAAACCTATCGAGAACGCAAGCAAATCATAGATTGGCCCGAGCGTCGGGGCCCAGTCGGTTCCCCTGGGACACCGACAGCATTCTTCGAGAACTGTTTGCCCACGAGCTGAAAGTAAAAAGAAGACTAGTAAATCAGATGCCCTTTTCCCTTGTTATGGGGCCTCACACAGTTGGATGAATTCCCGAGCGACGAAAAACGATATCCTCAGTTTTTGCTGTCCGCGCTATCACATCAATTGTGGCATGGGAATGGAGGTGTGATGCACTAAACGTCGTTCAGAGTTTCATAGGGGTTAGTTTAAAGGACAAAGTTACATGGAAGTACAGTGGAATTTGCGCAGATCGCTGACGATGCTCAGTTACATTACTTCTCGTGATAAGCCGCTAATATGTTCCCACATATAGGCGAGCCTCCGTTGATCAATGCCATGTTTTGTTTTAGACTGGGCGCTAGGATAAGCAATGGAAAATAACGAAATTGCAACGGCAAGTACGTTTATTGCAGGTGACTTAAGCGACATGCTACCACCCTTTCACAGGTGCAATCCCAAATTTTTGTATTGGACTCCCGTGTAACATTCTTGTGTCCTGAGGGCACCATGAGCTTTTGCAAAATATCGTGACCAAAGCAGTCTTGTCAGCTGAACGAATCATTAAATAGTCGGACCGCCAACAATGTTTCCTGTTTTAATGTTTGCAGCACTTCCAATATGGAGATATTTCGTATGTTGTAATAAACCACCAGTATAAAATATCAGCTGGGTGAATTATCACGACTTCCAAGCCCAGCTCCATTAAAAAGCCGCCATTAAGCACTGGCGACGCTGCAGGAAATCATCAACGCAAAGCACCTCACGTGTCCCTGGATACCAAAAAACAATTCCTGAAAACCAAGCGCCCTAAAAATCGCGGCTTCCCACGGCATGGTCCGTCTGCGGTTCGGCCACAGCTGATAAAGATGAACAGACCCTGGTATCACCGCGGTCGCCGCGCCTCTCCCCGGCTATGGTATTGTCCTCCAGCTCACGGCGCTGACAGCTGGACAGAACCTCATTTCCTGAGGCTGCCGTCCCAAGACCCGTCTCCCGTCACACATTTGCATTCGGCCAGCAGAAAAGATAGAGAGTCGCCGAGAAAGATGGATGTAGAAGCGGAAGATCTGCGACGACTTACAATGATATCAACACAATTTGGAAGTCCAACCGAGGATCAGGAAATAGCGACTCAACATATCCAAAGATGCTCTTTGAATTAGAAACCCACTGCATAAAACAATGAACAAGGGTGCCTGCAAATTTCCAGCAGTCAAAGAACTTCGGGAAAATATTAACGGGTTTTGTTCAGCGCTTATGACAGTAAAATGGTAACATTAGGTGTCTGTTCTTTTTTGTTACTCTGAAGGCTAGACCACTGCTGCATGCCAAGAGGAACTTGAAAATTACATCACACGTAAACCTAGACGTGGTATCGGAATCTGAACAAGAAATGACCCAGAATTATGACCTGGGATACCATCCTGGGACAAATTTAAGAATTCATCAAAGGTACTGAAGCCCCAGAGCACCTTCCCATCTTCATCTGCACTCCTCCGTTAAAACCGGTCGTCATTCACCCCACATTTGACGGGCGTTCGCTGCCTACAGCGGCGCTGCTGGTCGGCCAGCCACCCCGCCTGGGTGCCGGCGTGTTGGGTGTCCATCCATCAGCAGAGTTCCTCGCTCTGATCGACTGGCGGCCATGGATACGGCCACAGTGCTAACAGGCGGTATTATTCGGCACACCCCTGGTCACCGACACCTGAGCCCAAGGCCGCCTGCATCACACCGTTTATGTGTAACAGGAAGCTTATCGAGGCTGGCGAGCTCGGCTGTTCTCGAAGTTTCTCCACCACTCGGTGGAAGGAAAATTTACATCGTTTGAACTGAAAACTTACGCTGAAGTGTAGAACTTTACGCATGTTTTGGATACGACACAGTCGTTTCTTTTGCAATAAAATGAAAAAATGTCATGTCATCTCAGTCATCATCATACATTAGCTTCAATATATCTATTGAAAGCCATAAGATTTTAAACAGCCAGTCTCATACGACGAACCAGAGAGAGAGAGAGAGAGAGAGAGAGAGAGAGAGAGAGAGAGAGAGAGAGAGAGAGAGAGGAGAAAGGAAGCGAACAGCATTAGCAGTCTTCGCACCAGTGCGTGCTCAGCACTGCCTTTGTTTCCATTGACCTACTTCGGAGTTGAGCTGGCGTTGTATCCGGAATTATTTGGCGTTACCCGGCGTCAGAAACGTGTAAACCGCTCAACCGCCGCTGAGTTTCGCTTCGAACAACTGGCGGCATGCCTTTTCTATCTTGGCCTTTTATTTGCCCTCTGTAGCAGAGGTAGATTTCCTCAGATTTAACGCACTGACGGGACCTTACAAAGACAGAATTGATAACAACAATATGCAAAACAGTAGTTGCATGAAAAGAATAAATAAAATTGCGAAGATTCCATAAAAATCAGCACTTTTTGGTAAAGCAGCCGCAAGCCAGTTATGCCTAAAAACCCCTTTACACATCCATTTTTGCCGTCACAAACACATTTCCAGAGTTCATGACAATACATTTAGGCGTCATCTATCTTTCCCATCAAAGCCAGGGCAATTCCGATCCTTATTCACCGAAACCAAGACGAACGATAGTTTGATCTCCAGGAGCAATTTAGCCAGACGTCCAGCGGCCCCAAAACCACGTAATGGTCTCGGCATCCTGGTGCTGCGATGGAATATGTTGTTCATCTTCATCAGCGCTGGGTTCAGACCTGGAGCGCCATACTGAGCCCTCAGGCGTCGATGTACTGCAGCCTCCACCCCTCATATAGCTGCGGCGAAACCCTGCTGAATTATACATGGCGGCACACGCCGGAATCTTTTATCCGTTCGGCGTCCTAATTGGCTGTACTCTTCTGGGGCTCTAAACCTGCCAATTTGATGAAATAAGTGACGGCAGGCCTTGGCCCTGGAATTCGGCTGGCCTTTTCGGGCATTGGTTGCGGTGGTCATTAACATTATCGAAACCGTGAAAGTCACCGAAGAGGAGTTTATACATCCAATAAACACTGATAATGGCCATCAGTGCTTTTTCGGCACGTGCGTAGCGCGGTCGAGTAAAAGAAGACATTGACAATGTTGAGGTATGTATCCTACTTGTTCATATCTTTTAAGATGGGAACAGAATATGCAGAGCTGTGAAACTATCAAAGCCAGACATCCCCAACTTGGTTTAAACATAAAAAATGTTTGTTGGCATTCTGAATGTGGCAGTTGTTCGACCCTTTGAAACTAGATAAAGAGGCAGGTGAATACAAAAAGCTGTTCTTACACAAAGAGAAAGCAGCAAAAATTCAAATCTTTGGACCATGGCCTAGTGAGTCTTTGATAAAATCATAGGATATAATATTGCCATATGTGATGTGTATGTTGCCGTTTTATGTCTGAACTTCTCGGATGCCATCTGCATATCTCTCGTGGTTTGCAACATGCTACTAATAATTTGCAAACGTTTAATAAAAAGGACAGTCGTCTTCGTACCTGGATGCGGAACGAATCAAAGCTTCCAGTCTGATGAAGACCAACGTAATGGTGTATGACCAACTATAATGAAGTTAATGTCACCGGATTGTACTGTGTTCATTGGAAGTAATGATCAAATAACATTACAGATACCTTAAGTTTTATTTGCTGCGTACCATTACGCTGTCATTAATTAGACTCGACAGAAGCAGGCTGCCACCAAACACAGTTAAACTGTGGCTAATCCCTTACATCTTCATCGACCAAAATGGCCACTGACTGACTTTGGTCATTGACCGGCTTCTGACCGGACCTCACGGAAGTCGGTATCAATGACTTGTCCGCTAACAACACGGTCTCAGTATAGACCTTGCAGGTGGCGGTGACAGATCACTGATTATTGGTGTTCGGCCAGGTCAAGGAAATTCGCCGACGAGATTGCGCCCCTCATCAATGACTTGTCCGCTAACAACACGGTCTCAGTACAGACCTTGCAGGTGGCGGTGACAGATCACTGATTATTGGTGTTCGGCCAGGTCAGGGAAATTCGTTGCCGAGATTGCGCCCCTCAATAACGGGATCATAATGCCACGGTGTCCAATCGCAGGGCATCGCTGCCACCCCCCTCCCCACCCCCATTTGGCGCGACACAATCAATAACACGTCATGGGGTGATCACATCTCGCCAGAGCTTGTTGGTGTTAACGAGCTGTGTATGGAAGTCTCTGCCGTATGGGCGGATGGGCAGCTATCACCAGAGTTGCTGGGCCGGCAGCTGCTGGACTGTTATCACTTAAAACTGCTGAACCAACGGCTGAGCCTCAGCCCTAGCCTTCGTATGAAGTGTGAAACACCAACGTGCTCATGGAGCCTCGCAGCGAATGAACCGACAACAAACGTGTTCAGAAAGTGATCGAGCTTGCTTAACCCTATTCCCGGCAGGGGGGGGCGGAATCCGCCCCCCCCTCGGGTTTTTTGCTTGCCAATTCCAGGCTTTTTGACGCAGCTTCACGAAACTTGGTGACTTTTCCTAGCTATTCCTTCTACGCGCCGTGACAAAATTTCGAAATTCAATTTTGCTCAGGGGCGGAGCCAGGCAACGTTTTTGGGAGGCACCTCAGGTCATTTTTGGCCATGTTGAGGGTAAAAGGAAAATGTCTGCCAAAAACAGAGTTTTTAAGATAGAACTTAAAACTTTATATGAATATATAGCTAAATAGTTGGGCAATGTGCATATGTAATTTTGTTTATCTGAGGTCACTTTACAAGGTCAGGTCAAGGTCAAACGTCAACATTTGTTTTTTCGCAATAATTTCGGCGCCGTTTTTTCAAATGCCAAACCCGGAATACGTATGACGTAGAAAGATGCCCTCTACTTGTGTACCAAGTTTCAGCTTGATATCAGGTCAGGTCACGGAGCTATGACCTAAAATGTCAGTGCACGTACCCTATATCGCAAAAGCTAAAAAATGAATTTTTTGGAATAGAGTGAATTTAATCGATTAAAAACGTTTACAGATAATATTGAATGCACACGACATCATTCCAGGTGACCCCAAGGTCACTGGAGGTCATTTAAGGTCAAAGGTCACAAGTTGATCTGAGAAACGTGTGACCATGACAATTCCCCCTTTTTCATGTCCCTGGCACCGCCTATGCTAACATTATACAAACATTGTAATGCGATTTGTACTTCTTTAGCATAACTTGACTAGCAGAAGCTAAAAAAGTGTTTTGGCCTCTTTTGTTCATTCCGTTATTGGAAAACTAATCCCCCTATTTTTGAAACCCTGTGAACGCCCATGCATTTTCTCAAAATTTCAAATTTGCGGACCCATGGTAAAAGCCCTATCTATAATCTCTCGATTGATGCCAGTTTCATCAAAATCGGTCCATAAACAACGGAGTTATAAGAAGTCAAAAAGTACCCCCCATTTTGACGTTTTTGCCCCCCTGTATCCACAAATTTCAAAATTTTGAAAATTTCTTTTTATCAAAATGTAGTTCACGTCACGGCAAATCGATTGCCGTTTGTTGCGATGAAATCAGATAAGTAGTTCTCGAGATCTCAGGGGGGGGCCGAATCCGCCCCCCCCTGCCGGGAATCGGCCATACCGTCTAGCCCTCCGGGAATAGGGTTAAGGTCTGCAGCGTGCTGCAAGGGTTTTGTTACGGTCTGTATTCAGGCAAACATATCGACCACAAACATCGTTCGCCTGCTGTACTCACAAAAACGATTCGACAAGATCCTTTGGCAGTGGGGCCTGAAAGTCACGGCCAGGGTGGCCTTCACCCAGAAACAGCGCGTCTCATATTTCTCGGCGCGAATGCAGGACCAACTCCGTAGGAGAGCGCATTAGCATGGAGGCCTTTGCATGCGGTAGCGTCGATAAGGCTGTCTTATAAAAGCGTAAGATCGGCTCAGCGAACATTCAAGCTTCGCAGCTAGACGTCCCCTTCTAACGAAGCTGAATGACACTTCGGTGTCTTCTGCTGCTGCGATGAACCGCACTGTTACGGTTCAAAGTGGATCAGCAATTTTCTTTGAAGTGGTCAATCAAATTATCCTGCTTCATTTGTCTTAAAAACAGTGTCATCATAAAACAGATATAAATGAGCACATCTTTAGTTTCAAAGCCGATTATGATGCCAGAGCACGGGAATTAAGCAAATGGTGAGGAGCGAGTCATTTAAAGCCCATCAGGCAGATGTGATGTGTACCACATGCATTACATCACACACGTTACATCGGCCATCATGCCGCATAGTGTGGGCAGAACGGAGCATGCCTCGTGCCTTAGCACACCGCAAACATTAGCTCAACGTCATCCGTGGAGCCTGGTCATGTGTCAGGCTGGCAGGTCCACCCTCCGTCTGCGCCTCACTGTTGTGATGTTTCAGCAGAATTCACACGAGGCTTGGCTGCGGCCGGCCCTGGACAGTACCGCGCCGTCCGGGTCCGAGGTCTGCTCTGACCGTCCTCCTCTGCCTCATCGCCGCTCTGATGCTGAGGACGATGACCAGCTCCGACCGGGCACCCACGTCGGTAAGCAGGAGGAGCACAAAAAAATGGACGGCAAATATCAATTTCTTTTCGCGTACATTATTGTTTCTGTCAGTGACAAGCCTTCCAACGCTAGCTATTGAAAGAGCTCGTCACACGAAAACACCATAACTGTTTGCTTTGACGACGATTGATGAAGCAAAGCTAAACGGAGCTCACTCCAAACAATGAGCAGCTCACCATTTTCAGCTCATCACCAGCGACATAAACCTTGGCTCTGAAGACCCCCCGCAAGCCAGGCGAACGCTGAATCGTCCGCCTTCAGCGGTACGCAGCCGACCTCGAGGCGGGCGAGAGCGGGCCTCAGACCGCGTGTAAACAGCCCCCCACTGATCACCTGAGGTGCTGCCAGCGCCGCCTGCCGCCTCGTAACGCCCCTCTCGCTGGCGCAGGGCCGTGCTTCGCAGCCTGACGGTGACTGCGGTGGCCGGCGCCGCCCGGGCGCGGCGACCTCGACCAGCGTGGGGGCGGGGCGCGCCGGCCGGCCATTCGTTACCCGACACGCGGCCCCGTGCCGGCAGATGGGCGCCGAGGCGCGGCGGAGGGCGCTGCTCAACTCGGGGACGGCGGCCGCCCCCGCCCCCACCCCCGCCCCCGTCCCCGCCGCCGCCACTACTATCATCACGACCACCGCCGCCGCCGCCGCCGCCGCCGGCAGCCAGCAGGTAACAGCCGACGAGAGACGCCCGGGAAATCTGAGCGAAAAGAAGCCGCGATCGACGATCGACGGAAAGACCAGACCATTCGCGCGGCGAGAGCGGTCCAGATTCCGGACGCCGCCGGCTGGGATTGCGGGCATTTTCGGACGTGCGAGAGCTCGCCGGCAATCCCGGGCCAAATGATGTTAGGCCGAACGAGATCGATAGAACTGCGTCGATCAGATCATTCAGCGAATTATCTTTGTCGCCCGTCGGCACGGCGAACCGTCGGAGGCATACTGGCAAATGTGAAGGATGCTGGCGTTGAGCAGGGCTCGTTGCCTGTGTGAAGGGATGGTCTGGTGTCGGTCACTGTCAAGACCTACGTTAGAATGATTCTCACACAAAAACAAGTTGGAACTGGATGGCTGATTGCCAAAGTGGTTAATCAGGCTCAGTTTAACCCACGATGCGCATTAAGTGCGGACAGACATTGGAAACATCTCTCTGCAGATGAATGTCATCAGATATTACAGCGGGGTGGAAAGGTTAAAAAACCATGTTTTTTTAGAACGGTTAGATTTTGCGAGTATATGTCACTCCTTTATAGTTAAAAAACTCAGCTGCATGTCCAAGATTCAAAGCTGCACTACTGCACTGGAAGTAATCAAGCCAAATCTCGACAAAGCCTGTGTTTGAAGTTTCATGAAGCCCAAGAGAACTTTGAGACCTATTTTAGTGCCTTCACGCAGTGTGTGATTCAGGGGTGTACGGAACGGACTCAGTATACCGTTTCTTAAAGCTGCGTCACATACTCAAAGCGAACTCATCACGTTGACACTGACAGCACGGGACTGTTACTTTCACCAAGGCCAAATGCACTAAGACCAACTCGATGAGCGTTTCAAATTCCACTCGATACTTCACGGCGGCCTATGCTTCTGAGCGTTTGGCTGGCGGCACGGGCCATTTTCTCGGCGTCTCGGCACGGCTCAGCGGGTCCATCAGTCCTCATCACCGACCGCATGGCCTTAGGCGGATGACACTGCCCAGCAGGGGGTCTCCCAGCCATCGGCGGCCGTGATTCTCCACCGTCATACCGGCGGCAGCAGCCTGGCCCAGGCCTACAGATCCATCCTCCGGGACAGGGGATGTTTGGTCGAAGAAGCACTGGTCTCTGGGCTGCGCACAGAGGTGTTCTGCGAACATCCCTGCGAAGACCACATAGCAACGGAGTTCACAGAGGTGAGGGTCACGTAAAGGACTAACATATCTACAGAGAGCTATTATTAGTCCAAATTAACATTGGTGAACCCGTCACATATCCATTGCAAAATAAAATGCTGTATAAAAACAGCTGCTTCATCGTGACGCTTCTGATGGCGCTTCCTTGCTGATTACTAGCGGGTTCTCCGATGACAGAAAGCCGAAACGAAACCATACTTTCAAACCCAAGAGAGTCGAGACGGAAAATTCACAGGCACGGCGGCACGTTGGCGTCCCAATTCCGCGCGTTTTGTGTCCAGTGAGGCGTGGTCTCTGCGAGCCGCTCCCGTGCCAACCGAATTCCCGCCGCGCGCCTGTCAACAGGTCGTCAGTCACTTCGCTGATGATGCCGGCGCTATAACAAGCCCTCACTTCTCTCTCCTAGTTACCAAATCCTAGCCGTGAGCAAAATGAGACCGATCAACTGACATGGGTTTATGGAGGAGTTTTGCACATTAGTACAAACCGCGGGATTTCGTCAGATATTCAGAGACTTCTTGCATCCGTCACGACCCTGACAGTCGGCTGTCAAGGGACCCGCTGCGCCCTGACCCGCGCCTGACCCCCGTCGTTTTCAGGCGGTGAGGGTGATTCCGCGGCGTCGGACGCTGGCCGGACCCCTGCGGCTGCGGTGCCGGCTGCGTGCAGGGGTGGCCGACCGGCCGCCGGCTGCAGGGGTGTCGGACCTGTCCGTCTGTTCGCCGTCCGCCGGTCGGCGCGGCCGGGCTGGAGGGAGCTGGCTGGCGTACGATGAGGGCGGCCGGCTGAGGCTGGTCCACGGAGAGGACCCGCCGGGCGTGTGAGTGCAGACGTGGCTCCCTTTGTTAGTGAACTGACTGAATACAACATACACATGATTGTTATTAAACACGTTTTTTCAGTATGAATTACTTCATTTCGGATAGTGAAGTAGGCGCTCTGCTGCAATGCAGAAATCTTGCAAACATGCATTTTGCAACATGCTTTTGTTTCCCGCAAGGAACAAATCCTGATTAAAGTCGTCATATCAATGTGTCTGCACGGTGGCCGCAATATATACGTATGGGGTTTGGCGCCTAACGACACCCTAAAACTGCCTGCACAAGCAACAGATTCCTATGGTCAGCGAGTGCCCCTTCCTGCTCACTTAGCGACCTGACGATCCGTACGGCGCAGTCGGCGGTGACACCCAAACTCTGATGGAGCTGTTGGGCGGACCTGCCCAGCCGGGCTATCTTCGGCAGCGACGCCCTTCAGGCTCTCCTGGGCCGCTGCCATTTACGGACATCTGTATATCGAGCAGTGGCGCGCAGCCCACGCAGGCAGACCAGCCAGCCCATGATTAGACTGAATGTCCACCAATTCATTGCCCGAGGAGCCGTCCTCAGTGGTTACACAGGGCTGCCAGGAGGACTCCGTTAGTTCGAGTCCTACCTAGGAGCTGTGACCGAAGTCAGTTTTGAATCGGGCGGTGGGAGAGGGGGGGGGGGGTGTGTGTGTGTGTGTGGAGCGATGAATGGAGAATGGCTGCTTATGTACGAAGGCATTGTCCTTCTGCGAAAAAACGCGTGCTTCTCATTATTTCATCGCCGTAATTGCTGCAAATTTGACAAGAGATTTGGCATTCGTGCTTGGGAAAAGGGATGGGTGCGCACCCTTTCCCTGAGCCTGAGCCTGTCAAGTGAAATCAGCAAACAAGGACAGCTGAACAATAGATCCGAGGGCTCGGCACTAAAACTGAGTCCCCGTTTCCGAAATCTTCCATCAGCGCCTGTCGGGGCGGATTTCCCCTCCCCCGTGACGTTCACCCTCGGCCTTGTGCCCTCGACGACTGGAAAACTAGGCGATCCTTGAAACACCATCCAGTGTTCTCCATTGGACCGAACGCGTTACCCTGCTGCAGCACCTCCCCGGCACCGGCCAGCGGCCTGCTCTGCGACTCCGGGCACCCGGCCGTGCTCCGGACGGCCGTGCTCGTCCTCGGGAACGACTTCGGCCGAGTTCTCGTCTCGAACAGGACCAGCTGGAGGCAGCTCAGTGGCGAGGTACGCCGCGGTCCGGCGGAGATCGCACCGCGCCGCTCTCGCTGCAGCCGTTTGCGTGAGGTCTGCCTGTCGATGCGTTGCACGTGGCCAGTCTGCTACACGGTACCACCCGCCCCGACCCGTCACTGCCGTGGCTCTGAGGAGACGCGGATGCGCATAGCATTAGCATCGGCTGCGGCCGGCTGAGACAGGTGCTATGCATTTACAGGGGCCCGAGCGATATGGCTCCGACTGCGGGGACGCCCGGGGTGTGAGAGATTACGAAGGTGTGGCGTCGGCCGTTCAAGACTGTTTGGTCTCGGCTCTGCATGACGTCATTGGTCCAAAGACAGAGCCAGCGGTATCGGAACGGAGGTATGTTTATGGCCAAACGACAACACGATCTAATTTAGTTTAAATGGAAGCGCGCCGACCTAGAAACATTTTAATTCAGGAGTTAAGGTGCCAACGGGCATGGAATCGTGTGCGCCCATCGCCTCACGTTTATCTCCACGTTCCGCGTTAAAGCGTGGCTTCATTTGAGAACAACATAGGCCAAATCCAGCTCGTCTTATTTAACGACCGTCTACCGGAATATTTCAAGGCATGCAGGTGTTTCGTCTCTCACACAGACAAATCTGGTCTGACAGCCCACCGCCGCATGCTGGCGCCATGCGTCCGCTACGCTTCCGGCTGCCTAAACTAAATGAGACCCCAGAAGAGGGTGTCTCAAACCTTGCCGCGCACGGAAAGATGAGATACTCATGCAACTGACGCCGTCTTTTATAGCTTAAATGAAACTAGCACAATTTATGCCCTGCAGTTTTTCCTGTGCATCATATTCCATGAAACACGTAGAGCACGTGTTTTTCACTGGTTTTCAGACGGTTCCTCTAGCGTTCATGTTTCATCCATCGACATTGTTCCTCCTCTTATTCAGTTTTCGGTCCGCTGCTTTATAAATCAGAACGTCGCACGCTGTCTCGAAGACGTCGAATTAACAGCTGTACTTTTCGTGTCTTCCACAGCTCATGTGCAGCCTACGAGTGGCGCCTTCTCAACGCGGAGTTCCTGCTGTCACATGACCTGACTTCGTGCCAGGCCGTGCTGTCTGATCTCGAGCCACGTGAACCAGTCTGAGGAAGTTGTGCTGAGACGTGCTGCCCACATGGTGCTTCCTGGTCCGGCGGCAGAGGAGGCCGTTATGACAGAGCAGATGCGCCAGCTGCTCAGCCAGGAAGGATACCGTGAGTTGGTGATGATGGTGTTATAAGTCCCTTTTCCCTCTTTGCTATCCGTGGCAGAACAAAAAGGCAAAGTTGTTTGATTTCTCAGTCCTTGTTGTGCTCATCAGACTAATAATATATGGCGACACGTTCCTGGTCACGTAGCCGGCTAATCCGTAATGGTAGTTGTCCGGGTCAACCACCACTTAGTGACTTTCGTTGGCAGGCATATCCGGAGACTGCCCGGCAGGGGGTCACGACTGCCTGACCATGGCTGGTCTCTCCTGCCTGAGGACGTTCTCTGGCCAGTTGTCGCGAGCAGTCGGCTTTGTTCGACTGAGGCCTCAAGCCGCGTCCTTCAGGGCGTTCGGGGCGGAGCTACCGCGAACCATCAGGTCAGAGTGCAGGGTCAGGTCAGGGGCGGGTCAAAGGTCAGGCTCAGGTCAAGGGTGAGGTCATGCGTTAGATCATGCGTCCTTCAGTCATCAGGCCGGGGATCAGATCGGGGATTATGCCCGGGGTCCGGTCAGGATTCAAGTCAGGGGTTAGGTCAGGGGTTAGGTCGGGCGGTAGGTTGTGAGTCAGGTCAGGGTTAGCGGCCAATGAACCTCAGCAATCGATTGCTAAATCGATCGATCAAGTTCGTCATCAAACTTGCCATCAAGAAGATTATCATCATCGGTAGCTCAGTTCCAGTCCGACTTAAGGAGAGCGCTGGTCCGCGGACCAGGCTCTGCATAGCATGATAGGAATCCAATCCCAAACATCACCTAACATATTTTATGGCATCATCTATGGTCCAAGAACATCACGAACAAGATGGCTTGTGGGTACACCTGAGCGCAAAGTCGTCACATACCTTTATGCGCTCTGAGCAATGGTTTGAAAACTGTGTTTTACATGCATTTATGTTTCTTGATGTTGCAGTAAGGGCGCGTACGCGGCCATGGAGAGAGCCGCACTGCTGCTTGATCGTCCTCCAAGCTCGGAGGGAGGTCACACTGGTGGACATGGTTCGTGGTTCGTTGCCCTCTGCTGCCAACCAGTCCCGGCCATCCGCCTGCAGTCACGGTCAGTCTCCCAACCTTCCCTGCATTAATGAAACAATTTTCCGTAATCTAGAAACATGGTTGCATTGGTGCTGCGTGCACTGAAAATGGGCGGACCCGCAGGATTAATCTGAATAGTATGGTAAGTGCCGCCTCTGGCACAGCCTCTTCATGCCAGGACTGACTAATGCAGGGCAAAGCGCGACCACCCAAATCACTGCCATCAACGGCTAACGGGCGACGGCACGCAACCCTGGACTAATTAGCAGAGGAGCCCTGGACAGGAAAATAAGCGGTGTGACTAACGTGACGTATGCATCACTGGAGGAAATTAGTTTCCTCTTTCCAATGAGAGCAATCAGCTGTCCGTTTCATTATGAAGACACTCCAAATCGGTGAGGCAGAGCGAAAAACCGAGACGAAATTTATTTCGAGTGAAGAGATCACCTACAATATGTGACGCGTTTCCAGACTCGGTCGCCGTCGGCACGCTGTCAGCTTTGGTGCTGGAGCCGGCAGATCTGGTGCTGGACCCCGCCTTCTCTCCCAGGGCGACCTCTTATCGCGTCAAGGTCAAATCCAGCAGGCTGAAGGTCGTACTTGCAGCGCAAGCTCGACACTGCGATGAAGAGGTGCAGGTCGCGGGAATTCGACGCAGAAAATTGTGAGTTGGTTTTGTGGTGCCGACATGTCGAGGTAAATATTGAAAAATGGGAGAGGTCGTCAACTGTCATTTCTGGTCACAGCGAATCCGGTGCAAACAACTGCATCGTGTGTATTTACTCTTAACGTTACTATTATTCACGGGAATTCGACGCAGAAAATTGTGAGTTGGTTTTGTGGTGCCGACATGTCGAGGTAAATATTGAAAAATGGGAGAGGTCGTCAACTGTCATTTCTGATCACAGCGAATCCGGTGCAAACAACCGCATCGTGTGTATTTACTCTTAACGTCACTATTATTCATGCATTTTCGGATTGCTTTTCTTCCAGGCCTCAGCAAAAGTTCCGTCTTATGTTCTTTCTGCAGATACTCGCAATCTAACTAGGGCCCCATTCGAAAAATAACTCATCTGGGTTATTACTTATTCGCGGTCGCCTGTAAAAAAAGAAAAAAACACGCCTTTCGACAGCAAGGCCATTTCCGAGTAAGTAAAACCGAGTAAGCAGCGGTGTGCTCAGGCTGAACTTTGAGGGCATGGTGAGCGCCATGAGAATCTCAGGTAAAATAGTTGTTGGCTGACCAGTCAAAAGTTCCTTATATAGATGCGAAAAAGTACTCCTATATCAGAACGAGCAAAATATGCTGTAGGAATAGCAAAACAAACACTTGGTCAGCTCTCGAACAACGGCCTGATGTCTTGTGAGTGCGCGTCGTAGAGGTTGCTGGCAAAACCTGAAGTTCACTTTACTGACACTAGGTGTCTCTACATCCAGGTCACACGAGGTGCTCGTTGGCGTGGGAAATAGTTCCGTACAACTCCAGGTGGTCCATCGTGGATCAGCTGAACTGATGAACACTTCCGCCATCGCTACATACCGGATCACGTTCCAGAGGGAGCCGCCAGGATCAATCATAGATGTCGCCACGGAGGAGCACGAGCTGTGTCGCGTCGAACAGGTCTGCATCATATTTATTTCCGATTTGATGAGAGACAGGCACTAGTAGAGGTCGTCAACGGTGCCCTTTCAGCGATCTGATCTGCTGGTCAGCTCAACGAAGCTGTCAGTACTTTGCGGACGAAAGGCAAGACAGCCCACGCTCAGGCCACGGTCAACCTACGGTCAGCCCAAACTCGAGACCCCTTCAGAATCGTCCCAAACGCGACAATGTTGACTAACTGAGCTTACTGACACCATCAGACGTCGATCACATCCATTTTTATGCACTCCAGAGCACAAAACGAGAATCGCCGCAGAAATGCCGGGAAGAAAAATGTACTTAAACTCCAACAAACAGATACTAAAAATGTTCGTCTTAGGCCCTTGAACACAAAAACATCGGATTCACAACATTTGTCTTCTAACTTTCTGAGTTGTTGCGAAAAGAAACAGGTTTTCTACCCCATGCTTTATTTCCCATTGGATATTTCCCATGCTTTATTTCCCATAGGACCATACGGAACTTATTTCGGCGGACCCATTCGATTTCGCCAATTTCTTCTGTAGTGGTACACAGAACCGCAATACACATGTAACCATCGCCAGAAGTCCATCGCATTGCTATTCACGCGGTTATATTGAGCTCCAAAGAAAGTACGGTCCTATGTTAAATCCAGTGGGGAATAAAGCATAGGGTGGAAAAACGGTTTCTTTTCAACATTATTCAAAAGTTACAAACAAAATGTTCTAACTGCGGGAGCTTGTAGCTCAGCGGCATAAAACGAACATTTTGAGTACCTAGTTCAAGCAGTTTGGAAGAACATTAAGAAATGTGAAAAATTATTAATTAAAAATGATTTCCTTTGGAGCCAAATTGGACCGTGTGAATATCATTGCGATGGACTTCTGGCGATGGTTTCATGTGTATTGCGGTTCTGGGTACCAGCACAAAATAAATCGGCGAAATCGAAGGGGTCCGCCGAAATCAGTTTCATAGGGTGCTATATTAATTGTAATGGGAAGTAAAGCATATGGTAGAAAAACGGTTTCATTTTGCAATAACTAAACAAGTTACAAACCAAATGTCGTAAATGCAGTAGTTTTGGGCTCAGCGGCACAAGACGAAAAATTTGAGGACCTATTTGCCTCCGTTTGGAAGAACGGTAATGTGGTTTTCACCTATTTCCTTTGGAGCCCAATCTGACCTTGTGAATATCAATGCGATGAACTTCTGTTGATGGTTTCATGTGTACCGCGGTTCTGGGTACCAGTACAGAAGAAATTGACGAAATCGAAGGGGTCCGCCGAAATCAGTTCTGTGGGGTCCTATTTAGTCAGTTAGTTAGTTAGTGAGTTAGTTAGTTAGTAAATTAGTTAGTTAGTGAGTTAGTTACTTAGTGAGTGAGTGAGTGAGTGAGTGAGTGGGTGAGTGAGTGAGTGAGTGGGTGGGTGAGTGAGTGAGTGAGTGAGTGAGTGAATGAGTGAGTGAGTTAGTTAGTTAGTTAGTTAATTAATTGGTTAATTGGTTATTTGGTTAGTTAGTTAGTCCAGTGGGAAATAAAGCAAAGAGTGGGAAAACTGTTTCATTTAGCAATAACTCGAAATGTTACGAGCCAAATGTTGCGAATGCTGTGTTTTTAGGGGCTCAGCGACCCGAGACCAACATTTGAAGTATTTGCTTGTTGAGGTTTAAAGCACATTTGTGTTTGCGGCGTTTTTGTGATGTTTTTGTTTTGTGCTCTGGAATGCAAAGTAATGAATGCGATGGACGTCTGATGATGTCGATGAGTTTTGTTTGTCAACATCTATTTGCTAAAGCGTTTTGGGTGATTCTGAAGGGCTTTCATCGTACAATTCAAATAAACACTGCTAAGATGAATCGGCGTAATGGCAAAAATTTGACATCTGAAATAGCGAAAAGGATTTTAGCTCAGATTAATGAGCCAGACATCTCCTGCAGTACTTCGCCACCCGCCACCATCGCATGGCCATTTTTGCGCTCTGGTCTATCTCGAGATTCAATGGACGGATGTCGGTTATTCAAACAGAAAGCGATGGGCCGTCACCCGAACACCATACGTTGACTTCTTGACCTTAACGTTAAAGATCGCATCAAAGGTGAGGTCGAACTCCGAAAACGAACGATGATGTGAAAGCTTTTTGAAGCTTAGATTTACTGTTCAACAGCGGTCAACATTAGTAGTGTTGTAGCATCAAAATGAGACAACTCATGAGAGGCAACAAATTGGCACGAAGTGAACGTACATTTCGCGACCATAACTTGTCCTTTGACATCTCATGTCTCCTGAGGTAGAATTTCGCGAGATGGTCAAAAACAAGTATTTGTGCCCCTTTTGCGCCCGGTCCTTAAAACTCATACTTTGGTCGTTAGGCATAAAGTCGTTCAACTCAGAGGAAAAACTAAAAATTGAAAACAGGCCAAGAAAGGACTGCTGTTGACATTACGTAGGGTCAGATACGCCTGCAATTTTCTTATATTCGACATCCATAGCATTCCTCGGTACAGCTCGTTTTAGCATTTTCCCAGGGACGAGAAGAAAACGACCCCTGAAAACTTCGTCAGTGCTTTAGGTTGTCACTTCAAATGACTTGGCCGATGATCATTTTATTAAAAAAGCAGGTTTACTGTTCAGACAGAGAAACTTAAAACCTCTGTCACGTAGAAATTAAGGCAAAGACTTAAGCGTCTGTCTGTCGGAATTTATGGCGTAAAAACCAGAGGAGAAATGTAACCAGAAGCCGCAGGAACTATATTAGCTTGAAGGAGCCGGCACTGCATGCCAATGGCGTGAGAATCCAAAAATGCACAGGAAGCTGCCGGTAGAATCTGATAGAGTTCTTTCCGTGCAACGCCATAGACCTGGTATAAAATTCTGCGAAAGTTGCCGTATGTGCACCTTATGCCTCTCCTCCTTACTGCATATGCATGTTATGTAAATACGTGAAGTAGACTGTCCCTCTAAGACTTGAAGTCATAGATGTTTTGCCACAAAGTGTGTTCAACCCATCTGAACCTCCGCCCACGTTAACACTGTGCTATCTCGCAACAGTCAAAACTTTTCAAATATCATGAAAAAGTGATCTTTTCCCCGTTGAGCTGCCCCTTTAAGTGACTCGCATTCTTTCAACAACAAAGAAACTTATAAAGAAAGAACGCATGTCTGTTACAACAGCAGCGTATATCCAGGTAATGAGGCACCTAGATAGAGCAGCATGTAAGAATCAAGGTCGTTACTGTTATATCCAGACACATTATACAGATTTCTCAAGACCCATAAACGATGTTTCCATCTTGCCCTGCTATTGAAAAACTGCGGGAAGATCACTCTTCCAGTTAATGCCGGTGCAATTTCTGTCCTTTGTGAGACCCACAAAAAAAAACTGGATTATACATTTATCATAAAGTTGTATTTTCATGTTAGTTTCATCTTAAGCTACCCATACCAGTGATGCCGACTGGAAACACATGAGACGTTTCACGCAATAAGAAAAGCCATGCTGTATGATTCGTTTTTGTTTTGGAGACATCCCAACAGAGCTCCTGATAATGGCATTCCTATTTTTTCTTGCACGTGGGAAGCGCGTCCTCCTTTCACGGTGTAACAGTGAATGATCCAACAATGCTAATTTGCATAAACGCTGCTCGATTTGTATTACAGTGCTCATCACAAGTGAGTAAGATAGTGATAGTCATTTGTTTCTGCAACGTCATGAAATGCAATGGGTTTTTCCGGGCTTTGCCTTTAGAACAAAACCTCCTCGATTTCTGAGCAGCCACTCAACGTTTCCCGGAATATTTCCGGCATCATGTGGCCGCTAGATCATAAACGGACCTTTCTGGGGTATCCCTTTTCTGCGGATATCAGCGAGACTCTCATCCGACTGGCATGGCCAAGTCTGCGAGTTCTGTGATATTCGCTGGAACGATCCAATGTGGGGTTCCTTGACCCTGTCCGACACAGCAGAGGTAATAAAAAGTCTAATCTTGTTAGCCGGCGCCTGTGACCGGGTCTTTGTGACCGGCCGTTCCGTTTCCGCTACAGCCAGGCGTTTGCCTCTGTCGGGCTCGGCAGTGATTCCGGAGATATTTCAGCTTTCTCCGCGCATTCGAATTTATGCCGGTCGAAATTGCCGCGATGAAATCGGAGCGGCCTCCAATCTGGCAAGAAATGAATTCCCATTTTGCTGAGGCCCGAGTCGCAGATGCTGGTTAGGGGGCATAAGAAATAAATCCGGGAGGGAGGAGCACAACTTCACTAATTACTGCGGCTCAATGGGAGAGAAAACAGAGCGTATTGTTTTTCCCACAAAATGAAGCGGCGGTCAACATCGAGATGAAAGGATGAAGGTGAAAGGGAGGGAGACGGGAAGTGGAAAAGAGAGTGAGGAAGATAGAGTGGCAAGAGAACGATGTAAGAAAAGAGAGGTGGAGCTGAGAACAGAAAGAAGAGAGGAAAGGTGACGAAACGATGTGGTAATGGATACATAAGGACTAGCAAAAAGAGAGAGCACTCAATGAGAAACCCATGGTAGGAACTGCGAATATTTCGGTGAGTATTCAACTAGATAAAAACTAGGTTAAATTAGCCATCGAGCCACCAGTTGAGATGTATGTAGAATACATCTCAGTATGTATCATAAACATGACATGTATAATATATAATAAATACGAGTATACAGAAAAACTTACATATGTTTTTCTCTACACTCTTATTTTTGCTCGTCGTTTGGAGTCCTGTCAGAACACACATTACGCACAGTGCAGTCAATTCAGATGTCACTCATTCATGGCCTTATGCTGCGCACACATTGCGCTGTTCTCTACCTTATAGTGGCGCTTCAGGCGAATAGACTCCGCAGCCAGCTGAAGACACATCTCCCGTTTCAGAAGTGTTCAGTTCGGTTCCTGCCGGGTCCATGCGGTCCTCGACGTCATCCAACACTCGCCAGCCGGGCGACGTCAGGAAGGGGTGACGGTCACGCCCTACCGCTTTGTCCCACGGACGTCGACCAGCCAGGTACGGTCTCTCGCAGTCAGCCCCCTCGCATGCATGCACACACGGCGAACGCATAGCCGACAGTCACCCCTCATCCGCGCGGCCTTTCATTTTCGTGATGGATCGATTTTCTAATAGGGAGCATTTTAGCCTCATCATTGCGGCTAATTAATTCCGGCGAGGCGTCCCTGAAATCGATACGGCGATAGGGCGGCCGCGCTCCGTTTGGCTAACCACCCCCGTAATATCGCCGGGTGTCGGGCGCCGCTTCGGAGCGGCGACTCCGAGGCGCGGCTAAATTATGTCGGCCCGACTGGACTGCTCCGACGGCTATGTAATTACAGATTTTCCAGGAAGTCGAGAATACTTTGTGCGGCGCCTCCGCTCTGACGTTTCGGGCCGCGCGTAAGTGGCTACCAGCTGGCCGGGGTCCTTGTCCCCGGCTGCTGCTGCCGGTACCGACGCCCGGTCGACACCCGGCGCCTGACCCGGCCACGCGTAGTCTCTGCGTGGCGTCACAGGCTCCCCTGTCGAGGACGACTGCGACGGGGAAGGGGCCGGAACCATGCGGACGGCGCCGGTTTTTGTACGCGCCGTCTGGATTGCAGGTCGTTGGGAGATGCCCTGTCGCAGCTGCGACGAGGCCGACTCCTGCGATTGGTTGCGGGCGGAGTGGTCGGCCGGCTCGTGCCGCTACAGCAGCTGGACCCGGGAACAGCTGCAGCGCGCCGCCGACGGAGCCCAGGTACTGCGCTCTCTCACCGGACACACTGCCGGACCCGCGGCGCATTTGGCACGCGACGTAAGTCCTGACCGACGGGAAACGTTTAACTGAGGTGCTCAATCAACATGCAGACAGTGACAAATAAATACTGCATCTTCTAGTGAGCAGTCAATGGGATCTTATCTGCATTTGTCACGGAGGACAGAATATTCATGCGTCCTCCACCCCGTTGGGCACCTGCCAATGCACTTAGCGGCAGCACAAACACCAGGTTCGATGGCCTGGCATCCAATCAGGCTCGATCGGTCCGGGGCCGCCGCTGACGATGAATCCCCGGCGCCACGGTCGGACCCGGTCCGGCCAGTGACATATTGGCCGGCGCTGCAGTCGGCCTCCTTAATGTCATCTCGGCGGACGCGACCGGCGGCGGCTGGCAGGGCGATTGGAAGACCCCGCCCGGCGGAGCGCAGGGCTTCGGGTGCTTCGGGCAGTGGGAGTATTTACATCAGACGGTAGATGATGTGTGTGCGTATGTGGGAGAGTCAATAGAAACGTGCAACTATTTTGATTCTCGGTCATTTAAGTCAAAAAGTTTCGTGAACTTCGTGCCTTGAAACGCGGCTGAAACCAAAAAGTCCGAATATTTTATTAAAAGCAAGGTCGTTCAGTCTTCTGTTCGGAACCGTACCATGGCAGTGCAGTTTGCTCCTAATCACCGGACACATACAGCGCCTTGTTTGAACCAGCTCAGCCGCACCGCGCCGCGATCGGCGCCCCCGGAAGCGTGCCGTTTCCGCACGGCGAGGCCGAGTTTCTCCTACGTCGGTGTCGCTCCGACGCGCCGGCAAAAACGGCCGGCCGGTCGTCCGGCGGGCCAAGCCGTCGTCGCCTGATTTGATTAGTACCGGGCGCGGCGCTGTTTTTGCCCGGAGAACGTGACACCCGCCGGCGAGCGGCCAGCGGCGGCCTGTGGCCTGGGCTCGAGGCTTGGGCGGGCCGGGCGGTCCGGCGGAGGGCGAGGGAAGGCCGAACCGCCCGGTTCAGGGCGAAGGAAAAGTTATTGCCTGGCCTGAAAGAACGTCATTCGGCGCATACCGGACAGCCGTTTGGAATCCTTCTTGAGGCCATACCAGGTACATTTTGAAAAAGCATTTGATGATGGTCTTTGTGAGTTGTCATTTTCTGCGCACAAATCTACAGTCAAGGTCATGGCCTACAGTTCAAAATCTTATGTGCAATTTGTTACGCAGAAACAATATATTGCATATTCTCAGTCTGGGGCATGCATTAGCACAACGGAAAAAATATCACCAAAAAACCTCTTCTCAGCTAAGGATGTTGACGATCAGCTACATTGCATGGCTTCGATTCAACACTGTAACGACGGAGCAGCACCATCTCTCGCTAGGACCGAACCACCGAGTACGGCCCCTGGCCTTCCATCTGCGAGCAGCACGTGACGTCATTGTTCCGGTCGTACGTCTCAGAAGCGATGCCCCCGCACAATCGCTCTGAGTGGGTGGCTGTCAGCTCCGCGGCCACTTTTGGCCGCAGCCGCCGGGGAACTGTGGAAACCTTCAGAAGATAGGCGTTCAGCGGACCGTGGCCCTGAAATATGGGGGGAGTCGATTTCGCCACTCTGCGGGCGACGAATGGATGCATGCTGCCAAAGTGTTTGTCCCGACAATGGGAAAAATGATTTTAATGCAGCCGTTTGGCAGACTGCAATGTATTGCTGAAACAAGTATCAGCCATTGGCTGTCGGAGATCCGTCGATATGCGGCCCGACAGCTTGTTTGAATTTTTAACACCCCAGACATTCTTTTCCAATCTGGAGCCATTTGTAAGCTTGACAGATGTTTGGCATCCCTACGTTAGCTCCGCTGGAGCTTGTCATCTTTGTGAGTCACGTCCATTCTCGGTGAATCACGCCCGTCCCGTTTTATGATGCCTCTTAGACGTAACACAGCCATTGCCCAACGCCTACGCTGCGGCTCGTAGTCGCTGATTGACACTAATGACACGGTTCTGGCATCGTGACTCCGTGGGATGATGATTTGAGAGGTGTAGCATGCGGCTCGGTCTCTACGCATGTTGGCCGTTTGGATTTTTTGGTCGTCGGTTTTGTGGACGAACGTCGGTGCAGCCGTCCGTGGACACCCCAGGAAAGGGCATTGAGCTTCCAGCCGTGAAGTCTTTTGCAGTCAGGATTTCCTCCCAAACTCTGGACCTATCTCCAGCTGTGAACATGTCCTCATGTATGGCTTCTCCATCTTATTCCCCAGCTGGGACCCCTCCCCGGATGTGATCTTCATCTTCATCTTCAGGCATGACTCCGTCCTCAGGTGCGACTCTGCCCCGCCCACAGCCGTGACTCCGCCTCCAGATGTGACTCGGCTCGCCGTTGCAGCTGCTGTTCGTGGGCGACTCGACGCTGCGCTCGGTGCTGTACCGGGCCGTGGAGCTGATGAACGGCACCCTGAGTCGGGCGGACCAGGCGCACGGCCTGATCCACCTGCGGGGAGTCGGCACCGGCCGCACCAGGGTCTCCTACTCCTACTACCCGCTCTTCTGGGAGCCCCGCGCCAGCCGACCCAGCTTTAGGAGAGTTCTCCTCGACATCATCAATAGGTACTGAACTCCGATCTCCTTCTCTCTCTCTCTCTCTCCTCTCCCTCTCTCTCCCTCTCTCTCCTCTCTCTCTCTCTCTCTCTCTCTCTCTCTCTCTCTCTCTCTCTCTCTCTCTCTCTCTCTCTCTCTCTCTCTTTCTCTCTCTCAGTCGCAGATGTCTTTTGTCTCAGTGGGTACCAGTCGAGTATCCAGAGGCCTCGCAAACGAAAAATGGCGTTCACTCCAAAGCTTCCGGATCATGTTTCATTGCATGAATATTCCATGGAGCAATGCGTCATTAAGTCACCGGTATACAGGTGCCGTGATAGACGGGAATCCTTTCCTGACGCGCAGACTGATACATCGCCACTGGGGTTTCGTTACAAAACCCCGTAACATTCAAATACAAGTGCGCTTCCCAAATATGTTCCGTATCCAATTACATATTGATTCCGCCCTGTATCGCGCACATCGTTCTGCACGTGTTATCAGCGATGAATGCTGTCCTTTGCCACTCGCCTGCTGAGAGCCGCAGTCAGTTGGCCGCGGCTCCTGCTGACGGCGGAGCACCTTGTGATCCTGTGGGTTCCGCCCGCCGCCTGCGGGCATTGCCCGTCGTCTGTCGCTGAATTCCGTCAACTCTCGGCCACCTTACCGCCAACTTCGTCCGCGGCAGCCGGATCGAAGACCGATATGCGCCGAGCTCGTTAGATGTGCGTCACGATTGTCACGAGGCGACTCAATCGGGCAAGTATGGAAGGGAAGGGAAATGAAAGGAAAACAGAGTAAATAGAGAGAGAAAGAGAGGAGAAGAGAGAAAGAAAGAAAGAAAGGAAGAGAGAGAGAGAAAGAGAGAGAGAGAGGGAGGGACAAGACGTTGATGCGGGAAGGGAGAAGTGCGGCTCGATGGACTCGATACTATGGCCTCTCAGCCTGCCGGGACGTGGAGAAGTGTTCTGCCCGACGACCGCCGCCAGTCTGGTCTAGCAGAGTGAAGCGCGAAGATAAGGGGTGAAGATAGGACGGGAACGATGGAATTCGTCGGTAAAATGCAGCGTAATAAAAGAGACGGGCATAGTGGCAGATAACAATATTTCATATGGTTAGAGGAAGGAATGTATCTGACTGAAAGCTGCTGTGGTAGGAAATGGAAGATAACATACAAAAAAAAAAAAAGAAGAGAATGACTGAGGAATAGATAATCGTATCGAAGTCACCGTAAGACTGAGTCTGTCGAGACTGGAAGTCTAAGATAAACGTGAATGACAGCATCAACTCACTGGGGATTACACTTTCCAAAATCAGATCATCATTAGTCCAGCTGAAACTGGGTCTCCATCGCGTCCATGGCAATCAAATCCGGGCGAAGGCAGCGCTAAGCCACCCATTCATCATCTGAAGCCTGCCGACTCACAGCTGACCTTTCTAGTTCCAGGCCGGTCAGCAACAGCAGCGCCTCGGCGGTTGTGGTGGGCGGGGTCCAGTGGCTGGGCCTGTCGTACCTGAACACACTGCAGCAGGTGCTGACTCAGCAGGGCCTGCAGGGGGTCAGGGTCATCGTGAAGGGGTACGGCGCCGGCTTCTACCTGCCGGGCACCGGCAGCAAGGTTCAGGTGAGTCTGACGCGAGAGTGGGGCTGCATGAGAACGAATCCTGACGAAGGCTTGATGGGGGATGAATGCCTGCGGGGCGCGCAAAGCCCGTACTCGCCTCTAACCGCTATCGTTTTGAACCCAGGCGCAAAAAAAATCCGGGAAACCTTAGCGGCCATTCTGGCCCGTTACAGTTTGCGACAGGCGGGATAGATCGGTTGGCAGGTCAGCAGCTGCCGTCGGCGGACATAAAACACCGCAGGCCTCGCCGACGGCGACCTCGCGCCGCCAGATTCCTGACGGTCGGCGGCCGGGCGCTGCCAGACCGTCTGCCCCCGATCCGTCACGGCGGCCGACCCGTCCGAGCCGTCCGCGTCTCGCCGATCATCCGGCCGCCGTCGCCGCGGCGGCCCGCGACGGCCTGTCCGGCCGACAAATTCGCCGAGCTGGCGCCGCTCGCCCGGCGGCAGCTCAGAGGCCACGCTCCGTCGGTCTCCGTGGTGGGGAAACGGCGGTGTTAATGGCCCGCCGCCGCCGCCCGGGCCGCCCGCCCGCCCGTCCGCCGCGGCCGCCGCCGCCGCCGCTGCCCTCCGTTGGCCGCAGACGAGTCGGGCAGGGGCGCACGGCCCCGGCCGGCAGCGCGCGAGGCGCCGTGATAGACGGTAACCTGTGGTGATTACGCGGGGATTTAGGTGCGCCGCGGCGCCTGATTCATGCAGCTTTGGCACAGGCGGCTGCGGGAACTTTGCAGGACTTCGCCGCGGAAAAAGCGCGGTTGCAAAGGAGCCTTTATGCAGGATGAAAAGAGGAGCAATGAATTAGCTCCGGAGAGGCGAGTTTCCTGCACAGGACGTCGTTGTTTCCAAAAGAGCTGCCGTGGTATATTATGGGCGCTTTGTGATGGGAACACGGACCTCTTCTTTACAAGTCCTTTATTCTTTGAACATCGCGCAACGAACCGTGGCTTATGCTTGGAGCACGAAACCGCGGTAGTTCAGATGCAAAACCTGAAGGAGTCTGACACGCGTTCGGTATTTATCATGATAGAGCATCTAGTTCATGTGTCTTGGCGATCCGCTGTTAGGTTCGTTCTATCTTCCCAGGGTTCACGGTCACTTCACATTTCGTCGTGAAAACCACGAACCTTTTCTTAATCCACTAGCTGTTGTATTTCTTTGTGATGAAATTCCTCCTCATTCCTATCTTACACTGCTAATTTTCACAACTCGTTGTGATGCTGTATTTATGGAACACGTTGAAACATACTTCATCGCAAGTCTGATTGCTCATCATTTGTATGCCGTACATTCTGAGCCTTTCTTGACCTTCATTCATTCCTTTTTACCGCAGGATTGAAGACGAAGTTCTCGTTCGCACCTTTCATTGGCTCAATTCCTTGCTTTGTAGTGCCACTGCCATGCGATTATCACATCGCTTGGAGGCACATTTAAAGAGCGTCACATATCAAGAGTCACCCTGCCATCCACATTTCCACAGGAGCGCTACGCCGGCCTGTGGCGGCACAACGAGCAGCTGCGCCAGCGGACGCGGCGCCGGGGCTGGACGTTCGTCGACACGCTGGCCATGACGCTCAGCCGGTACGACGAGTTCACCCAGGGCACGTGCGGCTGCCACTTCCACACGGTGAGGACACGCCGACCAATCACGCAGGGCGCCGCGCCGCCGCCGGTCTACACCGCCCTTATCCGTCTGGCTCAAGGCGAACATGCCCGCCTCACCTCTCCCGGGCCGATAGCGCGGCAGTAAATCGCCTCAGGAGCATGCTGCTGTCATGGATACGTCGAACCGGTGCCGATAACTCTCGCCGGCAACGGCGTCTGTCGTTGCCATGCGGTAAGCGCTGTATTTACGGTGCGCTGCAAATCCGCGTCCCCGCCGCGACAAATTAGCCGGCGGACCGAGGTGTAGGGGCTGGAGAGCACGCCTGATCAAGGACGGTGGGTGCTTACAAAACGTAACATTCATCGAGGGGAGAAATCGTGGTGCTTGGATGGTCGACAACGCGATTGGCGTGTTTACCGACATGATGAAGGATGGGATATTTTTCCGCTGACGAGCCGTAGTCATGCGAGGTAGTGTACGCCGGTTGGTCAGAAAAAGTCACAGGGGCTGAGAATAAATGATCAAAACCTGCTACGTTTATTTATGGGTTTTCCGTGGTCTTTGCCAGTGTTCAACAATATCATATAGACTGGCTTCTGAACAGAGAAGATACCTAGTCATCGTCGAAAAACCACAACATGAATGCAGCTTCATGCAATCGTAAATGACTTTCGCAACTGGCTTCAGATATGAACCTTTTTCGCATAACAATCACTGACTCGTAGCAAACAAGGACGATTTTTGTTGAGCTATAGAAAGCCCTCTTGTGCTTTTTTTAGCGTGAGTGGATTAGGGGCACTCGGGCCAAACGACCATCATGTTTAGCTCACCACTCCCCCGTCTTATCATCCGTCTTCCTGACTGCGCACGTTATGCAGTTTCTTCATCTTTTGTTTTACTTCTCGAGAGATCGCTTTGGGCTAATTTCCGGCAGTCATCCATCACGTTTTTGCCGGCTGGCCCGATGCCGGCTATATGAGAAAAGTTTTCCACTTTGCCTCTGAAATCTGGCGGCGATCTGCGTCCCGGAGATCGCCCGCCTCCTCGTCTCGTACCTCTCCTGACGGCTCGGGGAGGGTGCGCTGGCCCGAGGCGACACCGCTGGCAGGGCGTCTTTGGAGCCACGGCGGCGGCAGTGGCGGATGATAAAATTGTGCGCTCGTTTCCTCCAAGTGGGGAGCATCAGTGTCGCTATCACTGTCGTGCATTTTGCTTCTTCGTGGTGGATGAACCACGTGGGTGGCGTCGAAATGGTCCCAGGTAGATCCGTACCGTGCTGTGCTCATGCTCGGTGGTCAGCCCAAATGCATGATGATAGGCTGCTTAACACGTTTTACACAAGTCTCACGAAATACTGTGGCACCAATACATTTACGGGAAGGTTTTAACTGTGCATACCTATCTGCATGTGTGAAAGGAAACTATGAGCACTGGTCGTGCTGTTTCCCAGAGAGAACGTAATCCATTGTCAAAAAAGTGGGCAGTTTCAGTTTTAAACTGAAACTGCCCACTTTTCTGAAACTTTTTTGAACGAAACTTTGCTCAGTCATTGTTTTCAACCTTCTCTATAAAATGGCGTACACCCAACACAACAGTGTCGCTGTAGTACTCGGCGGCGGCGATCGGCGGCCCTGGCGGCGGGCCGGGCGGAGGGCCACGGACCCGCTAGCGGCGGGTGGCCGGCGGCCCGGACGGCGGCGGCGGGCGGGGTGGCGGCGTTCGCACGTCGCCGGCCCGCCCCCACCGCTCGGTTCCCGCCACACCGGTGATTACGGCGGCGCGCCGCCGCCGAGCGCGCCGTCGCCGCCTAATGACGGCCGCGAGGGGGCGCCGCTGGCCGGCCGGCCGCCGCTACCCGCTCATTTCGGGCCCATTACGGCGGCGCGGCGGCGGCGGCGCGGGGGAGGCGGCCGCCTGACCTGGGTGGCGGTCGGAGCCGGGCGCCGGGTGTCTTCCCGCCGCCGCCCGCGCCCGCCGGGCGGCTGTGAGGCTGGGCGCCGCCGCCGGCCGCCGACCAGCCTGATTGCCCGGCTATTTCGGACGGGTGTAACGTGTGAGGCGATCGGCTCCGGAGCCTCCCACGCCGCGTGACGCGATCGCCGATAAATGGGAGGTGACGGGAAGTGAGCCCGAGAAATGAGCGCCTCGTTCGCGCTCCGAGGGGAATACAGACGCAGGGATGTCTCACGATTAGTGATCGTGTTGGTTGAAACATATGGGTATATTTAGAAAGGAAACCTGATATGAATAAAAGTGCTGTCTGACTGACTTGCTTTTTGTTCCCAAGATATAAAGCCTTAAATAACCTTGCATATAGCAATGATAATGTTTGCTTTCATTCCAGATGTATTGTTTTTACATAATGAACGTGGAGTACTTTTGAATCTCCAGAGGCCTTTTTTAGTCTGCTGCATTTCTCGCAGTTTCCGAGTGGGCAGTACCTCAGTTCCACCAGTCGCGTTTTAGTTTTCTTTCTGTACATTTTGTCCAATTATCTGCGCAAAATCGCCAGTTATTCCCTCTCTGTTGTCTACACGTGCACGCATGCCTTCTTATATAACTGGTTTGTTTGTTTTTCTGTGTCTTTTGTAAATCTGTCTGCCGATATGTCTATGTGTCTTCCTGTCGATCTGCCTGCTGTCTGTCTGTTTGTCCGCCTCTCTGTTGTTCCGTCAATGGGTGGCCTTCTCTGGGTCAGCTTTCACCGTCTCTTTCTGTTTGCCCCTTTTGTTTAACGCCATTTCTCTTTCCCTGAATCTACTTACAATGCCCATTTCTCATATGCGGTGTCAGAGGTTCGGTAACGACTACGTCATGAACTTAAGGCCCTCCCTTGTAGGAGTTTTCCGTGCCCTGACACGCAATGTACGGTGACTTACTAGGGGTCATGTTTTCTCTATGTGTGATAAAGTGTGTTCATTACATTGCAATGGGTTTTGCTATTTTGTTTTCAATTTGCATCACTGATTTCCGGCGTCGTGGTGGCCCCTTTGGTGTATGGAGATTATAGCGTCATGTTTGGCCTTCCTACCCTCTTTTGTTCGCTTTGTTCGCCCGCAACCCCTCAGCCACACTACACTGGCGATTTCCTTCACCCCACGTCTCAGGCCGCTGCTAATGTGTATCCTTCTTTGTGTTTCGTCAGGCATAATTTTCACGTTTGTCTTGGTTACATATTCATTTATCACGTTTATCTGGGGCCGGAGTGACAGTGTATGACGTCTATCTGACGACTAATACCGGCTCGTTTGATGTGAGCGGCGCACATAAAGCATGCAAATTTGCCGCCGAACTTCGGTCCGTATCGCCGCAGGGAGGGTGGGAAAGCACGGAACAAAGTCGGGAACTTTGAGATACAGCTGGGCGCTGGTAAGGTTCAGGAAAATTCCTGATTGTGATGGAAATTCTGGTTGGCATGGGTATGATGTTTTGCAGATACGCTGAGTTCATCATAGTTTGTTTTTTTGTTAGCGATAGGGTTAACGGGAGTAGGAAAGTGGCATCTGATATTGGAGAAAAAAACTCAGTACTAGAACTGAGGCAGAGACGGATAAACTCAAATCAGTCAAAGGCTGCATATAGTGCATCAGATGGCAAAAAAGGAACAGAAATGGAGGGAGAGAGAGAGCTGATGCAAAAGTGAGATGTATGTATCAAGGGAGAAATATATTGATGAATGTCAATCATTTTTGGTAATTCGTATGTGTAATGCTCTAATGAACTGATAATTTGTGGTCTCCTTGTCATCACTGGAGAATTATGGGGTTTTCACATCCGTAGGGAGAAAAATATCAAACGTGTTAAAGTTCCGTGTCTTTAAAGTTAGCATCATCTGATAACATCTGTTTAGCGAGATGCCGGCGAGTCAGAGGCACGATTTCGGTTGTGGGCAAATGAACATTCGAGTAACGCTAAAGAAAAGAAAGAACAATGAATGGCCAGCTTGTAATACAAAATGAGTAATAATTTTTTCCTTAAAGCTGGTGCTATGTTAGCATTGTTACCATGGAAATTCATGGCCAGCTGCGTCCAGCGGAGCATGACGTCATTTTGGTTGCACAATGCATGCACAGCAACCGAAGCTGGTTTTGCACACTTGCAACCTAATGACGTTTCCCACACACTAATTGACCACAGTGCGTAAACTGAGCTGGTAGCAGCTTATTATCTTTGAGAAGGAGACACTGTGAGCGTGCAGCGTGCAGCATTTGCTAAGTGCACTATTGTTTACAATGTTTATTTTTCCAAAAATATGGCGCGAATGTTTGCGCATGGTAAGTGCCGTCGAGACCACAGCCCATGGCAAACTGAGCTTGTCATTCTGGTCTTGCCAACCATTTCTTCTAAACGTGGCCTAGGTTTTTCCATAGTTCTATCCAAATGACAGCGTCGTTTTCATTGTGACTTGAGAAAACACTACGTAGCGTTCTCGGTTAATGATTTCTGTCATGGGTTAAACGGCAGGCCAGAACTGATGCGTTCTGTTCGGCACCGATAACCGAAATATCCGATCTGCCGTTTCAGGTGGATCAGCTGTCACCCTCCCGGTACTCGATACGAGGTCCGATCAACGAAGCCTACACCCGCATATTTCTGCACCACCTGTTCAGCCCCCGGGCCGCGTGACGGAAAGCGTAACGTGACTGACTGAGAGGGTGGCGGCTCCGGGACGGAGAGCGGAGACCTTGTCTGGTGCGACTGACCCCAGTGCCGGCAGGACTGTGTTTGGAGAGGGTTCAGTCTGCGGTGTGGGAGTTCCGTCCAGTTGAGAATTGTGTTGAATACTGATCAAATGTGTGTGTGCCTTTGTATTGGATGTTACGTGGTTTGAAGAGTTAATGGTGTTCCATTTGCGTTTGGCTGCTGCTGCACTTGGGCGTAAGTCATGTGCGAGATATAGAGCATGAAATATAATGAACACCCAATCGAAACAACTCATTTTCCCCGCTGTAAAAGGCGGCTTATTTGTCTATGTTGTTCCTTTACCTAGATGTCTGCGCAGCAATGCCGTGTAGGTAGCAACAGTTAACAGGATGCATTATGGTCACGGTAAAAGAGCATAGACGTGTTGTACCTGAACATTAAAAAGAAAAATGTTTGGATGCGAGTAAAAGCCCGGATAATGAATGGTTCATGATTCAATAAAAAAATGCGCCTCGGAAAATACAACGTTCTATCTAATTTTGCTGCGATCCCTGCACAAACATGTTTCCACGCCATAGCCCTTGAACGAAATGTACTACTTCCACGACTTCCGTATCCCATAAATACGAGCATCTGCACGAAATTTCACATTGGTGGCCAGC
Organism: Capitulum mitella; assembly: GCA_030062745.1. Taxonomy (NCBI): domain Eukaryota; kingdom Metazoa; phylum Arthropoda; class Thecostraca; order Pollicipedomorpha; family Pollicipedidae; genus Capitulum; species Capitulum mitella. The sequence goes on along the minus strand of CP099842.1, from coordinate 25,223,293 downwards.
CCATGATGGTTCGTGCTGAATAAAATGGAAAAAATCAGTTCGTTTTGCTGATACTGTCCGTTTTGTTAATACGGACTAGCTTTACATTAGAAGGGCCCGTTACAAGCTTGTTCAAAGTTCTCAGTAACATATGATTCGACTCCATTTGCTCTTTAATGACACACGAATTATACGCGTCGCAAATGGAATTCATTGGTCAACATGAAATGCCGATTTAAGCGCGAGCATTAAACAATGGGTCCGTGCTAATAAGGCCACAGTGCTGTCTGCGACATTGCCCAACACGTTAGCCGCGTATTTTACCCTGTTCCCGGTGACATGCTCAAAGAAGCTCACAAGTTCAGGAAAGTCGCCGCCTCAGCTCCGTCTCGCGCGGCGCCGCCTGCGTGGCCGGCCCCCGGCTGACACAGGCACGGCGCCAGTCTCTCAGCGGCCGGTCGTTAATCAGGACCGAGTCCCGCCGGCCCGCGTCGACCTCGTCCGAAGCCCGTCAGTGGAGCGAAAGTCACATGCGCCGGCCTGCACGGGATCGTGCCGGGATTTAGCGCGAGCCTGTGACGCAAGCCGGAAGGAGGTCCTCGCGCCGCCGGCCGCCGCTGATGCAAGTTGCCGCCTGAGCCGTCACAAATAGAGAGGCGCCGGAGACGCTTTTGTCGTCTGAAACACTACTGGAGGAGAAAGAGCGGAGTCTGTTTGTCCGAGATACTTCCATGCGCTATGGAGTGCAGGTCATAGCCTTCTGAGGAAAACTGACACCAGCATCAAATTGCACAGCATGTAAGATGTATAACTAATTGTTCCTAGCCGTTCTCGTATGGCTCTCGTCCTCTGAATTTGGAATACAGCCCAATCCTTCGTCTGTTTTTTTCTGTTCCTTTTTTGGTGTTTTGCGTCATCAGCGATTATTCTGGTGCATGCGGCATTCCCGATAAATCTCTAAACCAGTCGATCACATTTAAGTGTACATTTGAGTTCAGCTGATGCTTAATGTTAGGCTGCGACTTCCTCCGACGTCGTGGTCTCGCAGGTTTGAACAAGTCACCCATCAGCAGATGTGCACATCTCTGATACTTTTCTTGGCTTTCGTTACTGCTTTGCGTCCACTCTGTAGATGTAAATTAAGCACGCAGATTAATAAATGCCTTAAAAAGTGATTGACTTCATCATTGCATGCTCTTCGGTCGGTGCCAGATGACATCCATAGCTCTTGCTTACGTCATAACCACCGCTGCTGACACCAAACAAATAACGTAGCCGCAATGGCAGGGACTCGCAACGACACAGACAAATGCAACAAGAATTCGGAGGGAGAGCAACAAGCTCTGCTTAGCATAGACTCTAATCACTAGCACTACCCTCGCAAATCACCGGTATTAAGTTTGTAAAATAAAAATAAGATGCAGCATGAATAACGCATGGGCTTGCGGAAACGAAAGGTTAATCTAAATACGAGAAGGAAGGAAAAACGAGGTACACGCTGACACCTGAATCAAACGTTAAGGTAATTCATGCAGCTTGGTCTCTGAAAACTGGCTGTTTTACCAGCGCTGTTGCCGGGAGGACAGGAGAATATGACGTACCATTAAAAGAGATTTTCCACCTTGTCTTGACTGGGATGTCTTGAGCTGGGATAGCCAAGTTGTACTCTACTGTCTGAAGTTTATTTGTGACATGTGGATGCATAAAAAGCCTTCATTCCCGCGGGTTCAGAGCGGTTTTCCACGGTTTTCCCTGGGTCCTACTGAGCCGTTCCCAACGCACGTTTCCAGATGGCGTACGTTGATTGGCTGTACGCTTCGGTTCGGTGAACGGCTACATAATGTAGTTTTTAATTAAATACACTTTTGAAGGTTTTCCGCATTTGTCGGAAAATAACATTTATAGTGACATTTCCTTTTCCTTGCAAACTTAGTATTTTTATCAATGACGACCAAGACTGGATATTTTCTTTAACCTCGAAACTTGGGATGCCATAGCGTATCATGTCTTTTTTAACCTTTGTCATTAAATGGTATTTTACATTCCAACTGGATTCACATGTTTTAAGCGAAATTCTCGCAGCCGGCAGCGAACAGCTGTGACACGAACGCGTCCTCAATCCGCACATTATGCGTGGAGTATTCGGAGACTCAGCGTCCAGGGAGAAAACAAGGGCCCGACTCAGCACCGTCCTGGAGAAACAATGGGACAGTGTCCGCTCAGTCAACGACCCGATCTTTTTGCCGCCGGCGAAAAAACGCGCCCTCTGAGATGGAACAAGGACCAGCGAATGAGACCAAGTCTTCGGGGAGGACCGCTCTGGTACAGTCGCCCCAATACGGCGCTCCTTTTCCATCCGACGATCGGCGGTTTTTCTAAAAATTACGGGCTGCCCGTGAGGCATCGGTGCAAAAAACCTGCAGAGCGAGCCGCAAAAAGCGCCGACGCCGACACAGTCGTTTTTGGCGTTTATCGGAAACTCGTAAAAAGGCCGGCGGCAGAAAAAGCTCCATTCGGAGAGGGGGCATTAATCGCCATCACAAAGGCAGGGGCGATCCCCTCCGTGACGTCAGAATAGGTCACGGGATGATTGTTGGCGCAAATCGCACGTGCGGCGCCAGGCGGATGGGTGGTGACTGAATTTTCCGTTCAGTAATGTCCCCGGGGTCAGAGGTCAAGGCAGTGTGGCATGAGCCAGTGTTGAGTGCCATCGGGTCAATTATAGGTAAGTAGCAAGTGTGAGATATCCTTATTGCACCGAAATACTATAGGATACCCACAGTTTAAAGATGCTCGTTTACTTGTTTTCTTTCAAGTGGAATCTCTTGGTTGCGAAGAGCGTTTGGTTATGAAGAGCGATTATGATGGTAAGTAAGTTGACTTGGAATACATCAGTTTAAATACGGTAGGGCGGTTATGAGAAAACTAAAGATCTGGTGTTGTCAAAACACCTGATATTGTTCTATAGAGAAATATCGTGTGGTCTGTTCTCGCTCACTTGATAGACAGAAAGCATGCGAAACAACAGTAATATCACGAGAAATTTTGAGGCAGTCGGAGACGCCAAGAAATATTTCAAGTTCGGAAAACAAGAATGATGGGTCTGGAGATCGACGAGGAATGTCAAGCAACGTTTGAGTTCCAGCAAATCTGGGATGGTGGCCTTGCGGTCGGAGGCAGAGGAGCTGCAGGTCTGAGTAACCGCTATGTCGTCATTAATTAGGCGAGCCAGTCTGCCAAAATCTGCGGCAACACTCGGTGGGTCACCTGACTGCCTTCCATAATTTATCCGCGGCGGTAGAATGGTCCTACTCTCCTACCTGTTATCGCTGTCAGAACTCCAACCAACTGCTTTAAATCTGCAGTGTTTTTAGCCCGTGACAAAGTGCCTGATTCACAACACAGCAGTTAGCGATTAGCAGTTCGGTTTGAATTTGTGGCGTGCAAAGTGGCTGCTTTGGGAAAATATCTGCAGAATGCACATGCGTCACTTTCGTCGAAATAAAACAACTAAAGGGTTGAGATGTGAAGGGCTTCATGTGCGCAACCAATTGGCCCTTGAGAGCAAGGGTAACGTTTTGTGCAAATGATTGGTGGGGCCGAACTGAGGATACGACAATCTAACCTCTCCTCAAGCGCAAACATCTCAATGAATTTAGGCCGCTTCGGTTAAACCGACTGCATTTTTCATTTTTGATATCGACATATCGGTATTATTTGTTGATAATATATATATATATATATATATATATATATATATATATATATATATATGTGTGTGTGTGTGTGTGTGTGTGTGTGTGTACTATCAGTCTGTCGTAAAGAAGTTTGATTTCCTGGCAATATTTGTTATTCTATCTGACTTTTTACATCCATCTGAGATGAAAGATTTTGGTTTGAAAAACACGCTGGTAGGGCCCAGAGGAATATTGATAGGAGTCAGACTGATATTGATAGGGTTTGGACAGTAGCAGGCCTATAGAAAACGACACCGCTGCTCGAATGTCTTAGTCATGTTAGCCTTAGTCAATGACATACACTATGCTCCAGCCTTGAAGCATGTGGGCACTAAAACACGCATGATGAGGCCCTCTCAGTTTCTCTCAGACTTTGCCTTAACATACTCCAAACAGTTGGCAGGTGTCATGCCAAATCATTTTAGCGGCTCTAGAAAACTGCATGCATTTCAACGCTTTCCAAATCTCCCTCGCTACGACGACTGCCAGAATGGATAATGGAACCCCTTAACTTGCGCGCGCCTTTGAAAATCACACAGATACTTTTACAAATAGATGTGCGACAATTTTCCTTGCTTTAAAAATTAAAACATTGAAAAACATAACGAGGAAAATTAAGGAAGCTTTAGGAACGTCTGAGGAGTACCTGTACTGATTCATCAGATATGAGAATTTATAATGGTGTTTTGAAACCGTTAGTTACGGCTGAACACGAGAAGCACAGAGACAAGAAGTTAAGTCAAGAACTATGTGACCACAGAATGTATTGCGGTTTGTCATATAAGTATGCACGCTTATCGTATCATGTTATTGATAACCAAACCCATTTGTCACATGCCTACTTGTTGACAGCAGGAACATCGACACGCACCGTAAAAAGCCTGAACGATAGCGATGTAACAAGGATCAATCATTTCCGTAAGAGGGAATACTCAAGAAAAACTACGATAGCTAACTGCGCCTAATGGAGGTTTGTTCAGTAGCAGGGTTTTTGTAATTCATGGATCTTGTTTGATTGTCAGCTTGACTAGAAATCAGGTTACCGTGATCGTTAAAGAAGCAACGAATTTGGCTTTGCAAGAAATTTGGGCGCATTGTCTCCTACGGCTACTTCAACAGGCAAGTCCATAAGCACACGTGTGCGCGCATGACAGCACACTTAGAAGATACCGGATACCGTTCGATTTATTACTACAGACCCCTTGCGGACACCATGCCTGTCCTTCCCAACCATTTTCCTCTGACTGAAATCACTCCCACACCGAACAATGTTTGCAGCTCGGCGGCCATGTTTCCCCAGTAAAAGCGGTCGACATCTCCGGCCTCTGAAGGGCTCAGCTAGCGCACGTCTCGCAAAAACGCCGCCAGAACCCGCGACACAGCCCCCCGCCGACCGTCGCCGGAGAGGGGCGTCCGTACCGCCCGCATAACTCACGGCCGAGCCCGGGCCGTACAAAGGCCCCACACGGTCCCCGCCGCCGCCGCCGCCACCAGTTAAATCATCCCATAATACCCCATTAAAACCCTTTAAGTTACCACGTCGCGGCGCGCGCGCCGGGGCGCCGGCACGACCGGGCCGGCTTATAATTAGGCCGAGTGAAAAAATGGCCCGGCGTGCGTCGCCCGGTCCTTGGCGGCGCGCGAGTGCGTGCGACCGGCGCTCGCGCCGGCCGCACAGCGCGCTTTGGTTACGCTCGCCCTGTGTGGAGATGAATGGGCGGAGCGGGTCGGTGGGATTGAGGCGCGCGCCGCGGGTGGCCGGCGAGCCTGCACGTTCGCGATCACTGTCGCCAGCGACGGGTAAACGGCGACTTGCAAAACGCCACGGAGCCCGTCCGAGTGACCGGCGCATTGTTCTGACGACACGCCTGACAAATCCAGCGGCGATTAGTGCCGGAGTGGAACGGTTCTGCTCGAGGGAGGAGGGCTAGGCAGCGAAGGCAGCTACACGTTTTCCAACATGAGAGAAAGTTTTATAGAAGACTGGTTACGGTTTATCTTTAGGAATACCGGTAAACTCCTTGCCTGTCCCGTAACATCTCGGATTGTTAAGGGTAACATGGCACTAAACATGTAAGCCGAAAACGTTCCGTGACCTGTTGACACCTACTATGTACGTAAGACCCCGATTTGTTTGCTTCCAGTAGCGTTTACAGACGGATCGTCTGAGTCATTTTGCCCTTAACCACGTCGGCGTATCGTCGTTTATCCCAGCGTCCCCACGTCCGCCCGACATCCGTCTTTGTCATGTTAACGAGTGCCGGCGGCGCTGCTAATGCTTTATCGCGGGACTCTCGCGGCCGCGAACTGGCGCGCGCGGCGGCCCCTCGCGGCGTTACTGGGTCCCCCGCGGCGGGCCCCGCGCCCGTCCCGGCCGTCCGGGCCCAGCGGGATCCGTCACGTTAGCGGAACCCCCGCGGCGGCGTCTGTCAGTCGAGCGCGGCCGCCGCGGGCCGCCAGCTGCCAGGCACGGGCGGGGCGTGTTGGGGATCCGTCTGACCTGTATCGGGGGCCAAATGACGGCAAATCCGCCTGACCTGGATCAGGGGTCGACTGAGCTGATATCAGGGGCCAAGTGACGGCAGGTCCGCCTGACCTGTATCAGGAGCCGACTGACCTTTATCAGGGGCTGACAGACGGTGACACGTCTGACATGTATCAGGGCCGACTGACGGAGATCCGTCTGACCTGTATCATAGGCAGACTGACAGTGAATCCTTCTGACGACCTACCTGTATGACAGCTGTGGTTTCTCTTGATACGATTCTAATTTTGACGACTGTTTTATTTTGACTCCGTGTTACACTTTGTTCATGTTTTAGGACGGCTAAACTAAATGGGAAGAACCCGAAATCCACCCACTGGAATCCATTTTTCCAATTCCCACTAGTTACACGCAACTGTAACCGGATCCCTTGGTCATCGTCTGTCACATCGGCCGGCCATTAATTTCTCTCCTTCCCTGGTTGGGCTGCGTCCATTGTCGGCTGACCGGTGCGCCAGGCCCAGGCTGATCCTGCGCGGTCCTGCGTCGGACCGCTGTAATTCCCAAGCTAAATCCACGTCGTCCGGGCCTCACTAAACGGCCGGCGACCCGCTGTTACCATCATACCGGCGTACGAGGCCACTAAATCTCGGACCAGGCCGGGCGGCCCGCGAAATATGCCAGTCAACTATCCCGGCCCTGCCGAGCCGAGAATGGGCGGCGGGGAGGTGAGGAAGGTGAGGTGCCTTAACCTGGCGGGACTGGTGGAAGGCGGAGAGCCCTTGGTGGCGATTCCAGGGAGGCCTGGGTCGGTGGGAGAGGATCAGTTAACAACGAGGGCTTTGTGGTGGTATACAAAGCAGGAAGGGGAAGCGAACGTGTTTCCTGTTTGTTGCGGACTAAAGGTGATTTCCAGAGACAGATGAGGATTACACAAATGGAATGGATTCCTTTCCGTACAGAATTCGTCTGAGGTCCGGGAAAATAAAGCAAACATGCAATGTGACCCGACGCCCGTTTTAGATAACTTGTTGTTCCCACCAAATAATCTGTTTCAAATGTGCAGCCCTCTCCATGTCCAGGACGATCTCGTTTTCTGACAGTGTGGATGTCGGCAGTGCCTTCTGTTGATTAACGTTGCCTTGTGAATGGAATACGCGGAACGGGACTTTTGAGGAATCCCAGCTGCATGGACTACTTATTCATGGTAATTTTAGCCGTCCTACGAAGGGTATGATAAATGCGTCCAGCATTTGAATGGCAAAATATGGTGGTGCAGTGCATACGCGTACCTACTGCGTACGCATGTGCACTATTCATGCGTGGCTCGTCTACAATCTCAGATCAGCATCGACGCAGTAGCCTGGATTCCGTTCAAAGCCTATCCAAATCCGCGAAATCCCAGATCCTGATTTCGTTTTGCGTCAGGATCTCTGACTTTCTTCAAACCCTGTACGTACAGCTCACGCTGTCAGCACGGGATCAGCTGGTGGAAAGCCAGACGTACTTCCTCTACTGACTCAGTCCCCAGTCTAACATCACAGCCGCCCCCTGCTGGCAGAAACTCTGGCCTACGACACCGACATCACTGACCGTCAGCCGCAGGGTCTGGCATCTTCACTTTCGCCGGCCACCGTCACCCCGCGACCAGAGGCAGAAGCAGCTGCCGCAATCGTCGGCAGCGATTCTGCACTTGGCTCTGGGCTGTGATATCGTGAACTGTACGTGGCGATCACGGCCAGCAGCTACCGTCAGTAGCATGCACCTTGGCGTGCCTGGGAGTTTGAACTAAATCCGACGGTTTGAGCGAGAGTTAAGCCATTTCATTACGTGCGAAAGGCTTGCAATTAACATGACATCGCATGAAGCAGAAGCGTATTGAGTTTCAATCACAAGGGTTTCAGTCACAGGAGTGGTCTTGGACACTGCTGAACTTTTTGTCCACGACAAGGACGTACAGAACGACGTCTTTACTCTGACAGGAATGAATGTGGCAAGCTAATACTGGTAATATACCATTATCTATAGCCATGCGACCAGAGACGTTCTCTCACAAACCACAGATCAATAAACGAAAACACACGTTTAACACCTAGTCGGCCAGAAAAAAAGGCAGGGTGCGGTGGGAAAACTATGAAGGAGTGCTGAAATCGTTTCTGTTACGTCCCTTACTTCCATACACATGTAATGGGTTCACGACATACTCGTCCACTTTCTCTCGAACCAGCTAGCGCTTTGCAGAACATTTCAGTCCTTGAACACTGGAAACTATACATACTCGGCTGTTAGCACAACAGTGTGAAATACATTCAGACACTTCACAAAAAACGTCCATCAGCGACGCCAACGAACAATAAAATCACTCCAGAACCACTGGCTCCGCATTCTTCAAATGCCTTAACCTGTGACGCAGCTTTCCTACTAACCCTCCGGCCAGAAGAGACCGACTCCAGGAAGCTGGAGTCACCGGCGGCGTGCTTTTCGGACGCGCGGAAGGCGACAGACGGCCGATAAAATGTAAATCGTCCGGCGGCCGCGGCGTCGGCCAGCGGCGGGCGATTGATGGCGTGACACCGGCAGACCGCCGCACGGCCGGTGTCCGCCGGACCTCAGCGCCAGCGCCGGCCGCCCTGGCCGCATGCAGATCGGCCGCCGGCGCCGCGCGGCCGTCGAGCAGGCGCCATTTAATTACGGCCGATCCATGTCGGACCAACGACGCCGGTCGGCGCCGGCAAAAACGGCCCGGCCGGGCGGAAACATCGGGCCGACGGGCGCGCCGACGGCCGGGCACCTGTGCGCCGGCCGCCGCCGCCCGGCACCGGGCCAATCTCCTGCCGATCGTATCGCCGCCGGCGGTCATCGATCTTCATCGGAGCGCGGCCCGGCCGGCCGGGAGGGCGGCGCGGCCGGCCAGCCGGGCGGTGGACGGCCGGCCGGGTCGTAAACGAGCCCTCGCCACACCCGGAACACGGGCAGATGGTAGCACGGGGAGACGGCGCCCCGTCAGTGAGCACATGACGTCTGGGTTCCGTAGTGGTGGCGCTGGCGGCTGGAGGGGCGACTCAGCGGCGGGTTGAAGCCAGGAAAGGCTGGTTCGAGCTTACGCCGCGTGTGGTCACTTTGTCCAGCACCCTGACGAAGAATGAGCGATGCGCCGTTCATTGCATGAATGACATTCACGCTGCTTGGCACGTTCTTTGAGTCAGGTACGTTAGCTTTCCCAACGGCAAAATGCATGGCCACTTGTTCGAGTCGGATTCAGACTTCCGGTGCGCTGACAGGTCCTTCCGGAGTTGGCAGTGGATGTATGACGTGGTTGTCGGTGGCGCAGCCGGCCCCATTTTTCATCAGAGAAGGAAGTATCACTTGCCGGATCGTAATCATTATCACGGCTTATGTGCGGAACACAGCCGTGTTGTATAGCGCCTGTAATTTGAGCCTCTGCCAGGGAACAATATTGTTCGGGAGCAAACTTGTACCACCCCATTGGCATTATGTACTCGTGAGTTAACCATACATCGCGTTACTGCGTGACTGCAGGCGTATTACCATTTTATGCATGTCTTATAGTGAAGAAATATCTTTGAAAATTAAGTTCATAGGAATTTAAGGTATGCCGAAAAGTGAAATATTATTGAATCTTTTTACTAGTTAGACAATTCAAGCTTTTCAAATGCCAAATAGCACCAATGCTAAATTTCCAGCAGTTCCTATGAAACAAAGTATATGGCGTCAACATTTTCAGATAAAAATGCATCTGAGAAGTTTAAGTAGTTGCCGAAAACAAAACAGCGGTCATGAGTAACTGAATTGTGACAAATATCGGTTTCGCATCATTTGACTGATTGTCAGTCCCGTGTAAATAAAGGTGACAAAAATAGTGTGGCAACGCTAGATTGAAAACGGTGAATTCAGGCTCGACTTGTTATGAATGATGAGATCTTGGCTCAAACTTTTGTTGCAGAGGTGTGTATCATCACAGTGTCAATATTTACAGAGGGCAAGCCTGGGCAAGCCCAAGGAAAAGAATGTGTGTAAGTGTTTGGGATCACTGGCCCAGGAACGTGAGAAGCTTGGCGGCCTTTCCTCACTTTTCTCAAATGTTTAACCACATTAATCCTATTCTGCATTACACAACAATAACTGTTTATACACCTTCCAGTGCTTCTCCTCCCCGCGCTCTTTGATGGTTCTCACTGTTATGTCAGGATGTGCTTTTTTCACTACACACAAATTGAGCACAAAAAAGATGCCCATTGTCCCTAGCCCCACATTTATACGCCTTTTGGCGCATTACTCTGTAAATCAAGTAAGAATTGCCGTCATCCAGGAACGACCTACTGAAATGGCCTTGCGTATTCGCTGGATGCGTCATCCGTGAATCATTTGGTGAAATGCCGCTAAATACATACGCATTGGTGAAGAAACATATTCACAGTTGAAAGGGTCAGAGCTATTTTCGGCCAGTTTCTTTCCAAGTTACACCATAGAATTAGTGCTAAAATTATCCAAAGCTGACACGCAGGGGGGCAGCCAGAATTTCCTTGGGGGGAGCTCAGTGTGAGCTGAAATCATATGAGAAGCACCTGCTTGGAAGACGATATGTTATGGTTTTCACAAAAATGCCGGCCTAAGGGGGGAGGGGCCGGGTCCACAACCCCCGTTTGGCTGCGCGGGTATTGGTATGTCATTGCTTATCCGGTGGGCTGTTGCAATACATTCCAAATGGGCTGCCACACGTTTATATTTATGTGGTACTGTAGCATTTTTAATTTACCTTTCACTTCCATGCCCATCAGGTAGCACACGTCACTTCGCATGCATCGCGTTAAGCGCAGAGCACCAAAAATCCCCCAACACGCTCAGAACCTGCCAGTCAGGCCATCCTTCGAAAACCGCCGGCAAAATCACGGCTTTTGACGGCCGCGCTCGACCAATCAGCGCCGCGCGGCGGCGAGGCCCCGCCCCTCGCCGCGCCGTCTCGAAGAAGCGGCGCCGGCGGCCGGCGGTCAGTCGTCCGCGCGCCCCTGTGCCGTCGTGTGCCGCGAGCAGACGCGCCGTGACGGGACGCGTGTGCCGCGGCATGCTGTGACGCTGTGCCGGCCTCGGGCGGCGCCCAGTGGGATATGTAGGTGCTATGCGGCGGCCTGAGAGGGATTCGATGCGGGGAGCGGGCGCGGCCGGCGGCGCCCTGTTCGCGCTGCTGGCTCTGCTGCTGCTGCAGCCGGCAGCCGTGCACGGATACTACAACTGGATGTGAGTACGCCGACCGCGCTGGCCGGCACCTGACGCCAGCCAAAGTCAAACAACAACAATAAATAACGCGTTAAATACAAGTAGTAAGCGGAACAAATTTTGTATATTGCTTTGTCATTATAATTTGTTTTCATCCATTTTTGACCTCGACGTTCTTACTTCTGCTGTCGATGTATTTTTTTCTAGAAGTTTTTGTATCAGCAAAAGCTCATCGGAGGCTGAGGCATTTAAGTTACCCTGTCGGTTTTGAATCCAGTCTGCTGGATTCTGGATTGTTCGATGGCACGTTGGTGGATGGCGTCCCCGTAGTCGACCATCTACCTCCGCCTCTGTTCCTGCGTTGTGCGTGTGTGCGTGCGAGCTGGTGATTTGTGGAGCTGAGATTGCTGGGTGCAGGTGGCCGGCTGGTGATTACGGGTCTCCGGATGTGAAAGGCAATCATCGACGTTTGACAATGCCCGAGTGTGAGAATGCAATCGTGTCGAAAGCCACTTATCGCGTTCAGATGGCCTGAGAACGCGGAGGGAGGTGTAGGAGTGATGAGGTTATTGATTAGTTGTTACCTGCCATGCATGCGAATAGCCTATCAATGCAAATTAAGTTATTCTGACACTCAGTTCAGCTCTTCTACAAACACTGCTGTCGTGGCCGAATACTTGTCATGGAAAGGCAATCATGCGTAATGAAGTTTATATTTCCGTTCCTCAGGAAGATTTTTAAATTTTTTACATCTCTGGGAATATAAAGATAACAAAGCAGTCTCTTTGTGTGCATTTACTGGCAGCATTTACGTCACTTACGCCCTGTTTTGTACAGGGCAACGTGTTTTGCGTTGCACCAACACGGCGCGAAACATGTCCCAGCTTGTTTGTCTCCCGAGGCAACGGTCGGAAGGCGACCGAAATCAGTTAAGCACCCATGCCAGACGGTCGGGAGATGTAATGCGTGATCAACCTTACTTCATGGCCTTTTTGACCGTCGTCTGGAACTGTCAGCTAGGTAGAACATGATGACGCAGCAGTGAAGCAAGAACGAGTGGTAAGGGTAGTCGTTCGTCAGTTGCTGTAGTCGGTTATGGTTTTTGTTTATGGTTTGGGTTTTCAATTCGGACAGAAATTGATACCAGTCAATGCAGGAGGCAGTGACGATGTACTTCCCTTGGTAACGCTAAATTCCAAATGTTCTGGCAGGCTCCGCTTTGTAAAGAAATCTAGGCATCTTCCTCTAAAGAAAACTATGCCGAGTGCGAAGGCAATGTCTGCCTTGGAATGTGAGTCGGCAGTGGCATACCCAACACTCGTGGTGACTCGTCAGATGAGCGGAGTCGGCTAGTTTTATCAGACAGGCCCGCTCGGCACGAGATATTGCCCTTTGGCGGGATATGTTGCCCCAACAGAGCAAGACGGAGAGAGAGAGAGAGAGAGAGAGAGAGAGAGAGAGAGAGAGAGAGAGAGAGAGAGAGAGAGAGAGAGAGAGAGAGGGGGGCCTGCGGAGTGGCCTAACAAGGATTCCCAAGCGTTATCGGATATCAATGGTCGGACAAATTATCATGGGCTCCCCCCATGGGATGAACCCTTTCTGCGGGCGAAAATTCCAGTCTTGATTATTGTAACTGTATTACCTATAATTGTTTCGCTTCATGTAATGTATTCAGCTGAAATATGCATGGTACAGTCATATTGGTAAACGCAAGGAAAAAGCAGGAGCAGTTGTTTCCCAGTCTTCTGGAAGAACGTTTCGCAGCAAAATGTTCACCTTGTACGTAGCTACCCAAGAAAAACTATAATTGCACAGGGAAGTCAAACTGCTGGAAATGGGCCTTTGATTTATATATCATTGTGTTCAACTGGGTTGCCTTATTATTTTCAGTTTATCATTCATTGCTGGTCTCAGTTGACTTGTTATTAGGCCTGCGAAAAAGGAAAACATTTCTTACATGATAAGCAAAATTTACGTTACTGGCTCGCGAAAACAAACTTTAGGAAGAGAACTGTGAAAACAGATTTCAAACTCAGACAGCGGTGAAAGCGTCACCCGTACCCACCTGGCCGTTCCGCTGTCGCTATCACATTCGCTCATCACCTCATCGGCATTCCACCGTCCTCTCCGGCGTCGCCCGAGCCGTCAGCCCGCCAGCGCGGGCCGCTGGACTCCGATTCCGTCACGGGACGGCGGCTCTCGGCGGCGGATTCCATTGCGCCGTCCGCGCGGTCGCGGATCGCCGGCCGGCGGCGGCCCGGCCGGTGTCGTTTTACATAGCCGGGCCGTTTGCCAGGAAAGGTAAATGATTCTGCCGCGGAAGGCAGCGTGTTAATGCGCCATTATCGTGACTGGGGCAGGGAGGAATGTGAGGGATGGAGGAAGGCGTCCAAGATGTGTTTTTGAGTGGAGGGAAGAAGACGCGGTCTGTGCGGAGACCAGACTCCACACAGAATCGGCTTGGCGTTTCCTACGGTTGTCCTAGTTTCCCAGAGTCTAGTGCCTTTGTGCTAAATATCTTTCCAGCGAGGACATGGGAGGTGCTCAGTGGGGCCATTCAATTTCTCCGGGGTTCGAACTTCGGCTATAACCCGCTGCCGCGGACTCCACGTAAGCCGGCTGTAACTGGCGAGCGAGGCTGCAGTCCCGATGGCTCGTCTGTGAACGCACCGTAACGTAGCAGCAAAACCAAGGCGTTCTCTCGCCGCCACGAGCGGTCCCCAGCCTGGCCTCGGCCTCCGGCGCCGTCCGGGACCGGGGAGCGACTCCCAGTCGTCCTGACCGTGGGACAGTTACTGTCGCCGAGCGGGGACAAAGGTGGCCCGGCGCCGGCCGGCCGAGACGGTTATGATGCCTGCAGGTGACGCGGCTAATTGTCGCCGTCGCCGTAACTTGTACAGCAGCGCGTCTGCTGCCCTTGGAGGCCCGCGCCGAAGCCTGCTCTGCCCGCCACTGTCGCTCGCGGACGGCGCAGGGCGGCCGTCCTGCGTCCGAAGCCTGGCGGCGGCTTCGTCCGATGGCAAGAACTGGACTTGCGCAACCCGCTAGTATTCAGACTTGGTAACGCAGTTTTTCACCTTAAGAATATTCATGTTTGCGACACTTGCGGCCGTTTCACGCAAAGCCTCGGGGCCCAGTTCCACGAAAAGCACAACACTCTCGTCTGGCGGAATGAAGAAGGAATGAGCCAACTGTTTCAGTGGGTCAGTCGTACTGACCTGGCCCCGTCCGCCAACCCATTAGCCATGCGGGAGGTGTGCCGGCCGCACGTGACACGCCGGCATTGTGAGCGGGACTCACGCCGTTCCGCGGCGCCGCACAGGATGCATAGTGAGCGCACGGGACGGCGCCGGTGCACATCACCCAGCCCGAGAACAATGGGGGCCTCAAATTAGGTGCCGACGCCGGCCCAGGTGAATGCTACGCGTGACCGGCCGGGCAGCGGCGGCCACGTGAGGTGTACCTGCCAGCCGTCATGTCGCGGCCTGTCTCCCTGTCAGGTCACGCAGATTGGGCGGAGATACGTCGGTGATGGTTGTTAGTTGCTCGTGTCCGGAGCGCCGGACTTCCGGGCTCCGCGCCGGGTCGGTTCGGTCGAGCATGTTTTATCGGACGTTTAGACCTGTGAGGTCGGAACGCTTCTTGGGATTTCCACGGTTTCCGACGAGGCGGGCTGGTTTGTGGGATGGCCAGCATTAGCGGAAGGAGGGACGAACTGTACGGACAGAGGCGAACACAGAATCCGTTCGATTTCCACGGCGTTTGTGTATGTTAAGCTCTGCAATTGGGGCTCTGTTGCAAACTGCACCTGCCGCCTGCAGAACACGGGGCACGTGGCGACAGACGACAGCACGTGGCGACACACGGCGGCGACTGGCCGGCCGAGAGCGAGAACGAACTGCTCCTGCAACCGTCACCCCTGTCACCCGGCGACACCCACAACCCCTGCCAGCCGGCACCGACCGAGGCAAAAACAGTGCTCCGAGGCAGACCAGCTGTGCCCGGCAGCGGGCGTGGGTCGCCGAGCTGGAACAGTGGTACCAAACAGGTATCACTGTTCCAGGTCGGGACCGACCCAAGCAGGCATCACAGCCGGGACCGGCCAAAACGGGTGTCACTACTTGGCCCACCCAAACATCGATCCTTCCGCGTGGGGACCCAAACAGATATCACTGCCGGCGGCCGCTGTCCGAACCGAGGGCACCTCGGCCTCGTCCCTCTGAGACGGATATTGCAGGGCGTGACGAAGCAGTTCTGCAATTTTTGCGTCAGGCATCGGGCTCAGAGCCTGCCTGGCCCGCACATGCGAGTCATCAGCCATGAAACAAAACGGCGCCGAGCTCTCAACGCGCCTCGGCTGAACACCTGCGAGTGACTGGCTCGCTAATTACCGGCCGGGACCCGCTCCCCCCGCCCGGCTCGTCCCACGCCGGCGGGCCGAGCCGGCAGTGCCACATCACGGACCTCAGGGAGGCTCGTGAGCGCTGGTATTTCGGGCGGTGTCCGGCGGCCGGCCGTTTCTCACCGCGGCGCCGCGCGGCGACTCACACCCCGGCCACTCAATCACGACTCGGAAGGGTGCTGTTTATTGAGGCGAGCGTACGCACGTTTTTCAGCCGCGCCGGGCGCTGCCGCCGAGCGGCCGTGCAAGAAGGGCGCGCGCACGCGTCGGGCGTGACGGCGTGCGGCCTGTTTGCGCGAGGCGGGCGCGCGCTGCGCCGGCCGCGCGGCGCGGACGATGACGGCTCGCCGCGGGAGCCGGCTCCGGTGTCTCGGACAGCGGACAGCGCGAGGCGGCGGCGGATCGTCCTCTTCTGTTGCTGCTGCTCCTCCTCCGTCACCGCCGCCGCCGCCGCCGCCGCCGCTGCCGCCGCCGGCGGCGGTCGCCGCGCTCCGTGACGGCGGCGGGACGTGCTGACGCGGCGGCGTGGCGGCTCGGCTGCGTCCGCGCGGCCGGCGCGTCACCCGAGACGGTGACGTCACGCGCACCGCTCGGATTTCATCGGCCCTGTGAATGGGAGCGGGCGGCACTGGCCGCGGCCAGTCGGCCCCGCCGCCGCCGCCGCCGCCGCCGCCGCCCGGCCGCCTGCAAACACCGCCCGCCGCCGACCGCCGCGTATTAACGCCGGCCGCCGGCGCGGAGGGTCCTTTATTCCGGCCGCCGGCACGGCCCGACGTGCCTCGGGAGCCGGCCGGTTCAATTAGCCGGCCAGGTGGATGGCGGGTGTGAATCCCAACCGCCGCCGGCCGGGATCTAAGAGGCCTGTTGTTAGCCGGCCGGACACCGGGAGCGTCATTGAGCGGGGTCGCGGCGTGACGGAGCCGGAAGGTCGCCGGCGCCGCCAGGAAACCGGAGCCGCTGGGAAGGCCCGACGTCGCACAGGAGTTCTGTTTCAAGGTGATAGATTGCCGCATTCCGAAGCGTCCGTGGACGAGGCGGGATCGTGCCGTGTTGTCGTCCACTGGAGGGGGCATTAGCAGGCAGGATTATTCTCATGTCCGCTCTGGAACGTTCATATGTTTCTAGTCGAGAGCGGTGTCATTGGCAATCGTGACATTTTACATGCAGCGTTTCTATGGCGAGGGTGGAGTGCCGAGGAAGGTCGGATAAGGATTACATCTGGAGCCCATTGTTGTCTGTGCTTCCGCTGTCTCGCCTTGGAACGGTGTGAGTTTGCCGGCAGTGGCTCGGCACAATGGCCCACCGTCACTTTTTAGCCGGCGGAGAATGCCTGTCATTTATGACAGACCGGCCCTTACACCACACCGCGTCGGGTGCAAGATTTCGCCTCGAGGAGGCCCTGTCGTGAGCGGGGCAGTTTTGCTGTCACTGTTGTAGGCGACAGGCAGGTATGCGGCCTTTGCAGCCCATGTTCGCCTGTGCTGTTGGTTGTCAGGGAATCTCGGACCGTGGTAACCTTATAAAGCCGCCTCTGACACGAGGATGGCGTGCATTCAGTCATGTTGTAATGAAATGCCACCCTGTCGTGTCGTGGGGCTGCCAGCCACGATCAGTGGAATGTCGCCACTGTTGTCGACCTTTGAAAAGGGACTGGAGCAAGCGGGAACTCTGGTGTGAACATAGAGCGCTGTCCATAGGGCACGCAAGGCGGCAGCGCTATCAGGTTTGGAAATTTGGACATGAGCGATGTGGTGTCGCGTGGAAAGAAAATGTCTAAAACATGGTTCTAACCATACCAACGTTGAAAACACCCACTGGGCCATTACGTCATAATATGACTGATATTTATCACTCTGAACTGATTCGCTGTCCAAAGAGCGCCGCGTTGTCGTGTTTTCAAAAACGTTACAATGAGCCAAGACGGCTGGAAAATATTGCCGTCTATCGGTATTGTATCCACCGGGCATCATTTTTACAGGCGTCAAATGTGGTGCTGGTGACCTTGATGACTAATGTATAAAAAATAAGCTATCTTTTCATAACTTAAACCAAACATCCTGCGCTGCAGACACCGACAACCACGTTGAACGAATAATAAACGGTACCCTCTCTCAACTTGAAAGACATCTTTTAAATGTATAGAAGTCCTTTCTCTCGTCAGGAAATGCATTCCATGGCCTACGGCGCGCACGAAATCTGGCCATATGACGGTTTTTTTCAGCAGTGGTCAGGGCAACCCTAACTGTCTTTGCGCTTGACTGTCCTCACCTGCCCACATCTCTGAGCTGCATTTGCATTCTGGCTCTAGCTTCCATCTTCTCACAACTATGCCCACCCCGGTGCCTCGCTGGGGCCGCCCTTGCTCACCGCCCGCCTCCCGGCTACCAAATTACCTGGCGGCCGCCGACCTGCCACCCGATATCCACACATCTATATAATTACCGGCGCGGCCCACGCACTGCGTGCCACATGTTACGCGGCCGTCCGCACGCGCCGCGGCGCAAACCACCGCCAAGTGGCCGCCTCTGGCCCGTGTGGCCGCCGCCGGCGGCGGCGGCAGCCTGTGACAGTGACCCGCGCCACCCTTCATTCCGTGTCACGTGTCGCCGGCCGTGTCGGTCGCCGGGGAACGTGCCAGGCCGGCCGCAGCGCCTCGCAATCCCGGAGCCGCTTTGTCGGCCGGCGGGAGGTTCGGGGCGAGGCGGCGGCTTAGGGTGGTCTCAGGAGGGGGCTCAGGGACGGGTCTGGAGGTGTTCAGTGGAAGTGGAAGTGGCGTCCGTGGAAATCAGGCTGGCGGTGGTCCCCGAGGCGAAGTCTGAGTAGTCTGGGGAAGAAGTTTCGAGAGGATCAAGTGGTTCCGACGGCGACACTAGCACACCGAATTGGAAGGGGTTTTGAAAGGAAAGAAACAGTCAAGGAGTTTCAGCCAGCAAGACCGCACGGAGTTAGTTATTCATTAGTAGAGGAAGACAAATTTTTGCTGATTGAAATAAAAAAGCATAGTCACAGATCGGTACATGTCATGATTCATAATTGCAAGTGGTTCCATTCGGAATGTTCCGGCTTTACACATAGACATGTTGAGGTCTATTTTTGTCTTGCCAGTTGCCATGATGCGCATCCACGCGGTTCCCCTGGCAATTTCCTAAACATTTCCTAACATCCCAGCCCACTCTGTGACAAACGGCTACACCGTCGGCTCAAAGCCCCATTCTGATGAGCCCCGACTGTCACCGTGACGCTGGCACTCTGTGTCGGCGCTCGGACGGCGACTGTGACGGTCCCGGCTGCTCCCAGCAGTCATTAGTGTCCCCGTCCCGACAGCGCCGGTCTCCTGCGGCCGCTCAGCTGCCAGGCCACGGCCTTAATTGCCGCCGTTTAAACGTTCAAGGTGTTCCCCAATTACAGAGTCACGCTCCCATGGCTGTTTCGTGCGGCTGCATGCAAATTCCGAGAAATTAATAAAGTCTAATTGATGCCCCGGCTTGTAGCGTGGTCCGGCGGATTATCCAGATTTTATCGGCTGGAAAGCGACATGCGTTGGCCGCTTCGTCATTCAGGAATTCCTCTGATCGCTATCTTGCAGCGGCCACCTTACAGGCCCTAATGCTTCCGATATCAAAGGCCTGGCCTCGCGCGACCTTGCGGCCTTCGGCCCACTTCGGGATTAGGTCGCCGGACGACGCCGGCTGGATGCAGAACGCCCCGAGCAAATACACCATGACAACCCGCCATTGGTGCCGAGGTCGCGTCAACTTCTGTCTCTCAGCGACCACGTCCGCTCCGAGCCTCCAGACGGCGCCGGACGACGCTGGAGACGAGCCCGTATCAGGAGGAGACCAATCATCGTGATCTGGCCTCTTGTGCCGGTCGGCGGCGCGGCGGCGGCCAAGTTTTCCCATTAGCGGAGCGGCGTCTGGGCGCGCGCTGCGCTCGTCGTTAGCCGCGGTGCCGTCAGAGGTGTTGGCCGCGCGGGATCACGCTGATTAGGCGCGGTTTTAGCAGATGTCGACGGCCGGACGATCGCCGGCCGGGCAGACGGCAGAGTCAGAACAGAGGTCTGTCCCGGCGGACGGCAGAGCCGGAGCAGAGGTCTGTCCCGGGAGACGGCAGAATCGGAGCAGAGGTCTGTCCCGGGAGACGGCAGAATCGGAACAGAGGTCTGTCCCGGGAGACGGCAGAGCCGGAGCAGAGGTCGTCGGGCCGGCCGGGCAGAAGGTAAAGTCGGAGCAGAGTTCCGTTCGTACAGACGGCGTAGTCGGATCAGAGGTCCTCCCGGGCAGACGGCAGAGACAGAACAGAGGTCCGTCTGAGCAAAAGGCAGAGGCAGATCAGAGGTTCGGCCGGCCGGGCGGACGGCAGAATCGTTGCAGAAGTTCGCTCTGCCTCAGCAGACGGCAGAATCGCAGCAGAGGTCCGCTGGTTTGGACCAGCTGCCGCGGAGGCCAATCAGGCACGGAGCGGCGCCGCGCCGCCGGCCGCCAAACCGGTTTTGCAATTAGAATGACGGTCATTTTCTTCCATTAACCGGGCCGGCCGGTATCGATGTCCCCCTCACCGTCGCGGACCATCAATTTGGCCGATGACCGGGCCGTTTCCCGGCGTCACGTGTCCCCGCCCCTGGGACACGGCGCGGCCCGGCTGCAGACCGCGCCGTGAGCCGTGCCCGGGCGGAGAGATGGACGATTAGACGACGCTGCTCCGGCGGCCGTGCCGTCTGCCCGCACCTGACGTCGGCAGCAGCCGGAGCGGACCGAGACCTACGACGGGCCGGTCTCGACGGAGAGGATCCTGTCGCACGGGGGACCTTCGGACGGGTAATCAGCATCACTCAGTCGGTAATGGAGTCGGAGTACGCCTTCTGCAGTCCAGCCGGCTCCGCTGCCTGCATCGTCCGAGCCTGCCCGGCGCACTTCGGGTCTGAGGGCCAATATAGCCCGCGCTGGAGAGGGTCAGAGCGGGTCGTACGCACTCCTCCCCTGATGCAATCTCGGCCGTCCCCAGATGACCCCTCTTGTGCCGTGATAACCGGACGACCTGGTGACCCTCGTGGGCGTTACGAAGCGAGCGCTTCCCGGCGGTGCCAGGGCACGCGTGAGCTTACGACCCGGCTCGCCGCGTCAATGTTGTTCCACAGCGGCGTCCGTCGTCGTGGCTCAGACCGGAAGACGTTAGTCGACGTGCGACGTCTCTCGTCGATGCGCTGTTATTCGAGACGGTGTCATGTGATTGATCGCGTTTCCAGCCGTGATGTCAAGCACACACCGCGTGCAGTCTGTGTGAAGACTCCGTGTAATCCTGCAGATGTCCACTGCTGCCGATTTTAAGACGCTTAACGCGAACATTTCCCATTTTGCCTTTTATCAGTTTAGCCTCTTTTCTCAGAACAAGGCAGACCGAGCGGAAACCAAGCTGCGAAAGTGAGAGAATAGAACTTGTTAAGCTTGAAATACGATAAGGTTAACGAGCTGGGCGTCGGCGGCTGCCCACCTTCACACCCATGTGCGGCCCAGTTTCCGACCAGACGTCTGAATGCTATCTGAACTTAGAGGATCTCAGGCTGGCTGGCGGGACGGTCCGTTCGGAGCGAGCTTTCACAGGGCCCAGCGGAGCGACACAGCCGTGGTTGGCTGTGGACGGCGGCGGCGCGCCTGATATTGCTTCACGGCGATCCTGTTTAGACTGAAGTGCGACGAGACCGGCATGCTGGCTGCATGTCAGGCTGGAACTCGGAGTTCCGTTTCAGTCTAGTCACGGCGAGATCGCGCGGTGGGTTTTGTGGGCTTAGCCAATGTCGCGATGATTAAAAGCGAGAAAACTTATGCATGCAGATGTAAACAATGAAGATTTATGTGATGTAAAACGGAGATGAAAGCACGATCGGTGATCAAAGGATATTTAAAAGTCATGCGACGCCGGCTGGAAGCAGCCGGATTTAGACCAAAACAAGATGGTGCATAGAATACTGCTGGGTCCTGGCAAGACTGCACCGTAGACGATTGAGGAAAACGGTGAGAGCAAAGCGTCAGCGACAGCGAGGCGTAGGACTGCTTTAAAAATAGCGTCTTGCCACAACCAACAAAACACTGCGACAAACCGTTGCGATGCCGACTGAAAACCGCCGCAGCAGAAGTAGATGAAGCAGCAGCAGCAGAAGCAGAAGTAGATTGGATTACTGCAATGCCTTTTCGAACCAGAGGCACCAAGTTAAACTATCGTCCAAAAGGTCGCGGCTTTCACAAGCCTAGAAGTTGTTTAGTTAAAACGTGGACAAACAACACCCAGGCACGGCGGGCCGCCGTAGACAACAGCATGATTCAGTGAAAGTTTTCGTGAAGCACCTGGCGTCTAGCGACTTCGCGTTAAAACAGAAGCACCACGGCACCTACCCCAGCAATGACGTGTTTCTTCCTGGGACGGATCCCCGCTCTGCTTCGCGGCGCGGCCAGGCGGGGGGCCACCCACTGACCACAGTTATCTGGCCGGACCGGGCCGTCAGCCTGCCGCCGCACAGATACCGCGCCAGACGACCGCGTCCCCGCCGACGCAGCACACCGCACGCCCTGTCCGTCGTCACTCGCGTAACGAGACCGTCACGCCGACGCCCCCCCCCCCACCCCCGGAGAATCCGCCCCCTCGGAGGCCGCGCTGGGGCACCGTTCTTTGGACCATCACGCTGTGTTCGCTGCGGAAAGACTCACCGCGGCCTGGCCGGCCGGCGGAGATTTTTATTGGCGGCGGCACGTGAGATGTTTTCGGTGCAGCCTGTCGGAGGGACCACCGCGGCTCGCCGTCGGCAGATGCGGTGCGGCGGCAGGCTCGCGCGGCATTTTGGACAGCCGCCAGTGACCGGATGCCATGCAGCACCTGTCCCGGTGGCCTGCTGCTGAGCTGAGACGACGTCGTCGCCGGAAATCGCCCAATATCCGGACGTGTTCCTCTTTGTCTGGCGGGCCCCGCCGCGGGGCGATGACAGTCATCGATTTCGACGTTTTTCATCGCCCCGTCGCTGCCGCCGTCGACGCGGGCTCAGCGGCTGGCAGGAGAGGCCGCCGAGGGCCTCTTGAGCTCCCCTCTTTCACCGTTGCGGCGGCTGGAGTGCGGGTCGCTCGATCGGCACGACAGGCGGCGCCGGCCCGCCGGGCCAAAGGCTTGGCGTGCTCGCCGGCCGCCGTCTGGTGGCCTTTGTCGGCTCGGATGGGAGCTTCAGCCGCCGGCTCGTGACGGGCAGTGACGTAGCCGAGCGGTGGGACGCCTGGCCGGTCCCGCACTGGCCGTGACCGGCCTGTCCGGCCGGCCTGTCTGCTGACGTCACCAGTAGTCGCCGCAGCAGGCGTTACATTTACAGAAGGGGTCGTAGGGATGAGATGATGTCTGATCTTCACTGCGAGACCACCTGAGGCCAGGGGGGTGGTAAACCCAGCGTTGGCGCAGTGGATTGGCCGGTCTTGACGTCCGCGGCAAACACAGACATGCGCTCTGTGGCCACTGATCGTGTGCGTCAATAAAACGGCCCGCTTCCTTTTGGCGATAGGAGTCTCGGGAAATTCTCTGATGTCTTGCTACGGAGCAGGTGTCGGCTTTCTCCGATATGAACCAGGGATAACATCCCGCCTTTTTATGTCAAAGGATAAGAGAATCGGCCTCAGAGTTCTATAAATTTACTAGCCTCATGTTTCCATCGGTATGAATTAGACTGACGAGCCAATGTCGGTTTGAACGGGTTCTTTTATATAGTCATTTGTTTAAGACATTGGGCCTTCATCATTGGATCAGGCAGGTTATTGTTTGTCCGAGGTCACAATGGCACTGGATGTGACTGCCTCGAGGTCGACTTTTGGGGTACATAGTTTTCCAGCGGAAAAAACTTTGAGATCCCTCTAACCTTTGATGTTCAGATCCTGTTTTGATATGTTTTGACTGTTTGTTACGATACCTGCCCGTTTGAACTGCAAAGAGGCGTTTCCGCCCCTTACAGAAACTTTCAGTCATGTGCATGAGGAAAGATCGAAAGCCGCATTGGCATGGAAGTCTGTTGTTATCAAAATCGTTTCATTGTTATAAACCCCGGTATCTTAAAAGGATCTCCTTCTTCGACCGGCCTATCCAACACAGTCATCTGCGGACCACCGGCGTGAGCTTCCATTTCCACCGCGACCAACCCGCCGACTCCTCCCCACAGCCTGCCTTTGATTCTCCCTGACCTGCCGGCAGCGGCCCGCTCCGGCGACGCGTCGCCGTCTGCCAAGAGCGCGCGGCGTCCGCGCTCCGAGCGTCTGCCCGACTTTTGCCCGCCGCCGCCGACGGGGAGGGGCGCTCCCCCCCGCCTCCGGCGCTAACTCAGACGGGCCGGACCACCCAGGAGGCGCTGGAACTCCTCCACGGCGTCGATCCGCCGTCAGAACCGCTCCGGAGTGACGGCCCGCAAACGGGCCGGAATACCAGCGCCGGCCCCTCCGTCTCGCCTCCGCCGCCGCCGCCGCCGCCCGCCGCCCTGTTTACCTTTCTTATTATAGTCTCGTTAAAGCGGGCTCTTGGATGTTCGTGCAGGTCCAAAGGCTGTTAAGCCGTACCTTTAGGCCTGTATCAACAGAGCCGTGAGCCGCTGATGCGTACACTTAACGAACACTTTGCTAATGAAGCACCACTGGCGGAGGGGTCTTTTTGCTTTTTTACGCGTGTGCTTCGTTACGGTGAAGCGTCGTCGGGCACCTTTGTTTCACAGGCCACACGAAGACAGAAATATCGGCGTGGGCGATTGAAAGGGCGAATAAATTGTTTCCAATGTGGTGCTCTAGCTCTGGATGGTACTGAAATGGCTCGTGACGGACGTTTGACGTCATCTGCCGTTCTGCGGGACGAGGCTTATGTTCTCGCCTGTATGAGGCGAGGCTTAATGTTCTCGGCTGCCACGTCTGAGGCGACGTGGGCTTATCGGATTCCTGCCGCGGCCTGGTCGTTAACGGTTTAGAGACAATACCTGACTGCACATCAGGTGGTCCGGATCGGTACACGATGAGCCGTCGTGTAAGCCAATCTGGCAGAACAGGGGATTTTCTGACCCGTTTAAGATCTCGTCTGGTGATAGCGGTCACGATCGCGCGTGACGCTTCCATTTTTGGCGACATTAAAAAACGATTTCTGGCGAATGGTCATCGGAATTATTGATCCTGCACTTATGGCTTGTTAAGTGGAGGTGTCTGCATTTTAATTGGAGATTTAAGGGATTACCGACCTTTGGCGGTGCAATCAATAACTCGATTTTCTGTTCTTTCCGGATCCTACAGTTTCACAAGTCTATGTTTTGCTCACATTTTTAGGTGAATCATTTGTCTCGTTATGAACCCAGAGTTTAAAATGATTTGCAGGCATCCTTCCAGAACCAAGTATCGGTCCCGTGTGCACGGTCCACTTGCATTTACCTGGAATACTTAAGGGACGCTTCTGACGTTGATTTACGTGTAGCATACGTGTTTTTTTCTTGTGTTGACACCAGATGGCACGTTTTGAGCTAACAGGAGGCTGAGATCAAATATATGGGAATGGGAGAGGTGTTGTTCTAGTTTGCCACGCATTTCTTATAGTCTAGATGAACAGGATGTGATGAGCGTTCAGTTGGCGATGTTTTTGCGTCTAAAAAGGCATATGTTGCATGCACCAACGTCGCAAGCAGTGACTGAAAGCAACACAACCCAGTTCCAAAACGCCTATTCGACGTTCTTCGTAGAAAGCACAGTTGTACACTTCTTCTGCCGTCGAATAATTTCGTTATCGAAACTACATCAAAGCTTCCGCTGTCGATCGTCCATTTCCCGAGTGCAACCGGCGAAAGTTTCAACTTGTCTCGCAGGTATCTCTACCGCGTGACAAATCGCTCGCTAAAGCTGACAATGCCCCACCGTAAGCTGGTTACATTAGTGTAATCTGCGCACTCCCGGTTAACGTATCTAACGAACAGATTTCTCCACTTATTAGGCAGGCGTGAGCGGCCGTCGCCGTCGTTTTACGACGCCTCCGCGCGCCGTGGCGACGCACGTACCCCGGACATCTCGTCCGCCTGCGTGCGGCCAGTGCGGCCATTGTTCGGAGCGCGCGGGCATCGCTCAGAAGACCTCCAGCCGTCGCCGGCCGGCCGGTAGCCAGATTTATAGCTCACTCTGTTGACATTCGGGGGCGGCTTAAAATACACCGCCGGCCGGCGCGATGTCGCCCGCGGCTGCCGGCGGCGCGTTAACAGGGCGGACGCGGTCCGGGAGTTGCCGGGTTGACGCGTGGGAGCGGGAGCCGCGAACGGCGGGGGCGGGCGGCGCGGCCGCGTGTGGAAGGCCTGCGGCCGGGCGCCGCCTTGCCCTCGTTTTGCGACGGTCAGGAAGTGAAATTACGCCGGATGAATTTATGGCGTTTTGATGCCGCGTAATGTCGGAGATTTGCAGCGATTATGTTACCGACTTCCCGCGGCGCCCGGGCCGTGCGGTCGACAACCAGCCGTCATGATGGCTTGCGCGCGCCCGCATTGCCTCCCACTCTGTCAGGACGGGTAAAAAATCCTTGGTTCGCGCCAGAATATGCACGGTTTTGACCTTTGCTCTGCAAAAAAGGCAAAGGTAGTCCATGCCCTTCGACGCCAAAGGGGAGCGTTTCCGGTGCGGAGCCGCACGGTTTGGACGGATGGATCCCGCCGCTCCGCCTCTCCGCCAGGAGCCCGTGCAGACCTGCCTCCTGAATCAGCCCCACAGGAAGGCCGGCTCTGCCGCCGCCGTGGACCACTCGGGAGCGTCCAGCGGCCAGTGCGGCCGATCCTCCCCGGCCCATATATTGTTCGTCCGGAGGCCCATTAATCTCGGCGGGCCGGCTCCGGCGGCCGTCGAGCGGCCGAAAAACCTGGCCGACGCGACAGACGACCGCCATTGTCTCAGCGGCGACCGCTCGCCGCCAATGATGGATTCGCCGTCGGCGCGTGTGCGGACGTTTGGACAGACGCGCGGCGGGGAGAAGTCGTCCGGGCCGGACGGGACCGGGCCGGACGGTGCGGCGGGTCGACACGCGCCGGGGGCGCCACACGAGGCGGCGCCCTTGGCTGTCGTCTGCGCGCAAATGACCTGTGCGGTAGCCGCCAGAGCGGTCTGCCAAACGGCGGGATGTAACCGACCGCTGCCCGTCGGAGCGCTGTGCTGTGGCTGCCGCGCCACAAAGGCAGCCAGACTCCATTCATAAGCCAGAAGTGCCTGCTGCTTGCGTTTGTCTCGACCAAGTCGTGGCAAGGGTCCCTGCTTTAAAGCTGAAGAGCTTGTGGAAAAGCCGAGATAAGGCTTACAACAAAGGGAGGTGGAACAACGGTAGGTTCAGACTGAGATAAAGAGGTGCTTGCAACCAACCTTTTCTCGCCTTGTCACTAACCACGTGTTCTACAGCGAGCTGTCCGCGGATTTATATTTATGAAATCCCTTCAAAGCCACACCCCATCCTCAGCGTCTTGCGTCACCAATAACAATGGATTCCGAGACAGCAGCCACCGGGCCAAACGCCACACTCAATCATGTTCTCATGTCCATCCTGCGGTGCTGTCCCTGAGCCCTCCAGCCTCTACCAACACTATAGACAGCCGAAGACGCCTGTCCTGCCGTGAAACGCGTAGGCGAGGCTGGCGCCGGCCCGTCATTTCAATTGAGATTCAATTATTCTGGGAGTCGGCGCGGTAACCGCGGGAAACTGGTGATGGGCGATTGACCCCGCTCGAAGGTGCTGCTTTTTGCCGTTGATCCTCCTACGAATCGGAATCTGACAGCCGCATTCGCCGGGTCAGGGCCTGTTATTTCCGTACAACGCCCAATGCGGGAAGCCGTCTTGAATGCATCAGAGTTTCGGGGAATATGCATGAATCACCAAAGCCGTTGTCGGCGCCTGTACATAAGATGTGCGCCCGAGTTTGTTTATGTGCATGTATTGTGTAAGCCGCTGAGTGTGTTAGTGTGGTCGTGGTAAAAGCAGTATGCGTGTGTGGGCGTGCGTATGTGTACGTATGTGTGCCCGTGGATACGTTTGAGTGGGTCTGCCATGCCGTTGACCCTCGTTGACTTGTGTGCCGACACAGGCGAGATGGTTTGCCCAGTCCAGCACGTTCCTCCAATGCAAATACCCGCTCCATTGGATCTGTATCGTTCATCTGTCGACGCAGCGAGCCTGTTTGCTTTGTGGCGGAATTTATGCTAATGCACTCGGGCGGGAGTCTTGTGTATTTGTAAATGCTTCGATGTAGCCGTCTAAGAGACAGGATTATAGTCCTTGGCTGGCAATCTAGGATTATCACTCAGGCATTCTTCCGCCCTTCGACAGCTCGCCGGGCCGTCCTTTGTTTCCGTTCCTTAT
Organism: Capitulum mitella; assembly: GCA_030062745.1. Classification (NCBI taxonomy): domain Eukaryota; kingdom Metazoa; phylum Arthropoda; class Thecostraca; order Pollicipedomorpha; family Pollicipedidae; genus Capitulum; species Capitulum mitella. Next base: position 25,195,089 of record CP099842.1, on the reverse strand, counting down.
TGCTGGTGTCGCGACGCTCTACCGGATTTCCTCATCACAAAGGTGCTGGATACTCGTCGCGCCTTGTGGGGAATACACGGAAAATCGTTTGTCAGTCCCCCGTCCATCCTGCCTGTTCGTATGCCTAGTTCAACCATCCATCTCCATGTCCGTTCCTCCGAGTCGCCCGCTGTCCATCTCTCTGTCCGTAATCTGTCCACCCCACTGTCCATCTTCCCGTTCGTTCGTCTGTCCATCATCCTGTACCCCGCCAGTCTCTCTGCCCACTCTTGTGTCCTTTCTTTCGTTCATAGCCCTGTCCGTTCCTCTGCCTCTGTTTTTTTCACGATCCTCTGTCTCTTCTCCTATCGCCTGTCGCACTAACCCGTCTCCCACTCCGTCCATTTCGTCTGTCCATCCCCTGCTCATCTCTCTGTCCGTCCCCCTGGCCATCCCTCTCCTCCCTCCGTCTCCCCCTAACCCGCTCGCCGGCCGCGGCCGAGCGTGCAGATCTCGCCCGACTTCGCGACGGACGGGCCCATCCGAGCGATCAGGCCGATCCGGCTCAATAAAAATCATCTTCAATCACGGCCGGCGACAGGCCACGTCGGAGGGCGGCGCGGATCGGGTGTCGGCCGCGTCGGCGGCGCGTTTTTGTGGCCCGCGGCGGCGGGCAGGTCACTCTCCGGTCAGTCACGCGCCGTTTGATCGATAGTTCCGTGTTTGCCGGGCCGGAGGCGGTCAGTGGCTGCACAAACTCGTTAGCACGGCACGCCGGGGTGACCTTGTGCTGTCGGAGCCACTGCAGGCGGACGTTCGCGCCCGTCCCCGCCGACCCCAGGGACCGTCCCTGCGCGTGCCGCCTGCGTCCGTGGCCGTCTCTCAGCTGTCAGCCGTCCCACCTCCTTCAGGGACGGTGCCCCAGCGTCCTTGATCATTCCCTGACCGGTGGCCGTCTTCAGGGACCGTCCTCCAGCCGTCCCTCAGCCGTCCCCAAGGCTCTGCCGCCCCGCCGCCGGCCTTCCTGGCCGCCTCTGACGTCACGCGGCCGTCCCGTAGACGTCAGACGCCGCCGATAAAGCCAGACAGCGACGGGAAGTGTTTCGGCGGCGCGGAGATAAGAGACCTTTTACTGGGCCAGGCGCTGCTGGCCGCCGTGCCTCAGGTGGGGCAGGTACAGCCGCCGCATCCGGCCAGCCACGGGAAGGCCGTCTTCACGCGGTCTGGTCGACGCCGTCTGCTTCCTGCCGACGCGGCGGCCGCTAATTGACTCCCTCTCCGAGCGTCTCGCACGCCTCACGGGGCTGCCTAATGGGGCCGGCCGGCCGCGGCGGGACGAGAGACAGCAGCCAGCGCCGGGCGAGGCCGCGCCGCGCCGGCCGCGACTCGCAAACAGCGCTCCTGAGTCCCATCACTCAGCGCGGCGCCAAACAATCGGCGCGTGGCGCCCCGCGGCGCGCCGTCGCCTTTGATCCGACACGCCGGCGGACGCGTCGAGATTGCCGGTATCGGCGTCGGCGCCGACGGAGCGGGCGCCCCAGGCGACGCCGGCGGCCGGGCGCCGACGGAGGCGGCGTCGATGGGGTGTCGACGGAGCGGCCCGGGCGGCGGTGGCGACGCCGGAAGCTGGCGCGGTGTCACGGCGTCAGGTGGTTGGGAATACGGGTGGAGGCGAGTGCGGAGTGATTTTGCGTGGAAGAGACGAATTCAGATCGCTCTAGCCGGCGGATGGGCGTTGTTCGCTGTGTGTTGGTAATGATAACTTTTCAAAGGCAATAGGCAAATGAGAAAACAGAGAAAAGCGCAAAAGTGGGTGCTGCTGATCTGGTGCCGCCTGGAAAAATGGGCTTTAACAGTGTCCGCCATTAGGCATGCAGCCGAGGCATCTCGTTATCATTCAGGACATCCTTCATTGTCATGACAATGCTCATGAATAGTCGCTCGTCAAAGTAATGTCATGCGCCTATTCGTATGCGAATTAACAGTGATATCCAACCAGACCACCCGCGGTACACGAGCGGAGTGGACATGGGCGGCATGAGGAACAGGTTAGAGAAGAATGGGAGAGAAGGTAGTGGACGGAAGGAGAGATGGATGGATGAGAGGAAATAGGTGAAACTTTGTGGGCACAGAGCTGACTTGGGAATGAAAAATGATGCATAATGACCTGTGAGGGCACGCGAGAAGAGGAAAGTTATAGAGTGACAAAATGAGAAAAGAGCTATGGTAAATATTTGCTGTTAAGGGAGGATGGCTATTTAACCTGCTCGTACTGCGCAATAAAGAAAGGAAAGATAAATGAGAAAACGGTCGACACCTGGAAACGGCGACAGCGCTGAAGGGAAGTTTCAGCAAGAAGGTAAGAGGGCAGAGAAAGCAATGGGAAGCAAAAAACGTCCGTGACGGTCTGCCGAAGAATAATTGCAACAGGACCATCCATCAGGTGACGGAACGTGTTTGTGTTACCTCTCAGGGGACCATTTGTCAGCCCGCTCGGCGCAATAAGAACACCCCGGACCGGATGGTGGGGCTCTCCTCAGGCAGCGGCCATTCGTCGCTCGTCTGCCCGGCTGCCGCCCATGTATCGATCTCTTGAGCCTGCATCCAGACGGACTTACTCACGCCACGACCCAGGTCACGAGCCATGACCTCAGGTCGCGCGCCGCGACCCCGGGCCACGCCGTTGCGAAAGGTCACGCGGGTGGCGGGCGGCCCGCGGACGGGTGCGCAGGGCGTGACTGAGCGGGCGCCGAGCGATGCCCGCCAGCTGGGCGTGATGGAGGAGCCGGAGACCTGTCGTCTCACGGTGCTGACGGGCGTGAGGGAAGCGGGACGGCCTCACGCGCAGGCAGACTCACCGAGGCAGCGGAATGTGCGCGTCGCCGGGGCGGGCTCGCTGGCACGTCGGAATGCTCACTCCGTCGGAATAACGAAAACAGACGGCGTCGCCGCGTTCCGTCGCGGTGGGCCATCAGCCGGACTGACCGGACATTAATTAGCCGCTTAGTCTGTCTGACAAGTTCCGTCTGGACCCGTTTGGCCGTCACGTTTTTCTGCAATCCGAGCGTGTCCGCTGGTGGTTCGGCTCAGAGACAAAGCACCAGTGGCTTCGAGCTGCCGACAGGACAAGAACGGCGCTGCAGCGATGGACCTTGAGCCGTTCGCGTTTGTTTGAGACCGCTGCAGCTGGGCTCAATTAACTCAGTGGCCGTTCGATGTGTTGTCATTGGCCACCGATCGTATGTCTCGTCATGCTTTGCTCAGCGCCAGCGGGTGGCTCCCGATGCGGATGCAGGGGGTTCTGCGACGAAACAGCTGCATTTGCGCGCACGTGGACGCGTGCTCACCGTCCCGGACGGTGCGTCGCTGTCACCGGCGCCGACAGCCGGGGCGCCGCCCCCGCCGTGCCGACAATAGGGTAACCCAGCCGTGATGCCGCCGGCGCGGGGCGAGGACAGGCGGCCCGCAAACAGCCGGCTGTCCCCTCCGCCGCCCACCCAGGCGGCCGGGACGGGGCACGGCGCCAGGAACCCGACCGCGCGTCGCCGCCGCCGCTCGGCCGACGCGCGGCGCCCGGGCGGCCGCCGGATCGGATTGGCCGGGCGGAATTGGCCCGACTGCCGCTGACAGCGCCGGACGGGTTCGCGATCGCTCGGGGCCGATCGCTCGGACGGGCTCGCCGGCCGGCGGCGGTGACGGAATGAAATCCTCTCTGGATGGGTTTCCGGGCGTCGGCGCCTGAATGGCCGCCCCCGAAGACGCAGCGACCCCGTCCGGAGATATTAAGCCTCATTTGGTAAGCATAATGCGGCCGTTTGCGAGAGCCTGATCGACGGTTATAGCATGAAATGAGGCAGCAATGAGACGGTCCACCCGCTGGCCGGCCACGCAGCTGCCCGGCCCGTCTCTATGGACCAGTCTTCAGCCCCGACAGCGCAGCTTTTCCGTACCTCGGACAGTCGTCCTCACGCCCCCGTCGTTGTACATGACGCGCGGGACGATTTCTCTCCTTTCGGGCATGCCCTGAACGTCCCGACAGTCCTCCCCTCTCGAGCACGTTCCGCCCCCTCTCGAGGAGGATGTCCCGAGCTGCGGGCAGCTCCCCGTTCTCTGTGCACGTTCTCCGACGGGCCGCCGGCCCGCGCCGCCGGCTAAGTGACCGTAAATCACGGCATCGTGTAAATCTCGCCGGCCCCGCGCATCCAAGCCTTTTCCATTATGTAAAGAGGGGCCGTGTGTGGTGTTATTACGCGCGGCTCTGTGCGGCAATTGCGTCACCGCGGCGACCGGTCGGCCGGCGTCGCTCGCTCGGTGAGCGACCAGCGCCGTGGGCCGGTGCTTCGCTATGAGATACGGCTCGGCCGCTACTGCTTAGCGACCTGCAGCGGCGCCCGTCCGCTTTTAGCACGCGCGCAGGTCGTAAATTGCGCGTGCGGAGGTGGGAGGGCCGGCGCCGAGCCGTTCGCTCTTTACGAGCGCCGACTGAAGGCTTCCAATAACGGAGTGAATAGAGAATCGCTGGAAACGAGCGGCTCAGTTTCACCGAAAACGACCCGGCTTTGAGTCCGCCGATATTTTACAGCGCGATCTGCGTGAGAACACAGGGGTCCATTCAGAGACGAGGACAGGTAGTGGTTCATTTGATTGGCAAAGCTGGCACCGACCGAACCCTGAATCATCCCAGAGTGCGGATAAACGACCGTTAAATACGACCCAATTAACGCGTGAAGTGTTTTGGGAAGGACCAGCGGCTGCCGCCCGTCTGAGTTATTGCCGTGCTGGCTGTTTGGCCGCCGCGCTGGAGGGCGGGCCGCGGCGGCCGGGCTGTGGCCGCGGGTGTGTTTCGCCGCGTGTTTCACTCGGCTCGGCCGCCGAAAGCCGGTGGGTTTTGCAGCGGTGCACGCGTGCTAAGTGGGCTCCGGCGACAGGAGCAACGCCCGGCCGGCCCGGTGGCGGACGGTGGGCGGGGAAGCCAGGTGTGAAGCGTCGGCCCACGCCATCCGCACAGCGTGACGCTCGGCTCTGACCGGAATCACGTAACTCTCATCTCGAGCCAGTGCAGCGTGGACGTCATCCCGGCGACATTCCTTTCCGATCCTGTGTGTAGTCTGCGTGCTTATCCTAACCTTTCCTAGGCTGTGGGGTGGTCCCGTCATCACGGTATGATTCCGTGACGGCGACCCCCAGAATGCACTCAGTCGTCAAGCCAGCGGCGAGAGCGGTCCTGCTCGGTCACGTGACGCCCGTGACCAGCGCCGTGTGACGGACCGCCCAGCGCCGCCGCTGGCCGTCGGCGGCCAGCGGAGCGGTCAGGGTCTGCCTTATCAGCGGCGACGCAACAAGGCGATCATTTGCGCTCCGGCCCGGCCACGGCGCAGCCAGGCGTGTAACTCTGGGATTTGCCTCCCGGTGCGGAAAAACTATCCTGGTGTACACCTCGTTGAGAGTGAGCGGCGCGCTTAAACCGGCCCATGCCGGCACGGCGCCCAGAAAAGCGTGAAGTATGGCCACCCATGGTAATCCAGTGGGCTTATGTGGTGGAGCGAACGCACGCGGGGATCATCCCCCTGGCGGCTGATCAGGAAACATGGTTGATGACAGGTGAAATGATGCGGGGTTTTCTCCGACCGCTGTAGATGTCCATTGAGTATCTGGCGGTTTAGACCTGTTCTGTGCGCAATGAGCCATCAAACCAAATGTCGGCAATGCGTTTCCACATCGGTCTTAAGCAGGATATAGATGTTTTGAATCGTAGCCTTAGCTCCATAGCTGACGTAGATTGCTGTGGATTTCAATCACGGTTGCCAACTGAATTAAATGGCCCTTTCAGCACACAGAATAATCGCCGCACTCTCACTTGGCCCCTCTTGAGACTTGATCCAAATAAACCGACCTGAAACCCCGACCCAGATTCGCGTCTATAGACCGGCGACGGCGGCGTCTCAGCGATTTACAGACAACCACATCCCTGCCGATTTATAGATCGCGCCATCTACGTCGGCGCGCAGGTCAGCCTCCATCGCGTCCTCGCCCCTCCCGCCAGCTGGCCGTGAGGTCTCTATCGACTCGCATCGGACGGGTGGACCCGGCCCCTTCGGCCGGCTGAGCTATGAAGCTCGCCGCGGCCGGCGCGGACGACTTACTACGGCGCTCGGCGGCGGCGGCGGCGGGCGGCCCACATCGGCGGCCGATCGCCGGCCGCCGTCCGGCGGCAGTCGCCGTAAACCAGGCGCCGCGGACGTGCGGTGCGGTCCGCGGCGCCGGCGGCGCGCCGCGTCATTACCGGCGCATTGTGGCGCACTGTGGCGCTGCAGCGGCGGCGGCGGCGGCGGCGGCGGCGGCCGTGGGGTCGGCGCGGCCGCGGTAAACCATCGCCGCCCGACGGTTATGTTGCGGCGCGCAGTGGGACGCGACGGGACGCGGTGGGAGGCGGGCGAGGCGCGGTCGGCGGGGCGGCGGCGGGCCGCTGCCGCCGGCAGCGCGGTGCGCGCGGTTTATGGCCCGTTGCGGCGGTCAGTGCAGCCCCAGGTCCCGCAGTCTGGTCCGACGGCGGTAGTTGCGAGCGGCTCGTAATCCGGGTTAGAGCTGTTCGGCGGACGGTAGCGCGCAGTCAGGCGCCTGACATGGCCAGGATGTGATTGGAAAGGCCGTTTCTGCGGGGCCGCGAACGCGGCTGTTCGGTCAGTTGGATGGGGAGTGGGTTCTGACAGCCGTCGACGAGCCGAGAATTGGAGATATCAACGCCCGGCAGCGTGGTCAATTTGCCGCCTGCCACCCGTCAGTCCGCCGTCTGCCGCCCAACGTCTGACCCTCAGCCCTGGGATTCCGTCCCTCAGCCAACCGCAGCCCCGTGCTCGGTCTCGACTTAACCGACCCGCTGTCAAGTGACGCCGTCACTCTGCCGTCCGGTGTCCGGTAACGACCACTCACTGCCGGCGGTCCAGTGACCCCGTCACTCGGCCAGTGACAGCCCGGCGCTGGGTCACGATCGCTACAGGATGTCGCCGGCGGTTTTTGCCGGACGGTCGTGATCCAGCAGTGCTTGCTCTGCCCGCATTGTTCTCTCGCACGGCCGCTCCAGGCCAGCGGGCGTCCTGTGCACCCAACCGGCAGCAGTCCTCAGACGACAGAGCCGGAGACCCGGCGGCAGGATCTAGACGGCTTTGCCTGCATGTTGTACGGTCTGGGAGGCGTTAGGCTACATATAGCTGTGCAGAGGAAATGGCAGAGGTTGTCGCGCGCGGCCTGTTTTTATTCACCTTGGCCGGATAAAGACCGCAAACCGCATACGGCCCGTTCGAGTCCGTTGTTTCGCCAGGCTCGTGTTGAGGTTACTTTCCTCACCGTTCGCTTCGAGCTGGCGGGGCAAAAACACCGTTTTCCATGGCGCTCTCCCGACACGACCGACCTCGGGCCTGCCAAAGCCCACCACGGCCAACTCTCTTCCGAATCGCCGCCGCTAGCCCGGCCGCAGACGAAAACAATGGCCCATTCCGGCACGAGGCTGTCCAGGCGCTGCGGGGCGCCGGGCCCCTCTCGGGACCTTGTCTCCGTGTATCTGAGAGAGCCCGGCCCCGGCGCCAGTGCAGTCGCTCGGCCTGCAGCGGCGCCAGCGCCGCGCCGCCTCATGGTTGCCAATTAGAACGCGCGATTGGTGGTTATTGCCGAACCGTGTCCCGCGTCGACCGCCGGCGGAGGCGATCTTGTCTGACAGGACGCAGGGCGGGCCCGGGAGTGGTCAGCACCGCTCCTGGCACGGCGTGGCGTCATCCTGCTGCTCCGTGGGCGTGCGCACCTGGCATACACCTGCTGCTAATGGTGTCAATAAATGTCGCGGGAGCGCGCTTGATGGTCGCAGATGCTTGTTGAAACTGCTAATACGGTCATATTGTTTGGAAACTAATGGCTAGGTGCAACCATTTGATACTGTGATCAGCATGGTTCCCATGGCGTTATGTACAGTCATACCGGACGCGTGAAAGGACACGCGATATCGGTGCAAATGCAGGGTTCTCCACAGGTGGGCAAGTCGACTGTAGAAAAGACGGTAACGGCGTTTTTCAGCGTCTCTTCTTATCTGAAGGTTCTGTCGTTCTTCCCCACGTCTGAGGCTAACACCGTGCCCTCTTCCTACGCATACCCGCGGCACCGTTCTCGACAAGCGCTGGCGCTCCCACACCACGGCCACTCCCACGTCTGACACTGGCTCCGGACAGGCGTGAACAGGACCAGACCTCTTAACGCCGGCACCGCCAGAGCGGCCGTCTCACGCCTCCGCCTTCCAAATGGCCTGCGACAAAAAGGCGCGTCCACACGCCGTCGCCGCCCGTCGCCGTCGCCGCCGTCGCCGCCGCCGGATGGCAGATTTAGCACGCGTCGGGCGGACCCACGCCCCCATAAACCGGCCGACACGGGCGCTGAGGGGCGTTATCAGCCGCCTCAACCCCAACGGGAGACGGGACGCCTCAGTCCCAGTCCGAGTCACAGTGTCAGTGTCAGTGTCAGTGCCAGTGCCAGTGCCAGTACCAGTCCTGGGCCAGTGTCAGTGCCAGCCCCAGCCCCAGCCCCAGCCCCAATCCCGGTTCCAGTCCGGCTGAAATGTATGAGCTTCAGTCTCAAAGCCTGTACCAGTATATCAGTTTTAACCTTACTCCGAGCCATCATACATCTACGTCGGTTCCAATCCGGTTTCTCTCCATCACTACCACTCCGAGACATGAGTCTGCCAAGTCTACTAAAGCCGATTTTTCCAATCGACATTGTCGCAATCTCAGAATGGTTTCCAAGCCGTAGTGACTCCCACTGTCTCCCAAATCCATATCTCAGAAGCTGTTCCAGGAATATTCTCATTCTCATCACAACGCTCTAATTCCTGAGCTAATCCCTGTCTAAGCCATGTCTAAAGTTTCGTCCCGATAGCTCTAATCGCAGCTGTTTGTAGCCCTGATGCTCCTGTGCGACTGCCATCATTGGAGTGTCGCAGTCTTTAGTCTTCGTCCATTCCAGTCTCAACGCAGAGCATGACTTCCTTTTCGGTTCTCAGTCCCAGCCAGAAGTTGTAATAACGGTTGCCGTTACCGTAACAGGTCAAAGAGCCTTGTAAATAACATCCATTCTCATCTTAATTAGCTGAGAGCGAGTGTTTCGACCAGCTCGTCGCGAGCTCGCGGACAAAGTCAGTCACTTCATGGAACAACAGACCCGCGAGGATCGTTTCCGATATGGCACCAATTTAGAAACGTGCCGCGAAATCAGGTAACTGTATGACACTCGGCTCGAACACACGCTTGTCATCATTTCGTAAACGGTCTCTCACTGTCTTCGTTACCAACTTGGGCAGAGCGGCGTTAAGATTCGTAAAGTGGTTACGGTTCCAACGAGGCATCAAACGAAGTGAGCTTGGATGGACCGCCATTGTTCATGTGCACCCACTCTTGACACCGCGAGCCATCAAAGGCGCCGACTACGAACCTCGACATTACAAGGCACAGTGTTCAGTAGTCTGCACTAGCATATCTTGCACAGAGCAGTCACATGCACAATCAGCCTGGCGCGATGGTGCTGCACATGTCGACGTTGGAACTAGTTTGCCGTTGCCGCAAGGAGATCCGACAATCTCAATAATTTTCGGCCACAAATCTTCACTCGAGATAGGGACAATACAAATCATCGGCAATAAAACACTGATGGGAGTATGTTCCAGTTCATCAGTCATTGATGTGATCACTGAGTGTCGGGCAGCTGAGCTCTTGCACGCTCCGCCGTTTGCAGGATGCACGAACACGTACCGCACGTCCTGGACGGGCGCCATAACCTTAAGACACCCGCGTATCTGTCTCTGAGCTCACTTCCTGCGTCCTAAAAAGGGGGGCCACTGACCAGAGCACTGTCAACCTTACAAAGTTTCTGAGACACTGAGCGCCTACGTGTCCAGGAAGAGCAGCGTTCAGAACTCATATTCAGCCAGCTACATTGCGCTGGCGGTCCTGGCCTGCCAGGCAGGGCCTCCACATTCCGGACCCCGGTCCTGACGGGCCTCGCAGCACACGGCACCGGTCCGACGGCGTCTCCGTTTTCTAATCTGCTTTATGTGGTGACGCGAGGACCAGTCGCAGGCCTTGCACGAGGCATTAGACAGAACCGCGCTCCCTGACGTACACCGATTTGTCTTGGGCGGCCATTTACGGTTTGTGAATGGCGCCGCTCTGCGGCGGCGAGCGGCGCAGCCGCCGCTCCGGGACGAACGTGGCGCGGCGCTGACACCGACGCCGACAGCGGACATTCATTTGTCGCCGAGTGTTGGAGTGGACTCTCATTAGAGACCAGCACTCTGCATGTATCAATCAGTGTGGGCCCGGTCTCGATTTTATCGCGAGTATAAACACGGGTCGTTAGTCGCCGCTCCTGAGTGACAGCGTAATTACCCGGTGTTTTCTTTAATTGGTCTCACGCCGCCGGCCGGGCAGCAGATGCTCGGAAGCGTGACTAACTGGGGCGGATGTCAGACGTCCAGACGGGTCGGGCCGGCAGCGCTGTTATCTACTCGCCCGGGAAGAGTAGAACATGGTCGTCCCTGCGTTCATCCGGTCTAGACGAGGTAGATCGCGCCGGATTGTGGTTGCAAGGCTGCCGGAGCAGCAGACGGTGTCTGGGAGGATTGGGGTGACCTCTGCTGACCTTTCATGGCGGAAAACCGTCGGCGATGGGCGCTGAGGGCCAGATTGGATCACTGACCCGACGCCCGTCTGGCAAAATGATGGATGAAACCTGTTTTATTACGGGAATTTATCGGCCAAACATGTGGCAGATATACGGATGATAAATGTAACCATCACCAGAGAATGGTTTTAACAGCATCAGTTGAAGGCATTCATTTTAAACACTTCAGGCTTTCTTCAGTCCGGAAATCTTCTCTGGGATTCCAGATATTGGATGCGAGAACATCAATCATTTAGGCCACTTCCTTTCGGCTATTTGCGTAATGGAAAGAACCTCGATAAAACCTACGGAAGTCGTCGAGTTTCCATGCGCAAACACGCCCGATAACACAGTTAACGGGCAGCCCACGGTCTACAGCCGTGACGACGCGACCCCTGAAGAGCAAGTTCCAGCTCCCGTGGTCCGTCTCCGACTGCTCTGTGTGGCGGACTGGCGCCTCGCCAGCACCTGGGCCGCCTCGTTAGGCCACGTAACATGGCCGTGCGGGTGTTTTCGGCGTCCGCCCGCCGCCGCCCGGCCGGCCGCCCAAATGGGACGCTATCGGGACCGGGATCGTCGCGCGGTCCCGGCTCGTCCCGGCCGCGGCCGCTCGTTTCTCATCGTCCCGGCCCGGGCCCGGATCGTTCATCTCGGTCGGCCGCCGCGGCGCGATCCCGTGCGCGATCGAGCCGCCGAGACGCCGTCCGGGGTCGGGCCTCCGGCGGTCCGGGGTGGTCGGATCGTGCCCCGGGAAGGCCCGCTCTTTCGGCGACGTAATGGTTGTTTTGCCTGACGTGAGATGTTTTGAGCAGTCGGCACGGATTTCCGCCCGGGGATCCGATTAGCAGAGTGTAGGAACCGAGCTGTTTGATGGGATCTGCGCTGAGGAAAGGTTGAGAAGGCGCAGTTCAGTCATCGTCGGTGTCGGATTTTCATTAGACGGCGGCCGCTCGGCGCATCTCTCGCAGACGCCAAGCCGTCGCTGATCTGGCCTGCCCGAACCACCCCTCCCGTCGCTGCGCCGCAGACGACTCAGCGCCGCGGGGCGTGGAGGGCGCTTCAGAGTCGCCCACCCAGCAGTTTCGGAGACACCGAGCCCTCGAGATGAACGATATCAGCTCCGGGCCTGCGTCGGAGCCGGCTGACACGGTCCCGGGCCCCCCGCCGCCGGCTGCGGCCGCCGCCGGCGTGCTGGGCGTAGCCCCGTGTCCCTGTTCGCCCGCCGTTGCCCTCCACCCCGGCCGCGTTGGAAATCTGCATCCGTCATGTTCGGAGAACGCTCGCTCATTGAGCCGGACGGAGGCGAGAATGCATGCAAATGGTTCGTCTATGGTGGCCCAAATATCGGGTTTCGTCGTAAGGGTGCCCGAAAGATTCGTGAGATGGACGAGCCTGACAGGTCCGTTGTACGCAGCGATTGATACCAGACGTTTGCGTTCCGAAAATGTGCCGTGATTGCCTGATAATGCTCAATTCTAAGCGAATTTCCCAGCCAATTCTGGTCCGGCGCTGTGTGTGGGCAGCGCCGAATGTTTCCGCGATGCGATCGTGCTCGCGGTGAATAACATCACTCCGTTCTCATCTAGATCATCGGCCTCCCATGCTGAGAAGTCGGAGGCCGGGTATCCAGCCCAGTATTTCTGAACCAATTCTGTTTTGGCGTGTGCATTATTTATGTGATAGCCTCGCAACGCCATTAAATCACACCCAGTAAATTTATCTCAGTCTGTAGTTGGATGAAGGTGTCCGTCCAGGGGTGATCACGCTAATCATAGGTTCTGGATGGGTTTATAACCGGTGCCCTGATGAGAATACCCCTCGTAAAGGGATATGATACATGACGACGGAAGGAAATTATGGGTTCACCCAAGCCCGATTGTTCATACTAGTTAAGTTTGCAGCGAGTTGCATATAGATTAAACAATTGTATGAAAAAGACATGCTTAGGTGTTTCCAAAGAGGACTGAATGATCTAAGTCGGCTGTTTCGCTTACAGTACCTTTTATATTTCATTACTTTAAATTTTCTTTATGGCACCAACAGTTAATGAGATCCACAGTTTTGAATAGTTCACAGATCTAAGCGTTGGATTGTAGGGGTGGAGGAGTAGAATGCAACTGTTGACTTCTATGGGGAAGACAACTGCCACACCTATCTTTGTGTTGTGGCTGATGTCACAAAGTTGCTTTGTCGTCAAGGGCTGGCTTTACGACTAGATACGAGTTTGAACGGGATTAAGGATATGCGCTAACTAGCGGTGGTTGAACGCATTTTCCGTTAACCCTGTAATTTGACATGCTACCAGTGAGGTTGAAAAATATTTCTTTGTCCATCCAGGCAAACTTTTTAAGAAGTCTTTGTAAGACTTAGTTGCTAGGTGCCACCCTTGAAACCTTGTCGCCCAACCACTACATTATGTGTCTTCCTCTTTTCAGATTGAGCTAAATTCTGCAAACCTGTCTTCAACGTTTGTTTCCAGAATTTTTATCGGCGGCGCAGCAACGGGAGCGGCTGTTGCATATAGTGCGTGATAGGCCGAGCTCCGCGTCAACTCCGTTTGGTTAACTGAATTCAGGACGCTTTGAAGCGAAAACATCCCCATCCGATAAAGACGTTTTGGGTGTTCCAGTTCATGTTTGTATTTGCTTCACTCTTTATTGAAGAAGGTAACTATTCCAAGAAGTAACTGTACATATAGCTGGGTGTGCAGCGATATCAATTCACCTCTTCACTCGTCCCAGAAATGACTATCAGTCTCATATTTTTCTTTTAATTTTGCTCATTTATTGATGGAATGATACTCGATGCATAGCCACTTTTTATGTGGCAACTATTACTTTATAGCCGTATCAACATTCATAGTTAAATAACTTCATTGCTGCGGTAAGGCCAGGACTCAAGGCTTCGAAGATTCTAGACAAAGATGTGCAATTTTGTTGGGCATATGTGATTTGGACTGTGTACTTCCTGGTGGTAAAACACGAAATAACTGGGATGTCCTCCACTGTACTGGCTGGCTAACTCACAGCTGGTTTGGGGCTGTTGGAAACAACGCTTAGAAATGTCACGCAGTCGTTGGCTAGCGACAGCGGGAGGAGATATGATTGTTGGGGACCTTAATGTTCGGCTGCAGACACGGGAAAGCAAAAGCAAAAAGACGGCAGACATATATATGCCACTGTAAACAGCTTGTAGATTTGTATCGGAGGTGCATGCCAAGGCTCGTTTTTGCTCGAACAGCTCATAAATCGGCCGTAAACTGTCCGGGTGGTCAGATTTATTTCATGAAGGCCGGCGCAGACACCACTGATCACCTATCAGGTGTGGTGAGGGCCATTGAACAGACGTAATCAAAGGGAGTTCCATTGGATTGCTTTGTATCTCCAGATCTCGCGATGTAATGTCTCTCAATTATTTTGCCTCTTACAAGAACTCTCCCACGAAAAACAGCTCGCGGCTATCCACTTCCATGGCCATGCAACATGCATCCCGCATCTCATTCCACACTTCTTTCACCTTCCATGCGCTCGTAGTTCTCATATCGTTCTTCCGAGATCTACTTAAATTATTCTCATCCTCAAGATCACTCCAATGTCTTCTCTCTATCTCGCTGACTCTCTTTTTCCTCTTCGCTTCCCCCCTTTCCTCCACTCCTGGCCATGATCACGACAGGTAAGTGGAGGTCGCCCTCTCCCCAGCTTCTGTTCGGCCACTCCGAGGCCGGGCAGGGGCAGACAGAGAGAGGGGGAGGGAGAGAGAGAGAGAGAGAGAGAGAGAGAGGACCGCTGGGCTGCTGTCTCTCCCAGCCGGGAGGGCTCCGCTCGGGGCCCTCCCAGCAGAGAGGTCGCCAGCCGGTCCGTCTGAGCCGCCTGCCTGGGCTCAGTCGTGCCGGGTCGGCTGTCCCGACCTCACGCACGACTGCGCGCCGCACGGCTGGCGACGACCCGCTCGGGACGACGCGGCTGGGGACGGCGCGTCCAGCGGCAAGAAACGCGCCGAGGCCCGCGGCTGACCCGTCCGCCTCGTCCCTCGCCCGATGACGGAGACGTCAGCGTCTGGCCGTGTCGGCGCCGTTAAACGTCCGACGGCGTCGGATCAGCGCGTTCCGCCCGGCCGGGCACGTCGTCGCGAGTTTGCCGTCACGGCCGCTGCCGGCGGCGCTTCTCGGCGGCGCATTCCTCCGGTATTGATGGCGCCGTCAGCGGCCGGCTTCCACCCGTCTTTTTGCGGCCGCGGCGGTAGTGGGTGCCCCGTGTCGCACGGTGCCGGGCTCGCGAGCCGGCCGGCGTATTTGCGTCCGAGCTGTGTTGAGACTGAGCGCGAGCATACACAAACACTGGGCTGGACGTCCGGTGCTAATGGATTACCGGGCGCTGGGCGAAACCGGAGCCGCCTTGTTTGTGCGTCCTACGCCCACTGCGCCGAGCCGTGCCGAACGGATGTTACAGACACCCACTGTACGGAGCCGTGCTGATGGTCGCAGTGGATGCGGTGGGTGTGCTGCGTTGGACACCCACCGTACTGAGCTAGACTGGAGAGACGTTGCAGGCGATTTCCGCGCTGAGCTGTGCTGGGCAGATGTTACAGACACTCACTGGATGGCACAGACGCTGACTGCGCTGAGATGTCCGGGAAACCGGAAAAAAAACAATGGCAGGTTCAACGGCCTGTGAACGGCGCAGGTGTCCGTCATCTATACACCTCTCAAACTAAGTTCACGTTTAAGTAAATAAGTAAGTAAGTAAGGTCAACTAAGATCCACGTTGTTTTGGAGCAATCCCACCAATCGCTTCACTCTGCTCGTATATCCATTTCCTACCGCACACAGCCGAAGTCGTTTTTATTCCTGCGCAAACTGCCGCACTCCCTCGCATCCGCTGCATCCGCTGCGTCCCGTCACGCCCGGGGAGAGCGGCCCAGTTCACCACGGCGCTCTCAGGCCACTCCCCTGCGCAAACCTCGCATCTCGCACCGCCGCCGCTCAACCAGTGACCGGCGACCGGCGACGGCGACCGCGTCTGTGCGTCGGCCGAGCCGCCGGTTCGCGGGGGAGGGGGGGTCGCGCGGTGTGGGGGCGTGAGACGGATGATCGCTGGCGCCGCCACCCCAGGCGTCCGATTCCGTGTAACGGGCCGTGGCGCGAACGCCGTTTGTCTTGGGCAGGCGGCCGCGCTTGGGTTACCGCGCGCCCGCCGCTGTCTAATTGTATTTTTAACAAGCGTTGGCATCCCTCACCCATTATCTCTCATCAGGTAATTAGAGTGGATCTGATCTGGTATGCAGTAACTCTGCGGGGATGCAAATGAGAAAGGCGAACGTGTCCCACACCGCTTGGGTGGGACTTCCTGCTGTGGACTCAGATGGCCCTGTCACTGAATGGGATGACCTTGCTATCCACCGGCGTACTGGGAACTTTACTATGTCTGGGCTGCAACTGCGAGTAATGAAACTTCATCGTACTTCGCTAAGGGCGCTACAACGGTTGAAAATTATGCCAGGATTAATGTTCATATTTTCACACTAGATTGTGTAATAAACGCTTGCTGACAAAACATTAAAGTCGTGATCTATCTCAGTTTCAGTCCGCAGTGAAATGATAAAGTTCTACAGGTACAGTTGTACAGCCCGGACATTGCTGAGCGAGTCGATCGTAAACCACAAGGCGAACCAGAAGTGAAAAACCCAGACAGCCTCCTAGCACATACCCGGAGGCTATCCGGAAGTGGGCTCAATAGGCGCGGTATGGCCCCCTCCGCCACCGGCGTTCGATCGGCCACCTCCGTTACCGCATGTCGTCGGCGGCTGCAGCCTCCTGAGACGGCTGGCGGGAGGCAGGCCGTCACTCTTCACCTGTGCAGGGCGCCGCGCATTCACCGTCCGGCCTACATTATTCAGATCCGCTGCAAATGCCCCATAAACCAGCGGTCAGTCCCATTCAGCGGTGTCCCTGCAGCCCGCAGCGCTGGGGAGTGCGACGACGCCCGACTCTGCTCGGAGGACGCACAGGGGACTGCGAGGAACGGCCGTCATCGTGCGTTCCTCCTCCGTCCGGCTCTGCCGGGAGGACGCGGAGAGGACTGTGAGGAGGAGGCGTCCTCGCTCGTTCGCTCGACCCCGGTTTCGAGAGACGGGGTGTTCACCGTTAAGCCGCTGGTGAAGATGGTGGAAGTGACGTCGTTTGCTCCCCCTGCTGAGGATGCTGAGGAACTCGTGTTAAGCATGACTCAGTGGGGCGAGGACTCGTTCCTTTGGCTGAAGTGGAGCAAGCAGACAGTGCAGTGGTATGATGGCACTGGTACTCAAGCTGAAACGAGTGGCAGATAAATTTGGCAGGGCCAGAAATTGCCGTCGTAAAGTCCAAACGTAAGCGATTTGATGGTTTCTGAGATGAGTTCCCTTCATGCAACTATCCTTTAGGAAGTGGAGTGGCTGCGGGCTTGGTCATTCAGAGAAGGAAAGGGATTTCTGTCTCGCATGCATTTCTTCTGTAACTTGCATAAAGTGGAGCATACTAATTTACGGCCTCAGGCGGATATAAGCAACGGGTATGTGATTTAAGACAGCGATTGTATGAAGCATAACGTTGTTGAAGGTAAACTGTAATCCCAACTGATAGAAGGGGCGGACAGGCCAATTGGAAAACGCACAGCAGATTATGGCTAAACTATTCGTGTGAACATTGCGGAGAAACCAGAGTGTCTTATTTCAGTCACTCATCGAGTGTTGAAAGAAAAGGGCGATTTCAATGATTCATGTGCTAATTCTTGTGAATCGTATAGCATCAGCTAACAGATCTAAAAAAAGGACCATTTACAATGTTTTTAACCAAGTCTTACAAAGTGTTAAATATTTACTCTGTGCTGAAACCCATCGGGATTTGAATAAAGACCCCCCGTAAAAGGGAGTGGGAAGGTTTTGGGGGACGACTGATTTTCGTCGTTTAATGAGCTTCAGACCGCTTATGATGATGCTTAGTCGCACTACTTTGTTTTGCGATACAGGTGCTCTGATATTATCGTTATATCTGAAATAATCTTAAGTATTTTTTGCTTCGGAGAACAGTGAGCGACTGAAAAGACCACACCATGCGCATCACATGACGTCCCTGGTATCACCAAGCCCCGTCAGCTTCTCCGCCGCGATCGCGTGCCCTCGGGCCTGATCAAACTCATTCTCATTCTCGGGTACGGCCGAACTCCGTCTTCGCTGCGGTCGTGCCCTCTCAGGCGCGGCCAGACCCCCTCTCTGCCGGGTCGTGGCCGGAATGTGCCGTTTTTCTGGCCGCTCTGCGAGTGTAAACAGGGCGGCGTCTCGGCTGTTATTGTTCCCGCAGCGGAGCCTCTACCGGGATCGCCGGAGCGGCCGGATACGGCGGCGCCGCCAATATTTAAAAACTCATTATCCCTGTTTGAAGTAAATTAACCGGCAAGTAAATGCGGCCTCGGATGCCTCACGCCAGGACGTGGTGAGAGACGGCGCCCACCGACGCTGCGGAGGCTGAATGGAGGCTTTCTTCTGCCGTAACTGTCGTGCACAGAGCCTGAAAAGAGGCCCATCTTTCATCCGCGGCGACTTGCGTATTTGATAACGCCGAGTCGTGTCCGCAGTGGGCGTCCCCGCGATACAAGGAGGAGCGACCTGGTGGGCTGGGGAGGATGGCGAGCATTGATGACAATCTTCACCGCAAGGACACGCCACAGGTGTTCATTATTCAAGTCATAGGGGAAAGTGAAATTCCATAGACGACTTGTCCATGAGCGCAAGACCTGTAAATGCGCCAATCCGGCGACCAGAGAAACGCAGGAGTTGAAGCGAACCTTATTGATGTTTTCCCTTCAGAGTACGTGACAACAAGGGCTGGCAAGTCGTCCGCTCACAAGGACGTGTAGTTCCGTTATCAGATGAGAGGACGTCGCGGACGTGCTTCCTCTCTCCCTCTCCCGCCTCCCTCCCCAGTCGCCCCGGTCCGGGCCGGGCGGCGCGGTGCGTGCGGGGCCGGCCGGGCCCGGAAGCGGCGGCGCTGCGTGCGGCGGCCGGCCGGGCTCTCGATCGTCCCCGATTGGCAGCATCCGCATTAATCTGTCGTCCGATCGGAGCCGGCGACACCCGATACAGGCCCGGCGGCGGCGGCGGCGGCGGCGGCGGCGGCGGCCGGCAGCCGCGCTCAGCCGGCCGGCCGGCGTCGACGTCGCCCGAGCCTCCGACGGCCGCACAGCAGAGTAACACTGTGGCTCTGCTGGAGAGAGAGAGAGAGAGAGAGAGAGAGAGAGAGAGAGAGAGAGAGAGAGAGAGAGAGAGAGAGAGAGAGAGAGAGAGAGAGAGGGAGAGAGAGAAAGACAGAGAGAGAGAGAGAGAGAGAAAGAGAGAGAGAGAGAGAGGGTTAGAGAGAGAGGGAGAGAGAGAGAGGGAGAGAAAGACAGAGAGAGAGGGAGAGAGAGAGAGAGGGAGAGAGAGAGAGGGTTAGAGAGAGAGGGAGAGAGAGAGGGAGGGGATGACGAATGGTGGCGTTATGACTCCGTTTGTACCGCCTGCCACTGCTGTCGCGCGGTGCGGTCCGCGTATTGTGCCCGTCTCCCGCGTGACCGGACTTCAAACGACGCTGGCCGGCCGCGTGATTGGCAGCTGGGGAAGGCAGCCTGCGTGCCCGGCCGGCCTGGAGACGCACTCTGCGCGACCAATGGCGCCGGCGGCCGGGATCAGCGTCACCACATGTCACCGGGCGGCCGCACCGCCCGCCCCTGCGACCGGGACGGCGAGCTCGTCACGGCCCCCGAGACGGGCCGGACCGCGGGCTCGGGCTGAGATTCGGATCACGGCTGCGGCGAGATGGCCTCTGCGGTGGCGACATGATCCCGAGTATGGTGAAATGGCCTCCGTCGTGAAGGTCCCAGTGTCGGAGCCTGGGAAAGAATGTTGAGGCCAGAAATACCTCGGTTGAATCTTGAATGCCACACTGAACGGAGCGTTATGACATATTTGTAGTCCCTAGTCTGACGTTTTTTTTATTGTTTTCCTGGACAGTCCACAGTCTGCAGTTCACATTGCTCAGTTTTACGGCGACTCAGGTCGTTGAATACTGGTGTCATTGTTGAGGCCTCTGGAGACA
Source organism: Capitulum mitella (assembly GCA_030062745.1). NCBI lineage: Eukaryota > Metazoa > Arthropoda > Thecostraca > Pollicipedomorpha > Pollicipedidae > Capitulum > Capitulum mitella. Next base: position 25,175,306 of record CP099842.1, on the reverse strand, counting down.
GTGTGATCAGACTGCGTGTCTGAAGTAGGATCGTACATATTCTAGTCGGATGACACAGCGAAACAACAGCATTTCTAGCGAGCTAAAAAGACTGCTGAGGGCAATGCTATTGATGAAAGGCACCTCATTGACTGGCATGTGCCGACGTAGAAAGTACGGGCAGCGTCGGCGTTAGCTTCAGCACATCTGTATTCCACAAATCACCAGCCCTTCGCATTGTCTTTCGACACGTCTCCGCGTGGGCACGCACGGCAGAGCCTTCCGACTCGGGCAGGTGGCTGACGCCATATGGGTTTATCCGCGTGTATCGCCTGTCCGTGCAAGTCCGGGGCCAGGTCCTGCAAAACCTGAGGATGTCCTCGCGCTGGTGATAAATTATCGGTCTTCTATCGGTACAAAGCAGACCCACAAAGGCGCCCAAACGCCCGAGAAGATGTATGGTCGTCGGGCTGTGGACTTGGTACATACAGCTGGCAATGCCTGCTGCACGCGGCCAGCTCGTCACGTACGGTTCTAATGAAAAACCCCGCGCGCCATCCGTTGCGCGGCGTCCTCCCACGCGCGGCGTCCTTCACGGCTGGTCCGCGCCGCTCGGCTGTGACCGGTAGCCGGGGTCGGGATTATGCAGTGCGTGCCCGGGGCCGGAGACAATGGGCCAACATGATGGCCCTTCAGCCGGCCGGCTCGGGTCGTTTCTCAGCGTTTTCGGCCCGACGGTCGCTGCGTGTGTCGTCACGCCGCGCCGGCCGCGCCGCCGTCGGCGCGAGGCGGGCCCGGAGAGATCTCCGCCTCGCAGGCGGCGGCGGCGGCGGGCAGATCGCCGCGTCGCCGGTGCGAGGTCAGGTCACGCCGCGCCGTCATGCCGTCACGCCGTGACGCCGTGACGCCGTGACGCCGGGCGCGACCACGGCTCTGCTGCCGCCCGGCGGGCCGCCGCCGCCTGTTATCCTCGCCCGCTGGCCCGTAAACGCCGCAGACGGGAGAGAGAGCGCGGCAGCGTTCGGAGCCGGCCTGTTCCGCTCTGCGTGGCCCGGTCTGTTTGCCCGAGCCGGCGCAGGCACGCCGGGCATTGTGACGTCGACACGGCGCCGCGCCCCGGCTGGTGTTACAGCCGGGGCGGACGCGACGTCGGAGTCTCCGACGGGCGGGGCGCGGAAGCGATACCGGGCCGGGCCCGATACAGAGGCCAGCTGGCTCGTGCGTGGTCCTGAGCTTATCCTGCCGACATCGCTCGACTTATTTGGTTGTCTCGGACGCAGTCGGTCACGCACATGAGGAAGATAGTGTGCTCTGCGCGGCACCCGTGTGGCGATCTCGCGTGGTTGAAAGGTCCTGGTTGGCCTTCTCTCCGGACGTGACGGGCTCGTTTTATTGACGACAGCAGTGAGCAGGGGCTTTGAGGATTTACGGAAGAGCAGCCATCCGGCGCCATTGGCGGTCCGGACCTAATCCGCCGTCTACAGAAACGCTGGAAATGGCGTCCGGTATCTGTAATTGAAATCTCTTGTTGACTTTACATCTCCTGATAGTGGCCGCCATTGGAGTCGACTTATCTGAGCTTTTGATGTCTGTTATAGGCGGTGGATCGTCAGAACTAGGGACTTCGAGGTGATTTAAAGGTTCGCTGCCCTGTTAATCCGCGGGCTGCCATGCTCCTGGAATCGACTGATGGTCCTCCTGTCGGACATAAAGGAATATTTAATGGATCTGTGTAATACGACAGTGCCGTCACGTGCCCCAATATCATAGAACCCAAAATCATGGCCATCGCTGATGGTCAGACCAAGGACCATCTTTTGATAGTCTTTCAAGCCTCTGTTCTTCTTCCACTTGCACCAACTTACATCTGATTTGTGAAACAACATACGCCTGATTTTCGTAGTCTCAGATTAGTGCCTTAAACTGAGACGTCATTCCATCTGCGCCTTTTCTTCTGTCGCCGTCTTTTTCCTTGGTGTTCCAGTCTGATGGCTGACCGCTGCGTCTGCCGATACACGACGATACGTTCCCTGTCGTCCCTGCCGTCTCTGTCTTTGTCCGTGGCTGCGATGTGGCGTCTGGTCGTCGCTCCCGCAAGTATGGGACGTTGTCCCTGTTCCTGTCCATGACTGTGGAGTGACATCTAAACGTTCTTTTCACGTCCCGGGGGCACCTGGCCACCGTCCCTGTCCGTGACTGTGGCGTGACGTCTGACCGCTGTTTCCACCCTCCGCAGGTACCTAGTCCCTGTTCCTGTCCGTGAGTGCGGTGTGCCGTCTGCCGTTATCTCTGCAGGTACCTGGGGATGCTGTCCCTGTCCCTGTCCGTGACTGTGGTGTGACGTTTGGCCGTTGTCTCGGCAGGTACTTAAGCATGCTGTTCCTGTCCCTGTCCGTGACTGTGGTGTGACGTTTGGCCGTTTCCTCCGCAGGTACCTGGGGATGCTGTTCCTGTCCCTGTTCGTGACTGTGGTGTGACGTTTGGCCGTCTCCTCCGCAGGTACCTGGGGATGCTGGGCTCCGGTCACAGCGGGCCGCAGATGTCCTCCGACCAGCCGTACGCGGCCACCCCTGAGGACCACGCGCGCTCCATCTGCGCAGCCCTGCCCGGCCTGGTGGCGCGCCAGATCGAGGTCAGTCTGTTACGCCGTCACGCAGGGACTCACGTCAGGTGCAGGGGCCTCACGCCAGCCCGTGGTCGGAGTCCGGGCATGCTCATGCAGAGGCTCATAAGAAACAGAGACATGACTATGCATAGATGTTTGGTTCTGCGGATGCTCGAATCACAGCGTATGAGATACAACTACCTCATGCTAGAGACAGTTTGTTATATGTTACACTGTGACTCAAGGCTTTAACCCTATTCCCGGCAGGGGGGGGGGCGGAATCCGCCCCCCCTCGGGTTTTTTGCTTGCCAATTCCAGGCTTTTTAACGCAGCTTCACGAAACTTGGTGACTTTTCCGAGCTATTCTTTCTACGTGCCGTGACAAAATTTCAAAATTCTATTTTGCTGAGGGGCGGAGCCAGGCAACGTTTTTGGGAGGCACCTCAGGCCATTTTTGGCCATGTTGAGGGTAAAAGGAAAATGTCTGCCAAAAACAGAGTTTTAAAGCTAGAACTTAAAACTTTATAAGGATGTATAGCTAAATAGTTGGGCAATGTGCAGATATAATTTTGTTTATCTGAGGTCATTTTAAAAGGTCAGGTCAAGGTCAAAAGTCAAAATTTGTTTTTTGCAATAATTTCGGCGCCGTTTTTCCGAATGCAAAACCCGGAATATATATGACGTAAAGGGTGTTTTCTACTTGTGTACCAAGTTTCAGCTTGATATCAGGTCGGGTCACGGAGATATGACCTAAAATGTCAGTGCGCGTACCCTATATCGCAATAGCCATAAAATGAAATTTTTGAAACAGAGTGAATTCAAATGATTGAAAACGTTGACAGATAACATTAAATGCACACGAGATCATTCCAAGTGACCCCAAGGTCACTGGAGGTCATTTAAGGTCAACAGTCACAAGTTGATCTGAGAAACGTGTGACCGTGACAGTTCCCCCTTTTTCATGTCCCTGGCACCGCCTATGCTAACATTATACAAACATTGTAATGCGATTTGTACTTCTTTAGTATAACATGACTAGCAGAAGCCAAGAAAGGGTGTTTGCCTATTTTGTTCATTTAGTTGTTAGAAAACTAATCCTTCTATTTTTGAAACCCTGTGAACGCCCATGAATTTTCTCAAAATTTCAGATTTGCGGACCCATGGTAAAAGCCCTATCCATAATCTCTCGATTGATGCCAGTTTCATCGAAATCGGTCGATAAACAACGGAGTTATAAGAAGTCCAAAAGTACCCCCATTTTGACCTTTTTGCCCCCTGTATCCACAAATTTCGAAATTTAGAAAATTTCTTTTATAAAAGTGTAGTTCACGTCACGGCAAATCGATTGCCGTTTGTTGCGATGAAATCGGACAAGTAGTTCTCGAGATCTTAGGGGGGGGGCCGAATCCGCCCCCCCTGCCGGGAATCGACCATACCGTCTAGCCCTCCGGGAATAGGGTTAAATCACATCACGTTACATTGCGTGACAATGATATCGTATGCCATAAAATCTCAAGATTGTTATAACGAGTAACTGCGCTGCGATGAAATGAGGAAACATCGACGCATTTGTCAGCACCAGCAGGCGACCTTTGCCTTTGGAAACAGGAAGGATGGCTTATGGCTCCGAAATACTTTTTCAAATGCACTTTGACGTGGCAAATCTGCAAACAAAACTGACTCGCAGTTAGATAATCCCAACAGACGGTAGCGTGCGTAAACAGAATCTTTTTATTGTGCGCGTCTGCACGTCATAACAGTATTAGTTCCGTCATGCTAAGCAGGCATGGTTGTACAGCATAACTCTGCAACTGCCAACTCGGCGACGTAGGTTTTCACTAAGGAGATTTAACTCTGTTTTTAGCCCATTGCTACCATTCAGCCGCCCCGTGACGGGCAGATCTGTGAGACGGCGTGTCGAGAGACGTCCGTGTGCAAACATGTTGTTGTCTTGCATAATCTCAAGCACGTGACCGCGCTAAACATTGCATACAAGTTGCCGTTTGAGCAGGATTGATGTCGCGCTTCTCGCACACCGGGTTGCGGTGTTTGTTTTCAGCTGTTCACGTCATCCCCAACCCCCCTTTGATCGTGACATTGGCCTTTGAGCGCCGAACGGTGACGAATCAGACTGCCCCCCGTCGTCGCCCCCTCCCCCTGCTGCCACCCCGCTGGTCGCCGCGCCATCGTCGCACAAATCAAATGCAAATGAGCCCGTTTGTGCTGCCCTAGGTGTGTCAAACCCACCCGAATGCCATTCCGTCCGTGTCGAACGGAGCGCGCAAGGGCATCCAGGAGTGCCAGTGGCAGTTCCGGAACGAGCGCTGGAACTGCACCACCTCGACCAACACCGACAAGAACGTGTTCCAGTACACGCTGCAGCGAGGTGGGTCGCAACTTGGTGCCGCAGACTTGCCCAAGTGGCTCGTTAGTGCGTTGTTTGGTGTTTTCTTTGCGTGGAAACCTTGACCGCACTAATACGAGAGTATTCTCAACTACAGGCTCTTTGAAATGACGAGGTGAATGAATTTCCTCACAGTCTTATTGTTGAATCCTTGATGATGTGCCTGCAAATAAAACACTTTTCGTTCCATATCGACAAGCCTCAGCGTTCATCCCAATTTGAGATGATGTTGTCATAATAAACACCATGATCACTTTGGTAAGGCGTAGATGTTAGTTTCTGTAGCAAAGAAACAAGTCACTGTCGAGCATCTACTGAAAATTCATTGTGCACGGGCTTCGTACAAAACAGGCAAGCACACAGACTGCGGCTTGACCTTTTGGGCGACCTGAAAGGTCACAGGTACCACCTAACGCAGTCGTCCATGGATTCGACCAACTGTCACGGTCAGTCATGGGTCGGACCAGCTGTCACTATCACTCACGGGTCGGACCACCCGGTGCTGGTAACGGAACTTAATTCACACCAATCCGCTGACACAGTAGTGATAGACCGACAGGCTGGGTGGGCGTTGTTTTCCTGCCAGCGCAAGCCTAAGTGAACACGTTAAAACGAAGTCAGTCACATCAGCTTCAGCAAGTGTTTTTTTTAAGACTTCTTCGTTGTTGGGCACGCTAGCAAAAGTGCACATTACGTGACACACGGTGCAGCACGGAACAAGACATGTTTTGTAGGGATCTTAGAACAGTCTGGTTAGAAGGCAAAGTTGTAGCATCTTCGATGCCTTTGAGTAAAATTTAATTCGGTTTTCCTGATTCTTCATTTTTAGAATTAAGAACAGATATCCAATGCAACTTTTTCACAATCAGTGGACACCTCCATACAGAAGGCATCATTCTGCTCTCCTACCGGTTTAATCCAAGAAGGGGCACTTTCGACTGGTTGGCATATGCCAAGAGCCTATGGACGAAATGCCCACTACTCAGTATGTCAAATACCTGGTTTCAACAATACTGATGATAACGTTGTATTAACGTGGTCGGCTAAAGCATACGCACCCGCTCCACACGATCCCATACCGATCTTACGTGCAACACAATACGCCTTGCCCCCATTGCGACCATGAGTCAAAATTATCTCAAACTGTTAAGTTACTTTCACAGTTTTATGTATCGGTCAACGGCCGAAACACAGACATTTTCGCCAAGTTCACACATTTCACAATTCACGTTTTCGCTAAGGTGTTTGGGTTCTGCTCCAGAACATACAGATCGCAGAACATAAGGTGTTTGGGTTCTGCTCCAGAACAAACAGATCGCTTGCCCGAAATGGGAGGCGAATATCTGATGTCACAAGCTAGGACAGCCTTCTTCTAGTATCTGAACGCGATCTAAATGAAGTCGTGCAACCATGCCCCTGCTCCAGTGATGACATAAAGATAGGCGTACTGTCCATTACTTAAGTGCCGTCCAACAGAACACTGCAATCATATTACTCTGCTTCATGGCACTGACTCGCCGTCGGAGATTAAGTACATTTCCATGTTGCTAAGGTTCTGAGATCATCCGCGCGGACAGCCGAAACCTCCTTGCGGCGCTTTGTTACACAGTGGCCCCAGTTCAAGGGTGCGGGTTGTTTGTTAAAAGACAGGCCGTCCTCTGCTGTCCAAACTCGTCAAAAGGCGTGCGTCAGTCGCTATCGCCTCCTGTAACACCTGTCAATCTCACCGTGACGGCTGCAACAGTGCTTTGACGGCCGGTCAGCGGGCGGCAGGGTGTGGCCGCGACCCCACCCTTTCTCCGCCGCCCCGTCTGCCAGTCGACCCACCTGCGACCTCCGCGTCCCCTCCCGGAGCCGACCCAGCCCCCACCCCCCGAGGGCAGACAGGCGCTGGCCGGCTGGGCGGCGTGCCCTGCCCGGACTCTCGGATGGCCCGAGCGTGCCCGCGGGCCGTTTGGCGATCCGGCGGCTCCCGGACGCGGCGGCTCTGTCCGGGTCTCGGCCGGGCACCGCACGTGGCCGTCACTGGTCGGCCGTCGGGGTTCTGACGGATCACGGACGGCATTGTTTGTGTGCTCCGATCTGTCGTGTTGTCGGGATGACAGCTGTCGAGACACGCTGTCCATCATACAGACTGGCTTCAACGTAGCGTTCATCGGAGTTGCGCGTTCGGTTGGAACGGTACTTTGCACGGAACGGTGCTTTGCACGCGCTCTGCATGAACAGAAGCACACGGCATCACCCGTCTGTGATGTTTCCCTTCACAATAGATTGGTAAGTATGTAACACATCACCTGTGGGTCGTTAATATTTCTCACCTTTCCCGTAGCCCTTGAAGTTCTCACGCACCCCCTGCCGGACGCCCAGCCGTGATTGGCCAGCGTGAGGCGCCGCAGGGCGCTGGTCTCCGGCCGTCTCCCGTGATCCCGCGCCGGGCGGCCATGTTTGTTTACGCCGGGGTGGCCGCCAGAACGCGTCGTGCCGGCGCTAATAAAACTTTAATTGATTGCCGGCCGCCGACGCGTCGGCGGGCCGACCCAGCGCGCGCCTATTAGAAAACCATCGGATCTGCATAACGCGATGGTAATGATCTGTTTTGCAAGTTTCCTGGCGACGTCCGGCGCTGGCGGCGGTGCCAGCCGTCCACAGCGGCGCGGAGATGGAGGGCGCCCCGATGCCGCTCATCTTCCGCTGTCGATCCCCGGCCTCCCTGGCGCCGCCGGCGCACAGCCTTCCAGAACAGACATGCCCGCTGCGCCTGCTAATTTTATGGCCATGACAGGGTGTATTGGACGTCTATTGCGGTTAATTACTTTGCCGGGGGAGTGTTGTGATGGCGGTATTGGAGCGAGGTTAATTGAAGCGATCGATAACGATGTCGAGCTGCGTTATATGCCTTGACCGTCGATCTCGTACAAAGCCCGGGACCTTGGGGGGCACTCGCGGTGATTTTCGATTAGCCTGAAACAATAGATGCACCGATAAGTTCATTCCATACATCAAACCGTGTCTGGAATTTGACAGGAGGAGTCTTTCCCACAAATATCTGTGTTGTGGGTTAATGGGTCAGCCGAGATGCAGCGATAGACCGTTAGCGGTAGAACTGGATGTCGGCGTTTATCTGTCACACCGTCGGTAGTAGTCGCACCTACGCCTACGACATACTTAAACTATGCAGCAACGGAACTGACGCGTCGGGCTTCACGCAAGACCTCCTCCGTTCCCCACGTGCGTCCTGCCACCTCCACCGCCTCCCACCTGTCACCACCCGCGGCCAAACACGCCTGCCCGGCCTCAGGTCAGGTAAGCAGCGGCCGCCCCCGCCTCAGGCGCCGCTGCCGTCCGCCCGCCGGGGGGCGCGCGGGCGTCGTCGCCTCGGGCCATAAACAGGAGGTGGTTTTTGTCGGCGTTTGATGGCGGCCGCCAGACGGAGATGGACGGTGCGGTGGTGATGGACCGGATGGGGAGCACGCTGAGACGAGCCCCGCGGCCCCCCCCCAGCCCCACGACCCCTCAGCCGAACGGTGAGAACACCGGAAGTGGTGCCCTGTTAGTTGCGAAACACGAATGGTCGGGGCGTCGTGGAAAGTATCGACACCGCGCTATGCGGAGTGAGTTTGACACGCATGTGGTTAGCCTGCGGATGCATTCGGTGAAATGGCGCTGCTGAAACTTTCAAAGCATCCTTGCCCACCACACGAAGGCGTTCGAAACCGGCCACCCCCGTCGACTCCAGTCATGAGAACAGAAAACCTGAAAGCTATTGCCAAATTAGCACAACATACCTGTGCTATGTTTTACTGCACTCTCACTCTGGAAACAAAACACAAGCGGGAATTTGAGGTCAGACCCGTCAAGTGCGATTCGTCCAGAGCAAGAACCAGCGGTCGCCGCGCCGTAGCACCGCGCCTGTCAGTCCGTATCAGTTCCATCGGCGGCTTCCCTGTGGATCGGCCTAAACACTATCGCCAAACAGACAACAAAAACACGACGTCACCGGGCGGCCGCTCTCTCCGGGCCGCCGCCACGTGACCGGTGACGTCGGCGCGTCCGTCGGGCGGCTGACGGGCGCGCAGATCGGTTTAATTGGCCGTGGTTTGACGGCCGAGATAAAACGGCGGCTCCGGCCGTGCCGAATGCGGCGACTAATTGAAAACGGACGGCGCGCGGCGGCGGCGGCGGCGGCGGCGGCGGCGCATGCTTGGCGTAACGCGACCCGACGGCCGGTCCTGTCGGCGGCGGCGGCCGGCTGAGCGCGAGCTTGCGGCGCACTGGGTGCCGGTCGGCTACGCGAGGGGTGTCCGCGGGGCGAAGGGTGGGTCGACTGGTCCACCACCATTTTTCGTCCATCAGGTGGTGGACGGGGAGCGCAGACGGTCCGGACGGCTGGCTATCATCCTGGCGAACGGACGACTGGTTACCAGCCTGACGGACGTTACGGACGACTGGCTACCTAACGAACGTCGCCGCCGAGCGTTGATCCACACCACAGCCGGCTGACGGGCTTGAGTCGTCGCTGCGGCGAGAAGACGGCTGACGGGCTGTTGCTGTCGTTACGGCGAGCCGACGGCGTGTGAGCGGGACCTGGGCGGCCGCTGGCGCCGCCGGCAGGACGTTAGAAGACCGTGCCTCGCCACAGGACCGGGACTTCCGGTCCCCTGGTCAGCCATATCCCGTCCCGCCGTCGACAGTCTGAACTGGACCGACGGCCGGGATGTCCGGCAGCATCCGGGTGTGTTAAATGAATCGCGCAGGAATTGCTGAGGTGGGACTGAAGTGAGAGCAAAAGTAGGTCAAGAGAGTAAACACTTGTTAGCCGGCTGCTCATTCCCAATCGAATAAAAATCTCTGAAAACGTGCCGGTCCCGGATGGGTACGTGACGATGGGAATGCTTCCATAAATCTAACCATTGCATGGAACTCGAATGAAAGATTCGCGGACCCAAATGCAACAAAAAGGCAAACTTTGGTGCGATCATCCAGTATATATGGTCTACAACAGCACAGAAAGCCTCGCGTAAATCAACGAATGAAAAGAAGGTCCCCCTGCGACAATGTATTGCTTCGGCGCAGTGCATTGATAGATGGGGCGTACAACAGGATGAGAAATGTTGGGTCATTTAGATTAATTGGCCGCCCGATGAAAGGATCCCACAGCCAGCAAAAACTCATGAGCTGTTTTTATTCCGACGCCCCGGCCGCCACTTGAGTCTGGCATCATTGCTCATTTAAATGTACGGGCAGTTTTGATAACACCTTCAATGGCTTCCATAAATTGCCTCCGTCGCCGATAAACTGAAACTTCGGCTGGTGATTACAGCACCCGACCGTATTATGCTGCGTTATGGGTTTTAGTGGCCCCGACCCTCTCACCAGCGCGGCTCGGGGAGCCCTGGCCGCCCAGAGGCTCCCGCCGGCGGCCGAGCGACTGACGGCACACCGGCCAACATCAGTCATGAGAGGCGACGGTTATGGTGGCGCGCCGCGCCGCTGGCGCCCAAAACGGCGCGTCTACCCGCTCATTAGTGAATTAGTGCGCGCCGGGCCGGCCGGCGGCCGCCGATCGTATCGGCAGGCGTGTCCCGCGCCGTCAGATTTAGGGGGTCGCCTGCGCGGCCGGCCGCCGGGCGCCGGCGACTCCCGGCCGGCTGGCCCTTGTTCGTCGGTGATTTAGCCGCGGCGTGCAGGCTTTCTGCAGAAATGCGCCACGATCGCCGACAGATCGGCGGCCGCCCCGGCGAGGATTTAGTGAAGGGCGGGGGATGAGCCAACCCGTTCGCAGCCCGATTTGGACCCCGATCAACGCAGGCTCAGCTGGATGGACCGGCTGCTTGTGGATTTATGAAACGATAGGGGCCGACATCGATAGGGGAGTGGCGGCCTTTGTTTCGCCAGGTAACGATGATGACGCGGTAGTGTCAGAACGTGCTCCAATCGCGGCGTTTCCAGCGTTTAATAATAGGCTGCAATAATCGACCTGCACGGGCTTTTATTGTTGCTTGGTGCTACAATCGTGATCGTCGTAATTTATCTTCATTAGATTCTTCTCGCGCGAGTAAATTGAAATTCTTGCCCTGTCGTATTTTGTTAGAATTCATGCGGCCTGTCCGTGTCAGACGTTATTCAGCGATGCTCTTGCGCAATTGACCGTTTAATGGGCGAGATCTTCAGTGTGCTGCTGGCCGTGTATTGCAGAACGCCTGCAGTTCGTGGCCGTACGGGGCCACCCATGACCTGCGCTCTGCAGACCCTCCAGTCGTTCAGGATTCACTCACTGCGCCGACTGACAAACGGCTCTTTAACGGCTGACAGATCTGCATATGCTTAGCCCGCTGTTAACCGGGCCGAGTAGCTTACAGACACATTTGGCCTGGAACTGCCGGCGTTTCTGTGTGAATATTTAACTCCGTGCATGCCATGTTGGCCCAGGCTGTGTTTTTGGCCAAAGCTAGGTATAACTGGGTCTGTCTTACCATTTAGCGTGTAATGACATACAGTGATGAAAAGCACGCGACGTTTGGGTTTACTGCAACCATGAAGTCGTAGACGGTTTAATTAAGCCCAGGTGTTTTAGGTATGCCGGCTTAACCTGGACGGACCACGACAAGACGACCCCTCTCGCCTTGCCTGAACGCCACGCACCCAACGGCGCCGCATCTGCCGCCATTGGCGTGCCGCGAACGTCCCCGGCCGTCCCCAGCGCGGGACTTTACGGCCGGCTCCCGGCGGCGTGACGAAAGCGGCGCACGAAATCGGCCGCGTGACGAATGCGGCGCGCGGTTCAATCGCGTCGCGCGCCTGATGACGGCGGTATCACAGGTCCCGGCCGCGGGGGAAGAGCCGGCGCGGCTCATTGTACGGCCGACCACCCAGAGAGGGCCGCGGCGCGGCAGCTGCGCCGGCCGACCTCGGCCGGGAAAACACACAGCGCGAGGATACCCGGCCCGGCTGAAAACGGCACCCGGCGCTAACAGGGGCCAAACGGAACAACAGGCTGATGGATGTCCGGCGGTCGGGAGGCGCTGGACGTGGAGATGCTGTTGTGCGCTGCGCGATTCAGTTCCGCAGCGAGGGGCCTAGGGCCTGATTTTGTGTAAATGCGGTTACACATGTGAGAAGAATGGCCTGTGGTGTGCTGGTTAAACAAAAGTTGTGGACAAGGAATATTTTGTTTTCGAAGGTGTAGTGCGAGAGGCACAGCCACCACAAGGCTAGCGTATTGTATTGACTAGCAGACTAACTAACGGACACATCAAGGACGTTGGGATGGATGGAACCGCCTCATGTGGCACCTACCGAAGCAGTTTCGCCACTGACAGCTATTCAGTCCTTTGTTCATTAAAATGATATCCTCTACTGCGAAACATAAAAGGCTGCTTTTATGCGCCATCTGATGTTATCTTTCTCGACTGACCAGGCCCCTGATCACGCTCGTGCAACTTGTAATTACCACTGCTCAAGCCGTCCCCGTGCTTGTTTCGCGAGGAGCGGGAAGTCAGTTCTTGAAACGTGGCTACTAGTGATACCTGATTACGTGATCCTATCTGACTCTGTGCGTGGTTTGTGTTGCAGAGTCAGAAAAACATTGTCGCCGAGATAATATTCTTAATATGATCCGTGTCGTAGCATGGACACCGTAGTCCGTATGCGTCTTTACAAGAAACATCGCACGTGAATGATTTCTGGAGTCGGCAGCAATGATCCGACTCTAAGGTCTGTTTCGCAGAGAGAAGAGCACGTGGTTTGCGGACGCTGTATTGCGACTTCAAGTGATGGCCCTAACGCAGCAGCGTCGTTTGTGTCGCAGGAAGCAAGGAAACGGCGTTCGTGTACGCAGTGACGTCCGCCGGCGTTGTGCACGCCGTGACGCAGGCGTGCAGCTCCGGCAACCTGACCGAGTGCACCTGCGACCTCAGCTCTGAGGGCAGGTCGACGCCGCAGGGCTGGAAGTGGGGCGGATGCAGGTCAGCGGAGGCCGTTCGTGGGGGAAACCTGTAGTGCTCCCAGTCTGTATTCAAGGCGCAGTCACTGGCTCTGGCGCTGAAAAACGTGTTCCTGTCGTTGAACATAAGAAGGGTGTCTATCGCCTTACGCTTTAAACCTCGTACACCTACTCACACTCCTTTTTGGGTTTCCGAATACGTCCGAGTTGGGAAACGTAAGCCGCTTACGGTTTTCTGTGGTGGCTTTTGCGTGTAAGCGGGCGCTGAGCTCGTTAACGCAAGAAATACCGCATCTTCTTGGATCACCTGGAAGGCTGGCAGAATAAAGAGGGATATGCCTCCTGGCATCAGTCTACCGTTGACATGTCCCTGACAAATTCGGTCCTGGATTTCGGGACTAGCACACCAAAAGACAAGAGTCCATATATGGTCGCAACGCTGCACGCCGACGCTCCCGCCAATTCGCCGCGATACACGCGTGATGTACGATACGCGCTTGATGTACGATACACGCGATATAGGCTCGTTCTCACCCGTGTCTCGATTCTTTGGCAGTGATGACGTCAAGTTTGGCATCAACTTTGCCCGCCAGTTCGTGGATGCGCCGGAAAGGGCGCTGAAGGACTATGACTCGAGGAAGCTGATGAACCTGCACAACAACGAGGCTGGCCGTCTGGTGTGTACGCCTCCTGCACTGTTCGCATTTCGTACTGAAGTCACGGTCGGTATGGCGTATGGCTTGCTTGAACGTTGGGTAATTTGCTTTCAACCTTTGGGCTTGTGACTTCAGTACAAAAAATGTGTTTGGCATTGGATGAATGTAGCGATGATGTTTGCCGTGACTGGTTGCGTTGTATTTTGTCTCGAAACCACCCAAGAAAACAAATTTGGACTTGTGTGTTGCAATGCAGACGATTGTTTACGCCCCACATTATTTTTCCTTCAGTGCTTTCTTTGTGCCAGTCTTTTGTTTTGCTCGTCGTGGCTAGGAAACAATGCCATGGGTCGTGTTCAGCTTGCCCATCCAATGTCACGTGCTTAAGGCGCCCATATGGATCTGAGGGAGGTGAATTGTCCATAGCCATGCGGTCGTACGGACGGGTAAGGGCGTTATCACGGGTGTGGTTCGTTCGGCCACCACCCCCGGCTGGCCCCGAATCGGGCCCTGGCGTCGCCGTAACAGGTTGCAGGCAGCGGAGACTGACGTAAAGCCGGCCATAAAGCGCCATCAGCGGTGATTAATGGAGGCGGCGCAGCAGGCGGGCCGATCGGCCGCCAGCCGAGTCGTGATTCGGATCACTGTCGGTCACGACTCGAGCCGCCGCCTCGGGTCACTGTAGGTCACTGTCGGTCACGACTCGAGCTGTCGCCTCGGGTTATTGTAGGCCACTGTCGGTCACGACTGGAGCTGTTGCCTCTGGCCACTGTAGGTCACTGTCGGCCACGACTCGAGTCACTGCCGGCCGCTACTATGGAGTCATCGTCTCGGGTCACTGTAGGTCACTGTCGGTCACGACTCGAGCTGTCGCCTCGGGTTATTGTAGGCCACTGTCGGTCACGACTGGAGCTGTTGCCTCTGGCCACTGTAGGTCACTGTCGGCCACGACTCGAGTCACTGCCGGCCGCTACTATGGAGTCATCGTCTCGGGTCACTGCAGGCCACTGTCGGTCACGACTCAAGTCGCGGTTTCGAATCACTTGGGATCACTGGCGGCCTGGGTCAATCCACCGTCGGTCCTGCTCCGGTTCAGTTAGGAGTCGGGTCACCGTAGGTCACTGTTGGACCGTCAGGTGCTGCAAAAATTCGATACCGCGCTACAGCCTAAAGTCTGTCTGAAGTCTCACTGAAGACGGCAGGGTTCAATGTGATGGGGATGCGGAAGATCAAAGTCGATAGACCGTGAGACTTCATCCGGCGGCGTTTTCTTCGGCGATAAAACAAAACACCAAACGAAATAGACTGACGGTATGCTCAAAACAAACGTGTTCCAGAAGTACACTAAACAATAAAAAACGGTTTACAGTGACGCTGATTTGCATTGTTCGATTGGATGAGAGCCTATTGTCTTCAGTAATGATCATGGCAGATGGAATCTATTAAATGGCTCATACGCAGCAGTGATATCTGAAAAGTGAATATCGTTGTGATGCTGTTGCGGAGTTGAGCGTATGGTTTGATGACGTTGCAATAATTAAATACCTGTTTAATTTTGCTTCTATTTTCGTTTGTGGCATTGTTCACACAAACAGTTACTACAAATAAGATGAGCGGAACGGCACACTAGAAACTCCGGCCATCACAACAAGCGCATTCAGCATGGTGCTGTTACATATTTTTTTAAGTGGAGCTGAACGGCATTCATGTGTTCTGTTTTCATTTTTTATGTAAATTTGCTTTTGTGACATCGTCGTTGAAAGCTTTAGTACACATCTGTCCCACGTCCGTCCATAAATACCTTCTTTTACTCATAAAGTAGGCTGTTTGTAGCTGCTCCAATACTGCAGACGGTGCCATATTGATACCAAACGAAAACAACAACTCAGAGCAACGGAAAGACCTCTCTGCCATGCGCCACGTGCGCCACTGCTCCCGGCTCCCTGCTTTTCGTGGCGATACGCCTCGGTCGGCCAGATTACCATCAGAATTGTCCGCTGTGAGTGACGGGGCCCGCCACCCATTCACGGTGTCGTTCATATGCAGCGGGCCCCGAACCGCACCAAACTTGTCCATTAGCGGCTGATGCGTCTGCGCATTGAGCGCTAGCCGCGCAGACGGCGAGGCGCGCGCGCCGGCCGACCGCCAAAGAACCGCCGCCACGCCGAGTGGAAAATTGGCGCACAATGGCCGGAGGTCGCCGACTCCGACGAACGGCCGCGTCGAGAGGGGTCGGCCGCGGGCAGGGGGGGGGAGGGGAGCGTCAGAAAGGCCCGGTGACGTCAGAGCCGTGGGAGCTCGGCGTGATTGTGAACACGCTGCGAAACAGCTCGCTGGGTTTTGCAGAGCTTGGGTGGACGGTCAGTTTGACCCCCCTTTGCGCTAAGCCCTACATAATCTGGCTTTGGCTCGTTTTTTTTTTTGAAGGATGGTTCGCGTGGGACACTGGCCTCTGGTAGTTCTTTGAGATCCCTGGCATTTACGTTCGTTTCACTGTGCTCGTATTTCTTATGAAGCTGATAACATTAGTTGTTCTGTACAGTGACCCGCTTCTGACTCTCATCGATGCTTTAACTGCATTAAGAAAATACTACTGTCGCGGTTAAATTCTGCTCGCTGCACTGACATCCTGGGACATGGTGTTACGACTCGTGCTGTGTTTCAGGCGGTGCGTACCCTCATGAAGATGCAGTGTCGCTGCCACGGTGTCTCGGGCTCCTGTGAACTGAAGACGTGCTGGAGAACCATGCCTTCCTTCAACGTCATCGGCGACTTCCTCAAGAAACGATACAGGCGGTCTGTGGAGGTGAGACTACGCTGGAGCTTTTTGGGGACATCTTGTTCTGTCTTGTATCGACTGATTCCAAGGTTTTCAAACGTGCGGAGACAGCAAAATTACCATTTTCTCATCTGTGCTTGTATCGGTGGCATTTTACTGTCGTTCTGTTCGGGCCATTGCTTTCAAACGCCTGCAGGACCTAACAGTCGATAGCAATGCACGGGGCTTTCGGACTATAAACATGTAAACCGATAGCATCTTGCAAATAAAATAGAATCTCTACGGGCGCTCGAGACAATCATAAAAAGCTCATAGGCAAACATTTTAAATAGGCACCTGTTGAACGCGACGATTGATGACATTGCAATCGTCTGATGCAAACTGTTCATCACTTCCACTGCTGACCTCGACCCAGTACCGGGACCGGAGGACTCGCGTCCCGTCCGCCTCCCGCATTTGACCGGAAGCCGCTCAGTTCCGGCGGCGGTTCGTGCAAACCGGGCGCCGGAACTGCGCCCGCTGTTTCCGATGTCGCCAAGCGGGCCCATTTGCCGGGCGGCGGAGCCCACGAGCCACTCGGGCCTTTCATTTCACGCGGATTTTCACAATTCGCCGACAGTCTCCGGCGTTGGCAGGACTCGCCGGCCCGGTATGGACTAATCTCCATGTTATTGGAGTGGCAATATGGATGTCATGCCCGTCCGTAATAAATGATGGCGGGTATTAGCTTTAGTTTGGCTTCGCGGAAAAGGAGACATTGAGGGGTAAAGCGGTGCGGAAATGGTTCTCCGCTTGAAAACAGTACATTCAGTCATGTTTATTTGGACTGCGATGGTTTTACGGGAAACCCGGAGGGTACTGCTTGATTTTTATGGTTTTTGTGATTCGGGTGTTTGCTATGGTGTCCGAGTTTCCGTGGGATTGCTAGCTTGAGACGGCCTTGCTATCACGGCGCATTGGTTCTAGATATGGAACTAAATTGCCACCGAAACGCACATTTATTACACCCAAAAATTCCCAAACTACTGAGGCTGAATGGTTTGGACCTCGTGGAGAAAAGGCCTTGATGCTTTCAGTGAAACTACCTTTCAGTATTGTTTTCGAAACGAGGTCGCGTGATCATGTTTTATTCCAGGTGGCCAGCAAGAGGCGTCGCCTGCGACGGAAGCGACGGAGGGGTCGGGGGCGGCGCAGCCAGCAGGCCCCGAAGCGTCGCGAGCTGGTCTACATCGATCAGAGTCCCAACTACTGCCTGCACAATCCCAAGCTGGGCATCCTGGGCACTCAGGGCCGCCAGTGCAGCAAAAACTCCAACGGTCCAGATAGTTGTGACCTGCTCTGCTGCGGCCGCGGATACAACACACAGGTACGCCGGCAGACCTGGTAGAGTGGGTACAACACACAGGTACCCCGGCAGACCAGAGCAGGAACAACACACAAGTACGCCGGCAGACCAGAGCAGGTACAACCCACAGATACGCCGGCAGACCAGAGCAGGTACAACCCACAGGTACGCCGGCAGACCTGGTAGAGCAGGTACAGCACACAGGTACGCCGGCAGACCGGGGCAGCTGAGGAGTCAGTCGCAAAGAAGATGGCGCCACTGGGACTGCGCCAGGTTTGGGTAGGTGCATTTGGTGAGATCGATGATCGCCTTGACAACGACTGTTTCTTCGGTGACTTCTAAGATACGCTTATCGCTGCTGGTTGTCAAAAATGACATGCTGAGATTTTCGTTCGACGACATTGGTCATCTTGAACTTTGCTGATTTCCGCTACAAAACTAGAATAGACCGTTTCATAAACGTACCATTTATTACAAGCTAAAAAGTGATGCTTTACCCCTTTTCAGTTCCACTGCTTCCAGGCATGGTCATATTCTGCCTTGTGACCTATTCTACCCTCGCAGGATTTCACCTCCGTGTTCCGATACCGTCTCTGCGCTCAGGCCGTTCGCCTGATGCGGCCCTGTCTGTGCAATCACCAGCCGACCCGTCCCGTCTTCGCAGGTCGTGCGGCGGGCCGAACGGTGCCAGTGCAAGTTCGTCTGGTGCTGCAAGGTGCACTGCAAGACGTGCATCACGCTGCTGGACACGCACACGTGTAAATAGCCGGCTCGACGCTTTAAACGTTCGTAGGCAGAGCGGCGGCGGCCGGCGCTGGCGGGCGCGGAACCTGCTGGCGCTCCGCGACCGTCGACCTCAGCGCGGCGCCGCACCGCGCCGTCGACGCCGCCCGCGGCTCGACGCGTCGGCCTCGACGACGGCGCCACGGGGCCGCGGAGGAATCTCACTCGAGCGCATTGTTTCTAGCTTCTAAGGTGTCTGCCTGGACGGCGCGGTGGCGGCCGAGCGCCGCGTTGCCAGGCGCCGGGCGGCGCGAGGCGCGCTGCCAGATCGGCCGCGTTCCGAGGCCTGGCGGCGTCTCGCGGCCGGCTGGCCGGCGCGTCGGCGTCCGGGCTGGCCTCGGGCCTACCGCGGACAGTATTTTCACTAGAGTCGGCTCGCTCGTCGGCGGCCGCGGTCGCCGCGGTCGCGTCAGCTGATGTGGGTCTGCGTGTCTGGGCTGACGTAGGTTGTCCACTCTCGGCGGGTGTCGTTCACTCTAGTGTTGCTAGCGGCGCCAGCTGGCGGTCTGTTGTCGACCAGAACCCACCTCCGCCATGCCAGCTAAACTGTGTGATGCTGTCGAGTGATTGTGGTCATAATGTTCTCAGCAAGTCTGCTAGCGTCGGAATCATCTTTTGTTATTCTTTCCCGGAACGCTGTGTAAATAAGGGCGTATGCTAATACAGTGGCGTATGGATCATCTCTTGCTGTGCACAGCTTATGAGCGTCCCTGTGTCTTTGAGACTGTCAGCCGGACAGAAGGACGGGTTTTCAAATCTCCTGTGGATTTTCCGCTAAACCAGGACTTTGCCTAGTATTGCCAAATGAAAAAGAAATTCCCTTGCGAAAGCTTGTTTTCTTGCACTGTAGGTAAGTGGCCATTATTGCGCGCAAACTTTCAGTTTGTTTGTTTCTTTATAAATTAGGACACACACAGGGATGTCGATTTCTGTAAATGATTGGGAGGGCTGATCGAAAACCTGACAACCTAAACCCCCTCAAAGATGGTTTTCTTGTCAGATTTAGCCCACTTTATTTTCACCAACGGAAATTTCTTAGGTTTTTTGTTACTATTTATCAAATTAGGAAATGCATTTATCCCCATGTATACAGGGGTATGGATTATGGATAAACAGAAGATAAAAGATAGATAGATAGATAGATCGCTTTATGCTTTATTCTTCACTTTCTGCCTATTGTCTTATCTATTCCAGCCGCTCTTTTCGTTATGACTCATTTCCCTTTAAAACTGGCAGAAAATAATGGGTGGGCCCAAATCCACATTGGGTGGGCCTGGAGAACGGCCGAATTCCCCCCCCCCCCCAAAAAGAATACAAATCAACACCCTTGGACACAAAGCCTCTTGGGCTCGTGTGTTTGGATTCTTGTGTCAAGTTTTGTGCCTCGCCAGGCGTCAGTCAGTCATCTACGAACTTTTCGGTTTCTTCAGTTTGTCTGTTACTGAATAGCTTGATGCACACACAGTCCGAAAGACAAGTTCGGGAAAATGAACGATGGAACCCTTTTTGATGACATTTGTTTCATGGGTTTCCTCAATCATGGGTTTTCTCAGGCGTAAGTACCAAGGCTGTACGCACAAATGCAGACTGGCATGCACAAGGCTACAGGTAAGAAGATTCCGTTTGTAGACATTGCTCGAGAACGCACAGGTACACTGAAATAGTGTCTAACATTTTTCGCGTTTCGTTGAATGCGTAGTACTACAATCTTTTGACGGTGGTCAAGTAAATCTCTTGTTTTGTTTTCCCCGGAAATTTTACAATCCTTCTGACAACGCGAGACCCCGAGGCTGTCAGATACTTGGCTATCCCAAACATTCTATTGACACCAAAACGAGATTGCCTCTTCCTCTGTCACAGCCACGGGTTAATAATCACACAATCCACCCCGCTACGTCGCTCTCCAATCCCCGCCTGGACTACGGCCCCATCGAGCTGGGAGGACGCACATGCACGGTGAACACCCGGGTTTTGTTGTTTCTAAATCTGGGAGCGCGGACGTCGCTCTGGTCCAGCAGCGGTCGGCCGTTCTCCAGGCCCCTCGACGGCGGCGTCGTCGCCGACGAGCCTGACGGCAGCCCGACTTCTACGTCCCAGGTGCGCAGGTGCCGCCGGGGCGCCTTCTGGTTGGCCGGCCGCGCGGGCGAGAGCTGGACGTCGAAGGTGTGCACTTTCGACCGCTCGGCGGCGCCCGCCGCGCTCGGGCCCAGGACAGGCAACACCGAGAAAAGCCAGGATCCGGACGCGGCTCGGCGAGCCCGGGCCGGCGGCTGGCCACGTGGAGACGGAGACTCCCCAATGACCTCGATCTTGGCGTCTGCCTGCGGGGACGGTTGGGCAGAACACAGACGGCACGGCGCACCGTCGCCGGCCGTTGACGCCGGAGCAGTGGAAGCCGCGCTCGGCGGCACTGCAGACCCAGAGCCTCCCGGAGCTGCTCCAGCCCCGGCTGAGACTCCCGGTGCTCCTGCAGCTTCCGGTCTTGGTGTAGATCCCTGTGTTTTAGTCGCTCTCGTCCCACCCGAAGCGTTACTCCTTCCTGTAACTCCCGTTTGTCTTCCACCTGCACGTTCTCTTTTAGCCGCCGTCCCTTCTTTAGCTCCTGTTCCTCCCATTCCTCCATTGCCGCTTGGCTTTTCTCCTGTTTTTGCTCCCCCTGCAGTTCCTGTTCCACCTGCACCTTCTGCTCCTGACCCTCGCTGACGTCCTGGCTCTCCTGCAGTTTGTGCTCCTCCAACCACTCCTGCGGTCGTGGCGTGCTGTGCTGGATTCTCTGTCGGCTTCGCACTGCGCTGCAGCGGCGGAGAGGGCAGCACTTCCACTGGGCTGGCTGAGGTTGTCGTCGGAGGTCTCGGTACGGTGACCGTAGGTGGTGCCACAGTCGAGCTAGGTGGCTGGCTGGCGGAGGACTTTTCCTTGGCGGATTCGGGTCCGCCAGAGGACGGCCCAGTATCGCGATTCCTCGACTTCGATACAGATGGCGCCCCGCTCGCTGTCGAGGACGCAGATGGAGCGACGGGCGTCGTTCCTCCAACGGTGATCGTCAGATCGGTCGTGTTCCTTGCCTGAGACGATTCTGCCTCAGTAGCTGTGACGTTTACCGACTTATGCGTCTGGCTGGTCATTTTCGGGTCCTCTGTGCCATTGGCAGAAGAATGAGATGCTGACGTCGTTGAGTTGGCTGACGCTTTCGATGTACTGAGGGTCACATTAACTACAGCGGATTCCGTGGCGTTCGAGTGCCGTGAGGAGTTGTTGGAAACGTTGACAGCATCATCAGTGAAATTTTTATCGTCTGGCTTCGTTGGACTGTGACCATTGGATTTGCTGTGTGAACTAGATGAGGTTTTCGTACTAGATTTTGATGTTCCTCTACTCTGAAACTCAGACGTATTGGCGGCATTAGCGCTCGCAATGTGTCCAGTCCCTGCTCCGACCTCAGGTTCAGTGGCGTTGTATGACGGACTTGAGTTGAAGGGTGTCGTTTTGTTCCTGTCGAATCCGGACGGGCCAGCTCCGGCAGGCGGAGAGGCCGGAGGAATGGCTTCCCCTCGGGTTCCGGTCCTCCTCTGGGAGGTGTGGGGCCTTGCAGTATAAGAGTGGCTCGCTCCGGACCTCTCGTCCTCAGGACAGATTGGTCTGTGGCAGCAGTCGGGGAAGCGCAGGGCGTAGTTCGGTCGGCAGCGATATGAGGCAGTCGGAAGGAGGCATCTGAAAAAGCCGGAGATGGATCAGCCCTGGAAAGACAAATAACTGCGTGATAATATATGACAAATAGTGGTGAGAGGGAAGCAATCTTGGCGATTGATAGATGGTTGAACGATCAGTCACCTTTGACAACATGTGAACTATAGCACACTCAAAGAAAATCACATCTCAGGAAACCGTGCCAAAGGAAAGCTTAAAATGATAATGTAAAGGGTTTGTATAGCACGAACGATGATGTTTGACTGTTCTATCACTGACGTAAGACTAAAAACCCACAACATATAATCTAAGTGGCATAAGCATTGCGAAAACTGTACTTATATGCTTCCACTGTTTGCATATTAAAGCACCGTCTTGCCCGCCGGAAATTTATCAACAAACATCCACTGGCTTTTGTGGCACTTTTAAAGAGCTAAAGAAGCAGTTGGTTGGCGGCCAATGAACTTACACAAGTTCCACTACTCGGTAGCGTTTTGTTCTGTCGCTGAGCATGCAGGCCAGAGCTCTACACCTCCCCGGAATGTCCAGCTGCTGTTCGAACATCAGCCTAACTGGTCTTCGCCGGAAAGGCACTCTGACCGGGTAACATGTGCCTGAGTGCGGCCGAAACTGCGCCATCGAGTCTGAAGTCAATGGAAGGTACAGGTGATGATAACAAACATTACATACGACTCGTGTTGAATCGAAAACACTGTTACACGCGGTCACACTGGGGTGTCCTCCCACTCCTCGACCGCCGGCCGCCACTGAGTGGGATGCGCACTCGTGCATGACGTCAGACGCAGCCGGACAACCAACGACAAGTAGGTCAGTCGTTCGGTGGGTGAGAACGGCAGTTTTGCAAAAAATGCTGGAAACGCCTGCGGATCGAAGGGACGCGTCGGAATTTAGGAGATGTCTTGTTTCCGGAGGAACCGATTATATTTTTCGTCCGGGCACATTAGAGCCTTTCTTGACCAAAGGCAGATGCAAGGAGAAGGGGGGTGATAGGGGCGGTCCCCCTGAGACTTGAGAGGAGCCCCGAAGGGAGCCGATACGGGCTTTACATAGTCCCTCAGTACCAGACGGATTCTTGATGCAATCAGGCTGGCCTCCAGGAAGGTCAGATGACCCTAGAGACGGATAGAAGCGACCTTGAAACTCTCAAAGGATCTCTGAGACCGCAACTGGATCCCAACACCCTGGTGACCCTGTGTCCGCCAGAAGCGTCATAGGGCCTTTGGGACGGAAAAATGATGACGGAGTCCCTAGGACGGCATAGGGGCCCCTGGAATGTCGTAAGGCCCCGAATGAGTTTGACGGGCCTGTGCGAAAAGCTGAAGACTTTTGTAGCAGTACGCGGGAGAGGGGTTAGTGAGACCCTGAAACGGCAAGATGGCCTCTAAGATGGGCAGAAGGGCCCTGAGACGGCAAGAAGGGCCGCGAAACGACAAACGGGTCCAAGAAATCGTTAAAAGTGCAAGAGAGGCTCCTGAGACGGCAATACTTTAAGAGGGTGCCGAGGACGGCATAAGGAACCCCTGGCCAACTACAGGAGCCCCCTGAATTCATCAGTGACCTTCCCAACTTCCATAGAGGCCTCAAATGTGCTATACTGGCTTTTTTAACCTGAGAGGTTCTTGATACAATCAGGGGGTCCCGGGAAGGTCAAGTGGGCCCTGAGGCGGCAAGATGGGCCCCTACTTGGCAGAACTCCCCTGACTCCGCTAAAAAGGTCGGAGGGACCCCTTGCGAGGGCCAAGACTATAACAGGCCCTCTGAGACGGCATGGGGCACAGGATGGTCAGAGAGCCCCGAGCGTGTTAGGCGGGTTTCTAGCAAGGGAAAGGTCCTTCTGAGATTGCCAATGACGTCCCTACAACGCAAACAAAAAAACAGTGATACGGCTAGAGGGTCTCTGAGACTGCCAGATGTACCCTACGTGACAGTGAAAGACCCGTTATACAGCCATTTGGATCGTCGGAGCAGGGGCACAGCGAGGATTTTCTTGAAGGGGGGGGGGCGGGGGCGGAGCTTAATATGAACTAAAATCATACGAAAATAGCCTGCTAGGAAGACGATATGCAATAGTTTTCACAAGAAATGCGAGCCTAAGGGGTCTCCCCTTTGGCTGCGCCAGTGCATCGGAGGCATTCAGAGGGCCCATGACACTGCACAAGAGCCCTGAGGCCGCTAAAAGACCTACAACTCCCAGAGTGCCCCTGAGACTGCAAAATGCTCCTCAGAGACAAAAAAGGGGGCACCTGAGACAACAAGGGGTCCACGGAGACTGCTAGAGATAGGCCTTTGAGACTGCTGGTTAGCAATCCCTAGCAACAGGGCTTCTGAGTCGACCCGAGGGGCCCCTGAAACGATTAAACCCTGAGACGTTGAGACAGCTCCTGAAACGGTCAAAGGACCAAGAGGATTGCCAGAGGCGCCGCTATCACGGCCAAGAGAGACTTACAGAGGGCCCTTGTTGCTGCCTGAGGAACTCCTTAGACGGCAAGAAATGTCCCAGAGACGACAGGAGGGACCTCGGGATGCCCAAAGCGTCCATGACACGGGCAAAGGGGGCCCTGAAACTGTCTGAGGTGCCCTCGAAGCTGCCAAAGGAGCGCCCGAGACGTCCCGACGGACAGCAAAACTGTAAAAGGAATCTGAGACCATTAGAGAGCCCTGACAGTGGCTTAGCCAAGGGGGGCCAAAGGGGCCATGGCCCCCTGGAAACCAAGCGGGACCCCCTAGCGGCCGAGCGGATCCCCCTGGGGCCGAAGGCTCCAGTTCTTTGGGTAGCGTGAGGCGACAGTAGGGCGTCTTACACTGTCCGAAACAGACAAATTAAAGCAATATAACAATGTTTGAAGCATTAACCCTGTTCCCGGCAGGGGAGGGGCTGAATCCGCTCCCCCTCGGGTTTTTCGCTTGCCGATTCCAGGCTTTTTAGTGCAGCCTCACGAAACTTGGTGACTTTTCCTAGCTATTCTTTCTACGCGCCGTGACAGAATTTCAAAATTCTATTTTGCTTAGGGACGAAGCCAGGCAACGTTTTTGAGAGGCACCTCAGGCCATTTTTGGCCATGTTGAGGGTAAAAGAAAAATGTTTGCCAAAAACAGAGTTTTTAAGATAGAACTTAAACCTTTATATGGATGTATAGCTAAATAGTTGGGCAATGTGCAGATGTAATTTTGTTTATCTGAGGTCATTTTACAAGGTCAGGTCAAGGTCAAAAGTCAAAATTTGTTTTTTCGCCATAATTTCGGCGCCGTTTTTTCAAATGCCAAACCCGGAATATGTATGACGTAGAAGGGTGCCTTCTACTTGTGTACCAAGTTTCAGCTTGATTTATCAAGCTGAAACTTGGTAATACTGACTGACTGAAATAGGTCGGGTCACGGGGCTATGACCTAAAATGTCAGTGGGCGTACCCTATATCGCAATAGCCATAAAATGACATTTTTAAAATAGAGTGAATTCAAATGATTGAAAACGTTTACAGGTAATATTAAATGCACACGAGATCATTGCAAGTGGCCCCGAGGCCACTGGAGGTCATTTAAGGTCAAAGGTCACAAGTTGATCTGAAGAAAGTGTGACCATGACAGTTCCCCTTTTTCATGTCCCTGGCATCGCCTATGCTAACATTAAGCTAACCTTGTGATGCGATTTGCACTTCTTTAGCATAACATGACTAGCAGAAGCCAAAAAAGTGTTTTTGCCTCTTTTGTTCATTCAGTTGTTAGAAAACTACTCCTCCTATTTTTGAAACCCTGTGAACGCCCATGAATTTTAAAAAAAAATCCTGATTTGTGTACCCATGGTAAAAGCCCTCTCCATAATCTCTCGATTTATGCCAGTTTCATTGAAATCGGTCCATAAACAACGAAGTTATAAGAAGTCCAAAAATACCCCCCATTTTGACATTTTTGCCCCCCCTGTATCCACACATTTCAAAATTTTAGAATTTCTTTTTAGAAAAATGTAGTTCACGTCACGGCAAATCGATTGCCGTTTGTTGCGATGAAATCGGACGAGTAGTTCTCGAGATCTCAGGGGGCCGAATCCGCCCCCCTGCCGGGAATCGACCATACCTTCTAGCCCTCCGGGAATAGGGTTAAAGAAGGCTCGCGAACCTGAAGGAAAAATACTCTGAATGTACAAGAAGGTTATGTGTGCTATGAAGATAGGCCCGTGGTCTCAATGAACGTTTAGGGGTCGCTGCTAGCTTGTAGGGGAGTTTACTGTTTGTCTGGGGAGGGCCCCTGTCGGCCAGTAAAGTCAACCTCTGAAGGGACCTCCTTTCGGTCTGAAAGAAGGCCCCTGCCCCTGCCTCTAGAGGTCGACAGGGGCCCTTTACAGGCGGATAGGGTGCCCCCTACAGACAGACAGTGACGCCCTGGCCAGCAGTAGCCCCTAAACGATCATACAGCTTTCCTGTAAAGATGTCCCTGCCGACCCGCAAGAGGCACCCGCCAGGTCGGCAGGAACGTCTTTACAGGCGAGCATGGAACCCTTTACACTTCAGCAAGGCCCATTTACAAACCGACAGTAATTTTAACTACATGGGGCCTACTGATTACGAGGGCCAGGCGCGGATCCAAAGGAGAGCAATAAGGGTGATCACCCCTTCCCCCTGAGGCCTGAGAAGGGGCCCCAATCGGACCTAAAAGGAGCCCCGAGGGGGCCCCGTATGAGTTTAACGGGGTCTCTATGAGAACCTGACGGGCTCCTGATGCAGTCAAGGAGACCTCCTGAAGGGTTACATGACCTCTGAGACGCATAAAGGGCCACCGAATCTCCCAAAGGGCCCATGAGACCACAACAGGGCCCCAACACGGCAAAGTGTCCCTGAGACCGTCAGATGGCTCATAGGGCCTCTGAGACGGCCAAGATGAGTACTGAGTCCCTTGGGGGTCCCTGTGATTGAAAAGCTGAAAATTGCTGGTATAGTCAGAGGGCCTCCGGGAAGGCTAACGAGACCCTGACACGGTAAGATGGCCCCTAAGATGGAAAGAAGGGCCCTTAGAACTCTTCAAGGGCCCCTGGGACCGGAAGGAGCCCCAACACGGCAAACGATCCATGAGGCCGCTAAAATTGCCAGAGAGGCACCTGAGACGGAAAGAATTTACGAGGGTGCCTTGCACGATATAAGCAGACCCTGGCCAGCCAGAGGGATCCCCTGAACGGGGATTCGTCGGTGCTTTTTTCAACCTCGAGAGGCGCAACAAATGGGCTACACTGGACTTTTTGAAACCTTGAGGAGTTCTTGATGCTGTCAGGAGCCCTCGGGAAGGTCAGGTGGTTTCTGAGACGGCAAGATGGGCCCGTACACTGCCGATGACCCTTGAGACCGCCAAAAAGGTCGCAGGGTCCCTGCGAGGCAAAGACGATAAGAGGGCTTCTGGAAACGGTATTTGGGTCTCATGGGGGCGCTGCACGTCCAGAGGGTCCCCGAGTGTAATAAGCGGCATCCTGGCACGGGCGAGGTCCCCCTGAGACTGCCAGTGAGGGCCGTGAAGCGCCAACAAAGGCCCGTTGTTACGGCTAGAGGGGCCCTAAAAGACTGCCAGATATATCTCATGTAACAGATGAAGACCCCTGATACAGCCATGGGGACCACCGGAGACGTTCAGAGGGCGTATGACACTGCACAGGAGCCCTGAAATTCCCAGAAGGTCTTTTGTAACTGCCAGAGAGCCCGTGAGATAGCAAAAATGTTTTTCAGAGACGATAAGAGGGATATCCAGGACCACAGGGGGTCCACTGGGACTGCTAGAGAGGGACCTTTGAGACTGCTAACTAGAAGTCTCTAGCAATAGGAGCCCTGAGATGACCAGAGTGACCCCTGAAACTACTAGACCTTGGGGCGTCCAGAATGCTCCTGAAACGGCCAAAGGACTTAGAGAATTGCTAGAGGCGTCTCTTTCACGGCAAGGGGAGACTTAAAGAAGGCCTTTTAAGTGCCTGAGGGGTTCCTTAGACGGCAAAAACGTCCCGGGGACGACGGGAGGGAACCCGAGATGGCTTAAACACTCCCTAAACTGCCAGATGAGTCCCTGAGACTGTCCAAAGTGCCCCTGGAACTGCCGAAGGAGCGTCTGAGTCGTCCCGCGGGATACGTAAAACTGTAAAAAGAACCTGAGACCACAAGAGGATCTTGGCACAGTAGACGGCTCGAAACCACCAAAAGTGCCCCTGTAACTGCAAGAGGGAACCTAAACTAAGCTGACGAAAAATCACCAGAAGCTACGATGTGGGGGGGGGGGGGACAGACGGGCTCCTGGGCCACATACAGACGCGACATTTTAAGTGGAGGGAGGAACAGAACTGCCTAAAATCTTATCTAATTTATCCTATTTTGGTCACTTTATATTGTTCAGGGACAAAACGCAGGATTTTCTCAAATAAGGCGACACGTTAGAATTTTTTCGGTTATTTTACATGGTAAAAAGGCAAAATTACATCATTTTTCATATCTAAATGGCAAAAAATGGAATCCCGCGTCGACCATTTGCCTCTACCCCCCCCCCCGCTTAGTGAAATCCTGGATCCGCCCCTGGCGAGGGTCCCCATTGGTTACGAGGGCCCTCTTGACCGCATTTGTTCTCCCCGGCCGAATCCTGGCTACGTCCCTGAGCCCTGATACGGCAGTGTGCCTGAGACCATCAGAAGCGCCCCTGTGACTGCCAGAGGGAACCTAGCCTAAGCTGACCTAAGCTGGCAAAAAGTTTCCAAAAACTACGAGGGGTAGAGGGGCTCCTGGACTTCCCTTGACCAATTATCCAAGAAATGTCAAATACCAACACGAAAATGCAAACTGAGAAAAAGACACAGCCGTCTAAAATCCCGCCGATTTTGTCGTATTTCGGCCACGGCAACAAGACGTAAAAATGCCACAAATAAGGTGGCGCACTTGAACTTTTTCGGTTACATTGCACGAAAAAACGCCAAATAATATCAAATATTTACCTCTGAACCCGACAGGGTCCACACTTTTTTTCTATCTGAAGAGCAAAAATGTGGAAGAGGGGAGCCGGCTGGGAGCGGGGTCTTGCGTTGACCATTCGCCCACCCCTTGGCGAAATCCTGTATCCTCCCCTGTTGTTGACAATGGTGTACGAGAAATGAACTCATGGGCGTTGACACAAAGTTCTGCCACCATATCTGCCAAAGGCAAAAAAGAGCCGTCTTCCTTTGCCTTCCTTTCATTTCCTCTCCAATACATGTATACACCTCGATACGCACGCACCTATGCGCATCGTTGCACATGCAACCATACGTTCATGTACCTGAACTTCCGTGGCACTTGCGTTCGTGGTACAAACGTACTGAGTTTCTAAAATGCAGAACTTAAGCAAGCTTGTAACAAGGTCATTGCCATATTACTTCCATGGACATACCAAGAGTGTAGGAACATCCCAAAAAGAGTGTGCGTGCGTTTAGGAGAGGGGGAAAAGTTCCAGAAATTACGGGGCCGTGGACCCGATCCCGTTTCTTCGCCTGTGATCATGACAAATTAAACACAAGGTCTCTGTTTACATCAGTTGCCCGCGGATCGCGTATGCACACAAAAGAAACGACCACGTGGAAAAACGAATTTAGTCATGCTTCGGTGAATAATTACATGCATAATGCAACACAAGACCTCGTTTGTCCTGCAATGGTTAACAATGACATGCAAAATGCAGCACAAAACCCCTTTCAACACATTCACGGTTTCAGGTGTGGGCCATTTCCCGACTATAAAACACGCAAAAAACACGCAGTGAAGGAGACAAAGCCATCCCAACCAAAATTAACCCCGCGAGAAACCCAATCCTCCCCTCAGAGCACCGGACCACAGTCGTCTTTCCCCATCCACATTTCCACAGTGTCCCAGCGGGACACTGCGGGGAGTCCCGCTCCACCCACCTTGGAAGAGCACAGCCGCCAGTAGCGGCAGCAGCGACAGCGGCGGCAGCAGCCGAGGCCGCATGGCGGCTCCCTGTGTGAGCCGGCGCTGCCGTCGGACGGAGACTGACCCGGCCGACCGACAGCGGCCGTCGGTCCCCACCCGGACCTGACGGCCGGCCGCCGCCCGAGCGGGCCGCCTCTGACTCACCGTCCGACGGCAGCTGGCCCGGCTCGCGCCGGCAGCACGACCGGCACGGCCGCCGACGGCGGCTGCCAGGCAGGGCAGGCTCGACGGCATCGGGAGACAGGGTTGGGCCCCGGCGCGTCGCCGGCGGCGCAAGCCTTGCTCGACCTTTTGCCGTGTCGCGACCTTCGCAAATGCCAAAGGCCACGGCCGCCTGTGCCCCCGGCTAGCCGGAGCGACGTCACGACATTCCGCCGCCAACGGCAAACGCGACGATCCCGTCACTCCTCCGTGTATTCTCCCTCTAACAAAACACATCACATCCCGCAGGGCCGCGGCCGGCCACGATAATCGCCGTTACTCACATCTGTCATTATGATCAATGTGGGTCGTCACAGAGCGGTCCGCCGACTGGTCCGTCACGCGCATTACAGCGGTCAGCGGCGCTGTAACGGCGACCAGTTAGAGGTGTCCGCCACTCAAGCCTATCCCTCGTCGTCAATCTTCATTCTCCTCTTGGAGGATGCTGTGGACACAGTAAAATGTGAGAACAACGGATATTGGCGAAACGAATTGAAGATGGGTCATTCCGCGCCCAATCGCACAATAATTGATCCGACCCCATTTGATTTTGATGAAATTTGGAAAGCTCATGGTGCCTATTGAAAAACGGTCAGCCAGAAATTTTAGCCCGGGGTGACCTCTGAGGTCGGAGTTCCAGGTCATGAAATGTCACCGATTTTTACAGACATGGCATGATTTAAATGCTCATAATTCGGTGACAGATTGTCCACAGAAAGGTGCGATTAGCGCAATTCGAAAGACAAATGCCCCAGCTTTCAGAAGTAGGGGAGGGTGACCAATGGTTGCCACTCTGCCTAATTGTGCCTCCCCCATTATCTCCTAATCGAGACAGGTGATTGGCAGATAACGGATATTTTCTGAGAGAGACATCATGTCTGCAGATTCGATCCCTTTCTCTTACTCTCTGTCAGAGGTGCAGAAGTGTAGTGGGCCCGTGAAGTTTAAGTGCAAGTTTGAAATAATTTTCTGCCTTGTGTTACCCGTGTATGACCGTGTTATCAATATCGTAAAGTAAAATTGATCCTATACACAGGGGCGGCGGGAGCTATTTGAGGATGGGGTGGGGGGGGGACAAACCGTTCTCGTATCCAGCCACCCAATTCAGTGGAACCTAAAGTACCGATAAATTCTGATTCTCTTCGGGTTTCGGTCACCTTGTTTTAGGTCCAGACCAGAAATGACAAAAAGTAAATGTGGCGAAATTACGGTGATGTTCGAAGAGTAATTTTAGTTTGCAATGATGTCTCATTAATTTAACACGTGCTTTTCACATGAACCAGACGAACGCAAGGAATATCGCTCATCTGATAGACGTGCTGTGGCCCGGGACGCCAAGGGAGAGAAACGTGCCGCCTAACAATAATGTTAACCGCGTTTTCACCCAGTTTCTTGTCATTTGCACCAACACTTCACCCGGTTTAACCCGCGTACGACCGTCGGTCCGTTACAATCATGCGCGACTGGGGGGGGGGGGGCTGTTGGCCGCCCCCCCTCTAACTCGCGAACGGTTGGTCGCACAAAAAAATAAGCACACCGTTGGAAATCTTGTGACGAGTAGAGCTCGAAACTGGTTTCATTTTTAGTTTTAGGTAATATGTAAGCAATTTACGCCCTATATATGTTTTCTCATAGACGACTGCATGAGACCGAGAAATGGCCTGAATCTCAAGGACTGTGACTAATAACGCATAAATAAAGGCACCTGCGCACAAGTAAAGGTCCGCGAATGCCGATACACATCTTATTTCTCAGATTTATTAAATATATACGCCGAAACGTCGAGTTCAAGACATGGCAATTCTCGCACCGGCTGTTGGCGTGCGCCGCAGCCGTATGCACTAACAAATTGACGGGAACTAATTTTAGCGTCCCTTTATTTTTGCGGAAAAAGCCTATCCATGTAAATTTTATTGATCTTACTGGTTCTTGTGATGGTTTTCCATGCTTAAATTTTGGAAAAATTCATTAGTTACCAATTTACACAATTGGCGGAGGTTTATTCGCAAGAGCCTGTTTATTTCCAAAATATGCTACTTTTTCAAACTTTTTGAGGTTCCTGGTATTACTTCCGTCTGTGCAAGCTAGTTCTGCCATTTTCTACCCATTCTGAGTAATTCATCGCCGATTTTGACGGCGGTACATTTTGGCTCACTACAGTTATTCGTGACCTGACCTCAGGTCAATTGCTGGAAGTCATTGATACTTTACCCAATGACGGTAACTAGATTTCTGCTTCACTCAACACTAAAAATGTTTTAAAATATTCCGCCAATTTCCAAAAAAAACATGTCTTAAAAATGGGCTTGACCTTAGGTCAAAGACCCGGAAAATTCCGAAAAATCTGAGATAGGAAATTTGTTGCATCTATCAGGATCACCAATCCCTGAAAGTATTATTGAGATATTTTGTTTTGCGAAAAAATTAGAGGACGCTAAACTTTTTTGGACATAAGTCTCTTTGACCTGACCTAGGTCAGGCACCTGACCTGATGTGAGGTCAAAATTTTGACACAAGATGTCAAAATGATGAAGCAAAAGACACACAAAGTTTCTTGGCTCTGTGTTTGTTCGTTTCCTTGCAATCCCAGAAAAACCTCAGGGGGGCTATCAACAGCCCCCCGGTCGGGGGCGGGTTAATATGCTGGAAGGTCTCGGACTGCAGTCTGCAAGCGAATGTTTCAGATGCATTGATCGGACTCGCATGCATGTAGGATACATACTTTGACAAAAAACAAGGCTTCAAAAAGGTATCTTGAACATTGGTGAGGACGATAGTCAGTGGCGTAGCCCGGATATTTTTTTTTTTGGGGGGGGGAGTTCCAGAGCGTGATAGGGTCCCAGTACTCAGGGGGCCCCTTGAGAATTACGGGTGCCTCCATGGCTAGGACACTAGAGGTACTTGGCATTCATATTTTAGTGTCATTAAAAATGAGTGCGCTTGACAGCACTGAAACATGTGGGGATTCCGTGTGTATGGCTTCTGGCCTTCACTGAGCGAGTTTTCGAACCTTCTCTGTTTTATCCACCGGTACATCCCGTATGTCAAAGAATCTGAAAATTGCAGAGGTTAATTATACGGTCGGCGCTGTTTAGGTTATGTGTTTAACGGCGCTACGACTTAATCTGATTATGTTGTCCGGGAATTAGCTCCAGAACCATGCACGCTGTCCCTGGGCCTGTCCCTGACCCAGGTAGGCATGCTTCAATAGCACGCATAGCAACTGTCATAGATCGGCAAACGTGAAAATTATGTCAATGTCGACAATACACATAAAGAGCGACCATGGCGAGGTTCCTTTATGGTTAGTTTATCATATTTCGACAATTCATCGATTCGATTCGGTTTTGACAGTGCATAAAGACATAGTGAACATCCCGAAAATAATGCCATTTCTACACTTGATTCCAAGCCCTGGATGCACCCACGTCCAGTCGGTGGTGCAAAGTGTCGGCAGAGCTGCTGACTACTGGTGCCGTGGTGATAACTGGTGGGGTTGCAGGACACGGTTGCGGCGTAACGTACCGGCGTTACGGTGATATTCAAAGCGTGGTATCATTCCGCGGCAAGTTGCTGGGGAGTGCGGCGGAAGCACCATTACCCTGTTCAAGTTCCGAGGACTTGTCGTGTGGGTGCGACTGCAGTCAGACGTCATCTTAGTGCCCTCCTCTTATCGAAAAATCCTCTTTGCGCAAATCCATATCTACGCCTATCTGAAGAAATGTTCAAAATATCTTTTTATGCATTTTAAGTGTCATTGGTCGGGAAATTAACTGGCTGAGAATCCGGGATTTCTGAAACTGGGATGATAAGACCTCTAAGGCCCATAGTTTAAATTACCTCGCTGGTCTCCATTCCCGACACTCCGACTCCATCCCATGGCAGGGTGATGCTTCCTAGCTGGCTGCTGCTTTGCAGAGGAGCATCGTTTTCGGTCCTCGCGTATGCCTTTTGGTAGGGACATACATGCCGGGGACCCACTTATCTTTCTCGGTCAGGGACCACCCCACTATCTGCCAGAGGGGTCTTTGCCTGTGGACTGGGGGGCCTTTTGCTAAGGGCTGGATTTGCTTTCCCAGCCAGGGGGCCCTTTTGAACAAATGCCAGGGGCCCCTTCGTGTGCCACACAAATTCAAGAGGTCCTAGGATCCCTGGGACCTCCCTGGCTATGCCACAGGTTCAAGCACTTGTGCGGAGGGAGGCATACGGATATTTTCCGTCACCAGCAAAACCGTCTTGTCCTGATTCTGTCCTGGTTCTGAGCTTGTCTCCTGGTCTTTGCCTTACCTGATCTATCTCTGTACATCTCTGTCTAGTCATAGTTTTTTTTGTTACAACGATTTTGAAATCCGGAAATCGGAGGGTGCGTCAAAGCCAGCACCATTGAACAATCTCATTTTTAGTTATAAACAAAATGAGCTGCTTTGGCTTTGCGATCGGCAACAGCACGCAAAACGTGACATGTAAACTTTTTGTAAACCTTCATTTGAATCAACCTCAGAGAAACACAACCAGTTATTTTTACAGACGTGTACAGAATGAATCAAGAAACTTAGTAGCGCAGCGATAGAAACAATGAAATTTTGAAATGCGCAACGTCATAACCAGTTCCTGTTTCAAGACTCGGCTGCCAAAAACTTGTGCGTGGCACGCGGCCATTTTTCCGGGGCAAAAAGATATGTTTGCCTCCGATGTCTTTGGATTGGGGGGGGGGACTTTGCCCCCATTGCCCCGAGCTTTCGCCGCTACTGCCTATACACTGCCTAGTGCCTTCGTCTTGGATTTACGCTTTCTATTTGATCACAAAAGAGATGATACGTTCGCGCGTTTTTTTTATCGGCGGCTAGTTTTGTTATGGCAGAGCCATTGCCCTTTTCGAGCCACCCTTTGGCGAGCCTTATTTCGCCAGCAGCGCAATCGAGGCAGGACAAGCGAACGGTGTGCTGATGGGTGTTCCACTGTTTCGCACGCATCTGGAACCCATTAAAAGCGATAATCACAGGGGGAGGATTTCGGCTGCGGAGGAGGAGACATCTTGAGAGTGAAGCAGAAATGTCGCCAGAGCCTTCTTGGAAGGGCTGCAGCCCTTAGCTCTCTTTCCCTCCCTCTCGCGGAGCCCGTTCAGCCCCGCCGTCCACTGGGCGAGGAAACTAATGTAAAACACCATTTTTCCTCATTCACCATGCAATCAGTGCCCCAAGTCTAGGCAGGTAACCTCCAGGCCGAAAACCTCCCATCAGTCTTGCGGGTAAATGTGTTTCAGATTTAAGCCAATTCATTTAGAGGGGGTGGCTCACCGCTGACCGCACTCACTGTGCCCTTAGAAACCAGGTGACCTCGCTGTGCCAGTCTCCATCGGTGGATTTTCTTGCCCCTCCAGGAATTTGCTCCCTAACTGACATGCTAAAATGGACCCTGAATGGGGAGATGCGCCCTTTTTATACTCCAAAACCCTTTTGATTTCCATAACCTTACTTCGACATTTAGGAAATACAGGACTATTTTATTTTTTGACTTAAAAGGGAAACATTTTCGGATCACAAGAGGCGTATGCACCCCCAACCCACTCACTGCGTCTATGTAGCCACCTCCGTGGGGCTGCCCAGCTCTTTTCGGGATTTGAGCACCTCTTCCCACCTGTTTGCAAGTCTTTACGAAGAAAATAGAAATAAAATTGTTCATAATATACCAGGTGGTGGTTCATTATGCCTTTAGCCGCCGCATAGTACCTGAAACTCAGTATCATTTCTATGGTGGCGCAATTAGGCACATCATATGGTGCAAATATGGCAGGGCTGCCCTAATTGCGCCTTTTGCAACGTCTTGCTAGGAACTGAATAACAAACAGTAGATAAAGACTGAAGTTTTAAAACGCCGGAGATTGTGGTGGTCAAAAGACCAGAGAAGGTACATGAAAAAGAAATAAGACAATTTTCTCCCATATCATAGTCACATTGCCCGTTTTTTGACAAGGTGATGCAAATTTGGCAGCTTTCCCTAGACTTATTTTTCTTCGGCTACGCCTGGATGACCTGTCACCTGATTAGGTCATATGTGACATTTTCAGTTTCCAATCATGCTTGTCCAACGTGATCTTTGCAAAAATGTGGTAC
The DNA here is from genome assembly GCA_030062745.1 of Capitulum mitella. Taxonomy (NCBI): domain Eukaryota; kingdom Metazoa; phylum Arthropoda; class Thecostraca; order Pollicipedomorpha; family Pollicipedidae; genus Capitulum; species Capitulum mitella. Next base: position 25,138,854 of record CP099842.1, on the reverse strand, counting down.
AGTATGTCCCAAGTATCTACAATAAGCGAGCCAAAGAAAGAAAAACTGTCGCATTGAAACGTTCTCAGATATCCTTGAATTTGGTTTTTTGCCTTTTTTACAATTTGGCGTGCACAGTGTTCTCCGTGCCTGCATCAGCTTAGTTTTAATTTGAGTGAGCAGAAAGTTCAACGGTCACCCTGTCAACCCAATCACCAATCGACCTTAGCCATCCAGATCTGAAATACCCCTTTTCAGATTTCCACGACAGTGAGTCTATCGGGCGTTCTTAGCTCTTTAGGCCAAATGAGGCAACCTTAGTCGAGCATCGGGACCTTTTGAAACTCAACCGAGGCCATTGAGCTCGACGGACGTTGGGTAACCTGCTGTCCTCAGTCTGTTCGTGGCCTTTTTAGGGCACTAATTCCGAATTTCGCATATATTGCTTACGTATTGGAGTTTGCACGTATTGGAGATTCGGAGTCAGGTAGCGGGCGATGACTTTTTGGCGTATTGACGTAAGACGTACTCCCCTGAATGCCGGAATAACTACGAATGAAATGACAATGTCGTATAAAAGCAGATGGAAGTAATGATTGTGAAACATAAAAAAAATCAGAAAACCAACTTTTATCCAGGACATGGAATGACTCGATGGGTGCAAAATGTATGTGAAATTAGAAATCAATGCCCAAAAAACTATAAATGATCCGAGGTTCGAAATGGACAATTCAGGTTCAACCGTCGTTGACCTCGGCTAACCTTCCAAACGCGCCGATGCACGACTAGGAATTATCTCCATTGGTTTTAGACCTAAGAACACCGGATAGACTCAATTTTGTGGAAGTGTGGAGAAAGGGTATGACAAGTTTGGATGGTAGGAGTGGATTGGTGGTGGAAATGTCATGACCTTTGACTTTTCTGGTCAAGCAATATAAAACTAAGCTGACGTGTAGCAGGCACGCAGGACATTGTTTACATCAAAGTTTGGCCCACCCCGACTGGCAGGGAGGGTTGCCACCCCGAACCCTCCTGACGTTTTTCCAGGATCGCGAGAGAGCGAACAAACGCAGCGCCACGAAACTTTGTATACATTTTGCTTGAGCAATTTTACACCTTGTGTCAAGTTTCGAACCCAGGTTAAGTCAGGTGTATGACTTTGGTCAGGTCAAGTGGACCTATGTCCAAAAAAGTTTGGTGCCCTGTAACTTTTTCACGAGACATGACATCACAATAAACCTCCCCGGAATTGAAGATCTTGACCGTTGCAGCAAATCTGCCATCCCGGGTTTTTCGCAATTTTCCGGGTCATTGCCCTGAAGTCAGGCCGCGAATAACGCGAAAACTATGGGCCAAAATGCACCGCCGCCAAAATCGGCGATGAATTATCCATATCGGATACAAAATGGCAGAACTGGCTCACACAGTTCCGAGTAATGCCAAGAAGTTCAAAAAATTTCAAAAATTTGCATATTTTGCAAATAAACAGACTTTCACGAATGAAGTTCCGCCAATTGTGTAGATTAATAACTAATGAATTTTTCCAAAATCTAAGCGTGAGAAACCATTACAAGAACCATTAGTATCAAGAAATATTACATGGGAAAGTGTCACCAAAAAAGAAGCGCTAAAATTAGTTCCCGTTAATTTCATGCCGCGTTCGGCTACGGCGCCCGCCTTCAGTGCGCGCGAAAATCGGCGTGTCTTTAACTCAACGTTTCGGCGTAAGTGTTGAACAGATTAAAGAAATTAGACGTGTATCGACATCTGCGGACTTTTACGTGTTCGTTGGCACATTTATCTAAGATTTATTGATCACAGCCCTTGGGATCCAGGTCAATTCTCGGTTTCATGCAGTCGGATGTGAGAAAACGTATATGGGGGGTAAATGGCTTACATATTATTCAAACTAAAAATGAGACCTGTTTCGAGTTCTAGTTGCCACAAACTTACCAACGGTGTGGGTATTTTTATCGTGCAGCCAGCCGTTCGTAAATTAGAAGCGGGCGGTCAACAGTCACCGCCCCCGTCGGGCGTGGTCGGCGTCGACTGCCGGTAGCGCGCGGGCTAGAACAATCGAACAAACGAAAGACACGAAATCAATCAATATTCTTCAAACAGCCTCAGGGCATATTTCTGAAGCATATTTCTGAAACTTGACAGCGCTTAAATCAAGATACCCGAAAAAAGCTTCAGTTTGCCCGGAAATGTTTTTTGCCACACTTATTGCAGATACTTGGCGACATATTTTGCTACATATTCGCGAAGATCACGGTGTGAAAACATTGTTAAAACCGAAAATGTTCCATGTGACTTTGTCAGGTTCAAAGGCCATCCCGAGGTCAACAACAAATGAGGTTATCTTTGAAAGCCAAAATATTTTTCTTTCGAATGACGCTAATTACACCTTTCTGTGGCAGTCTGTCACCGAGTTCTGTGCATTTGAATTATGCAATGTCTGTAAAAATCGGTGACCTTTCATGACCCGTAATTTTGGCCTCAGAGGCCACCTGGAACTAAAAATGTGTGACTGTCCGTTTTTTGATACGTTCTTTGAACCTACCAAATTTCTTGTAAACTGAAAAAGGTTGGGCCAATTCTAGTGCGATGTGATGTGACCCAGCTATCCATGCAATACGATAATATCCGGGAAAGGTAGGAAAACTGCGGCAAACACTTTACGGCCGATAAAGTAGACGAGATCACATAAGCAGAAGCTTCCATGAGTATGATGCTCATTGAAGTAAAAAGTCGGCCACATGACCACGTAATCCGTGTGTAACATTTCTGACAACCAAGAAACGAATACGGCAACAAACCACCAATACGGGGACAAACCTCCGTGGACGGCTGGGTAGAGCAAAGACGGCACGGCGCACCGTCGTCGGCCGTTGACACCGCGTCAGTAGAACCCGTGCTCGCGAGCACGGGTTGCTGTAGACCCAGGGCCTCCCGGAGCTGCTGCTGACGACGTCTTACCGCCTGCTGCTCCAGCTCCGGCTGGAGCTCCCAGTTACCTGCTAGCTCAGGCCAGAGCTACCAGAGCTCCTGAAGTTCCCGACCTGTTGTAGCTCACAGCCTTTCTTCTTCAGCACCTGTTCCTCCCGTCCCCCCACGCCCCTTTACCTCTTGGCCTTCCCTCTGCTCTTTTCCATCCTGCAGTTGCTGTTCCCCCGGATTTTTTTAACCCAACAGAAGCACATTGGTCTCCTTTATTTCCTTTGGTTCCCGATCCTCCTTTTGTTCTTGTCCATCTTTTATCTGGTGTTTCTCCTTTGGCCTTTATTCCTGTTGTTGTTTTTGCTCCTGCAGCAGCTTCTGTCCGTCGCGCAGTTCCTGACCCCCGCGCCACTGTGGATGACACGACCTTGAACCGGCGCCGGGCCAGGTGCGCCGCTACTGCTGCGGCCCGCCTGGCACACCACAGGCGGACTCAGGCCGTGACCTGCTGAGGCGGGCGTGCTGCACGTGACCGTGTTGTGTCGGCGCCGCGATGGAGCCGCGCACGATCAGCGCCGCGATGGAGCTGCATGGCCCACACGTCACCGGAGGCCACGAGGAAGCCGGGCCGCACGGTGTCAACAGCTGCGACGCTCCCGTGCGAAGAGGCCCACCTGCAGTCGCCCGTGGGCCGAGTCATCACAGGCCTGTCGGGTGCCGCCGCACTAGATCGCGCCCAGCCTTGGACCTTCTCAGCACGGGCCCGTCTGACCGTCGGTCAGACCCCGTTGTCGGCACGCACGGCACGCACCCCGCACCAGTTCTACCAGGCCCGCCTGCCCGCTGGCGATCGGCCGCGCGAACGTCCGGTCGCTGGCCCCGAAAACGGACTGCGCTCTTCGGAGCGCGCGTGATCACGGCCTGGACGTTACGTGCGTAACCGAGACGTGGCTGACAGACCCAGTCGCCGACGGGATCTTAGTGTTTCCCGGCTACGGAATGGTGCGCAGGACCGGCCGACCTGGCCCTGCCGGGACCGTCCTACGCCCGCGGACCGCGGTGGTGGTGTCGCCATTTTGTGCCGGAGGACGTTGGAACTCCAAAGTGTTTACCCATCTCCAGCGCCAGTGCAGCAGGCGAGTCGTTGTGGGTGTCAGTGAGCGGCGGTGGGCGGCGCTCGGCCACCGTGAAGTTGTCTGCCGTCCCCCGTTTCAGTCGACATTGGCAGATGTAGACAGCATCGGCATTGGCAGACGACAGATGGCATTGGCGAGGTACAGGATCAACTCTGAGCAGCTGTTGCCACTGGCCGAGCTGTTTGCTGTGTCGGCGATTTTAACACTGGCCTTATGCGCCCTGGCAACCCAACTGTGCGTCGCTACATATTCATTTTAAGCGACTGGAGCCTTTCCGACTAACTGACACAACGACTCATCTGGAGCCGACCGCGACACTCAGGCCATACAATTACCAACATGCCGAACCTGGAAGGCATCATTCTGGTGCCGTCGGTGCTGATTGCTGACCATCTTACAGCCGTCGTCCGCGCCCCGTTCAGGCGACAGCATTGGCGTCCTGTGTCTTTCCCGTATTCGCCCCTGGCGCAAAGTCATCTGGGAATGTTCAGTTTGCATTTGCTGCAGGCAGGCACGTAACCAAGATTTCCCTCGGTGGGGGGGGGGGGCAAATGCCAAATTTTGTCATATACCGCTGCCATACGACAAAATTCATAGGAAAAACCAGTAATTTGGCGTAATAAACCCCATATTTAACCCACAAGGAATACTTATAATGTTTGTTTTTGCAACACATAAGTTACCAGTATTCCGTATTCGCGCGAAATCGTTATATATCTTGTGTAAAGCGCTTGGCTCGGGGTCAAGGTCCCCATGGCCCCTCTTGGCTACGTCCCTGGCTTCAGGCAGACTGCGACCCGTTGCACCGTGCCGTGAGTATTGCGGGAAGCTGGGGGAGTTCATGTGCGTGTGTTCGGAGTGCCATCGATGTGCACTGTCCTCTGAAAACGGTGGTGTGTGATGAGTGAGCGCGACCATGCTTTCCGGGCCTGTCGCGAGTACGGCGCAGATCTGCCGAATATCGGCGTCAACAAAATCGGGTTATGGGTTGCTGCGCTCAGGCTAAACGTGACTTTCTGTGCGCTACTATGTTGTCCGACCGAGCGAGTTTCTGGAGAACTGTTTGGCAATTTGTGTTTCGCCCCGCGAGAGGGAGGTGGCGCCGCGGAGGACATGCCGCGGGCCGGGCTGACGATTTTAACTGTCACTTTGCCTCGGTTGCTCCGGAAATCGCTGCCGAGCTGGCGGCGAGCGCCCACGGTGGCCCTCTCTCTTTCCGAGACCACCGTGCGTCACCACGGCCAGGCTATGATCACACCGTGACCTTGCCCGAGCTTTCCAGGGCTATGAGCAACTTGCCTTCTTCTAGAGCTGTTGGACTCGATGGTGCGCCTCTGCCTTTGCAGTTAAAGATTATTTTGCCGCCGTAGGACCTCACTTAGAATAGATACAATAGCATCAGTTCTTTCCTTTACAAATATCGATTTTATCAGTGTTGTCAAAAATATGCGGAAAAGTTGTATGTATGCAGTTGTCGGCCCATCTCGTCGCTCACAGTCTCTTAGCCCCTTCACAATATGCGTATAGGCCGTGCCATTCTACCCTGCAGTCGACGCTATGGAGTGGATTACACATAGGATTACACATAGGATCTCGACTCAGGACATGTCGCTGTCACATTCGTCAGCCTTAGTCTTCTCTCCTCTCTCTCTCTCTCTCTCTCTCTCTCTCTCTCTCCCTCTCTCTGTCTGTCTGTCTATCTGTCTGTCTGTCTTCTCAGTCAGTGTTTTTGACTGTGTTGAGCACGGCGTCCCCCTGACCAAACTGCAGTGGTACAGCATTGACCCATGATGGTCGCAGAGTTACCTTGATGGACGGCGGCAGGTGGCGAGAGATTGTTTACTGTCCCTTCCCTTGCCCAGCGTGTCTGTCAGGGGTTCCTGGAGGGCCCAGTCCTCTTCAGCATCTTCACGAACGTCCTTCCATCCTACTTACCACGTGGGCGTCTGGTATCTAACGCCGACGATGTCCAGTTCTTTGACTCCGCCTAACCCGACCAACCCAAAATCCTGACAGGAGGAAACTATTCTTCCCGTCCAGTACTACTTCCCTGTCAACTCCCTAAAGATAACCGCATCAAGACTATCCTTCATCTAGTCGGCACATTTCGGGCCATTAAAACAATCTCTCTCATTTAAATATATCTAACTTCGTAATAACCGCCTCACCGTCCGTGAAGATGCTGGATCTTACCGTCGAACATATCCTGTCCTGGGAGGAGCACATGTCCAAATTAATCAAAAAGTTCAACCCAATCCTGTTTCGCCTACGTAAGATTCGTCACCATCTCACAGCCCAGACCCTTAAACTCCTTACCAAGGCCCAAGTTTTGCTTAACATCCTTTACTGCTTCTCAGTCTGGGGCGGAGCCGCCGCCTGCTATCCCATCTGGGTGCCAAAGGTAGTGAATCCTGGTCCTGGAACCGCCTGCCGCCGGCGATTATGGTCTCCCGGCGCCGCGCCGTGCTCAGTTCTGAACTTGGTCAGTGTGACATAGAAAATCATGTGACTCTGTGCGCTTTTAGTATGTTCCCTGGTGTGTTTTCGTCACCGCCGCATTGTCATCTTTATTACGTGACATGTAACCCATTGACTCGAATCAAGCAAGCCATATATACCAGATCGTGTCTTGCGGAGGGTTTCTGCGAGTATTTCCACGCTACACTATCACAATCTTACACAAAACATGATTTTTTTAAAGTCAGATTTGGAGGTAGCGGTCCTGTCTTCTTTGAGAAGACTTTCGGATATTTTTCGTCAAACTCTTAAATTTGGGCGTGAATGGATTTTCGAGCTCCTTTTGAAAATATCGTTCTCGGGTTCGCCGTGTGCTGGTTGACATCAGATGAAGTTTGTTAAATAAAAATATCATGAAATAACATAGAATTTGGCTTTATCATGTCAAATGAAACTCTCTGCATTCCCCGTAAAGATTTGTGAGGAGCAAAGCCCACACAATGGAGCCGTGCGGCCGATGCGCATCCAAAGACGTCCAGGAAGAAAGTGTTTCATATTTCTCACATCCCACAGTATTTATGCTTCGCGAAATGTCCAGCGAGAAATCAAGGACCAGTGTCACTAGGAAAATCAATCAGGCGCCTGAACAGCAGTAATTACCACATGGGAACTCACCACAACACGATAATTTAGAGCACGGGTGAAAAGCAGGTCGCCTGGCTTAATTATCACGGAACGAGGTTGGCTGACCTCGACGACAAAAAAGTCGTATGATATTGTTAATCAGCATTGGGATTAGCATGAAATGAGCAAAGTCTTACAGTATCAGACATGCCAGACAAAATAAAATTTGCCGAATTTACATCACTACAATATTTTCCTCCTCCACGGAGCCGAGCGCAACTGAGGCGAGGAATAACAGCTACAGATTGTTTACAAATTACAACGCATTAGAGTTCGCATGTGAATTCAACGCACTGGAGTTCACATTCGGCGCAGGCGCTGTCGGGAACTGTCACTTAGGAACAGGCGAACGGTGCGACGCGATCGGCAACGAACGCTTCGTTTTGACCCACGGAAGACGAGTGGCCGCATGCGATGGTCCGGGCGGAAGAACGGGCGTGTGATGTTCCTTCCCCTCGCTCTGGTGCATGCCGATGTCGATCCGATGATGATGTAGTCAACGCTCCTGCAGGTACAGCGAAGCAGGGCCGGTGGCTCAAGGCCGCTCGGCGGGAGACGCAGCGCGGCCGAACAGTGGCGAACGTCTACATCAGTCCGCCCACTGCTGCGGGCTGGACCGCGGATCGTCGAGGCTGCAGACCGCCATGTGCCGCCGGAGGAGTGGTGAACTGCCGTCGCACCGGATCATCGGTGCGGCGCCGGGGACAGGGCCGTGACTCGTCCGTGGGCCGTGGTCGTCGGCAGCGAGCCAGAGGCTGGTGCTCAGCTGACGGTTGGACCACGGGTGTCCCGGTGTCGCCAATCCAGCGTGAACGTGGGAACGTGGTCCGGCAGGCGCCGCTTCATCAGCGCCGAATGCGTCTCTGGTGGCGAACTGACAAGCCTCACCGCAGAAAGGCTCCGAAAATCAGGCAGGCCATTATCCATAGAGACCCCGGATACTGATACACTGGGATAAAAACGGAAATTAGTGAAGGCTACCGTAAAAAGACCGCAATATGTGTGCGCTGTAAGGACAAAAATGGACACCGCTTTAAGCGGATGAAGCCCTTAAGATTACATTGGTGGAAGAATAATGTTAATTACTTGTGCTACTTAGTACACTACATACACGTGTACTTAATTGTTAACTCCATCATACGAGCCTTGACATACAGTAATACGATAGGGGCTACGGGACTGACAAATACCAATAGTGTGCATTACTCGCTCATTACCCCACATCACTGCTACGCATAATCGCATGAGGGTGCCAACGCACCAGTGACAGAAGAGTGGACAGATATAAAACGTCGCACTGCCTTTACAGTTACATCAAAATAATAATAACGCAGGCCGTAGACGGCCCCAAGTAAGACAATGAGAGAAACTGGGTGAAGTAGAGTGATTTGAGCTGAAAGAAAACTCTAAGCGGTTTAAGAATATGATTAAAAAAGCAGTTAAGGATGCAACTCAAAAACTGCCACTGGATTGCCGGAGAAAACTAAATTATACGATAAAGCGATGGACCAATCATCTCAGTGAAGCTGACGCGTCCGGTTAGCTGCAGTGATGCAATATAAGTTCCCGAAAAATCGTTAAGACGGTTTTCAAAAACTACAGAAGTTTTCTGATTCGTGACAGAACACTCCGAACACAGGAAGCACATTTCTCCAGGACTGCAGTAACTGGTGACTGCTGAGCAAATGTCTCCTGGAGCTGGCCAAATGCCGCAGAAAAAAATCGCCCACATAACATTGTTCCCATACGCCTTGTAGATAACACAAATCATACAAACCGGCACTTGGCTGTACGAAGACTGAAAGAACATGCAAAAGGGTGAATTACACGGGATATGCATCATGATGCATCATGAAACATACCAAAAAGAAATTTGGACGTGTAAGCATAATAACAATCAGGCTCACAGTTAAATATTACCCCATACAGTGCACAAAATATAATCCCAGCAGTACATCTCTATCTTAATCTTAAGTTAACATCTTGTCTTAGTAAATCATTAAAATCCATCTGACATTCACACCAAACACTCTTTCCTCGCCCCCTTTTACGTACTGTCTCGGTTATTAATGGGCTGGGCCTTCTCTGCTTCTCTGTTTCCTTGCCCTTGTTACGCACTTCCCCTGTTTTTCTGTTTCTTTGCTCTTATTACGCGCACTCTCTGTTTCTCTGTTCCTTTGCCCTAATTATGCGCTTCCTGACTCTAAGGGCTAGGGGCTTTCTCTAAGGGCTCTAAGGGCTTTCCTCTGATTGGGCAGAAGCACCTTATGTGCATGTGTCATTTCCATTTTGTTTCATTAACATCAACATATCTTCTGGGACGATTCCCCCACGTGTCTTAGACATCACAGACCAAACCATTTCCTGTGTGCCATATTTGTGCCACATTTCCTGGATCGGCCGTTGACGTTATGGTCAATTCAAGGCCAGCATTCTTTACCCTTACTGGCGTCGCACGCGGGAATATGGTCAGAGCCAGTGACTAAATCCAATTCGTCCGACTGTCTAATGAGCCAGTTCGTTAACAAGAGGTCTGAAGGTCAAGAGGTCTCTGTTCTCGTCTCAAGGGATCTGCGTCTGTCGGAAAGAGGGAACCGAAGTCTCTATATAAAAAAGAATGAGCAAGTGTGATTGTAGTGATGATACGAAAAGTGAAATAGATGCATTCGTGACAATTTTCATCACACCTGGCTTTGAAAAACATTACCAGACACGCTCTGCGTGCCCGTCGAGGTCAAGCGGCTTACGATGATGCAACGAGCATTGCGCTCAGTTACATTATGTCTCTGCTTGTTGGAAGGACCGGCAACTCTGGCCGTTTTCCATTTCTCTTCCTCCCATTAGGTAGTTGACCACAATACACGTAACTATGTGTTGGTATCACTCGCAGTTACAATCGAATTAGATTGGCATTGAAAAAGGGAATATAAAAATAATGGCTCTTTTATCACTTGAAATGCGTTCTCACATGCGTCCCTCCATACAAAACAGGCATTCTTTCAAGTAAGACGGATTAAAGGAGAAATCGAAACTCATGCCAAAAATCCTGGATGAGTAAAGACCCATCGTAAACACGAATAAATGAAGCAAGCGAGTAACCGTTTAAAGAAGCGGGAGATGGAGGCTCCACACCCCAGGTAACAATTTGAAAAATTTCATTGCTTACCTTTAGCCTTTGCCATTTGATTGTGCCAGTATTTCATTAACTATATTTCTTACCTTTAGCCGCTGCCACCACATTTTGAGAGCGAATCCCACACAATGGGGCCGTGTGGCCAGTGTGCACCAGTAGACGACCAGGAAGAGGGTACTCTATAATTCTGATATCCCACAGTGCTTATCCTTTACGAAAGGTCCAGCGGAAAATCAAGTACCAGTGTCATTAGAGAAAGGAATCATGGGCCTCAGCAATAGCAGTCACCAGAATGGAGCTCATCACGACGCAATAATTTAGAGGACAGGTGAAAAACAGGTCGTCTGGTTTAAGCTTCACTGAACGAGATTTACTGACCCAAGACGATGAAAATGTTGGGCGATATTGTTAAACTGAAATGCGCTTAGCATGAAATGGATAAGGCCGTGCAGCATGAAACATGCCAGGTAAAATACAGTTTGCTGAATTTGCAACACCAGAGATTTCAAGGCATCCGTTTGCAGCGCCATCCAGAAGAGCAACCTATGGACCAAATGCAGTTTTCTGGCTGCTGAGGCCTGCCGTGGGGTTCCACAGGCACCGGAATGGAACCCCAGCAGGTTAGCTCTGTCCCGCAAATCTTTCGGCATCTGCTTGATCCGTCCCTCCCACTAGTCTTACCGGGTCGAATGCCTCCTGGCGGCCGTCTTATCTGTCAACAGCCATGTCTGCGCTGTGTAACGTGGGTACAGGAGAGGAGCCCTCTCCCCTCTCTCCTATGACAATGACTGACACCGGACCCAACAACGAACTGAAAGCCTCGGCCCAGTGTCGTGTGATAGCCGAAAGGAAGCTGGACATTCTCCATTAGGGCAGCCTGGTGAGTTTGTGGATGATGCCTTGCCAACGCGGAAAGATTTTGTGAACTGTTTCCGGAAGAAGCAGTCGTAGGTGGACCCTTTAACTGAAAGAAAAACGACAGCAAAAAGGGCTGTCAAACTGGCGTGCCATCGAGTGGTCGACACCGGAACAAAAGAGGGTATTCCAGCCGTGACGGAACAAGGCGTCATGCAATTGCGGGAAGTTTGCCACAAGCGGTGAAAAAAAACTTTTCAAGTTGGAAAAAGTCAGAAGATGCCATGCTCCTAGAGAGCAAGCACACCTGGCTCCCTGGTCTGACATTTCCAGGTGCAGTTGTTCATATCCACTGGAACATCCGTGTCCGAGATCCGATAAAGCATAGGCGCAGGGGCCCGGGGGCTCGCGCTCCCCCTCCCCTTAGGCCTGCATTTTAGTGAAAAGCCTTGCACATCTTCTTCACGGCAGACGGTTTTCGTATGATTTCAGGCCACAATGAATTCCGGGATCCCCCTTAACAAAATCCTGCTCGCGCCCCTGACGTAAAGTGCCGGAGTCGCTACACAAATTGCATCCGTTATCAAACAGCACACGGATAACCCGGAAGTGATTCTGAAAAAAAGTTTTGAAATTTTTTTCATGCTCAGATTTTGACGAAGAGTATCCAAAGTGCCCCCCAAACGAAAAATGGCATCGGCCACTTTCAGGTTTGAATTTCAAATTTTCGGAACATACGGGTAAGTTTAGATATGGCGCATGATAATCCAATTATTAATTTGAGATCACTTTTCACGATTCGGCGTAACATACATGGGACGTTTCGCCATATACACATTTACATGAATATGGAAATGAACTGCTCCTGACCCTCGCTGAGGTCCTGGCTCTCCTGCAATTCGTGCTCTTCCAACCACTCCTGCGGTCGTGGCGTGCTGTGCTGGATTCTCTGTCGGCTTCGCGCTGCGCTGCAGCGGCGGAGAGGGCAGCACTTCCACTGGGCTGGCTGAGGCTGTCGTCGGAGGTCTCTGTACGGTGACCGTAGGTAGCGCCACCGTCGAGCTAGAGGGCCGACTGGCGGAGGAGGGCTTTTCCTTGGCGGATTCGGATGCGCCAGAGGACGGCCCAGTATCGCGATTCCTCGACGTGAGCAAAGGTGGCGACCAGCTCATCTTCAGGGGCACTGGAGCCATGGGCGTCTTTCCTCCAACGGTGATCGTTATATCGATCGTATTCTTTAGATGAGACGACTCTACCCCAGTACCTGGGACGTCTATCGTCTTATGTGTCTGGCTGGTCATTTTCGGGTCCTCTGTGCCATTGGCAGAAGAATGAGCTGCCCACTTCGTTGAGTTGATTGACGCTTTCGATGTACTGAGGGTCACATTAACTACAGCGGATTCCGTGGCGTTCGAATGCCATGGGGAGTTGTTGGAAAGGTTGACAGCACCGTCCGTAAACTTTTCATCGTCTGGCTTCGCTGGACTGTGACCATTAGATTTGCTGTGTGAACTAGATGAGGTTTTCGTACTAGATTTTGATGTTCCTCTACTCTGAAACTCAGACGTATTGGCGGCATTAGCGCTCGCAATGTGTCCAATTTCTGCTCCGACCTCAGGTTCAGAGGCGTTGTATGACGGACTTGAGTTGAAGCGCGTCGTTTTGTTCTTGTCGAATCCGGATGGGCCAGCTCCGACAGGCGGAGAGGCCGGAAGAATGGCTTCCCTTCGGGTTTCGGTCCTCCTCTGGGAGGTGTGGGGCCTTGCAGTATGAGAGTGGCTCGCTCCGGACCTCTCGTCTGGACAGATTGGTCTGTGGCAGCAGTCGGGGAAGCGGCCGGAGATGGATCAGCCCTGGAAACAGAAATAGCTGTGTGATAATGGATGACAGATAGTGATGTGAGGGAAGCAATTTTGGCGATTGGCGATGGTTGAACGATTTGCCAGCTTTGACAACATGTGAACTACGTTGCATGTTTTAAAGTGCTGAAGAAACAGTTGGTTGGCGGCCAGTGAACTCACACAAGTTCCACTACCCGGTAGCGTTTTGTTCTGTCGCTGAGCATGCAGGCCAGAGCTTTACACCTCCCCGGAATGTCCAGCCGCTGTCCGAACATCAGCCTAACTGGCCTTCGCCGGAAAGGCACTCTGATCCGGGTAACATGTGCCCACCTCCGTGCTTGAGTTCGGCCGAAACTGCGCCATGGAATCTGAAGTCAATAGAAGGTACGGGTAATGATGACAAACACAACATATGACTCGTGTTGAATCGAAAACACTGTTACACGTGGTCATACTGGGGTTTCCTCCCACTTCCCGACCGCTGGCCGCCACTGAGTGGGATGCGCAGTCCGTGCATGACGTCAGATGCAGCCGGACAACCAACGACAAGCAGAAGGTCAGTCATTCGGCGGGTGGGAACGGCAGCTTCGCAGAAAATGCTGGAAACGCCTGCCGATCGAAGGGATGCGACGGAATTTAGGAGATGTCTTGTTTCCGGAGGAACCGATTATATTTTTCGTCCGGGCACATTAGAGCCTTTCTTGACCAAAGGCAGATCCAAGCAGAAGGGGGGTGATAGGGGCGATCCCCCCCCCCTGAGACCTGAGAGGAGCCCCGAAGCGGGCCGATGCGGGCTTCACATAATCTCTGAGAACCAGACGGGTTGTTGATTTAGTCAGGCTGGCCTCCAGGAAGGCTAGATGGCCCCTGAGACGGATAGAAGTGACCTTGAAACTCTCAAAGGACCTCTGAGGTCGCAACTGGATCCCAACACAACAGAGGATCCTGGGACCGCCAGAAGAGTCATAGGGCCCTTGAGACGGCAAAGATGATGACGGAGTCCCTAGGACGGCAAGGGGCCCCTGGAATGTCATAAGGCCCCAAATGAGCTTCACGGGTCTGTGTGAAAAGCTGAAGACTTTTGTAGCAGTACGCGGAACAGCGGTTAATGAGATCCTGAACCGGCAAGATGACCCCTAAGATGGACAGAAGGGCCCCTGAGACAGCAAAAAGGACCGCGACACGATAAACGGGTCCATGAAATCGCTTAAAGTGCAAGAGAAGCTCCTGAGACGGGAAGACCTTAAGAGGGTGCCGAAGACGGCATAAGGAGTTCCTGGCCAACTAGAGGAGCCCCCTGAATTCATCGGTGACCTTCCCAACCCCCATAGAGGCCTTAAATGTGCTACACTGGCTTTTTTAAACCTGAGAGGTTCTTGATGCAATCAGGGGTCCCGGGAAGGTTAAGTGGGCTCTGAGGCGGCAAGATGGGTCCCTACTCGACAGAGGTCTCCTGACGCCGCCAAAAAGGTCGGAGGGATCCCTTGCGAGGGCCAAGACTATAACAGGCTCTCTAAGACGGCATGGGCACTGGACGGCCAGGGAGCCCCGAACGTGTTAGGCGGGTTTCTAGCAAGAGAAAGGTCCTTTTGAGACTGCCAATGACGTCCCTGCAGCGCAAATAAAAGCCAGTGATACGGCTAGAGGGTCTCTGAGATTTCCTGATGTACCCTACGTGACAGTGAAAGACCCGTTATATAGCCATTGGGACCGTCGGAGCAGGAGCGCAGCCAGGATTTTCTTGGGGGAGGGAGGGGTGGAGCTCAATATGAACTGAATTCACACGAAAACCGCCTGCTGGAAAGACGACATGCAATGGTTTTCACAAAAAATGCACGCTTAAAGAGGGTCCGCTTTGGCTGCGACGATGCGTCGGAGACATTCAGGGGGCCCATGACACTACACAAGAGCCCTGAGGTCGCTAAAAGGCCTTCTGTAACTCCCAGAGTGTCCCTGAGACTGCAAAATGCTCCTCAGAGACGACGAACGGGGCACCAACAAGAAGGGGTCCACTGAGACTGCTAAAGATAGGTCTTTGAGACTGCTGGTAAGCAGTCCCTAGCAACAGGGGCTTCTGAGTCGACCCGAGGGGCCCCTGAAACGATTAAACCCTGAGACGTTGAGACAGCTCCTGAAACGGTCAAAGGACGTAGAGGATTGCCAGAGGCGCCGCTGTCACGTTCAAGAGAGACTTACAGAGAGCTCTTGTTGCTGACTGAGGAGCTCCTTAGACGCCACGAAATGTCCCAGAGACGACAGGAGAGACCTCGGGATGGCCAAAGCGTCCATGACACGGGCAAAAGGGGCCTTGAAAACTGTCTAAGGTGCCCCTGAAGCTGCCAAAGGAGCGCCTGAAACGTCCCGACGGACAAGCGAAACTGCAAAAGGAATCTGAGACCATTAGAGAGCCCTGACAGTGGCTTAGCCAAGGGGGGCCAAAGGGGACATGGCCCCCCCTGGAGACCAAGCGGGACCCCTTAGCGGCCGAGCGGGCCCCCCTGGGGCCGAAGGTCCCAGTTCTTTGGATAGCGTGAGGCGACGGCAGGGCGTCTTAAACTGTCCGAAACAGGCATTTAAAGCAAAATTACAATGTTTGAAGCATCAAAGAAGGCTTGCGAACCTGAAGAAAACATACTTCGAATGTACAAGAAGGTTATGTGTGCTATGAAGACAGGCCCGTGGTCTCAATGAGCGTTTAGGGGTCCCTGCTAGCTTGTAGGGGAGTTCACTGCTTGTCTGGGGAGGGCCCCCTGTCGGCCCATAAAGGGCCCCTGTCAGCCTGTGAAGGGACCTCCTTTCGGTCTGGAAGAAGGCCCCTAACCCTGTCTCCAGAGGTCGACAGGGGCCCTTTACAGGCGGATAGGGTGCCCCCTACAGATAGACAGTGACTTCCTGGCCAACAGTAGCCCCTAAACGATCATACAGCTTTAATGTAGAGATGTTCCTGCCGAGCTGCAAGAAGCACCCGCCAGACCGGCAGGAACGTCTTTACAGGCGAGCATGCGCCCCCTTTACACTTCAGCAAGGCCCATTTACGAACCGACAATAATTTTAACTATATGGGGCCCACTGATTACGAGGGCCAGGCGCGGATCCAAAGGAGAGCAATTGAAGTGATCACCCCTTCCCCCTGAGGCCTGAGAAGGGGCCCTGTCACACCTAAAAGGAGCCCCGAAGGGACCCGTATGAGTTTTACGGGGTCTCTATAAGAACCTGACGGGCTCCCGATGCAGTCAGGGAGGCCTCCTGAAGGGTTACATAACCTCTGAGACGCATAAAGGGCTACCAAAGCTCCCAAAGAGCCCATGAGACCACAACAGTGCCCCAACACGGCAGAGTGTCCCTGCGACCGCAAAATGGCTCATTGGACCCTTGAGACGGCCGAAATGCGCACTGAGTCCCTAGGGGGTCCCTGTGAGTGAAAAGCTGAAGGTTCTTGATGTAGTCAGAGGACCTCCGGGAAGGCTAACGAGACTCTGACACGGTAAGATGGCCCTTAAGATGGAAACAAGGGCCCTTAAAACTCTTCAAGGGCCCCTGGGACCGGAGGGACCCCAACACGGCAAATGGTCCATGAGATCGCTAAAATTGCCAGAGAGGCACCTGAGACTGAAAGAACTTACGAGAGTGCCTAGCACGACATAAGGAGACCCTAGCCAGCCGGGGGAGTCCCCTGAACGGGGATTCGTCGATGCTTTTTTCAACCTCGAGAGGCGCAACAAATGGGCTACACTGGACTTTTTGAAACCTTGAGGAGTTCTCTATGCTGTCAGGGGCCCCCGGAAAGGTCAGCTGGCTTCTGACACGGCAAGATGGGCCCGTACACTGCAGATGATCCGTCAGACAACTAAAAAGGTCGCAGGGTTCCTGCGAGGCAAAGACGATAAGAGAGCCTCTAAAACGGCATTTGGGTCTCATGGGGGCGCTGGACGTCCAGAGGGTCCCCAAGTGTAATAAGCGGGCTCCTGGCTCGGACGAGGTCCCCCTGAGACTGCCAGTGAGGGCCGTGAAGCGCCAACAAAGGCCTCTTGTTACGGCTAGAGGGGCCCTAAAAGACTGCCAGATATACCTCATGTAACAGATGAAGACCCCTGATACAGCCATGGGGACCACCGGAGACGTTCAGAGGGCGTATGACACTGCACAGGAGCCCTGAAATTCCCAGGTCTTTTGTAACTGCCAGAGAGCCCGTGAGATAGCAAAAATGTTTTCCGAAGACGATAAGAGGGACACCCAGGACCACAGGGGGTCCACTGGGACTGCTAGAGAGGGACCTTTGAGACTGCTAGCTAGAAGTCTCTAGCAATAGGAGCCCTGAGACGACCAGAGTGACCCCTGAAACTACTTTACGTTGGGACGTCCAGAATGCTCTTGAAACGGCCAGAGAACTTAGAGAATTGCTAGAGGCGCCTCTTTCACGGCAAGGGGAGACTTAAAGAGGGCTTTTTAAGTGCCTGAGGGGCTCCTTAGACGGCAAAAACGTCCCGGGGACGACGGGAGGGAGCCCGAGATGGCTTAACCGTCTCTGAAACTGCCAGATGGGTCCCTGAGACTGTTCAAAGTGGCATCTGAAAAAGCCGGAGGTGGTTTCAGCTCTGGAAAAACAAATAGCTGCATGATGATAGATGGCAGATATCGATGCGAGGCAAATAATCTTGGCGCATGGCTGACCGATTAGTGAGCTTTGACAACATGTGAACCATCGCACAGTCGTAGAAAATCACACCTCAGAAACCGTGCCGAAGGAAAGCTTAAAATGGCAATGTGAAGGGTTTATATAAAACGAACGATGATGTTTCAGTGTCCTTCCAAAACACTTGGAACTAAAAACTGACATCACAGATTCTAAGTGGCATTGGCACTGCGAAAACTGCATTTACATGCTTCCACTGTTTGCATATTAAAACACCATCTTCCCCGCCGGAAATTAATCAACAAACATTCACTGTCTTTTGTTGCACTTTTAAAGCGCTAGAGAAACAGTTAGTTGGCGGCCAATGAACTTACGCAGGTTCCACTACCCGGTAGCGTTTTGTCCTGTCGCTGAGCATGCAGGCCAGAGCTTTACACCTCCCCGGAATGTCCAGCTGCTGTTCGAACATCAGCCTAACTGGCCTTCGCCGGAAAGGCACTCTGACCGGGTAACATGTGCCTGAGTGCGGCCGAAACTGCGCCATCGAATCGGAAGTTAATAGAAGGTACGGGTAATGGCAAACATTACATATGACTCGTGTCGAATCGAGATACGGTTCCATGCGGTCGCACTGGGGCGTCCTCCCACGTCTCCCGTGGAGCGGGCGCCAGTGGGTTGGATGGGAACTCGTGCATGACGTCAGATCCAACGGGAGCTCGTGCATCGCGTCAGATCCAGCCGGCCAGTCAACAAGTAAAAAGGTCAGTTGGTCGGCGAGTCAGTCGGCCTTTCCTTCGCCCGCTTACCCACCTGCCCTGTCCTTCAGTACTGCTTTATCCTCGCTGTGTTTGATATCCATTTTCCATTTAAAGGTTTAGTTTTCATCATTTTTTGACACTTAGACATGCCTCCTCTTCGTAAAAATGGTCAGGTGGCAACGTAGCATATTTCATATCAATGGAGTTGAAAAGTTGAGGGGGCTGAGCCCCCATCCAGTCTGAAAGTTGGGGGGGGGGGTCGAAGAACCGGTGGCCCCATGGCTCCTGCGCCTAGGCATGGCAGTCGCTTGGAAACAAATGTTCAACTCCAGATATTTGTGTGTGTATGAATGTATGTATACAGGGGCGCATCCAGGATTTTCTTAAGGGGAGGGGGGAGGCGGAGCTCTGTGTGACCTGAAATCATACGAAAATCGCTTGCTGGGAAGACGACATGCAAAGCTTTTCACAAAAATGCGGGCCTTAATGTGACCGGGCCGGGCCGGGCCGGGCCGGGCCAGGCACGGGGGCCCGGCCCCCCACTATGTGTGTGTGTGCGTATACGTGCGTGTTTTTTGTTTCTGTATATGTGTGTGTGTGTGTGTTCAAGCTTCGAAGCCACAAGCGCCTGAACGCGCCAACCGACCACGACACAAGTGGCACCATCAGGTACGCCGACTCGGCGGACCGAGTGTGGTGTAGGCTTCGAAGCGATTTGTGGCGTGTGGCACGTGCCACGTGGCGCGAGCCGGACCTCTGCAGAACTCAATTAATCACGGGTTCAGGTCAAACGGTCTGCCCTGTTGACTCCAGACTTAGGGGACAACATGGGCCTCACTTGCGGATGCGCGCTTTTGTGGTCAGCACCCACGTGCAATCCACTTCGCGATCCTCAGGCACTTGTTTCGGTTTGGAATCGGGAATCTCTGAGTGCCGTCTGTCGGGTTCTGTCAACCCGTGATGCAGGTCGGCTAGACGCAGCGAGTCCGCTTCATTGTGGGGTTATTGTGAAACAACAACGTTGCGCGCGTACGCCAGCTGAACATTCTCAAGAACTAAATCGCTGCTACTAATTTACATTCACACCGTCACATCTCCCCTCTCAGCGAAGGTAGTCTGCGAGACGCAGAGGGGGCGCTCTCGTGCGGCGAGACCGCTGGGTGGCGCCTTCGACTTCGGGTCGCAGCGGAGACGCCGGTTCATCGTCAGCCGGGATGCCGTACACACAGTCACGCTGAGTGGCGGCGCCCGCTCCGGGTGCGGCGGCGATCGGTGCGCCTGCGCCGGCTGTGGCGCGGTCGCGCGCGCTTGCACTGGATGCGAAGCCTGCACCTGCCGGTGCCAGCCGAACGTGCTGGCGGCTGCGGCGCAGCATCCAGCTGCCGTCTTCGCCAGGCACGTCCTGGCTCTTGGATTCGCAGCGATGTGGTGATGCCGTTTTCTGATGCCGTTTTCCCCGGTCATGATGGTCTTGGAGAGCTCCCGGGTTGCAGGTGTGTGGCTGCAGCTTGATGTCCAGCACTGGCAGCAGGGTCTTCAGTGATCTGGACATCAGCGCCTGGGCTGGGCTGACGCCTGTGGCTGACGTCCGTGTGGCTCTGTAGTTCAGGAGGCCCAGAACCGGGTCATCAAGCCTCAGTATCTTCTTTGCAGTTTGGACGGCCCTTTCTGCCAGTCCGTTAGCCTGGTGGAGATGCGGCCTCGTCGTGATGTGGATGAACCCACATCTCCTTGCAAAGTTCTTGAAAGCCTGTACCGTGAACTGGGACCCGCTGTCCGTTTGCAGTGTCTCTGGGAAGCCATGTGTCACAAAGATGTCCATGAGCTTCCGGACCACATTCTCTGCTGTGGTGCCGTGTTTCATGCTCTTGATCTCGATCCATCGGCTGTACGCGTCGACAACCACTGGATGTTGCAGTCCCTTGAAGTCTAGGAGGTCTGCTGATAGTTTCTGCCATGACCGCTGTGGCAGCTCCGCTGGCTTGAGCGGCTCCTGACGCTGAGCTGGGCGATAATGGTTGCACCATTCGCAGGCGAAGACTGTTCGTTTGATGTCCTGACTAATGTCTGGCCACCACACGGACTCGTTTACCCGTTCGCCACAGGCTGTCAGGCCCTGATGTGATGCGTGCAGTTTCTGCAACACATCCGACCTGAGCGCCTTCGGTGTGACGATGCGGTTGTCGTAGGATTACCAGTCCGTTTGTTACCGACAAGTCACCCCTGGCCTCGTAATATGGGCCAAGCATCGGAGGCACAGTGATGTTTTGTTTCGACCATCCTTGGGTCACCATCTCCGTCACCTTCTTCATAACTTCGTCGTCGGCCGACGCCTGTCTATACTCCTCCAGCTTCTCCTGTGAAGCTGGCCATGATGCTTCCACTGCTCTCACGTGGCTTGCCACTTCTGTCGCATTTTCAGCGTCCTCTGTACTGCTCAGGGGGCTTGTAGACAGTGTATCGGCTACCACTAGCCCATTTCCTGTCACGTGATAGACTTCGTAGTTGAAGCGAAGCATCTTCATCAGGAGGCGTTGGCAGCGCAGAGGAGTCTGATGCAGCGGTTTAGTGCTGAGAAGCGCCACCAGTGGTTTGTGGTCCGTCAGCAAGGTGAACATATCCAGACCCACCAGATACTTGGACAGCTTCTCGCACGCCCATAATGCCGCCAGACATTCCTTTTCAATCTGGACATACCTCTGCTCCGTTTCAGTCAGCGTTCCGGAGCAGAAAGCCACCGGCTTAAGTTCCCCTTGATGTTCTTGCTGCAGGATAGCTCCCAAGCCATAGGAGCTGACATCTGCGGCGACAACTGTTGGCAGTTTAGGGTCACAAAACTGCAAATGTGGAGTTTGGATCAGCAGCTCCTTGCACTGGCTGAAGGCATCCTCTTGTGGTGGCCCACACTGCCACATGGTGTCGACTTTCAGCAGGTCTGTCATTGGCTTCATCACGCTGGACAGGTTCGGCATGAATCTGCCTAGGTAGTTCAGCACGCCGACTACCCGACGCAGCTCGTCTAGACCTTTTGGAGCAGACAAACATTGGATGGCTTTCACCTTATCGGTGTGTGGCTTGATGCCATCGGCTCCTATTCGGTGCCCGAAGTAGACCAGCTCCGGCTGTCTGTACAGGCACTTTTGGTGGTTGAGCCTGAGTCCTGCTGCCGTGATGGCTTGGATTACCTTCTGCAGCCTGGAGTCTTGATCCTCCAAGGTCTTGCCATGCACCAGGATGTCATCGATGAAGACCTCCACACCTTCCTGTCCAGCAAGCAGCTCCTCCATCTTCCTCTGGAAGATTTCGCTGGCTGACGTGATGCCGAAGGGCACTCTTTTGAAACAGAATCTGCCATGCGGGGTGATGAAAGTGTGAACAGTGATCTAGGCGGCTGAAACTTGGTGGGTAGATGATATACATAGCAGCGTGCAACGGGTCTCGTGCAATGGGCGTGCGCCTCTTTTACGCCCCTCTGTTTCTGATGGGCCAATTTCCGGAACGCAAACGGTGCGAATTGTTGCAATCGTGTCTTGGAAAGGCCGACGGGCAACTAGACGACCAATTTCAATGGATTCAGGTCGAAGCGAGGGTGCAACTTGAACGTGAAGCGCGAGGTGCCCAAGATCTGGGGGGGGGGGCTGGAACCGGGGGGCAGGGGGCAGCTGCCCTCCAACTTTGAACAACATTTAACATGAGCCTCATGGCGTTGCATGGAAAGAAACGGGGTAAAAATCATGCTTGCTCCCATATTCACAGAGGTTCCACCGCTCCTGCACAAGATTAACACCCGCCTTCATCCCCGGAAAACAATTACCGCTGGGATATTGAAAATTGCAGGAGCACGTGATACGTGCCATTTGATACATCTGTTTATTTTTCATCCTGGTGTGTGCGAGACGCACGTGCTGACGTGTACCCATTTTCCATTCTGGCCTTTGGTTCAGCAACTGTTGACGCTGGAGGCGCGAAATTTTGTGGTGGGTTACAAAGTCACAAACGCCACCCAGAGTAAGCAAGATTTAGGGCATCCATGATGGTGCATTTCGCGCCACGGCCACAGTGACATTATTCATCAGTCTCTCAATAGATGGTTCTGCCAGCGACAGTTTATATAAAATTTTTGGTCGAACACTACATCCCGTGCTCCGTTAAAAGAAGTGACGTCAATTTAGACTTAAACCTTAAAACCTTATACTTGCTATCATAAATGGATACTTGTTACAAAGTTATTTGTCATCATGATTTGTATTTAAGCTAAAAGAAAAAACGGCATGGAACCAGCCAATGCTATGTACTAACTTTTTAGGAATCTATGCTGCTAGTTAACAGGCGTTTGCGGCGTAGCTGGCGCGGTGTATGCGTTCGACGCAATGTCGGGTGACGTACTCGTATCAGTTGTCTGTTTTACCTTGTCATGTAGACGACCGACTGACGCTCGAGGAGACATACTTGACTTGAATCAAGACTAGTCGGCCTCCGACTACGACACTAATGGTCATCCTCACTGGTGGGTCGAAAAAGAAGCCAGAAAACAAACAAATAAATTGTCTTCTTACAGAGGCTGGAACTGGAGCTGGAGATGCTGTCCCGGAAATCATGGGAGTAGAAACGTCTCAGAAAGTGGGGATGCCAAAGCTAATTTTGAAGTGGATTCTGTTCATGCATCGCCGTAGGGTTTGTTCAACATTCTCGGAAAACGGGGGTGTCATGGTACTCATGGACCCCTCGTTCCTACGCCTCTGCCGGAAATCAGCCATTTGCCCGTTGTGTTGGATTCTTAAGCTGACCAAGGTGAGTGTTGCGTCACCTGGGTACCGCTTTGTTCCGGAGGGCACGACCTTTCCAAGATGACGCAATGAACCAGCCAGGGTAAGGAAAGGTTGAATACAACACCGGGATAATCTCCATTATGCCGGAAAAATAAGACCACGGGCAAAGCAAGGAATTTCTTAAGGCGAAGGGGGCTGGAGCTCAGTGTGAACTGAAATCATACGAAAACCGCCTGCTGGGAAGACGATGTGCGATGATTTTCACAAAAACGCGGGCCTAAGGTCGGTTGGGGGGGGGGGGGGTTTAGCCCCCGGGCCCCCGTTCGCTGCGCCGGTGAATACGACACATGAACGCCTGAAGAGCAGATTGGTTTACATAGCAGCATGTGAGGCAAGTGTGTCGATCTGTATTCTTTTGAGAGGGCCCTGGCCCACTCATTGTTGATTTGGGGCCCCAGTGTAGGTTCCCCCCGATATCTTCTGCCGGTTTTAGACGGAAATAAGTAATAATAACGAAAAGAACGGCTGCAACAGATAAGAGATAAGCGGAAACAAAGAATAAAGCTAAAAGTGATAAACTAGCTTTCTGTCTTCTTTCTATGTATATATATATATGTGTGTATATGCACATATATAAATATAAACGTAAAAATATACATATATACCTATAAACATATCAAGGCATTTTTTATTTGATAACAAGTAACAAAAATTATAAATTTCCGTTGGTCAGGATAAATTAAATTAAATCCGATTAATCTGGATTAAATCCGTTAAGAAATCCACATTTGGAGGTAAGTTACAGTGGCGTAGCCAGGATCTTCTTTAGGGGGGGGGGGCTGGAGCTCTGAGGACTGAAATCATACGTAAACTGCCTGCCGGGAAGACGATGTGCAATGGTTTTCACAAAAATGCGGGCCTAAGGAGGACTCGGACCCCCGGCCCCCTCCCCCTTGGCTGCGCCGGTGGTAGGTTAGGTTGTCAGACCCTTGGCTCGGTCCCCCAATCGTTTACAGAAATCGCACCCCTGATTTGAAGTGTGGCATGCGAAGCATGAGCGAATGGACATGCACTGGCGGATCGTTACGCCACTGCGAGGAGCGAGCAGCGGTATGAGCAGTGCCACGCCTTCGTGTGAGCTGAGCTGGTCGGCACAAATATCGTGGATATATCCTGTTCATTAACCCTCACCCGGGCAGGGGAGTCGATCCCCCCCCCCCCCCACCGCGTATTTTTCAGGAGTGACTGACATGGCGGCCCGAATTTCTCTCAGATTTTCAGTACCCTCTGGGGCATCTATTCGCAACTTTTGGTCAAAAAACAAATTTGATGGTATGTGCATGCAGGTCACATAGTTATGTCATAAAGAGGAACACGTCCTACATTTTGGATGAATTCGTGGGTCGCAGCTTAAAACAGCAAATGGCACTCGATTTGAAAGTTGGATCAAGCGAAGTGCAAATGGACCACGGCTCCGCTTTGCACCAGGTTTGTGGCCTTTTTAAGGCCAACCGAAGTCACTGGTCTCAGATGACCTCGAATGACCTTACTGACTTCAGGTGGCTTCTGGCACACTGTGAGACGCTGATTTCAGATTTAGCATTCATGTTACACCACTTCCATTCATTCATGTTCATTTCGTGGCCGACAGAGGGCTCTAGACTCTATGCCGTTGCAGCCGACCTCGTGGTTTGGCCTGACCTGACCTGTGTCATTATCCCGAAATAATGATGAATGGTTCTTGAATAGCCATTAACTGCGCAGTTTTTTGCCCTCCAATTGTCAAAACAAAAAGTTTCGCGATTTTCGCGTATTTCGGGTCATTGAACTGACTTGGGAGGTCACCGGGTGATCTAACACCTTCAAACCGGATAATGTTGACTTTGCTCCATGACGAGTAGCACGCTCGTTTTTGTTTCGTGGCTTTAGCTCAATTAGGGGCCAAACCCCACGGGGATTGAACTACCCCTCCCCCCCCCCTGTACAGTGGAAGGTGGGAACGCAACGCGCTCGGGAGAGAGTTGAAATGAAAGGTGTCTGTTTAGCCTGACAGCTGAAGCTGCGATGACCCATGTGATTTGAGTCGTGCTTTTAAGCAGTCTTCGAACTTTCGCCTCGACGTTCGCTTTTAGGCGAACGTCGTCACCGAATGGCATTTGGATCCACGTCCCCCAGCCCCAAATGGCTGAAGAGGGGAACGAACTTGGCTGCCCATCCACCCTCCAAGACTGTACCCTGGACCCGCAATTGGGCGTCTTATTGCGTAGCGCGTAAGATCGTTCGAAGCTCCTACGAACGAAATGGAAGCTACGGCGCGCGTGGATGTCGATGGTAAAAGGTGTGGAAGGGGAGACAGATAGCCTTCCTCCGTGCGCTGTCGGCGCCACTGCCGAAAATACCCAAACTGTTCCGCTTGAAACGTTGAGGATTATGTTTCACGTCCTGTTCCGTCAGCTTGGGATAAATCGGCGAACAATCGTTCAATGTAACCGGCGAATGCTCGAAACATGACGTTCCCCAAGATTAAAATTTGCCAGTTTATTCCGTGTCTGCCAACTTTTTAACAAGAGTAGCGTAGTCCGTGGCTGTCACAGCGATTGAGAATGAAAAGTGGACAGTTACATCAGAGCAGTGAGAACGCTGAAGTACGAACTCATTACCGTAGATTAGTTGCCCTCAGCCGTATATGCCTATCACTAAACATTAAAAGGCATAAATACGTCTGGACGTATCAGCTTTTTTCCCTATTGCTTCTCGAAAATCCTCCACAACGCCTCAGGTGGACATTTTTTATTTTCTTTCCCTGAAAATTAAAATCGGGCTATTTGTGTCAACGTCAGCAAAAAGTGGCAAAATCCGCGTGCGTCCAGTATAAAACCGACCTTGTGAGCCTTCGTATTTTTTTCCTCCAAACGGCACACTCAACACGCGCAATAACAGGAAATAAATTCGTGCGTCGGAGCGGCAATGTAATTTTCCAATCCTCTAAACTGCGCATTTCTTAATTTCATTCTAGCAATCGAGTAAATTGGGTGTTTTACGCCACAAACGGGTAACTCCCCTCTGGCGGACGGCGGGCCGGCGGCGTCCGCGCGAACCCGCTATTGCGCGAATGCACCATACAGTAGCAAGATGCTATCGATGTGAGCATGTATCTTGTTGGACTTGAGATCCTTCGTTTGCGGGAAAGTGTACGATTCATTTCTACGTGCATGACGAGTACGGCAGGTGTCGTTTCAAATGGCTAATGCTGGTACTAAGTGGAGCACAGGCCTGCGTGCGATACGAAGCTTCGATTTTGATCCCAGACCAACCGTGAAATGCGTCGGTTTGCCTTTAGTAATTACATGCATAACGCAACACAAGACCTAATCCCTCTTGCGCTGATGAATAATCTCGTACATATTGCAGTACAAAACCCCATCTCAGCACATCACTTCAAGTTTGGGCGACCTCCGGACCATGCAAAACGGCGAGAGTAGCCGCGGTGCAGAGGCAAGGGTCTCCCAACCGACATCATTTCCGCAAGAAACCCCATCCTCCCTTCAGAGCACCAGACCACAGTCGTCTTTCCCCATCCACAGTCCCACAGTGTCCCAGCGGGAGTCCCTCTCCACCCACCTTGGAAGAGCACAGCCGCTAGTAGCGGCAGCAGCGACAGCGGCGGCAGCAGCCCGAGGCCGCATGGCGGCTACTTGTGTGAGCCGGCGCTGCCGTCGGACGGAGACTGACCCGGCCGACCGAAAGCGGCCGTCGTTCCCCACCCGGACCTGACGGCCGGCCGCCGCCCGAGGCGGCCGCCTCTGACTCACCGGTCGACGGCAGCCGGCCCGGCTCGCGCCGGCAGCACGACCGGCACGGCCGACGACGGCGGCTGCCGACGGTGTCGGGAAACAGGGCTGGGCCCCGGCGCGGCAAGCTCCGCTCGACCTTTCACCGTGTCGCGACCTTCGCAAATGACAAAGACCACGGTCGCCCCCGGTTAGCCTGAGTGACGTCACAACATTCCGTCGCCGTCGGGAAATACCGCGATCCCGTCACTCCTCCGTGTATTCTCCCTCCAACAAAATACATCACACCCCGCAGGGCCGCGGCCGGCCACGATAATCACTGTTACTCACATCTGTCACTATGATCAATGTGGGTCGTCACAGGGCGGGTCGCTGAGCGGCCCGTCACGCGCGTTACAGCGGTCGCGACGCCGGCCGACCAGCCGGAGGTGTCCGTCACTCACGCTTGTCCCTCGTCCATCTTCAGTCGTTTCTTAGAGGGCGCTGTGGACACAGTGGAACGTAACAGGCCCGGATATTGGCAACGCAAGGTGAAGATGTCACGCAAAGCAACAATATTCTGGACAGATAGGAAAACTGCGGCAAACACTGCGGCTTATAGTGGACCTGACTCAAATAAGCTGATGGTTCAATAAGTATGAAGACCATGGAAATAAAAAGCCCGCCGAATGGCGACGCCGTTCGTGTGTAAAACTTCCGAAAATCAACAAACACAAACGAATATAGGAACAAGCCACCAATAACAAAAATATTTGCAAATGCAACAACCACAACAACCCGACACCAAAATAACACCGATACTTGATGTTCAATGAGAACTGTTTGTGCATTACAGCTCAGCTGTTGCAATGCCATTTAAGGAAAGAGATATTGTGCTAAACAGCGCCGAAACATCACGAAATTTACAGGCTTCTCATTATCTATAGTCGCGGAAAACGTTAAAAAAGGCCAATCATAGCGCACGGAAGGTGTCAGTTATTACATAACCTGCACTAAGCACCCGTCACGCCGAATGTCCAACTCAAACGCACGTGACAGCCGAGTTTGACAACCATTACGGTTGCCAGTGACCTCACTCATACTTGTACCGGTATCATTATTCTACATATTTATACATGATCACGGCGAACAAGAAACATACTTCACCAACCCGTCATCTTCACGACAAATCTGGCTCATTTTCGGCTATTTATGGTTCCTACCCCAGCTGTGGTTGAAATGAACGAACGGGAATGAAAATCCCCTGGCGTTAGCACAGACCAATGGATTTTCCACCCACCAGACGTCCGTCCCACCACTCTAATTCCTCTCGCCATCTCTCCCAAACCCACGCACATGGCGACCTCACCCCCTCTCCCATCCGTCACCCATCAACACAACGCTTTCAGTCGGTCACTTCCGGCCCATGATCTGAGCCCGCCAGGCGGTCCCACCGTCTCCGGAGTAGTGGGCGGCCGTCTTCAGGCGCAGAGTGTCCACGTCGTCATCGGCGGCGGCCCACTCCAGCACCAGCCGACGGCCGTACAGATGGGTGGAGGCACACAGCGCCGCGAACGCCCTCTGTGGGAACAGAGCCGTCAGAGGGAGGGGGTCACAGCAGACACAGCGAACACCGTCTGTGGGGACACAGGGCCGTCAGGAGGAGGGGATAACAGCAGACACAGCGAACACCCTCTGTGGGGCCACAGGGCCATCAAAGGAAGGGGGTCACGGCAGACACATCGAACACCCTCTGTGGGGACACAGGGCCATCAGAGGGAGGGGGTCACGGCAGACACAGCGAACACCCTCTGTGGGGCCCATAGAATGTCAAGAGGGGTACAGGAAACACAGCAACGCGCTAAAATGCCCGAACGTGGTGGCACGTTTCATTTCTCTACGGAAACACATTACTTTTCGTCTCCAGTCAGTCAGATTTGTATGAATCGATGAACGTCACCTCGAAACTGCCCATGGAGCAATTAAGCATTATCGCAGCATCTAGAAACCCCACCACTGCCACGGAAACACGATAAAGATCGACTGACATTAATTAACAGCTCCAAGGCATCACACCCATATCATTCATATCTATTCGCCCGAGCCATAAGGCACACAGCTTCTGCCCGACAAAGAAGATTCCGTGACTCCCACTGATGGGCTGAAACTAACCGAAAACCTTTCGCAAACTGCCTTTGATAAGCCTCGCGATTTGATGGAGGCCACACGCGGCCACGAAACCACTAGAACTACGTCGTTCCTGGTACCAGCGTTTTTTGATTCCCCCGGCCGGTGAGCGATGCTGACCTTTGCGTCCTGACGGGTGGTGAACTCGACGAAGGCGAAGCCGCGGTGCGGCCCGGTGCCCAGTCCCGACATCTTCTGCGGCAGCCGGACGGCGTTCAGCTCGCCGAACGTCCTGCCGAAAACAGCCGCAGCTGGTCAGAGGCCCGGGACGGTCAGACGGCGTCGAATGATCACCGAGATCGCAGCAGCGCGGGGACCACGATCCTGTCCGCGCGATGATGTCCGCAGGACATCCTGCGGACCTCCGATGAACCGGCCGGACACGCAACGGGGCACGAGCTAAACTGATAACAGTCATCAGAAACGGCAACCAGGGGCGCGGAAAGCGGGGGCCGGGGAGGGGGGGCAGCTGCCCCTAACTTTTCAA
The DNA here is from genome assembly GCA_030062745.1 of Capitulum mitella. Lineage (NCBI taxonomy): Eukaryota > Metazoa > Arthropoda > Thecostraca > Pollicipedomorpha > Pollicipedidae > Capitulum > Capitulum mitella. Next base: position 25,109,225 of record CP099842.1, on the reverse strand, counting down.
ATTTAACAATGACCCTATGGGCGCTGACCGGAAAGAACTGAACCGAAATGCATATTTGCTCCCCCAAACGTCTTCTCCGCACCCTGTCGAGGAACTGCTGCACTCCTGCCGGACACTCCCGCATACATGTAATACTCAGGGCTTAATGGGGCACCGACGTCAAGCTTTGGTCGACCGTCACACACAAATTGAAACAAAATCCTGATGACTGGAGAACACAATGATTTGCGTCCAGCAGACTCTTCCCAGCTAAAAAGACCACAAAGGTGCTTACCTGAACAACTCCACAATTTCCTTTTTATTCGCCTGGAACGGAATGTTCCTGACCAGGATTTTGGAGGACTTCTGCTTGCCACCGTCCTGTTTCTTCCGCTGAGACTTGACGTCGGGTCTGCAAGTTATGCCGTGTCTGAGTCGTCTGCCCTCACTACAACACGTGCAGCAGCCGTGTCAAAAGAGCTGAGGAATCACGTACTGACCTGCGCTATCACATCGCGTGCCATCACCGCATCTTACAAGCACTGTCGGACCTCTGACGAGACTGATACGCGTCTGATCGTAAGCAGTCTACGCCCGCACTAGACATGTCTCCGTTCGCCCGTCCGTCCTACTTACGCCGTGGTACGATTGGAGACCTTCAGCTCTAGCGCGTGGCCCTCCAGGGACACTTGCTGAAGCTCCTTCAGAGCCTTCTTGGCATGCTTCTTCTTCAGGTAGCTGACGAAGCCGTAACCCTGCGACAGCCACTCCTTCGGCCGCTTTGGGTCCTTTTTGCGCGAGACGACGGCGCTGAAGACGCGGCCGCACTGGGCAAAGTGCTGAAACAGAACAACTCGAAATTAAAAACAAACACAATATAGATAGCTTAATGATTCGTCATGGAAACAAATGCTCCTTCTATCGGTCCCCGGTAAATAAAACAGCTCCCATTCACACAGGGCGAAGACGTAGACTAACTTCTCTAAGGGTGTCGTCGGTCGTGTCGAAATTGATGTTCTTCACAAACAGCGTAGCGCCTTCCTCCGGTTCCAGATCTTCATCCTCCTGATCAACCGCAGACTCCTTCACCGTAGGGTTCTGATCATCGTCTGCTGCTTCTGAAGGCAGTAAAAAACGGACTGATGAAGCTCTTTCAAAACACAAAAACTTACGTCGCGACACAAACAAAACGACCAGAAGACGACGCACCGAGGGTAAAATAACCTTTAAATCCACACAACCAAAACAACCCACACAACGCAAAGGACGACAGTCAAAACCAGGACCTCATCACCAAACAATTCACGAGCCAACTCCGCGTCGCATCTCACGACCCCTAACACCGAGCAATCAGCGTTATGCAAATGCAGCACGGGATTCGACTTTCGCGCAAGAACCGACGACCCCATAAAACACTCGAGCTCTGAGCGGCCCACCAGGAGTCCCTATTTATAGCCCGTCGAGCCACACAGCAGCACTCCGTGTGGGAGACACCCCAGGCGGCCAGTCGGTCTCGGTCGGTCTCACCTGTCTCGGTCTCCTCCCGGACGACCGGCTCTCCGAGGGCGTCGACCGGCGCCCACTCCAGGTACAGCGGCCCGCTCTTGAAGCGCGTGTAGGCCAGCGCCCGGAACGCGGCGCGCGCCTCCGACGGCTCGAAGAACTCGATCACCGCTGTGCAGCGGGGAGAGCGGCGACGTCACCAGACGGCGGGACGGCGTGGGACGCAAATCAACACACCGGCGAGAGCGGTCAGGCCAGCACCGGAAATTGGAGTCGACAGGACGACATCAACCTTCGGCAAGCTCCGAGTAACGCTGATGTATGCTGGAAACTTCGTGAAATTGTTCCACAACAAACTTTGTGAGGGGCATCAATTCCGACAAGACCAACGACACAAAGAGTTTGATTTATCCTTCCGTCTGATCCTACCGACGAAGGCAAGTTAAGTCGTGCCGAAATATCTGCGTCTTTTATAACATCCAACAAGTACTACTCATCTGCAGTCCGAACAACGTATTTAACCAACAACCGAATGCCAATACGGACTCAAACCTATTTCACATTGCCGTGCTTCCTTAAGCGACGTCACGTGTAAGACACCCCAGCATCCATCTGAGCAACGGTACTGACCGTGCCTCACCCAGCACGAACCAGATCTTTCCAGCGCTATCAGGAACCAAGACACTAAACAGCAGCATACTTCCGCACGCATACACATTCCCGAGCCCTTTGAAACACAGACGCACCTCTCGCAACACAGACAGTTCACGTCCCCGAGTGGTCCCCGCGATCCACGACCTCTGATCCGTAACCCCACTGACCAGTGATACAATGACCCTGGGAGGTGGGCCCATGACCCGTAACCCATGACTCGCGCCCCCACTGACCTGTGACCCCTCTGACCCGTGACCCAATGGAACCACATCCCCTATGACGTGGCCCCACTGACCGGCGACCCAATGAGCCGTGACTTCTATGAGCCTTGACCCCACTGACCGGTGACCCAATGACCCATGATCCCTATGAGCCGTGACCCCAATGACCTCTGTCCCAATGACCCACTACCCCTATGAACCGTGACTCCAATGAACGGTGACCCAATGACCCACGACCCTTACGACCGTGCCCCACTGACCGGTGACCCCGCTGGGCGGCAGCACGACCCGGCCCAGCTCGCCGTGCCGGCCGAACAGCTCCCGCAGCTGCGTCGGGTCCGTGTGGGCCGGCAGGTTCTTGGCCAGGATCACCGTCTTGCTGCGCTCAGTGGCCGGCTGCGAGAACGCGTCCAGTCGCACGCCGTGCTCCTCCAGGAACTCCTTGGTCTCCGAGACCAGCTGGGTCTCGCCCAGCGCCAGCCGCACCGCCGCGCTGCCCTGACCGCCGCTGTCCAGCACCTGGAGACAACCGGCAGGAGGTCAAGCATCGCTACTGTAATCATCGGCATGTCCGGCGACTTGGAGGTGACAAATGTCATTGGTCATTGGTCTCAAACTGAGCGGCAGTGATCGACCTGCGCAGCATCTGGAGAGGACAATCAACGCAGCCAGAACCAGCAACCGAAGACAATCAACTGCAGCACGTCACGTCACACCACACAGCTACAAAAACTAGCAGCTAATACGCGTCTTACGCATCACGCTCATGGTATCTCGGGAGGCATAACAGTGTCCACGGAGCCCGGTCCCGGCCTCATCGGATACGATAGCCAGGTCCAGCAAAGTGAAATGATCGTGCATCGTGAGGACAGCAAAACTCAGCGATGCTCCAAGAGCCAAAACACGGACAAACAGTCAAAGGATTACGGCCTTATCTTTCGCTGGGCATAAACATAGTCTAGGAGAAGCAAGCCAACGAAACGTCCAGTCATCACATGGCACAGTCAGAAATCGGAGAGCTCACGTCACTCTTGGAGACGTTGTACTTCTCAGCCATGAGGTCAGCCACGGCGTTCGCCCCGAGAAACATGGCGTTCCAGTTGTGAGAAGAGCCGGCCTGTTTCTTCAGGTCCTTCTCCTTTCGCGCCTTGAAATCGGTCGAGGCTGCCGTTGAACAAAGAGAAGTTTCGGTCAGCCAAGCAGCTTTAAGATACTGCTTGATATCGACTTCTACGGCCCATCATTGGCATGCGCTCAAGACTAGAACTCTCAACAAGACTCAAGAACAACAAAGCTCATCTCCCGATGTCGTTGAAGATTTCAACACAGTCAGTGTTACCCATATGCAGTGCATAACTAATTCCGTACAAACACAATAAAACAGCGCTAGGAGCCAGAATTTACCAACTCTTCAAAACGCTGTTTTTAACGTTAGTGTTTTCATTGAGCCAGGCAAGGCACAGACTCCTGTCTTGCACATCACAAGACAAAATCCACAGAGCCCGTGACAGGCACGGTTTCCTCCCCATCGCAGAGATCGCGCCATCCCCCTCACGTTCGTCTCCGTCTTCATCCAGCGACTTCTTCAGCTTGGCCGGCAGCAGGTGCAGCATGCGGCCCTGGAAGACGGAGCCGTCCAGGTCGGTCATGGCTCGCTGCGCGTTCTCCGGGAACATGAACGTGACGAAGGCGAACCCCTTGATTTTCCGGCTGTACCGGTCCACCGGCAGGTTCACCTCCGTCAGTTTGCCTGCAGGAAAATCGAGTCATTCATCCGAAAACCTCTAGTGCAGTCTCGGCACCCAACAACAATAATTTATGGTGACAATCCCGTGATCAGACTTCGACAAAATGCACTACACCGAAAACAAATGAGTGCTTTGCTTACCCAACCAGGTGCACACTGGATATAAAGCGGTAACTGTGTAAACGAGGCAACGCAATGAAAACAAAACGTTCCGAGCTCGTTGGTTGGTTACCGGGCGCTCCCAACTACTAGAGTCATCAAGATATTCAGACCTTTAAGCCAGTGATACGTTAAGAGGTCTGCACAACATTCCGACACTGGCTACAAAAGGGATGGAAAATATTTGCAAATCACCACACTGTACCGAGTACATCGTAACATCTGCTTGACATGCATTTGAGGCATACCATCAACGCCCATCACGTGGTCAGAAATACACCGAAGAGAACTGCTTTCAAAAGGGCAAAGCTGTTCTCATAAAAGCGCCGTTCTTTAATAACTGCTCATCTGTTTTGCAGCGTTCCAGTTTGCGCAATCGTTCAAGACCAATGTAATATGCCGTCGAGAACATACCAATCTCTTCAATTTCACTTTTCCTCGTATGCATTTATGAACAACGATGCCGGATGAAACTAAAGTCAAATAACCGCACATCTACTCTCCCAACTTTTGTCGCTACTTTTCAAAAACTAAACAACACATTTGTCTTGCCGTATGTTTCAAACTTGCTTCCTTGAACGCAAACAACAAAACGGCAAAACTGCTGAAAACAACTGAATTTCGTTACGGTAATCCAAGAACGGAGGCAAGATGGAAACCCGAACGGTACTAAATCGTCAAACTATATGCGTCCTAAGACCTATTCATCTACACTGTCAATACACTTATGGACTAACACGTGCACATCGCTCCATTTCCACTTCTGGACAGTTTGTCATTTCCACATTAAAAACTCCCTTTCCACAAACATAAAAGATTGCGTGCATTCTTGACTGTTGCAAGTCAGATCGCACCAGAATCGTCCTGACCATCCTTCAGACCACACGAGAACCATCCTGACCATTCTTCAGACCACACTAGAACCGTCCGTGCCACTCCTCAGACCACGCCAGAGCCCTCCTGACCACCCCTCAGACCACACCAGAACCGTCCTGACCATTCTTCAGACCACACCAGAACCGTCCTGACCATCCCTCAGATCGCACCACCCAAACCCAGACGGTCCGCTGACGCCGGCACTGACCGTACTGTCCGAACAGCTCCTCCAGCTCGGCCTCGGTGACCGTGTAGGCCAGGTTGCGCGCGTAGATGCGGCCCGTCTCGGCTACCGGCTCCGCGTCCTCCAGCTGGCGACGCTGCTCCTGCCAGGGGGCCGGCTGGTCGCCGCGCGCCGCCGCGCGCTCCTCGTGCTTCTTCACCTCCAGCCGGCGGCCGTCTGGGCAGGGAGCGCCCGGCGTCAGACGGACGGACAGAGCAGCTGACAGCGGGAGCAGCGGACAGACGGAGTGGCCATACAGGAGCAGCAGACAGACGGAGCGGCCATACAGGAGCAGCAGGAGACAGCGGGGAGCAGCGGACAGACGGAGCGGCGATGCAGGAACAGCGGGAGACGCCATACGTAAACGACCGATGAAGGGGGCACCCAGGACATGTCAGCTGTTTTCTTCCTGTCGTAACAGATTTTGGGCGCCCCATGACCTTGAAGTCGGTGCGCCCCTAAGTCCCAATAACCAACCAATAGAGTTAAATTTATGGTAAAAAGATCTTAACATAAAGGCTTCATATTCCAATGTTTCTCATCTCCATCACTCGAAACGAAAAGTGCGTTATGCAGCGATTTTGATGCGGCGCAGCAGGCACCATCCATTACTTATCTGCAAAGCAAACAGGAAAAACGCCCGTAGTAAACAACTGCGAGCAAGCCAGCTAATGGGCTACACCACTTACTCAAGAAAGTCCTGTTCTTGTTCAGCGCCAGTTTCAGTTCCTTCTCCGTCTGCAGGCCAATATAGGCGATCCCCTTTGTACGAGGCGGCAGACGGATAGACTTGGGCTTCAGCGGCGTCAAGAACTGACGAACGTCCTTCTTCTTCGCACTCGCCGGCAGCCCCGTGATTTTCGCCGTGAACTTGATGTCGAATTTGCGCACTCCGCCTTGTTTGCCAGCAGCTTTTGAGCCCTTCTTTGGCGGGGCTTTGTTCGACTCCTCGTCAGATTCGCCGCCGGCCGATGATGCGTCATCGTCGTCTTCCGATATCTTCACCATTTTCGACCTCAAAAACTGAAACAGTGAAATATCTCTTTACGAGACTAGTGCGCAACACCACTACATATTGCGACAAAACTTCGCTACATGCCAGAATGCAAAACAATACAACGCTTCCGTACGTGGACAACTCGAACACAGGACGTCCACCACCGACCATCAAGTTTAACGAAAATGTGCCAAAATATTTTCAGACGGCGGTTATTTTGATTCTCCGTTTTTCCTCTTTTTTTTACAAAGTTAGCTCGATGTGTTGCAGCGGGAGGCGATGGGATAAGCGTTGTTGCCAGATCCTGACCCCACCACTCTAGGGTTCCAAAATATAAAGTAATTTTGCTCCAGGAGCCCAGCAAGATGAAGCTGGAGGATCTTTATTGTGCCGTGCAATTCCTCAACACGGCCGTCGCGTAACGGGCTGATCCTTTCGGTCTCGGGGGAAATACAGGTGACCGTTGTGTAACTCAAACCCAGTGCCTGTCACACAATGGGCTCTCGCAAAATTCAAACCATATCAATAACCAACAGACATGTCTGAGATCTTAAAGCTGTTACAAACAGCTGCCTCTTCTGGTCAATTCATGTTCATGTACAAACATGCCACATTACTGAGGCCCAGCACAGCTCGATGCACCCCACCTATTGCACACTGCTACCGACGAACGATCGGCTCTTACATCCATGTCGGACATCTCCGCGGCGGGCGGCTCCTCGGCGTCCTCCGGCTCGTCCTCGTCCTCGTCCTCGTCCTCGTCCCGGTCCTCGCCGGCCGAGTCCTGTTCGGCGGGCTGCCGGCGCGCCTCGTCCGTCCAGACGGCGCGCGGTCCCTTCTCGTGCACGGCCAGGAACTCGCTGAACGCCGGGTCGTCCCGCACCTGGCGGCGGGGAGGCGGCTGACGGGCGGCCGACCGGCGGCCGCGGGGGCCTGGCTGCGTCACGCTCAGCGCCTACTGCCTCTGGCACGGCCGTCACAACACGCTGTCGTACGGAACTAGGATTTAGGAGTTAGCATGTCTGGGAAGGAAAACTGGTGACGCACTGCCGCATACTAGGCGCACACGAAAGGATAAAAGGCAAATTACAGTCATCGGGCATCTAGTTGCCAAACATCCCCCGAAAGATCTGCTGGCGGAATATGACACATACCATCAATGGTACAAATAGTCCTGGGTTCCTTCCAGTTTACTGAGAACGATGACATCTGAAGATAGAGAAACGTTCAAATTGCGCCTCATTTCACCAATACAATACGACGTGCTTACCTCGTCGAATTTATTTTTCGGCCGACTGCTGGCCTTGGTGTCAGCTTTCTTGGACTTTTTATCCTGTTTGGCAGTTTTGCTAGCTTTCTCTCCATGAATGCGTGCGTGGGCTGAGCTATCGGGAGCATATTTGCTCCAGGCGCGAGGCTTGTCTGCCGATCCTGAGGCATGACATAACGTAATGAGCCTGATAAGGTCATGTGCTGCATAAAGACACAAGGCTTTATATTCGAACGGACACCGTCTAGATGATTTCACAAACATTCAGTCAGAGCCTCTAACAATCCGCACATAACCTTAAAGGCACAGAACGCTAGTTACTGGATACATGAGCATGCATTTCGCCTTCAAGAAATATGAAATCAAGCAGTCAATATTTACGAGTGCGTAACTCACCCAGGGAGGCACATTTTTCCACAAGTGCTTTGTTTGACCCAATGAAAGTGCCATTGAAAAATTCGATGGCAGCATCAGCTTGTTCTCCAGTTTTGAAACCAACAAAGGCAAAGCCACGAAATTTGCCGTCAGGGGTGTATTTCAGTTGAACGTCGGTAACGAAGCCCTTGGCGCTGAACGTTTCCCGCAACGTTTCCTCCGTAACCTGTGCAGACAATAAATGTTCTTGTTTTCCATTAAACACATTGAGTGCAATACCTGCCACTGTATAACAATGTCTGCTTCAATGGCTTTAACATCAAGTACAGGCAATTGTGATGGGAATCTATTCATTTATTACAAATATTCATTAAGTACAAAATAAGATAAAACAACAAAAAAAGATGAGAAACTGACAAGAGCACCAAATGCTGATTTTTTAGTACCTGTTACACTGTTCCTAAATACAAAGAAAATGACCAGCTGACAATTCCTCCAGGCTGATGTAGGAAAGCTCACAACATTTGCTGTTATAATGTCTAGGGCCTGGTACTGCATCTATGAGATACGTAAGAGGCAGAATTGCGCAAAAACCACATTTAGTTGGCTTACTTTGGTTTGATTTCTTTAATTTCTACTCCAATTTTTCAAAGTGTATAAGGTTGCAATTTCACTTTTGTGGCCTATGGTTCATGACAACAAAATGAAAAAATGAGAACAGAACTTAAGTTAAGAGTACCTTTGAATGTGACCTGTGTGGCAAGCATACACAGGCCAATGTTGAGAACAATGTTTACAGGAACATTAATATTTATTTGTGCAATTACAGCATTTTTTAGTCATTCCCACTAAAAGACTAATAAATTATTGACATCCAGACATCAAAGTACGAGTTAAATGCTACCAAATCTACCACAGCGAACATTTTCCATAAACCATCTGCCAAATACCATATGTTCTAATGCAAACACCAATTTGCAGCACATGCCTTTTATTAGCAGCATTGCTGTTGTTTGTAATATACCCTCTTTAGTCATTACTGGTGCATACCAAAACCTTTGGTATGTGATAGAGCAACCAAATTATGCTAAAGTGCACCCCAGCAATTGGTGCTGTACTGGCAAGATAACATTATGCTTGCTGGTTTGCAGTCCGGTCCAGTGTACTACAATCTATTCAGACATGCTAACCCCACAAAAGAATAATGGCAGTAGGCAGTGCAGTGCAGTAATCCACAGAACCTATTTTACTTGTTAAATGTGCCTCCTTGCAGTGCTTTCATACTGACTAGTCCTGGTACCAACTTATTCACTGCTATACTGACACAAGTCACAAGACATTAACTGCAGCAAGCAACATGAATGAGTCATGATATATGCTAAGAATGATTCAACACTAATCACGGTACCACAACATGACACTGGAATCTCAAAAACTAAACCAGCCATTTAGTCCATCGGCCTGGAGTCAAAGAAACCAAGATGACAGATGACTTGGGGAGCAAGATTGAATTGGATATATTAGTACTGGATAGAGTGTATTTATTTGAGAAATTGGTACACGGTGATGTTGAGATGGTTCTTACCTTTTTCGGGAGATTCTTGACAATTATTCGCGACATGTTTACTCGAAATGAAGGTCCTCAGAATCCTTAAATGCAATCACGAATGTGGGCTTTGCACGTGAAGGGATGAAAGCTATGAAGAGTCACTGAAATATTATTTTGTTTCATCAAAGCATGTAGATCGTCACATGTGCGCCATCTTACCTGCATCCTATTGTGCGAGAAATGGCAGCTAAAAACAAATTCCAGTGCTCGGTGTCGGTGGTCAATTCAAGCGAAAATTTTGCAACCTCTGGACGTATTCTTGTGGGTAATGATTGAAGCTGACAGGAATGGATCCAGGGGGCTATCGTAGCCATGACCTCTTTTTGCTGGAAAACCTAGACCCCATATGCCTTTTGGCTTGCCTTTTGGGACGAAAATTGTGGAGGTTTTGTTCGGAAACCAAGTGTGTTTATTAACATGTTTATTTTGAAAAGTAGCTGAAAAAATGACTGAAATCCGAAGAGGAATCAGCATTTAGGTGTGAGCTAGGTTACACATATGGATATTTTCCCCTTCCCCCATAACACATGGTTTGGATCGGCCACTGATGTGGGCTTTTTCCTTGTTTCCGTAAATTAAACACGTCCATAAAATGCCATTATATCATTGTCTCAGTTGGGAGGGACGTGGGAGGGGCGAAAATTATGCAGAGGTGCCACGAGCGTTTTGCGAAAGAAATGACTGCTAAAGGGTCAAGGGGATAAAAAAGATGTCTGAGGAATTATGTTCCAAAGTGGAAATACTATATAATGCTATTTTATCGACATGTGTTTAGAGGCAACTTTCCCAACATTGTTTATCTTCGGGAACCATGGTCCCTATGATGAACAATAAACCATAATAAGGACAATTTTACATCCCGGATCCGCCGCTGGCCATGTCTCAAACCTAAACAGTTTCTCACCAAAAGACTTGCAGTTATGAGGTTTTGCAACTGGTGGCGATATGTGAACGCATTCGTAAGAACAGAAACCCCATATATCACAGAAAGCAACATACCGGTGATGTGATTGCTCCATGGAATATTCGAACTGTCAAATACCATCTTCAAGGAGTTTTGGAACGAATGTCGTTTCTCAGACACCAAGCCACTATTTACATACGCTACTGCCACCGACTGGAGACAAAAGACGCGAGACAGAGATAGGGATAGAGATGGAGATAGGTAGACAAATAGATAGATAGGTAGATAGATAGATAGATAGATAGATAGATAGATGGATAGATAGATAGATAGATAGATAGATAGATAGATAGATAGATAGATAGATAGATAGATAGATAGATAGTAGACGTTTACTGACTGTTGCGGCAAATGCCCCAAAATATCGCTTACTGAGCTGAACAACTGAAACTGAAAGTCACACAAGATGAGGACATCACTATTCCTTTGCATCATCTTCGGCTGGCCCCACGCAGCGACAAACCGTGGACAGAAAGCCCACTCCCGATTCTGGACTTAACAGCGAACCACACGCTCGTCACAGCACTACCACGGTCCGACCCAACCCGACCTTCTTTAATTAACTCTCGCACGGCCGTCGGTCGGCGACGATCATGCCCGATTTGGGGGGGGGGCGGTTCACCGCTCCCCTCTAACTCACGAACGGTTGGTTGCACGATAAAAATAAGCACACCATTGGAAAGCTTGTGACGAGTAGAGCTCGAAACTGGTCCTTTTTATTTTTAGGTAACATGTAAGCAATTTACGTCCTATATATGTTTTATCATAGCCGATTGTATGAGACCGAAAAACGGCCTTAATCTCAAGGGCTGTGACTAATAACGCATAGCTAAAGGCACCAGCGCACAAGTAAAGGTCCGCAGATGCCGATGCACGTCTGATTTCTCGGATTTGTTCAATATATACGCCGAAACGTTGAGTTAAAGACATGGTAATTTTCTCGCCGGCTGTCGGCGGGCGCCGCAGCCGTACGCAGTAAGAAACTGACGGGAACTAATTTTAGCGTTCCTTCATTTTCGCGGCATAAGCGTATCCATGTAAATTTTATTGATCTTAGTGGTTTTTGTGACGGTTTTTCATGCTTAAATTTTCAAAAAATCATTGGTTACCAATCTACACAACTGGCGGAAACTTTATTCGCGAGAGCCTGTTTATTTCCAAAACATGCAATTTTTTCAAACTTTTTGAGATTCTTGGTATTACTTACGTCTGTGCAAGCTAGTTCTGTCATTTTCTACCCATTCTGAGTAATTTATCTCTGATTCTGACGGTGGTACATTTTGGCTCACAAGTTATCTGTGACCTGATCTCAGGTCAAAGGCTGGAAGTCATTGATACTTTGCCCAGTAACGGCAACTAGATGTCTGCTTCACTCCACACTAAAAATGTTACGAAAAATTCCGCCAATTTCCGGTAAAACGACATGTCTTAAAAATGGGTTTGACCTTAGGTCAATGACACGGAAAATCCCGAAAAATCTGAGATAGCAGATTTGTTGCATCTATTGAGATCACTAATCCCTGAAAGTATTATTGTGGTATCTTGTTTTGCGAAAAAGTTACAGGGCGCTAAACTTTTCTGAACATGGATCCGTTTGACCTGACCTAGGCCAGACATCTGACTCGACCTGAGGTCAAACCTTTGACACAAGGTGTAAAATGATCAAGCAAAATGTACACGGAGTTTCGTGGCTCTGTGTTTGTTCGTTCCCTCGCAATCTTAGAAAACCTCAGGGGGGCAGTCAACTGCCCCCCCCCCAGTCGGGAGCGGGTTAATGATCCATCAGGCGCAGCGGACGTCAACGAACACAAATTCGTCGGTCGCACCAGGCGAACAAGTGCGACACACAGCGCCGCTCATCACACGGCACCGCACCAACTAGGGGTCAGGAGCCACGCTGCAGACCCCTACATATGGTCAGCGTTCGGAGCGACCGACAGTCCAGGCCCGATCGGACATTCTGACCCACGCTCGTCGGACCCCGTGGTTTCGCCGCAGGAGGCTGTCTGAACAACTCCACAGGATCCGGACACCCTCCCTCCTCGCCAGCCGTCTGAAGCTCAGCAGTGCGGAAGCCGTATCAGGAGGTCAGGCATATGTACTCTCGGACCGGCCGTAAATCGTTCATGTGGCAGAACTCCGGCAAGGTCACCAGTCAACACCGCTGTCAATTTCGCTCACACCTCGAAACGTTCACAATCGCCTGAAATCGCTCCAGTCTGGCCACGTCAGCTCCACTACTACGGTCTGCGTGCTTTCTAAGGGTGGACTTTTCAGATTCAGCATGTTGCCGCACCGGCCAAAATGCACAGTTTCCCTGATCGAATGGTCAAAATGATTACTTGATCTAAAAAACAAAATGGTCAAAAGCTAGCAAAGGTAAGGATGGCTGGTCATCTGATAATCATCAGGTCTAAAACAGAGGCACAGCCAGGGTGGGACCGGGAGACCCGGCCCCCCTTAAGCCCGCAGTTTTTGGTGAAAACCATTTCACATCGTCTTCTCACCAGGCGGTTTTCGTATGATTTCAATTCAGATCAAGTCTGAGCTCCCCCTCCCGCTTAAGAAAGTCCTGGCTGCACCCATGCTTTAAAAGCCGCCCCATATTTTTTAGATGGACACTAGCGTTTTATTGATTGTCAGTTTGCCGCTGAACAGCCAAAATAATCCGATAAGATGTGCATCCGTTTCCATCCAAAAACGGAGAAGCACAAGAGAACACGGCGCAAGAGGCATGAACACAAACCACAGGTCGATGCAGAACAGGCAGCGGGAGAGGACCAGGTGATCTGCCTGCGGGCGGGGCTGCTCCCGCGGGCAGCTGGGAGCCCGGTGGAGGTTACGGCTGGCGCGGCTGCCGTCGCCGGATGACCGAGTGCGCCACTGAGCGCGCCGGCCGCCCGGCCACCGTGGGGACCAGATGACCGATGAGAGCGATTAGCCCGGCGGCGCAGCCTACCTGCCCTCGGCGGAGCATCGACCGACGCCTCTCGACCCGGGCTGTGTCAGGCCGAGCCCTCTCACGGCGCAGGTGGTGAGCGCTCGTGGCGTCAGGCCGGTTTCTCTCACGCTGCCGGAAGTGAGCTCCTCTCACGCGGGGGAGAGCTCCTCTCACGGGAGGACTGCTGCGAGGGTGAGCTCCCCAGACGGCGCGGCCGCCGCGAGGAGTGAGATTCTCTCAAAATGTCGGGGTGAGAACTAAGGGAAGAAAGAAGGAGAAGAAGGAGCACTCGGTTTTACTTAAGTTACTTCGCTTCTGCATAGTCACATTATAAAAGCCAAGGCAATTTTAAACACATAGCATAATGCTGCAAATAAGTACAAGGAAATTTATCTCTAAAACTGACCATTTTGGAGACCGTTGCAACATGCTAAATTTAGCCTAAACAACTGGGGTTAATGCTCATATCAAGCGTCAGCTGAACTGAAAGACCCCATTTGTTTCAGTTAAACTTAATTCTACAAAAGAAATCTTATAAACTGCTTTTAGTTTGATGCGAGTTTTCCACCAAACACAGAGCAATCTCTTTGAGAACTTCCCTTTCTGTGTTCTCATATAATTCAATTGTGAACCAGTTTACTTCAAAAGCTGCTGATGGTTCGCAAGATAACGCGCCGGAGTCAGGTCGGCTTGGTGTTTGCAGGAGCTTTAGACCTATCATTAGGCGCCGGCAGCCGCCCTTCTGAGTTCCGACCGCCAAGTGTGGCAGCCTTGTCTGCTGCTGTCAGTAGTCTGTTGGTGGCAGACATGTGCCTGGGTCACGATGGCATGCAGGTTACCTTCGTGTTGTATGCAGCCCCTCGTTGACCTGGGCGAATCATTGCGTCATCTCGGAAAAGTCGTGTCCTTCCTGAGGAAAGCAATGTTCAGGTGACAAAACACTTACCCTGATCAGCTTAAAATCCGACGCAAAACGAGGATAACCTGCATTCCATGTCTGCATTCCCGGCACATGTCTGGTTGATGGTATGCAAATGTCGGCTGCATCTTCTGTGTCCGCGGACCCAGAACAAGACTGTCGTTAGTCGGTCAGTCTTCCGTGTCCGGTGCCCCGGGAGGAGTCTGCAGGCAGTCCGTCAACAGTCTGTTGGCCGGCATGTCTTGTCCGCCGGGCCGATAGGAGCCTAGCGACAGTCTATCAACAGTCTGCTGGCCTGTCTGCCGTCCCCCAGGACTGGGAGCAGCCTGCCGGCAGTCTGTCAGCAGTCTGCCGGCCGATCTGCCGTGTCTGCCGGCCCGGGAGAAGCCTGCCGCCGGTCTGTCGGCGGCCGGCCGGCGGTCGGTTCGCTCGGCCAATATCGCAAATGAGACCCGAAATTGCTGGCCGATTCTGCCGTGCATAAACGAATTACCGTGCCGACTGGGGACTAATCGGGGACGAATGGCGTTCTCCAGCGCCGACCCGGCCGGCGTGGCGGCCTAACGAGAGGTGCGGAGCAGGCCCCTCGCGCGGAGCGTGCGCTTGCCGGCGAGCCGAAACCTGGCTGGAACAGCGAGAGACGGCCGGGCCTGGAATGAACCCACCGGATACGTCGGTACAGCGCTGCAGGCACGATTGCATTTTAATGGCCGCGGCGCGGAATCTGAGACGGACAGCACGTTCGGCGAGAAGCGCCGTTACAGCTCCCGGGGGGCCCGTAGCAAAAGGAATAGAGGGATATTTCGCCTGACTGGGCGATGTAGCCTCTCGGGCCAGATGAAGTGGAGATTAAGCTGGGAGAGAGGCGTCCGCTTGTGACAGGTGATGGAAGTTTGGCCGCACAGCCTGCAGGCCGTATCTCTGTTTCGGTATTTTAGCTGGATAGACTTGTGGCTTTCAGTCTCCCCTACTGGTGTGAGAGAACAAGGACAAAACAAAAACGTGGCAGAGGTCTGGCGATATAAAATATCTTCCAAATCCCTGGGCCACTTTATTTTTTCCTGACCGCATTTGCGTTTGGGAGCAAAGTAACCTAACGTATATCGTTTTGCATACCTCTGGGTCACACAGTTATTTCCAATGTTACGTTTATGTATTATAATGTATCTTCCAAAACCTCGTTTTTTTTTGAACATGTAATTCTAAAATAAAGCAACGTTTCTAAATAAGCGGTAATGAAGAGTAACCCATGCCTTATTACATCATTTTCAGCTAGCATGCATTCGATGTTTCTCGAAGGCACCAATTGCTGAGGTTGTTTTATTCCGCGAATTCCAAAGCTTGTCGATCTTTTTTCTGCAAAGACTAATTTGGCACCAAGTTAAATTCTCAGAGAGGTCTATTAAAACCTAACAAATGAGGGGGGAATTCGGACATTTGATCTATGTCGACCCATCCATATTTTTCAACGCCCGAGGATATTTGAGGTGGAATAACGATGGTGGACTCTCAGCAACAAAAACGGACTGTTTGTATTCAACAAACCAGAACCACTAGATATTTGTAACACATGTGAAAGCCAGGACTGTCGTGTCTCATAATGTCATGATGTATACAGGATGCCGAAAATAAAAAGAAAATAGTTGTTTGAAAAACAGTGCTTTTTTTAACCAAGATTTAAACACGTCATTGGGAGTTTACATTATCATTAGTCAACGGAAATGTACAATGGGTTTAGTAAAAAACATAGCCATATTCGCTGGAATTGAAACATTGGTTTCGCGCATTTGGCTGATGAGTCACTGGAATTGCAAAATGCTGCGCTCAACGCTCGCCAAACACGTGAGCTTCAACGCGACAACCAGCGTGAAACGTTGCAGTGCTTAGCGTCCAAGGGAAATGAACACGCCACCAAATAACCAATGCGGGATGACGTAAATGCCATACTCTATTCGAAAACATGCTTGCTCGTCTAATTACGCCGATGTTTCATCCATTTTATTCATTCTCGTAAGCTATGCGCCCATTTCATGTAAGTGATCATTTGGTGCCGGATGAAACCGCCCTTATTCGCACTCATCGGAGCGTTACATTGCATGATCGGAGCGGCGTCCCGGAAAACTTGGCTGCTCCTCGAGATAAGGGCGCTTTCACGCAGCAAAGATGAGTCCGTTGTGGGGTTCGCTGGGCGATGGTTTGACCGAAGACACCGTGCTCCCGATGTGCAGAGGGTTGTTCTGGTAACGCATTTTTTTGCTGTCTTTTAGTGTGATCGTGCCATTTTTCATGTCCTGCCCAATATTAAATTGCCCCGAATATTGGGTACGATATACCGATGTATGCTCATTAAGCCTATTGGTGTACCATATACAACGGTAATACCATGTCGTATTACCGTTATCATAAAATAGAAAAATCGCGACGTGTTTAGAGAAGAGCGTCGCTGAAATAGCGTTTCTTACGTAAAAGCGTGGCTTTTAGGGAGAGGACATATGAAATACGAAACTGCCATAACTTTTCATTCGACCAAATTTTAGGGTTATGGGCTTGTTTTGCTGGTCGAGTGGCTCTGAGATGAAATATGAGCCAGTAATTACGTTCCCTGCAGCCGACAGCCGCCCTTATGTTGTTTATTAATCTTACCACAGATACCATGTTAACGTTAGGGTGGATCAGGACACTGTTTTCCGGCAGGATTCTGAAACAAATAACGCTAAATCATTCCCTTGGAATTCTGAACCTGGAAGCATTACGGCACAGCATGTCACACGGCGTCAATATTTCACTGCCATCTATCAGCGAAAATATAAGATGGCAGACGGGAACCATTCTCTGAGAAGCAAGGCAGTGCGCTTGTGTTAAACTCACTGCAGCCGTTACATACAATATTGAGACAAACGATATTGAAACGCGCTTATAATCCGACGGAAAAATAGAACAGGACCTGGTGCATCCCAAAACACACAGAAAAACGCAATTTCACCTTTGTTGTAAACAGTTACAGAGAACCCAAGAGTGTTCACCCAAGTCCATAAACAAATCCGTAACGAATATTGGCATGATGCGTTTCTCTGGCGCCTGATCGGCGACGATTAACCCTCACCTAGGTTGTTTTCTCACCCACGGTGGAGCGGAGCGCGTTGTTTTCTCACCTACTGTGGAGCGGAGCGCGTTGTTTTCTCACCTACTGGGCAGATGCTCGGTTCGACCCGGCCGCCTAGTGTTTCGCCCCTAATTGAGCTAGAACCGCGAAAAAAGGGCGTGCTTCTCGTCATTAAAGAAAGCCAACGGCATCCAGGTTTAAGGTTTTAGGTCAACCGGTGGCTTCCCAGATCACGTCAATGGCCCGAAATAGGCGAAAATGGAAAACTTTTCGTTTCGACGCCTATAAAGTGAAACGAAGCGCAGTCCGAGAGACCGGTGAGGAAACAGAAGACTCCTTGAAGCCTTGGAAATTCATTGGTACCCTTCATCATTACTTCCGGTTAATGGCACAGTTAGAACAGGCCAAACCCTTGGTTGGCTGCAACTGCATGGAATCTAGTCAGAAAGCTGCCAAATTGATGCCCAGGAGCGTTGTGAAGAACTAAAAGAAATCCGGCCAGCCATGCAGAAGTTATTCATGAAAACACAGAGGGGGTTCGGATTAACCCCCTTGTCCAGGCGAGGTTTAAAACAGTACTATGGATTGAGTGGCGCAGACATGATACAGGCGCCGTTTACGACAGAGAAGACATTCTTATATATATATACATATATATATATGTATATATGTATATATATATATATATATATCATTTAGAGAAGACGACTTTTTTGTCAGTATGCTTAAATAACTGTCCGTAGATGGGAGCGGTTTTGCTGGTTGGATGATGGCCTGCAAGCAATACGTATGGATTGCATAAGGATTTGCGACAGCGAAGAGCAATAGTTTTCACGAGATAGGCACGTAATTAATGGCGATGTTATGCTTTAGGGACTGACAACGGGTGCAGCAGATGATATCCACAAAGAATGAAGAGTCATGTTATTGGGTTTACCACAGGCGAGATCTTACCATGTGTTATATAAACGCAAGGTTGGAATCTTAACCAAAATTTTGGTGTTGACGAGGGCAATTTTAACGTCATTCTTCCCATTTACTGTCAGAGGTCTCATGTTAAATTTGAGAATCTCAAAGGTACCGATGTTCCATCCCCATATTTATATATATGAAACAAATATATACATATACATATATGTTTGTTATATATATATATAAATATATGTATTTATATATGCTTGTTAAATGCGACGGAAAACTGAGAGTTCAGCAGTTTCTTCTTCGTTGGTTCAAGGTTTGATATAAGGTTTTCAAGGTTTCGGTTTCGTCATAAAGAATAACCTTAGACGGACTCAGTCGCTGCCCAATCAGACTAATGTCCTGTAGCCTCACCTGTCCTGTACATTTGTTATTGTTACACATTACATTTGTTTTTGTTCTTGTTTAGCCGGGGACTGCGTGACCGGCCAGACGCACTACATCGGTTTGACAAATACGACTCCCAGTCGGCGCTTGACCATGCACCTGCGAGAGCGGGTCCGAAGACACAAACGTGAGAACAGTACAACACTGCTCTCACTAGGAGCATGCTCACATCAGATACGACCATATTTGAGCGCATGACAGCCCGCAGGCGGCTCACAAGACTCGAGACAAATTTTAGCAGAGACAACAATCATCAGTACACAAAAAAGTAACTTACATAACATAACAGAATATACAACTTACATCTTTACGACAGACAGTTCGCTAGCGAAGATCGTTTCTGACTGATAACAAGTAAATAGGGTGGTTGCAAGGTTCCACAGTTTTGAAAATGTGTATGAAAATCTGTCATATATCATGCAGTGTAAAGATAATTTTTTTCTGTGAACGAAATATGCTCATTTTGACCACCGTTGTATGCTATGCATGTAACATAACATTTGACAACTTTGCCTTGATAATGACTTAGATTAGTTCAAAACGCGACAAATAAATGGCGGGTTAGGGAAATGTTTTATATAATCATACTGATAAGGACAAAGCAGTCACACGGAACCTTGAATAAACGGAACAAAAATTGATCATTTGATGTGTTTAACGAATAATGCAATAAAGCGATACTGCTCTCGAAATACCCGAACATATATATATATATATATATATATATATATATATATATATATATATATATGTACATATACAATCCAACCGACCAAGTCTGCCAGGTTTACACGGCTGGCGGGTAAAGCTTAAGCAGCACTGATACCATCCCAGCACCTTTGGACACACCGCCTATCTCTGGTGTCATCAGTATGAGCTGAGAATGCCGTCACCCCGACAAGTGGCAAAAAAGGAAAGAAGCGAAAATCTTCTAGTTGTGGACAGCTGCGCTCGGACCATCGCATGTCCCCTGGTATGCGACGGTCCTGGGATCGGCCACTGTTGGCGCAGGAAAGAGTCGCCGCCGCAGTTTAAGCCAATCTGCCCTGAGTCGGCGAGCGGTTTCTGGTGTCGTCTGGAGTCGTCGTCTCAGGTGTCGTCGGGTGCGCCTGTAGGGCTCAGGATTTGGGGATCACCTGGCCAAAGCCAGCTGGCCGAAAATGACGGTGATGCCAGGAGCAATAGACTCAAGCTGCTCACAACAGGCCGCTGTAACTACTCGCATGTCGCGTTCCCAAAATGCCCACCTGGTGCCGATTTTCCTGCGACGTTTTCCGTCGGTTCCGAGTTTTGCAAGCAAGGGCTCGTTCGAGGAATGACTTACCAGAACCACCCTGTGCCGTCATGTGCCCAAACTGCGTTCGACAGCATGGTCGTTTTCTCCGCACAGGTTTCGATTCCCAACAGCCTTGCTGGTGAACTCTGTTGGGGTGTAAGAGGTGACCGGGTACTTCGTTCTCAGATGTTATCAGGCGCCCGCGAATGTTAGCACATCAGAGCAAATGGCATTGCCTGCCTCATTGTGAGGCCGAATCTATATCTCAGCTTCGGGCTGGTACAATATGGAGCCAAAGTGGACAGCTTTGCCGTGGGCAGAATATTCACGAATATTTAACCCGCGCACGACCGTCGGTCCGTCCCGAACACCGGCGACTGGGGGGGGGGGGCAGTTGACTGCCCCCCCCCTCTAACTCACGAACGGTTGGTCGCACGATAAAAATAAGCATACCGTTGGAAAGCCTGTGACGAGTAGAGCTCGAAACTGGTCTCATTTTTAGTTTTAGATAATATGTAAGCCAATTTACGCCCCATATATGTTTTCTCATAGTCAACTGCATGAGACCGAGAAATGTCCTGAATCTCACGGGCTGTGACTAATAACGCATAAGTAAAGGCACCAGCGCACAAGTAAATGTCCGCGGATGCCGATACACGTCGAATTTCCTCAGATTTGTTCAATATATACGCCGAAACGTTGAGTTAAAGACACCGTAATTCTCCCGTCAGCCGTCACTGTGCGCCGTTGCCGTATGCGGTACCAAATTGACGGGAACTAATTTTAGCGTTCCTATATTTTCGCGAAAAAAGATGATCTATGTACATTTTATTCATCTTTGTGGTTCTTGTGATGGTTTCTCATGCTTAAATTTTGCAAAAATTGATTAGTTACCAATCTACAAAGTTGGCGGAGCTTTATTCGCGAGAGCCTGTTTATTTCCAAAATATGCTACTTTTTCAAACTTTTTGAGATTCCTGGTATTAATTACGTCTGTGCAAGTTAGTTCTGCCATTTTCTGCCCATTCTGAGTAATTCATCGTCGATTTTGACGGTGGTACATTTTGGCGCACTACAGTTATTCGTGACCTGACCTCAGGTCAATGGCTGGAAGTCACTGATACTTTGCCCAATGACGGTAACTAGATGTCTGCTTCACTCCACACTAAAAATGTTATGGAATATTCCGTCAATTTCCGAAAAAAACGGCGATATGTCTTAAAAATGGGCTTGACCTTAGGTCAATGACCCGGAAAATTCCGAAAAATCTGAGATAGCAGATTTGTTGCATCTATCACGATCACTAATCCCTGAAAGTATTATTGAGATATCTTGTTTTGCGAAAAAGTTAGAGAGCGCTAAACTTTTTTTGACATAGGTCTGTTTGACCTGACTTAGGTCAGGCACCTGACCTGACCTGAGGTCAGAATTTTGCCACGAGATGTAAAATTGATGGAGCAAAAGGCACACGAAGTTTCGTGACTCTGTGTTTGTTGGTTCTCTCGCAATCCCAGAAAAACCTCAGGGGGGGCAGTCAACTGCCCCCCCCAGTCGGGGACGGGTTAAACGACCGTTTGGATGAACTGAGCTTTGGGTTATACCCCTCGTCAGATGTGCGCTGTATAATGTCATCGTTTCGGTCAGTAAAGTTTCAGTCGGTGTTATTTGAACGATCGGGTGCTTCCGACAACCACTTCATAACGGCGGTCTTTGGCAATTTGCCATGTAGGTGGCACGACCTGACGGGAGCGGAATTCAATAGTAGGTGGAAGTGTGAAATATCTCCCGTATGGTGTCAACGTCTGAAGAAGAGCAGTGATGCATTCTTCACAGACCCCTTCCATTTCCGTGATAGGTTTCTGCATTACGTTAATGAAATCATTGCCCTATTTGTTCTGAGGTTTTGTCAGATGATTAAAACGACTTCAAAAGTTTTTGTTCCATCCTTCCTGTTTATCACCCATTCTTTGCAACGTACAGTCTATTTCTATTCTTAATTTCTGCTACCTTTATTCCCTTCTCTCCATTGATGACATTGGTATATTGTGATTATTTGACAACGCCCTTTATTTGACAATGCCTTGTTAACATGACACTGGCGGATCCAAGGGAGCCATCTCGCCCGTGCTTCCCGGCCGCGATTAGAGGGGCAAATAGCCACTTGGCCCCCGAAAGGCATGGGTATTTCTGCTCAACTAGAGTTTGGAGTTGTTGGGACTCCGATTCCAATCTACGGCCAGCCTTCCGCTCCCCTCCCCCACGGTCGATGGCCTACCAATCATACTCAGCCGCTGAAGTACACTCCAAATCTGCTGCCAGGATCTTCCACCCCCTTCCCCTCGGTCAATGCCTCCAACTGACCTACCATCTAGACCCACAAAACTCTGGTTTACCTTCCCCCCAAACAGAGCCGTTGGATCTGCCCCTGCAACACACCTATGCGATATGTTTCGAAAATGTATGCAGCTACCTACCTGTCGGTTTCTGGTACGCCGAGGTCTTGAAGAACTCACGCTGTCTTTTAAACTTGAAGCTCAGAAACAAAACCGAACGCAGGTCTAGGAACGGCTGTCGCTATAAACTGTTGCTTTTGTTATGCGTGGACAATTACTTACTTGGTCAATTGCTTGTATCATGTCTGCCTCAAATGCTTTAAAGAGATTTGCAATGACATCCATCTAGAGCACACAAAAAGAGGTGTTTGTAAAGAGACATAGACGCCCGTAAAAAGGGAGCAAAGGAATTGGGTCACGCGCACGTCATTTTTATAAAACATCTCACACCGGGTATCCAGCAGTCATCACGGTCTCCGCCGGGGCTTCACCACGTTCGGCAGGCGGTCTAGCAGCCCCCGCAGCGGTCCGCCTCCGGCAGCGAAACGGCGGTCAAGACCCGGCGACAAAGCGTCACCGGTCACCGGCGACCGGTCGTTACGGTCTGGACCGGCGCCACGGAGGGCGTCATTACACAGTCAGCGACCGGCTGCGGCTATCTGCGGCCAGAGCGAGCCTATTTATAGGCCCGCCTCGGCAGCCTGAGCTCCGGCCCGTAATGGCCACGCGCCCTGCATTTACGACCGGCCCGCTGGAAAGGCGGCAACTGTTGTCCTAACGAGCGCAATAATAGGCAGAAAACAGGTTTCCATGTAATAAGGTTACGGCGTGCCTATGGGCATTTTGGTTTTGCTGTTTTACAGTTGTGATAGTTTGGTAAGACAAGGAACGGGAGAAGAAATGACATGCAGCCCAGAGGTGACAGGGACACTCGGTTATGCGCATAAAGGCAATAAATTAGCGGCTGATATTCAGAATCAGCGATACTGACTGTCGGCTCATTGATACAGATGAAGGTATCTATCAGTTAGGGTCATCCGCTGTCACAAATTATCATAGTCAGGTCGGGATGGTCACAGAAAACACGCAAGAATCGCAGTATTACGACCGGATGATGAAGAGTGAGAGTATGCGTGGGAGACAGAGAGGAGAGAGAGAGGGAGAGCGTGGAGGAGGGAGGGAGGGGGGGGGGAAGAGGGACAGACAGATAGATAGACGTAAATTTCTAGGAAGAGCGATGAAATGAAAAGGGCAGGGCGCGGCGAAAGGGAAAATGAAAAGTTGCACTTCACAAAACCTGGCGGAAAAACGAACAACGAAAAGGCCGTGGGTATACGGCAAAAATGGCACGTATCAACAGGCCATATCCAGCGTGGCTATGCGAAGTCAGATGCGCTACGCACGGGGACTTTGACTTCGAGCGTCCAAGACGGACACACGCGTGCCTTTCAGCCGGGTGGTGGCCGTTTCTCGGTGCTGGCTATTTCTGAGTGTCGGCCGGCGGCGGCCGAGACGGCTGGGGCGGTCCCGCACCGCTCCGGTGTCGCTCTCCCCCGGCGCTCGGGCGGCACGGCCGCTGCCTTCGGGCCCTCTCCGGACACCCATCGATCCGGCGCGCGCGGCGCCGCCTGCCAGCGCGCGGCGGCCGCCACATGGCCGGCCAGTGTGGCGAGCAGGCGCGTCCCGGCCGGCCGAGGCACCATGGCGGCGCGCGAGCTCCCGCCGGTCGTCGAGCTGAACGTGGGCGGCGTCAGCTACACGACGTCGCTGGCGACGCTCACCGCCTTCCCGGGGTCGCTGCTCGGCCGGATGTTCTCCGGCGGCGCCGAGCCGCCGCCGCGCGACGCCAAGGGCCGCTTCTTCGTCGACCGCGACGGCGTGCTCTTCCGCTACGTGCTCGACTTCCTGCGCGGCCAGAAGGCCGTGCTGCCGGACAACTTCCAGGAGTGCGACCGGCTGCTGCAGGAGGCCGAATTCTTCGAGCTGCCGGAGCTGGAGGAGGCGCTGCGGGCGCCGGGCGGCGGCCGGCTCCGGGCCGGCGACCGCTCGCCCGGCTGCATCACGGTCGGCTACCGCGGCACGTTCGCGTTCGGCCGCGACGGCCTGGCCGACGTCAAGTTCCGCAAGCTGGCGCGCATCCTGGTCTGCGGCCGCGTCACGCTCTGCCGCGAGGCGTTCGGCGAGACACTGAACGAGTCGCGCGACCCGGACCGGGGCCATGTGGACCGCTACACGGGCCGCTTCTTCCTCAAGCACTCGTTCCTGGAGCAGGCGTTCGACATGCTGTACGACGCCGGCTTCCGCATGGTGGGTAGCTGCGGCTCGAGCACGGCCGGCATCCCGGGCATCTCGGAGAAGCCCGGCTCCGACTCAGAGGAGAACCGCTGGAACCACTACAACGAGTTCGTCTTTGTGCGTGACTGAGCGGCCCGCGCTGTGACTAGCCGGCCTGTGGCCGCGGCTTGCAGCGAAGGTGAGACGCTCTGTCGGCGAAACGGTCCCATGGCCGTTTACACTCGGCTGAATGCAGCTGAAGCCGGTGGACGGCTGGGAAGAAATCTGTTTAATTTTCTTGGAGCACAGTTAAGCTGACGTAGATAGATAAGCTGTGGCCAATTCTTTTTCCACCCACCGCCTATAATCGGGTGGTCAGGAGTGCTCCCGCCCCAAACCATCACTACGCAAAGCACCTTACGTTACTCTCAGTGCAGTCAAAAGTAAGCTGTTTTGATGCCATTGTGCACGTGCATCATTTCATCAGGACCGAGTACACAACAGGCAAAATCAACATAAATTCGGGTTACAGTGAAAGCTAGTCTTGTATCCGGTGTCACCTGAACGATAGCACCCATTTCTGTTTGCTGAAATCGCATTTCGCTCACGGGTCTACACGTTTTTTAAATTTTAGTGCGGTTTTCACAACAAGGAAGTTCTCATCCTGTTACACCGGTCACAGTAATAAAATTGTAATCAGTCAGCAGTTCGCAACTAAATTTGGCAATGTGTAGTGCTTTTAATCGACAGAGGGGTCGGCGGGCCATTGCCTCATTCCATTCCAACGACTTTAATGAAGCAATGAATTTAGACGTGGCGATTAAGCGCAACAGAGAACATGTGAAGCAATCTGAATCGAGTTTCACAGCGAATGCATTTATGGGTGATTCCTCGGTTCGCGCCATTAGGCTGGAGGGTATCTGAATTACTTTGTTTAGAACAGCTGGACATTCCATGATGATTCCATAACGCAATTCCGACGTTTATAAAGTGTGCACTATCGGGTAACGATCTCTGTAGTGACCTTCCTTCAGCACACTTACGCGTTACAGATACGAAGGCACGTGATCGCTGCATTTGTGCTGCAAATACGCCGTCGATTTCTTGAGAACAATCGACGTTCACAGCGGAACCCCGAGTGGAGTGAGAGTGATGCTCTTATGAAAAACAACTCCAATGGCTCTGAATGCCACCGGGTGCCGTGGGCCCGATATAGCCAATAACAGCAATGGTCAGCGTATTCCGTTTGTTTTGTATTTGTACTTGATCTGATTGATGCGGTTGCTTAACTGCGTTACTTCGTGGCCATATTACTGACAGAATATAAGGGTGGTAGTACCATTTGTTGCCCTCCGGTTGGACTTTTCTATCCAGAAAGTCCGTTTTCCGTCGCGTAGTCAACTGTCGAGGAAAAGTTAGCACCGCACTTTCAGAAGTGGGCCATTAAGAATAAAAAGTTGATTTTTCCAGACTCTGTTATTTCATTGGAAGCCAAAAGTCTGCAAGGCCATTCATACCAATCTCGGAAAATTTCGGACTAGTTACTATCAAGGACCAACCAAATAGGTCACGCAATATGAGTTTTACTACATGAAGCAGGTCATTCCTTACGTTTTATGGGTGAATCTGTCTGGATAAAAGATCAGTACGTCTTTCTGTTGCGCAATATGAACAAAACATTGGCATAGTGGGCACTGAATTTTCCCAGCAGGTCTTAAGCTACAGATATTTGAGTGTTTGACTGAGAAGTGATGCAGAACTCACCGATTTCATTTTCAGCCAGGTCTCCTTTATTGGTACTTCGTAATGAGTGGGCTAGTGAAAGAAAGCCAAAAACCGATGCAACTTTGCCAATAATGCGCTGAGAGTACTTGCTGCCACCTACAGCCAAGCTTTCAATGTGACCATTAAGCCATTGAACTATACGTGTAGTGTGTAGGCCCTATAGAAATAACGACGGATTATGCACCGTCTGAAGGTCTGCTGGTGTGCAACATATTAATTCACGGCTTTGAACCGCGTGTTTGAGATAATGTTCAATGCGATCGATTGTGTTCCAGTGCAATATTCAGATGTGAAACGACACAGCGCCTTGCGATGAGAGAAACGTGATGTCGCGGATTGCTCGACATGTACAGCTTTGACAATGACGCACTGTGTGAGGTGGTGTCGCCCATGGCCAACCGTGGTGTATATAAAGCGAGATGGTTGTTTGTACGTTGGTGAGTTGATTATGCACTTGGAATAATATATATGTTAGGTGCGTTGTCATTCCCGCTATCAGTCACACCATTATTATTACACTAGTTCTTGGATATGTTTGTGCCGTGAATATATGCCTGAAAATGTGCCGGTGTATTATTACAAGAAAGCCATGGTCTGATTTTGTGCAAAATGTCCCTTCTGTATGAACTAGCTCGCATTTGAACAATATCTTGAACTTCAGGCGGTGAAAGAGAACGACATGCGACTTGAAAACACCCCCGTTGTACAATGTAACAAGCAGGCACGATATACTTTCCTAGCATATGTCCTGATCAAGCTGTATTGGGGGCCTTGGTATTTCGTTTCTGGTTTCAGGATAAGTAAACTTCCACAACATTCCGAGTTTCACGGACATAGAGGTCCATGGGGGCTTTTCACCAGCATGATCGCTAGACAGTTTTGCGTGACGTGCCCGAACGACTTCATTAGCAGTAACCGTAAGCATGCCACAAAAGCTTGGTAAACAATGGCGTACCGAGCTAGTACTGTATGTTTCGAACGTTTGTTGATATTAGCAAGGACAAGTGGATTCTGTGTCGATGGACGCATCATTAAGGCCATACTGTATACGTGCAAAGCGCGAGAATAGAAAACAACTAATGGGATTTGCGGCATATCTTATTCATCACGCCAAACTCGTATTATCCTCGTCCCTCGTACGATAGTCCGACCGCCGCCAGCGGCAGCAGCACGCCCGGCCGCCGTCTGTCCAGGGCGGCGAGCGGATCCAGTGGTGGGCGCGGACGCTGCGTGCCGCCGCGACGTCGCGTGCGGCTGCGTCACGCACACGCGGGCGGCGCCTGCGGTCCCACCCCGCCGGGACGTGGTGGGGCATCTAAGCTGGGGCGGCCGCCGACCCGGCCTGCCGCCCAGCACGGCTGACAGGGCTGCGCCACTGGCCCGGCAGCAGACGCCGCCGTTCCGAGGCGGCCGAGGCACGGCGACCAGAGTAGGAGATGTCAGCAAGTACCGCCGTGGACTTAATCACCTCACCGTCTCAACACCTCAACACCTCGACAGGCACAGAAGTTCATTTTTACAATTTCCAAATTTTGAGTTTCTTAGGCCTGAGCTCTTTGTTATAATAGGGGCCAATGCTGGTTACAGAACGGGCAAGGTCTCAGATGCCAAGGGGATCAGGGGTAAATGTCATTGTACACAACTTGATGAGAGTGACAAAAACAACACAAGAAAGCTGAACGTCGCAGGCAGCGGAGCACTACAGTTCGCAGGACAGTACGGCAGGACGACGCTCACTCCGGACGGCGACCAGACGCCAGCCAGAGTGGCGACGGAAGCCCTGACGAGGCCGCAACGACGCGACGTCGTCGATGAGGCCAATCGCTGGCCGGCGGGCCGGCGGCGCGGACAAGGGCGGCATGGCGATAGCCGGGATTTCAGGCCGTCCGAAGAAGCGTCGACGGCGCGCGGTTCTGACGACCGCCGAGGAGTCTCGTCGGTCGCCGCGGGCGCGTCGCGGCTCCCGTCGGCGGTGTCGGCCGTCGGCGGCGGCGCCCGGCCGATCAGCCGACGCCGCGCCGAGCATCGCCGGCCGCCGCCATACCCAGCTCAGGTTCCGCCGGCGGCATCGACGGCCGGCGGACAAACTGCCGCGCGCCGCCGGCACCGTCCGGGCGGCCTCAAGTTTCCCGTGGCCGCCGCCCCGGCGACGGCGGCGGCGACGGCCGGCCCGCCCGCCGCATTGCCCCGTCGGCGCTCGCACAGGTCATTAGCGACGTCGGCGGCCGTGACGCGGCGGGAAAAGCGCCCTTACGGCGGCCGGCGCCGACCTCCCACTCGGTCAGCGGGGTAAGTGACGCTCCCGCGCCGGGCGGCGACCGCACGGTGCCCGCCGCCGACCCGGCCCGGGCAGGCCGCTGCTGACGCGCCCCCGCCGGCTCGGTGGCCGCCTTTGTCCAGCTCTGCCTGGGGAGGGAAGACGCTGAGCTGTCACCGGCACGTGCGCCCAGGCCATTAATCACCAGCCACGCCGTCGTCGAAAGAGCGGAACAAAAATGGGGGTGTAGCCGTTGGCGGGAGCTGATTCGCGGACGCTGGCTTTGTTTTTTCCCTTTAGCGGGGCCTGCAGTGTCCTGTGGCTTGGCGCCATGTCCGGCCACAGGTGCAGACATCAAACCTGTATCCTGTCGCGCCGTGAATTCGGCTGGTATTTCACTGTTTTGAGCCGGGACATTTGTGTTCGGTATGGAATTACGTATGAAGATGAAGTAACAAACATTTGGCATTTGTGTTTTATTTTATAGTCGGCGTTGAATGACGTTCGTCAAGGAAGGCTGACGAGTCAAGAAATGTGAGCGAAGAGATTGCATTGACAATCAGTAGTGCGGCGTAAAACGACGAATGACTGTCTAGGTTTTGCAGTACACTGTGATATTGAACAGGTTGCCGTTGTTGTCTCTTCCACTATGGTGTCAGACCTCTTGAGAATTACTGGAACTCATGCGAACGTTTTACAGCACCAGGTCTCAACTGGAAACAACGTTTCGTTATCAACGATCTCATCTAGGAGCAACTTGCTTGAGGTACAAATAAGAAAAGAAATGGACTGTGTCATGAGTGGGTTCTACACAGCTTGGAAGGAAGTATTGTATTTCTACAGGCTGGCTGTCAAGCTAAGTTGCCATTTTTAGATAATCGCTTGTTGTTAGGCAAACGTTCATTAGATCATTTCTGTTCTCCAGTATTGTGAACAAAATGAGCGCTTTTATTGCCACAAAATATGGCAAGTAAATGGAAAGCATCATCACCCAGCAATGGAACACCATGTAGCATATATTCTTGGATTGTGTACAAAGAGCCAGCGACGTGTTACGTACAGTGGCTCGCAATAATCGCTTCCGCAACAACCAAGAGAAAATATTACCAGAAGATTATACTTTACCTGCTCATCTGATGTAAATAACAACAGACGAACGTTCGCAGGATATCACCTAGTTTGAACACGGAGACGCCTCCGGAAAGTTTTTCTTACATTCAGCATGAATCCCTTAATGAAGGGCTCCCTCGGGAAATATCCAAGGGGCCTGTGTTTCGGGTGAACATCCTTTGTTGACACAGGCGGCGGTCGTTAGTCCTCGTTTCTTTGGTAAACAGAACGGAACTCCGATGCACACTGCAACGTTCTCTGATGATAAATGTGGCCTTCCAATGGGTAAGGAGTTGTGCTGAGGTAAAGTGCTGTCGTTGATCCATTTCTTTGCTAGGCCATTAGGGATATTTCTTTGAAAAGCCGTCCACAATACACAACACCAAGTTTCCAACTCCCGCTACCGTTATCCTTTCAAATACCCATCACCTCCCAGGCAGAAAACGGCCGAATTCCCAAGCCTGAGTGCCTTCTTTTTGAGCAAACAATCAAACGGCGATTGGGTCTGGCATTGGTAACGAAGTTGCATCGAGGCCAGTGACCCGCGGTCCTCGAGGCATCGATTCCCAGAGCGCCGGCGCCTCCTTCCGCATGCAGCCCCTTGGACGCGGCATAAAACATTTGGACCCGGCATGGCAGAAACTGTGCCGACTATAAACTATCAATTATCAGTCCGTTCTCGACAAGGCATGAATTCCCCTTTCCCCTCCTCCTTGGAAACAGTTGTCATTTTTACTATGGTGAACCGATTTAATAGTATCCCACATCGGACCTGACATTATCCCCAGGATCTCAAAGCTACGAACATTTTGGGGCTCAAAATAATTCGAGCGCACTATGGTACGCCCAAAAATTCTTTTCTTTTTCCTTTTTTGCCTTAAAACTAAAATACAAGACAGCATACCCACACACATAAGGTCTCATGAAGAATCCCAGATTTGTTTTTTCAGCAATAACGTAAATTTCTGGCATACTTTAACACTGGAACCGGCCAAAAAGTGCTGTTGATAAAGTGCTACAACTTTTTGTTTCAAATTTAGGAGGCTATATCAGATCTCAGTGTAGGATGTCAGCGAGTCATCGTTGTGAAAACGGTTAGAAAACAATTATATTCTGGCAATATCGGCGTCAAACCCTCAGGATATATTTCATTATTTATAAGTCTAAATCCTTTTGACTGTCTTGTCAAACTAGATTCCAGAATTTAGCTTGAATAGCAAGCGTGATGTTCAGCTGATTGGACTACCAGTTTCGATCGTTCTTACCTGATTTCATTTCGTGTTCGGAATGTTCAGGCACGGTTTTTACGGCGAGGTTGGTAGTAGACGGGCCGTCTCTCACTAAAGCCACTTAACCCTGGAATCATGTGCTTAGCGGGCCTTTGTCTCCAGCTCGGCAGCCGGCGGGCGAGGCTCTGCGACAGGATCGAGGCACGCCCCAGCGCGGCTAATCCCTGTCGGGGCGACGTGCCGGGGCCGGCGGCCGCTCCGCTCCGATCACGACTCCGGAGACGGCCAGAAATTACCGCCAGACGCCGTCAGCTCGCCGCCGCGCCCGATATTGGCTGCCGTGAACGCCTCGGCGTCTTTGGCCGCACGTCGAGTCGGCGAGCTTCGTGCCCGGCGACAGACGCCTCTCAGGGAGGACGGCGACGCGTGACGGGGGTGAGGCGGGGTGGACAGCCGGCAGCATGTTATTGCAGGCCGCGGTCGGCCGTGCACGTCCTCTGGACAGCGCGCGTGGGGCCATCGACAGGGTGGCTCTGAGGGAGACAGCCTGCTTCTGATCATGCCCGGCCGATCAGAAAATGATCCTTTCGTAATTACTGACGCGTGATATAGCGTTCGCTCTTCGATTACCCCGCTGACGACGCGGTCTAGATTTAACGACCGAGCCAGAAGAGATCGGGCAAGTTAAATTCGGCCGTCCCAGTGCCAAAATGGCTAGTGTAACAGCGAGAAGCATATGTGACTGTGCCGGGTCTAACTCAGGCTGCTCAGGTTTTCGGATGTAGATAAAGAACAGTTGTTTGAAGTATTCTGAAGTGTTTTCAGATATAGCCGAAACCAGCAAGATTACTGAACTGTATTTTTTCATTGCTTTAGACGAAATGACGCCATTCAAAACAGTCATGGGTCAGGCTCAGGTGTACTGACTCAGTACGAAGGTTGAAAAAACAGGGCTTATGATTCGACAGCAACAGTAAAACACTTCTACAGCATACCTCGAAGAGCTTCGCACGCATAAGGCACACAGTGGTGAGTCGCACCAGGGCAAGGCTCATACACCATATGTATACACGGCCCAGTCCTCATCCGCATTGATTGAACACAGGCAGCGATATTCCACCTAATACCTAATGTAGATAAAGACTAAACCCAGCCGGGTAGTGGGTCACGCACCGCCTCGGGGCGACGGACTAGCCTTGAGCAGTAGACGACTCCACAGCCCCCGAGGAAAGCATTAATGCCACCGTCCCCGTGGCCGTAATGGTACGATTAGGCCCAGAGCCTTGGCGGCAATGAACAACAACCAGGAAAATAGTTGCTGGGTATTTGGTGGTCGCAAAGGATGCCGAGAAGCCTTGCCGAGTACGTTACTAACTGGACTGCCGCCGCCACACTTTTTAAACGATCTTTGCCCCTCCACTGTCCTTTAGTCGCGAGAACTGAAATTGCGTGACAGAGGCTTTGAGGAATTTTAGAAATAAGAGAAAGACCAACAGACATACATTTACCGAACACTGTAACAGACAACATCCAACAGACATACATCATTGTTTGGATTACGCCGAAATTTGCTTGTCACTATGGGCGTAGTTTTTCGTTCTTCTGTGGGTGCTTCGCTCCCCTCCCCCATTTTGACTGAGCGTTCCCAAAGATTTGTCAGCCATGTGGGACACTGGAGTGAGCAATCACAGGGATTTGGAATTCCCCTAGAAAACGGGCGGATGGGAACCTCCAGTTGGTTTGAAAAAGTGATATCCTTCCTAGTCACCCTTTGGAAGCCAGAATTTCTCGCACGGAATGAAGAACGAGCCATATGGTGAAGCATGAGCGGATTTCACTGAATCAGTGATGCTGTCGAAGAATCTAGCAGACGAGGTTATTGGGGACTGCGGAAAAAGAAAGTAGAAATTTCGCGTATCTTACCCACCCGAGGCGATATTTAGGTGAGGATTATCGGACAAACCCAGAAACGACGAAGCGAAAGGATATGTTGGACGTTACCTCTCAAGTCGTGAGACAGATTCATGCCTCTCGCTTCGGCATTGGTTTGCTACGGCACCTTTATTGGTCCTGGCCTGAATATGATATCGTATAAATGACTGTGGCTCCGACTTCGGCTATGGTATAACTGCAAAGACTCGGCTATGGTATAACTGTAGAGACCGGTTTTGGTCGGGAACAGGAGGCACCCCTAATTTACGGCAAAGGCGGAATTTCTAAACAATAACCAACACCAGCAAATTTTCGATGCAAACTCCTGTTGTTTCTCTTTTGGTGGTGACTACTGCAATGCCACCAATTATGCTCATCATCATAATAATAGGAGCATTAAAAGAACAAATTATTAAGCCAACCAAACATTAAAACAGCCAAAAGAACAAAGAAACAACGTGCTTACGGCACAGCTAATTACAACGTAGTCCCTGGATATCCCCGTTAAAATTCATTGGACTAGGGTCGTTCATTGGCTGCGCCTCTACGGAGCAATTATCGGAGAACCCTTCGCCTGGGGAAGGATGAAATTGCCATCTGTCAGCCAGCAGTGGAGCCGACGTAATTTGACAACGAACAATCACCATAATCCGCTTATAAAAAAACGCCACACGCTTCATTAGGGTGTTGGCTTTGGCCTGACTGGAAGAAAACTTTACCAGTCGGCGTGCGCCTGTTTGGGAGCTCCTGGCGTTAATTAATAGATGCCAGGGGAAATATTGGCCATCTTGTTTGAGCAGCACACAAGGGTTCGGGGGAAAAGGTGGGGCAGAAGGAAGGGAAATGAGGAAAAGAGAGGACGAGAAAGAGAGAGAGGCAGAGGGAGAGAGAGAATAAATATCGTCGAAGTCTGCAGTAGCGTTTAATCATGGTGACTTCCGCAGGAAAACTATTTTCATTCCCTCCTTCATAACGCCAGCATTCGTTCAACAGTATCTATCACGACTGGCGACGGCCCGATGCGCAGTTTTTTCACATTATGATTTCATGTCACATATATACCGTTTTGTTGGTCTGGCATCAATTACCATTATTATCAATTTACCGTTGTTCATTTTTGTTGTTTCATTCCGTTGTTCAACCTTCAGTTAGAACCATGTCAATTTTCCAGAACACATTGTCCCAATGTATAATCAAATTTAGAAGTAAAAGGTCTTGCGAAAAACGTTTTGGCAGTGTGCTGCATTAACCCGCGCACAACCGTCGGTCCGTTTCGAACATGGGCGACTGGGGTGGGGGGGGGGGAGTTGGCCGCCCCCCTCTAACTCACGAACGGTTGATCGCACGATAAAAATAAGCACACCGTTGGAAAGCTTGTGACAAGTAGAGCTCGAAACTGGACTCATTTTTAGTTTTAGATAATATGTCAACAGTGTTACGCCCTATATATGTTTACTCATAGCCGACTGCATGAGAACGAGAAATGACCTGAATCTCAAGGGCTGTGACTAAAAACGCATAGGCAAAGGCACCAGCGCACAAGTAAGGGTCCACGGATGCCGATACACGTCTAATTTCCCAGATTTGTTCAATATATACGCCGAAACGTTGAGTTAAAGACACGGCATTTCTCGCGGCAGCTGTACGCGTGCGCCGCTGCCGTATGCGGTAACAAATTGACGGAAACTAATTTTAGCGTTCCTTTATTTTCGCGAAAAAAGACGATCTACGTATATTTTATTGATTTTAATGGTCCTTGTGATGGGATTTCATGCTTAAATTTTGGAAAAGTTCATTAGTTACCAATGTACACAATTGGCGGAGCTTTATTCGCGAGAGCATGTTTATTTCCAAAATATGGATTTTTTCAAACTTTTTGAAGTTCCTGGTGTTACTTACGTCCGTGCAATCTAGTTGTGCCATTTTCTGCCCATTCTGAGTAATTCATCGCCGATTTTGACGGTGGTACATTTTGGCTCACTACAATTATTCGTGACCTGATCTCAGGTCAGTGGCTGACAGTCATTGATTCTTTGCCCAATGACGGTAACTAGGTGTCTGCTTCACTCCACACTAAAAATATTATGAAATATTCCGTCAATTTCCGAAAAAAACGACATGTGTTAAAAAATTGGCTTGACCTTAGGTCAATGACCCGGAAAATTCCAAAAAACCTGAGATAGGGGATTTGTTGCATCTATCACGTTCACTAATCCCTGAAAGTGTTATTGAGATATCTTGTTTTGCGAAAAAGTTAGAGGGCGCTTAATTTTTTTGACATAGGTCTGTTTGATCTGACCTAGGTCAGGCACCTGACCTGACCTGAGGTCAAAATCTTGACACGAGATGTAAAATTGATGAAGCAAAAGGTACACAAAGTTTCGTGACTCTGTGTTTGTTGGTTCTCTCGCAATCCTAGAAAAACCTCGGGGGGGGCAGCCAACTGCCCCCCAGTCGGGGACGGGTTAAAACAAAATTCGAAAGCAAAATGTAATTGTTTTCCAAACGCTACTTTTTTTAAGCTTCTTTGGCACATTCCATTGTTCATATGAACATCAGCAACAAACAACAAAAACAAAAAGATGCATGCAAAAGCAACCGTCGTTGCAGGGCCACTTTCCTTTTTCCCCAGAAACTGTGCAAATGCAGATTGCCATGAACCTGTTTCTTAGTTCGCCGCATTTCGGGAGAGCACGTTTTTTCCGAGGGCCTTACACAAGCTTTGTCGCAAGCCAAAACTGATACACGGCAAACAGTGCTGAACTAAACCTGCTGATTTTCAGCGCCTCGCATTTTAACTCTGTTCAGGCAGAAGCACCCGGCTCAAACTGGCTGGCCGCTCCAGTCGTCACCTAGATTATGCCGCCCGAAAACTTTGCACGCCTCGCCTAAACATTTCAAAAGCGGACGCTTCGCGACAAACTCAGAAAAGTTTATGGCTCATGGTCACAGCGTCTGATGAACTTTCTTTTGAACTTAGAGTAAGGTATAACGGAACACATTAAATATGCTAGTATATTTAAAATAGAGTGCAGACTCCACGTACCCGTTTTCGTTGAACTTAGTTTCTATAACATGTTGCTAATTAGCAAAGAAGTTCTGGAGCTTACAGTTATCAAAAAGCCTGTGAAAACCCGCAATGTTGGAATCAAAATACTTGCCTGAGTAGAAGGAAAAAACACCACAGACTAGAGACGCTTTGTGCACTTTTTTTCCATGGCGGAAAGGCATTCTGTTTGTGGAAACGTTAGTTGTATTAACACGCATAAAAATGACCAGTTATTGATGACCACAAAACGGGTGCAAATGGACTTGGCTAGCTAGCTTGGTTTTCGAACGCAGCAGCCAGATAATCGGCCCGTTATTGTTGACAAATGCAGCAGAGTGCTTTCTTCCACGCAGTTTATGAATATATATTCTGGAACGATGCCAATAAAACGGAATGTTCTAGATCGAGGTCAGTGACACAGTTTCTGGCACGAGCATAGCGAGTTGCCGGAAACTGTGTCAATGGCCGAGATTTAAAACATGGAGTTTACCTGGCCAAGCCCAAAAAGTTCATTCCCATATGTCTGAATGAAGTAGCTGAGTAGCCTTACATGGGCTCTGCCATCGAAATCAGCACAGTAATCAGGCTCTCTGGGTTCTGATACCTTCTCAAATTATTATATTTCAATCACATTGAAGATGATTAAGTATGCATGTAATGGAGTTTGGTCCTTCATTTTGTGTGACTAATTATCTAAGTATAATGAATACAGATACATTTTCAAATCTGCAAGAAACTTGGTTGTAAAACATTGCTTTAACACGCGCACTGGAAGGGTTTTTGTCCCCCCCCCGTTTTTCTTAAATATCTCAAGAACGGATCGGAGCTGGTTGCTGCTACTTTGTGACAGTTATGGCAATCAAATAAGTCGTCGATTGACGCAGAAAAATCGGAAATCGGTCGGATATTTTTGAAGTTTCAAGCATGTGAAGTCAAACAAATATTACGAGAACGATGGTTGTCGCTGACGAATGGGAACCTTCTGAAAGGACCAGCGTTCTACCTAAGATTACCGTTGGAACACAATCACGCGGCGTCATTCGGGCATAAGTAATGAATGTAGCAAGATCAAAACCAGGGTCAACAAGGGTCAAGAAAAAAAGAAAAAAAAAAAAAAGGTCATCAAAGGTCAAGGTCAAACTGCTTGTGACCTGATCCAGATTTGCTTTGCAACATGTCGGTTTGTATGAAATATGCATTCAAAGACCATAATAAAAACGCGTGTGCGCATACTGATACGCTTACATATACCAGGGTCATTGAAGGCCAAGATCATCAAAGGTGAAGGTCAAATATCTTGGTACCTGGTCCAGATTTGCCTTGCGAGATGTCGATTAGTATGAAATATGCATTCAAAGACCGTAATAAAAACACGTGAGCACACATGGATACGCTCATATATACCAGGGTCATTTCAGGTAAAGATCATCAAAGGTCAAGAGCAATTATTTTGCGACCTGGTCCAGATCTGCTTTGCAGTATGTCGATTTGTATGAAAATGGATTCAAAGACTCTATCAAAAACACGTTTGGCACATTGATACTCACATGTAAATACATATATCCATATACATACATACTTAAATATAAACGCTGGAAGTGATCAAATGTACCGATGCCGGTTACCTTCACTGAAAATACGTCAAAAAGATGCGTGTAGCACCTTTATTCACACTCAAGCCATCCCGTGTTGCTCGGAATCTGATCTGCAAAATGTGAAAAAAATGACGTCATAGGTCAATGACCTGACATGACTTCGACCCGAAATCCACCGTCGAGACGCCAGATGAATGGAAAGCGTCGTATTCCACGTTTTAACGCTCAAACAAACACTCTTTTCCCGTTTCGTTCAAAAAGTTGTACGGAATGGCCTGTACGGGCCGAGAAAGTGTACAAAGCTGATCTTTCTACCCCATTTGACCTTGAATATATTAACCTAGGGTCATCAATTGCACACAATGTAAATCGTTGTAGTCCCGCCCCGTTCATAAATTCTGTGTCTCTAGCTCTTCCCGTTTCCGAAATCGGAAGGGGGCACTTTTGTGCCCTCCCTTCCAGTGCTCGTTAGCGCGAAACCCCCTTCTACTGCGCGGGTTGATAAAAAATGCAGGAAATTCCAAATAACTACGAAACACTACGTCTCTTGTTTCGTGCTTCATATTTCGTTCAGAATCAAAGTAAACACAAGCTGTTCAGGAGACAGAATGCAGGAAAACCTCGTGCCAAGTTTTCTGCGCGAGACCTTCCTATAGTTTAACCGCAAGTAAGTATGGAAAATGTGGGACGAACTCTGTGGCATCGCAAAACGCGAAAGGACTTGGCAAACTAAATTTGCTCTCGTAACTTTAAAAATGTTTCGCCGCTATTGCAGCCTTAGAAGATGATATAAATCTGGGGCCGTATGCACGACCAAATGTAACGGTAGTAAGGATAACGTTGGACGTATTTCTTGTCTAATTTGTAGCGAAGTCACAGAAACTAGGAAAATAATGAGAAATTGACTCCACTGACACAAAAAATGATTCATTTAAAGTGCGATCAGTCCATTAGATTGACAACGCATATCGTGCACCAGACGAGTTAATCAGTGCATTCATTTTGATTTTGGATAGAACGTGATGGATTTTGCATGGGACAAAAGCAGCATTAAGAATCGACTAAGACCGACACTGTTTGCCTTTAACCGTTTATCATACTGGGCTTTAAAACGACTCAGATACAACGTCACCAAGGCCGTTAAGACCGTTAATCCTGGGGTTTGTGGAACGGGGCTATCTGCCCATCCATGACACATCCATTTTTCATGAGAAAAGTCGCACTGTCGTATACGGATTCAGTTATTTCGTCGGGGACTGGAACGTCGCCACTAATTGCACCGGTCTGTGTGCGTGATCAGCCGATGAAAAAATATGTCTACAAGGTCATGGGATTATTTTTAGTTGTTTAGTTCTTCAGAGCCCTGAACAACTGACTAATTTAGCAAATCAGTCTCTTCCGTAGCTATTGGAGTCTGGCCGATAAGGCATTTGTGTCATTTTCTGGGAATGTAGTGTATGTTTTCCGATTCGGAGCCACATAACTTTTTTGACGCAGTCTTTTGGCTCTCCAAACATCTAATTCTGATCTAGATCTTCTCATTCCACAGGGTGGCTAAGATGGGATCAGTATTTCTGAATTTCTGAAAGTTGTCTGTGGTTTAACCGAGCGAGAAAATGACGACTCAGATCGACGAATTCATTAAAACATTTCCGTGCCTGCAGTCGGACTGGATCGGTTTTCCAGCGCTTCCACTTCGTTCTCGGCCAATTCCATGGCGCTTACCTCGCGCTACCTCGGGACCACGTCACCAGTTAGGGCGGTCGATGCTACGTATCGGCCACTTTGGGGGCTGCTGCATTCTGCATGCCGCGACAGCCGGCGTTAAGCCGCGCGTCCGACGAACCGCCCAATCCGGACAGGTGAGCGGCCGGGGCTCGGTGCCCGGACGCGGCCTTATTTCCAATGAAAGGCCATTAATTTGCGCCGGGCGCAGCGCCGGGCGAGATCGATCCCGCGGTGGGTCGGCCTGCAGCCGGCGGCCGCCGGGAACAGCGAGCCGCGGCTCGGGCCGAGACCCGAATACCGGCCGGCGCTCGGACCGCGAGCAGGACCGGGCGGATACACCGACTCCGCGGGCGTGCACGCAACCCACGAGGAAGCAGTTCTGAAGAGTAGCTGAGCGCCTTTCCGACTAGCACTTGTCTCCTGCCGCTTTCTTGTCTCTTGACTCCCTACC
The DNA here is from genome assembly GCA_030062745.1 of Capitulum mitella. Taxonomy (NCBI): domain Eukaryota; kingdom Metazoa; phylum Arthropoda; class Thecostraca; order Pollicipedomorpha; family Pollicipedidae; genus Capitulum; species Capitulum mitella. The sequence continues at coordinate 25,069,301 of CP099842.1, read as the reverse complement.
TTCTTCTCTGCAATACCTTTCTCCACTACGTCCCTCCCGATACCCTCTAGTTTCCGTCCCACATCTTACTCTCCCCATGCATTTCCTTCTCTCTCCTCGTCTCCCTCCCTCGTTTGCCATACTGCCAAGCGCAACGCGAGTGCCGCTCTCAGTGACTCATGTATTCTCAGTCATTGTCTGAGTCAGTAATTCGGACGCCTACAGCGAATCGCTGCAGAAACAAGCTTGACATTCCAGACTTCGCCGTGGCCACGAGGACGCCGGCATAGCATCATCGTGCGTCAGCCGCATCCAGATAAACAGGAATGTCTGCCAGCTCCGCGTTTCCCGTTGTCAACAGGGCGTGCTGCCGGAGATAATGAGATACCAGGAAATGACAAGACATCTAGTTCACAAGAAATGGGCCACCTGTTAGCAAACCGCGAACGAGCACACCAGGAACGACGGAAACCACGAAGTGCTAAATCTTGGGTCAATGACATGCTGCTTTATGCATTGACACACCTTCACAGCCTGGGATTTCATCGCTGTGGTTTTCTGACCAAGGCCTAAACAATGGGGTCTTTTGTGATCAGCGCCATTTACACATTCAAATGAAAACAGGGAAATTCTGAATCAAAATCACTAGCCTGTTGTTCACGAAACTTAGACTCCGGAAAATGCTGCATATCTGTCTACTTGATGACGTCATGCAGAAGCGTAGAATAAATGGCCCATTTCGCCTCTAATGTTCATATTGTGTTGCTACATTTTCGTTTCCAGCACGAGAGGAAATGGGTTAAATAAGCTATGTAACTAGATCATTAAAGCATTTATGAAAACGATAATTAAGTGTCCTCAATTACCACCCGAAAATTAAAGGTTGGTAATTACAGATGACTGGAGACCTGCAACGCGTAGTATTTGTGAAAGTACTCACTTAATATAAAACAAAAAGGTGTTTAGACAACCATAGGGTTGTTTATCATCCTCTGCATTCACCCTGTACACGATGTGTGTTGTGTGCATCGAAATTGGCATAATTCCCGACGGCCAAACGATACAAAAGCAATCATGAAACGATCTCCCATGAATAATTTGGATGCTAATGGCGTGCTCGTATAGTTTGTGCAATATGCTCTTTAGAAGAAAGCTGCTTACTTCGCGGCAAATAGATGTACCAGAATAACCACGCAGGCCGCCTGACATTCCGCACGAGTAAAGATCGCTAAAAGTGGCCTGTAATCACAATCGTAACCGTTTCCCAACGTAATCGGATTAGCTTTCCAGGCCATCAATCATATCAGTGTCAGGCGAAATTCCAGTGTCGTAGACCCGTAAACGTAGCGTTTCCGAACTATGGTTTGACCCTTCTATTACAATGAGCACTAAGCGAAGACTAAATAAACCAAGTGAAGACATGTCAGATTTTGGTATTCTGAAAGACCTAGCGAAGAATGTGGTTCTGAACGAAAGTGCCACCCCTAGAACAACTTATTCATATTTGATAGACGAAATGACATTTTTTCTCCATATACACCGCATGTTCTTGGATTAGGGGGCGAAATGCAACAAACATGGCACTTAGCACCACCACCAGCCATGGACGCAGCATCCCACGGTTCGCCATGTTTTGAATGATGTGAATGACGCAAAGCAGCAAGAGGAAACCAAAATAAGATTGCAGCAAGCAGAAACAACAGGAGTGTTCGAGGCAGCATCGGGCAAGGTGGAGTTTTTCCCGCTTGTCATCTTTTACGTGCCTTTGCAGTCATAATTTTGGGATAGTGCTGAGTCATTCGAGGCGCCGTTATGAGCTGGCGACCCGCCACTCCGGCAGTCGGTCAAACAGCCAGCCCCTCGATCACAGATTAGAGGGCACAACACGTGACAGGAACTGGGACTTTGCCTCGGAGTCTCTGTGGGCAGAGTGGGGGATTCTGGCACCGAGCGGCTGCCGGTTAACGTCGATGAAATAGACGCCGCCAAGCATGTTCAGGGTCGTGAACCGCCTCAAGAGTGAGTGAATAGTATTATGAGTTAATTTACATATCCCTGGGAGCCTGAAATTAGAATATGTGTGGTTTCTACGAGGGTTGGAGTGAGCTTCTTTCACGTCGCATGGCTGATGAAAGCGGAAGGCGTAGGCAGGCAGCTGTCCCGGATAATTTTGAACCCTTAGCATTATCCGTACTTTTGAAAACTTTGTGTTAGCCCTACTTTATTGTTTCGGTGGCGATCCGCGAAAAATACGTTTTTGCCCAAAAACTCGAAAAACTTTCGCAGCCAGCGGTACTGTAGGTGTGCTTACCGCTATATCCTGTGTTTCGCTTTGAGTTACCACCTGAGTCATCATGGAATGGGAATTATGTTACGCGTAAAGTATATAAATATATATTTACAAACTTGTGGAAACTAAAGCGGCATTCAATCACAACCGGATACAATTTTAAGTGTACACTGCATGGCTACGCCCAGCTATTGTTTACGTCTATATATAACTATTTGAAAGGGCCGAGGTCCATTGCGAAACATTCTATTTGTCCATGTATGCTGTATAATGCTTATCGTTCGACATATGACGTTTCCCCTACTGCCGGATGTCTCGAAACCGGCTTATCGAATTCCCTATGAGTTCCATACATCCTTCATCTACATCCTCTCCAAGACAATTACATTTTTTCCAATTGTGAGGATGCCTCTGGCAACTTCACCATAATTCTTGATGTTCCAAAACCAAGCCAGCATTTGTCTTGAGGTCTTAATGTGTTAGGACGTAGTCCACCAATGTTGGACGTCACGTGACAGTGCATCCCAGTTCCTGCGACGCTCACTTGACATCTTCATCCTTTCCAAAAAGATCACGTCATTCTGCTCCAGAAGTGGGAAACGACACCAGTCGTACAATGATTATCTCTGCCGTCCATCAGAGGCCCGAAAAACGCCCGAAGCCAATAGCGCCTGTTAGTGGTCCGCTGACGCCGCCCAAAAAGTCGCCCGCCGGACAGCCTGACGGATCATAAACACGGCTCCCCAATTTCCCCCGGCTGACGGGGCCGATTAATCGCGGGCGCCACTGCCGCTATATCGTCGCGTCGCACGCTCCGACGCGGCGCCGTGGATTTCTCCGGCTTCCGGGGCGCGCGGAGCGCCGCCGCCAGCACCGCCGGCGTCGGGCTCGATTCAATAAGTCGGCCGCGACGCCGGCCTATGCGTCGGCTGCGACGGGACGGCGGCGTCGACGGCGACGATCAGCGGTTGGCGGAGAATCGGGGCCGACGGCGCCGCGGGAGCCGCGTCGACAGGGCGGAACTCTGAGCCGGCGTGACCGGTGACGTCATTGACGGGGCAGACGGCCCCGGCCGGGATACCAGGAGTGAGACTCCGGAAGGAGATGTTAAGGAAGGCAGAGATCCAAGGCTTTATCGCCTCTGTGATGCGGTCTAGTGAGAAGAGAATTCCTGGTATTTATTCAGGAGCGCAAACGCCAGGCGCCATTGAAATGTAGAGGCATGTGCCAATTTCAACCGTATGACAGCCAGCAAATTCAGCAACACAGTTTGCTTTCCAACCTTAGATTGCGTCAAAAATGTGCGGCGACACCAGAGCTGGCCAGCCTTCAATGCAAGGCGGTGGTCCGTGTCGTCAAACGTCTGAGTAATGTGCCTCTTCCTCCCAAAAACGTGAATATGAACGGAAGTTATTAATTCCGTGGTGTCATGATAACTAAACCATCTTTTCGTAAGAGAAGCTGAAGACCTTATCAGAAGCATGTTCAGCCAGTGCGTGATAGCAGAACTGTTTGATGTATCGACAACGTCTTACTGCTAGCTCCGAAGCAAACATTTTTTTATAACCATTGTATTGTTCTGGAACGTTTTAATGCGTTGATACATTAGCATTACGAAAACATACTTCGAACACCTGGTAACGCTCTGCATGTTTTCTTCCGTTCAAGGGTGCATAAATTCGCGTTTCATGTCACAATAATGGGCATATTTTCATCTTCACGGATCATGATAAAGACAAAGAAAACAGAAATGCCTCAATGCCACATCGATCGGTAGTCGTTTCTTCCCATCGGTCTTAAAACCTGCCCGGTGTTGCTGAACGGATTGTTAATCCCTTTCTTTGGGTCTGAGGAATTTCTGTAAGTCCAGAAAAATGCCTCCAATGTAAACCATATCCTCTGCCGCCACAGTCCCGAATTACCTGCAAAGTAACAATAAAAACGTCTGTAATCTGCAGCTTGTCATCACTCTTCGGCACTAGTTGGCCACAACGTGACCTTTCGCCGCCCGCGGCGACTCCAGCGTGACCTCTGTCACCGCCGGTTAACCCCATCCGCGACCTTCAGCCGCCGCCGGCGATGCAAGAGGGACCTCAGCCCGCAGCCTCTCCGCAATCGGCCGCCGGCACGGGCATCACTCACCGCCTGGCGGACGTCACCACAACACCAGATGGCTTTTTGCCGGCAGTTCGCGGCGTCGGCAGCCCGTCCCGGCCCGTCGCTCCTGCTGGGCCCGAGAGGCTAACCGTGTTTGGCGTCCGGCCGACGGAAAACTGCTTACAAAATGTTCCTGCGCGTCCGAGGTCGTTGATCATTGGCGGAAGAGATCCCGCGCTGCGGGAGAGCCGGGTGGAGTTCGCTCCGACGGCGCGACCGACGCCGGCTTTCCCGCTGAAATCCGAAATTAATGTCGATATTTCAGGGCGACAGACATGAACTGCAAAACTGATGGGGTCTTAAAATATCCCGTGATGGATTCCATTTTGCAAAGCCCGCCACCAAACTGCGTGACTGGGAAATTTTCATGAATTTATTACTCCTGCGACTTTTCCTCTCGTGCATGTTTGCTTTAGCATACCCAGAGTGGTGCATGGTCATCCACGAATTACTGGGGTGCTACTGATTAGTTTTCCACGCTGGCCATTTATGTTTTTTTTTATTTTTGCCTCGTCGTTCCTTCTGGAAAATAATAGACCCATTTTGAGATTAAATCGTTAATCAATAGCTTCGTATCCCAGCGTTCAGAATATTAGCCACTGGGCCGTGTCATCGTTACTAATTAATGCCATAAATAATGGCAGACCCTTGAGATGGAAGATTTTGTACCCATAATTATGGAGCACAGTCGCAGGGAATAAATGGCTGAAATACGTTACACTGTAGATGACCCCAGGACGCTATAATTTGCAGCCACATTAGTTCATACTTCATAACTAGGTTTTTAACTTTTCAGCAGAAAAAAGAGGTGCTACAAGTCTTTAAAAAACCCATTTGCTTCCATGTGTTTACCAGAGTTTGCAAGTTACGAGCATTTGTCAGAAAAGTTACTTTTGGTAGCCTGAAAACAAAATCAGCAGATGACGAACTCATGCATTTTAAAGTGAGAGGTAGTAATCTGTAAACCTTTGAAATTATGACAAAGACCCTGTATGCCATGAGTTTGCGAAAATTGCTCACGGCTCTTCTGGATAATAACTGTCAATAACTCATTAGTTATCCCAAAAATAACAAAGCGTAAACCGTTTGATATACATGTTGCGTATATAGTCACTACACAGTGCATTTAAAGAGGAAGCAAATTTTGTGGATTTTGTAATGGTGCTCCGTGTTATTTAGAGTCCGAAGAAACACGCATTTCGCAATAATTACGTATATTGGTACCAATTAGCCCAAATTAGGAGAAAACCGAATGCTGTTGCTATGGATTTCTGGTGACATAGACCCATACGAAATACATATTTGCCTTCCAACGTTGGCCTGAATACTCGTGGAGGAATGAACAACAGAAAGTTAATAAAGCCACTTTAACAACCGAAGTTCAGACAAACGACAATGGGCACGGAAACAATTAAAAGAACATGCAGATGTTTTCCAGGACACCGTCGACCGGCAGGTAATCAATAAGCACCAGGTGCTTATCAAAGAACATGAAGGTGCCTTATCAAGAAAACAACGACTCCGCATTTATGACCTGTTTGGCGGACTGGTCGTGATTGATGCACGTGCAAATGATGATTACGGTGCCCTTCATGTGGCTGATGATCTGACAGTATGAATAACCCCATATTGATAACGTAGCACTGTCTAACGGCTGAGTGATCGCCACATCAGGCATAGCCACGGCAGGCCAAGCACAGATCCGGGCTAGAGGAAATGTTTCAGTTTGGCTTTAGGCACCGGATAAAAAACGAATGCTGATATGCACACCAGTTACCGTAACGTTAAAGCAAACTACTGAACCCATGTAGCCATGGTGTCGTGCATTTCTACGTACTGCTGAAGTACGTCGCTCAAGCTTTTTTGTGTTTGTCTCATAATGCGCGCAGCCAACAAACAAAATATATATAAATATAATAAAAAAATAAGACAAAACCGCCGCATTATCGACAAGTCATGGAGACAGTGAACTGCAGCCAAGACCATGCGCACCCCTTCATGATAAATGATCATACCCAAAGCGCGGTCAAACCAATCACCACCTGTTATTGGTTCAGATGATACATGTGTCTGCTCTCCTTGAAATGAACTATAATGGTCTTGACAAATTGCGCTGACGTGGGAAAAATCGTAACGTCCTCATAAAAGGGGACTTTTCTGTCTTCAACACAAGCCCGAAGTCGAATGCAGCATTAGACCATCGCAGGGTACAAAACATGTTTCCTTGTTGTTAACTAGAGCACTGTCTTCTATCTCACATTTCCTGCGTTCTACAGCAATAAACATATGGAAAAAGCAGATCACCAACCTTATAAGGCGAATGTCTCCAACATCATCTGCTCGATCGTCCGGGCCGTTTCTCGCCGATGATCTCGGTCCGCGGTGTAAAAAGTTCGCACCGAGTCGATTGATGCAGCCGTCCCGGGGCGACGGCCGTGTCGGAGGGCGCCGACTCCATTACCATCAATCGCGCGGCTTCGGCCGTGAATTTCGCCGCCCGACGGTCGCCCCGGCAGGTCCGTCCCCGGAGGCGGCGGACAGGACCCGACTGCAGGCAGAAGGATTGGACTGTCAGTAAGACCGCACTGACGGGCGGACTGTCGGCGGAGGGAGGAGCCGGACTGTCGACGGAAGGGCCGTTCTGCCGACAGAAAGGCCAGACTGTCGGCAGGGGACACCGACCGTCGGCGGAGGGGCCGGACGTCGGTAAACTGCACGTACTGTTTCCGGAGCGGTCATACTGCCGGCGGACGGACCGGACTGTAGACAGAACAACCCAACTGCCAACCCATAGAAGAACCAGACCGTTAAGAAGCCGGCAAAACCATCCTCAGGACCGGGCCGGCGGAAGCGGGACCAGACCACCTGAGTCAGACCGGACCGAATCACCCCTGTCCGGGAGCGCCAGCCCATCGGCGACTGGAAGGCCCTGAGGCGGCCGCGGCCGGCCGGAACGCTCTCAGAGGAGCGTGATTTGCATGCTCGCCGCGCGCCGGCTGTCGCCAGATTCGGCGTGCAGCTCGTCAGCGGCGGCGGTCGAGCCGAGGCGGTCCCGCGCCACCGGTGGTAATGATCCGCGGCAGAAACGCGACCCGCTCCCGGTGCCGTGGCGGGCCGGGGCCTGCCGTCCGTGGGCAATGGGTGGCGGCTCCGTGTGGAGAGTGGTGACGGGTCAGAGGGGAGTGTGGTGACAGTTAAGTGGGGAACGTGGTGATGGGTCAGAGGGAAGTGTTTGACGGCTCCGTGAGGAGCGTGGTGATGGGTCAGTGTGGAGTGTGGTGACGGGTCAGTGTGGAGTGTGGTGGCGGCTCAGTGTGGAGTGCGGTGATGGGCCAGTGTGGAGTCTGGTGACGGGTCAGTGTGGAGTATGGTGACGGCTCAGTGTGGAGTGTGGTGACGGCTCAGTGTGGAGTGTGGTGATGGGTCAGTGTGGAGTCTGGTGACGGGTCAGTGTGGAGTGTGGTGACGGCCCAGTGTGGAATGTGGAATGTGGTGACAGGTCAGTGTGGAGTGTGGTGACGGGTCTGTGTGGAGCGTGGTGACGGGTCAGTGGGGAGTGTGGTGACGGGTTAGTGGGGAACGTGGTGACGGCTCAGTGTGGAGTGTGATGACAGGTCAGTGTGGAGTATGGTGACGGCTCAGTGTGGAATGTGGTGACGGCTCAGTGTCGAGAGTGGTGACGGGTCAGTGTGGAGTGTGGTAACGGGCCAGTGGAGAGCGAGGTGATGGGTCAGAGTGGAGTGTGGTGACGAGTCAGTGCGGAGCTGGGGGATGGGTCAGTGGGGAGTGTGGTGACGGGTCAGTGGGGAGCCGGTTGATGAGGCCGTGCCGACAGCCCGTGGGAGGCGGGTGGATCGTCTTTTCGCGTCGGCAGAACACCTCGGAGCTGGCACAGCTCTTAGGGCGGAAGAACTATGAGAAACGAGAAGATGGATCCCTGGGTATCGCACTGGTACTGCCCAAGCGTTGTTGTTTTTAGGGAGCCGTTTTATGGATAGCATAATTACTTTTGATGGTTGTCGTATTACATGTATGGATGGCCGCCCCTTAGTATAAATCCATCATGTCTACCACGCGGCGGCAGTGGTCGTCAACAGGCTGCCTTAGTGGCAGACTTACCCAGAAAATAACGCTCTGTCAGACACACAACGCTGCAGAACAACTAAGCCACTGGACAGCATGTCCATCGGCAGCGAGGCCTGCTACCAACGTTTGACGGCAAGAACTAAAATTTCAGACGTTCGTCTAAACTCTCCGTGACAGAAATTCTTTGTCGAACGCAGATCTTTATGGTTATCATGTCGGGACCTTTGCAAGGCTCACAAACTGCCATCCATCCTTAAAGATTGCTATGGCATCTTCCGGGATGACCAGAGTGAGCCCATTTCCAGGCAATAACCGGCTTTCATCTGCAGTTTCCCTCGGCGGCAGCTGTTCGCCCCTCCCCGTCCCCAATATCTCACGACAGCGCAGTGGGATGGTTCGTTTCGCAGCGCGTGGCCAGCCTCGGAAAGCATCGTGCCGATGGGCTTTCCGCCAGCCCGTGCCGCACTGTCGGTGGTCCGCAACTGGGCGCCCGATAAGCCGGAGCTCTCATCAAATAGAAACACTGGGTCCGACCGAAATGGTATGAGCCAGGAGCTCATCGGGTCATGTGTCCCCTTTTTAAATCGGATTTAGCAGCGTATTTCGACCGAAGACAAAACTTGTGGGGCGATTTTGGGTTTCGGAGATTGGATTTTCACTTTTATGATTGCATCGTTTTCATTAAAATGAGTGACATGTTTAATTTGAACTGCACGTTCCTAAACATTACATTTTAATTTAAGTTCAAGGATACATCTTGATGAAGCACCATCATGGAGTCTTTATCGCGCTTCCTCAAAGTGAGAAAACTTTTAGATGAAATATCGCCGTCACAACTTTTCGTAAACTGTCTCCACCTTCTCAAAGATGTCCGATAATATCTATGGCGATCTAAATGATACAATTTATAAGTTTTCTCTTTTTACTGCATAAGATACTATTCCTTTGACGTTTACTATTTTTCGAAAAATTTTTCTGAAAGATCGTCTGCGAAATTCCAATACAAAAATGACAACGTGCAACGAAATATCGCCAAAAATGAGCTGAGTGGCGTCACGCCTCAAAAACAGACCGAATTTCAAGTTCATTGTACTGAATAAATGAATGCCTGGATTTCCTGAACACGAAATTGGTGGTTCACTTCCTTTCATTTCCTCGAACTTTCTAGTTTAGCAGTGCACCGGGCCACATTACCCAACCTAGGTAAAGTATACTATTTGGATATCGAATAAAATAATACATCGCTTAACTTATCGTTGAAACATCCAGCTGTGCTATTGACCGGACAACTCAAAGCCAAAGTTTAGCATACATCTGTTTGTTTACTTCAAACGTAGAATCGGTTTATGGCGCCACTTGGCACCGGATCTGTCGGTGGGAGACGGAGAGACGACTTAAAATCTTCAACTCCGACGACGACAAGCAGGGACGTAGAAACATCCAGAAAAATTCTCTGTGTGTATGGGGAGCGAGGCAAAGATGTTTTTTTTTTTGTAACCAAAAGGCCAATGTCAACCCGCGCTAGACGATGGGCCAGCGCTATGTTTGTCCGACTGGGGGGGGGGGGGGGGTTGACCGCCCCCTTCTAACTTACGAACGGTTGGTCGCATGATAAAAATAAGCACACCGTTGGAAAGCTCGTGAGGAGCAGAGATCGCAACTTGCCTCATTTTTAGTTTTAGATAATACGTAAGCCATTTACGCCTTAAATATGTTTTCTCATAGCCACCTGCATGAGACCGAGAAACGGCCTGGCTCTCAAGGGCTGTGACTAAAAAAGTCTAGTCAAGGCACCAGCGGACGGGTAAAAGTCCGCAGATGTCGATACACGTCTAATGTCTTTGGTTTGCTTAATATCTACGCGGAAACGTTGAATCAAACATACGGTGATTTTCGCGCCGCTGCATGGCGGACGCCGCCGACGAAGGCAGTACGAAATTAACGGTGACTAATTTTAGCGCTCCTTTATTTTCGCAGAATATGCCATTCTAACTGATTCTAATGGTTCTCGGAATCATTTCCCATGCATAAATTTTGGAAAAAAAGTATTAGTTATCAATTTACACAACTGACGGAGCTTTATTCGCGAAAGACTATTTATTTCCATAACATGCAATTTTTGAAACTTTTTGAAGTTTTTAGTATTAGTCGCAATTGTGCGAGCCAGTTCTGCCATTTTCAACTTCCATCTTAATCATTCATCGCCGATTTTGATGGCAGTGCATCTTGACTCAAAACTAGAGTCGTTCTTTTCGGAAATTTTCAAACCAGTTTCCGACCAAGTTTCGAGGAGGAAGCCATGCGAATGTCCAAGGTTGTCCAAGATCCAAGTCTGTCCAAGAAAATTCTGATTAAAAAAAAATATATGAAATAACGCCTGCTCCCGGTTTGCAGGCAGCCAGGACTACATGTACTGCTCGTTTGTTTCATAAAGATGACTGCAATCAGGTGTGTGGTTTCCTATCTTTTTGTGGGTGCCTCGGCACCCACGAAGTGGAAATGGGCACCCACAATACGACATGTGCACCCACAACTTTACGCATTTTTAAAGATTCAGATAAATGTATTCTCAGGCCCACGGCGTAAACCACCTAAAATCAGTCATAATCGGAATTCATTTACTTCATTGTCATCCGTCAACTGCTTGCCCCCACCCCGCCCTCCAATAAAACTGTCAGCTATAAGGTCCTTGAGCCAGGTCCTCTATTAAAGGGAGTGTGTCTACTGAAATCGTGATTTTAACTGTACACGTAGGATTGACGAGGACATTTTTAGGAGTCGAAACGTAGGTACCATTCATTCTTGCCAATTCGCTCTCGTTAGCCCATATTTTCCCGAGATAAATACATTGGCTACTAGCCAACGTTTAATCTATTTACCGAAGCTTCTGTTCACCACTAAAATCACCGTTAAAATGTGTTAGCGTCAGACATGTAGCAAAGATTTTCCTCGGACGGGGGGAATGTCAAATTTTTGTCATATGCCAGCGGTATATGACAAAATTTATACCAAAAAGCAATGATTCTTTGCAATTAATCTCATATTTAACGCAGAGAAAAAGCATGTATTGTTTGCTTTTGTAGCATATATATGATTACCATTCCGTATTCCTGCGAATCGCTAAGTATCTAGCGTAGACCGCTAAACTCAGGGACGCATGACCCCATCCCCATTGGCTATGTGCCTGGTTAGCTTATCGTTAGCCTCAGCGATTTCGAAGCTGACAGCAGCTGACAAACACCGGAACTGAAGGCGACCATCATGGATATAGGCATGTACCACTGCAGCTTCACAAATTCGCCCCCCCCCCCAAGTATACATAATGTGAATAAGCCGAAATACGCTGGTGTTGCCAGTCAAAGCAATCCTCGCTGCCGTTTTGAACTGTGGGTAGTACAGCAAGACCGAGTGTTAGGTAAGAATCGGTTGCGTCCAAGGTTCATCTGCATATTTTCTGCTCGCCGATTGGCTCCTATGTTTGGTACTGTGGCATTGTACTCCGCGTACCGATAGCACTGCCAATAAAAGCAAGAAATAAAATGCGTGAAATATTGTTCTAAGATGACCAAAACGCACTTTTCATTCACAGAAAAATTCATAGCCAATCTTAGGTATTCCCCGGAGTGCGTTTTTGGGATACAGGAAAAACAGGTATTCTTTTTAAAGATGTCACCGCCATATTGCCATCCATGATTTACGTAGGACATCTTTCTGAAATTAACCTCCAAAAATACCTTTAAGAACTGATTTTTCTGAACTTTATGCATAAATGCCTGTCAAGACCCCTTCCTTCCCTTCACACTTCTGACACGCAATGTATGGATTCCCCATATGCCTTTTAGGCACTCACAATCATTTTCCCAAAACCACGCCCATGCTTACAATCATGGTTGAAGGAAACAGATGGGATGAAATGAACATGCCTTCCATTTTTTACGCCTGTAGCGCTGCCATAAGGTAAAATGCATGGGCACTTTCACGATATCCATAAACAAATACCCTCGAACGCAATCCCTCCTCACTCTTTGCATTTTGTCTCACACGCTTTTGCTTTTGCTTTTGCTTTGCTTTTGCTCACAGATGAAGAAGCTTACAATAAGACCATTAGGTGCAGCCGCTTCTAGAACCAAAATGGCTAATAATTTTTTTACATGTGTGGTGCATCCTGCGCGGTCTTCCCAATATTCAGTTTGTTTAAAATTCTGTTCTTTCAAAAAATGGCCATAGTTAAAAATGTTCCACGATCTGGTAGCTCTTGAGATTAACAAGGAGCCATATAACAATAAATGTGGCGTATCTTCTTGGGCCATTAAGCAAAATAAGACGGACAGCTTTAAGAGGGAAGTCTGTGTGACATAATATGATAAATGACACGTATGGCTTGGAATCCAGTCATTTGAGATAAATAAATCAGGTAGGTTAAATGGTGGGAGGGAAGTAGGGTATAACAGTAAGCCAACCTATTTGCTGAAATGAAAGTATGTTACAAGCCAGTGTTATGGGGAAAAGGTGTGCCTAAACCAAGTCACACATCATGAATGCCAGTTTGCAGTTTACATGTGCTTGCATAGCTATGGGTCATCTGCAAATTATTAAACCGGTTTCTGGTTTGCAGTGCTACGAGATGGTTTTGGGCCTTCCATAACAGTAATGTTGTACCTATATTTCTGGGATGCATGGGCGGTCTAATTTTCTCAAAACTGAGCATTGTGCCTGCGGGAAATGCATGAGAAAATCGACCTAAAAGCTGACTAAGCCCTCTGAACAGTTTCATCAAGCCGCATTTATGGGTCAGCTGCAATTTTTAAAATACTGAAGAACTTTTCATCTGGTCTGTTGGTTCTGGCAAATGGCGGCATAGTATATTGTGTTCTGCTTGGATATAATGATAGCATTAAAACTGTAACCGATGTGATGCATTGCATTTTTTGCTTGGAAGTCCATAATAATTGGTCTAACCAGTAGCAGCATTGTTTCGCGACAAATATGTGCGATAAGGATATGAGCATTTAATGTGTGGAATGAAAGAGTGTATGGAAGGTGTAGAAGCCTAGCCAACCATGATGTTTGAAACTGTCGATGGTTTTATGCCTTGTGTGGAGTTAATTTTACAACTGGAATATGAAGCAACATTTGGTTTTGCCACATTTTTGACAATTAGTTGGCAATATGTCGTTCAATTTTTTCCGAGAAATGAGTACTATGTCCGACCAATTTCCGATTGGGAAATCGGAAAACCTTGGAAAAGCTGGAATTCGGATTCCAACAATCAACAGTACTCATAACATTCATTCGTGACCTGACCCCAGGCCAGCGGTCAGAGGTAATTGAAACGTTGCTCATTGACGGAAACTGGATGTCTGGATCTCCCCACATTCAAATTGTTTTAAAAAAATTCCGTCAATTTTCAGAACAACGGCGACTTATGTTGAAAACGGGCTTGGCCTCAGGTTAATGACCCGGGCATTTCCGAGAAATCTGAGATAGCAGTTTTGTTGCATTTGTCAAAGTCTCGGACCCCGGAAAGTTTTATTGTGATATCATGCTCCAAAAAAGTTACAGGGCGCTGAACTGTTTTGGACATACGTCCATTTGACCTGATCTCATTCAGACACCTTACTTGACCTGAGGTCAAAAATCGGTTACAATGTGTAAAAATGATCAGCCAGAAGGTACATAAAGCTTGGTGAAGCTGCGTTCGTTTGTTCTCTCGCAGTTTCGGAAAAACCTTACGGGGTGGTCAACCGCCCTCCCCCAGTCGGGGGCGGGTTAAATTTCCCAAGGTGAGTGGGGAGGGGCCATGGCTCCCTGCCCCCCCCCCCCTCCTGCTCCCATGATAACTAAACTTTCAACATGGTGGCAGATATGACGAAATCTGGGGGAAAGGGCTCAGAGTCTCGAGGAGCCTGAGTCCGGTTTGAAGCTGATCAAACGTGTGTCAAGGCTGAGGCCAAGGCTGTTGGGAGTAGACTGTACCGCAGGACACCTTGTCATGCGGTGTAGTCTTCTTACAGACGGTGCGAATCTGGCCGCGAAATAACGGCGCGCAGCGGGCCGCCACTGGACGCCATCCGGCGCTGACAGATTTACCAGTGCTGGAGAAGCATGTGCTGGCCAGCCAGTCAACGGCCCATCAGCTAAAACAAAGAACCCGGGAATACGAATGACTGTGAGCAGCACCTCAGAGGGTCTGCTCATAAAGGTATAGACATGCAAACATATGGACGTAACGTACGGATACGTTAACTGATGTAGACAAAAAAAACATCACCCAATCCTTGGAACACTGAAATCGGTAAATTGTTGTCTTGACGACGTCCAGAGATGAAGACTAAGCACATCGTAGAGCAGAATACGTCCGTGGCGATAACAACAGTCTGACTTTACAAAATTAAACCTATGACTGACAATGACTAATGTTCTTGTCACAGGCATTATGAGGCAGCTCTTGTTCGGCCTTCCAGAACACTCCAAGCTACTCAGAGTGTCGTGGATTATCGTGGTAAAAGAACGCAGCCTGAGGTTTCGTCGTACTCCTGGCCCTCTCGTACCTCCAAGGCAGTTGCCAGGATAAGGCTATCTCAGAGCTTTGGCCGGTAGATTGATTCAAGGGAGACTGGCTTGCGTTGAAACTTAGGAGTAACATAGACCCTGCTTTGAAACAAGTTCCTCTCGGCAAAACGAAGGTACTTCCGTACCGCTTTTCACTTTCCAGGCCCAAAACAATTTTAGTTCTATTTCGTATACTAAATATTTTATTTTGCGGTGTCCTCCGTCCGCTCTGATACCGCCACCACACAGAACCTCAGGTTCGAATCGCCGGCTGATCCCGGGCGGACCAGCGAATCTGAGGTCAACGTCAACGTGCCGCAATCATACAGGGGTCCCCCAACCAAGGAACAGCGCGCCGCCACCGCAGAAGAGGTGAGGCAGCCTCAGGTATGTCCAGCGTTCCACCTGTTTACGCACTTTTCTGCTTGTCAAGCGTCGATAGTTGAATTTAGGATAGGTTTTGCGAGGCTTCTTGTACGTGTTCGATGGATACTCGCTTCTCGCAACACCAATAACGCTGAAATAAATGTGCCAGGATATGGGGAGTATGGATCCAGATCTTGAGTCGATGAGATGTGGTTTTGTTTGTCTTTCAAGGCTATGAAAAAGTGTTTTTTTTTTGACGGAATGATGTTGCAGTTATTGCAAGAAGAATGTCCAGTTGTGGATTTCAGTCGAAAACAAAAACGGATGACAGGTGAGCTAGTAAGCTCATCACCGACATTGGTCATGTGAATGACTGACCCGTAAAATGTAGTTTTAGATGTTGGGCAATGGCTTTATGAAGACGGGTCTGTTTTGCCGTTATTCACCCAACATGTGATGTTTATGGTTTTTGACTGAAAGAAAAAAGACATGACCCAAAAAACCCTGGTACTCTACTAGGTGTTACGTGATCCTGATGTGGATAATTTGAAACCGTGTTTCATTCTTAAGCGCAAATGATGAATAACACGATGCGACAGTTCAGCTTAACCCGCGTGGTGGAAGGGGTTTTCGCGCTAACGCGCACCGGAAAGGGAGCACAAAAGTGACCCTTCGAACTCATGAACAAAGAGAGCTAGAGGCGTGGAATTTTGTGGACAGGGTGGGATTGTCACGATTTACATTGTGTGCAATTTTGATGGCTCTAGGTTAATAATATCTTCAAGGTCAAATGGGGTCGAAAAGGTCAACTTTTGGCACTTTCTTGGCCCGTACGGGCCATTCCATAGGTTTTTGGCACGAAACCGAAAAAGGTGTTTTTTTTTGCCGTTAAAACGTAGAATACGACGATTTCCATTCATATGGTGTCTTGACTGGGGATTTCGGGTCGAGGTCATGTTAGGTCAGCGATTTACAAGACTTACAGCGTCATTTTGTCATCTTTTGCAGGTCAGATTTCGAGCAACACAGGAAAGCTTGAGTGTAAATAAGGGCACTGTACGCATCTTTTGGCGTATTTTTAGTCACCAGTATCGGTACATTTGGTCACTTCCAGCGTTTATATCTATGTATGTATGCATACGTATATATGTACATACATGTGAGTATCAATGCGCCAAAAGTGTTTTTAGTAGGATCTTTGAATGCATATTTCATAAAAATCGGCATATTGAAAAGCACATCTGGACCAGGTCACAAATAGTTGCCCTTGGCCTTTGATGGCCTTGATCTGAAATGACCCTGGTATATATAAGCGTATCCATGTGCGCACACGTGTTTTATTAATAAAAAAAAAAACAGGTGGGGGCGATACAAAAATTGCTCTATGTCTTAACACGACTTTGTCTTTCCAGTGCGCGTTTTATGACAAAACTCAGCTTCCCAAGCATAACAAGACGTTTTTATGTGTATTGATTGGTTCAGTAAACTATTCTGCATGTTGTTTGCCCGCACAGGATGTGGTACTGTGTTTGCCATCGAAAGTCTGTATTAAATGTTAACCACTTGCCTCTCAGCTTGTATGTCAGACATCAAAATTAAACTGTGCAAGCCTACCATGTAAAACCTACATTTTAAAGCCTATGTTGTCCTGAGTGATCCCTTCAGATCTTATACCCTAAGTCTGCAAGATGTCGCAACATCCTTTCAGATCCCGGATCCCTCGCAAAATTTTGCCGAAAAATCTATTAAGATCCCAAATCCTATGGTAACATTTTGTTAAAGGATCTCTCCAGATCCTAGATCCTATGGTAACATTTGACAGATCCCTGCGGAGCCCATATCCTCTTATGAGATCCAGGCACATGTCTGGCCGAAATTTTTTAAGTATGATGCAGTATAGCAGTGAAAATCTTCATGGCTGACCAACATTAATATCTTAGATACCATGCACCAGTTTCCAGACATCAAAACTTTATCGCTTTCAGTGGTATAGGAGAATCCAGAAAAATGGGGAGGGGGCAAAGCCGTCCCTCCCTTGTAGGGCTAATGTCGAATTTACAAAAGTGGGGCATGGCCCTCCCCCCGTTTCTATACCCATGACCTCTTTGATATAGCGAGCTGGCTACTCGGTCTTCTGACTATAACTTATTTTTGGATGCGGTTCAATGATGTCGGCTTTAATTTCAGACGTGCAATTCATGAAGGTTCCATACCCATTAGCCAAAACGGATGGTCTGTTGGCTTGTCAAGTGAATCATCCCAATCAAACCGATCGGTGGCTATTCTTGGTTCTAATTCAAGCTGACGCGAGTTGGAAATTGCTCTATATTAATCACAGGCCCGGCCTCGTGGACTCGCAGAAGCCATTAGAAACAGCCAACTCCAGATATTTAAAATATGGTATTATATCGAAACGACTTTCGTGGATTCGTTATACAACGCGACGGATGATGCTGGGCATTGTGAGCTTGGCAGAATCCTTTTCTGGAGTCACCTTAGACGTTAATGCCTGCACGCCCTGCTTTAGGGAGAGCAGCGGTAAAAACGTTCCTGACGCCATAAACCACATGACTTCTTTGAAGCCGGTTATTGACTAGCGTTTTGTAGGCGGCCCCGGCCTCCGTGTCAGTGCATCCGAGCTCTACGATCTCGAGGCCACTGTATCACGAACCAATCTGCATCGATGTCGGTGTATCACGGCCGTCCCAGGCCGGCGTCAGGAGTTCATCGCGCCGGAGACCCGTTCCGACGTGGTCTCTGGAGGGCGCCGCCGGCAGATCGGTCCCGGCTGTTGATCGATAGCGGCGTCCGCGAGCGTGAGACGGGCCGCAGCCACCAGCCCGGCTGCCGGCCGCAGCTGCCAGCCGCCGGGCACAGCTGTAGCTGGCAAATGTGGTTGGCGGTTGTGAGTGACACCCTCGTCGGCGGCTGTAGTGAATGCAGTTATGAAGTGGCAATACATATTTGACACACTGAATCGAAAGATTTGCTCGTGTTCCCTTTGGTTACAAGTCCCTGGGAAATGCCTCTTCATTGCCAAATTGGCGGTTGCTTTTGAACTGGTGTGGGAGTGATTTGAAACAGCATGTGGGAAGAAGAGGTATGCGCTGAGATACCAAAGTTTGCACAAGGAACGGGTTACATCTAGCTGCATTTCATGATTCTGGCATACAGGGAAATCATGAGCAAATGTATCTGAATGGTCGTCTCCTTCCGCCAGCTTAGAGCGGACAGTTTTGCAGCCTTTAACGCACTGGGTAAAGCCATTGTATGTCATCTCAGCCTGCATACATACATGTCATCCGGGATTTCTGCAACACAAGCGCATCAGTGTCTGTAAATGAGATATGACCAGCATCTACGTGTTGCAGCTCTGAGCAAGGAATTCAGAGCCACATCAGTCTTGCAGATTTCATCTATTTACATGATCTTTCGCAATGCAACAGGTTCACATGGATGTCGCCAAGAACTTGCGTCTGTTTTGGTGGATTTTCAGAATGCTGTACATCACGGAAACAACCAGATGAGAACGTGCTTTCATTAGCATGAAATCGCGTCGTCGTCCGATTGGGCTTCTAGGTAGCCGAGGTTTCGATCATCACAGGTGTGTATGCATGTTAATCAGATGAAAAGAAAAATGTCTTTGTCAAACCAGAAAAAAGAAAGACGTTGTCGAGAAAACAGGTCTTCGTTGAGAAACATTCATGGCAAACCAGAAAAACATCGCTGAAAGGACAGTTTTGCTTCCTGATGGCCGGAGTTCAATTTCCAGAATGTCTGATGTACGCTCATCAAATAAAAAAAGACCAGAAAATCGTCGAACTCATGCATTCCATTTAAAGGCATTTAGGTAAAGAAAACTCATGTGCCTGTGACGCGACTCAAATTTAGTCAAAATTAAACGCCACATGGAACATTTATGGAAATAGCCAAAAAAGTGTGAGTGAGTTTAAATCAGAATAAATTTTTTTATCTTCTCCGAACGGAACATTTGACGATCCTCTTTTCCGCATTACACGTAACGAACGAGGAGCATCGAACTTGAAGTTGCTCTCGTTACCTGTCCTGAACTTTGCAAATGGATGGAAACACGGCCTTCTTCCCGGGATTTCACGTTTTGAGAGACTGAAATTACATTAACACTTCGGGGGATATGATTCACTATCTTGCAGCATGAACTCAAGGCCATGAAGAAATGGGATTTCTCGGCAATGACTTTGCTCATTTATTGCGACTCCCACGCCATTTGCGAGTGATGCGGACAACCCTCATAAAACGATATCTGACGGGTCTGACCCCCATGCCTGGTCATGACATCAGAAGGCCGGTCCTGCCCCCACTCTTCCCTGATGTGACGGGAGATGGCGATGAACACACTGGAGTGGCCGGTGGCGACTGCCCGGACGATGTCAAGGATAGTCTGAGGCCTCTGTGCGCTGCCTTTATGGGCCATAAAGAAAGTAACGAGCGGGGGATGTCCTTAATTGGCCATCAGGCTGGAAACACTTTGAACTGGAGTGATGCCCATGGTCGTGCCTTGCTTTAACTTCAGGCGACGTTCTTTCATTTTCTCAGCATTCAACGTGAATTCAAGACTCTTCGACAGAGGTGCAAAAGAACTATTCGTATATCGTTCAACATATTAAATGCACATGGTTTGCTCGTTGCATTGTCTGAGAAATGGCTGCTACTTTGCAGGTGTTTTTTTTTTATACTTCAACAGCTTTGAGATCAAAATACGAGGACATTTGTCTCCAAAAGTGGTGTGTTGCCGACCCACAAGCGCTGTGTCGGCTCTTCTTTTTCGAAGCTCTTTCCAATGGTAACAGGCGACTGGAAGGAGATGCATGACTCCGGGTTCGATGAGGGCCATTCGCAGCCTGACTGATTCACGTTCATCGCGGTCAGGCATTTCGCTTGGAGCCTAATGAGAATAGCCAGGACTTGAGAAAGAGTACAGAGGAAAGCGGGGGAATGGATGTGCAGTGGAGAACAAGCAAACTGGGAAGAATGAGAAGCAAGTGATGGAAACTTGTCTGCGTGGAAAAAATGAGGGAGCGCAATGATTGGGCGGAGCTACGCAGCTAGAAATTAAAGTTGTTTTCCCTCGATAAGAAGGAAACGTATTCTAAGCCATGCTACATTCTGGAGGGTGCTTGGCATTTTACGATAAAATGTCAGCATTTTTAACGGAACGTTAAAAGCCTTTTTTCATTTTGATATAACTTCTAATGATCATTTTCAGAGCAGACACATAGACAAGGGGGCATGAGGGCCATGCCTTCCCCCCGAGCCAGAGGAAGCGGTCTACGCTAGATATTTAGCGACTTTGCAGGAATACAAAGAAGTGATTATTATACATGATGCAAAAGCAAACGTAATACGTTTTTCCTGTGCATTAAATATGGGACCAGTCACCTAAAACTTCTGCTTTTTCTCGTAAATTTCGTGATATGCTAGTCATATGACAACATTTGACATTTGGCCTTTCTCCCGAGGAAAATCCTGCCTACGTGCCGTGTGAAAGGCGTATTTTCCTCCTAGTATCCCACATTTCCATGCAAGTTTCAGCGTCAGACCACTGAAACCCGGACGAATATCAACCACATCACTTTGGTGGTCTTCCGACAGCAAAGAGCTGGCACTCACCACTGCGTGACCATCTGACCCCGACACGCCACCGCGACCTCCGGCCCGCAGCCGGCGCCGCAGGCGGACTGCAGTCAGCTGGCGTCTGCACAAAACTCCTATGGGGGAGACCAGCGCCCAGGCAGGTCGCGCCCCTCGGCCTCTCGTGGCCACTGGATATCGTGCCGCACGGCCGCCGGCGGAAATTGGAAGGAATTCCCTCCGTGGGCGGGACGTTTTTCTACGTCGCGCGCGAGCCGACCCGCGACTGCTGCAGAGCTGTCGGGCGGTCGTGCGGGGCGGGATGAAGCCCGGACGTCGCCACGCGAACAATACAAAACTGGTCACGCACTGCCAACGCACTGCGCGGAGAACCTAAATGAAGGACGCACGTCGTGGGGACATGCGACGTTCGGAGCGTGCGCTAGAAGCATGGAACTGTTCGTGGCCACATGCTGTTTGCGAACCGATTTAGCCATTTTTGGCATGAATGAAAATGTGACCATAAAAATTGCATTTGTTTTCAGTGCCATGAAATTTAAGGGCAACTCTGGTCATGGGATTTAAGCCGCTGATTGTAAAACGCCCATAACTCTACCAAAGAGGGATGCGCAGTGGGCCACGAGGATAAGAGGTCTCCCTGAGGACAGACTGGTGATTACTGTTTTTAGTCTCTGCGCTCATCTCAGTCCCTCGGAGCATGCAAACACGAACTGGGGCAGCAACAGCTCTATCGCCTCTGTGCCGCCTCCCCTTCCCTCTGACTGATTATGTTTCGTAGCCGGGTAATACTAGCCCCAACACTGAAGTTTCTCGCGAGATGTTTCGGCAGGTCTTGGAAAATGTGTGGAAGGATCTAGGGAATAGCGTGACTTCCTCCTCCTCAGGCTGCTGCTTGAAACGAAAAGTCAACAACGGCCTTCTCCAAAGGACTGGGGTGACGTAAAACAGTCATCGACGGGAAACTCCGACTCATTCCACGAAAGAACCTCAACGTGTCTGGAAAAGTTCCATCGTTGATTCGTCGAAGTCTGCAGTGCGAGAAGAAGCCATTTATGCCACGTACCTCCTCGTAAATTATGCATGGACCGCAAAACTGATTTCAGGGCAATCCGACAGAACCACTTGCCACAGAAAGTGGCAGTCTGTTCAGGCAATTCACATGGTTGAGAAATTGAAACACAAAAAAACTTAACCAAAACCACAAATGAGCAAAAAAACTAAAGCTGAAAAGAAAAGAAACTCAAAACTAAAATCCCAAAACTAAAAAAGGAAGATTAAAATTAAGAGCTAAACAAATGCTGACTTTTCAAAACATTATGTGGTAGACAGCCTTTCTCAAAAAGAAAGGTAGTGTTTAATGATTAATGAATAGCGCATATGTTTCATAAATAGTTTTGCAATAGCCAACAAATAACAACCACAACAGTCCTGTCATGTCCTTTTAATTCAAGTTTCGAAACACGGACTTATTAATGTTGTTATGCTTCGGTAATGTTTCTAACAAACCTCGTTGTTAGATTAGATCGTAAGATTACTAGGTCAGATCGTTGGGTAGATCGTTAGATTAAACCAAAGCAGACTATTGTCACAACGCTTTTGTTGTGTTCCACGCTCGACTTAATCACGCACATAAAATCTGGCAGTTGACGTGACTCAGTTTCGGCACAGCAGACTGTTAGCACACCCGGTGCCTCGAGCCTTAACAAAGCGCAGTTGAGTTGGGGTACATGGCCTGGTGCGAAGGGCGGCGTCAACTCGATCGCAAATGAGAGAACGCCGCTCAGGGTGCTGATTCCTCGCGGCGGCTGCTGCGTAGGTGCGGCCTGCCGGTGGGTCCGGACGCCGGGAGGTGGCTGAACAGCTGTGCGTGGCGACGGCGAGGTGCCGCCCTGCCGCCCCAGCGGGAGCCGTGCGACCTGGAGAGTCTGCTGCGGTTTTCGGCGGCGCACGCGCGGGGTCGGCTCGAGGGAGCCGGTCAGCAGGGAGGCCGGGCCGGACGGGGACCAGCTGCTTCAGGAGCTGGTCTGTAGCTACAGACCAGCGTGTGTCGAGTCCGGCATCTGCGGCACCCACTGACGTTTTCCGTTTGTTCAGCTACCTTTGTTTTCCGTCCGCATTACTTGTCTGTTCTGATTTTGTTGGTTTCATTCGTGCCGTGGGGCGTGGTGTTGCCGAGGTGCCTTTCTGCTAGCTGTCTGGTGGGCTGGCCACCCATTTGCTGTCTCCTCGATGATGGCTGGAGAGATGTTTTGAGCAGGTGGGGTTCCAGGCCCCAATACTTTTGTATTATTTTTGCAGTTATTTGTGCGTTTGATGAAGTGTGTATAGATGATAATACAAATGTTAATGCCCTTCATCAAAGTTGTCTCCACTCCATGGTAATTTAGAATAGATTTTGGTGCACAGCGGGGGCCAACGCAATTGCTGGTACGCCACGAACGCGTGAAGCACCCTCCATTTCCGGGCACCACAGCCATCAGCGACTGCTGAGAGGACTGGACCATATCTTACACCTCCCCATTATGTCAACTACACCGTGTATACTAAATCACCACTGCGACAATCAGATTGCCGTGGTGCATCATGTGGAAATTGCCAGCAAGTTCCATTGCCTTAGCTGAGAATGGCATTGGCTTACCGTGATTGTGGATGACTAACATTTATTTACACTGCGGCTCAGACGATTTTCTAACGCCATAAGCGTGCTGAAATTAAGCGAATAACATGCCAGACGATGGAAGTTTTTCCTTGTGCCACGAGCACTGCTAGCATAACCACTTACTATTTCGCTTGGAAATAGTCGCCATCGGGCAGCAGCAAGCAGTCACCAGTAAGCAGATTACAGGCGGATAGTCCGTAAGACATAGACGATATGCTTTGAAGTCAAAAGCAGACAGCCTTGGATCGACATCTGCTGCTTCTCCAGGTGCAAGCGTGTCGTGCTGCTGACACCAGAATGACACCGATTAGTTTTCAGACGCCTCCTTCAGGTGCGGGATCCGACCATCGCCGGCAGTTCTGAGGCAATGGATTTATGCCGCAAAAGAAACGCCAGCGTGAGTTCAGGAAACTACAAAACACACCAGATTGTTCAATACATATCCGCCACGAGATTTTCTCTTTTCCAAGCAATCAGCTGTGAAGGAGCGCGGGCAAATGGAAGTTAGCACCATATACAGCACCTTTAGGGCTTTTGAATGACGTTCTGAAGAATACAAGAGCATGGAATTATGCATATAGTACGGCATATGTAATGACGTCCAAAGTCCATCGGAGCCATTCCCTTAATGTTATGCCGACTGATAAAATAATAAGATAATTGTTTCCGAGTGTTGGCCGGCCTGCAGTACCACAGACTGAAATCTCCTACCTCGTCCTCTCCCGCCCTCCACGTTCGAGAGGATACCCGGGCAACGTCCCAGAAAGAGGAAAAGCGCAATATCGCAGCGGCGAGGATTTACCGCCGCCGCATCAGCGGCATCTGGCGCCCGGTCGCGTTCAGGACAGCGCCTCGCCTGCGGCGGGCACGTCACTCGGGAGTTTCTACGCCCAAAAGCTCAGACGCGGCGGCGAAACCGGGAACGTGACAGCCTCTCCACGCACGCTCACACGCGGCGGTTGAGCTGCGAGCGTTCCGACGTAAACCCAGACTTGGTTGCTGACCCGTGGCCGTTCCCGACGTTCTGCGAACATGCTGGCGAGCGGACCGGGGACGGGATTGCGCGTCTGTGTAGGCTCAGCGGCGGCGGCTGGGCCGAGGGCGTTTCCATGGAAACTGGGCGGCCGAGCCGGGACGTCTTTGTCTCTCCACGAAAACTCGGCCGTTTGAGTTCCCAACACAGCACCGACTCACGAGGAGACCCGAACTGCGATGTGATGTCTTCCAACGTACATATCCCGGTGTGCTGTGAATGTGATACACATCATCCGCGAGCGCATGCGCAAAACAGACAAACATTTTGATACGCATCATACACGAACAGCAAGCCACTATGTATCCGAGCCGCCTCGACCCATTCCAACATATTTCATGGGTACTCCGGGCTACTGAGCACGACACCTCTCCGATCTTCGTGATCTATCGGCTTTGGAGGTGGTGTGGTGCTCAGAACGTTTTTGTCTCATCACTCAACCACACCCATTATCGCCGATCGTCGCCCGCTCGGTGGCGTCCCTCGAGACAGGACAACGGCGTAACCGTTCCCGCGGGCCGGCCGCGTCAGTGGAGAGTGGCTGCGGCTCCCACGCAGGCCCCGTCTAGCTCCTGGTTTGATCTGCTCAGCTCAATATGCGTCGCTGCTCCCGTCCGGCGGCGTGTTGTCAGTAATGGATGCGTGCCAGAGACAATGTCCCAGCCGATAATTAGCTCGGGACTTCACACAGAAAATGAACACTGCGGCTCAGGGGGACCACAACGACGTCGAATAATTAGTATTGGTAGCATGATGGAACACGTCATTAAGGCAAGGTTCAAACTTTTCTTCGGTAATTGACTACAGGTCATAAAGATGAATGTATATTGGAAAACTAGAGAGCGCTATTGGACAGTCTGATGAATTCGCTCTGGAAAACAGCAGTGCCGCGTTCAACGATGTTCACACTTTCCGGTAGATTCAGCAGGCTTGCATGTATCAAGGGTCAACAGTCCTGGATCCCCCTCCAAAAAAAAAAATGCATCGCAAACAGTAAGACGATCGCTTTCCAAATAAAACATAGGCTCATGATCATCCATTACTTGTAGCTTATGGGAAACTGCCGCGGCACGCAGGAACACCTTATAATACAGTGGTTTCTGTTTTGCTTTGTAATCGTCTTCACATGCTTAATCGGAGGTGGCATGTTTCTCACCAGATACCTTATGATAACGAATAGGAATTTAAAGGCAGAAAGGACGAAATATTCTGCTATCACTGAAAGTATGGCGGGTTGGGGCGTGGGTTCGAATAACCGGTATCATTTGGATACCCTCCCCAGAACATTAACATGCGTAGTCAGAAGGGGAAGGGGTTTTTCCCGCAGAAGGGGGTTTCGCACTAACGCGCATTGGAAGGGGGCACAAAAGCGCCCCCCTCCAATCTCGGAAACGTAAAGAGCTGCAGACATAAAATTTTATGGACAGGGTGGGGTTACAACGATTCACATTGTGTGCAACTTTCATTATCCCAGGTCATTATCTTCAAGGTCAAATAGGATCGAAAAGGTCAACTTTGGACACTTTGAACCAAACCGAAAAAGGGTGTTTGTCTGAACGTTAAAACGTGGAATACGACAATTTCCATTCGTTTGGTGTCTTGACTGATGATTTCGAGTCGAGGTCATGTCAGGCCATTGACCTATGGCGTCATTTTTTCATCTTTTGCAGATCAGATTTCGAGCAACACGGGATAGTTTGAGTGTAAATATTAGCGCAACACGCATCTTTTGACGTATTTTCAGTGGAGGTAGCCAACGTCGGCACATATGATCACTTCTAGCGTTTGTATTTATGTATGCATGTATATGCACATATGTATATACATGTTAGTATCAATGTGTTTTTACGTGTTTTGTTTTGCATGTTTAAACGTGTTTTTAGTAGGGTCTTTGAATGCATATTTCATATAAGTCGAAATATTGCAAAGCAAATCTGGACCAGGCCACAAAATAGTTGACCTTGACCTTTGATGACCTTGACCCTTATTGGCCCTGGCTTTGGTCTTGGTACATCCATCACTTATGCGCGAATGACGTCGCGTGATTGTGTTCAAACGGTAATCTTAGGTAGAACGCTGGTCCTTTCACAATGTTCCCATTTGTTAGCGACAACCACTGTTTTCGTTATGTTTACTTGACTTCAAATGTTTGGAACTTCAAAAATTTTCGGCTGATTTTCGATTTTTTTTCGTCAATCGACGAGTTATTCAATAGTCATGTATGCCACAAATTAGTAGCAACCAGTTCCGATCAGTTCTCGAGATTTGCAAGAAAAACGGGTGTGGGCGCAAAGAGACCCCCCTTCCAGTGCGCGTTTAACTTGACCTTTATATTGTCTTGATCGCCCGTGACGCGGTTACTCGCCACCGACTCGGCGCGCAGGTCGCCGCCAGTGGCAATGCCTCGTGACCGACTGCCACCCGTACAGCCAATCAACGAGTGGTGGAATATTGCCCAGCCTTTTGACGAAGCAATGAACATTCACGACACCCATCTTTGAGTAACATCCGATCCAGCCTATAGCGCCCATGAGTATATGTACACAAATAATGATAGCCGGTTCACGAATGCGCATCCATTTTTCCCCTTTATTCCTCCAGTCCGATTTCAAGGCACCGGGCCGATGATGGGTTGAGAAATCTTTGCCAGGGGCGGGATTCGAACCCACGCACCCGCCTTCTGGCGAGCACCGATGCTTAAAACCGGCGCCATGACCACTCGGCCACCCTGGCTTCACCCGGCTCACTGCAACAAGTGCAACACAGCACTCACGACAGGAAGACACCCGATAAGCAATTTCGCAATGCAGCGCCAGTCCGCATTCCCCTCGGAGAGTGCATAATTCAGTTCAAGGTTAACTTGTTTTACTGATGCATTGCAACCGTTTTAAATCGCTTTACATTCGAGTATTACAGGCAAATTCGCGTGCAAAGTTGCCACTATAGTAAACTCAGCAGCTTGAGCTACCAGTCGTAGGGAAGAATAGGGGCAGCTAACTGCCGGGAAGAACATTAGCTTCCCCGTCATGGCAAGACAGGTCCGAGTCGCCCTGGCTCGCATCTGTTTGGCCCCTACATCGCCTGACAGCCGATCAACAGAGGCTCATACTTACTACCGCACGCTCGCGACCTATCTTTCACGGAACGACAAACTCCCATCACAAGATAAGACGTTACCCGGCATGGTACGATCGGGTATGGGGTTCAGAGTCCACGCGACGATACGTTTCAGAGTCCATGCGACAAGCTTTGTTTAGCAAGGGATCTTGCCGAAAACATCACGCTTACAAGCTGCAAACCTTTCAGCTCAGTTTTAATTGTGAGGAAGCAGGAGCGTAAACGAAGGTGGGCCTGGAGGCCTGGGACCCTCTGTGTCGACAATCGTCGTAAAGTCTGCAGTAACCGGTTAGTTTTTCAACGCCACTTCATACAGATTAACCGGAGGCAAATGCATACTCGTACTACGTAGCGCAGTCATATGAAAGTGGAAATGTGCCCAAATAAAAGCATGCAGTCTCACCGACAGCACGCCCTCGCATTCGTCGCGGAACGCGCCTACCGGCATGCAAGAGCAGTGATGTTGCCTGAGACATGCTGTTGGCGCACTGAGTCGATTTAGTCCGTATATTTACACCCACACCCACACCCACCACCCATGCACCCACTCACGCACATATATATTTATATAGATGTTTGTGCATGTGTCCTGTATATTCAGTCTGCATATGCCAAGTACTTAAGTGACATGCGTATGTGCTGTAATGAGGTCAGATTTAATTATGTTGCTGTACTGGTTCGCATTTCGTCCCGTCTTTAATGGCTCTACGTCTTTGGTTTGCTTCAGCCAGTTGGCAAAGCACTATTTGCGCTGCTTTGCAAATAACTATCACATTATACAAAGCAGGCGTCCGCTATCTCCGATTTCCATGATAAAGACTAATGGGCTTCTGTTATCCCGCATGCGGCGTTATGTGAACAAAGAAAACGGATGATTTTCCTAGCCGGATGTATTTGTAATTCTGCAGCGAGGGAAGCGCATTACCCTCGCGTCGGTCCGTCAGAGTGCAGAGCAGCAATACCCACGGTTTCACGCTTTTGCGTGCTGAATACCAAACACCTAAAAAGAACAACAAAACATTCCGGTGGGCGGAAATCGCGGACAAATGTTTCCCAGGCGACAAGATGGCGACAAACATGACTCAGCGGCCGAAAACGGCAGGAAGCTCCACAGCTGCACGTGACATCATGCAAGCAGGCACACAGGAACGTGCACCCGGATTCGATTTCGGCGTTCGCGCCCCCGCCGTCGCTGCGCGGCATTGCAGCTCGCCAATTGATTTGGTCATTCTTCAGGGCGGTGATTACGTGCTGACGGCGGTCCATCTATTGCCACCGCCACTGGGGGGGAGGGAGGGGGAGGCGGCGGCTCGCGCCCGGCCTTTCCTGCGGCGCACGAGCGATGGTCGTCGCGTGCCGACGTGACTTGGCCATCACTTACCGACAGCCGCCGAGCTCGGCGCGAACGGCGCGGAGCCGCCCGCTCGCGGCACGACCGGGGCGCAGCGCCGGCATCGCGGCCCAGCAGGTCATGACCTCGGACGTGCCGGGCGGGGCGGGGGGTCGAGGACGGAGACCCCGCGGGGCACCCTTCC
The DNA here is from genome assembly GCA_030062745.1 of Capitulum mitella. Lineage (NCBI taxonomy): Eukaryota > Metazoa > Arthropoda > Thecostraca > Pollicipedomorpha > Pollicipedidae > Capitulum > Capitulum mitella. The sequence goes on along the minus strand of CP099842.1, from coordinate 25,039,896 downwards.
CAGCCGGCGGCCGGCTACTACCCTCGCCGTCAACGCTGAACGATGAGCGCCTCGAACGGTGCGCTCACGCCAGCCGGCCGGCCGTTGTTCCGAAACGTCGCCCGACGCGGCCATTGTCAGGTCGGCAGCGCGCCGCGTGTGTCACCGCGCGGCGCGGCGAGCGGCGGCGCGCCGGCCCGGGCGGCGCCGCTTTGTCCGCCGCGTGTTCGATACAGGGCCGGCTCTGTGCGTCTCCGGCCGAGCGGGCTGACGGCCAGCCGGCCGGGTGATTGCCAATTCGGCGCGCTTTGTCGTCCCCCTATTCATGCACGCCGGCCGGCCAAGCGTCCGCGTGGAAATACGAGCGGAGCCGCCCATGGTCTCCAGAGTGTCATCGGGAAAACCCCCGACTCGTCCGGAGACTAACGGTACCTGAACACGCGTTCAGTCGGCTCTTCTTTGTATGCAGCTAGCTGGGTGTTATATTTTTAGCAGCGACTAATAGCTAATTGATCCTAGTCATGTCATCATGCGTAATCTTACTATTAGGATAAACTAGGAAGGATTGTAATTTTTGAGCCATCGCCAAGAGCAGGATGGCTTGTTTGCACGGGCGCCATCACCGGGACACATGCATTCTCCTCTCTTCGGATTTGAAATAGAAAGTGTTTTGCTTTGTACGTAGGCTCCCATCCTTTTAACCTTTTACTGCGCATTGGAATGCACAACCGTTCATCACCCTTTCAATGTTTTGATTTTATTATCTATTTTCCTGTTTTCGCGAAAATAGCGAAATAAAGTCGCACAAAATCTGAAAAGAAACGAGAATTGGAGAGCATGTTAGGACCGCATCCGAAAACATGTACTCTCTCACATTTGAAATTTCGTGGTGATGCCTATATTTGTGTATTTACACCTAGTAATCATCGACAAATAGTTTCTTGTATGTTTACTGAGATATTGCACAAAGGAAAGCAAAACTCAAGTCGAGTTTTTTCGTGAGCTTACAGGATATTGCGATACTGGACGACTGGTTTGACCGTGATGCAAAAATGCAGTCATTATAAACAAAGAGACGTAAGCGATTTCCTCTAACATTTGTCTATTACAAACTCTATTTGTTCCAGATCAGTTCGGACACCAACTCATGAAACGCAGGACCAATACATCAACTACTAATCTAGTATCTAGCGCACATGTATCCCATCAGAAACGCAGAAAATTGCTTCGCATACGCAGGGTGGAAAACAAAACCTGTTGGATCCAACAAGTATGCCACCAGTCATCTCCACGTTTACTGAGATCATCTGACATCAAAAGTGATTTCTTTCATACGTCTCCTTTAAAAATTTGTTTGCAGTCCTCTCTTCGCTCTTGTTACGGGGTTTACATTCTCCGAATTGTTTCAATTCGGACAAATACATGCGGGGATCTTTTCTTAAGGGAGGTATTTATAACACTACAAATTCAGTATTGTATGACGCTCTGCACATTACCGATGCCAATGTCTTGTTTTGTTTCGATTTTTTAGGACGATCGGTTGAGGTCTACGTCGAATCGAACGCCGTCGAACCGGTCACCCTGCGCTAGTACCGCAACTGACCAGTCTGCGCCGAATTCAGTTCACGTCCACAGCAGTCCCTGGGGATCTTCGGGGGGAAATGAATACCGTGTTGTGCGCCGTTGTGTGCGTATTACCAGACAACGCCATTTGTTTTCATTTCGGTCTGTTTTTCTGTCTGTGGTTATAAACTCGAATGAGTTTTGGGGCCTCGTCGTTCGGCAATGGATTATCGTCTGAAGGACGCCGACAGCGTGCCGAAGTGGGATAAAGCATGCCCGCCACCGAAAAAAGAACGAAACAGAAACAAGCATTTGTTCTCGGCTCGGAGTGCAGTGCGTCTTATCGTAACACGTAGGACGGACATTCTACTCTTACGCCGTCTAGGCGTCTTACGGGTAACAAGTAAGGGGTCGGGTGAAGCTGCTCCCCTTAGCACTCGTTAACTGGCCTATAGCTCAACAAGAGCTGCACGACAACCACATACGTTTTGTTTGGTACTAAAGAGTTTCAGATATTTGTACTGCATTCTTGCATCGGATGATGATCTTCCAGCTAATGCCATAAGGTGTGCGGCTGGGCAAAAGTTATCTTTTATTTGGGACGTTTTTGTTCTTCTGCTTGTGACTAAGGCTGAGCCAGACTGACAACACCAGTTCGAATCTCGAACTTTTAATGGTACGGCAAATAATTTACAGTTGTCAAAACTCCGGTTCTTCTAGGTGGGCCAAGACATCAACATGGCCCATCTAGACGGCGGCGGCAAAGGCTAGATGGGTAGAAGGGCAGATGAGGCGAAGATGTGAAAAATAGTCCGCTATTTGTGCCTTGCGCCTATGTCCGGCGTGCAGTGCATGAGTGCCTGCATCTTTTCAGTCCAAACCGTTTACAACTTTCCTTCGTTAATGATTGAACACTTGATTACTTTGTTCCTACGTAAGGCCATGACCCTTATTCTTAATTAACTTCGTTCACTGACAATTTTTCTTTTCAGAGATTAGGCACTGTACCAAGTAGTTCGCGGTCGGCTAGGGTCAAAACTTCAGGGTAGACTGGAAAACTCGGCTTTGACTTCCAGCGGCACACGGCACTGAAGAGACTACACGCCAGCGAGGTTTCTCGGCGAACCGCATACCGCACGGCGGTTGATGAGCCGTTGTCCCTGCTGCGCGCTGCGTCATTATTCTGGCCGCGCCGAGCACTCGTCGGGACACGTGGGAAATCAACGCCGGGCGGGAAATCGTTATCGCAGAAACGAGGTCATGTCCGGCCATGCGTGAAGGCAGACCGGTGTCGTAAAGCGCCTGTTGCCATGGCTGAAGCTTCATCGTTGTAGTTTTCGAATGGTGACGTGCAAAAACGTCGGGAATGGCTGGTGTCCGATGTCAGTGAATCATTTTACTGCTGTTTTTGTAACCGATACATTCCAGTCTCAGAGAGCAAACCGCATGGCGGGTGCCTCTCGAGCCATCTCTTCCCGCAGTTGGCGCCCTCACTAGCACCACCGCCGTCTTTCCTAACTCTGCCGGCGCCGGGGCCAGCTGAAATCCCGCGGACGGAAGCGGCATCGCCGACCAGCGCTGCGGTCTGCCCGCTGAAAAAGCCCCGTCAATTTCGGCCCGACTGCTCAGGGAGACGCGCCGCGATCAAGTTCACCGGCGATGCAGCACGCAAACAGGGCAGAGCCGCTCCGCTCCGCCGCACCGCGACCGAGGAGAGAGGCAAACGGGGCTCGGAGGAGTTCCTCTGGCTCCGGCTGTGATCAGCTGCCCCTCGGCGATTCCCGACTTGGAAAATATCTATCCCGGCTCGATTTTTTTTTATTGCGTCGAATCTCGTAAATTTCTCATCGTTCATCACAAGTAGTTATCTGTGCCTTCCGGAAATGTTTCAAAGACGATATGTTACGGACTTAGGCCTCTGAAACTGTGCAGGGAGGGATTCGGACAGGGTAATATCCAGGCCAGCAACAGCTGAGCTTCTTATCATAGCTGGCTAAAGTAAATGCTGACGCAATTAGCAACCACCCTTGAACTGTCATCAGCATGCTTCTCACTTTCCACGAAGCCGCTGAGTCTCATGCATACGGATGCCAGCCCAGCTTGACGGAAATCGGCCTAGTTGGGTCTAGAATTGCATGCCGCCTGGACGACAATCACACGTGGAGCTTGGGTTACGTAGATTAATTGCTTACATTAGTTCAGTAGAGGGTACGGTCTCTGGAGCCTCTAACGCTTCGAGCGCCAAGATCCAGCAAAAATGAATACATTGTTATTAATGTCTTGCTACTCAGTCCCCAATGCACATACCTCTGCACTCTTGAGATGTGCGCCAGTCTGCAGTGGCAAAAGTGGAAGGCAAAAGTGCAGTGGCATAAAGTGATCGCGTTGCCCATTGCTGCAAACGTTCCGTCCAATCCGTGGCACCTGACAGGGCAGAAATCCCGCGAGGCTTGTCACAGTAGGTTCTCCTGTGTCCGCCTTGGCGCGCACTGGCTCTGCGCGAGATACGGAAGCACGGAACTGCATGCTAATTCTGCGACGGCTCCACTGGGAGCAGAGCTGAGAGCGGAGTTGTGAGCCATTTGTTGGCTTCGCAGCAATGCACCGCCCATTCAGGGGAACAAAATGAATGCATTTATCACATGCAGTTTCCATTGCTGCGCCTTATGATGTGATAATACGTTTGAACCTTGTGTAACGTTGAAAATGAGAATGGTTCCCAGGAAAGGGACTGTATTGTATAATTCACAGGAGCCATCCATGTTTAACCTGCAGTCGCGACGCAAATTTACGTAGTACAGTTTCTTCGCCAGCAGTCACCACATGGTTCGTCTATCAGCTAAACTCAGGTCACTAAGGACCACATTTTCGCCGGCCCGCCGCAATCAAGGAGGCAACGAAGCATCAGCTGCAGTAGTAAATATGCCGAAACGAGCCCAATCAAGCAGTTTCCTGTCCGACCGCCGCCCGAATGGCGGCAGCGAAGGGAAGGAACACCAGCGGCAGCGGCAGCCGACCGCCGATAGTCGGAGCCGACAGCACTGATCTACTGTCGACGTCGGCAGGTCGACGGGCTCAGCTGTTCGTGCCGTCAGAGAGCATGTCAGGAGGCGCGACTGAGGCCCCGGGTCCGCACCGTCGGAGCAGTGTCGAGAGCGACAGCTGAGGCGCTGGGCCTACACAGTCGAAGGCAGTGCCGGGGGCGACAGTTGAGGCACCAGCACAAGGTCGGAGGCAGTGTCGAGAGGACGACTCAAACGCCAGTACCCATGTATCGCTGACAAGCACAGCGAATGTTTCCTTATGCAAAGTCAACTCGAATGCTACTACAGCACGACCTTAAAAAGGTGCAACGTTTTACTACATACTCATCGCCATCTGCGACGAGTCAGATCCACCACTTGTCTCTGCGGTCGCCAAACAATTCATAGCCTGCTCCCGGGTCGAGAGATGGCCACCGTCGCTCCCGATCCACACCAGACTGCGCTGGTATTCAGCCTTAAATCTGGCCCCGTCCGTCGGCCGCCGGCTTTCAGCTGCGTTATATGGCGGCTCCTCCCTTCTCCCTCTCTCTCCCTCTCTCTTTGGTGCGGAGTAAATTGGAGCGAAACTGCGAACTGCGTCAGAATGTTTCGCTGTTGCTGATCTTCCGCGCGTCCGATCAGGAGGTCCTGGTTCGCCTTCGGGACGACGTTTGAGAAACTCGATGCGCTTCAGAATGTTGGCCGTTGCCCGAAATTCGGAAAGTAAAAGCGTTCCGATACATGGAATCCACGATAGTTTTTACAATAACACATCAGAATCGTTTGACTCCTTCATTAAAACGACAAACACAACCGCCGATGTATTCAGTAAATCTGGCTACAACAGATCTAAACCTTGGAAGAAGAGATTACCGAAAACAGTCGAAAGTCCCTGGTGTACACTCTATGGCATGCACTTCGACACTAACTCTTATCCCCAGCTTCATTGCCGTGAAATGGCATAACTCTCCTCCCTCATCGGCCAAATGCACCATTAATGAGCCGAGCGCCGTTACCAAAGGTCAGCCGCGGCCGGGACGTGACCTCGCGGCTTCGTCGATCCGTGAGCCATCACGGGGGCAGGGCGTGACCAGTCGGGCCGCACCAGAGTGCTCTGCCGCGCGGGGGAGCCGCTACATCAGTGCCAGCTAGGGGCCAGGGCCCCATCCACCGGCGGACTGGCGGGCGACGGTCACATCCGACGGCGACCGAGTTAGACGGCGTTTACTAAGCGTCACTGCTACAGGAGGATCGATTCTGTGTAATTTTCTTTATTGAGCAGTTGTGTCGTCGTAGTTGTCCTTAGAGACAGAGTGTCTTAACTGGCTGAATGAGTATCGAGTGAATTATATGGCCATATGTAAAGGCCCTTTATATGCATAGTCAACGTCGTTGTCAAAAGTAAGAATATCATCCTCCACTTGATGAAAAAGTAAACCGATGTCTGGACTGTTAAAAACATTTAAGTCAAAAACGTTACCAGTGCACATTGCGTGTCGTGCCGTCTAGATCACGCTGCAGACGTGGCAGTTTTTACATCCACCATTTTGTCGGGTTTCTGTGTGTCTGCCTATGCTTTTGCCTGTCCTTACCGACAGTCAGAGGGTAAACGGAGTCGTAGATCGTTGTTGCAAAACTTTCTCAGTTTCCGGGTCTGCTACGAAGACGGAATACGCTCCCCGTCACCTGCCTGTGAGTACTTCCTGAATGGTTGGCTGCCAGTTCCAGATCCTCTCATCAGTGGGACAAACCGGCACTTGCGCCTCCCCATTTCTCCCGGCACCTGTCTGCACGCTACCGGCTTTGGTCTGTGCACCTGGAACGCTATCCTTCTTCCTGACATGTGGGCTTTTACTGGGCGCAGGACCTCTTCCTGAGTGGTTGGTTCGTCCTCGCTGGAGCCAGTAACCGCATTCGTTAGACAGAGACCAGAGCACCAGGCATCTGGCCCGTTCTGGTCAATGCCGGCCCATCCTGACCTGAGCTGCTGACCCTCTAACCTGAGATACCGCTCTGTGGCCCAGCGATGCTGCTCCCCCGTGTTCGTCCTTATGCGGTTATGGTCACCATAAGCGGTGCTGCTTTGTCCCAGGCAGTGCTGATCAGCCCATGTGACGCTGGTCGGCCCTAGATGATGTTGGTCGGTCCCAGTCAATGCTGTTCGGTCCTAGACAATGCTGGTCGGCCCGGACAGCGCAGGTTGGCTTTCGGTGCCGATCCGGCCTGCGGCGCCTGCTGGCTGATGATCTGTCGCGAGAAATGAGTCGCTGTAAACACGCTCGCAACAGCAGCCTCCTGCCACTGTGGTGACGCCGTGGGGACAGGCAGGCCCCCACCGTCTCCGCCAGAATTTCATCGGGGGGATGGTCAGCGAGAGGTCCCTCCCGGCCGCTCCCCAATTTTTATGCTCATTAGGTATGAAAAAGTGTGGATTCGCGCGGATCGAGGGAGAAATAAATGTTTCGTACAATCTTGCGTTCTCTACCACATAATAGTAACTGAATAAACTGAGGAACGTCACTTTATTTGAGAAAATTTTCCGTGCCGTTGTCAAACAAAGTGGTCCCAAATAAGACAAAAAAAAACAAAAACAAAAACAAAATAGCGGGACTTAGGCGACTGTGCATCCCTCCCTTTATCTGATATCCCGTGTCTGTATCTGGCAGTTTTTAGATACTTGGTCAGGGACGTTCCAGTAGCTCCTCTTACCCCTCGTAATTTCTGGAGACTTTTTTGCCAGCTTAGGTAAGGTTAGATTAGATTCCTTTTGGCAGTAACAAGGTGCTCATGGTGGCCTTGGGCCGTCTTCGGTGTCAGGACCCTCTGAATGGTTTCAGGCTCCTTTTACGGTTTCAAGTGCCCCTCATGATGTCTCAGGTGCTCCTTTGGCAGTTTCAGGTGCCTTGGACAGTTTTAAGGACCCATCTGGCAGTTTCAGGGGCGCTTTGGCCATTTCGGAATCCCTCCTGTCGTCCCTAGGATATTTTTGCCGTCGGAGGAATCCCTCAGGCAGTAGCAAGGACCTTCTATAAGTCTCGCTCTGTCGTGACAGAGGCGCCTCTGGCAGTCCTCTAGGTCCTTTGGTCGTTTCAGGAGTTATCTAAACGCCTCAAGGTTTAGTAGTTTCAGGGCCCCCTCTCTGGGACCTCTGTTGTTAGAAACTGTTAGTTAGCAGTCTCTAGGCGGTGTCGGTCAACCCTCTGTTGTCCTAGGTGTCCCTCTTGTAGTCCCTGAAAAAAACATTTTTGCCACCTCAGGGGCCCCCTGGCAGTTACAAAAAAAACTTTTAGCGGTCTTACGGCCCATTTTCAGTGGCATGGGCCCTCTGAACGTCTCCAGTGGCCCCCATGACTGTGTCAGGGGCCTTCCTCTGTTAAAAGGGACAAACCTGGCATTCTTAGGACCTCTCTAGCCGTAGCAGGGGCTTTTGTTCGCGCACCAAGGACCTCACTGGCAGTCTCTGGGGGACTCTTTCCTTGCCAGGAACTCGCCGAGCACACTTGGAGGCCGTGCGGTTATCCAGGACCCCCCATGCCCTCTTAGAGGCCCTCTTATTGTCTTTGCTGTCGCAAGGGCCACTATGACCTATCTGGCGGCCTCAGGGACCTCTGCCGTTTAGGGGCCCAACGTTCCCTCTCAGGACCTACCTAACCTCCCCAGGGCCCCCTGAACGCATCAAGAACCCCTTATATTTTCAAAAAGACCAGCGAAACCCATTTAAGACCTCTCTGGAGGTTGAAAGGGTCACTGATGAGTCCACGTTCAGGGGCCCCTCTGGCTGGCCAGGGATTCTTTATACCATCCCGGGCACCCTCTTAAGTCCTTGCTTTCTCGGGGGCCCCTCTGATACTTTTATTGGTCTCATGGACCGTTTGCCGTGTTGGAGCTCTTCTTGCGGTCTCAGGGGCCCTTGGAGGGTTTCAGAGGATCCTTCCACCCATCTAAGGGGCCATCTTACCGTCTCATGTTCTCATTAACTCTTCCGGAGGTCCCCTGACTCCACCAAGAACCTTTATCTTTTCACACAAGCCTCTGAAATTCATTCGGGACCCCTATGCTGTCCTAGGGACTCCGTCATCATTCTTAGCCGTCTCAGGGGCCTTTTTACCCTTCTGGCTGTCTCAAGGACACTCTGCCGTGTTGGGGACCTGTTGCGGTCTCAGGAAGCTCTTTGAGAGTGTTAGAACCCTTCTACTTGTCTCAGGGGCCATCTACTCCTCCTGGTGGCCACCCTGACTAAATCAAGAACCCGTCAGGTTTTCGCAGAAATCCTGTGAAGCTCATATGGGCCCTTTCGGAGCCATTTTTGAGTATGAGCCCATCCCCCCGTCTTGGATCCGCCCCTGCCTGCAGTTGGGATATTCCGTTACTTTCCATTTGCTGTGGTGATGGGGTCATACGATTTCACCCAATGGCTCCAGCAGCCCGTGTTTGGGGCACATATTCAGGTCATACGGTACTAAAAGATCAGTTGCGTGTTATTTTTAAACATGCTTCATATGATGCATATGTCAGGACCAAAGGCTGAAACCGGCCGTTGGTCGTACCAAACAACCAGACTATTTTGGATTTCGCAAAACTGCCAAACACCTCAAGAAGATGAAAGGTTGATCTTTGATCAAAAGAAAGCGACCACAACGGTTTTTGGCAATCCCTTCATTTCAAAACACCGACGAAAATGTCAGTTCGCATTGTGACTCCTCAAAAAAACGACCACGGCGCGTTGGAATAAATCGGTATAAAGCCAGAACGGTTTCTGACCATTAAGTGAAACAACGAAAAACCCGAAGCAAGACTGGTGAGCCTGCTTATTATTTTTGGCAAGAAGACTGTCCTGCTATGCCACTCTTCTCACGTGACATGAACTTACAAATGTTAAGGAAGAGCCGCTCCCGGGGGATTAGCTGGCTGCAGCCCCCTCCTCACCCTGCATGGAGGAGGTTCCTTCGTCTTACATCCGGGAACCCTCTGCGCGCAGCGCTCAGGGCTCCCGATATGGACTAGAAAGTGTCCTTGCTTGCGTATCGCGGAGGGATTTCTTGTCGACTTTGCATTGCCTTTCGCATTAAGAGGCTACTTACTAGCTAAGGCTCCTTTGGTGGCTAAGGCAGCATGGGCTGCTGCTGGCATGTAAAGGAGACCTCCTCTGGCTTGTGAGAAGACCCCTGCCGGTCCGTGAAGGGCCTGCCTACGGGCCTGAAGACAGGCCTGCTGCCGGCTTGTAAGGGGCCCTAGAAATGGGTCTTATGCTGGATTTAGGGCTTTCCGGCCGGTCCACAGAGGGTCCATGCTGGCCCGTGCAGAGCTTGCCCACGGATGGGACCCCTGCCGTCCTCTAAAGGGCCCCTTCAGACCTGGAAAGGGTGACCTGTTGGTCTAGAATGGGGACATGCTAGCCTGTAAAGGGCACGCCCACGGGACTTTAGATAGCCTCATACTGGGTCTAAAGGAACCCCTACTGCCGGCTGTACCTGTAGAAAGGCCCATAAATGGACCTGTTAGCCTGTAAAGGGACCCTCTGTCGGTAGGTAGAGGGACCCTGCGGACCTGTAGAGGTGGCCCTCTAAAGAGTCCTCTCAACCTAGCCCCCTTCCCCTTCTCATATGCCCCTTTAGGAAAATGCTGGGTGCACCCCTAATGTTTAGGTACATGTACAGTGCCCAGTTTATACATTAAAAAAGAGCTGTGAATAACGATGCCATTTTCATCTGGTGTTTTCTCATATGTCCAGACATCTTCGCAGTCACCTATCTGAAATGATCCGGAAAATGTGGTCAAGAAACGGTGAATAGGCTCAACGTATTGAGCAGTTCAGTACCAGTGTGAGCGTATGCTTGGAGTGCAATTTATGGGTACGAAAGGATTGTTACTCCTGGAATAAAGCAAAAGGTTAATCATCGAGCAGGCGAAAAGAAATACAGCGATCAAGAATGGCAGCTGGCATTTAACGTCAGACGGTTTTTGGTCATTTACTTGTTACTTTAAATCATCCAGAGTGCAGCTTGGCAAGTGACGATTCCTCCAACGCGTCGCGGTCGTTTTCTAGCAGCCATAATGCGAAGTAATATCCCGTGAGTGTTTTGGAACGGAAAACTCGTCAGGAATGCGCCGACTTTGCTTTCTTTTGATCAAAGATCGATCTTTCTTCTTAAGTCAGTGACTGACAATTGGGCCATATCCAGTTAGCGGTCTGATTGTTTCGGACGGCCAATGCCCGATTCGGTCTCTTATCCTAACACAAAGAACTCCTAAATCATCAAACGCAATCAAATGTTTGTAGATACTCACTCGTGTTTGCATCAGAAAGCCCTTAAATAGATGTCACAGCTGGCTTCACGACGTAAACTGACTCTATACTTGATAAATGGCAGCTTCGCAGATTTGACGTATGATCATCTTGCAGGAGGTCATTGGTGGTCTGCATTGAACTGACACGACATAATAACGCATATTATACATCACCGGCTATGTTGCATGGCCAGTTCATGAATAAAAATAAAACAAACTAAAAAGGGAAAGTGAAATCGTTAAATTGACCGTTGTCCTTATGACATAATACTGCAAGGACCCTAAATAACCTCGGCAAAACACTTTCATCAAAATGCGCACAGTTGATGAACCAAGGAGTACTGAAAATTTGATGATGCCGCACAGTTTGCTTACACAGTTATGCGGCAGAGAAAAGATGATGGCGTCTGATGCCTCTCCCCAGCAAACCGCCGGTCAAAGTGATTGTCGATAAAAAGGATTTAGGGATAGCAGTCGACACTTCAAGCTGGCATCCCTTTGTTGCCTCAAATGTTCAGTAGCAGTGGTACCGAAGCACAATGTCATGAGCTTATATCGACTGTTTTTGGTCCCAAATGTAGAAGAATTTTAAGCGATGCTTTCCGTGTGGTTTCAAATTGTCCTCCGTGCTTGGTGTTTCTAAAATGACACGTGACTGAACGCCCGATAGTAAAATAAGCGTCGGTTCTTTCTAGGACACCTTCCTCCGTTCGAATGGAGATAACTTATCTGGTGACGCAGAATGGAATGGAAACGCTGACACTTTCCAAGTTCGTTACTCAAGTGATCTTGGTAAGCCTTGGGGAAATGAACGTGAGTGAGTGAACGTACTCTCAAAGTGCAACGTGCATTTACGCTGTCGATGTACTCGTCAACACGCTCAAACTCCGTGACGAAACGTCGGCGCTTGGGCTTTTATCGCATATTTTTCAGCGGGGCTGTTTGGTAGAAAACCAACTCGCCCACAGCGTGCAACCAGCGGGCAGCCTGTGTCGAATGTCTCTGAAATCTGATGCAACTGCGACTGTGGCGAGAGAGAATATCTCATCATTTTATTTTTCCTTAGTTTCAGGCGTGTTTCGAGGACACATTTCTTGAGAACGTGCGGGTTTGGAGGCGCCGCAATGTTTTGCGAACGTCCAACGAAAATGGTTTGACTATTCTCGATGCTTTCTGGTAAGTTCCAGGCGCGTAGTCGTGAAATAAATGCAAAGCGCTGTTGATGCGGGCCTCTGTTTTGCGTGTTTTCGCACTTCCAGGGCGGCCGTTATGGGGTGAGAATTGTCACTGAACTTAGATTTCATTATTATGAAAAATATTTTATTCCGTTTCCTTTTCTAAATCGAGATGTTTTTTGTGGATCACCGAACGACAAATTTATTACCGGACGGAACTTTCTAGAAAGTTTCGTCGCCACTAAAAAGTGCCTCGTGCATGAAGACAGTTTCCAAAAACACATGTCTCACACTACAGTGACGGCAGGACGTTTTCAGAGTTGTGTGGCCAAGCGGCTAGTTACTTTTTATCTGTTTCTTTCCGTGATTTCTACTTTTCGGATAACACTGAAGGAAGGTCAATTTCGATAAAAAATTAGGCCATATATTTCGGACGACTTTGCTCGTCCTTGGACACTCGTCGAGAACAGGGTCACAGACAAGCAAACACAAGTGCAAGAATTCGAAAAAATGCGCTCAGTCCCGCGGAATATTAATTGTGGCTAACTTTAAACAAAAGAGTCATGACCTAAAAATGCTCTGTTCATACTGGTCTAGTCGAAATCCCTACCAAATTGCAAACCTACGTTTTACATGTTCTGCTCGCTTCATTGATCGCTGTAACCTATACAACATTTTACACATACTGGTACAATCGTTCGCTTTAAATTAAACCTGTGCGCTACATTCGCCTCGTCTTATCGTTTGCTATCAGTTAAAGGTATATCGTTCGTATTTGTCTAATCTGATAGTTCGCTGTACTCCAGAACCAGGCTGTGGCGCGAGATTAGAGAAAGTAAACATGTAAAACATTCTACATAATAGCGAACGATTGAACGGACAAATTTAAAATGCAGCACCTTTATTTTGCAGTGTATGTCGAGGACACATGAAGCGTAATTTCAGGTCGTGTCTCTTCCGTTAAAGAACAGCGGTAATTAATGTTACACACGACGGATTGTATATTAGTATATATGTTTCATATGACGTTATAGCGGATTGTATATTAGTATATATGTTTCATATAACGTTATAGCGGATGATTAGGCAGCGCGGCCATATGATGCGTGGTTCTGGGGTATAGCGAACGACCAGGTAAGGCAAATAGGCACGACATATCTTTAACTGATAGCAAACGATAAGACGAGGTGAATGTAAAACATAGGTTTATTTTAAAACGAACGATTGTATCAATATGTGTAAAGTGTAGTATAGGTTACAGCGATCGATGAAGCGAGCAGAACATGTAAAACTTCGGTTTGCAATTTGGTAGGGATTTCGACTAGACCAATATGGATACCGCATCTTTAGGTCATGTGTCTTTTGTTTAAAGTTAGCCACAATTAATGTTCCGCGGGACTGAGCGCATTTTTTCGAATTCTTGCACCTGTGTTTGCTTGTCTGTGACCCTGTACTCGATCGGTGTCCAAGGACGAGCGAAATCGTCTGAAATATAAGGTCTGATTTTTATCGAGGTCGATCTTCCTTCAGTGTTATCCGAAAAAGTCGAAATCACATAAACTAACCTGGAGATAAACGACAACGAAATGACACTGCTCCAACATATAACTGTTTCTTCCCGTGTAAATCTGTAGCCCTAATGCTAAACTGAAAACATGTCGGACATTTGCCTGCAGCCTTCCCGCACCTCTGCTTCTGCCGTCCATTACACTAATGTCACGGATGACCTTTCAATGACAGATGCAGCCATTGGAGAGGAGTGAGTATGATATGTGACCGCTCAAACCGCATTACGGACTGCCCGGCCGTACTAGAGAGAGTGATATGATTGGATAGGACTACCCCTCTGTACGACACCGCTTTGGGATCACCGTCGGCAATTATGTGAACTTTACATGACAGACAAGATTAGCGTTTATGGAAACCCTGTGCTGATTTATATTGTGACCAATAGCAATTCGTTCGCAGTTCCAGCTGAAACTAGCAATCAGCTGGTTAACTGCCTAAAAGGCAATTTAGAGCGTTTCTGACACACAATGTGGAACACTGGACTGTGAGAGCAGACGAAGTATGCGGGAGGGAAGGGTGGCACTGAAACCTCATTTCAAGCTCCTGCGTTGTATTTCAATCCTTACGTGTAATAATCAAGTTTGTTGGTCGGTAGGCGGCAGGGATATCCAGCGGTTATAAATGGCGATTTCTGTTCGCTGAGACGTTGGACCCCAATTTTGATTTTTTTTTTGTTGGTAATGGCCTCGGTTCAAATCCTGGTGGATTCATAAAGGATTCGTATGCGTTTTTCCCATGTCGCAAATAAATCCGTACATCCGTGCAACCGTGCATTTCGTAAGTTAAATTCTCAAGTGTTTGGAGCGCTCGACCAACACCTGAAGGGTGCCAAATCACCCTGGGTGCGAAATACTACCCGCGGAATATTCTGTCATTTACCAGCATAAATCTTTCTTTTGTATCACGCAGGAAAAACAAAAATGCGGTAGAGAATAGCCGAACAGGTCTGCAGGTCACACAGAAAAACTAATTAAGTAGACATCTGAATGGTAGTGTTGAGGAAAGGTCAGATCAACGGGACAAAATTAAACTTGTTGGAGTTCTTGCAGTCAGAGGTACAGGAATAGTAAGCTTAACAACATTCTTGGCAATAAATTGGCATACCACTGACATAACGACTGACAAAAATAATCGAGTGATGACTATTGAATGTTACGAACAGAAGCCTATAACACCATGGTCGGTCACGTGGTCAGACGTTGAGGCAAGAAATATATATATTTCGAGATGAAAAAGCATTTGAGTACTCCGATCTCTCCGCAGTGTTTTAGTGCTGCGTCCAACATCTGATTCCCTCTAAGGTGCTGTTGTGTTAGTGAAGAAAACTTGAGACACGGTTCAGTATCCAGAGCTTTGTGTGTCCGCGTCTTTGGCACCTAGTTCCGCTCGTGTTGTTAGCATGTCGTACGGCTGCCGCCGACGGTGGCCTGACCGGAGCTGGGGTCGGGCCGGGCCGACGGGAGGGTTTGGTGGTGGTATGGCGCCTTGGCTGCGTGGTGGTGCAGACGAGGACGGGCTATGTGTCAGCTCTGGTGTAGCCGTCTTGAACGTTCGCTGAATATCGTACACACAAGAAATAAGATATTGCCAAAGAAATGAGCGAAGTCGTCACCAGATTCTATCTGGGCTGGCATTCTTAAGCATTCATCTGTCTTCACCAGAAAACAACCTAGTTTATAATAGAAGCTATTGAGTTATTATAAATGAGGCTTTGCTTATTGTTCCAAATGTGATCATGGTGTCCATCGGGGAACAAATACGACTTCATAGTGCGAGCGGTACCAGCCTGAACAGACATTTCGAAGATTTTGCAGAGCCCAAATCACCATCACCCGGATAACAGATCTGCCATTGATTTTAATTGTTGATCCCATAAGGTCTCTCTGGGACTAAAAAAATTGGGTTCGGACTGACTCATCGGCCTGCCGTTACGCGTCATCAGTCTGCCGTTACGCGTCATCAGTCTGCCGTTACGCGTCACCAGTCTGCTGTCATGCGTCATCAGTTTGCCGTTACGCGTCACCAGTCTGCCGTCATGCGTCATCGGCCTGCCTTCACGCGTCACCAGCCTGCCGTTACGCGTCATCAGTCTGCCTTCATGTGTCATCAACTTCCCGTTACGCGTCAGCAGTCTGCCGTCATGCGTCATCAGTCTGCCGTTACGCGTCACAAGTCTGCTGTCATGCGTCATCAGTCTGGCCGTTACGCGTCACCAGTCTGCCGTCATGCGTCATCGGCCTGCCGTTACGCGTCATCAGTCTGTCGTCATGCGTCATCAGTCTGCCGTTACCCGTCACCAGTCTGCCGACATGCGTCATCGGCCTGACGTTACGCGTCATCAGTCTGCCATTACGCGTCACCAGTCTGCTGTCAGGCGTCATCAGCCTGCCGTTACGCGTCGTCAGTCTGGCGCCATGCGTCATCAGTCCGCCGTTACGCGTCGCCAGTCTGTCAGGCGTCATCAGTCTGCCGTTACGCGTCACCAGTCTGCCGTCATGCGTCATCAGTCTGCCGTTACGCGTCATCAGTCTACCGTCATGCGTCATCAGTTACGCGTCATCAGTCTGGCGTCATGCGTCATCAGTCTCCCGTTACGTGTCATCAGCCTGCCGTTACGAGTCGTCAGTCTGGCGTCATGCGTCATCAGTCTGCCGTTACGCGTCATTAGTCTGCCGTTACGCGTGATCAGTCTGCCGTTACGCGTCATTAGTCTGCCCTCATGCGTCATCAGCCTGCGGTTACGCGTCATTAGTCTGCCGTTACGCGTCACCAGTCTTCCGTCATGCGTCATTGGCCCTCCGGTTACGCGTCATCAGTATGCCGTCATGCGTCATCAGTCTGCCTTCATGTGTCATCAACCTCCCGTTACGCGTCAGCAGTCTGCCGTCATGCGTCATCAGTCTGTCGTTACGCGTCACAAGTCTGATGTCATGCGTCTTTGGCCTGACGTTACGCGTCATCAGTCTGTCGTCAGGCGTAATCAGTCTGCCGTTACGCGTCACCAGTCTGCCGTCATGCGTCATCGGCCTGACGTTACGCGTCATCAGTCTGCCGCTACGCGTCACCAGTCTGCCGTCATGCGTCACCAGTCTGCCCTCACGCGTCATCAGCCTGCCGTTACGCGTCATCACTCTGCCGTCATGCGTCATCAGTCTGCCATTACGCGTCACCAGTCCTGCTGTCAGGCGTCATCAGTCTGCCTTCATGCGTCATCAGCCTGCCGTCAGGCGTCATCAGCTTGCAGCTAAGCGTCATCAGTCTGCTGTTACGCGTCATCAGTCTGCCTTCATGCGTCATCAACCTCTCGTTACGCGTTACCAGTCTGCCGTCATGCGTCATCAGTCTGCCGTTACGCGTCACCAGTCTGCCGTTACGCGTCACCAGTCTGCTGTCAGGCGTCATCAGCCTGCTGTTACGCGTCATCAGTCTGGCGTCATGCGTCATCAGTCTGACGTTACCCGTCACCAGTCTGTTGTCAGGCGTCATCAGTCTGCCTTCATGCGTCATCAGCCTGCCCTTAGGCGTCACCAGTCTGCCGTCACGCGTCTCAGCCTGTAGTTACGCGTCATCAGTCTGCCCTCACGCGTCATCAGTCTGCCGTTACGCGTCGCCAGTCTGCCGTCATGCGTCATCAGTCTGCCGTTACGCGTCATCAGTCTGCCGTAACGCGTCATCAGTCTGCCGTCATGCGTCATCAGTCTGCCTTCACGCGTCATCAGCCTACCGTTACGCGTCATCAGTCTGCCGTCATGCGTCATCAGTCTGCCGTTACGCGTGACAAGTCTGCTGTCATGCGTCATCAGTCTGCCGTTACGCGTCACCAGTCTGCCGTGATGCGTCATCGGCCTGCCTTCACGCGTCACCAGTCTGCCGTCATGCGTCATCAGTCTGCCGTTATGCGTCATCAGTCTGCCGTTACGCGTCATCAGTCTGGCGTCATGCGTCATCAGTCTCCCGTTACGCGTCATTAGCCTGCCGTTACGCGTCGTCAGTCTGGCGTCATGCGTCATCAGTCTGCCGTTACGCGTCATTGGTCTGCCGTTACGCGTGATCAGTCTGCCGTTACACGTCATCAGTCTGCCCTCATGCGTCATCAGCCTGTGGTTACGCGTCATCAGTCTGCCGTTAGGCGTCACCAGTCTTCCGCCATGCGTCATTGGCCCTCCGTTACGCGTCATCAGTATGCTGTCATCCGTCATCAGTCTGCCGTTACGCGTCACGAGTCTGCTGTCATGCGTCATCAGTCTGCTGTTACGCGTCACCAGTCTGCCGTCATGTGTCTTTGGCCTGACGTTACGCGTCATCAGTCTGTCGTCAGGCGTCATCAGTCTGCCGTTACGCGTCACCAGTCTGCCGTTATGCGTCATCGGCCTGACGTTACGCGTCATCAGTCTGCCGTTACGCGTCACCAGTCTGCCGTCATGCGTCACCAGTCTGCCCTCACGCGTCATCAGCCTGCCGTTACGCGTCATCACTGCCGTCATGCGTCATCAGTCTGCCATTACGCGTCACCAGTCTGCTGTCAGGCGTCATCAGTCTTTCTTTATGCGTCATCAGCCTGCCGTCAGGCGTCATCGGCCTGACGTTACCCGTCATCAGTCTGCCGTTACGCGTCATCAGTCTGCCGTTACGCGTCACGAGTCTGCCGTCATGCGTCACCAGTCTGCCCTCACGCGTCATCAGCCTGCCGTTACGCGTCATCAGTCTGCCGTTGCGCGTCACCAGTCTGCCCTCACGCGTCATCAGCCTGCCGTTACGCGTCATCACTGCCGTCATGCGTCATTAGTCTGCCATTACGCGTCACCAGTCTGCTGTCAGGAGTCATCAGTCTTTCTTCATGCGTCATCAGCCTGCCGTCAGGCGTCATCAGCCCTGCAGCTAAGCGTCATCAGTCTGCTGTTACGCGTCACCAGTCTGCCTTCATGCGTCATCAGTCGGTTGTTACCCGTCACCAGTCTGCCGTCATGCGTCATCAGACTGCCTTCATGCGTCACCAGTCTGCCGTCACGCGTCATCAGCCTGTCGTTACGCGTCATCAGTCTGCCGTCATGCGTCATCAGCCTGCCGTTATGCGTCATCAGTCTGCCTTCATGCGTCATCAGCCTGCCGTTACGCGTCATCAGTCTGCCGTCATGCGTCATCAGCCTGCCGTCATGCGTCATCAGTCTGCCTTCACGCGCCATCAGCCTACCGTTACGCGTCATCAGTCTGCCGTCGTGCGTCATCAGTCTGCCGCTACGCGTCACAAGTCTGCTCTCATTCGTCATCAGTCTGACGTTACGCGTCACCAGTCTGCCGTGATGCGTCATCGGCCTGCCTTCACGCGTTACCAGTCTGCCGTCATGCGTCATCAGTCTGCCGTTATGCGTCATCAGCCTGCCGTTACGCGTCACCAGTCTGCTGTCAGGCGTCATCAGTCTGCTGTTACGCGTCACCAGTCTGCCGTCATGCGTCATCAGTCTGACGTTACCCGTCACCAGTCTGTTGTCAGGTGTCATCAGTCTGCCGCTACGCGTCACCAATCTGCCGTCATGCGTCATCAGTCTGACGTTACCCGTCACCAGTCTGTTGTCAGGTGTCATCAGTCTGCCGTTACGCGTCACCAGTCTGCCGTCATGCGTCATCGGCCTGACGTTACGCGTCATCCGTCTGCCATTACGCGTCATCAGTCTGCCGTCATGCTTCATCAGTCTGTCGTTACGAGTCATCAGTCTGCCTTCATGCGTCACCAATCTGCCCTCACGCGTCATCAGTCTGCCGTTACGCGTCATCAGTCTGCCTTCATGCGTCATCAGCCTGCCGTTACGCCTCAGCTGCTTGCCGTTACGCGTCATCAGTCTGCCGCCATGCGTCATCAGCCTGCCGTTACGCGTCATCAGCCTGCCGTCATGCGTCATCAGTCTGCCGTTGCGCGTCACCAGTCTGCCGTTACGCGTCATCAGTCTGGCGTTACTGCGTCATCAGCCTGCCGTTACGCCTCATCAGTCTGGATTATGCGTCATCAGTCTGCCGTGACGCGTCATCAGCCTGCCGTGATACGTCATTGGCCCTCCGTTACGCGTCATCAGTCTGCCGTTACGCGTCATCAGTCTGCCGTTGCTGAGCGCGTTGTGAAGCTCATACTTAACTGAATGTCAGGGGAATGGGATATGAAGGTAAGTAAGAAAGTGTACCCGTGGCTGTTGGTGTTCGGGCCTCTCGCCAGCATTCGAGGCTTGCGAGTGAATTCTTCTGTTCTGCAAGATGATTGCGGTCTGCGTTATTACCTGTGCATCAGCCAAATTTGTCTTGAGGGGTGCGCTGATCAGCATACATCCGAAATTGTCTCTACTAAATTTAGGTTATCGTTTTCTTTGTGCTTAGGCTAAAGAAAAGCGCCTACGATGGATGATTCTGTTCCTGTTGCCACAACTGCATCATTCGCTGCACGAACCATGCCGCGTAGGATGGCGACTGAGAGACGGTGTACGTCCCAGAATATTTAGTTCGAGACTGAAAGATTCAGCTGTTGCACGTTACAGTGCAGAGTTGTAAAACACAATAAAATCCCTCCTACGCCAGCTGGTCCCATACGTGGGACACAAATCCTCCATGCTTGGAAAAATCTAGATGGTGGGGTCAGGGCCTACACTATAAGCTCGGTTTACCATAGGTCCAGATCCCAACGTTACACATTTCAAAACGTTCGAGCTAAGCCATGAAATAATGTATGCACTTACGGCATTAGGAGCGATGTTGTAATATTTCATGACGAAAGATTAGCTTGTCGTGAGTCGTAAGGTGCCATAAATTTCGACTTTCCAACGTTGCAGAATGTGGGTAAAGACGAGAAAGGCTTGAGGGGCACATTATTTGTTCCGGAAAGACGGGACGCATGGGGATATTGGTCGGGTAAGACGGGGACGAAATCTTAGCTGGCTTCTCTGATCCATTAATCGCTAGTTATACATGATAGATTTCAGCTAGGGAACCAGCGCATTTCGGTCATCTTCCCCGGGAAACTACGCCTCAGCAATGTTCCGCAACCCAGAGCCCATGGCGCCCGGGTAGGCGGCACGCCGTCCGTTGGCCGCTGCTGGCGCTGCCGTCCGTTCAGGAGTTGGCGTAGGTGGCGCCGACAGCAGTCCAGACGCGTCTCGGTGCAGGCAATGCCAATACGCTCAGGTTGGGCACAACACACAAAGATTAGTACACATTCCGCCACCTGCCAAACAGAAGGTCACTCCGGCAATGGCCCATATCTGCTTCGGTGTATGTCCGTAACGAACCGACACTTACTCAGATTAGTCGCTGACATACGTCTCGGCATCGTTCGCTCAGGATGAGGTTACGTATAGGTGGCGCCAACAATGGCCCATGAGAGATGCTCTTCTTAAAAGTCAAGAACAAATCATGCTAACTCGAATTTTACATGTTGCAGTTCTTTCACTAAGGATTAACTACTTCATAGCACAACTCCAAATACCATTTTCATCGAGTTAAGCTATGATATTAACGAAGTTAGGGGACGACGGGAAGCACGGGGATCGCGCATACATGCCATTTTTAGGGTATGCAGAACAGATATTTCGAGTAACGAAATAAGAGAGCACTTACATTGGTCGGTTATCCTCATAACTCGTTGGTAGCGTTTTATTTCTTCACTTTATGTGCAGGAAGAGAGTCGATCAGGAAGACAAACAGAAGTAGAAACAGTCCAAAAAATAGGCCTACTGAAGTTTACGAAAAAATCGCAAATTTTTGTTCTCACAACGCCCTGGCAACTCGGAGCCTGGGGCTCCGTTGTTCCGCATTTCCTGTCTGATATGTTTTCGCGCCATCTCCGTTCTTGTTCTTCCTGTTTATGTCTTCTCTCTATTTAAACGACTCTAAAACCTCCAAACAAAACGAAACAAGACGTTTGGTGAACCAGCCTACAAAGCGTCGAGGCTTAAGTTCAAGCTGATTGCATATGTGAACCTTAATTGACATATAAAGTACACGCAAAAGCTTTGTTGTCATCGTCGTGGCCAAGACAGTCGTTCTACGACCATTTCCTGCACGCTGTACAACGCACCCACCCCTCACCAGATACTATACTCCCGAGTTATTTAGACCCCTACGTAGTAACGTGTTCGCCAGCTTCGTCAATAGTACCATGACATGTATTTGGTCATGTGATGACTTTCCTCTAAGTTGCACATTTTGTCAATATTTTTAAGATATACAGGAATAAAAAGGGCTGTTTTATGTTGCGAGAAAACAATGCATTTCTTTACAGCATCACTTGGAATGCACTCTTTGTGTGGCTAACGATGATGATGATGAAATTGGCACTAAGTCCAATTTGTGACGAAATACATGATCTTTTAATACCAACGTGACGTTTACTCATTTCAGCATCAAAAATACATGGAAAATGTGGCAAGTGCTTCCGTTTTTCTGTCTCCTGTCGGCTTCTGTTCTTTTTCTGAAGGCACCACCAAGTGTTCCCCGAGTGGGTCATCTACCAGGCGAAACAGGAGCAGTGGTGGTGCTGTCAACTGTACCATTTGGAAAGTCCTGACCAATTTCTCCATCCGGACGATTAGTAACTGCGCTTGTGCTGGCTGTGCTTAAAGTCAATGACGATGTCTTCAAACGTATGTCGGTCAAAGGGCCAGACTCTCGTTGCCTGAAAGTCTGATAGCCTCAAGAGGCACCACAGCACGAACGTGACACCGAACATTTGCGAGGCCAAGTACACGGTCATGAGGCGCCTTTGGTGTTTTCTGCGAAACTTTTCAGTTGACTGTTGTGTAATACTGCATAGCTTCTTAACAGCCACAACTAGAACCTGAAGTCGGCGAATGCAGTGAACTGGGAGGGCCTGTACTCAGGGGTCTTGAATTTTACATCAACGTGGCTTTGGGAAGGGGACGGGAGTCAGGATAAAGTGACCCTTCCGCATGCAGATACTAACCTTATACCGACGACGGCATCAAAATTTTCATTTATTGGCTTTGTGAATATATACTGGGTATAATGAGAGAATAGCGAGCATTAACAACGTCTGTCCGATACAACCCTTAGACGTAAACTTAAAAAAAAACACACGCACACATTGCGGTAAGAACTTTCATCATAGGTCGTAGTACGCCTTTAACATTAGCACTAGCGTGCGGTAAAAGGTTTCCGGCCTGCTGAGATCCATTGTTAAGTGAAAAGGTCAAGGGTTACGGCCCACTTGGCATTTACATTTTACTAGGCTATTCTTTGTGGCATCTTCTAAAAATGAGGTACATGCAACCTTTGAAGCATTTAGTTTACTTAAGTCATCGACCTCGCAAACCAACGGCCAAGTGTAACCGTACAACAAACAAACTTCCGACAAAATGCCAAGTGTATCACCAACTTTCGCAAGCAAACTGCTACATAATCAGGCACGTAGTCAGAATGTTCCTCGGGGAAATGTCAAATTTTTCGTATGCCACTGGCATATGACAAAATTTGTAAGAAAAATAGCAGTTTTACGTAATTTACCTCATACTTAACACACAGGAAAACATATAATGTTTGCTTTTGCAACATATCAATGATCACTATTACACATTCCTGCGAAATCGCCATATATCCATTGTAGACCGCTTGGTCCGGGGGGGCGCCATGACCCCCATGGCCCTCCTTGACTACGTCCCTGTATATAGCACCACATAGGGCCGGTAAAATGGTTTTTCGGGACCGAGGTCGTTGTTGCATTTTCCACCCGAGACGGAAGGTCGAAGCTGGAAAATTCAACGACGACCGAGTCCCTGCAAAATTATTCTGGCCTAAATATGGGCAATATATAGGAGCTTGGTATGACTTTTACCACATGTCTCCTGGTCGCACGGAGAAGCAAAGGCCATATTTCCCATATTGTCTGGGTTATGACATCGGTAACCAGACCATCTGTGAGGACGACGAGATCGAATATTTTATACATTCTGCAAAAAGTGATTCCAACAAAATGAAAACTAGCTACTGGGTTAACAATTTGAAGGACTTCGCGGCGACGAAAGATGTTGGAGACCCAAAGCACTTGCATACAGGACCCAACAAGTTGCTTTATTTGTATGTGATACAGTTAAAAAAACCGACAGTGGCGATGACAAGACCAGCTCTATACATTCAAGGGTCTTAATTTTTGGTCCGTATGTTAAGGAGATGGGCAAGGGGGACGTTGAGAAAGATACACATTACCAAGGGCTGAGAGATGTAAAAAGGCTAAACTTAGGCTTCTCAAGTCTGAGGGGAAGGGCAATCGCCCAAAGCAAGCACTAGTCATCAGCAAGGAGGAAGAGCAAATGCTGTATGGCGCAGGTCTGGGTCGAACAGCCCTGAGGCCCTTCAGCGCACAGTCTGGTGGCATATGACGGTGCTATTCGGCCACAAGGGCCGTGGTAAGAGCCGCCAGCTGGGATGTGGTGCTGTGCAGCTGAAGGCCGACCTCATGGGTACCGAGTACATAGCATTTAACGAGCGGCTAACCAAGACCCGCGACAGGAGATCGGCCTCTGGTAGCTGGGCGTTCAAGCCAAAGGCCTTGGCAAATGTGGAAAACCCCGGCAGGTGCACAGTACAGACGTACAAACTGTTCTCCGCACGCCGCCCCATCAAAATGTTGCAGGAGGACGGTCCTGTCTTCCTGGTAGTAAGTCACTGCTGGTGCCCTGAGAGTAGTAAGGAAGCGCAGTGGTATAAAAACGTACCTATTGGGAAAAACAAGCTCTCTACAATGCTCAGCACAGCATATGAAGGCGCTGGCATCGCAGGCAAAAGAAGCAACCATTCGTTGCGCAAAATCTGCGTCAAAAGAGAACGTGACACGGGCTACATTAGGGAGTATGCACCCCAACTCCCTGGTCACAAGTCTGTAACCAGCCTAGCAAATTACGCAGTAGCTGGCATGAGCGTACAGAAGGCACTCTGCACGAGCGTGATGACTGGGGTCCGCTTCGGTGGGACCAGAAGCGACGGAGCAGCATCGATGTCGACAGCGGCGGCCGCAGTTGGAGCGACTCTGGTCTTCCATATAACTGTCAAAACGTTGATGTGTCGAGTAAATAGGTTCAGGCTTGCGGGAAGTTACTGCAGTTTGCTTGCAAAAATTGGTAATGTACTTGACATTTTGTCGGCATTTTGTTTGTTGCGATGGTTACACCTGGCCGTTGGTTTACGAGGCTGTTGGCCTAAATGAACGAAATGCTTCATAGGTTACAGGTGCCTCATTTTTAGAAGATGCGTGAAAAAATAGCCTGGCAAAATGTAAATGCCCGGCGGGCCGAAAGCTTTCACCAGTTTACTTAACATTGCAACTCAGCGGCCGGAAACTTTTTACCGCACGTCCGCGCTATTGTTAAAAATGTGTTATGACGTATGATAAAAATCACATCACACTTAAGCCGGCATATGTTTTCAGGACCTCCGTCGTCGTTGAATTTTCTTGGAATTTTCCATACTCGTTCTTCGGTCTTGCACGGAAAATGCAACTACAATTTCGGTCAAAAAAAAATTATTTTAACGACCCCAGGTGGTATTACGTAATTTCCGAACTGCGCTCATATTTTTGCTTCTAAGGCATCAAACTCCGGTCCAATAATAGACATACTCAATGTTCAAGTGCCTGACATTGAAGTTAAGAAAAATATCATGGGAGGTATGCCCAGATTTAAAAAGTGTCTGATATTTCACTAATTTCCCCACTGCCTTGACCTAAGGAAGAGAGGGGATGGTAGGTCCCGGTGACCCGAGCTGTCCTACCTTTGCCCATGCACTACACAATTACAATGTATGTGGCAAAATCGTCCTCCCACCAGTCCACTGGGAACACCTGTTTCGACATCGTACCACTCAGCCTATCACAAGGCGGAAATCCAATATCACAGAAATATCATGAAGCGACATCGTATCACACGTATCACATGGCGAAAACCCATTTGGGTTATTTGTGTCAGCTGAATATAAACGGCGGCTCACTTTGCATTAAGTGTAAAATGAACTCATAGGTCAATGTCATTAAGCGGTGTAAGCCACCCCTCAAGAGAACTCAGCTTGCACCTGAATCGTACGAAAATGAAAGAAAACTAGGCAAAATTAGATTGTTCGGCACTGCAGGTTATTCAATTCGTTGTATCGACTCATGCCGGGGCAGAGGATTTCTGGGCAGGAAACTCTGGAAACAATGCCAGGTTTCTGGATGGGCCTCGGACCGAAGTAAATGTGTTGTTTCCAAATCAAGAACCAAGTGGGTGAATGGTGGCAATTACTATGCAAGTTATAGCACCTGTATGGCGGATGGCAGCAAGAAGCAAAGTGGTGCTTTAGGTAGGAAGTACACAGCTGGCAGAAATGTGCAGAAACATTTTTAATTCTTTCCATGATATTGCAGCATGAAAAGTGGAGAATTTATGATAATGAAACAGCCCTCAAAATTTGCTTCGTGATCGTGCATCATCATTTTCACGTGAATCAGTCGTTCATGACGGCAGTCAGCTGTATGCATTGCGTAATTGCACTGGGGCTGCGACACCTCCGTAGAATAACCAGACAGTTCGCCACAAATAACAGGGCTTTTAGGCAAGGAGCCCATTGTTTCATCCTCCTCGCAGGGGAGAGGGGGGAGGACAGTTGGTGGCCAAGTAGGTCGGCAGACGCGCAGGTTCCGGAAATTTGGGAGGATCAAAGAAAGATGCCGACTACGAATTCAGGGATGTGTTCATGGTCACTGCGCCAGAAGGACGACCACTGGCCAGCAATGACGCGTTTGTTGAATTCAGCCTCGGCGAAACGTTTTCAGAATTTGTGGACCAAAGGTCGATTGCAATTCGTTCCATGCGTGCAAGGTCATGGGATGATGTTAAATTTCCTTAACCTAGACGGCATCTGCTCTCGTTTCTTCCTTTTCTCGGTTCCGTCAAAGCCCCATCGCCCTTGGTTAAAATGATTTTAGAGTGGTTGGCTTTTACTGGGTACGCATAATTCGCTTTGCTTATTCAACTTTGTTAGGTTGTCGATTTTGCTGCAATGCCATTTGTGTGAAAATTTGCAACATAATATCAGGTAGTGCGGTTTTTATCTGTCGGAGCCACGTTGACTTTATCGACATTATGCTCATACTTCTTTCCTTCGAGGTCGTTAACTGATTCAAGAGACTTAAAATTGTTAGAATTGTTGATATTTCATGTGCATGTCTCCTGGTTTTCATCATTTCCGTTATCTATATACTATTTTATTAACGTGTGTCTTTCTGTCGTCAAATCGTTGTTCCGGTCCAGGCCCAAACGGATCGGCGGACCTGCACGGGCCGTGCACCGTTCGAAAGGTCTCGCGCGCCACCAGAAAATCCGCCAATTTTCGTCGCGCTGCGAGCCATTGTTCCCGCGTGCCGCGCGCTTCAAGAATGATTTTTAGGCCATAGAGATAACACGTAAAACGGGAAACGCACGTCAAACAGTGTTTCGGTTCCGACGAGCTTTTTCGGCAACCACGGGTTGGATCGGCTCGAAACGCGTCAGCTTGGAATGGCAATTGAAGGAGGTATCGCGTGACACTCGTTGCGTTTCACTGCGTGCGGCACGTGCCACGCGCAAGCGACGGCAATGTAAAAAAGCTGTCTCTGAGCGTTTTTTAGAATTGGGTGCGGTGCTGGTGATCCAGACATCGCAACTACTCCGAAAAAGCATCACGATGTAGCCCCGGGTGCCGTCTTTAGCTCGCACCAAAAGCCTGACGGCTCTGGCCCACGGTGCGGGTGCTACACTGCCTGGAACGAGATGTTGCGGTCATTCTCGAACCCCTCATCGATTCGACTTCAATATCGCATAGAGGCCTTAGTTTTTTGGAATGAAAATTATATTAGCGTGTAGCTCATTCTTTTGTGCCACATATCAATCCCAAAAATCATCGTATTTTATTGTAGTATGCCTGTAATAGACCATTTGGTAGTCTTACGTGTCCTAACGCGGATTAAACGCGAAAAAAATTCATGCCGGCTGCAGACACAGGCTCATGTAACAGCCAAATAAAATCAATAGCGCACGCACTCCTCAAACCCTAGGATCCGCAAACTTAAAAACTCGGCACGTTTCGTTGCCAAAGTAGTCTTGGTTCCTGAAAGCTGTCATGGCCACACAGGGGCAGTAATTCGAAATGGATACTGTATAAAAAGAAATTGAACAACGTATCGTTTAGCATACTGTGTGCCAATGAAGAATGAAGAATTTAAGAAGAATGCCCAGACCCCTATGTGCGTAGAATGAACTTGAAGTCGGCGCGCCCCTAAGCCTCAATAACCAACGAAGAAGAATGCCATGGGCAAAGAGGAAGATGGCTATACGCCATGCTTTTTTACCTTCTGTATCGGACGTCGAGGCAGCCACCAAGATCGGATCATCAAAACGAAATGCAAAATAAGATCAAGTGCATTCAGAAACGAGTTTGTCATGCACAGTAGTGTCCAGCAAGGAGCACGTTACCGTCATTTATGACATTCCACGTCCCAGAGCCCAAAACTAACTAAGGATCCCAAAGGTAAGACTGCTTCAAAGCTGATACTTTTGGAAACTGGGCAATTCATTGTTTACAAACCTTGCTAAGCGAAGTAAGCGGCGAGCCTTAGTTTTTTTTTGGTTCATGCTAAGTCACGAGGCTTGACTGAGTCGCCCAAACAGTGATCTCGTTCAGCTTTGCTGTTCAGGGTGGGCGTTGCAGTATCTCTAGAAGTTCACCAATCAGGTCACTTGGAGCACACAAGGAACCTGCAGGAGGGCCTTGCAAGGTGCATTCTACCCAGGCACTCGTTGAAATCTACGTTGTACCAGTCATGGAGCACATGGACATTCTCATGTCTTTATCTTCCGCATCGCCACGCTGCAGTGCGCGTTGCTGCCGGCGGTCTGTCGGCACGGCACGTGTCGGCACTCGACGCCGTTTTGCCCGTTCCTCCCCCCCCCCACCTGCCGCCCGGGCGAACATCACACGAACCTAATCGCCGCTTATCGACGTTCACGACGCCTGCTCCGTCCCGCCGTTCCTCGAGCGGCCCGCAGCGCACATGACCGCCGTTGCAGGGCGTATCAGCGCTGTCCGGCTGCGTCAACACTTGACCGGCGGCGGCGGAGTGCCCTGTCGCCGACGGCGGCGCCGGCCAGCGGCTATCGGCGCCGCCGAGAGCTCTCAGCCGCCGTTTGAGACGCTTGTTTGGCTCCGAAGGTGAGGGGAGGGGAGCACCTGAGCATCCGCAGTCAGCTCGTTCTGGGGCACGAGTGCCTCCGAACGGAATGCGAATTTAGAGGCGCTGGCTGGCGAGTGTCACACGTGCACCATGCTCCCTCAGCGGATAGCGTATCCCACGAGAGCAGCGAAATGAAGTTATCGGCATCCAGATGCCATGCGACTTTTCAGACCGAGGATATCTCCGCCGAAAGAAATGCCGGCGTGCGGCCGTCGAGCTTTATTCGAGTTCGACTGTGGCTTGGAACCACATGCTATGGATTGTAACCGGGGTATGGGCGTTTTGTGTGCCCCCGAATTTGTCGAGATAACTTCCACTGTTGGTAGCTAGCGCGAATAAAACTTTGCAAATACCATTTCAGACCAAGCAAATGAACTGCACGCTATGAGGCAGTCTAACGAAGGCAAGGATGCCATACCCTTGTCACTCTAGCGGTTGGGCTGAACACTGCAGTGCCAGTTGATAGGCAACATGTGCGTTCCGCTGGTGGTACGTTTTCAGTTTCTTGCTGTGCATTGGTTTGCCATGACACGCACCTATTTAAAATCACAAGGATTGCACGGAATGACTTTTACGATACATGCATTAAGTCTGACCCGGATTTTCCGATGGAAGGCGATGAGTAAGACGAACAAGCAGGGATATGGGTCCTGATTATTCGTGACGGAGAACCTGTTCCTGTTCCAGTCCACTGATAATCCTACGGCAGTTGCGCTAAACCCAAGTCATCGTGGCTGACATGATTAATGTGTGTTTAGGCATGTTTGGTATCTTGCCCTCAATTTTCCACTTGGTGCAGCAACGTACCATATCCGAAGTCATGAACTAGACAGTCCAGTGTGCCATATGATGGTCTATCCACAGTCGGAAATAGAAATGCGACAGCACGATAAGTTTAGCCATTAAAGATATTCCGTTTTGATAATGGGACGAAAAAATTAAAAAGCCGAGGGAAGAATTACCGGGTTGCAGCGAAAGTCAAATCACTAACAGAAATCAAGAGCAAGTAATGGTCATCGCAGTTTTGATATACTCCATGTCGTTCGTTTATGACAGTGCAAACAAGCAGTACAATATAACAAACAAAGAAGACGAAAAATCGATACAATGTTCCTCCCTTCGTCGTTCGACTTTGAAATTGCACCCTGAAGTAGCCGCAGCAGCCACATACACCGGAAATCGAACCCCATGGGTGCTTACATAACTTTATGCCCAGCATCTGGTTTTGGGCTGGGTTCATTTGACATGCTTAAATCCGTATCGTCTGCAGCACGGGTCGGGAAGAGACGCCGACGTCATGGCCCAACTCGGCCTCGCGGCCGGCGGCGCCCTTTCATCTTTTCCGCGAAGGTGGATTTCAAAGACCGGCCCTCGCCTTTGCGGCGCGGGCCACGCGGCCTCAGGAATTAGCCGTTTGCTCTCGGTCGTCCAAGAAGCGTGCTTTCATGATTCGTTTCCTGGTCTCTCGAAACGGGGACAGTCGGACTCGGAGGCGGCGGCGCCCGTCCCCAGTGGCGTGACCGTGGGCCCAGATCGCGTGTCGGCGCCTCGCTCGGTGCGTGGGTGGTCGCGTCGCCCCGGGGCCTCAGACCTGAGGCCGTGGCCGGACCCCGAGGGCAGTCGGCGCCGGGCCGGCCGAGCGACCACAGCGACATCTGGTGCGGCCGACGGGAGGTGACGGCGGCTCCTCCGCCGTCCTGTCCGAGCTTCGTCCCCTCAGGCGGTAAGCAGCGCGTCTGTCGCCGGCCGGCCAGCCCGACCTTTCCCAGCGATGGCCGCAGAACTAGGCCCCTGAGCCAAAGGCGCTGCATGAGCTGTGGACCCCGAAAAGAGGATCTTCCCTGGTTGCACTCAGGTTCAGGTTAGCAGCTAAGAAATCAGCCTACCAACTTTGGCCCAGAGTGCGTTCAACGTGTATAAACAAGAGTCATTTGAAAGTCCGGACCCTCTGACTTTCTCGGGCATCGTACGCTTCTTCTGGTTTTATAGGAACTTTTCGCCAACATTCTGGAACGTTTGTGTGTAACCAAAACGTAAACTTTTGGCCTTCCTGAGTACACCTACACTTTTTATCTAAGCCAGATGTAATGAATGTAATTGAAAAACATTGCAACAAGTAAATTAAAAATGCCGTTTTCATCATCAAATTCTGAGCAACTGGTGGAAAAGAATCAGGTGAAGTTGCAATATTTTCTTTTATATTCAAATGGATGTAATGGTATTCAATTCCATGCTTTCCAGTAGCATCACCAAAACCCGAAAAAGAAGCACAGCAACTGGCATCAACATAACGCTGTCTTGCCATTTCCATGCAATATTATTAACATTTTGCGCATAGGCAGATGCTGATCGGGGGGGATCTGCGTACCCCTCATCTTTCTGACTCGTTTCTGTTGTTTCTTGAACGGATCTCCGGAAGTCTTCAGTTTTACGGAGAGGTTTCGGGTTCAGGAGGCTCCTCGTTGCATTCTCTTAACTCCTCCCAAAATCTTTAATCCGTGCCTTTTGGCCTCTCAAAATCGCTTTACGCGCCAAACATGGCAGAACTGCCGCGCTGGACAGATAGAGACGACGCAAGTTCATTCGCGACGAAACGGGAGAATCGACTGCGGCCTTGCTTCCATTGATCATTATTGGTCCCGCAAATCATCGGACGTCCGGAAGTGTCGAGCAGTATAGAACGCAAAAACGATCCTGTTTTAGGTTACATGACAGCCAGTAAGAGCCGGATGAGGCGAGGAAGAACGGTTCGCTTGCGGTCAAGCCAGGACAAAAAGTCTCCTGTCAAACTGAAACGAGCTGGCCGAAGCTTGACAGTCCCAGATGTTTTTCCCTGAAAGACGTCATCTTCAAAAGCCCAGACGCATGCAAGTCTAAAATCCAGGAGCACTCCCACGACTAGAATACGGATCTCCATTTTGACTTGCTCTAAACAGAGGGCCGCCCTTTTCTTTGAAATTTGTCTTGCTCAAATATCAGTCTCTGTTCGTCTTGTAAAAATTCATTTTAGTCACTCGGAATATATTGGCACGGCCAAACACCTACTGCCTGGCTTAGTCTGGGAACAAAAAAGGACACACAGGTGAACAGTACTAAACAAGTTTCTTTAAAATACGGCTATTCAAAGTAATCGAGGTTACCTTTGAACGCACTTTTCTGTTGCATTTGAATAAATACCCCAAAACCCATAAATACCCAAAAAAGAAACAAATTGCTCCGTCTCAACGTATCCCATTCACTTTAGCGCGTCTCGCTGTTCGTTGCATGCAGATCCCCATTGCCCACGGCGTGCCCATCTTTGGGTAATGCTGGCGTCCCGAGTGTGTTTCCTGGTGAATTTATGAACGTGATGTACATCGCCGAACCAGTGGAACAATCCAGTTGAAGTCACTTGAGCCCGAGGTTTGGACGTAAGGTCACGTAGCGTCTCTCAGCTTCGTTCATGAGAAGGAGACCTTCCAAATCACTTCACCCGCCTGGAAAAAAAACAAGTATGACGGCGCCCATGATCACCTCCCCAGCCCTCGGAATGAAGTTTTTAGCTTTGTTCCGGCAGCTAATGGTCCCCTGAACCAGCATCCTGACGTGGCAGTAGCTGTGGAGCCAAAGCAGCTGGTGACGACGGGCCGTTGGGTAAAGGAACTGGCTGCTTTTAGGATGCAAATAGGAGAAAGTCCAAGTTTGTTTGAGAATGCCACCGGCATAGCCAGCTTAACAAGCGCCAAACTGAACAAGCCATTTTTCCGTCGAAGCCCTGGTGGATGATGATTTCTGAGACACCAATATTTCTTGAATGGCCGATTCCGAGCTGGAAAGCATGTCCCACAAAAAAGGCGACATTTAATGGGCGTAGTTTTGAAGAAAAGCGCCTGATTTTTTACGTAATAATCCGCATACATCGCACGCGCTGCGGTATAGTCTTTTCTCCGAAACATTCATTAGTGCCGGGGCTTGGTCAAGATGAGGTTCATAATTGAGTAAAAATCATTTTGTACTGAAAAGTACGCAACTACCAAATCTTCACGACAGACCAACTGGACGCAGTGTTCCGATCTTAAAACACTCGTTGCCCCAAACAGTCAATCTGTCGTTGGGTACACAAGTTCGGAATTCATAGAACGGTGCACAGTCTGAACGCTTCAGTCCCGGGCACGGTTCGGAAAGGTTCGGGAAGACCAAAATCTCAAAGAACTCCAGCCAACATCGCCGCCGTCGCGGCGTCAGTTGCACGAAAGCCGACAAAATCCCCTCCCCGTCTTTGCCAAGAGCTCGAGCTGTCCAGGGATAAACTGTAAAACATTCTGAAAAAGGGCTTGCAAATAACACTCATACCAAATACCTGTGTCCCGTAAACTCGAACCCCAGGACATGCAGAGAAAGATGGCGATGTGTCAGTTGTTCACTGAATTACCCGAGCAGCAACAAAACCTTGACAATCTCGGGTTCACAGATGAGGCACATTTTTGCTCAGTGGCCATGTCAACGGAAAGAACAGTGTGTAATGAGGTCCAAGCCTGATATCATACTCCAGCGACCATTGCATTCAGTGAAGTGTGCCGCATGGGTTGCGATGTCTAGCGTGGTTTATCGGACCATTTTGGTTCGAGGAAGGCGACGACCGCGCGGTTACAGTGAAAACGCAGCGGTACATTGAAGTACTGGGGAAGTTTTGGAAGTATCTAAGAAGAGTACAGGCGTGTAGGCGTGCCAGTCAGTGGTTTCAACAGGACGGGACCACACCTCATTGTTCCCACGAATATAAAAGTGGCTCCAGAATCACTTCGGTGATAAAGCGATCAGTCGCCCACTCGACGTGGAATGGGCGGTTCATTCCCCTGACCTGTCAGCCCTCATGCAGGACCATGTCCATGAAGGTGCAGACATCGCAGACAATCGCTGAGCTCAAAGCAGCAGCGGAAAACAAGATTCGAGCGATCCCCGTCGCTCAGTTTGTGAACGTTCTGAACAGTTTCGCTGAGCGCATTCAGATGTGTTTGAGCCTGAGGCCAAAAACGTTTACAGCATGCCATAAAACAGTCATAAAGTCAACACGAGACGTTTTATCGTTATCATGTTTGGTAGGCTAAACATGCAGTGTATTCGGAAGGCGAATCGTTGGGTAGGCCTCTAGTCTGTCTGAAGGTTCAGAAGTCGTTGTAGGTTTCAAAGTGGCAACTCATTCTTCAGTCGTAGTTTGTCCTTGAATATGCAGGTATAGAGATTTCCTGTAGTTTCCAGCGTTGCGGCAAATTTCGGAACCATGACTGGCTCCGGAAAGGAGTTTTCTGGTGGCTCCTCCGAAACACAAACGTAGCAGGAAAAGCCCGAATCGCTGGCTGACCTGGCTGTGAGGACTGCAGCCAAAACTGATGTGCCATGGGTCACCGGAGGGCCCCCTTCGGTGAAAAACTTCTGACGTTTTGTCTGAAGTCACTTGTTGTTACAGTTGCCAAAAGAGCTCTGCCATAACAAAAAGTCCCTGCACACCAGTTTGCTGACCCCATCACACGACACCGTCTGTTAGCTTATGAAAGCAGTCGAGGCCGTCGGCATGGTTTCTCGGATACCCCTGACGCCGGGTGAGGTATGATCGCTGGGCCTTAGGCCGTGCACAGCGCAGGCAGCGCCTTGTGGCGGGGGTCTTCGGCTCCAGCCGCAGCCGAGAGGCTGCTAGGGAAACCACCAGTGACCCCAGTATTGCGAGGAATTGGATCCCGATAAACCGGCGGAGTTTTATACTCGAATAGTTTGGCCCACAAGCGGCCCAACGTAGTGCAGCAGAGAGACAGAAGGGGAGGGAGGAAGGGGGGTTGGGGCATGCATGCGTCGCTGATTATTCAGAGACGCACGGCAGCGCAGTTAGACGGTTCGTCGTCTGCAGCAGCGTATCGCCTTGCTCTTACACTGCGCGAATCAGGTGGCCTCGAAGTGTCGGATGGAACACGCAAGCTGCTTATGATGTCTCAGCTGCTCTTTTGGTTAGAATTAAACAACAGGTGTAATTTCAAGGGCGCTATCCCCCTATCGCAGTCAGCTGGGCCCGTGTGTTTCTTTCGTCCTCGACGACACGTCAGCCTTCGAGCAGCTTGATCTCAGTCACGGGGTGCACCGCTTCAAACCGAGGGCAAAGTACCAGCCTCGACAAATCGTGGGACAGGAGAAACAACAGCGCACAGAAACCGGTACAGCGTCGTCCCAGGTGGTGGAAACCACGTGTGCTGAAGGCTTCTGCGGCCAACGAGTGTTTCCAGTCTTGTCCCATGAGACTGATCGGGCTTCGTTTGGTGAGTCTTCCATTTGCTCGCCGTAAGTGCACGCAAGACTGCTGAACCATAGACATAAAAATGGTATCCAAATTCACGACTTGAAAGATTGTTGTCTACCGTCTAATTATTAAGAGATAATCCACATGTGGTTTTTGGGAATCTCAGTTCTAATACAAGTTAGGTCACAGCAAAAAGACGGCAACCAAAAAGAGATAAACGGTACAAAAGACACACAAAAACGCCTCCGCGTCGCAATAAGCATCTGCTTCGTGCGCGTTTTGAATAGCTACGGCTTAGACCACTCCACGCGTGGGCAGCCCTCTAAACTGACTGTCTTTGCGTGGCAGCAAGACGCACCCAGGGCAAATTCAGCTCTCCCACGCCCCTGCCCACAGCCCAGATGCGGCGCTTGCAGCACGTCCTTCCGGAAATGGATGCAAATGACAAGCTGTATCTGCTTTGCTATCTGTGACGTATTCGTAAATGCAAAAGTTATTTCTTTGCCGGCTGCAGGGGCGCAGTCAGGATTTTCTTAAGGGGGAGCTCAGTATGAAATGAAATCATACGAAAACCGCATGCCGGGAAGACTATGTGCAACAGTTTTCGCAAAAACTGCGAGGCTAAAAGGGGCGGGCCCCCGACCCCCCCCCCTGCTGCGCCTGTGGACGGCTGCGTCAAAAATGGTGTTACGCACGTTCCACACACGCGTTGTACACAGTAAAGGCCCTTTAAATGGCGAAGGAGTTATCGAGTGAATTACATAAAACATCGAATAAGTTATCGAGTATCGAATGCGCGTAGAAGACATCTCTGACATATTGCGACCCAGCCGCGAGACGGCTGGCAGACTCTCACGACAACGGAACCTTTTGTTTCAATAAGAAGCCGAATGCGACCCATCCGAAGGCTGTTTGATATCACATATTTTCGATAAGGCAACCACTCGATGCAAAGACGTGCAACGTTCTTCATTAAACAGAAGGTCCAATCCAACTTTGATCTGTTGCGTCATGTTTCCAGGCTGAGCAACGCCGGGTTCAAGTGCAACGGAACACGGATTAACACAAACCAAACAAAGGCTACATTCATTTAAGGTGGGTCGTCACGATGCAAGAATGGGACAAAATGGCGTCCAGAATAAAAAAAAACGCACACAACTGCCGACAGTGCAATGCAATACAGTAACGTATGGACAGAAGGGTCATGGTGGTGAATCAGCCCTTTCAGCAAAGATTGGCACTAATGAATCTCATGCTCTTCTTAGGGGATTTCTGGCTTTGTTGTCGCTGTGGTACGAAAACCATCGGCGTTACCCAAAAATGTTGGTGTATTATAACAAATTAAGAATGATAGCCCTACGAATTAACTGGTGCTGCGTCAGAAATAGTCCGTACGATGCAGGCTAGGAAAGTTTTACAGGGTCAGGAAAGTTTAACAAAATGTTCAAACGCAAACAATGGGACAGATACTATGTTCATGATATTTTGACAAATATCTACTTCATAATTAATAAGTCATATCATTATATGCCAAAAATGAAAAGTAACGGGAAAAAGGTGAGTGCATTTAATGGCACTGCACATTTAATCAGACATGAACTTCCTGCAATTAAGTCTGGTCTGCTCGGCATAAAATAAACTCGTTATACAAAAAACTTCAACAGCGCATGATCTAAGCAAGACTGACGTGTTTTCTAGCTGGTTGTGGATTCAAGGTCCAAAATGCCATACGAAAGTTCACGCCCGAAGGTCGAAAATCACTGAAGATGCCAAACCATTTGAGCTCTCCGCTCACGTGCCATGGCCGCCGACATCCAGCAGATATTGTGGGCGGGCTATGACGTAATAGCACAAATGGATTCTGTGGATTCAGCGCAAAAGCTGTTTCAGAGTCACTGCAACTAAAAATTAGAAATGCGATTGCCGTCGATTGGGACGAGCAAAGCAGCTTTCAACGTTTATGTGTAACATATCTCTTGGAGCTGGATGCACAGTTGCATCCTGGTGTCTGTCCGCTTTATGAGTAAAGGTTTCCCAGATGGCAGTTATTCGTTGGAAGGCTAAAATTTGGCGTAATGATTTCAGAGCTCTGGTGAGTTAACGAAATCTGCTCTTAAATTTTAAACCGATTTAAGGAGACAAAAAAAAAATGCAGATAAACAAACATCGCCAGTTTTGCATAGCTATAGAACTACGTTTCACCTTTTCAGAAATGCAGTCGTATTTTTGTTGCTTCTAATAAGCAGATTGCTTTTGAGTAGAAAGTATTTAGCTTAGTGCATTGTAATAAAGTGAATTGCAGCCACAACACTCTTTAAATCCATTGCGTACTTTCGAATGAGAAGGACATGATAACAAACCTGAAATGGCTTGTTGGACATTGAACATTATTGATTATTGATATAGTATTGAGATAGTAGGACTGAGATAGTACTCTGAGATATAGGATTGAGATATAGGATTGAGATAGTACTCTTCAGCCAGATATGGCGCTTTTCGTTGCTTTGCTGGATGTAGGGAACGTTTGTTACGCTGGCAAGGCTAGAACCGTTTTTCGTTATTTGTTTCCAGTCAACCTTGTGGGGTCCGTTCTAAAATTGCTCTAAGATGATTTGGTTGCTACTATACCCATTCTGTGGGTGCCGCAGAGGTGAATATTTGGCGGGTGTTTCAAAACAGTTCTTGAGTCTTTCTGTTTGAGGAAACAAAGACAGAAGTGGCATTTAGGCATTGTCTTATACTTGACTTAAAAAAGCTCGGACGTACGTGGAAAGTACTGCAAAATGTCATAAAAAGTTGCATACAAACCCTTCTGCGGAACCGTA
This sequence comes from Capitulum mitella, assembly GCA_030062745.1. Lineage (NCBI taxonomy): Eukaryota > Metazoa > Arthropoda > Thecostraca > Pollicipedomorpha > Pollicipedidae > Capitulum > Capitulum mitella. The sequence continues at coordinate 25,001,977 of CP099842.1, read as the reverse complement.
AAGATGTCATTTTTACGCCATGTGAGACGGGCGTGGGAACGATTTCAAGGTTGGAAGGGACCACCTCTAAAATCAGTGAAGCGGATTAGGAATACATCCAGACACTTAGTCATTGGTCCCTTTTTCTCTTTCTATCTGACCCCTCTCTCTCTCTTCCCAAGGGGCTCTTACCCAGACCGAACCAGTAAATGCTAATTGTTACGCAAGATGTCTAGGAATATAAGCCGTAACGTTTGGAATTTTGCACGGTTAGGTTTTCGCCTGAGTTCCGTGCTTGTAGTGTTTAACTAGCCAGAATGCCAAGACTTCCAGCTGCCTTCTCTAGTAGCTCATCCGTTAGTCAATGCAGTCGAGCTGAAAAAGTCCATTTTTTAACTAGAAAGTAACGGTCAAATGGATGAAAGCCCTGTTGTCAGAATATGAGTAGTATCTACGAAGACATGCAATTTACTATGGACTTCGAACAAAAAGAGCAACTGTCATTCCTGGTTGCTCTGGTGCATCGGGCTGGCAACAAGCTATAAGCAAATGTGTACAAGAAGCCAGCGACATCGAACGCATTCTTTAGATATGAATTAAACCACTCAACATACATGAAAACCTTTCTTACAAAATGCCTTGCGAACAGCGCTTGTAACATTTGCCACGGCAAAAAAAGCTCTGTGGGAAAAACTCACGGAGTTCATAACATTTTATCAAAAGACTACACGGCACAGTTCATATGAAGGGTAATGATACAAAAGACATCCTCCACCAGTCCCAGGCGCTACCAACACCACAAATCGCCGGACAAAACAAGACGAATATACATCTCCATTTCGTTCCTCAACAGAGTGAGTGAGGCTACATCCAGACTCCTCCGGCATCACGGCCTACGGTTGGCAACCGTTCTAGCCATGTCGGCTGGTTAAGTTGAAGGATCCTGTGCTTCGAGAAGAGGTAAAGGGTGCTGTGTTTTCTAGCCAATGCGGCGCCAGATACATTACTGAGACGGTTAAGCCTCCCAGCGTCCGTCTGAAAATCACCCTGCGAACCTAAAGCTCGGGTGCATGGACACAGCGCAACAGCCTCAGCCGTTAGTGCATTCCTTATTGCTTAAACCATGTTATGTGTCCTGTTGCGCCTTTGAATCAGATCATTATTTACAATTTGTTCACGACGCAGAGATATGTTAGGAAAAAATGTGGACAGGTCTTTGCACTTTTGTTTTTGGAATGCCTTTTTTACCATTCAATATTTCTTTTTTAGAATGAGAACTGATTCACCAGCAATTTTCTGGTCGACGACACAAAAAATGTTGAACAAAATTAACGCAATCAGCGACAACCTCTGGGCAATGCAGATAACACCATGGTATGAATACAATCACGCCTGTAATCTCGGATTAGAAACCAGCAACAAAACAGGAACAGGACGCATTGCTGCAAACCACAATTTTCATTGACTGACTGGAAACAACGGGGTCATGCTAGCGTAACGTTCTCAGCCCATTTCATGCATCTAAAAGACGTCTGTCTGCCCGTTTAATTACTTGAACACGGTCAGTAACACGACATTTCTAGCGCACACTTTGCTGCGAACTTATCATATTTCAACTTATTATATGGCATAAGTGCAGGACTGGCAGGTACTGTCGAATGTCAGGTGCCTCTCATTATGCCCGTTGTGTGTCATGCATGCCTCATCTAGTACTTGTATACACGTGCCATTAGTCGCGCGCTAATTTTTGTAACCGGCGCCTTTTTATGCTCGCCTTTTTGTGATGTACATACATACATAACGAGACACATGACATCCTACGGCCTCCACTTCGCTCCTTTCCCCAGCCGGCCCACCCTCCCCATCCGGTTAATGACGGGAATAAGGATTCTGGGACAGGGTCAGTCACCGATCCGACTGGTATCAGTTTCCCCCACCCGGAAGCGTGTCGCACCGGCAGCCAGACGTCAAGTTGGAAGGAGGTGATATTTTGAATTTAAGTTTTAAAATATTACCGTCTCGGTCGATTACATCATACATCTAGTAAAGGCTGTTCTTATTAATTTCTAGTGTTGGGAAATATCCTTTTCAGTCTGGTAATGGTTTCCTATAGTGCGAATTGCACCTTTTATAGTTGGTCTGTTGGAATTTTTGTTCAATTCACAAGTTACACTGTATTATTTACACACTAAAATAATTAAATTTACAACCGGAGGCGCCGCAGCGTATCCAAGAAAACATTGTCTGGACCATGAGGAAGTTATTCGGAAGGCGGAAGAATATTTTTAAGTTGTCTCAGAATGTTTCCCATAACCCCTTGACATCGGCACATTCGTAAAAGAAATGTTACGAATGATCCATTTTGAAAAATATACAGCTTGCCTTATAACCTGCTTCTAACCATATTCCTAGGGAATGAGAACTTACGTGTGGAAATGCATCTGTCAAGGATTCGGCATTGCAACGAATGAAGTTTAGTTCGCATGCATTTATAAAGCATCTCATGAATTTTTCACTAGCACGAGATATTGAATCCTTTATCTACCTACATACGCTGCGCAGTTGGTGTTTTTAGCCGATTAATCTTCTGCAGATGTGTTGGCTTCGAAGAAACCTTAGGCATACTTCTGCATCGTGGTACAGATCGTCTCTATCGGCTGGTGTCAGCGCTCCCTCTGCCGTCTTCTCTGAAGCTCTGATGGTTTGGACTGCACTGGCAGGGTCCAAACATCTGGTACCTGGAACAGTACGAGGTCGATCGCTTTCGAGACCGGCTGCAGCTCTGAGGAGGTCAACAGTTCAGATACCCGCGCAGGCACGGCTCCGGTAGCGCGGCGGTCGCGTTCGCAGCCGATACGCCCGATACCGGGGCTCAGCTGGAGGACGTTTGGCCGCCGGTAACTTCAGACAGGAGGGCGGCGGTCCAGCTGTTTACGCGGTGCCGCGGGCGCGGCGACGGCCGTCACTGCGCAGGCCCGCGCTACGCCTGGCGATTGAGCGCCGCCGCCGTCGGGCGCGCCGGGCGGCTCAGTTGAGCCGGTGCCAGCGGCGGAGGAGCGGTGCGCCCGCTGCCCCGCGGACAAAGACCGGGCGTGGGACGACCGGCGCGCGGACGGCTCACCCTGCCAGCGGCGGCTCGTGTTCTGAGGGGCGCCCCGGCGGCGACGACGGCCGGCAGCCATGGGGAACGTCAGCGACACGATGGTGCACGAGGACTCGCAGCCGAACCTGCCGCGCAACCCCACCATGCCGACCATCCAGGAGGAGGACGAGGACGCCAGCGACCGGTGAGGAGTCAGGCGGGTGGACGCCGCGGCCTGGCGGGAGCTGGAATTCTTTCCTGCAAGATTCTGCGATGATTAGGGATCAAAGGAGAGAAAAAATGGGGTGCAGCAGGCGGAAGCCGATCGCAGGCAAAGAGAAGGGATGGCAACAACAGGCTGCGCCTCTGGAAAGTAAATGACTACGGAAAATGTCTGAAAATCTGTGAAAACCAACGTGCCATTGACGCAAATGCTGAAGCAGGTCTAAACGTCTTCTTCTGGTGATGCATGCATTAGGCAGATGCATGGAAAGGACAGGCATGGACTTCGTATGACTAAGCAAACTTTACGCCTTAAATCGGTAGTCGTTATTGTCCTATCATGATCGGGTGGCGATTTGGACGGTAGATGTTAAGTAAACCATAAGTAGTAAAAAGGTCCAGTTCATGTGGGAGCAGCCCTGGCCCATTTGCGACATCACAGACCATCACGACACGGTGGCACTTATGTTGGTCCTGCACATAATTTTAGCTATGGTGCGTCATGCCAGACGTTTCCTGAAATGCTTGATATGCAGCAGAAACGAGTTATAAAGGCTGAACGGTATGAGTTTCTTCTGGACATATGTGTGAACGCAGGGATTTTAAAATCCTTTGGTAGAACGTTTTCTATCCCGCTGTAACAAATTCAACAGTTGTGTTATTTATACGGAGTTGATTCGAAACGCTTTTAGGACCTACTCGGACTTTCGCAAAGTTAGCTCGTCACTAATTGCACAGTGACCTTTGAAAGTTTTAATGGAGAATCCAAAGGCCACGGCAGCGGCCCGTGGTGTACGAATACAGGCTGAGGCAGCTGAGGTTTATTGGTGCTGCTCTCCTTTCAACCCGAGTGAAATGTCCGTTCCACAAAAAAGTTGGGACACCTGTTCTCAGAATCCCTCTGTCGATGCCCATAACTTCGCCGCTACACCTCGTAACTTTAATCGTTGGTTATGCTATGCCATTTTGTTCTCGTGGTCCATGAATTTTATCAAATTATGGTCATGATTTATCGTAAGGTCATCGCGTATCTCTGCGGTCAGGGTGAATCTAATGCGGCGTCTCTAAATTTGTCGGAACCGTGAAAATTTCATCTGTCGAAAGTCGTTCTGGCTGGCATGTAATAATGCTCTTACGAAGCAGTAATTCTGTTTCCCGCAAATGGAGATGACTGTGCCAGTTTTCTGATTCTTACTCCCAACAGTGTGTGAAACCTTTCATCACAGGACAGAAAGGGTGAAATTTCACTATTTTAGGGAAATCTCAACATGGCCCATGGTGTTGCCTGCAAATGTATTATCTCAGCATCGGCATGGGCCAACCCAGCTCACATATGTAGGTCGATTTTTCAAACCATGAATGGAGTTCGTGCTGTATTTCGGGCGCACAAACACTCACAAAGCTGATGTTAAGCAGCACTTACAGATGTAAGTCCTCCTCGTTCACAGCTATACGAAATCGTTGTTTCCGTTGGGGAATGCTTTTCACAATGGACGCAGAGTTTTCGAAGTTGTAGGGACGCTAGCTTAGGACACTACATCATTTTATTTCATGGAACACCCTATCTGATGGTAGTGGATCATGCTTCCACAAAATAAGGGGGACGGCTGTACCGTTACTCACTTACATAGGAGTAGGAAACGAGAAAGACTAGTGATTCACGAACAGATTTTAAAGCAAACGTATAGTAACCGAGCAAATCTTCAAAATGTGGCTGAAATGCCTACCGGGCTTTCCCGTTGCCATCAGTCATACCCGCTAGATACACGCACGATCTTATCGGCTAAACTCAATCATTTTTTACCGCTCCTCTCTGCCCGGTCTCGGCAGCCAATTGAGTCTGTCTCGCCGTCGGCGGACCCTGCTGCGGCGTCAGCTCGTTACCGAGCCTAGTGCCATCTCTGCACGATACACGCGCCCTCTGCTAACGCCTGTAGCGCCGTGCCCGTTATCGATTGCTGAGATCAGCTGATCGCGGCCCTGCTAGGCGGCGTGACCTTGAACTGGTGCCGGGATCCGGGCCGACGGCACCGCCTGCAAGTCAGCTGACAGCGATGACGGGTGTCTGGGGGTATCGTCACCGTGCACAAGGGAGAAGCGCGGACTGCCTTTGCGACGGCGTCAAATTCGGGGAAAATCGCTCAGAGCCTGAATCATCAGATGCCGCGCTGGCAGAGCTGCGATTGTGGTGGAACAGTGCTGGCTGTTCGCAGCTTTGGTTTGCTACGCACCGTTTTCCTGCACTCTCATCTCCATCGTTGCTCTCACTCCGTTGCGTGATGCTGCAAATCAGTGCAATTTGTGTAAGCTTGTTTATGAGGTGATCTCTGAACCATACCGACGTCTGGCAGATGTTTAGAGTTAGGCGCTTGAGAAACGCATTAGAAATAAACGGACTGTGTTAGGAAACAAGGCACAAGGGCGCGGCTGGTTTTTCAGGCCGGTATTCACTTAAAGGTATAGTTGAACCCCTCTGGTGTTCCGCAAAACGGTCTTCCCTGCTCAGTGGTTTTACTCTATCAAAAAACGCACAGAATATGCTGTGGTTACGACAGCTCCCTCATACTGTGAAATGATGTCATGATTCGCCTGTTTTGACTCGGCCTTGACCATTAGGCGTTCATAGACGTCGTAGTTCATAGTATGCAGATGCGCTCGGGATGCGATCTTGAGTCGAAACGGACCAGCCATCTGCGTTTTCCCTTGCTAGTTCAGTGGTGAGTACCAAGGCACCCTGGTTGCCGTGAAACTACGCCCCCTATTGGAAGTCGTCTTTCCCCTAATATTTTAATTACGGCCTCGCGTAAAATTTTTTGGAACTCAAGTACAAATAGTCATTAAAACGCCGTACCTGAATTTAAATAAAATAGATGCGTTCGCGGATTATGGAACAGAAGTTTACATGTACTGCGACCATTGACATCAAGAAAGAAAATAGCTGCTAATCAAATTCTACGGAATGTGCACAACTCCGCCACCGTGGAACAAAACTCAAGTCCGAGAATGCAGACCCTTGAACTGGTGCAAAGCGCGCATGGACGCGCGCATTGGTAAAGATTTCAGCCATGCACGTTGAAATCTAGCATTGTTAACAGTACGATCGACCTAATAATCCATCATTGGGCTACGCATCAGGACTAGTAAAGTATTAAAATTAAATGACTCATGCTGCCACCTTTTTGCTGGGGAGGATACAGTGGACTATCAAAGAACAATACGGCAAATCGCGGAATGGCAAACGGTAGAATGGGTGTAATATTTTTAAAGCGTCGCGTGAAATATGAAAATCGTTCGATCTAATTATCAATTAATGACTTTGCAATTTCAGATGCGTTCTTAGTACACAGAAGTCAACTGACATCTTTTAAACAGGAAATTTAAGGAGTAGAAAAGGCATCGCAACAACGGTAGTTTTTGGGTCTTGGTGACTTTCGACCCAGGCCAAGCTTCACGGTCTGTGTTTTATCAGTTCGCGAGCCCTTGCCCCTCCCCCGCCCGCTGCGATTGATTTCCGCCCCGGCGATAACATCTTGCGTACCGGTCTCGACTCGCGGCCTACCAAAAAAAAAACGCCGGTCAAGTGCTTTGCTCACGAGTATTGCAAGGTCCGTTTCGCTGGATAAAAGTTAGTGCCTCTATAGCGCTGAGATTGCAGGCTTCCGTTTAAAGTGCTCACCGTGATTCAGCATGAGGATTTCATAAGACGTCTTTAGATTGATCTAAACACTGAATGAGTCACAAAATCTGTTTGCACACCTTTTACTTTGGGCGCATTTGTATATTATCTGATACTATTTCATTAATATCATCCCAGTCGGGAACACGTTTTAAAACGTTGTAATCCAAGTCTGAGATACGTTTTGTGTCGCAAACGAATGAAAACTTAAACTGAAAACGCTATAATCGAAGTCTGAGGTACGTTTGGTGTCGCAAACGAATGAAAACTTAACCATTTGCGGAAGTTATCGGCAATGTTATGTTAGCGGTGTTGTTAAACTGACCACTAGGAACACACTACCGACTATGCTCGTTATCACTGTATTCATCACACGTGCTGTCGGTCACGACTGGTGGTATGGATCGTGGTAAGCGCGGATCCAGGAAATGGCATCACCCGTCTCCGTTCTGAGTCCACGCTGGCGAAATATCCAGCGTGGCCTCGGAACGAAAATATCCAGCGTCAAATAACCAATATTTGATCCAGGTGAAATATCCAGCGTCAAATAACCAGTCGGCCATATGACCGATTGGTTGGAGGAATGATTACGTAAGTCCGTTTTTTTGACAACCAGAGTAAGCGCTCGATGATGTACATGCTCCGGTCCCGGCTCTGTCATAGCTTCGTTATCAATTGCATTGATTTGTTCACTCACATAACCCAGCCGGCCTCTTCCATATCGATACATCCCATAGCCACAATGGTTATGACCCATTGCACAAATATCAGCGAGGTGGATGACATATGCGCATACGTTCGCAGCGTCTCTCCATAGCACCGTATGGACGGCCCGCAAAATTAGCCACTGCCAGAAGCTGCAGATTAAACATGTTCTCGGCTTGGACTGAATCTGCTGCTCAGAGGTGGGGATTTCTGAAAATTGCTGCGGTGTCAGGTTCGATGGGTTCAAAGGTCGCTTCTGTCCAGTCAACGCCGAGTGGTCACGGACTAGAATTTCCACTCATCGGCAGGATCCAGGCTCCGGTTCGACAGATCTTCAGCCATGCTCACGGATTCCATCCTAGAAATTACTTCATGTTTGTGATTGAAATCATCTGCACACAGTTACTTTGAAATGGAAAATCGGAATAACAAATCTTTGGTAATAGATTGCATCTGAAAACAGATTTTTCTCGATTTTGGCCATTGCCTGTGGTGTAAATGGACGGATGGTGATTAGTGATAACTACACTTAACAAATAACTGACTGAAATATCGTTCAGGCAACTCAGATGTGCGTATTTTTTGGAGGGAAGAAGGAGAGAAGCATTGCATTATTTTTGTCTACCCACAGGGCGTATAATATTTCTTAAGCGCTAAACTGAGTGCATTCAAATTCGCCACTTAATCCGATGTTTCGCACAGAGTCTCATCAACGTGGCAAGACTCAGAAAACGTTAGGGAGCATGATTTTATGCAAAGGCAGGGTTGTCCGAATAAATTCATGGAAAATACGTGGCACGTCGCGCACCCATCCCCACCGACTGCCGGCGCTGAGGACAGCTGTCTTCATCAGGTGGCCCCTCCCGTCTCCCCGCCCGGCCCCCGGGCGCGGGTCAGGCACGTGAAGCCCGGTCACGTCTGCTCATGGGGTCGCGGACCCCGCCCGGTCCCGCCTGTACCGGTGGTTTACGAGTGTTCCGCGGCGGCCGGCACGGCTTCTGTTCATACAATCAGCGGGCGAGCCGCCGCCAGCCGCTGGACCGGGGAGGGGCGGCCGGTGCCCGCCGCCCTCGGCGTGTTCCGCCCGACGAGGGCCGGCCAGACGCCGCGTAACGGCCGCGTTACGGCCAGACGTCGGGCGTGTCCGTCCGCCTGTAATGAGAACTGACGAAAGCCGACCGAGCCGAGCGTCAGCAAAGGCCGCGGGCGGAGTTTTTACTGCGGGCGACGGCGCTACGCCCGGGCTGCGCCCGAAATCGCGCAGATTGCATCGGCCGCCTCTGGAGGGGCGAAGCGACCGCCGGCTGCTGAGGCTTGTATCTGTTGCCCCACGCCCTGTCCGATTCCGCCCAAGCCTGATATAAGCTGCGTGGGGTGCTGCGAGACGCCAGTTAGCGGCCAAAACCAAAGCCGAGAGAGAGCTACTGGGAGGAGCAAGACGCCATGGGTGGGCGAGAAAAGAGCGTGGTGACCAGAGTCTGCTACTTGTTTTCGAGGTAGGTAAAACAAATGGAAGGCGGAAAAGGAAGGCTCAGAACGCGGAAATAGATCCGCTTAATTTGCCGCTGTTTTCGGAAGGAGTTACATTAGAGGCAAATGTGTTTCGCAACCATAAGAAAATAACGAGGAACTGAATATTTGAACATGGGGCAGGGAAGCAGAAATAACAGAGGACGATGGTGCTCAAACGTGCCTATTGCGGGACCAGAATGAAAACAAACGGGAAGAGAAAAGAAATCATGATAAAAATATGGTATGTATGAAGAAGACGATATATGGGGCCAGTGAGGTATAGGACAACGAGTTATGGGATAGAAAGAAAGAGGGAGAGAGGGAGGAGAAGAGGAATGAAAACGAGAGAGACAGAGAGAAAGAAGGGGGAGATATAGAGAGAAAGCAGAGGACGAGAGAGAGGGGAGAGAGGAGCGGAGCGGTCGCCTGGCAGCTGAGTGTTTGCCGGCTCTATCTGGGGCTCAGCTGGTACTTGATGCTGGCGGCCGGCCGGGTCAGCGCGATAACCTGCCACAGTGCGCGAGAGACGCTGACAAGAAGGGCAGGTGGCGGCTGCTGGGACCCACAGCGGTCGGGAGGCGCCGGCGGTCCCGGGTCCCGGAGCGGGCGAACCGCCCAGTGATTGTCCCCTGGATCACACAGCGAGCGGCCGGGACTGTGGCGGCCAGGTGGGCGTGTTTTCTCCCGTTGATCCCCCTTCCGTCAAGTCCACGGTCTCAGTCGGCTCGGTCGGCTCGCTCGGTTGGCGGCAGCGCACCTTCCGCCGGCTTTCAGACGGCTGCTGTTACGGCGGTGGCGGCTGTGATGTGACATGCGACGCAGTTCCGTCTCCAGCGAAGGCCCTAGGTGAGTGCGCGTAACGATTGCGTAATCTTGTCTGGCCGCTCGCCAGACGAACGATCAACAGGTGGCCTCGCGCCTTTGTCTTCGTACTGGTTGATGCTTTGTGTAAGGCCGATGCCCAGCTGAAGTGCAGTTTTTACGCCCTGAAATCATTGGCATTTTTTACGAGGGTCCCTCGGACATTGCCCCTTTCTCGTAGATCCCTAGTGAAGTCTCACCTACTATGTGGCAAGACTATTGTGCTTTTTCACCTACTTGGCCATGGATATTTAAATCTCTCGGGGGAAATGATCATGTAAGAGTAATCATGTAAGTGTTCCTGCCTGATCTTTCTTCATTGGAGCCCATGGTACCCATGACCAGTAACTTATATGCTGCAAGAAAGTTCAGACAGGCCAAAGACGAGAGCTGTGCTTAGGCCATTAACACAGCAAGGGTGAAGTCTCTTCTCCTTGATCCATGGCATGTATGATGTCATATGTGTCATTCGTGTGTGTTTCTTTTTTACATGGCTTCCCCCATAGCTCTTCAGTCAAGGTGATGGATGAACTTTATCTTCCATTTCTTGCAAGCCACATCTCCTACGATGAAACTTCACGGAATGGGGCTCAGTCCTCCGGGCTGCCTGCTAGCTCTGCTCTCTATCACGGTTTGGATACAGCTCTGTCATCAGATTCTTTGCAGCGGACTCAATGGAGCCGCTTTCATTTGCATATATATTAGGGCCGCATAGTCGCAGTGGTAGAGAAGCTGAAAGCCAGCACGGACCGCGGCATAGCTTGGAAGTGATGTGAAAAAGATGTCGCCAAACTTGTTACTTAAAATCGGAACTTAGTTGTCTTGGCGTTCAGCTAGAATCGGATCTCGTCGCGAGCCTTAATCCTATTTGCACGCGGTGGATTTCAGCTGAAGTCCATAAGGAGAGGGATTTTCCCCTCACCCGTCGAGATCTGCCATCTACTGCGCCAAGTTCGACGAAGCAGGGTTTACACTATAGCTTGTGATTGCAAATCAATTGCTCACATATGCCAAAACAACAAACACCTAGTGGCAACTCTAAGAGAATAAAAAGGGCAAAACGACCGACATCCGTAACTGCAAGTACGTACTTTGATATAATACCAGTTTTTTGGTGTTTGGTCACCTTTAAAGCATCTTTGGAAGCAATTTGGGGCAGTGACGGATTGTGGGTATCGACCACGGGGGAACTCTACGGCACGGATTTGTTTCCAACATTAGAGACAGTTCTCGATAAATCGTTGCGATTTGTTTAACTCAGCTTTTCCTTGGATGACAAGGCCAATTTCAATGCCCTGGCATGAGGTGATGGTTGCAATCAATTAGATATGCCGATGACCTCGGGTCAAGGCAACCAAAGCTGTGGTGATCGTGGTGTACCGAAAATGGCAATGTCCTCTCAGAAAACCAAACCATCTTGGTTTGGTTTTCTGACAAAAAGCAGAACGATGGCTCGTTCTGCTGTTTTGTACCTTTCCTTTACCTGGCCTGGATCCTTCTCTGCCAATGCACGTGCAAGCATCCGATGTGTATGTATTTTTCTCAAATGCTACCATTGGGTTGAAATCAGTGATGTAAACCATTGGCAAGTGTGGGTCGTAATCTGGGTGTTCCACATTAATTCTCCTGGCCCCGCCCCTAATTTTTATTTTGTTCCCTCTGCAAAATACGATTTTTACATCGATGTTTTAGTAAGTAAAAATGTTTACTTATGGAGCCATACCTTGTGTTCAGCACACAGAACCAACCTACACATGGCGTTCCCTTGGGTTGTCATAATTCCCCCTGCACTCACCCTTCACAACCTCCCCAATTTTTTTAGACTAAGTGGGTGATCGGTTATCGAAAACGTCTGCATTAAAACTACAGCACTGTCAAATGTCGGCTTACAGGCCGATACCTAAACGAGCGCAAAACACATCTGGAACGAGCGCAAAATGGACGGGCATGTCTCCCAGGAATGTGTCATTAAGGCCTTCCTGGTTAATGCAGGACAATAAATTGTGAATTCATATACAAAAAAGATGTATAGAAAAATCGCACAATTTCGGTGCGTGCGGCAGTTCAAACGGTTTGGCTTTGGGTCCGTAGAAACCTCGGTTGGGGCGAATCGCTCCCCTCCCGCGTGACAATAAGGTTAACTGCATTTTCTGCTAAGTCACCGCGCCTGTCCTCGCCTCAAGAAGGCCCCTCCTTTAACGTTACGGGTCAGAGGAAGCTGGCGATTTCGTTGAGTTTTCCGTTCGTCCGTTTTCTGCTGCCGGATCTCGGGAGGTGCCGCGGTGCTTCATGATTGCACTTCCAGGTCCAGGCCAAGTTTACCCTATCTGTTCGGCGTACTTTGACCTTTGAAGTCAGGGAGAAGGTAATAATTAGCGAACAATTTTGGTTATGCTTACGTGCTCCGCTCTCGCTCAGGATTATGAATTAATTTTCAAAACATCATAAATTAATAATCTCCCTTTAAGTTTTGTTTTCTCGTGTTGAGATAAATTAGCGATTACCCCATGCGATTCTTCGTTTTGTACGAGCAGGCAATCATTTGTCTGCCCATGGTTCATGCAACTTTCCTCTGTCACAAAAGGCTCCCGTGTGAATAATGGCATTCGTGCTGTGACTCGCATTTCCACAACAATGAGCCAGTTTATTGGCGTCCCGCTCCATATCGACCCTCAGTCATCGTCCTTGCGCAGCGTCTGTCGGTGACGACCTATTATTTGCATTTATGACGCGGGTGGAGACGTGCTGTGGAAAAGTACATGAGCCATCTCGGGACAATACCGTATTTACGTTCCGTACGTTTATCGTCGTTCGTGAGGTTAATTAGGTGTTGACCCCATGGGCGGATGCGCTGGACGCCCTGTACCATGTTTTGACCTGCACCGAGCGCAGGGCGTGCCATTCGGCTCGCCTCACCTCCTCGCAGCTGTAAGGATTTCCACGTGACAAGCCGTTTGATACCGGGCCGCCGACTTCGTCAGCGGGTCGTGAACTGCGGCTGGCACGGCGCCAGCTGGCGGGACGTTTGAGCGGTTGGCGCCGTGACGCGCCGGCCGCGGCCGCTCCGTCCGCCGTGATGAGTGCCGTCCGCGCACGGCACCAGTTCTCGGTACCGCCGCCACTCGTGTGTCGGCGCCAGGACGACGCCCGCAGGAAACAGTTCGGTCGCGAGGCACGCGACGTCCGCTGCTCACGGCGCTGCGGCGATGGCGCCGCGGTCTGCGCAGGACGAGTCCAGCTCTCGGCTGACGATCGCCCGCCCCCTGCTCCCTCAGGTCGCACTCGGGAGGGGTGGCCATGGCGCCGCACTCGGAGGAGGAGTCCCGGCCCCGGTTCACGATCGGTGACCGTGGCCGGCCGGCGCCGAGTGAGGAACAGCAGCTGAGATCCCAGCCGCTCAGAAGAGGTGAGTCACCTGACACTGTGGCAGTACAAACGCGCATTGTTTGTCGCATGCTTTGTAACGCGCGGTAGTCCATTCTCCACATAAGCCATCGGACACCATCGTATCTTTAAGGGAGTTGCTATGGCTATCCACGGAAGTCGTCGGTAATTTTTGTTCCCTATTTTTGGCGTTGTAACTTCGTAAAACTACCGTCATTCTGTGAACCCATTGCAAGAGTAGGTACAGCAGTCACCCTTCTCTGACAACAGTGTTCTCGTGGTGTACAAAAAATGACATAATTTTTGCGTGTATTTGGGTCCTTTTTGCTCCACACGGGGGCTTTGGATCAGCGCCCGTCTCTAAGCAAAATCCTGGTTACCGTTTTTGATGTCACCATTATCTTCCCAGAAAGAGTAACATGTCTGGTCTGGGCAGGTTCCAAAACCACACTTTAACGCTTAGATAGAACGAAATTGGACGACTTGAAATGAATTTGAACAAACAAAAAGACAGTAAGTGGGTGAGCTGAAGTCAGTTTCAAGGTCAGCAATTTTGAGTCGTTCGGATTGTTGGAGAATGCCAGAATCTAAAGAGCCGCACCATACCGGAAACAAACATCTCACAAGAGGATTCATGGGACTGGTTCATTGGCTGCAAGTACCAAAAGCCAATCCAAGAAAGTGCAAGATGTGGTGCGCATGATGAACCCGAGACCGAAGGGTTCATGATTTTGGTCCGACTCATATCTGCAGCTGACTCGCGACACCCTCGGCGAGACGCTGGAACGATAAATGACCTTTGTGTCGATACAAACTAGACGTATGACTTGTTGTAGCAATGATCAAGTCTTTGTCGTCAGCACAGCGAATTATTTCCGGACAGATTGTCACATCTACAAACATTCGGGAATAATAATGCATTTCCCATTAATTTGGAGATCTCGTTACCCGTACTTGACTATTTGAGTGTTTTGATGTAAGCTTGTGGCCGATAGTATGCGTAACATTTGTACAGCCCGCGGCTTGTGTCAACATCCTGGAGTGATTGGGCCTTAAGTGTTTCCAACGCGTCGCATCGCTCTTTTTGATGTGGCTATGACGAGGATAGCGAACTATGTCAGCCGACAAATGTTATGTTATCCCATCCCAGCGAAACCAATTCAACATCTCATCGTTTGCCTGAATGTTTGGCTGAGACCGGCAATCAGCAAAGAATATTTCTTTAGTGTTTCGTTTTGAATTTTCTCTCGTGCGGAGTTCAAAAGCCTCGCAGTCTGTCTTTAAATGCGAATAAATGTGTAGTACCGTGGATAGAGAGATTGAGGTAAGTTATGCAGTGCGGTAGCACAGATCACCGCATACGCTTCTCAGGAATTCCATGTTTAATCTTGATGGTTTAATCCTTTTTCCTCATTTTATGCTCCATGGTTTCCCTTGGGCAATGAGGAGAACGCAAACGTTTGGTGTGCACAGCTTAAAGCAAAAACCAGTATGTTGAGCAAAAACCTTCCGATCAAAGAATGGTTTTTCTAAGGTTACTCTGGATCTCGACGGTGACCAGTTTCATTCATATGTGGGTGGGCGGGGCTAAAATTAGCTGGTAGAAGTCGATACATCCCAACGAACCTTGCTCTGAAGGCTGCTATATGGGTAACGCTCTATGTTACTGCATAGTTCCGGGGAAAGGGTAACGGGATGTTGAAAACTAAAATAAAGAAAATATAACATGTGCACCGTTATGCCCTTGTACTTACCTGGCTCTTTAAACACCATCAGTGCCGTCCATTTGACTTATTATGAATTTCAGCATTGCAGCAGTGCAGCACACAACAGAAGAACTGTTTTGCATTACTCTTTTCTCTCCTTTTAGGTACAGTAGTATACTGAATATAAAACAGGTGCCATTAGCAAGTTTGATAAAATTTAGTCTTTACGGCGAAAATGAAAGCCTTGGTGGAGTAGTCCAGACAGATCAGCGCATGAAACGTTTTCAAGAGAAACATACTACCACAGAAAAGGGGGTATTGATTTGTGTGAATTGTGAGGTCTGTGAAATACGTCATGTCCTGGAACGTTCACACCGTCTGAATAATCGCCACCGACGCCAGCCGGCTGGCACAAGCCGTGCTGAACGTCGCACTGGACAGTGATTCACCTCTGCCGCGGCGATCTCAGCCGTTTCCGTCTGCGGAGCGGCGGAAATCGCCGCCAAGTACCGGCTTCCTCCGCGGGCGCGGCAGACAGACCGAGCCCGGCCGGCCGGCGGCGGCGGCGCCGCGGTCTCGGTTGCCTCAGGGCCACGCGAGCCGCCTCGGCCGCCGGCCGGCCGCGCGCGCCACGTGGCGGCACGTGCTGGCCGCGTGCTGCGCCATCTGACCCGCGTCCTGGGGCCTGCAGACCTAAACCTCTGCAGTCGGGGCGCAGTTGTGCGCTCAGCTGACGTCGCAGCCGGGTTTTGGCTTATTCAAGACGGCCTGTCGTTTAGATATGAGCATGTTATACCTTTTAAAGTGGTGGTAATCCATGATATAACATTAGTACTGAACAAATATAAGTTCGTTGGTTCCATTTTTTTCTACATTAAGGCAAAACTGGAGGATTGTTTATTCTTTCGGGTGCGTTGTTCAGGGCCACCCGAACAATGAATGCCTAGTTTGCTATTGGATGCTGTCATCGGTTGACTGACTACCGTCGGATGTGTAAGACGGAGTAGTAACCAAATACCATTCTTCAAACTGCGCACAGTTACGAATCATATTTGTTTAGTTACATCTGCATGATCAAAAAATAGGTGTCGAGGGCTCTATCATAACAAAGGGATGGCATGACGGTCTCCGAATCAGCAGGTCAATAGCACACAACAAAGAGACAACACTCCTTGTCTTCACCAAGGTGCAATCATCATCCGGGACCCACCCCACCCCTTCTCGCCCCGGACAGAGAGCGACGTCACGGGTGACGCAGTCTGAGGCCGGCTGGGGCTTGTTTGCGAGCTGCCGGCGGCGGCCCTGCTTGGTTTGGCATGGGCCCGGGCGCGGGCGGTTCGGAGAATGCCTTGCGAGGCTGTCTCACGCCGAGTTTCCCGACCCACCTCCGAGGAATTCCAAACATTTTCCGGGCCAGATGCGCTGTCCTCTGCTTGTTATGTGTTGATTGCAAGAAAGCTCGCAGGTAGGCTCAAGATAAATCGGACTTATATTCGGCTTCTTTGTTAAAAATTACAACGAACACAGCAATGGGCAAGGAATGACAATGACTCCTTGCTTCACCGATAAGAGGAACACATGACCAGCAAAACTAACAGTAAACTGATAAGCAGACAAAATCGATAACATCTGTCGTCCCTCCCCCTGCCTATGGCTATGGTTAACATCGCGGCTGACCCTCAGCCCAATGACTCCTGACATAATTTGTCTTTTTTTCAGATTTCGATGGGACACATGTCCTGTCGAAATCTCAAATGAGTGAATTTTCAAACAAGGAGCAAATTTTCAAACAGTGAACATCTTATCATATTAAACATGTATGTGTAATGTTGTCACCATTTCCTACCGGTCGTAGCTTTCTTCTCACACGGTATCATCACATCCCAGACGGGCTATAAAAAACCGCACACTTTCGGGAAATAATGTTTAACAAGTTCCACATGGACACTTGTTTTCTAGCCGCTGCCAGAACACCAGTTTTAATCACCAGATGGTTAACTCTGTCCGTTGATGGCAATTTGGTCTGGTGATGGTCGGGCACCCAAACAAACCGACATCTCAGATCTGGACCTTTGAGACCAATGGTTGGCCAGCGTTTCCAGCCCAGATAGATACATGGGTCTGTCACATTCAGCCGAAGCACGCGGTCAAGTGAAGTCTGATGGATGCGTTTAGGTGTTCGTGAGCGTTCTACTGCTGATGGTGATGCAGACACGTTGCCAGGATTTTCCTCGGGGCGGCAACGCTCAGATTTTGTCATACACCACTGGTATATGACAAAGCTTATAGGAAAAAGCAACAAGTTTACGCGACTGATCTCATATTTAACCCACAGGAATACATATAATGTTTGTTTTTGCAACATCTTTGATCACTGTTTCGTATTCCTGCGAAATCGCTATATATCTAGTGTAAACCACTTGGCTCAGAGGGGCCATGGCCCCATGGCTACGTCTCTGCCTGGACGTTATCCCACGACCAAGCCTTACGCGTAGGTCGTAGCTGTTCCATTTCTCGCTTCTAGCTGTGCCGTGCGGGCCTTTCGAAAGGGAGTTATGATGGTGTTTGTGGTCGGACTGATCTATTCGAGCGCACCTGGGTATCGAGTAAAAGATGCTTAAAAAATACAAACATGTGTTGTGGTAAACGTAATGCGATCGAGAGGAAACGTTCTCTTTACTCTACCCATATAGCATCACAGTCCCCCATGCCAGCCTTCGTGGGGGAGGACTGAGTAGTTACTCAGCATCAAAGCTCCGTAATCCAACACGCTGACCATCTGACTTCTCGGGTCCCACAGAGTCAGCACCTGGCGGCGGGGATCCAGAGGGACCGGAGACGGAGGACCTAACGGTCGAGGTACCGCACGTGGTGCCTCCGGACGGCGGCTGGGGCTGGGTCATCGTCGCCGCCAGCTTCATGTGCAACGCCATCGTGGACGGCATCATCTTCAGCTTCGGCATCCTGCTCCTGCAGCTGCTGCCAGAGTTCAACGAGGGCAAAGCGAAAACGGCATGGATCGGATCCATCCTCTCCGGATTCTATCTGATTGCAGGTAGGTGTACCAGTGGTGTGCACCGCACCCAGTGATATGCTTCTTCCGAGCAATTAACTAAGAGCGTTGCCTTTGTAGCTTTTTAAGACAGGTATCTGATTGTGTTAGTAGCCATCCGCGGAACTGGAGAAATGCGACGTTTCGTCTGTAAGCAACGTAGGACAACTGACGCACCGTCACCCAGTGCCATGTAGTCTGCCGGCAACACATCGATGGTACTACTGGCCGTGGTAACACCTGCTTTTACTGTAATTGCCATTTTCGCAGCCTTGAGTGTTGAGACTTTGGCACGCAGGCCGGTACTTGGGTTCTGATGAAAGAGACTTAAAAACGCCCATGGCACTCAAACAGAAGTTTAAACGGAGATCGATATAGGATCATCAGAGGTGAAACATTTCTTTGGTCTTTTGTTGATTAATAGGAAATTTTGTTCGTAGGTGCACATTAATTTTCCGAACCTCAGTCGTGGGCTTATTTCGTGCCGGTCTTCATAGCGTCATTATCTTTCACCGAATTATACATTTATCATTAGCTACATTGCTGGGATTGCTATAATCGTTCTCTTGGCTGGAGACGTTCAATGCGTTTACAGCTCGCTTTTAGCTTTCTGCAAACTCAGTCTGCATGCGTGCAGCTACTCGGAACTTTGCGTTTGCGACTTTCATCCACGTGCAGCTGGCGGGTGGTGGGCCTGCAGCTGACGCGTGAGACTCGCGGGTAAATATTTAACGAATGTTTTGCACCGAACAGCGCCGGTGATGCCGACTGTCGCACCAGGCCACGGGACATGGGGAGGGGTCCATCGCGAGCAGACACGTGTCTGCACGGACGGAATGCACGTTGTCCGGGTTTTGATTCCAAGTCTTAGTTCACCGGGGTAAGTGTTTCGTCACCTCGACACCACTTCGCTCTGCCGAGACGTAACCTTTCAGAGATGACGCTGTGGCGCGCTCAGGCCAGCTAAGGGGTCAATACTAGGCGGGAATAACCTGAATTCCATCGGGACGGCGACGCCGAGTGCTCGTGAGTTCCTCCCACCCCGAGCCGTGCCGAGCGGTGCGTCGCCCGGACTGCGACGGAAGCACGTCAGTGGTGCTCTGGCCTTGAGCTGGTCAATACAGACCAAAGCGACGCCGTTCGGGACCAGTCCTTGGGTCAATAGCCAATCAGGGAGATGAACGGAGGAATTACCAGGTTCATGGGAGTGGAAATTTATCCAATAGTCTCAGGCTATCCTGGCCAATGCAGCCGACGCGGCGGCTCGTGAATATGCCATATCATGCACGTACGATTTCACTTCTGTACACATGGCTGATAACTGTTGGCAATATTTATGACATTCGGCTGGTAAGTTATGTGTTGTTTTGCAACCTCATTTCTACAAAGCTCGAATGAAAAGGCGTAACTAAATAAATATCAGCAATACATATGGAGGGATATTTTGGCATAAAATTCATAGGAATTGGTGGCTTGCTGCGTGCTCTTGAACAGAACCGGACCGTGCAGTTTATCCGAGGTGCATTGCTGTATAGTTGCAGCGCTGCGATGGCGTAAACAACGGAGGTCGCATAAAACAGAAACAGAAGAACATCGGTCCTCTCGGTGATAAAACAAAAGACATTACGAATACGATCGTGGGAACGCTATTCTTCAAAGCAGTTTTGCTCTGAAATCTCAAAGAGCTGGAGTTGACTCTCCAGGACCTACCGTGATTCCACGTGCTTGCCACCGGATTCAAAGGGAACGACCGCTCCTGGTATGCTGTACCGCACGACTTGTCTGTATCCGGTGCAGTTGTTTCTCCAGGCAGTGGTTCCGGGTGTTACTCCGCGTCAAACGATGCCTCCCGAGCCCCACGCTAGGCTAGCCCGTAAACATGGCGACATCCAGCAGCTTTCAGACGAGGCGAAAGGCCTGCTCAGATGTTTACAGGATAAGTCCACAAATACCACCGAATTAGGGACGGAGCTTTCCATAGCCGATGTCGGTGCCCAACCGGGCCTGGATACCGAAGTTCAAAATCCAGCCGATGAACTCCACTTATTTCATTAATGATATGCTTTTACCTTCTGTCAAATATACCGATGCCCACGTGAGGCCAGTGCTACTCCTTTGTTGTTCGCAATATATAATGTGCGTGGATATGTTCGGGGCTTGCTCGGTGGGTGCCGTCATACTGCGTGCCTTCAAAAAGAAAAGCTGGGTACGCATGGTTGCTCAGTACCATACAGCCTTAGTAAAGGACTTCCTGTCACGTTTTTGATCTTCTACATGACGCTTATAAGCTACGAATAGTGTTATAAGTGGCAGTAAGTCTTCCTAGATTCGGCTTAGGCAGTTCTTTTTATCACGTGCATTTTCATCATGACTAGAAGTATTTGAAATATTTCCAATGCAATAAAACCTGGTGTTTACAGAATTCCACACAAACTGGCAGGGTCACTGTTTACCAGGAAACATTCAGTGCCACTAGCAGGACGACCCTATTCGCCGCCGTGGAGGGCTTTATGTAACAGCTTTCTTTAATTTCCAGCATATCTTAAAGCCTTCAGGAGATCCAAGCCTCTCATCTATGCCAATCTCATGATAAACACGAACATATAAGTATGCCATAACTTTTTTAGGCCGGCATGTTTTTAAGATGAGCAAAACGATACAACTTAAGACATTCGAAAACGCATTCATTCAGAAACCATTGGTTATGTTCGCCCTAAAATTGAACGTGAAGTTAAATATCCCCTTGCATTACAATCACCATCATTGTTTTCTGCGAGAATCACAACACATGCCCCCGCGCCTGCCGCTCACCCCTCTCTGACGCTCAGCGCCATTCATTGACGGCTGAGACGTTGTATTCTGGCGCCAGAGTCGCAGTATACGGCTAATAGATAATGTCCTGCACGGCACACGTTCGTGTAAACACTTGACGTCCGACCCACTTTATGGGTTCCGGCCGCGACGGAGCGGCGCGGCGCACACGCACCACGGACGCTGGCGGTCGGCAGAGGCTGCGGTCTGACGGTGTGGGGTGCCGCTGTCGGCAGAAGCTGTAAATCTGGCGGTATGGGGTGCCGCTGTCGGCAGAGGCAGCGGTCTGACGGTGTGGGGTGCCGCTGTCGGCAGAGGCCGTAAATCTGGCGGTATGGGGTGCCGCTGTCGGCAGAGGCTGCGGTCTGACGGTGTGGGGTGCCGCTGTCGGCAGAGGCTGCGGTCTGAAGGTGTGGGGTGCCGCTGTCGGCAGAGGCCGTAAATCTGGCGGTATGGGGTGCCGTTGGCGGCAGAGGCTGCGGGTCCGACTGTCGGGGTGCCGCTGTTGGCAGATATGCTTGGTCTTTTAGTCCGGTGCAGAGCCCGCAGAGACCGCGAGGACGTTTCGGCTGGCGAACGAAGCATGCTTTCCAGATTGTCGAGCCGACTGTGTGGGACGAACATCATGCAAACACCCAGATGCTGTATATTTAACCCAGAATCTTTACAGTATGCTGTTCTTCAGCAACGGGCGGGGTAACAAGAAAACATGATAACACTTTTACTTGTCTTGATTTCTGAACATTATGATGAACTAAGGAACGACATTCGTAAGCAAACCACTGTTTCAAATTAAATAATTGCGCTGCCTGAAGCCGGCAAAAGTTGAGGTTTGCCATAACCGTGCAGTTTTCAGAGGGATCATTATTTCTCAAACTTCATGGTTTTTACTTAGTCACTGGCCTGTTTGCGTTCAGATTCGGGTGAACTGTTCCGTTTCGTACGTCTTTCTAGAAATTTATTCCGTGGCATTTCCACTGCACTTCAGCCACGATAACATTTTTAGACCAAGACCCTTAAGCTAACGATAACACCACGGTCCGGCGCACAGTCGTAAACAGGTCTGTTCGTCTTCAGTCTGATGGACTTCCGGTCTGACGTAAGACGGTTCTCTGGGCTCAACTTTGTCCAGCTCGAGTTCAGGCTCTCGCGTAGGCGGGAGGGTCGGGACAAGTGCTAAAACACAGGCACCCGGCGGTGTGAGGAGCACATATGTCGCGGTTCTGTGTGCGGGTTTCGCGTAAATGTATTCTAAACAGTGCCCACTAGAGCAGGGTGGAAAAAGTGCCATACGACATCTTTCCCATCCAGCCCTCTGACTCCAGTGTCAGCTTCCCGAAACCAGCGACAAACACTTATCTGAAGAGACCAGAGCATGCTTCTGGGACATGTTATTCCCGAATCGAAATGTGGGCGGACGTTTGGTAGACGGACCAAAGCAGATCAGCTTATGTTATGGGAAAAGCAACTCTGAAAAATAACGTCCATTTTTCCTCTGTGTGAAATTAACCCCTTGTACAGAACAAAAGTAAGGTGCTTTTTGCGTTTACCACAGAAAAAAAGTCACATCCTTTGCACTAGAGGTAAAACTTTGCCTGTCTGGGTATCCCCTGCCTTTGTGGTCAAGCGCAAATCGTCACGCTTCGTATCGCTGTGTAATCTAAGCGATAGCCTGAGTACTGACGTAACATCGCCGCTGCCTGTGTCAGATTGTATGTCTGGCCTGACTGCTCCAGCTTGGTTGTCCTCGGCCTGGCCGACGGCTGCGGCCCACGCTCAGGCACGCTCTGACTGTGATGTCCGGGAGGAGGGGCTGGCACGCTCTGCTCGTACGATCCCAGGTGGACGGGGGACCGAGGTCACGCGACGAGCCCGGTTATCTGGATATGCGAGCCCCAGACTGTCGGCCTTAAGTCATGCTTCCTGACTCGGTCTTTCCATGCAGTCATCTGCCCTATTCAGGCTCTGTCGAGTAGATGTAGACTCGGGGTGGAGGAGAGAGGCCGCAGTATACTGGACTTTAGCAATCGTTTGATTATTTTGATTGCGCCGCACGTCATACCTCATGTTCTTGATGCCTGTGTACCCCCGCAACTGCAATGAACGCGTGTAAGATGCATCGCCTACCAGTTTAATTCAGTACCGAGACGCTTCGTGCTTCACAAGAAACTTACAACTTACGAACTGCAGGCTTTCCAGCGTATGGTTTCTTGTTTCAGGTCCCTTCGTGAGCGCTTTGGCCAACAAGTTCGGTTTTCGCGTGGTGACAATCTTGGGTGCTTTAACGACGAGCATCGGTTTCTTCATATCGGCGTATGCCACCTCCATTAATTATCTGGTCATCACCTACGGCTTGATTGGAGGTAAGGCAACGCTTGGCTACTTTCATTTATAAATCACATGGGTTACATTGATCGTTTGCATCCTGCCCCAGACACGTTCTGTGCATAACTTTGGCAGAGATACGGCCATCTTTCCTTAGACTACGTCCACAAATGTCTTGGTGTTCAGCAGTTATCCTATCGGCTGACACCGCAAATCAGGTGTCTTTTACCGGAAAGTAGCTCCATGCTGCCGTCCGTGCCCACCGATCTGATGCTCACTCCTGGGTGTTTCGTGCCGCGGGGGCCGGCCATGCGCTCCGCTGACTCCGGTCCGCTCCCCAGGGATCGGGTTCGGCATGATCTACCTGCCGGCCGTGATCGCGGCCGGGTTCTACTTCGACAAACGGCGCGCGCTGGCTACCGGCATCGCCGTCTGCGGCTCCGGAATCGGCACGTTCGTGCTGGCCCCGCTCACCAGCTGGCTGGTCGACCGCTACTCCTGGCGCAGCACCATGATGGTGCAGGCAGGTACGTGTCTGCGTGTTCCTGCTGCGGCACCGTGGCGGTACAGCAGGGGCGTCCCTGCATACCTATCTGGCGCGGTTTCATGATGGTCTAGGTTGGTGTATTTTGCTTTACAGCAATGCACACGTCGGAGAGCTTATAATAGCAAAAAGCTCTTCCTGCTCGCTGAAGCCTCACGAACGGGATGAACCCACCTGACGCCACGCAGATAAATCGAAGCTCTTTCTCCCTGTTAACACACCGGCACAGGAGCCTGCGCCGCCGCAATGTTGCCGACCCCGCGGCCGCGGCGCCGGCGGGCGGCTGGTCGTCGAACCCGGCGCGGGCGCGCCGGCGCGCGGGACTGGCGCGCCGGCCTGTTTACGCCGCGCCGTTCGGCCGTGTCGCTGCCTCGGCTGCAGCCGGCGGCCGCGCGCCGGCGGCGAACCTGGCGCCGAAACTGGGTCAGAGTTCAAGGCCCGGCCAGTGCTGCCGGACGCGCCGACGGCTGCGGTCAGGTGGCGCGCTCGGTCTGCCCCCCCCCCCTCCGTACCCCTCGACCCCCCGGGGACGGTGTGGCCGGAAACCGGAGCCGCCGCCGTCTGCGACGGTCGACCCGGTCTCCGCGCTTGACCCGAGACTGCATTCCGCGCGCCGGCGGACTCGAATTCGAGTCAATGGCGCAGGCCGGCGGAATCCGCCTGACTCGGCGGAAAACGGCAGTCGACGTACCGGCGCGTGGGAACCTCATTCGATCAGCGGCAAGGCTCGCCTTGCGGTTCCAAACAGGCGGACGGCCCGAGTGATCGATGCCGCCGCGCCAGACTGGTCGACCGGAGCCGGCTCAGCGCCTGCTGGAGGTCGGACACTCCTCGATCCTGCAAACGCGGCTTGATTACATGTCCGCCGCCTGAGAAACATGTCTGGGCTGGCGTACCGACCCTCTTATTCAGGGTCCGAGCGGCGCGGGTGAGTGACGGACACCGTCTGCCATTCATAATGGAATTCACCACACGATAACGATGGCGGCAGGCGCGCACAGAGTGTTCAGCGCTGGATGTGACCCCATTTCCAGACGTCTGTGGCCGCAGTGTTTGAAAGGATGTGACGGGCCGGCGGCGCTAATGATCGAATCAGAAACCACGCCTGACGATCAGAATGTCCAGGCTGTTTGAAAGACGGGGATAGCCAGACTTATTAATAGCGCTGCGAGTTGTCGTCCTCCCATGAGGCGGGACAATGTTTGAATTCTTTCCGATGTCGTGGCCTTGACGAGACGGACCTGGCGCGGTCATCCTTCCGCTGGCTTTGTATTCGCGAGGCCTCTGAAAGGTCGGCTGAACAAACGAGCGTCTGGACGGCCCAGTCGTCGTCGCCGCAACGTCACTGCTTTCCGCATTAGGCACCAGCGACTCTGCGTGGCAGACGGACCACGCCGCGTGTTTCTCGGGCGACCGCCAGCGGGCGGAGGCGAGCTGCGCAGCAAACGCAGCAAGCGCAGCTGCCGCCGCCGGTCTTCAACGACGCACGTGTTGTGTTTGCGCGTGTCTGTGTGTTTCCACGGTTCCCAGCTGCGCAGAAGTTGCACTCACTCACCTAGCATGAGGAGCAGCTGGCAGCTGTTTGGGAGTCGGTGACATGAGTCATGGCGCTGATGGCGAAATGCTGACTGTCAAAACACGTCCCAGAACCAGACAGACGCTGAGGTCCATTGTTTTTCGGGAGACCCGCAAGAGAGCCGCAGCTCCCTTGAATGGGCTCTCGACGAGCGTCTGGAACGATGATGTTCTAGGAATAATTTCAGCACATCTGGTGTCAAAGGCGACGGAGCCTCAAAGTAATTGGAGGCGTCGCTGGCAGTTCTATTCTGCTAAGCAATTCTTGTTATGCAACGCCAAAGAGTCAAACTTAAAACTTACGAAAGATGGAAGGGTGATATGCCTTTGGCCTTAGACTTGTACTCGATTTCACTGGATTTTAGAATTCACTCCGGAATCGATTCCGTTGCGTTCAGAATCAGAATCGGAGTCGATTCCACTGATAAGTGACGAAAGCAGAGCAGGAGTTGAATCACACGGCTATGTACGGAATCAGAATTGGAATCGATTGCAATGGATTGATCCAATCCAATGGATCTTAACCCTATTCCCGGCAGGGGGGGGGGAATCCGCCCCCCCTCGGGTTTTTTGCTTGCCAATTCCAGGCTTTTTAACGCAGCTTCACGAAACTTGGTGACTTTTCCTAGCTATTCTTTCTACGTGCTGTGACAAAATTTCAAAATTCTACTTTGCTCAGGGGCGGAGTCAGGCAACGTTTTTGGGAGGCACCTCATGCCATTTTTGGCCATGTTAAGGGTAAAAGGAAAATGTCTGCCAAAAACAGAGTTTTTAAGATAGAACTTGAAACTTTATATGGATGTATAGCTGAATAGTTGGGCCATGTGCAGATAAAATTTTGTTCACCTGAGGTCATTTTACAAGGTCAGGTCAAGGTCAAAAGTCAAAATTTGTTTTTTCGCAATAATTTCGGCGCCGTTTTTTCAAATGCCAAACCCGGAATACATATGACGTAGAAAAATGCCTTCTACTTCTGTACCAAGTTTCAGCTTGATATCAGGTTGGGTCACGGAGATATGACCTAAAATGTCAGTGCGCGTACCCTATATCGCAAAAGCCATAAAATCAAATTTTTGAAATAGAGTGAATTCAAACGATTGAAAACGTTTAAAGATAATATTAAATGCATAGGAGATCATTCCAAGTGACCCCAAGGTCACTGGAGGTCATTTAAGGTCAAAGGTCACAAGTTGAACTGAGAAACGTGTGACCATGACAGTTCCCCCTTTTTCATGTCCCTGGCACCGCCTATGCTAACATTATACAAACATTGTAATGCGATTTGTACTTCTTTAGTATAACATGACTAGCAGAAGCCAAAAAAGGGTGTTTGCCTCTTTTGTTCATCCAGTTGTTAGAAAACTAATCCTCCTATTTTTGAACCCCTGTGAACGCCCATGAATTTTCTCAAAATTTCAGACTTGGGGACCCATGGTAAAAGCCCTATCCATAATCTCTCGATTGGTGTCAATTTCATCGAAATCGGTCCATAAACAACGGAGTTATAAGAAGTCCAAAAGTACCCCCCATTTTGATATTTTTGCCCCCCTGTATCCGCAAATTTCAAAATTTTGAAAATTTCTTTTTATAAAAATGTAGTTCACGTCACGGCAAATCGATTGCCGCTTGTTGCGATAAAATCGGACAAGTAGTTCTCGAGATCTCAGGGGGGGGCCGAATCCGCCTCCCCCTGCCGGGAATCGGCCATACCGTCTAGCCCTCCGGGAATAGGGTTAATAGAATCGGTTTCGGAATCGACCAATTTTATTTTGAGTCGCAGTCGGAATCGATTCAGTTTTGGAAAACCGCGTTCAGTCAGAATCAGGATCGATTTAGCATGCCTTGAGGCGAATTTGGAATTGACTCCCCCGAAGTGGAATCAAGCACAAGTCTGTTTGGTCCTGCCTTTTGCTACACGTAACGCTGGTGTTCACGCGATATTTTTTCTCTTCTGTTCTCCACAGTGCCCATTCTCTTCCAAGTCAGCTTATCTCTCTGCCTGTGTAGAGCTTCCACAAAAAGCGGCTTTTTGCTAGCGTTCTTGAAATGCCCTCGATCTAATTTGAAGTCGACCTGCTCCTACGCCTACTGTGTGCTATGTAGCGAAGCCATGCTGCGAAGCCTTACTGATGTTAACATCTGTTTGTTTGAACTGAAACCGCTGTTCCTAACACCGCCCAGTTGTGCGAAAAGTCTGGATATGTCCCTGGTGTGGAATAACAACCAAAATCTTAAAGTATAGAAATGAGAATAAAGGGCACGAAACAACTGACTCTAAATTTCATGGCGAATTTACAGCAATAGGGCATGGCGAGAGATACTGGGCGCTCACAGTACGTAGATCCTTTCCCCGCTTCTTAAATACAACATTAGGCCTACAGCAATGACTGCAAAGAAACTGTCTGAAATCCTTTTTAAATCACCCCCAATAATTTTCTAAAATCTCCAGCCTAGCTTGGAGAAAAAGTGACGCAAAATCTGCAAGTTCCCCGTTCTAGAGATGACAGCGTAATCAGAGATCGCGGTCGCCCTCGCTCTCTGTCCAGCCCAAACATCCTTTGTCCGAAAGAGGCCAGTCCCGACAATGGCACTCTGTTCGGCTCTTGTGGCCCTTTTCTAACAGCGAAGGCACTCGTCAGGTATCGTGATGACGTGGCTCTGTTGGACACCTGTGGCCTTACCCGACAGAGAAATAATCGCGGCGACATGCGCGCTGCCCGATCCCGACGCGACCTTCATCTAAGAGAGGACGCCCCCGGCAGGGATTGTGGTTCCCAGCTATGTTGGGCCCCAGGACCCTCATCTAACAGAGGACGCCTCCGGCAGGGATCGTGGTTCCCAGCTATGTTGGGCCCCAGGACCCTCATCTAACAGAGGACGCCTCCGGCAGGGATCGTGGTTCCCAGCTATGTTGGGCCCCAGGACCCTCATCTAACAGAGGACGCCTCCGGCAGGGATCGTGGTGACGTGTGCGCTGTTCGGCGCTCTATTTCGGCCGCTGGAGCCTGTGCGGACCCGGCACGCGGTGGAGGTCAGCTCCGTGCCGGGCACCCCGCTAATGATCCGCATTAAGCGAGCGCGCGACAAGCTCATGGAGGACGTCACTCCGTTTGGCTCCATGTACTCCATCGAGGCCCCCATGTCGGCCAACCACTCGGCGGCCAACTTCAAGTAAGAGCTGTTGTTATCTATCTGTCCTACGGTGTTGTTTTCGTCGATTTCGTCATATCAGAGATGTTACGAGGACAGACAAACCGAGACGTCATAAATGAGGTCTAATCTTGCCGCGCTTCTTTCACTTTGCGTACCGTATGCAAGGGTCTCGTTGGAGGGAGGGGGACGGAGCACGCCCCCAGCTTTTGCTGACTCCAGCACTACACCTACGGGTCTATGGGCGCTCCACGGAGAATGAAACGCCTTAAAAACTCGACTTCCGCGAACCTGTAACCCGTGGCGAGACCTTTGGTCGCACTAGCCATGGCGTCGCCCGGTGGGCCCCTTGCCGTGACCTGACCGTCGCCGTCCTCCTCAGGCACACCGCCCCGGCCGAGGCGCGCGCCAACGGGGCGGGGGCGGCGCTGACGGGCGTGCGCAGCGACCACCGCCTGCAGCGGCGCAGCAGCGAGCGCGGCGCTGGCACGCACCCGGCCGCCGCGCAGCACCGCAAGTCACTACCGGCCATCAACTACGCCCGCCTGCTGATGGAGCGGCGCGACAGCCAGCCGGTGCCGGCGGCGGCGCGCGCCGCGCGCGTCAGCCGCCGCTCCTCCGACAGCGGCTACACGGAGTCGGAGGAGCGCGTGGCGGCCGGCCCGCTGCTCGAGGTGGACCCGCCGCCGGCGCCCGAGGCGGCG
Organism: Capitulum mitella; assembly: GCA_030062745.1. Classification (NCBI taxonomy): domain Eukaryota; kingdom Metazoa; phylum Arthropoda; class Thecostraca; order Pollicipedomorpha; family Pollicipedidae; genus Capitulum; species Capitulum mitella. The sequence continues at coordinate 24,972,689 of CP099842.1, read as the reverse complement.
CTCGAGCCGGCCGCCGACGCGCGCCCGACCGACGGCAACAGGAACGAGCTGGCGCCGTCGGCGGCCGGCTCCGGCCAGACGCTCAAGGTGCCGAACGCCTCGCACCTGCGGCTGCCCGAGCCGCGCAGGAAGTTCTCCATACAGGATGCGGCGCGCCCCATGTACAGGGAGGACATCTTCTACAGCGGCAGCGTGCTCAAGCTGAAGGAGTTCAGGAGCGTGGTGAGTCGAGCTTCAGTTTTAAACATCACCCTAGCACAGCCTTTCGGTTAATTTTCTAAAAAAAGGTTATTTCAAATCACCTGTCGTTCCATGTTTACTGCCGCACAAGAACTTTTCATTTTACGATGGATTCGATGTTTCTCTACAGTGTGCGATGATGCGGTAGTCTTGATCGGAAGCTAAAAAAGAAAATCCCCTCAAATGTGGTTTTAGCTTTGTAACTAGGTTTCCTGGTCACCGCCACAGTCTCCATAGGACTGGCCGTTCATGACTGAAGTGGCCACGCCATGATTTTTCTGACCACCGTTCGTCGGTGCAGTCCCTGACAGTGTGTCTCAGATACCTTGTCCACCACCAGTCGTTTCACGTCGCCATGTTTGAAACATGGCGACATGTTTCAAGCATGGCGACATGTTTCATGTCGCCATGAAACAAACCGACTAGACTAGCGTGTGTCGTGAATAATAACTTGTATACGACGCCTCATGTGCCTCATTCCTCATTGACAGATCCACTGAGGATCCTAACAGACTCGTCGACGACATCCTGAAGGTCCCGCTCACCGTACGTCGCAACCGCTTCGCCCACTAAACTTCACGACAAACTCATCCGCTTCGCCTCGTGCACCCTTCGTCGACTGCCCCGTCACCTCTGACACGTCGCTCGTGACGCCGACAGGAGAGCGTCGACAAGTACCACGCGTCGGTGACGCACCTGCCGGCCTGGCAGCCGGCCGAGGAGACGGAGGCCGAACGCCGCGCCGCCGCCTACTGCTTCTGCTGCTCGCGGTCCTGCACGGACGTGCTGGCCACCATGCTGGACTTCTCGCTACTCAAGAGCCCCACCTTCATCATCCTCAGCTTGTCCGGCTTCCTGGCGCTCATGGGCCTCTTCGTGCCGTTCATGTACTTAGTCGGTGAGTGGTGCGCGCGCGGGCGGATTCTGGTCGGGGCTCATAAATTAGAGGTGTTTGCTTTCGTTGCTGCACGGGATGACATCGTGATTCAGGGTCAGTGTTGATTTGGGTCGAAGTTGTCGTTATCGGCAGCTCCTCTGTCTCGAGCTGTCATCGAAATCCACCCGCCGTTCTTTCTTTCTGCGAGATCTCGGACTTTGTTTTCGACATTGATCCAGCTATAACTTCATTTTTACTTCGCGCGAAATTTGTAAAACGCATAAATGTATTTACGGTGGTCTGACCATCGTATCTGACGTTTTGCTGGACTAGGAACATTTTAAGAAATGGTTATGGTGATGCTTCTTTACCGATGCCCTTTTATTTTTCCACGGTCTGTTTAGCCCTCTGTGTGCGATGTCTTTCTTAACATGCTTTGCTTTAAAACACGTCATATCAAAAGTGAAAAGATATATTGCATAAACATCACGACAGTGACCTCGCGCTTGAAAGATACTAAGTGTAAGATGGATTTTCATCAGTATAATTCCGTTTGCCTTTGTGCGTGATGGAATTTTCCATGATACTTGTTGATCGCATACTGTGACCATCTAAAGTCATGGTAGCCATTTACTGCCGCTGACGTATGTAGCAGCACTTTTATATAAACACATTTGCCAGACTGTTTTTTTCGGTCTTGGAGAACGGATGTTAACAAGCCCGCTACCATAGCCAACGACGAAGGGATACTGAGTTTACGTGATAAAGCGCTGAGTCCTCACAAACACGTCTGAGATGTGTCAAAAACTGGCAGTCTCGGGAACTGGCAGTTTCGAATGGATCCGTGGAATAGCATTGATCTTGTCATGACACGGTGCTCCGCGGCTTTTGATCATCCTGTCACGGCACAGTGCCCCCGTTCAGACCACGCCAGTCGCTGGGTCGCCGTGTTCCGCCGTGCTCCCCGGCCCGAATCTCTGCACTGCGTTCGTCCGCTTCAGACCGTGCGATGCTCCTGGGCATCGACCAGAACTCGGCCACCTTCATCATCTCCCTGATCGGCATCATGAACACGGTGGGCCGCGTGGTCTGCGGCTGGGTCAGCGACCACCCGCGCGTCGACGCCCTCTTCGTCAACAACTCGGCCATCATCCTGGCCGGCGTCGCGAGCATCCTCTCGCCGTCCTTCCAGTCGTACGAGATGCTGATGGCGTATGGCGTCGTGTTCGGACTGGCGATAGGTGGGTAACGCGCGGCATTGGCAGCCAATCAGGACAGGAGCGTGACATGGAAGTTGTCAGGGACTATGGATGTCGTGTTACGGTGCGTACATGTCCGTGGTCGGTCGGTGCCGCTGTTCTCGATGAAATTACGCAGCAGATGAAGGAGCTTTTCAGCATGACTCCGGATCATGGAGACTGGTAGATTAGCTGCCCTGCTACAAGTAAAGTTGGAGCTAAACAGACACCGGGCTGCGTAGAACTGTTGTTCCATGCATGTCACACAATCACAGAAACATTCCTCAAACATCGTTGCAAAATTTTAAACCGACGTAGTAGAAATGTCTTTGTCTATGCTATTTGTCCGGCCATTTTTGTTCATGTATGAAATGCCCGTTTTGCAGCGTGCTTCGCTTCTCTTCGCTCCATCTTGGTGGTGGAAATGCTAGGGCTTCACAAGTTGAACAACGCGTTCGGGCTGATGTTGCTTTTCCAAGGCATTGCCGCTACGGTAGGCGGTCCTGTGGCCGGTAAGTTAATTTTCTGTCATTCAGCGGAAGTTGTCGCCGGCCGTCTGAGCTGAGCGGCTTAGAGGTTTCAGCCAAGAGGAAGGCTATTCGCGATTTGCGTTGGGTTTGCATTCACACTCTCTTGATATACGAAGGATTGCTCTGATAGTTTATTCGCACCGTTAATGAGTTCCTGACTTGGGCAAGATGAGTCTACCGTTTACTATCTACTCTCATATCTTGTGTAAACATGCCCAGTCCTTGCCGGTGATGTCCCAATCACATCTTCCTTCCGGTCCGCTCCTGCCCGTTCCCGTTCCGTTCCGTTCACTCGCGTTCCTTTCGACTCGCCAAGTCTGCCCCGGTGACGCCTCACCGCCGCCGCAGGGAGTCTGTTCGACATGACGCAGAGCTACGACGCCACCTTCTACGTGGCCGGCTCGCTGTTCCTGGCGGCCGGCATCATCAGCCTGCCGCTGAACCGCGTCAAGCGCTGGGAGGAGCAGCGCACCGGCCAGGGCCTGCGCGACCCCTACATGCCCAATGGCCACGTCTAGGGCCCGCTCCGCCGCCGCCAGCCGGCCGGCAGCCGCGCGTTTGGAGCTGAGGGACGGCTCAGGTCCAGGACGGATGGCCTTGTGTCCGCGCGGACGGGCCGGAGCCACGCAGCGGACCGCTCCAATCAAAAGGGCATGTCCCAGACAGACGGCTGTGCGCCCGGCACGCACGCAGCCGGCGTTTTTGTGTCCGCGCCGGCCAGCTGTTTTCGGGCCGGACTGTCGTGCGTCGGCCTGGGTCGTGGCGTGCCTGGCCCGAAATGCTCAGTGCTGGTCGCACGCGGGAATGTTCACATACGACTGTGACGTAGGCGGCGCGTGCTACCGCTTTCAGAGAGGAAGGGGTGCGCTCTGTGCTCACGAGGTCGCACCTGAACTTAGCGTTGGGTCGGGAATGTAACCGACGTGTCCAGATGTGGACGGTGGCGTTCTCCTGCTCTTGTGCCGGAACTTCGTGGGCGTTTGAGGCGGAACTACGTCCATGTGGATGTTTAAAGTAGGGTGCGTCATTGTCCTGTGCATGCTCACGGACTAAAAGTGAAGGTTATGGTGTGAGATGACATTGTTCATTGTACTGGAAGCGATTTTCAGTCCAGCACAAACGCAAGGACTTGGACCGGTCTGGCGTTTATGTGATGTTTGTACCTGGACCTATTATTTATATTGTTGACTTACGTTGAGGAAGCTGTTAGCTCAGTCGCTAAGTCTTCCTCGTGCCCGGCGTGCGAGGATTGTTTCGCGCGGCGCTAAGATGCGCTTTTGTGGGACAGTCTGTGGGCCGTTTTGTTAAGCAGATCTCGTCCTTGGCATGCTGATCGTGAAACTCTACGTGGTGGATTTGTTGTTAGACTCTCCGGAAATCCATTTGAAGTTTTGAGACATGTCGAGGAAAGCACAGCGTCCTCGTGGCATACGGGTTTCATGATAATCTTGGGTTTAATCTGGATGCCAGAGCGGACGAAATTTAATTGTTCCGACAAAACCGCATCATTACTGCACAGCTTCGCGGAGCATTGTTACCAAATGGCATATGGTCAGCGCATCGTTGTCAAAACCTGAGTCGGCCACGTCAATACTTCGTCATCCGGTTAAAGCCGAAAGTGAGAACAGGATGGCGCTGCTGCTCACGACTTGTCTCCAAGTGTTGTCAGTGCTCTGGACTGACCGCTACCACGAGTATCCCATGTTGGGGACTAGCGAACCTCTCCGTAAAGCCGTGGTACTCCTCGGCTCTGGATGTCGTAACGACGTGGGACATTCGTTTGTGCTGCATTGAGTGAGTGCCAAATGGGGCGAGCTAACCGCGACGAAACGTATAACGACGTTTTCCAAAATGGTCGAGAGGCGCAGCAGTTTGTGAATTACACATAAAAAGCACATCGTAAAAATGCTTTTCACAGATGTTCCATCAGTCATGCATGCCTTGCCACCACCTGAATGTTTAATGTATGAATCAGATGTGCACGCCAATGGCATGAAACAGTTGTTTCAAGTATGGAGAGCAGTCTCAAATCGTGATGGGCTTAGCCGACATGTGACATTTTCCGTTACAGTTCCGAAAATATTCATTGGCTTGTTGCTTGGATACAACCATTAACATGCTTCCCTCAAAGCGAGATAGTTTGGTTTTTATCAGCTTAACACCACCAATCGTAGCGTGCGCTGTGTCGTAGAATACTTTGTGAAATACATGAGGTTATGAATTTTTGGGGGTTACATGTTATGCGTATTACTTTACTGTGTTAGCGTGCACTGGTGCCATATTCGGCGCAATGCTGTTTATGGCACCTTTCTGTCATGAATATATGAATAAATGGATGCTTACATGGTACACCCTTGTCTGCTCTTTGAAGTACAGTGACTGAATGAAAGAAACGAAACCGATTTGAAAAGTACGGACTTGGTTCTGTCATGGCCGAGAACGGTAGCTCACTATATATGTTATGATACTGAGTTGACGACCAACCCAAAAGACACCCAGAAGATCCTGTCAGCCTCGGTGCGGATCTGGATGGACTTCAAGAAGTTAAATGCAGGACTGAAAAGGGGGAAGTTTACTATGCCAATGTTTGAGGAACTGACTGTTCAGTTTGCGGGAGCCGTAGTCTTTTCAAGCTGGATGCCGCCTTGGGATTTTCCCAGACTCGCTCTCACCGGCCCAAGATCTCAGCACATCCATCGCACCTTTTGGCCGGTACAAATTCCTCAGGCTCCCCATAAGCTGCAGCGCTGTCCCTGAAATCTACCAACGGAAGATCACAGAGCTCCTGAAAGATGTTGAAGGTGCTGCTGTTCATATGGACGACGTCGTTGTGTACGGGGAAGATATACAGACATACAACAGACGCCTGAACGATGTCCTCAACAAAACGAAGCAGGCAGGCCTGAAACTGAACAGGGACAAACTGTAGCTTTCGACAAAAATCGGACGGGTTCCTGGGCCATGCCACATCGAAGGAGAATGTACAGGTATCCATTCGGAAGGTAGCGGCCACCCAAAACCTAGAAGCCCCCAAGACAGGAAAGTGCCGCAAAGGGTTTTGGGCATGATCAGCTACCTCAAGAGGTTGATCCCTTGGGTGCAGTCAAGCCTGGCACCACTCAACGTGCTGTTAAAGGACATCTTTGCATGGTGCTGGGACCACCAAAAGGAAGGAGCCCTCCGGAAGATGAAGAAGCTTATCACAGATGTGCCCTAAGCGGCATGGCAGCGTTTTCAGGCAAGGCCGCCATATCTGGCCACTGCGGAACAAGGTGGGACCTCAGCGTCGGAACTTTTGACCGGATTTCCGTTCCATCAGGAGGTCCATGCTCCGGCCCATTAAGAGTTGCGCTGGGCTGCAAAGTGCAAAGTGCAAAGCTGCAAAGTGTTTGGGGCATGATCAAGTACCTCACGAGGTACCTCAGGAGTTCCGCCGGGGCGAAGCCGGTCACTTCCAGCAGAGTCGATGTGTGCGCCATTAGGGCCAATGTGGGTCCTGCTGCGCCAGAAATCTCTTGGCAGTCTGCAACGCGGACACGACAGCCTCGGGAAGTGCAGGAAGGGGGTCAAACAGTCTGTATGGTGGCTCACGCCTCCCGCCGACTTGAAGAGGCGAATCGAAACCTGCGCTTTCTGTCAGATACATCGTCGGGCTCAGAGAGACGAACCGCTGAGCTAAAGAGCCCTACTACAGCGGTCGTGGTTGAAAATCGGTGTAGATCTGTGCGAGTTTAACTCGCAGACCTTCTACATAACCGTGGATTATTTCAGCCGTTGGACTGAAATTGACTAGCTCGGCAAAACCACCTGCGCAGCACGGCGAAGTATAACCGTCGGCATGGAGTAACACCGCCGCCACCTCTTCAATCAGGCGACCTTGTGCGCACCCGTCTTCCGTACGACACAGCCTGGTCGGACCCAAACGAATAAGTGGGACAGGCAGGTGGTCGGGCCTACCACCTTACCTGGAACCGGCATCTCCTGCAGCTGATCCCCAACGGACCGCTGCAGCAACCTCAGCCCCCGCGGGCGTCCTCGCTCCATCGCAGCACCCGCAGACAGAAGCAGTACGGGAACCAGTCACTGCCAGCCCCAACGGACCCGTGCCGAGCCCTGGCACGTCGCGGAGCAACAACGGCATGCCCGCGCAGCCTGCCAACGCCGGCTCCAGCGGCCATCGCTCGCTTCCGTCGCGCACTCGATCGGGCCGCATCCCGAAACCGTCCGACCGATTCGATCTGTAAAGTGTGTTTGTTTGTTCTGCTGAAGTTCACGAGTGTTCTGTCTTGAAAACGAGGGAGACGTGCCGTAAGCTAGATGGCAGTTATTTAGTGCCGACCGCAGTGGGCGCTACTAGAATGTGACCAAGTCCTTCTCGTTGGCGCTGCTCCACAGCATGAATCAAGTCGCTCGTATGCGAGATTTTTTTCAAGAATGTTTCGCTGAGGGTTGTCGATACCAATCGACACAGTATAATGATGGGAAATATTATCAGTGAAAATGATTACAGTCTTAGGACTTACCATTAGTTGTGTGGCTACCTGTATATTCGATCAATAGATAATTGCTCTCAGTTTTATGAAGGGTAGAGATAAATCAAAATAACCTTTGTTATAAGTCCTTTTTACACGATTTGTTACGTTACATGACAGAATTGTCACTCCAGTTTCGCTGTAGAAGCAAAGAACTGCAAAACGTCATGAAGAATGGCATTCATGCAAGAACGGCATGAAAACTCTACAACGGCTCTTTTACGACGCATGCAGCGTTTTCTGCTTGTCGAATATCGACACAAAAAGCCACGGAATTATTGGTAACTGACCATGTGCTTAGAGTAAAACATGGAAGCCTGAGAGCAGGTTAACAGCTCGGACAAAACACATTGCAAGTGACGGAGTCCAAGGAGCAAGGCAACCATTATCGGGAGTCGGGCCATCTCTGCTTAAAACCGGAGTTAACACAGCCAGATACCTTTGAATATGATTGGACACAAAAGATTCCGTTTGCCATTCTTCGGGCAATTTTACGGCAATGTAATGCCTTTGCAATGCATGCAAAGCTGATATGTTGAGTGGTTGTGGTACACTCCTGGCCACTGAAAAACGCCTATTCGTGTATGAATTCGAAATAAATATACTTGTGAACTCGTGACCATCTCCTACATTGTTTGTCTGCTTTGTCATTGAAGAGCGCATCAGTAGACAATACAAGATTGCCCTACGACAGTTGCGTACCCCTTTAATCTTTTGCCATTTCTATGCCGAATTATATTGCAGTAGGTCCTCTCTCAACTGGCATTTGTATGAGCTGGTAAAGATATTCATAAAAGTACTGTTGGTGCTCATGATTGTTAAACCGCTAATATCTGCCTCCCAGGCCCTCTGTGACTGAGCGTCCATTTTCGCGTCACTGGCAGGGGTGTGGTTTCCTATCGCTGTGGGTGCCCTGGCGCCCACAATACGACTTGGGCGCCCACAGCTTAAAGTGCATTGAAATGTTCAAACATAGCTATATTCTCAGGCCCATGAGGTTAACCGCTAAAATCAGCTTAATCAGTAATAATCGGAACTTATTGGCTCCATTTATTGCTTTTACCACTACCCTCCAAATAAAACTGTGTCATGCTGGGTCTTGGAGCAAGGTTCTCCATGACAGGGAGTGTATCTACTCAGACTGTGATTTTTAACTGTATACGTGCGACTGAAGAGGACATTTTTATGAATAGAAGAGTAGGTGCCATTCACTTTTGCCAACATGTTCTCGTTAGCTGAATAAATTTTATTGTGATAAGTATGCTGGCTGCCAGCCCAAATTTTACCTATTAACCCCAATTTCTTTTCACCACTGAAATCACCGACAAAACGTGCTAGGGTATCGTTAGCTTCAGCGATGTCGAAGCTGACAACAGCTGCCGAACATCCGAATTATGAAGGCGGCCATCATGTATTCAGGCACGTACCGCTGCAGTTCCACGAACTGAATTTTTCCCCGCAGGTTTGCGTTACGTGAATTGGTCGAAATACGTTGGTGTTCTTTGTCAAAACAATCGTCTCTGCCGTTTATAAATGCGTCTGGTACAGCTAGGCAGAACGGTTGGTAAGTATCGGGTGCGTCCAAGGTTTACCTACGTATGTATTTTCTGCTCGCTAATTGTCTTTCCTTTCTCTAGTATTGTCTTATTGTATTCCGAGTACCGATAGCACTGTCGATAAATGCAACAGTTAGGATGCATGAAATATTGGTTTAAGATGACCAAAATGCATTTTTCATTCACATGATAATTCATAACCAATCACAAACATTCTCCGGATAGTGTTTTTGAGGCAAAGGAAAAAAGACATGTTGCTTTTAAGGATATTGTCGCCATACAGTTATCCATGTTCTACGTAACACATCCTTCTGCATTTACCTCCCGTAATACCTTTTTAAATTCATTTCGCTGAACTTTAGGCGTAAACGCCTGTCACGACCTCTCCCTCTCCCCGATGCGTAATGTACAGATGTCCCCACATGCCTTTTGGGCAAACACAACCATTTTCCAAAAAGCACACCCATGGTCGTGGGTGTCCATTTCTGTGGATTGGGTGTCCATTTGGGTATGCACTAAACATGTGAAAATATGTCCTGGTTTTGAGGTAGTTTGATTTATCAGTTATCAGCTACTGTGTGGTTGGTGGTGATTATTTACCTTGCGACGATTGTATCCAAAGACTAACTGACGATTCAAAAAAGTGTAAGATGTGTTTTGGGGCGCATGGCGACCTTCGTTGAATTTTGCACCATTTATGTCAATTAATTCGTTTCACGATAAAAGAATATATTTACCGACATATAGATTTCATTATTCCACGCCGTAGGCATTGTTTCATCAATGGCCCGCGTGCTGAGCTCAAAAACTTAATAGGTGACTCATCAATCATCAGTTAAATGTCATGTGACATTTCTTTTTTAACCCCTCTACATCACTACATGTCTGAGCTTTACCTTGCAAGCCCAAATGGACTCCAAAATTTGAAACAGTGCCATGAAATCCTGCAAAAATCATTCACACTAGCTATGCCATAAGATCGATCCGTTTACTACATCTATAATGGAGCGGTTTTATGGCTATGGGAGCAGACGAAAAACTGGTCGAAGATACACTGGATGGTTTCGCTGTGGTCAGCTGGAGTCGATCAAAGTTGGGCATTTCACACCCTGCAGCAATGACGCACTTTACTGCAGCACTTCAGTGCTTGAATGATGCACTCCGAAAGAACAAATTACGGTTGCACGTGACAAACCCACATTTTGAAGCGGTTTGGAACGGCTACTGAACGGTTCAAAAACATCTGAAGAAAAAGGCCTGGGGGCGTAAGCGTTATTCCCAGAATACTTTAAGCTGAAAAAGTACGCTGTCGCATTGCGAACGGGAACGCACGCAGTTTAGAGAATTAAGCCATCGTCTAGCAAAAATTGCATGATTCGGCAGTCAGTGGTTGAGAACAACCTTTTCTTAAGAAAGCGTTACGGCGTGACCATGCTGGGTCGGGCCAGGCGCTCATTTGTTTTTTTCTGCTTATTGAACTAAGACTCACTCGGACTTCGTCTTCGCTCGTAAAAACACCTTAGGTTTAGCGAGAAGTGTTTTGTCACTGTGCAAGAGTAAAACAATATGCGATATGCGATAGTGATACACAGCACCTAGAAACTTCTGTACGTACACCCCGAAAAGCTCGAAAGTAAATGCGTTGTCTAGTTAATTTCGCATGAAAATGAATGTTTTATCTACCTCGTTTAGCATCTGTTATTCAGTTCTATGTAGGTGAAGGCACTGAGTGGCGTTTCGGCCGGCGTGGAATTTTGACCGTACCGTCGGCATTATAACGCCAGTCTGTTGTCGTAACGAAACTGACATGTTCTCGTGCACCTGTCACCTAGAAGAACTATTGACTTCGGAGAGTGAGACAGTGATAGGATCGTTCATGTAAGGCACAGTTAACTGTAATTAAAAGGCACGGGCAGTTTAAGATTTTCCTCACCAGTTGTTCTGTGCGTAATATATATATATATATATATATATATATATATATATATATATATATATATATATATATATATATATATGGGATAAATGTGATATTTAGGTGAAAAATGGTAACAAATACTTTTTTATTTAATAAATAGGATTTATATATATATATATATATATATATATATAACCGCACTATACATATGCATATGGGTATATATATAGAAGATATAGATGTATATAAGATATATATATATATATATATATATATATATATATATATATATATATAAACGCACTATACATATGCATATGGATATATATAGAAGATAGAGAGATAGATGGATACGTTGCTTTGGACTTTGTTCTTTGCTTTCTGCCTACTTCCTTCTGTTGCGGTCGTTCTTTTCGTTATTATTACTTATTTCCCTTAAAAATCGGCAGGAAATATTAAGGGGCCCAAACCAACATAAGGGGCTTAAATCAACATTGGGAGGGCCAGGATCCTCTCTCAAAAGAATACAAAATGACACCCCTGCTAGCAGGCGATTTTCGTTTGGTTTCAGTTCTCACTGAGCTCCCCCCTCCCGCCCCTTAAGAAAATCCCGGCTGCATCCCTGATTCAGATGGCCGACGTAGAAGTGGTAGATGCTTATTTAGGAGCCTTTCAAATACTTTCTCCACGCAGGCTCCAACTTCTAGGATAACTCTTATCCGTCAAGGAAATATATTTTATTTTAGTTTATTACGACATCGCATTTAAATGCCCTTGTTTTACGCAAGGCCCTCTATAGGGTTTTACGCAAAAGAAGAAAAGGAAAGAGGAAACATATAAGTTACGAAAATGGCTCATGACAGACAAACATTGAGTTCCCCGACTTGATTTGCCGCCTCCATCGTACTGTGGGCGGGCATTACTACGTTATCCGGTCATATTTGGTAGGCTAAGAGGAAAGCTGGTCCTATTTTTTCGTTTTCGATTTATTCGAATCACTTCTAACTCGTAACCTCCTGTTTCATCTTACCCTCTTAGTGACATACTTGCGCAGCATGGCAGCATTTCAAGTACAAGTAAGTAAACATGAAACTATTTACTGAATGTTAATGGATTATTGCAAACCACCGATAACTAGACATCGGATTCCTGTGACTGTTTTATGCATTGTTAACACTTTAAACTTGGGCGGTATTTGCTGCAAGTTACCATTTGGTTGAGATCCTGCATAATGCAATGTCTACCATTCCATTGTAATTAGATGCAAACTGGTACATTAGATGGTTGGTTTAGGGCCAAAATCAAAGCTGTCTGTTGCTTAGTTCTGTGCACCTAGTCAGTACCAGCACTACCCCAACTCAAGTCACAGATACTTGCAAGCCATATTGCCATTTACACAACAGCACACTGGCACAGTAAAAGAGACCTGCATAACAATAGCCTGCTATGGTCTGTTTATTTTGTGACCAGCAGGGTTTGAACCCTTATTATTACATGCTCTGACTCTGCACCCATATGCTTTGAATGCAACTGCTGCAGAATCCCCAGCTGTGACATGTTACCATTATTGCTATGGTTGTCTGCATGTTTGGTGGCCATGCTTATTTTTTCATATTCAAGCATTACATCATTTGGCCTCACATACAGTTCATACAGAAAATGTTGAGGATTCTGTGTAACCTACCATTACAACATCTAAGTACTGAGACTGAAGATAAATCATATGAACAAACAGCTTGAAGTGCTGGTACCACTTTGTCCACAATGTGTATATTGCTGAAAAATTATGGGCTCTCCTTGGGTTCACTTATCTTCCTGTTGTTTAAGAATGACATGCTACATCATATACCTTATGGTAAGATAGTGATATGTGCTGATGACATCCAGTTTTTTTATGCAGACTTGCCATTACATTCTGGAGGCCCAACAAAACAATGTGAAAACAACATGTTGGTTTCTGTAGTTTGGTGTTGCAGAGCAGGCCAAAAGCTAAGAAGACTAAGGTTAAAAGCCCCATAAAGCCCATAGTGACCATTTAAAGTCTTGACCACAGAACACAGACAAACTTTTCATACCTTTTGGATATGGTGATGTTACCACACTGCAAACTGAAGATACAGCTTGTCAACTTTGACTCAATCTTGGCCTTGAGAAAATCATATATCCACTGTCTGACACCAGTGCTACTTCATTAACATTAATTTCATGTGCATGGTATACTTCATGGTGATGGAACATTTTTGGATGCTTTTTTCCACACTGCTTAATGTCCCATGCACCCCAAATTGAGTCATGATTGGGTTGATTGCTGCTTCACTTCATTCTGTTTAGTAATGGCAGAATTATACTTGAACAACCCAGTTTTCAAAAGGACAAAGTTTTTTGCATGTAAAGGATATCGGAAGAAAGAGAATCTTCTGATTTATTGAATGATAGCACAGGACTTTAAAGCCATTGTATACCTAGATAGAATTTGATTGCATGGTGGTGTCAGAAACTATAGGCAGCCTCTGCTGCATCATTGAAGAGCTGAAGTGGCTGGAATAATTGTTCTCTGTACTAAAAAAAAAACTTGGCCTTTGGGCATAACTTTCATGTGAGTTTTGCCAAAATACTTGTTCTCTGCACAGTCTATACTTAAGCCCATGAGTGTAACTTTCATTTGAGTTAGGGATATAGGTGCATGCCTAATAGTTAGGGATGTAGATGCATGCCTAGTTTGGTAGATAAATAGCTACACATTTTATGTTGCTTGAAAAAATGCATTAAAAATGGCATTTATATTGCTAGTAATAATGCTAAGTTCCCACCATAGTTTAGGTCTGTAATAGTTTTAAGTGTTTTATTAGAACAAAACATGCATATGTTCCTCTCCCTCATAAATGGGAATTTTTGGAACCTTAAAGTTTAGAAGCATTGACTGGTGTAACAGGATAAGCACATCATAAGTGGTGTATGTTCCTGTCATTAATCTAATGCAGCATGCATCTTTTGCAGTTGTTGATGCTGATGTTAGGTTGGAACTAGAGGCTGGGATGGGATTTTTTTCAGAAAACAATTGATTAACATTTTTCACCTGAAAATGCACATTTAGCTGTTCTCATTTTTCTACCATGCATAGCTAATAACTGTACCCAACTTGGTACACACTACAAGGATATCTTAACCCATTTTTATGTATATTTCACACATGCACTTAATTATTAAAGAGCAAGGAAGTGATTTTAATCCTTCAGATCCTTGCTGGTTGTTCTTGGTATGTTGCAATATGAATCCAACTCCATATTCCAGTAGCTGTGACTTGTGTGCATGCAATGCTAAGGGCCATTATTTTGGCATAATCAAATATCCACCTCTCCCTTCTGACCACAGCTAGGGCTCCCATGATAACAAAAGTCATGATCTCTCTGCAGGCTGACGTGCGAGACGACGAGGAGCAGCAGCTCAAGTTCCAGGAGTGCCTGGACCTGCTGCTGGCTGCTGGCTACTTCCGCGCCCGTATCCGCGGCCTCAGCCCCTTCGACAAGCTGGTGGGCGGCATGGTCTGGTGCATTGAGATGTGCAGCATGGACGTGGACGTGGACCTCTTCTACAAGGACGAGCTCAGCATCGGACAGAAAATGTACGACATATGATTCTGGGATAATGTTTCTGTGGAGACAGCAAACAGTTTAGATGCCATCTGATGCAGTTTGTGTGGTGGGCATAAATTCCGTTCATATCCGGAAAACGTGACGGTGTCGATGAGTTGGAAATGCTTGAAACAGACCATAGCAGAATTAAAATAACATACTTGTTTCCTTCCTTCTTAAGGAGATGTGCCGAAATGGTGGACATTTATATGAAAAATAAAGATGATTGCTTGACGTGGGAAATTGCGGAAAGGATTAAGTCTAAGTAAACAACATGGAAGCAACAGCATTCTTGCCGTTTTGTTTCTCGGCCATGTTGACGCAAATTGAATCATCACATTATCACAAGGGTGAAAGAAATTGCCAACACAGTTTTTGTCACTTTTGGTCAGGTTTTGCATGTCTGCCGCGACTGTGACTCTGACTGTGCTGTATTCTGACAGCGGGGTGACGGAGCGGATAATCGAGGTGCTACCTCAGATGTCTTGCCCACACCGGGTGGAGCCGCACCAGATCCAGGGGCTCGACTGCGTCCACATCTACCCGGTCATGCAGGTGGGTTGACCATGACACAGAAGTCTCGGCCCCCGCCGACCAACGACGGTGACCCAGCATGTACCGAGCTGCTTTGGCCACTTGAGAGTGCTCAGTTTGAGTGTTTCTGGCCTCCCTAAAAAGACATCAACTTGGGGACGTCTTTAAGTCATCTTTTTGGGTTAAACGATGCATATATTGGGTCATTTTGATTGTTTTCAACGCCCTGACATGTATTCCGTGCCGGATGCGGTTGTTGCAGGCCATACAGTTCGGCTCTGAATCCTGTATCTAATGCGTAGTTATCGTTGATGGGAGTGCTTGATGGATTGTATATGTACAGACCCCACCACCTTTTCCATGTTTCTTCCTTTTCTCCGCTGTTCTTGCGGCGCACAATGCATCTCCGCGTCATCTCCCTCTGACGCTCGACAGTGGCTGGTGAAGAAGGCGCTGGAGAACCAGGCGGAGACGATCGGCTACACAATCGGCTACGGCGTGTACCAGTTCAACCGGCGACACCCGGCGCTGGCGCCTGAGCAGCCGGCCGCCGACCGTGGCGTCCTCCGCGAACTGGAGGTGAGCGGCGGCCGACGGCCGACTGGTGACGGCTTTCAGCCGGCTGGCTCAGGCAGCTGTCAGCTGACTGAGAACATCTGTTGGCCAGCTGAGGGGAACTGTCGGGTGGCTTGACTTGTCGGCTGGCTGAGGACAGCTGATGCCAGATGAACACAGTTGTCGGCCGGCTGATGACAACCGTTGGCTGGCTGAAGGTAATTGTCGGCCGGCTGATGACAGATGTCGGCTATCTGATGCCAGTTGTCGGCCGGCTGATGACAGCCGTTGGCCGGCTGAAGGCAGATGTCGGCCTGGGACGTTCAGTGATGCGCTCAAGTCCAGAACAGGGACGTGCAAGTTTGCAGCTCACTTGAACTTGTCTACATGAATAGCAAAGCAACGGATTTGATTGGTACGCAAGCACACCAGTTCCCGTAAATCCAAGTATGTTGAGGGGAAGGGATGTAAATGTCTGGCTGCTGTGCTTGGTGTAATGTTGTTTTCACGTCGTAAGGCTGTGCAGAGGGATAAGTTGTGTTGTCTGTTGGTGGAGGGAAATTCCATGTGTCTTGTGACGTCCAGAATAGCCTGACGTGTCTGGTATTGCAGGAGCGGTTCCGGCCGGTGGAGCAGAAAGAGGTGCCCCGGGCTTCAGATTCCGGTACCGCCGGCACGACGGACGCCGTGGAACCGTCTTTGGAGGTAAGCCATGTCACTCATAAAGGACTGTATGGTGTAGTCGTGCCGGTGTCTGCGACTTAGATATGTAATGTCCCTTGCCTAGGTCTAAATGCGACGCTGATAACGGTTGGAATTGTGACTCAGAGAATCCTCTGGTGGTTCCGCTAGCCCGCACTTGCCCTCAGTTCTGTGATCTGCCAGTCTGCTCCAGCACGAATCGCGGTCCGGCCTAATGCCGCAGTGGCTGGCTTTGCTCCGCTCAGTCCATGACCTGGCGTGTCCTTGTTTCAGCCCGGAGCACATGCGGTGACCGCCATGCTGGGAGTGGGCGAGATCGAGCAGGCAGCCAAAGCGTACGAACAGCAAACCCGCCAACTGCAGGTGCGGCAGTTACCGACCTGTGGCTACATGTGTGTGTTGTGTGTATTTTCCATATGCGTGGCCCTGTCGCTGACGATGGTACACTGAAATTAGGTTTGCCTCCTTCGGCTGGGATTCCAGCGTACGTTTGATGTTTCATGCGCATGTTGAGTGGCTGTTTGAGGCGTGGTAGCCGTTTAAATAGCATGCAGTGCCGAGAGGGCGGAGTGAACCTGGGTTAGCTGTCTACGGCCACTCTCTTCTGTATGTCTGGCCCGCCATTAGCACTCGGCACTGGACTGAACCAATCCCATCTGTCTCCATTGTGTGACGTCAGAAATTCTGGCGTTTCTGGGTGTGGTTTTTGTTGGTGAGCGGGGCCGTCCTGTCGTCGCCATGTGTGCCGACCCTGGATTCAGGCAGAGCCGTCCCCACCATCATTTAGTTTTAGCCTTCAAAGTGTTATTTTAACGTCGAGGGCTGAGGAGCCGACCCCGGGCGCAGATCGGGTTTCAGGCCGACATGTGCGGCGGCGTCGGGGGCGGTCGGCGTCGGCGGCAGTGGGAAATAAAGCGCGGAGACGTTGGGACGCGTGTGTGAGCCTGGCGGGCGCAGGGTCGTCGAGACGCAGCCAGATTAGGCGGATGCCCAATCGTGCCACACTGGGTTTAAATCCGCTTCCCCTCGTTACCCTGCCAGTAGTCTGGACGTAGACGTGACGGCCTGTGCGTTACTTGTCCGCTTTTTGTGGCCAAGAATCGGGATCGGACGTGGGATGACCGCAATTTAACACGCCTTAATGCGATCTGGCCCCTCTTGGAACTCTCCCTTCTTGTCGCCGCCAGGAGTCTGGTCTGGGCCTGGACTGACTCCCCTTCGTACCGCCGTAGGGAGTCCGGTCTGGACGTGGTGTGATGTCGCTGTTAGGACTCTGATAGGGTGCGGTCAGACTCCTCGTGTCTCGCCGCCAAGAGTCGGATCTGGAAGTGCTCTGACTCACCTGTTGTCGCCGTCAGGAGTCAGGTCTGAGCGCGGCCTGACTCCCCGCCCTCACCGTCAAGAGTCTGGTCTGGACGTAGCCTGACTCGTCGTGTTCTGGCCGTCAGGAGTCTGGCTTGGACCTGGTCTGACTCCGCCTGTTCTCGGCTTTAGAAATGTGGCCTGTAGCTGATCCGACTCCTGTTCTGGCCGTCAGGAGCCGGGTTTGTAGCTGGTCCGACGCCTGTTCTCGCCGTCAGGAGTGGGGTCTGTGGGTGGTCTGACTCCTGTTGTGGCCGTCAGGAGTCGGGTTTGTAGCTGGTCTGACTCCTGTTCTGGCTGTCAGGAGTCTGGCCTGGACGTG
This sequence comes from Capitulum mitella, assembly GCA_030062745.1. Classification (NCBI taxonomy): domain Eukaryota; kingdom Metazoa; phylum Arthropoda; class Thecostraca; order Pollicipedomorpha; family Pollicipedidae; genus Capitulum; species Capitulum mitella. Next base: position 24,954,691 of record CP099842.1, on the reverse strand, counting down.
GACCAGCACGGCCGGCTGCTGGCCGCGCTGGCCGGCCGGCTGGCCGAGACCGAGCGCCGGATGGCGGCCGTCTCGGAGCAGTTCGGCCGCCAGCAGCGGCGGCTGGCCGAGCTGCGCGCCGAGCGGGACCGGCTGGCCGCCGCCGCCGCCCAGCTCGACGCGGCCGAGGCCGAGCTCAGCGAGAGGCTGCAGCCGGCGGAGATAGAGTGAGCGCTGAGTTGCCGAGCTGGAGTGAGCGCTGCGTTGTCCGAGCTAGCTGTCACCCAGCTGTCGGAGCTGGTGTGAGCTGGGGGGGGGGGGCGGGTATACTAACCTTTGGGGTTTAGAGGACACTGATTGCAATGCAGTAGATGTTCCGCGGCACTAGCTGAAATGTGGGCGGCTCAAAAAGTACCAGCTACCCTATCTGTTCTATAACATCCGTGGTGCTGTGGTGACTGGTGGTTCATTTAATAACAGTCACCACTCCGGTTTTTTTCACAGAACGCTGGACTCCATCACGGAAGCCTTTCAAGAGGCGGACGCCATACTTTCCGAGGACCAGACATTCAAGGAAGAGTGTAAAACGGAGTATACCAAACTTCAAGAAGAGATCAGGTACGTAACATCGCAAAACATTTCCTTCAGTGGCACTTGTAGCAGTGAAGAGCCTAGCAATGACTGGATAATAAAGTAGCAGACAGCAGACTACAAACGAAACCTGAGGCCGAATGAGTATTACTTAATCTAGAAAAAAGTTGAGCAGCCCGACCCGGCCCGGCTGTAAAATGTTCTGGAAGCTGATAGCTTCCCAGCTACGGAGCTCAAAACAGAAATTTTCGCTGGAGGATAACTCAGTTCTTTAAATTTATTGTAGTAGCATTTGCGATGCGTCAGCTTGCAAACTCTTAGATATGTATAAATGCCGTCCATTACACAACGGTGGCTATTCAGACCTCTGGTCAGTAACTGAAACGAAAAGAATCAAGAAAAGATCGAATCAGACAAAAACGAAACGAAACATTCGCACGGTCACGCACACTCGTACACACGCTGGCCAGTCAGTCAGGTGCACGACGTGGGTGATTCACCAGATGGCGGTGGAAAGATGGAACTGGCAGCCCCAACAGGTCGAACGGCAGTTCATTCTAAAGAGTGGCCGCCCGGCAGTAGAACCACCTCTTACCCATCTCCGTGCGAGACTGTTGGGTGCGGAACTGGTAATCCTATCAAATAATGTTTTCACGCTTATATACCTACTGTCAAATCCTGGCTGCGGTTCAGGGCCCAAACGTGTTGGAAGGATTGGCACGTACCGTGCACCGTTCCGAAAGTCACCCGCTCCACCAATGCATCGGCTTATTTTAGCCACACTGAAACCTTTCGTTGGCGCAAGATGCGCCTTCGAGGAGGATTTGTCGCTCAGAAAGATAACTCGCAGAACGATGTTTATCAACAGCGTAAAACATCGTCTCGGTTCCATCGAGTTTTCTCGGTAACCACGGGTCAGATCGGCTCGAAACGCATCAACTTGGAACGAGAATTGAATGGAGAATCGTGCGGTGTACATTACACGTTGCAATATGCGTGACACGAGCTACGCGGAAACGAGGCTGATGTGGAAATTCGTTTCTGAGCTTTTTCAAGGATTTGGCGTCGTGCTGGCGATCCAGAGGTCACGGCGACCTGGAAAAAGCACCACGGTGTAGCTTCGTGTACCGTCTTTCGTTGGCACCGACAGTCAAACATCTCCGGTTCATGGTTTGGACACCATGCCACCTGGAAGGGGATCATGCACTCATTTTCGAACCTCTTATTGATTCGACTTCAACATCGGACAGAAGCTATAGGTTTGGTTACCTGTACAGATTGCGCCGACTTGTAGTCCGGTCTTTTTTGTCCCATATCAGCCCAAAACATGATCGTATATTACTCTGGTTTGATTATTGTCTGTCATTTCGTAAAATCCTCCACGACACGGGTATTTGCAAAAAAAAGAATCATTTGCCGTCTGCAGTTGCTGGCTAAATTCACCGTCAAATAAGTTAACCGACTTACGCACGGCCCAGTACCTGCGATTCGTTGCGTACAAAACGGGCCACTTCTTGTTTTCAAGGAGGTTTTGGTTTCACCAAGCTGTGTCGGCAACCCTAGGTCAGAGTGACTCAAAATGGGTATCGCCTTGTAAGAACTCGAACGGCCATTCGCACAGTATCATGCAAGTGCGACGGTGGACAGTGTGTGCCACGTCCAGGGGGATTTGTGCTGTGAAATGCATGAAGGGAAAGTATTGGTACAAGTGGCCCCGAAGAAGGTCTCGACCGCCATGCGACCACTAGGTCCATTACTGCTATACGAGTATATAGTCAGTGACAGACATGACTCCTTCAATAGTTTATGTCTCAAACTTTGCAGCTCTTTGTGTTCTTATTTGCACGTCAGGATAAGACAATGCTTTGCGGCATCGGAGATGTTGCACAGCGGCGCAGTCAGTCAGTCACTGCGGTGCTGCTACTCTCGATGGCGCGAAGAACCAGAGTTCACCATTTTCCAGCTGTCCTTGTCGGCCCATCAGTGCAGTTCAACTGGTCCCGCCTGTGTTATCGTCTGCGCAGTCGGCCCGTCAGTAGTGTCGCTGGTGCGGCCGGTGCGTTGAGTGCCTGTGTGTCCGTCTCGTCAGCCGGCTGCAGTCGGCGGCCGGCCCGGCGCGGGAGGACCTCGAGACGGAGCGCGAGGTGGAGAGGCAAGCGGCGGCCGTCGACAGGCTGCGGGCGGAGGTCAGTGGCGGACGGCGGTCGGGCGCCGCTCCAGCCGTGCCTTCAGATTAGAATACCTCGGACTCATGAGCTCCTGTGCTGGACTGAGGCGACGAAGATGTAGTACCTTCAGTGCGCTTTTTGGGTTCAGACAACGTTATGCAGTACACATGGCGCTAAATCCTATGTATCTTTGGGCGACAGAGCTATGTGGCAGATAGCATCGTTTTACATGCGTGGCACTTCCCGCTTGTTAGGACTGCTAGAGAAAAATGTAGCGAGGCTGCTGATTTCAACCATGATCCACTTTGTTTTGGTCTTTGATGCATTATTGTTCGGCCTTGCATGCTTCACCCGTCAACTTTTGCTTGCCTGCTATGTTGTCCACTCCAAAAAACTTACCTCGGCCAACCACTTGTGGATCCAGCGGGAAGGGACATCGAGGCCATGGCTCTCCTTTCGTTGGGGAAGGGGTCAACATGTCTTAAGCCCCTTCCCCCTTCGGCCTTAAGTGTAATTTCTTTTTGCTTCCGAATAGTTTTTTAATGGCACGTTAATTTTCAAAAATGGCGAAATAAAATGGCCGAAATGCGAGGAAGAATCAACATGTGGGGGGCAGGCGGGGTTCTACGGATGGAAGTTCCCCCCCCTCTCCCTTAGCACGTGGTCTGGATCCAACCCCTGGCGGCCGACAGCCAGCGGACCATGCTCGGTCCGCCACTGACCGCTGCCCGGCCGCCAGGTTGCTGCTGCCAGCCGACAGGTGGCGCTGCTGGAGCGACAGCTGGACGACGTGCCGTCCCGGGCTGAGATCGGCCAGTACCAGAAGCGCTTCGTCGAGCTCTACAACCAGGGTGAGCGCTGCTGGTGGTTCCACCTGCGGGCGGGTCCGCAGCACCGTCTGGGGGGCTCCACCGGACTGGAGTGGTTTACCATGGGTGTCGTAAAAAGGAAATTCGAAAAAGGCTAGATTTTGGTGTGCAGGTTCTCCTTAAACTCTCACTTCGTTGGTGTGGATCCGTGGTGTGATATCTGATGTTGCAGAGGGAGAGCTTGAAGTCCACAAGTGGCATTGGATACCGCGAAATCAGTATCGATTTTCAGGCGTTGCTCCTTTCATACCAGTCACGGCACATATGCACTGGCTGCAAAATATCACAAATTAGGTGATTTATCAATGTATTCGACTATCATGGCCGTTTGTCCTCGCGGCGCCTGAGCTTTGTTGTTGCGGAGACGACAGAAGCGATATTACCAGCAAGCCTTTCTTCCCAATCACTATCATCCTTTAGATGAAGAATGCATCTGATTTTCCGTTTTCACCCTCTAGTGTCGTCGACACACAAGGAAGCCAAGGAGTACTACGCCACCAACAATTTGCTGTCTGACACGCTGCGGTACCTGGAGAACGAGCTGGCTCTGCTCAACTCGGTAGCCGAGAGCTACCAGACTGCCAGCGGCTCGGCGCAGACCCGCACCGAGTTTCTGCAGCAGCTGGACAACATTGTGCTCAACATCGGCAACAACAAGAAAAAGGTGAGCCTGCCTCCGCTGCCAGGTGGCCGTGGGCCTTGCAGCGGGTTTATTTCAGCGTTTTTCCTCGTTGAATGAGAATGTTGATACTCAGTATAGCAGAAATAGGCAACTCCAGGAAATGCACAGCCTTGAACCATGTGAGCTTCGTATCTTGATTGGCCAATGTGTTCTGACGGTCAGCTGTTTCACTGACAGGGCAGCCCTGTACCGAGTTTCCTCCCGTCTCCGGGCTGTCCTCAGTCTGGGCCGCTCGCCGTCCGCAGGTGCTGGCCAAGAAGCAGTCCGAGAAGCTGGCCGTGGACGGGCTGGCGGCCGAGCTGGACGCGCTGCGGGCCCTGGCGCGCTCCTACCACGCCGTGCTGAAGCAGTTCCGAGACGAGTGCGCCGCCAACGAGGCGCTGACGGCCGCGCGCGCGGCGGCCGGCGGCCCCGAGACGTGACCGCCGGGTCGGCCGGCGGCGGTCGGCGGGCGCCGGCGCGGCAGGCCGCCGGACACGGGAACCCAGGCCCTGGGGAGGTGGGGAGGTCCCGAGGGGAGGCGGACGGGGTGAGGAGTCCCAGGTCGAAACCAAGGCCGGGCCGCAGGTCGGGTGTGATGCTGTTGACTGTTTCGCTCGAAGCAGGCCTGGAGTCTGCTGGAGATGGACTCGAGCAAGGAAACGGACCTCACGTTGCGATACAGCTGAGATCACTGCGCCTCAGAATCGCATTACTCAAGCGTAATCTACATATGTAAACGTACCTGATTGCGCATGGGTCGGTGTGATTATTATGGTCCGTCCATAGATTGCTACATGTGCTGTTTAATTTCGTACGGACCACTACGCGTAGAACTGGGTGTTGGAAATCATTGACCTATTGTTACATGTCGCCCAGTTTGTGACAGTCTAGCTACTCTTGGTGTTCAAGGAGCTTGGGCAGAGCATGGTGTGATTTCGAGTGATGGAGTTGAAAATATCAAACCAGTTACATCTTTCTTATCTGTTATTTATTATACTATCTGACCGTACAGTATATAATTATACTATCTGACCGTTGTGAACGGACACCCGTGTGGACAGTACATCGATGAACTGAGTATATTGACGCAAGCAAAATCCACCTTACGCGTTCACCGCTCGGTCGCAAAATACAGTATCCTTAAAAGTGTGACGATGTCCCGTTCTGCTCAACAGATAATCTGAACAACGTCGGCGTGGTCTGAACAACCGCGGCCTGCCGTGCACTAAACGCACTCAACACCTAAAAATAGAACTAACGGACGAAAACTAATACTACACTCACTACAGCGTCCGCTACACGTCCGCAGCGGTCCAGTCACATCCACGTCGCGGGAGTCTCCTGGACACCGCTACCTTAACTACCTCCCCTCCCCGAGGGGACTGCGGCTGGCGCGGCGGCGCGCGGCGCGCGGCAAACGCCGGCCGCCGCGCCGCGCCGCGCCGGAGCACGACACACAGCATCGTGATCACATCTCTGTCATACTCGCGGACGCGGTGCGGTCCGGGGAGAGCCGGCCGCCGCCGGCGAGGTCCGGGCCGCCCGGCTCGCGGTGCGCGGGTGCTTTGTACGAAGGCCGCCGCCCGGCGGGGCGCCGGTCCATCTGAGTCAGGGGCGTCTGGGTGGTGCGGGTCCGGCCCGGGCTGCTGAGGCGGGGATGGCCTGCCTTCCAGCCGGGGCGGCGGCCCGGGCCCGCTCAGGTGCAGGGGGTCGCCTACAGGCAGGAGCACGACTCCAGCTGGGCCTTCAGGCGTTCGTTCTCGCGCGTGATCTCCTCGATGGACTCGCGCAGCGCTGCGTTCTGCCGGTGGGGCCGGGCGTCAGTGGATGCCCGGTCGCGGCCAGGCGGGGCAGCCAGCGAGCTCCCTCCGACCAGCTGTATGGTGAGCGCACACCCTCCCACAACGCCAAGCGAACGCTCTCAGACAGCACGCGAACCCAGCAAATCTGAAGGTGAGTTTATCAAAATAAGATAAACGCAGAATTCAAACGCCTAAACCATCTAATTTCCCGCACATAAAACACTGCAAAGTGAGCGCTGCTGCCGCCATCATGTCACGTATTATTTCACAGTTCAACCTCAGAGCACCTTTACGAAAACGGGAGGGAGTCCGCCAAATCCTGTCCAAGTCTCCAGTTACCTCGCCACGGCCCGTCGGCCAAGGACGTGGTTCTCTCGGCCGGCCCCACACCAAAACCTGACAGCCCCGGCACGTGCACGCGGCGAGCGGCACCCGGCGCCTCCTACCTCCTTCTCCAGGAAGTTGGCGCGCAGCACGATCTGGTTCTCCTTGAGGCGGCGCGCGTCCCGGGAGCGCTTGGCGGCGAAGTTGTTCCGCTCGCGGCGCGTCCAGTACTTCTGGTCCTTGCGTTCGTCGGGAACCACCTGGCGTAGTGGAGAGCCCGGGTGGCCTCAGTCACCGATCGCGGTCGCGTTGGCACTCTAATCATGCAGTGTCCGCCGCGGACGCGGTCCCGGATCCCTCGCTGCGCAAAGCTCGCAATAAACAAGACAACGTCCTCGTGCCCATCCAGCCTCATCAGAATCAACGTCATACGACACTGTCTTCCCAGTCCCTGCCCGCCTTCCAACGCGTCGCCCTGCCGGCTCCGCTCGCGCCTGACCTGCTTCTTGGACTTTTTGCACATGGGCTGCGGCTTGAGCTCGTCGTCGGAGAACTGGCGCGTCTGCGGGTCGAAGTCGACGCCGGGGGCGGTGGCCAGCGCCAGGTCGGCCGGCGACACGCGGAACTTGACGGCCACGCGGGGACGCGTCGCCCGCTCCCGCCGCCCCGGCCGCCGCCGCCGACTTCTCCTCGGCTGATGACGAGTTCGTCCCGGTCTCAGCTATATAAAGGTCGCCACGTGACGCCTGCGCCCGAAAAAATGAACACCCGCAGCGGCGGTTCCTGACAGCAACGGCGCTTACTCGTATCATCAAAAGCGCGCTACTCACAGCCTTCAGTGAGAACAACAGACAATACAGTGCGTGAAAAGGCAGTAACACATTACAAACTTTCATCTTAATCAGCGGTGTTCCTGACAATGTACGCGCGCCCGTACACACATCACGCAGTTCTGGAAAGATGCGGTTCAAGAAAGCGTTACACCAACTGTACAACAAAATGGTCACGGCTAGCTGCCTATTGCCTTTACTGCGTTCGCCACGCAGTTCGTGATAAGCTTTATGCATCGTAACTACACAGTCATTTTTACTTGTTTGTTACACAGCCCTCTTCCAAGCACGCATCTGGAACTTCCATCCCAGCCGCCCCTGCAGATGTACGCATCAGTCTACCAAGTCAGACCAGCAAAACCCAGCGCGGCGGCGCCGCTCCAGTCTTACCCTGCCTGCCGCGGGCGGGCGTCTTCTGGGCGCGCGGCGGCGGCTGCTGGGGCTCGGCGGGCGGCAGCGGCGCCGGCGGCAGCGGGGACGCCGGGCCGTCGGCCGCCGCCGGACTGGCGGGCGCCAACGGCGCGCTCAGGTCGCCCAGCAGCTCGTTCTCGTTCAGGAAGTCCTCCAGGTCGAGGTGCTCCAGCTGCGTGGTGCGGGTCCGGTCCGGTCGTTACGGCACGGCAGTGTGTCCAAACGACTGTAGGCTTCTCCGCGCCTCAGTCTGGTTTATTACTCCTCGGACCGTTACGTTCATACGAATAACCGAGGTTCACTGTCACGCAACATGCACAAAGGACAACACCAAATACACGGGAACGTGACGGATAGCAATCGTTTAGTACCTGCGCCATGGCGATTTTTGCAATACTTGCTTTTTGCTAATCTACGCTTAAAACCTACTAATCGAATGACGCTAGTTCGTTTTAGGTCACGTAAGCCTGTGCTTGCAGCATCCACAGCCACCCATTTCAGAAAAAAAACTGGTGAAAGAACGAACAGGGCCAACGACACCTGTGCAGCGCCTGCGTCGGCCGTCGTCTTACCCTGCGTGTACCTACCTTGAGGTCGGCGTTCGGAGAGGATCCCCAGATGTTGGGGCCCAGGAACGCAGCCTGCGCGTCCATGCACGCCCAAGGATCATCGTCCTTCTTTTCCTTGTCTGAAAACGGAGGGGAAGCCAGTGACGACGTTACACCGGACTACGCCACAGTTCGCCGTGCATTTTCTTTTTGTCTGCACCTGGAAAAGACATACAGATTACATTGCAACACGCTGTGATTGGATGGATGTCATCTTTCCTGTCTGCGAACGGAAAAGAACCATAAAGATTACATTCCACGACACTCAACCAAGGGTCATTCATCTTCTTCTCCGTGGTATTACTCACGGCTGACCGTGACCAGCCCTGGGATGACTGTCAAATAGCCCGCCGCCAACGCCGTTAAAGCCCGTGAACTACTGCAGCCAACCCCCTCCACCGTCCGCACATTTCAGTCCAGTGGCCGTCTCCAGTGGTGGTTGAGCGTGACGCCCTCCAGCCCATGCCCAGACGTGCGTCACGCCATGTGACGACATACGCAGCGACCTCGAAACTTGCCAAGGAAAGTCACGGATGGGAACCAGGGCCTTCGGGTTACGCGTCCAGGCGTGATACTTCACGAGCGTTCTTTTTTTCCAGCGCTGTTTTTTCCGACGTGAAGCAGAAACTATTGAAAAAAACAGCGCAGAACAACATAAGGAATTCGGTCGCGTCCCGGGTCCCGCAGTCTGGCAACGCTTCTCACACATCATCCATCTGACGCGCCAGATTTTCACAGCCGACCGTTTAAGCTAACATGGCATTAAAATTAACGAGGGCTGTCCAAAGAGCAGACAAGACGTCGTTCACACAGCACATAACAGGACACCTGTTTCCTCGGAGAACTAAGAGTCAAGATAACTGCGTCTGAAATTTCTGTCGATTCAGGAGCGGATTATGCTTACGCAAGCACCAGAACACGGGACCAACAGCAATGAAGTTCCTTCTGGCTGACGAAATCGAGCCACGTATACACTTCCTAAAATAGATCTGCCCAGCAGCTCTGCTTAGTTTTACCACTACGGGTACGACACAGGCCGGATGCTACCTTTCTCTGGACGACAGAGCAGGAAACGGTCAGGCAGCAGTTCCTATAGCCAGTAATCAAAATAGTGCGAGTTGATTTTCGTTCACGTGACGTGATTTCAGGGGCGCAGCTGCTTAAGCAATGTCAACTCCCCTCCTGTGGTAAGCGGCCTTCACTCTGCATATTTCTGGCAGGTTTTGCCCGATAACGCCCTAATGCTATCCCAATTACTTTATCATGTGATACATACAGGGGCACACTACGTAGATCCCAACATGATTTCTTCGTCTTCAATAAATGCAACATGTCTATCGTCACGATTTCGCGGTCACCAACAAACACTGGATGTCAACTCATTTTCGCCATTATTTTTATTTCAAAAAATTTCCTGCTGAGCTTCAAAGAAATCCATGAAGAGCATTAATCACTTCAATGTGTACAGTTTCCATTAACCAAACTTAGGAGTCTCTTAACAGCATTCATTAATTCAGTGTGATCACTTCCATCCTCCCATAAATGGAACTAATAATTGCCATTTTCGTCGCTAGATGTCGAATGCCATCGATTTTCTCCGGTGCGGCGACCCCGGCGGCGCATGTTGGCCCAGGCCCAAGGCCGTTACGTCAGGCGTTTCAGCGGCGGGCCATTACGTAACTGTGCGGCGGCGACCCGGCGTCAAGCGGCGGAGGCGCAGGCGGCGGCTCGTCCTAACAGCGGCAGCGAAAGAAAGTTGCCGGGAGCGGCGGCCGCAGCGGCAGCGGCCGGCTGTGTCAGATCTAAGCATTCAGCCAGCTCGCTACATACGCGTACAGATAACGAGCCTGACCGGCAAAAATATCATACCGCTGCCGCTCGCAGACCGCCAGAACGTACAGCGAACGCGGCGACGGCCTGGTGTACCGCTGAGATGCCACGCAAATGCCTAATGCTCAGGTGTCACCGAATGCTATCTTAACCCGCAGCGTTATGCCTGCTTGTCTAAAGCCCCTTAACCTTGTTTTGCGGCGTATCATATTCAATTCAATTCATTAACCTTGTTTTACGGCGTTTCATATTCAGTTCAATTCATTCTCTGACTCGACTCGCGCACACCCGATGGACTCACACGAGCCTCTGATCTCAGCACATTTGAACTTCTCAGGAATTACTTCAATTTTCCGATACGCGCATTCGCAACCGGCCACGATAAACTGCCTCGGCCCTTAAAAAAGCTCAAAGTGAACACGCACGAGGGTCCAGTCACAAAAAACGCTTACAAGTCACACTTGTGAGTTCCTCGGGGGTGTTGGACCTTACAAACGCATGACGAAACATGTTGTCCATCGGTCGTAAGTTCTACCAATGGACGGAGTATGAGATACGCCGCAAGGCGTTCCTAAATCTGTCAAACCATCGCCTCCGTTTGCGTGCTTGACACAGGTACAATACGACTGCGAGAGACGTCTTTGACAGGAACGGCCCACGGAACTGAATCCTCCATTCCGTACAAACAACGAAAGCTAGGTATGCGAGAACCAATGGGAGGCTCAGACCATTTTCACCTGTCCCACTTTTCTCGGGGTTTCCGAGCTCCCGTCTAAATCTGCCAGAGCCGAAGCGGAGGCCTTGGCCCTGTCCTTGGAGACGACACTGTGCGCACATTCTGCGCACTACGCAGTTTCCACTCGACAGGGCGCTCGCCCATCCGTCTCAGACTGGAAAGCCCTCCCGCTAACCGCGAGAGCCCGCAAACACTTCATCCAACGAGCAACACATCCGACTCTCCGTGCCACGGCTGCCGACCTTGCCGCCCGCACCCTGCGCCGGCGCGCACGCACAGTTGGTCGTCCGGCGGCTGCGTGGCCCGGAGGTCAGCCAATCGATGCCAGGCGGCTGGCAGCGGGCCGCGTCGGCCGTGCCGCCCGGCTGCGAGTCAGACGGCGACGCGGCCCGCTGGCAGGGCGCCCCAGCACGGACCTGGCGTCCGCCCCGCACTAGCTGTCCACGAGAGATGGACATTGACACATCGCCGACATTGACACGGCCCCCCGGGCCTGCAGCCGCTGATGCACGTAACGAGAGTGGCATGGCTAGTTGCGCCTGAGCGATGTCGATGAGCGAGTCGTGTCTGAGGGTTCCCCGACTCAGGGAAAGAAACGGCTCTCACGCAGTCGCACCGCCCATGTCTTAACGTCCAAAGGAAGCGCAGTAGCGAACACATATTGTTCCTCCGACAACGACAAAGTCAACACTATGCCAGTCAGCCAATGCAGTTTAAGAGCACGTAACAGCGCGGTGCTTCAAACACAGCCAAACAGACCATGAATCAACAACCGTGTTCTTTAGACCGTTTAAAGACATCATAGCAATGTTTACACGCCAAACATTGCCGACAATGCGTATCATGGTCGTCGTAAGCGTAACTGACAGTCCTACTGACAACGGCGTTCATTCCCATCACGTATCTTGTGAAGAACACTTCCGCAGCATAATCCACGTTCATCAAGAGCAAAACGCAGATGATTAGGTGATTATGTGACCAGGTGATTAGGATTTGGCGATGGTAGCTTGAAAAACGGCAACTGGGAACGGTCTATGACTTGCAAGTTAGAACATTCCAGTTAACGCAGGACCACAAACAGGTCGGCAATGCATCCTTTGAGGCCAACGACCCAAACTGAGTGCTGATGTATAACAGACCCAGAGGGACTGCTGACAGTCCCACCGTCCCCCCCCCCCTCATTGCTGTTAATTTCTTTATCCTCCGTTCGTCCGTGGGGTCGCAACAAAAACAAGCCCGTTTTTTAGGACGGAGAGAAAATATCCATAAACATTAATACATACATATTCACACACACCCAATCATACATGAATATGCACAGAATGCACATGCGTAGCATCACTTCGCAGCGTTGCACCGTAACCGTAAATTGAAGTACGACGTTCATCCACCGTGCTTTGAGCGCGCATTTCACTCCTATTCTCGCGAGCCGAGTACATACGACGGTACGGGACTCAAAACCCGGCGCTTAATGTAGACAACTGTGAAGTCAGCTGTTGTCTTCTCCCCTCAAAATGTATCCCGAAAACATACTTCCCCCATGATTCGTAGCGGGAGACCTTAACGATTTTTCGACGGAAGTGGTGACAAACTCTCTGAAACCTATTAGGCATTGAGACCAGGAAGTGATCAAAATCCGTCGAATAATGTGGCGAATATCAATTTTCAGCGACAACCCACCATTTAACTCCAGCACGACCGTCGGTCGGTTACGATTATGCCCGACTGGGAAGGGGGGGGGGGGCAGTTGGTCGCGCCCCTCTAACTCACGACCGGTTGGTCGCACGATAAAAATAAGCATACCGTTGGAAAGCTTGTGACGAGTAGAGCTCGAAACTGGTCTCATGTTTTAGTCTCAGATAACATGTAAGCAATTTCAGTCCCATATAAGTTTTCTCATAGCCGACTGCATGAGACCGACTGCATGAGACCTGAATCTCAAGGGCTGTGACTAATAACGCATAGGTAAAGGCACCAAAGCACAAGTAAAGGTCCACAAATGCCGATACACATCTAATTTCTCAGATTTGTTCAATATATACACCGAAACGTTGAGCTAGACACGGCAATTTTCGCGTCGGCTGTCGGCGTGCACCGCAGCCGTACCCAGTAAGAAATTAACGGGAACTAATTTTAGCGTTCCTTTATTTTCGCGAAAAAAGCCTGTCCACGCCAATTTTATTGATCTTAGTGCTTCTTATGATGGTTTTTCATGCTTAAATTTTGGAAAAATTCATTAGTTACCAATCTACAAAACTTGCGGAGCTTTATTCGCGAAAGCCCATTTATTTTCAAAACATGCAATTTTTAAAAACTTTTTAAGGTCCCTGGTATTACTTACGCCTGTGCAAGCCAGTTCTGTCATTTTCTATCCACTCTGAGTAATTCATCGCTGATTTTGACGGTGATACATTTTGGCTCACTACAGTTATTCGTGAACTGACCTCAGGTCAATGGCTGGAAAACATTAATACTGCGCCCAATGACGGTAACTAGATGTCTGCTTCACTCCACACTAAAAATGTTATGAAATATGCGGTCAATTTCCGAAAAAAACGACATGTCTTAAAAATGGGATTGACCTAAGGCCAATGACCCGAAAAATTCCGTGAAATCCGAAACAGCAAATTTGTTGCATTTATCAAGATCACTATTCCCTGGAAGTATTATTGTGATATCTTGTTTTCTGAAAAAGTTACAGGGCGCTAAACTGTTTTGGACATAGGTCTGTTTGACCTGACCTAGGTCAGGAAGCTGACCTGACCTGGTCAAAATTTTGATACAAGGTGTAAAAATGATAAAGCAAAAGGTACATATAGTTTCGTGGCTCTGTGTTTGTTCGTTCTCTCGCAACCCCAGGAAAACCTTCGGGGGGGGGGGGGTCAACTGCTCCCCCCAGTCGGGGGCAGGTTAATGCAATGTGAAACAACAAACCAGTAATTTTACTTGGTTTCAATAACTTTTGTCAAGGTCCATGTCACATGCCGCGGCCCTACTGGACCATGGACGCCGTGACATTCAGCTCATCATAAATTTAATTCAGATAACAGTTCGGCCAATACTGCGGACAGTC